>OU383791.1:6072163-7272163 GCA_910950805.1 Acrocephalus scirpaceus scirpaceus | reverse complement strand
GAAGCCCGAGGGCCAAAGCACCACGAACACGAGGATCTCAAAGGTGTAAAAGGCTGGCCACACTTCCAGGAGATCTTCATGCTGGCAGCTCTCCATGGGGAGGAGGTGGATACACTCAAGGTAACTCCAGTCTGAACTTGTGTCACACCTGGAGACTGGGGTGGGACCTCAGCACTTCATAGGGAGCCTCAGCTTCTGCTCCTGGCCTGGGATGGGGGAAAAGTATCATGTGTCAACATGGGATGTGTCCCTGCTGCATCTCCAGAGTTCTCTGTGCAAAACTCTTACCTGGGGCTCTCCAAGCAGCAGCTTGTTCACAACAATGAATCCACCCACTGCTGTCTCTCAGCTCCTGGGTTCTGTGGGCTTTTGTGGCTGATACACACGGCCCTAGGGAGGGGTTTCAGAGCTTCCCTTTCTCCTTTCCCTGCCCAAAACACCAAACCACTGCCCTGATGCCAGGCCAGGAGGAGCACAGGGGTGTTGGCACTGTGTGGGTGACATGTGGCAGCTGATGGGGGCTGTGTTGTGCCCACAGAGGTACCTCCTGATGCAAGCCAAGCCAGGCCCTTGGGAATTCCACAGCGACGTCCTGACCAACCAGTCACCTCAAGAGATCTGTGATAATATCATCAGGGAGAAGGTCCTGGAGTACCTGCCCCTGGAAGTGCCTTATGGAGTGACTCAGGTGGGAAGTGTGCACAGGCAGACTTGGCCAAGAGCTGTTTTATTGGGAATTTTGGGCTGTGTGATGAAAACCCCTTTGGATCTGTGGGATCTGCCAGGCCCTGTGGGGTGACTCAGTCCTGCACCTCAGGTGTGCTCTAAGACCCATTCTGTGTGTGAAGGGGCCACCTTGTGTGCTGGTGTCTCCAGGGAAGTGGTGTGGGGGGTTCCTGAGGATTTTCCAGAATTGCTGAGTGCTCGTTTGCTGTTGCAGGTGACGGAGATATGGGAGGAAGGAGAATGTGGGGAGCTCTTCATCACGCAGAGCCTCCTGGTGCCAAGGGAGTCTCATAAAGTGAGTGAGGGAAGAAAGATGGGATGCTGGGGAGGGTGAAGGGAGGTTCCCCAAGTCCAACACGTGCATCCTTGCTGTGATCCCCTCTCCCTCTCTTTTGGGAAGAGCCATGTACCCAATACTGACTGTTCAGTAGCAACTTACACCTTCCTGAAGTTGCCTCTTGGTTTAATGTTGGAATTTCCCTCATTGCTTCTGTGGCTGCACCGTCCTCCTGGGCAATGTAAGGGTGAGTTTGATGATGTTCTCTCTGGGTTTTAACACAGAGGATGTTGATTGGAAGAGGAGGAAAGGTCATCAGCAGGATTGCTCAGGAGGCTGGCCAGGACCTGATGAACGCTTTCCTGTGTGACGTCCGCCTGAAGCTCAAGGTGGAGGTGAAGGGTTGAGCACTTGGTGTGTTTTAACAGCCCTTGAACTCTCTGATCATGTGGAGAAACCAGACCTGGGGGTATCTTGGCACCTTTGTTCAATCCAGAAATAGAGGATGATGGAATCACTACAGCAGGCTGAAGTGGAATATATTATTCTTTGGGGGAATGGCCCAAACTGAAATAAAATCTCCAGACCTCCTGTGGCATCTGAACTGGGGACAGACACTGGAGAATCAGCTGCACCCATGACTCTGGTACTGCATTTCCAGAGCTGCCACGCACTTCTTGTGGGCTGTGTCTCATGTCTTTGCTATCAGGTGTTTGTACATGGAAGCCTTGTAGCAAACAAAGGGTTGCAGTGAAGGATTACCAGCACAGGTTTGTAATCTCTTCTGAAGGCTGAATCATGGTCACACAGGAGGACAAGGCCACCCCAGCCCACCTGATGGTCTCATGTTGACTTTTCTCCCTGCCCTGTTGAAGTTGGTGGGTGTAGGGAGTCACTTTTAGGGGTTTGCTGGGAGCTGGAACATCTGTAATGCCTGACTGGCTGGTCTGTCATGGAAAACCAGCATGGATCCACTTTTTAGGAATTTGAGTAGTTTATTGCATCAGTTGCTTCCAAGTCCTCAGTGTTTGCACCGGGGTCACAGATACAAACACAGAAGCTGTTGCAGCTAAAGAAAACTCCAAAGTAGGAAGAGCAGCAGGTTCTGCAGCTCAGGTGTAACAGAGAACCTGGCACAGGTGAGGCTGGAGGAGCAGGGCTGGCTCTGCAGAGCCCTTGGCATGATGGAGCCTGGCACCACATGTGTGTGCCTGGACCTGGAGTTTGGGGTTTGTTTTGTCTCTTTCGTCAGGCATTTGGAGCACTGGGTACCTTCCTGCCAGAAATCCAGGTAAATCTCCATGTGCAGTTATAAATTAATATCCCTGAAGGAAGAAAACCCCAGCAGGGGTGAAGAGATTGGGAAGGGTCTGGAACTCAAACCTGCTCAGCCTCTTGTCTGTCTCTGGTGCACTGTGAAAGAGATGTTTTACCCTTCTGCTGAAGAATTCTATCTGGAATGTGAGATGAGCTGAAAACTGGGTTGGGAAACTTCCATGGAGTGTCTTTCCTTGTTTCCCAGAAGCAGGGGGTGTTGTGGTCCCTTGAATGCTGCTGTCCAACTTTTGTATTTCCCTTGCAATAAAATGAGGTCCCAGCATAAGTGATTGTTCTCTCCTTTATTCTTCCCTGGCAGCCTGACCTCACAGCCACCACCTTCCCTCTGTTTTATTCCAGCTCAAACCAGGGCACTTTCATGTCATTGCTCCGTCCCAGCTGAGCTTAGATCTCCTTTCCTGAGCTGTGACTTCTGAAGGTTGCACCTTGTGTGGGGAAAAGCTGGGTACGCAGGGTTGGAGGTGTCTCATGGCATGGGGGACAAGGGGAAGCTGTCCCCTCTGTGTGGCCGTGTCATCAGAGGGGTCAGGGTCACCCTGTGCTGCCCCAGAGCTTCATCCCAGGCTGCTTCCAGGAATGGAGCCGAGTGCCCAGAGCAACAGCCACTCGTGGGGGCAGTGGAAATGCTCCTGGCATGGGAAGGGGTGAAGTTTCTCACCTTCCTGATCTGCAGCTCCTTAACGAGCTTTGAGAATCAGGCTAATTATCCCATTGCAAGCCCATCGAAGGGGTGCAAATCATCACTTCCCTATGGAAAAATCTTCACAAGGAGTGTGGGGAAGTGTCTGTCGAGACCTCAGTGTGGGCAGCACCGGAGCTGTGGCAGAGCCCCCTCTGTGTCCCCTTCCTGGCCCACCTGCATCTCCCTGTCTACCCCTGTGTTCCTTCATGTCCTCACTGTGCCTTTGCCATGTCCTCCGTATGTCCCCACTGTGTCCCTCCCTCTTCCCCACATGTCCCCTTCATGTCTTCCCTGTGCCCCCCCATGCCCTCCCTTCATGTCCCTCATGTCGCCCAGCATGCACCCGTCCTATCCCTCCCTCATACCTCCCACAATGTCCCCCCATATCCCCCAGTGTGTACCCGCCATGTCCCTCCCTCATAGCCCATGCAATGTCCCCCCCATGTCCCTCAGTGTGTACCCGCCCTGTCCCTCCCTCATGCCCCCCAATGTCCCCCCCATGTCCCTCAGTGTGTACCTGCCATGTCCCTCCCTCATAGCCCATGCAATGTCCCCCCCATGTCCCTCAGTGTGTACCCACCATGTCCCTCCCTCATACCCCCAATGTCCCCCACATGTCCGCCAGTGTGTACCCGCCATGTCCCTCCTTCATACCCCCAATGTCCCCCCATGTCCCTCACTGTGTACCCGCCCTGTCCCTCCCTCATACCCCCAATGTCCCCCCCCATGTCCCTCAGTGTGTACCCGCCATGTCCCTCCCTCATAGCCCATGCAATGTCCCCCCATGTCCCTCACTGTGTACCCGCCCTGTCCCTCCCTTATGCCCCCAATGTCCGCCCCATGTCCCTCAGTGTGTACCCGCCATGTCTCTCCCTCATGCCCCCCATCCCCGCTGTTCTCTGCACTACTCCCGGTTACCGGCAGGGGGCGGCGCGGCGCTGCCCCCCCCATTTCCCCCATCCCGTCCCTCGCTCCCGTGGCCGCGGGGCCGCGCGTGCGCGGGGCGGGGCGGGCGGCGCGCGGGCCGCGCGTGCGCGGGGGCGGCTGCGCAGCCAGCACGGCCGGGGCGGGCGGCGGCGGCGGCGGCGGGGCCGGGCGGGCACAGCGGCGGCGGCGCCATGAGGCCCGGGCAGGGGCACCGAGAGTAAGTGCGGCACACGGCGGGAGCGAGGGCGCGGCCCCACCGCCACCTCCTCCCCCTCCTCCTCCTCCTCATCATCCTCCTACTCCCCCTCACAGCGCGGCGGGACCGCCGCGGTTCATACTCCCCCCCACACCATTGTCCTTCCCGGGTGTCCCCTCCCCTCCGCCCGCTGAGGCATCACCGGTGTGGCGACCCGCCCCCTGTCGCGACACCCGCCGCCTGTCGCGACACCGGCTCCCACCCCGCCTCCCCGGGGTCTCCCCCGCTCAGCGCGGAGCTCCCAGGCCCCCCGGTAGCCCCGGCGCCCTCGTTACCTGTCCCTGGGTACCGCGCACAGGGCCCGGGATCGCGATAGTGCGTCAGCCATCGCGACAGAAGTGCCGTCAGGGGGAAGGGGGGATTGCGGTCGCAGTGCGAGCACATCCTTTGTGTGATTCTTTCCCAAGAAAAGTGTCTTTTTGCAAGAGACTCGCAAGAGGCTGGCTTGGGCTGGAAGGGACCTCAAAGCCCATCTTTCCCGTGGGCAGGGAACAGGTATCGTCAGTAAATCATCCGTCGTTTTTATTTCCTACCAACCAATTTTCAAGTGTCTGAAGAAGAGGAAGAAGAAGAAAACTGCAGAGCTGGACTCCAGTTCTCAGTCCACTCGTGCAGCAAAGTACTGAGATGGTTTCGGTTCTGCAGCGTGTGAACCTCCCGGACAACACCTGCGAGGGCTCACCTGCGTCTCTCACCCTCCCTTGGTAGCACTAGGTACAAGTTTAGGATAAATCACAGATGCAGGTTGATTAGTTCAACCAGAATTTGTTCTGTTCACTTCTTCCTACAGTCCTTAATTTTCCCGTAGTCACGTTCTCAAGAAAATGTAAGTTTTTCTGGAAAACTTTTTGCAGCAATACTTTTTTCCTCTTTATTACACAAGCCCGGTTCTTTGTTGCTCCGGTCGCTGCGGGAGAGGAGGGAGCTGGGAGCTCTCAGGAGATGAGGTTGGGTTCCTAAGTGATGTCATTTGTGCTGGAGCAACGATAGTGACTTTGTGATGGAATAAATCCTCCTGGACGTGTTGGGGCTTTGTGATTGTGTGTGTGTGTGCACTGTTGAAACTTCGTCTGATTCAGCAGCCAGCTGAGAAAATTCTATGCTCCATAGGCAGTGAGGGAATGGGGTGATGAGAGTTGCATTTTCCTTTCAGCCTATTTATTTCTGATTGGGGCTTTTTAAGAATTTGAACTTGTTAGAGTCTGTTCATTTAAGTGGGTGCATAAAGCAGTGGGGAAAGATGATGTTCAAGGGTCTTACAGGTGTTAGAGGTGGAGAGAGCAGAGTTTTGCAGCCAGCAGCAGAGTGAAGGATTCAGGGAGAGCTTTTTGGTGGGTCTGGTGTCCTGTAAAGCCAGTCCAGAGGGTCTGGAAGCTTGGAGAGGAAAAGCAGCGATAACAGAAAGCAAACTTAAAAGCAAATGCACTCACTATTAATTTTCAGCAGAGGAAGGTTTGGATCAAAAGCGACTAAGAGTCAGAGGGTAAGGTTTGCAATTAACACAGAATTTAAGCTTTCATGAAGAAATGCTTCCATAAAAGAAAGGCAGTTTATTTTCTAAATGATATTTACACTGGGTAGCATTTCTGAGGTGAAGAAATGAGAATTGCCCCTTGTCTGGGGGGAGCACAGGTCGAGCAGGAGCTGGAAGAGGAGTCGATGAATTGGCTGTAATTCACAGGCATCGCTTCAAATATTTTCAATATTTCTCAACTATTTTAAGAAGCTGTATTGAATTCCAGCCCAACCAGCCTGATAGTCTGGAGAGAGGAAGGATGCGTATTGCTGGAGCAAGAATTAAGCAAAAATAGATAAATCTGACATAATGGATGACAAGGGAAAGCTGATTGCTGAAAGATGCTGGCATGCTCTGTTTTTGCATGCTTGGCATATATTCTGTTGTGTTACATGGCTTTTGAAGTGTAAAAAAAAAGAAAGAAATCTCATTTTGTGCTGAGATAAAAGAAAAGGCAGGTGCTTAAATTCTGTTAAGGATCAGCTTTGATACTGACATGAAGTAGTGACCTCGCTTGCATTTACCCCCCTGTCATTTTGTGAACTTCTCAATTGAATAAATAATTCACTTAGCACCAAATAAATGCCATTTAATAAGATGGTATTTTTGATGCCCCTTTCACTTCACATTGCAAACAGCTTCACACTTTTTCAGCTTGAGCACAGCCTGGGGTGCTATTTCTGTTAATAACATTAAAAATATGTTGGAGAATGTCCACATAGTATTGTCTTTTCTCCAAATGTGAAATTAAGGAACCGTTGTGTTCTCTGCAGCTTGGATATTTGCCTTCATTTAAGCCTTATTTGTATTTGTTTCAAGTTGTCCTCTGATAGATAAGCTTTTATATCTATGCTTGCTTCTGGGAACTGTTACAGATCAAGAGGAGAAGTAAGGATTTTTGTCAAGGACTGAAATATCTCTATTTCCCAGAAGCTCAGACAATGTTCAGGAGCCTCAGCTTGTGTCCTCTGCTGCACTTGCAGAAATGCCTGGCTGTGGGATAGAAACTTTTATCAGTGTTTCAGTGCAATATATTACTTTTTCACACTGGTTTGTCCATTCATTTTTATTCTTCTTCACTTTTGACTATGACTTGTTACTGGCCAGCACACAGAGATGAGGAGAGGAGAAAGCAGAAAATTTTGCCATGGCTGGCCCCACCCCAAAAACCTCCATCACCGAAACATTTTATATCTTACATATTCCTGGCTCAGTCATCTTCAGTGAGGTGACAGTGAGGAGAGTCAGATTTATGAAGTGAGAGGTAAAGTAACTTGCAGGATTCTGGGATTTATGGAGTTGCTAAATACACCACCAAGAGCGTAGCCACTGCCTGATTTGTTTGAGTTATTTAACAGCTCATCAGCACTTTTAAATAATTGCTTTGGGAACATGTAGTTAGTTCACTGAAATGCTACACCCAGCAGGTGAGTAACAGGTCACTGTTGTGTAGTAGTACATTGTATCCAGGGCCTGCTGACTCTTCAGAGGCTGTTTTTGGGGTAAGATGCCCCTGAGGATGAGCAAAGGTTCCACAATTTTCTGCACCTGTAATGAGTCTGTCACCCCACCCTTTCCAATTTTCAGCGTTTGAAATGTTTAAACAATTTTAAATGATCTCAAACTAGGAAGTGAAGTGAGTAATTGAATTTTTTATTCCTTGTGTGGTATGCCACATTCCCATTTTCCCATTGTATTTTGTGACTCGTGTTAAAATCTTTACCACACAGATCTTGGAGCATTTTTTTATTTTAATTGCAGATCGTTAATTTGATTGCAAATGCTAAAATGAGTTTGTCACATTATTCATCTTTCTACTTTCAAAAAAAAAAAAGCTTTCCAAATACTGATTGAGGAACAGAGCTCCTGAGCAGGCATTCTGCTGGCTGACATCCAGAAAAGTTGTTCTGAACTTTACCCAAAGATATTTTTCCAAGGAATTGTAATCTTTCAAAAGCTGGTTTTACTGTCCAAGCAGAGCATAGCTTGGCCTGCATCTGCAGCTGACAGAGATCTCTGTGTTCATCTGCTGCTGGTTTCTATGTTTTTAATAATTTGCTTTAAATGAACACTTAAAAAAACAGCAGCTGTAGCTCATGGCTGATCCAGCCTCATAGATCCTATAGGTCCCTTTTCCTTATTTCAGCACATTCTGGTGTCTGGGTGTCTCTCCACACCTCCCCACTCATTTTGTATTTGTTCTGTTGTTGCTGTAATTATTCCCCCATTGTGCTTAAGAATTGTGCTTCGTTTATATATTCCCATTGCTTAACTTGTTTATGCTGTGTGTGAAGATTAGTCCAAGTTTCCAAGGTTTCTGAGGAAAATGGTGATATTTCATTCTTGGAATAATTTCTCAGGAATGTAGTTTGGCTGCAGCGTGGATTCGGTAGGGAATAGTGGGGGTGTAGCACTTGGGGATGAAAACTGGGAAAGATTTTTCATGTGAATTCCCAAGTCCCATGCAAGGATTCTGGAGTGCTTGGAATGCGTGGAGCACTGGGTTGTTGATGTATTTCGAGATAACTGAGCTGTTCCAGGCTTTGAAATAGATGCATTGATGGGTGTACTAGGGGGAAATAATTTAGAAAACAGGTTCTCTGTAGATCCATCATTTCTGAGACAAACCTTAAGTTCAATTCTGCTGAATTAGGTGACAGATCCTGCCTGCAGCAGGTGTGGATCCTGTAGGATTTTTGGTGGGCAACGAGTGTTAACATTTAATTTCTTACGGTGTCTGTAGTAAAGGTGATGTAGAAAAGGTGAACCATGAAAGTGCAGCTATTTTTAGTATTAAAGGGGAAAAAAAAAGCAGTCAGAAAATGATCTACTAAGTGATACATTGCTGACGTCTGTAGTGCAGCCAACCCAATTAAGGTGCCGTATATTGTTTCCAGCAGGATTCTGATTGTTTCTAATTTGGGAACCACGCGAGAGCAAGTGGAAATAGGTGAAACGCAGTGCTCTGCTCTTCAGAGTGGATCTAGCATCCAGTTGTTCTCTGTAATTTCCCTCCTCATACTGGGACAATCTCCCTGTCCTGGCTGAGGTGGGAGCCACACATGTGAAAAAAATATTCCTGTGTGTTTTTATTGGTAAAATATCCCCCCGTAAGTCAGTGTTGAGTGCTGTGGATTCTTTTCTCATTTCCTGGCCCCAGCATATCCTTTGCTGTATCCTGCTGTCCCTCTCCTTGCCTTCATGTTGTTAAATGTTGGAGGATGTGTGTCTCACAGTCCTGCCCTTTCCTGTGGCTGTCCCTTGCCACTCATTTTGTTCCTCTCCGTCGGCAGTTGCTGCATGGAAAACACTTTGAAAAATATGTTAAGATGACTGTCTTGAGTCAATACCACATATATCTATGTATATATGTATAGATATAGCTTAAATTGGAAGGAAATCTTTGTATGAACCTTTTTCAAAAAATTATGCAGATGCACCCACTCTCCAAAGTAAACTTCCTCCTCTGCTTATCTTTTTTTAAACCTGGAATGAAAAACAGCATGTCTTCTTAACATCTGGAATGGGGAGCCCTTCCTGCCTACTTTATATTCTTTTATCCAGCATTGTTCTTTGTTCATCCTTCTGTTCTGGCACTGGTTTTTCTTAATTTGTTGTCTTCTAAGCTGAAGGAATGTCATGTGCTTTGGTTTTGTTGTGGACAGGGAAAATTAGGGATTTGCTCGCCCTTTTCTTCCAGCTCATCAGTGTGTTCTGATTCTGGGTTGGCTTTTATTTTCTTCAGCTCCAGCAAAGCCCTCAGCTTTTGCCTCGAATGGGTGGTGTGTTCCTGGAGCTGGTAATTCGTGCATCCCTTGACTTTAAATTGTTCACAGCTCTGCTGAGCATTTGTGAATGAGCGTGGAGGAAAATCAATATATGAAAAAGCCAGAGTAGGAGAGGGAAAACAGCTCTTCCAGCACCTTTTCCTGGTCACACCATTGCCTGATTTAGTTTTTGTGCCTGTGAACTCTTCAGTGTTTTAAATTTAGAAATGGATTGTTTTGGAACAAGTCACTTTTAAGATCGTTTCCAGGAGATTTGTGTGTAATTTAATCCCATTCAGGTTTGCTGCTCTCTGATCTGCTTGTTCTGCAAGACTTCAGGTTCTCTATTGCTCTGTACCTCTCCCACTGTATTCTACAAACCTCTTTAGGTTTTTTTTTCCAGTTAAAACGGCAGCAGCATTTATGAATCTTTTTATGCCTTTTCTATTCCCTGTTTCTATTCATTGACAAGGTGGTGTTTCTTAGAATAGCCTGGAGGTTTAAAAAACGTTTAACTTCAGTGTCTCTGAAGGATCTCATTAGTGATTATTATTCAAATACTCTACAAAATGAATGTGTGTATTTTAGAAATTAGCCAGAATAATATATTTAGTATTTCTGCTGTATATTCTCTTATGTTTCCTGTTAATTTCCAACACTGCTTAGTTTAATATTTCAGGGCATCTTTTTACTTTGAGCTTATCAATGAGTGAAGTTGCTGATGAAGAACCAAAAAAAAAAATCTCAGAATGTGACAGTCCAACATAACATCTCAACCACTTGAATTTAAGTTGAGACAGGAAAGAATTAAGATTTTTCCATACTTCCATCTAGTGTGCATGAGGGAAATTGCATCCATGGCTAAAATCCCAGCCATTCTCCTAGCAGTTCCAGTTGGGCAAGGATCATCATCCACTGGTCTTTGTTAAGCAGTTACTGCTGATGAACTGACAGATTTGAGATCCAAGTATTTATGTAGTGGTACCTTTGTGATGTTCATAAAATGGTGACGTGTGAAGTTTGAGTAAAATCACCCTTCACCATGTGGTGTTCGTGCTCTCCTTCACTGTGTTCTGCTTTATTTACTTGTCACTCTGTGCTAGGATTTCAGCTGCTTGATTTATGAATTATTGCTATTGAAATAAAATTAAAGTGGCTGTTCAGTTATTTAAGAGCCAATTAAATCTGATTTTATTCTGATGTAACATTTCCAGGGAAAGGGCATAAAACGCAGTCTGTGGGGGAAAGTTAGATCTAAAAATGGTTAGTGTTTATTTTTTATAATCTGTTCTTTCGACAGCTTGACTTGGCAAATAAAATCCTTTGCAATCTCACAGCAGTGGCTGCAGATGTTAGAAATTGCTCTGTATAAGAAAATAAAACAGGTTTGGTGCTTTCAGTGATCCTGTATAAACCTTTAGCTTTGGCTGCTGCTTGGAGAATGTATGCAGCCAGGAGAAAGGAATTTGCAAAGCTTTTGGAGAATATAATTTATTTACCAGCCTTTGGTGACTTTGAAAGGTAGAAACAAAGGGCCTTTTGGGACAAAGGTTTCTCAAATCATGGGCTGTGCTGTCCTGAGGGATCAATGGTAGAATTAGTTGAGTTTCCAGTATCAGATTGTGCTAATTACTGCGAGGTCCCACTCACAGGGGACACACTCAGGACGAGATGCTTTGAGAAGTGCAGCCCAAGAACCTCATTCATGCATGAACAGAGATGGGTCATTTGTGTTGTATTGGAGAGCCAAATTCACTCTTAAAAATCTGCTGGGGCATGGACACTCCAAAAAACTAAAGCCACCAGAAAATATCCTGCCAAGACTTGTAGTCCTAAATTTAAATACCAATAAATACAGCAAGTGGAGAATGAGCAGGTACTTTTCATTATGTGTGGCAATTAAAATGTGTCTCTTGGTAGTGGTATTTCTTACTAGGGGAAATGACAGTGCCAATCCCAGTTTTATTATGACAATTTCACACTGTACGTGATGTCTTCTGTGGGCATGGAGGGTGCTGGCTGAGCCTGTTTTGTTATGAAGAGCTTGGTTTGCCTTATTTTTTTATTAAAAATAAATCATATTGATGTGGATGTAATTTTATTTGTGACTAGACAAGCCTGCACTAGCCAGCTCTGAGGTTTGTGGCGTCTGTCTCCAACAAGATCATAGATACAGAGAAAATGATTTATTTTAGTATCCAATGCTTAGATAAAGCTCTGGTTTTGTGCAGATGGCACTGAAAGGATAACACATAGCTTGGACAAATTTGTATAAACCACCATATATTTCTACTAGAATCCAAATCTTCAGTACATCAGTAAAATTGAGGTTTATGTTTTTGTGCTAACCTGAGTTTTTTGGTGTATAGAATTAATTGCTGGGTGTAGAGGTTGGTGGGGATGGTGTCCTCTGGTCTGGCTGCTCTGAGCATCTTGGAGGGTCCTTCCAGCTGCCCAGCCTGGCACTCTGAAAAGCTGTTGGGAATTGTCTGGTTGATCTTAGAGAATGCTTTGGGGTTTTGGGATGGAAAACATTCAGGAGTGTGAGGTGCTCAGCTTTTTGGAGAGGGTTGGAGATGGCACAGGTGTTTGGGAGGGACCTGCTCCTCCCTCAAAGGCTTTTATGGAACACTTTAGTGGAGCACAATCAAATTCTGATAGCGGCACTAATTCTAAATAAGTGTTTGCTAAACAACGTTAATGGATTTAAAATGTTTTTAGGAATAGTTATTAGTCCTTCAGTCTCGTATGGTGAAGGGAGTTTTGTCTCGATGGGGGGCTGCCATTTTAATGCTTCCTGGCAGGAGGCCTATTTTGAACATGCAAATTAGGTTGGAAAAAGTAGGCTAAGCCATTAAAAAGTAGGAGAGATCATGAAATTTTAAATTTTTAAGGTGACTTGTTTTTCTAATTATTAACATTTTTGTTATCATCGTTCACATATGTCACTTCATTTCCCTTAATTCTTGTGTCCTCATCCCTTAACTGTCAGCCTCAATGCTGGTTGCACTTGCATCCACCACTCCAAATGGAAGCCTCAGTCCACTGGCTGTTTTATTCCCAGCAAGGTGCATGGAAATTCTGCCATGTGGTGTGTTTTGTTGTATAATTAGAAATGCAGATACAGTCTTTTTACTTGCACCATGGTTAATTTTTTCCTATTCCGTTAACATTAATAGGGACTGAAGGTTAAGCTTACGTAAACTCCGGATATTTGCAGGGTTCTTGTTGGCAAGGGAATTCATTCTGGGAAGTGGGAAAGGGACACATGGGTGAGGATTGGAGGCAGTGACCAGAGAAGGCTGGATCTCAGGTGGATAGACACTGGGGTTTTCACCAGGATCTCATCAGGGTTTCATCTTCCCCTCCAGTTTCTGGGCAGAAGGATGGGGTGACACAGCACTAATGGAACCCAGAGTCCCTCTAAGGGTGTGGAGAAGAGCCCCCTGTTCCTCCCCAGAAGCCACATGGATTCTGCATCCTGCAGGAACTCTGCAGCCCATCCCTCACATCCTGCTCCTCTGGGCAATGAATTTGTCGGCAAAATAACTGCCTTGGTGCCCATAGGCTTGCAAGCTTCATTTAGTCCTATTAATTTTTAATAGAAAATTAATATTAAGCCAGCATACTTCCAGCATGGCTTTTCCTGTGCCCAGAAAGACCCTCAGCTCGTGTTTGCTTTGGAGTGTTGGATCCTGCAGGAACAAGACTCTCCTGGGGCAATATGGGGCTAGGAGCAGAGAGATGCAGTCACACCTTCAGCAATTACAGTAGCAGTGCCATGTTCCACCTCAGTGATCACAAATGTTGGTTAGATTTCAAATCTCTCTCTCTAAAAGGGGTGTTGGGTGTGCCATGCATGGATAAACAGAGAGGAACTGGGCATTTCCAGCTAAAAATGTGCAACAAATGTATTTGTGTCAATTATCACTCTGCTGACCTGACCAGAATCTCATGGAAAGTACCAACAGTTGGATATCAATTTTACAAGGACTTCAGTAAATACTAATCTGTGCAATTTAGGGATGATGTTGTACAAAAAAAAGCATATTTTTAATTGCCATTTTCAGCTTTGCTACAACTGATGTTCTGCAGCCTCCAGAACAGTAAACTCGAAACAGGAAGGTTGACTCCTGGAGCTGATGGTATCTTTGTCCTTAAGAGAGATTCTGGGAAAGTAAGCTGCATTCCTTAGCTTTTGCAACCCTTTTAAATTGTTTTTTCTCACAACCTTAGCCTGATCTTATCACCTAAGTAATTGTTGCATCATATTTGCTTTATTCTCCCTACTGGGATGTCAGATAATTGCTTTATACCTTTTAATGGAAAGTGTTTGGGAAGCCTGTTACCTCTGGGACATAAATGAGTGGTGCAGCAACTATTGCAACAGTTGCATGTATCCCATTTTTCTGAAGCTGGATGGGAATCCAGCAGGAGAAGGCTTGGATGGCTGGCACCTTCTCTAGAATTGAGCAGCAGCCATAAAGTTACTTGGTGTTTTAAACCCCATCATAAAAGTAAAGCTGCCAGCTCTGCTGTGCCTCATGTTTGGGTATATCTCATCTGCGGGAATAGTCAGCCAGACTTTTTTCCTTATGAAGTAGTATTGTAGGGTATTAATTATTCATAGTCTGTTTAATTCTTCTTTCTTGCATATTTAATTGTAATAGCATGCTGTATGTCACAGTGATTTCCCAGAAGAACTGTACACCAAAGGCAAACCATTCAGGTATATAGTCTTAAATACGTCCATGCTAATCTTTGTTGTTTAATTTTGGAGCAGAATGGGATGTTATCAGATGTTTCTTGCAGGGAAACAATTATGCAAAATCATGATTTCACTTAATCTTTTCAGCTGAAATTTTCGAGCTGAAATAGCTGGTTTGATTTCCACTGATGACGTTTACGTTGTCTTGCTTATTTTATGAGGAAAAAATGCCTAATGGGAAGGAGGACGTGACTTTTGTTTTCTTCTCTGAAGCAGGGGAGCCTTTATCAAAGACTTTGGAAGTGTCAATCGATTGCTTGCAGAAGATGAAGGAAGGGAATAAGATTTTTATTGAGTTTTTTTCAGTGATCAGAATAGCAATGCCAAATGCTTGTGTGATTAAGATTTTTTTAAACATTTTTTTTTAACGGCTAGATTGGGCTCTTAGTGCTTGATGTGAGAAAATATTGGAGGCACAGGAACTGCAAATGCATTCACAATTTGATTTGCATTACCCTCCTTCCAGAGCTGTTTCTCGCTTGTAAGACACTTGGTGAAGCCGAATCCCTCGTGTTTGGAGAGCAGGATTGTTCTCGGAGATTTACCGTAGGAGTTTAAACTTCTGAAAAATCTGTTTACAATGTGTCTGAACTGGAGCATAGAGGACACAGCAGAGACTGTTATCTGTTTACTGCTCAGATAAGGAGGTGGAATAGATTGCTGGCCTGTTTCTGAACTCTGCTTAATGAATGGTTGCTAGGCAAATTGCATCTCAATCAGCTTAATCCTCAAGATGTCATTTACAGGTCTGCTCTTTGTGAGGGCCAGAACCGTGCGCTTTCAAACTGCACAGGCCAGAAATTGCTAGCAAAGCAGCTTAGAATAGCTTGTTCAAAAATTCAGTGTACATGTGCTGCTGAGCTGCCCAATTTAAAGTGCCTGTTGTCGCAGGGCTGTCACTGCCTGGCCACGCGCGAGATGAAGCGTGCGGTGATAGACAGGAGGCAGCAGCATCCTTAGCACAGTTTCTGGATCAGCACAGCCCACACCACCACGTTTTGGCACTGGATTAACGTGAAAGAAAGCGTTTCTAAATGGGGACCGCACTGCTGACGTGATGAAAGGTATTTCTGCTTTGGCTGAGTTCGCTCGGAGCCGGGTGCGATGTTGAGGTGCGTACGTGGGACACGGTTAACAGGTGGAAATGGGTGGTGGTGTCACCTGGCACGGGACAGGGAGCTGGGGCTGGCCTTGGTGAGAGAGCTGTAGTCAGGAGAGGGCACAGGCTGGCTGTGTGAAAGCTCCATCCTGCCTCTGGAACGTTGGACTTTCTCCCGCGGCGTCAGGCGAGAGCCAATTAATCGCATATGCTGGCATGTGGGATGCCCACATACATTAGGCTCATGGTTTAGTCCAAAGGAAAAAGTTTCTTTATATAGTTAAGCTTTAACAGTCCCTTTGTAAAGAAAGATAACAAGATACTTGTTTTTATTGGTTTCCCATGACAGCGATTAATCTTGTTGTGGGCAGTGCATTGTTCTTTCCATGGCTACACCTTCCTCTCCTTTGAAATACATCCTCTGAGTGCTGTGTGTGTCATGACACCAAGCACTCTAAAGGCAAACTGGAAAAGGCTGGACTTGTTGAATACAAAAGGCATTTTGCAACTGTTCACGGTCACCTTGTGCTGATATGAAATGTCCTTCATATGACACAGTTATTAAAAATACAGGTGTGAGCATAGTGAGTGAACTTGGCAGTACTTGCATAGTTGGGTTGTGTGCAGCTTTTGTGTTATTCAAAAATACTGGGTGTTTTTTTAGGAAAAGATGGCATTAAAACATTGAGAGCCTCTCCAAATAAAACATAAATAAAATATTCCACCTCAGTCACAGGCAAAATGACAGTGGTGCTTGCATCTCTGTGCTGTGGATGGGAAGAGGGCTGTCGAACAGAAGACTTTGTGATCAGAGAGTGCTTTTCATGCAAATGAAGATTTTATTACATGCTGCTGAATCAGGGGCTTGTGTAGCGAGAACAGCACAGAAGTGATAAGATCACTTTGTCATAGCTTGAAATTTTGCCCAGCGTGTCTTTCAGATTGCTGAAACGGGCAAGAAACACTCTTGTTAAGGGCACAGCAGTAACTGATACAATATTTGGGGGTAGGGCTGTTGTTTCCTGGTAGAGTCTGTCTGCAGGGTTCTGCCACATGTCCACAGCCCTGATTGCACAGCAAGGAGGAACTGCAACCTGTAGGTCACCCTGTGCAGCAGCAAAGTCCTGAAACCTCCTGTTCCTGGTGGGATCCCTCTTCTGCTCTGGCTGAATGGGTGTGGAATCTCTCTGCTGCAAGCCAGGAGCTGTTAGCACTGATCAGAGCAGAGCTGTCCATCCTTTTGGCTGGGATAGGCTGTGTTGCCCATTTCCAGGTCCTGCAGGGGCTCTCTGCACATGCTCTGGGGCTGTATTTTGCTACAGAAGGCAGCCATCCAGAACTGCCTCTGTTGGGTTTTCCTTTTGCATTTGTTAGCTAATATCATCTTCCTGATGTCCTTTCTTTCATGGTTAGAACTGGTTTGGTTTAATGAGGGCTGTTGTTGCCAACAGGGGAGTGGATATGTGTGGTGGAACAGGCATCTAAATCTTCCCCTGCAGATGGGGAGCATTCAGCATCCTGACATGACCTTGGTGAAAGTTCTCTGGCGTGTTACTTTCCCTCTTTATTTATCTCCTTTGCTGTGTAGCAGCTTTGCTTGCAGGGAAGTGTCTGAGCTATTGGAAATCTGTCCCCTCTTCCCTTCCCCTCTCCAGAGACATTGTCAGCGTAACACCCAAACTACTTAGATTGACGCCTGAATATTCTGCTTTTGCACAATCAGGAGGCATTCAGTGAAAGTAGCAAGAGGAGAAGAAGTTTAAGATTTAGGACTGACATTTTTAGACACTTTTCAATCCATAATTTTGCACAGTCTTGGTGAGGAAGGTTAGAGACTTCCTTCACATGTGATTGCCCCTGTGTGTATGTGTAGAGCATCCAAGTGTACAGCACAGGGGAAAAATATTCTTAACAGCCCTCAGATTGCAGTGTGGAGTTGTTCATATTTCAGATTCTTATCTGAAGAGTCGAGGAACAAAATCCAACCCTTCATGTTCCTGGAGAGTTTCAGAGCAGTAGGATGGAACCTTTTGCCTGTTTTTCTCATGCAAATTATGGTAAGGATTATTCAGTGTTTAAAATCTGGTTTATACTGGCTTCTGAATTTCATTTAAAATAAACATCTGGAGAGCTTTTTGATCTCCTGTGCAAGACTCTTGTCTGCCTGCCTCCTTAAAATGACTTCTGCTTAATTTTTAGTGAAAGGCAAAGACCTAGATGGTTTCATTGCCCAGAGGCAATCTAAATCCTTCCCCTTCTGCAGTAAAAAATTTCCATGAGCAGATACTTAAAATCTGTTCTCTTAGGGAATGTGGCAGCGATAGGTATCTGTTTTTTCCATGCTGCAGTTTGGGATCTGCAGAGCTGCTACCTGTAGTGCCATTTGTACTTCTGCAGAGCCTCGTTCTCCTGGTGCCAAGCACGTGCTGGAGCAGATGCTCAGTTCAAGAATTTCAGTCTTGTCCCTTTGCAGCTAGCAGTGGAAAGCCCTCCTTGGGAGGATTGCCACGGTGTGCTGCTATCCCACAGTCAGAGCACTGGAACAGGGAGTGATCAGTGATTTATTCAAGTAGCCGTTATATTTGGAGTCTATTTTCTGTGATTTGACAGGAGCTCACTCCTCTGCTCTTCACTGGAGACTGGAAACCTGTTGCCCGTGGCGAGGGCTGGGTATGTGCTTCCAGTGGCTTTCTGGCTTTGAAACAGGTTCCTGTTGATCTTTGCAGAGCCTGAAGCAGTGATCTGTGCAGGCAGTGTCTGCAGAGCTGGAGTGACTTTACCTCTTTGTTTTTTCTCCAAATTCATATCTGTATGAGATCAGCTGGTCCCATATCGTGTGTGAAGTAGTTAAATGCTACCCTGCATCTATAAGATGTGATTTTTCCCCCCCCTCCTTTCTTGTCTCTTTGATCAAATCAAATAAAAACGCAGTGCTTTCATTTCTAGTTTTATAGTTTCAAAGACAATCTCTTGACGTGCTCGAGCAGTCTGGACCTGAGTCCCTTTTTTCCTTAGTCCAAAAGCTCGCTGTGTCTTGTGCCTTTCTCTGTATCAGCAGTTGCAATCTGCATTAGCTTTTATCTGCATCAAAAGACAAATGGGAGAGAGCAGGACCCTGCAGGAATGGGAAACAGACTTACATGTGCAATGGAAATATGTAATCCTTACGTTCAGTCTGCCACATGGAGTACAGACCAGCTCCTATACTGAAATCTCTAGCCTATACTCTCAGAAATGGGAGTTTAGATTTTAGCCTTTGAAGCTTGATTAATCCCCTCCAGTGGTTAATACCAACGTAAAATATTCTGTGATATTTCAGTCAAACTTTTCCTCCTAAATGCTTCTTTTCCCCCCTTTTTTTTTCTTTTCTTGCGTATGTCAACTATACAAAGCAACGCTCAATTTGAGAAATTAGCATTCAAACACTCTGTAAGCACTTTATTTTTGTCTGCTTTGTGAGCAGCTGAACACATGTCCAGGCTGAAACACTCAGAGCTGCTGCTGCTGCTTCCCGGCGCGCGCGTGCCAGGCATGGGAGAATTTGGAACTTTGTCCCGTGTCCTGAAGAGGCGCTCCCGATCTCCCCATCCTACAAAAGCACATCTGCACAAATCTCCTGCTCGACTGCATCCCGGGAGGGAAGGATCCCAGTTAAGCCAGACTGAATCATAGCCAGGGAGATGAGCGCTCTGGTCGCTGTCATCCCGATCAAAATCCCAGCCGTGTCTGATGGCATTCGGAATGTGGCGGTGCGCATTCCTTTCTCGGAGTGGTGGTGCTTAAAGCAAAGTGTGTTATTTCTCTGCATTAAGGAGTCAGATTCAGCTGTTCAAAGCAAGTTGATAAATTGCTTTTCATTAAGTGTCTGAGCGCCAAGGGGTTCGGTGTGTGTTCCAAGGAAAAAATACATTAATTACAGCTTCTGTAGAGCATTTATCAATCACGTAGTTATAAACACTACTAATGCGGTTAATTGAAGGTAGAAAAATTTACCTTTTTGAATTTGTTGACTGTAGCAATTCCGTGGCTGGAAAGACAAATTGGAAATTAAAACCTGGGGGTACTTTTAGTGGGAGCTGCACAGTGGAGGTCAGGGTTGTTAGAGATGGGTTACCAGGAGCTCACCTTTGTGCAGGCAGCTTTGTGCTCTGTGTGCTGTTAAGGTGCAGGTTGCAGCAGCAGTGTTTGTTCTCTTCTCCTTCACAGCCACGTTGTGTTTGCCCTGCAAAGGGATCTCCCTGCCTGTGGTACAGTTTCAGCTCCCCCTGTGTCCTGCCTGTACAATTTATTTATTGCTCTGTGTGTGTTGGGATTTTTTTAAAAGGAAAAGGCAAGTGCAGAGGAGAAGGATGCACGAAACATCCTATAGTCAGTAAAACTTTCTGTGAAAAAATAAATCTTTCATGAATATAAACTTCAGGTAAAGGTGGTGTGTTGGCAGCTGCTGAGGGAGTCAGGTGAGATTGTGCTGAAATGTTTTATCAGATCTTCAGACGAAAACCTCTGGTGTTTGTGGTGTGCAGAGGCTTTGAAGACACTTTGCACACTTGTGTTGCTTTCCCTGTGGCTGTTTTGAGCTGCCAGCTCTGCAAGTGGCTGTTTCTCATGCTTCTCAGGAAAGCAGTGAGAATAGCAGAGACTTTTTACAGTAGCTCACAACTAATGTATTTCTTGTCCTTTCTTCTATGGAGTTGTTACAAGGTGGCCTTTGAGTTTCCTGGGAGATTGATAAGGACATTAGATCTGTGTCAGGACAAGCCAGCGGGACACCAGCACCTCGTTGTGAAGGCTGACAGGAAAACACCATCCAAAGTGTCTGGTCCAGCTCTTTGGTATTCACCTGATGGCTTCTATTTTCTGCTGGTGGGTGTTTTGTACGTGTTGCAGCTTCTGTTTGAGGTTCTTAAAATGCTTTTCATCTTTGCAGCTGGCTGCACGGTATCTCCAGCTACAGAAGGAGGTCTTATCTTGCCCTTACAAATGATAAGATGTATATCCAAGAGCTGATGTGTTCATGGTCCAGCAGGAAGCTCTGTCGCTGTGCACAATCAGACAGAGATCTCCAGTTTTGGATCTTAAAAATGTATTTTTCACTGCTGGCTTTGGAAATGGGCTGTTAAAATTTCACCATGTGTGGGACCATAATTCAGTGTCCAGAGAGAAATACTAAACCAAACTGTCAGTGTGGTTGTCCAGGTCAGAATGGTTCACGTGCATGACCAATGCAAACCAAAATCCATCCTCCCTGTGAACCCATGTTCACACACCACCAGCACACATGGTCCAAAAGTGAGTCACTTCCTATTTTTATTCCTTTATATACAAGTTCAGTTTTTCTTTTGTTACGAAGTGTAATGCATTCTGCCTCATCTTATTTGCAAATATTTCTCATTTTCAAGTGGATCTATTTTTAAAACAGGACTCAAAACATATTTTTCAATAGCTAACAAATGTCTGCTCTGTTGTTTGTCTGTTGAATAGAGGTAAAATTTGTTCAGAGTTAGCTCTGAATATATATTTTTTTAAGTAATCAGCTTGTAATAAACAGGGGAAGATAGCTGCTTTCCTACCCAGGAACTGTCGTAATCCGTAACTTCTAACGATATTTTAGAAGGAAAAACTGTCTTCCTTCTGTCATGTGCAGCCACAAGGATTTCTGTAAGTCATGATTAAGACTTTAATTCAGGGCTTTTACAGAGTAAGTGTGGAGTGAGAGGAGATAATGAAAATGGTGATCTTTATGAAGCAGCCGCAGGAGAGGGAACTGTTTCATGTTTCCTTTCCCCTTTGCCTGGGCAGCTGTTTGCTGTACCTAAGAAAAACTTCCTTTTCAGATCTGGGAAAGCAAGAATGCCGAGAGGGAGGAATTCTGCCCAAGAGTGGCATGAGGAAGCTCACAATTCTTGCATGTCCTGTGTGGTGAAGTAAAGCCCAGAATTATAGCCTCGTGCTTCTCCCACACATGGAACACGTAGGAAAGCTGCACATAACCCTGTTCCTGCTGAGGATGTTGAGGTTATAACTGCAGGCTGTCCCCTATGGGAAAGGGGTCAGTGTGTATTTTGGTTTCTTATCACTTGAAGGCAGCAGGAAGTTGCATAAAGGATGGAGAATGTCTGTTGGTGGGAATGCATGGTACCTCCACTGGGGTATGTATGAGCAGTATCCTGTAGTTTGGTAGAGGCTGGGCTGTTCTGGGTTTCCTTTGGATAGAAGTCATCTCAACTAACCTTAATTTTCCCTCATGTTCACATGAGAACAGGCACGCTCGTGTCTCTAAGTCTTGTTCCATATTTCAGAGCTGCTGTGAGAGATGCTGCTCGAGCATGTAGGAAGAAGTTGGGTTTAGTTTGCCCCGAGGATAATGGGTGCTTTGGAGGAAGGAATGTTTGTTTGTGCCTGACAGTATCTTGTTGAGGAAAAGAGGATCTTTTGTGAATGCTACAGCAGTGGGTAGGGAGTCTGTTTTGCATTTTGAAAATAAAAATGTAAGCCTGGTATCCAGGGCAAGTTATTTTGGTGACAGTGCTGTGTTTACCTAGCTGCTGTGGTTCAACTGTAGGAGCCTTTGCTCCTTCCCCAAATATCCATGGAGCAATCTGTACCCATGAACATAGCTAAGATACATGCCAGGCTGTGTCTTCATCCCTGTTTCCCACCAGTACAGCATGAAGAATTTGAAGTTGGAAGTTACCATATAAAAGGAGAAAGAAATTTAATTAAAGGTCAGAGTGCTTTAGTGTAGTGAAAATTGAGAGGAGGCAGATACAAAGTTATTCAAATTGCTTTTGACTTCAGGCAGGTCGATTTTCGTATTTCTTGCATATGTTCCCATGGTAAAAGTAGTATCTCATCTGTCTCACAACTGACCACTAGTATTTGTGTTTCAAGCACAGCCAGAAATCCTCGTTTGAAGCTTTGGCCAGGCCCTACAATTGTCCTGACTTGTCTTTTCTACATCTTTCCTTCACCTTAAGAGTGGCCTGCAACACCTGGCAAGACCTACTTTACTCCTGTGTTGTCTGTCAGTTCCTGCCACGTTGCAGAATACAGAGTTAAATCTAAAAATACTCTTAAAAAGAGGTGAGGGCTTTGAGCAAAGTAAAGTAAGCCACTGATTTGGGTCATGAAAGGGAATTGATGTCACTGGTTCTTCGTTGCAGCTTTCTTGAGCTAAGAAGTTCTGCTCTGAGCTGTGAAGATGCAGAGGAGCAGGGGTGAGCAAGTGGTGCTCAGGACAGGGAAAGGTGATCTGTGTCCATTTGTCCCCAGGAGACTGCCCAGACCGTGACCTTGTAAGCCTGATGTGAGAAGTCGAGGTGGTGTTAAATGCTCTGCAGTTTGATTTGTCTTCACAGTCTTGTAGTAGAAAACTGTCACTCACTGCTGTCCTTTTAAACAAAGAGTGACTGTGGCATGAGGTGATTAAATGCTTCATCCAAAATTATGTCAGGAACCTGTGGTGAGCCAGATACTTCCTTCCATATCTCCTGTCATAGACTAGTCCATCATCAGGAGACCACTCTTCTAAAATAAATACAGTCAAAAAACCTGAAGCCAACTGTAAAAGGAGTTGTGTGCAATTTTTGCCTCTGTCAGAGTGGTTATGTGGCTTCAGTAATGTTTGTTAAGTGCTTTGATATGCTTTGGTGAAGGACAGAGTGTTAATAATTAAAATTGTAAAGAAGTTCTGGAGTAGCATGGGGTTTGACGACCGCTTTCTGGTCTGTTAGTTAACAAAAATGCAAAATATAAATGGACGAATCAGCAGGAATTGAGTTGAACACTCCCTTCCCCCAGCCACCTGCATGGGCTGAACACAGAAAGCAGCTAATTGTCTGCTCTGCTGCAGAGATGAAAGAAGCTGGTCGTACAACAGGAAAGGCTATTGAACTGCATGAAGGTGGTAAATTATCAGCGCTGAAAACCTTTTGAGTCGGTATCTTTACGTGCTCCAAAAGTACATTATTTGTACTGGTATTGACAGCGTTCGGGGGCTGATAAAACCGGCGTCTGGTGACGTGAATCTAATGTTTCAGTGCCTGTAATTAAGAGGTCTATAAAACTGAAACTTGTTTTTTGAAACTCTGTGCCATCGCCCTGTTTGGGTGTAGCTGAAGGGTGTGTTTGGTGAGGACGGGCTCACCTCATAATGGCTTTATCTTGGCCCAGCTAACGAGCTGTTTGCAGGACTGCTCTGATTTGCAGTGGGCAGACTGTAAAGCAGCCTCGTGTTTGTCCATTTTCCTGCTAGCAGTTCCATTTGCAGAGTGCAGGCAGGAGCAGGCTTCTTGCCAGCAACAGCTTCATTCAGATTAGGGCTTTAGTTCAATTATGTCCAATTAACTTTTATTGCAGATAGCAGTGATAATTACTTGCAAGTCAATTTTTTGGCTGTGGTTATCCCAAGGCTAAAGTCTGAGCTTGATGGATTTTAATAACTGAAGTGACGTATAGCTTTTCTTTCCTCTTTTTTTTTCTTCTTCAGGCCTCAATTAGATGAAAGGTCAGAAGCTATGTAAAAATCCATCTTACAATTAAAGCCAACTGTCCTACTCCTCAGCAGATGCGTAGTACTGTGTTTTAAAATAATCTCATGGGACAGACCTAAAAAAAGGCTTTTTAAACTCTAAGATCATAACCTTGAGCTGGCTGCTACTTTATTCAAGGAGTGAATTTGATGAAGCTGATGTCACATGTGGCAATACCTGAAGCTGAGAGCCGCCTCCTTGGCTTTTTTTAGTGCACTGCATCCTGTTCCAAATTGCTCACCCTAGAAGCCTTCAGCAGTAGCCTTTGGGCATGAGGAGTGTGATATGAACAATATTCCATTTAAGTGCTATTATCCCAAAGCTGCTTCCTTTTCTTCCCTGTTGGGTGTTCTCATCCCAGCTCAGAGAGAGGAGCTGTGCTATGGCAGCATTTAAATTCTCTCTGCCTTCCCCACCAAACTAATTTTGTTGCCTGAGTAACATTATAAATGGAGGTCAGCCTAAAAGGTGACATGGTTTACAAGCAAAATCATAGTTAATTAAATGGCAAGAAGCAGAAATTGATTTTGATCGAAACTGTTGCAAGGGTTCCACAAAAGGTCCACCTGAATGCAGAAAGGCAAAGGTCCTGTGCTGGCGGGTGCTGACTGTGCACTCCCCCTGCTACAAAAAGCGACTTCCTATTGTTCAGTTTCCTATTTATTTATCCCCAAGTCCACTCGATGCTATTGTGATTTATTGCCATTTCAGAGGGCAACTTCTCTGCCCACTGTTCTGCAGTTTTCCATTTATAAAGCATTAAGAGGATGTGATACCAGCCGGTGATGAATACAGTGCTAGTTTGGTAATTTTCTTCCAGGAAACGCAAAGATTTATCTCTGGCTCTTCAGCAGTCCTGGGAAAGGGCCATTCTGGTAAGTGCCCAAGAATAAAGGGCAGTTTTAGAGCTGGAAAAAGGCAGGAAGCTTGCAGGATGGGTCTAGACACTGTCAAGCAAAGCATGGCTGCCTGGAAGGAGTTGTATTGAATGCTGAGGTTGGCAGGAGGGTTCAGTGTTGCCGTTGACATGAACAAGTCTTTGAAAGCCCTACATTTTAGGTTACTTTGGAAGAGGGAAAAGGAGTTATTCTCCTCGGTGTTGAGCAGCCTGCCGGGGGGGGTGGTAAATGGCACACTGAGTTTCCCTCAGAGCATGAAAATTGGCCTGGATTCAATTCTGTTTCCTGGCAAGCTCTTGCAGACATTTGTACCAAAGAAACTTCACAGCCCCGGTTGGTTTTTGTTGTTGCCTGCAGCATTTATGTGTTCTGAACTTGGCATGTGCTGCCGTATGCCCGGGGGGATGCCGTAAATCCCGCCAGTGCCTCTGGAACTTGACGGTGGATATGGAACTTCATGGAACTACCTTGTGACTAAAGAGCAGAGGAGATGCGAGGCATAGCAGCCACAAACCTTTAACAACCCTCACACAGAGGCTTTCGGGACCCCAGGGTGCTGGAAACTTGGAATAGTTTGGAGCTTTTTCTTTTGTGTGTGGGTGGACGCTCCCCGCTTCCTCCTGGCCTAGGGGTTTGTGAACAAGCCCGCAGTTAATTGTGGAATTTCAAACATGCGTGTTTACTTTCAGGAACCTAACTTTAGACTTCACCAGCTTGCTTTCCTCTAAACCAGCTCAGTTTCCCATGTTTCAAACCAGGGGTGGTTTGTGGGGAGTTGTTTCCTTTGTGTTCTCTCAAGAGCTTCAGAGGCTGGTGTATCTAAACACTTGGCAGTAACTGTATATGTGGTCCATTTATATGATGATAAAACTGTGTTAGAAATTTCCTAGTAGTTGCTTTACACCTAGATTTTACTCTAGGTTGTAAAAGTGCCCCGTGGTCTGAGAAGCACAGAGGCAATAAATACTAAATGTTGAATATAATTCAGAAAATTAAACATTTTTAAGTCAAGAAAGGCAATATTGTGGTAAGTTCTACTGGAACTGGTTCTTAGCTCTGCAGGGGTGTCCATGGGCAGTGGATGGATGTGAGTTCTTCCATCCTGGTGAGCCCCTGTGGTGACAGGGGACGCTGTGCTGCCTGAACCAAAAGCCACCATGATGTACAGGTAAGGCTGAACGTAATAGTCATTGTGAGGATGTGCCAATTACCCCCAAATCCCAAGCACTGCAAATCCCTCTTAAGCTTAGCATGCTTTGATTTAATTATTAATAAATCTTAGGAGAAGAAAAATCTGTTCACATGTCTAAACCTGCTATTTCGTGGAGCATCCTGCAGTACGTGTGCTGTTAAGATTATATCCCGCAGCCAGATTAGATTAAAATCACTTCAAAGAGGGGTATTTATTTATTTATTCCAATCTAATGATTGTTTTCCTCTAGAGATATGCTTTATCTTTTTTTTATATATATATTTTCAAGACAGAGCTCGTCGTGCTGCGTTTGGCAGTGTACAGAATCTGCTTAAAATGCAATTTAAAAACTGAGGTTTTCATGGTTCACAGCCCTCCATGGCTGGGTGCCACAGCCTACTGGTCAGATCACTCTCCAGTTTGCAGCTGGCTGGTTTAGATGACAGTGTGACTGACCCTGGTACAGTGCAAATCCCTCTCCATTCCAGTTCCCCCAGCAGTACAC
This sequence comes from Acrocephalus scirpaceus scirpaceus, assembly GCA_910950805.1. NCBI lineage: Eukaryota > Metazoa > Chordata > Aves > Passeriformes > Sylviidae > Acrocephalus > Acrocephalus scirpaceus. The sequence continues at coordinate 7,245,680 of OU383791.1, read as the reverse complement.
CATTCATCCTTGGAGGGGCTGGAGCTTTGCAGGTGCTGGTGCCCACACAAGTCACCACCATGGAGCCAGATCTGCTGGTGAGAAGTCCTGATGTGCCAAGTTCAGTTCATCTCCTGCTCTGGACTAATTAGAAGGAATAAACCCAAGCAGGAGGGGCTGATGGGCCCAGCTGCCAATCCTGAGACAGCCAATATTGCTCACCTCAATCCCAAATACAGCCCATGCCAGGGATTTCAGTTCATTTTAGCTGGTAGTGAGTTGGAGTTGTCCGTGCCAGCTCATGCTGGGGAAGAGTCAGGTCAGAAAGTAGTGGTCAGGTGCTGAGTATCTCAAAGGGAGTAAATGTTAATTAATTTCTAACTAGAAAAAATGCGTGGGATGCTTGTCAGGATATTTGAAATGTGTTTGTTTTCAAATACTGAGACCTCGATTATGAAAACCGATATTGATTTCATAGAGAAGAAAAAGTGAAGCAGGATTTTAATTATAATAAATTCAGCGATGGAGTTATGGTCAGCACTTCTATACAAGTCTGAATTTCTTTTTCTAATGCTCAGCAGTGACCTAGATGTCATCAATTTGTTTACTGCAAATCAAAGCTAAAAAAGCGATTTTAGGCTTCCACTTCAAATTATTTTTGTAAGTCCAGTATTTCCTTTAAAATTATTATTGCTGCCCCAGTCTTTTGTGAACCTTTGGCATTACCTAAAACGATTATCTGCCTGCGGGAGCAACTTGCCTTTATAGCTCTCTCTAAAACATTGCTCTCCATACTGGAGCTAAAGCTTCTGTAAATACATGTTTTGACCTTCAAGGAAGCACTACTGTCATGTAGCAGGAGCCTGGCTATTCCGAGGTGAATGCTGTGACCACTCCTAATCACTTGTTCTCTCTCCTAATGTGCCATTATCCTGTTTATTGCTGTGTGCACCTCGCTGGGGCACTTCAGCAAGAGGCTTTCTGAGAGCGTCACAGTTCAGGCTCTAATGAGCGTTAATGATGGAGCAGGTGAGCAAAATCTCCCTGCATCTTGCTGCCAGAAATGCTGCTCCCTCAGTCAGAGCACGGCTGTGCTCTTTCAGGGCTGCACACAAACTTGCCATCAATTAAATAATGTTTTAGACACCGACCTCCTTCGGGTCTGCAGGCACGGGAAGTGAATCCTTGGTTGGCGTCAAACGTTATTGGAGTAAAAGGTGGATGCTCAGATGAATATGGGAATAGTGTGATCTGTTTTTCTGTCTACAGTGAAGGCTTTTAATTTTGTTTGTCTGCTTTTCACTGAGAAATAGGTCTTGTTTGTGCCAGCCTTCTGAAGTTGATGAAATGAGGAAAAAAGGAAAATACAATTATTATTTTTTTCTTGCTGACTGTGGGTGTTTCTGTTGCTTACTCAGGTAAAGCTCTGACAACTCACAGTGGTTTTGTCTTCTGATTAAAAGAAGTTGGATTTTTGTTTTGTCTTTTTGGTCTTGCTTATGGGCATGATTTGGGACAAGGAACTGCTGCCCACAGGCTGTTTGCAAAGTTTCACTGAATGTTGTGTACCCACAGTCACGACTGAATCTCATCTATAAAGGCTGGGCAACTTTTCAGTTCCTCAAGCAATTTTTTGATGTTGTGGATGTGACAGGTCTTCAGCCATCATACCTGAAAGGCTCAGAGAATTCCATCTCCTTCAGAGAATCAGAAGAAAAACCAGGTTTTGGTTTATTTACAAGGGTTTACATATCTTGGACTTTGGGCAGTGCAGATTGTTGCTGTCTCCTAGGAATGAAACGGAGAATGATACAAACGTGCTCTGTCGGTGATTGTGCTGTCAGCCCCACACCTTGGTGAGGTGGTGTCTGTGTTTCTCACGGCACCAGGTCGGTGTTACTCTGTGTGGGAAGGGTGAATGGGCAACAGCCTGGATTGTCAGACTGACATTCAGTGCCCCAAACTGTTCTTGTTAGTCACAGTGCACCCAGCAGGCTCACTGAGCCACACTCGGTCAGCTCTGGAGAGCACTCGCTCAGTGAAGATGCAGAAGCTTTCATAAATTAATATTTGTATGAGATTTCTTGGCCGTTGGTTTAATCAACCTTTGCGTGTTGAGCTGAGGAGATGCATAAACATGGAGCTAATGAACTGTACACAGTGAGTAATTGCTGTGCTGCAGGAAAGCTTCGAGTCCACGCTGTTCACTCCGTTGGTGCCAGCGTTCCTTGGGCAGTCTGACCTGTGCTGGTGGTCTAAGGTGAGGTTTTGTGTTCAAGTCTTTAAAAGGTCTCCACAGAAATCTGCTGTTGGAGGTTTCTGGGGCATGAAGGTGGCGGTGCTGACGGTGTCACATCGCTGTCATCGCATTGTTTGTGCCGTCTCAGCACTGAGACTCTCTCAGAAGTAGCCTCTGAGAGGTTTTGGCGGATGTGGCTTCTCATGTCTGGGCTGGAGCTTTCTCCTTCCCCCCCTTTTGATCTTTGAATGCCTCCCCAGTTGTTTTAATTGGGGTTTGTGAAACAATGACTGAAACTAAATCAGCTTACAAGTCTTGAATCCTTCAATTCTTCCCGTGTTTTGGAGGTCATATAAAAAGTCCCAAAGCCTTTCTAGCTGCTCCTTAGGTGTTTTGCTCTCATGGTTGTGGACATCTGGACAAGGAGAAAAAAAATCTACTGATTTCTCCAGCTTGGTTCTGTTACCCTATTTCCCAGAACTTTCTAAAGTGCTGCAGCCAGAAGGATTTGAGCAGGGGCTTGGTACCAGATGGCCTTTAGAGATCTTGTTCCAGCTTAGATCTCTGTAATTCTAGTAACATTGGACACTTTGGGCCCCAGTTAGCCTTGCTGCTGGGATCCCTCTTTGCACAGCAGTGGTGGGAATTGAGGGGAGTTGTGCCATGTTTATATACAAAGAGCTTTAGTGCTTCATTTTGAGGTTTGATTTCTTAAATGCTGGACCAGACAGAAAAGGATGGTGGCACCTCTGCAGTCCCTTTGTGCACATCTTGCTGTTGTCTGCCCCACAGCAGCTCAGGTTAGCGAGTCTCTGCTGAAATGAAGGAAGTTGTAGCCATTCATCTTTCAGCCTAATGGACCACAGAAATTACAAGCTGTAGCATGCAGCTTAATCTTGCCACAAGGCAGAGTGCTGCATACTTTGCCTTCAATTTATGCATGCCATGCCTTTTTATTAAATGCAAAAGAACAGTTGACAGGATTTCTCCAGAGAAGTTCCCTTGGTGGATACCAGTGTGTTTCAACATAGTGAAATGAGTGATGGTGGTTTCTTTACCATTCATAACAACCACCTTTGAAATGTGAGGACAGAGCTATGGATTATTCTCTGTGTGTCAAGTAGCAGAGGAGAGGCAGCTATTTTGGTTTTAACCCTGCAGATGACCCAGTTCTTGAAGTATTTCCGTTGCCGTTAGGAGATGCAGTCAGGACTGGAGCAGCGGTTGCGCATCTGTGCTTGGTCAGGTCTTCACCCAGGGATGGCTCTTTGCCGCTTTCTTTTCTCTGTTCCTCCTTGTATTATAACTTTGAATTGTCTCTCTGTTGTTGCAGTGTGCAGAGGAGTGAATGCCCCATGTTGTGTTAGTGCCTGTCTGCCATGCTGGCCTGTCTGCCAGGACCAGGCGACCTCTCCTTTCAGCTTCTTTCTTACACGCAGATGAACACTGGACTTCAGAAATGTGAGTGATGTTTTGTCTGCAGGATGTGGTTAACTGTTAAATCTGGCTCTGGTACCACTGTGACATAAACATTTAGGATACAGTGGAAAAACTATTTAATGTAGAGTCTTTCTTTTGTTAAGCCTTCAAGGCATCTGTCAATAAAGGCTCTGAGAAATGGCTGTAGAGGTTCACATGTGTGCAGCTCCTCTGTTCCTGGCTCTGCAAAGGTTAATTTTAACCACAGCAGGATGCAGTAAGTGAGGTTCCTGTGAGATTCGTGCCTCTCTGCTAAAAAGGTTTTGTGCTAAAAGTGTGCCAGCTGATTTGCTTCTCAACACTTTTTCCTCAGTCTTTTTCACTTCCCTTCGTGCAATTACTCGTAGACACCAATAAAAGTTGGATCAGTCTAATGCAAACCTTTTGAGGTCAGCAGCTCTTGCTCTACATACCTGGGGCTTATACTGCAAATATTAGTGAGCTAGCCCAAATTACTAAAGTTCAAAGTTTCCGTCTTCTTTCTGATGTCTCTTTGGTGCCTCTGAAAATATGTCTGCAGAGTGCTCTGATAATTCTTTTTTGATAACTTCAGTCATTTTTTTCATAGTTGTACTGGTATTTTTAAGAACAACTTGTGCTTGGGAATGTAAGTTTACTTGACTAGAGGTTTTTTTAACTCTTACTCTGTCTCTCCTCTTTATCACTGAAGTAGCACATTGATTGTTCAGCTGAAATTTCAGAAATGCCAAGGTTTCTATGTAAGGTCTGAGTACTTGGTTCTTAGGGCTGTGACCTGTCTCTTGTGTTTGAAATGTGCTTTGGGAGATCTCAGTTTGCTGAGGCACTCATTGCTTTTTAAACTCAAGTGATTTACAGTCCACTTGTAGCTAAAACGTTCATATAGTGAGGCTTGTGATGCTACAGAAAATAAATAGGGAAGATAATTTTGCACTTAAGGGTGACCTGCTCATGGTCGTGGTCCTGCCAGAAGTGACTGACACAGTTCTCATACAGACCTGAGCTCCCCCACAGCACTTCTGCTGACTCCATGGACTTGGTAATTATAATGACACTCGGCAACAATAAAAATCTTCACTCACCAAGGGATTGGTGATGGCATCAGACTGGGCACAGCCCCTCCTTTCTCTTTCCTATTTCCAGTGTGAGCATTGCTGACAGCCTGTGGGGTGAGGACGTGCCCAGGTCTGTGCATTGCGTGAGATTTCTTTGTCAGAGCTTAGTTCTGAAAGCAAAATGTTGAGGTTCATGTGAGGGCAGCTGTGCATAAATCAGGTATTTGCTAATTACAGCTTTACAAGGCTGCATGCTGATATGTTGGGCAGTTTTTCTCACCTGATGGTACCTGATGCTGTTTCTTGGAGATCTGCAGATCCATGTGCTGAAAGCATTGCTGTGTCCTGCTCAGTGAAGAGCTTTGGGAACTGCATTTCAAAGAATTTAGGACATAAAGTAGCTGGCAGGCACGGGCTGGCAGTGGTAATGCTCAGCTGTTGGGTTTGTTCTGATTTATATGGAAGATGAGGCTGCTGGTACAGACCTCACTCAGCCTTGCTGCAGATGTGAGCACGATTAATTGGTGCATTTCTCTTCTGCTGGAGATGCATGAGTAGCCCAGCCCCTGGCCAGGGCAGAGCTGAGTTAATGAGCATTTTTTAATGAACAGTGACTTGTGACTTTTGATGGGGGGTGGAAGCAGGCTGTAATAATAGTGCTGTTGCTTTTATAAAAGGCACAGAACTCCACAGGATTGCCTTTCTTCAGACTTACAGTGTTTGTATTAATAATTTTTAAGTGTAGTTTTCTGGATCAGACTTTTTATTCGTGCTTAAAAATCCACATTAGCTCAATTACTTTTTTTTTTTCAGTATTCACCCTCTGATAAGGGGCTTGTTCTTACAAGTGGTCCGTGCAGTAGGAGTTTGGTAGATTAATATGTACATATTTTTTCCTTTAGAAACTGATGACTAAAGGACTTCCAATTTCAGTATTTTTTGTTGAATTCCAGCTTGAGTTCAGGCTAACCCTGGAATTCATACTTTTCCAGACAGGAGATTCTTACTGGCTCGGTATTGATATTCTTGCTTTTCCCCCAGTGACTTCAGTATAAACCTGACTGGTCAATTGGGGTATTTGAGGCAAGATTGTTCAGGTTGTGTCTGCAGCTGCTGTTGGACATAGCAGCAGTGCCAAACCTTCTGGGGAGAAAAATGGTCATTTTTCTGTGACAGTGGTGCAAAATCAAGTGAAAGCTGCTTCTTTGGAAGTACTTTGTTGGGAGGGGACTTCAGGGAAGACGAGATTGGACTGGATATGGGATCATCAGCTAAACTGAGTCTTTTTGGGCAGGTTCTTCCTGTAAGTCCTTTAGAGAAACTGCTGAAATTGAGGGTTTTATGCAGAAGGTGGACACAGCTGGTTCTGGCTTGTCCCAATATAGGAGCCCTCATTAGGGTAGCAGTCCTGAAGGCCTGTTTGTATTTTGTTTAATGATAATGAAAATTTAACCATAGGCAGCTTTTAAAAGCAGTGGGTTTTAAAGTCTTAATGTGAAATGCACTTAAAAGATGTTCCATTAGTGCTGAGGTGAGGCTGGGAAATCTGTCTCATTCCAAGACAAAAATAGCTCCAGTGGTGAGACCAGGAGTGTGACCAGAGGAATCGGTTGCCAGGGGATTAACAGGAGTTGTGAACTTGCAGCCCACCAGCTTATTGGGGTAATTGCTCATATGCACAGCTTTGCCTTATAATAAACATGAAATAATTACTTTTCAATAAAAGTATTCAGCCTTGCATTCACCATTAGGGAGCTTCCTGGAGCTCATCCCATTGTTTTCCTAATGAAGCTTCTTCCTCTGCCCTTGCCTCATCATTTTATTATGGCCTGATCTGGAATTCTTGCTCTTGCACACAAATGATGACATTCCAATACCAGCATTTTCTTTCAGACTATTCTAGCAGGTTTTCCATTCACTTAGTTACCAGAATTAATCATTCTTTATTGGTTTGTAGGGTATTTGTATGGGATATTCAGATTCTTGCTCACCGTGTAATGCCTTTCTCCTAATATTTTACTGCCTTAATTATTACAGTCATGGAATCTTGCCTATGGAACTACAAGCAAAGCACATTGGGGCACACAGAAATACATCACCTTCAGGCTGAGTAGCATGGCTGAGTTAGCCTGGGGTACAAGGAGCTTCATCTTATCTGGTCATAAACCAGGTGTTATTTGGAATCGTGGTTGGGTTCAGAAGATCCCATCCAAAGGATTTAAAAGGGGGTTTGCCTTTGGTAGAATGCCAGATGTGATGCTGGGGTGTCATTTAAGTTTGACTGAGGGGTTATCTTCTCTCAGAGGAAGGAGTTCTTCCAGGTTTGGGAGTAGAGTTGTGTCTGACTGACTGATGGCTGCAGCCTGTTCAGACATCCATGTTCAGCTGCTTCCTGAAACTTCTGTGTAAAATCAGATGATTGGGTAAGAGAATACTCAGTGTGTCTGTTTAGTGTTTATATTTCATTCACTGATTTGTGTATAGAAATGTAAACCAGGCTGGGAAATTTTGATGGCAAAGGTGTCTTAAAGTATCTCCTTAATTTTTCATCTGAAAATAGAATGTGAGTGTCTGCAAGCATAACATAAACCGTAACACAGACAGGTATGGGGTCCTTTGTCCTTTGGTTCTTCTCTGGTTCATGGGGGTTGCCAGGGTCATGTCTTGGGGAAGAAACAGACCTTAATGAGCGTGGGCAATGCTAAAAATAAAGGTTGGGAGTTCATGAAACCCTTGGCTTTTGAGGCAAGGTAATACAGGCAAATGCCATTCAGAGGCTCTCCTCTCCGTTAGGAGCACAGCAGCTCGCTCAAAAGGGCAGATAGGAACCACCTGCCTGCAGAGACAGGTACAGGGATGTGCACAGAGAGGATGTTTGGGTTAATATTTCCTTTGATTAAGAGAAAAGGATGATATGTGCCAGTGTCTGGAGAGCACAGGGAGTACAGGTATAACTGGCGCCGTGGTACGAGCTGTGCTAGAGATGGAAGACAAACTGCTCGTAAAGCTTCTTATTTCACAAAAGATATTTTTAATACTTCTATAATTAACCTTTCTTTTGGTATCCATTCTGTTTTCCATTTTCTGACCTTTCTCTTCGGAATGTGAGAGCTGTTAGAGCAGAGCTGCTCTCCCTCACCTGTGACAATGGGAAGCTGCAGGATGCAAAGAGAGAAGTGGCTGGTACTCATCTTTTGAGGCAATTTGCTTGAAAGAATCAGAGGTGGATTTTCAAGAGGAAGGGCTGTTTGCCTGGGAGCAGCAAGCTCTTTGCTGGAGCGTTAAATTTCATTGGGTCAGAGGGACAGATATGGGGCTGGGCTGTTCTTGGGTGACTGCCACATTCTCTGTTCTCTCAGCACAGCAAATACCACAGGGATACTGGAAATTTTAGGAAAAAGGATGGGCATTTTTTTTCCAGTGAACTGTTTACAAGGTGAAGAGGGGGGGAGAAAATCAAGCAAAAGCTAAATTGGATTGTCAAAGCTGCAAGCCATTATTTGAAGATTATAAAATCAGCAGGAGTCCCATAGGAGTTTGGCAGCAGAGCCGTGGTGGGAAACAGCCCAACTCTCTGCTGGGAATATGATTATGGCAAGGGACACACACGTATTTCCCTAGATTTCTGAAGTTCTTTGCAGAAGCAGTTGGAGCTTGTGAGCCAGGTAGGTATTTGGGAAATCAGAGGAAGGGAAACCACACCTCTGTCTCCAGAAGCCTTTTGTCTCTGTCTGGGGAGCAGCGTGTTTTTAATCCTGCCAGGTAATCACATCATTTTGCCATGTGATGTGGGGATGTTGTCCTTAGCAAGGTGCCACCCTGAAAAGTCAGCGGAAGAAATAATTGCAGGCCATAAAATAATCAGCCTCCTTCCATTTGCTGAGCTTGGGCTGACAAGAGCTTCCTAATGCACAGAAAGACACTCCAAGTGCTTTCAGATGTCAGCACCTAAGAAAGGAGTGGGGTGTAAATGGAGGCTCGAGCTGAAGCTTTGATGTGGATCGGGTTTGCAGAGCTAGGGTTTGGTAGTGGGGGGATGCAGGAGCTGCTTTAAAACTTTCCCCATGTCTGATGGAGCCAATGCCAACTGGCTTCAGGACATACACACTGCTGGAACAACAGATTTAAGAAGGGGGAAAAAACCTGCACAACTGCAGCTGGAGAGAGGAGTGAGAATATGTGAGAGGAGCAGCTCTGCACAGACCCCCAGGGCACTGCAGAAGGAGGGGGAGAAAGTGCTCCAGGCACAGAGCAGAGATTCCCATGCAGCCCAGGGTGAGGCAGCTGTGTCCATCTCCCTGTGATGTGGAGGTGGAGAAAATCGAGTGAAGCTGAGTCCGGGAAGAAGGGAGGGGTGGAAGGAAGGGGTTTTAAGATTTGGTTTTATTTCTCATTACCTTACTCTGATTGGATTGGTAATAAGTTAAACTAATTTCCCCAAGTCTTGGCCATGACAGTAGTTGGTGTGTGATATCTCCCTTTCCTTATTCTGACCCTGTTTCTTCCCTGCCCAGCTGAGGAAAGGAGTGACAGAGCAGCTTTGGGGGCACCTGGTGCCCAGCCAGGGTCAGCCCACCATAGTATGGTTCCTACCTCAGGATTACAGGGACTTCATGTTTAATTCATATCTTTCTGATTTTGAATTCCGTGGTAAAAATACTGATAATGGTTTGAAGAGCTATTGGAGAGGCAGCTTAAATTAAGAGAATAAAAACCATCCCACCAGTGCAAGATGTGAGGGATATTTCAGCTGGAGACAATCTGATGCTCATAACACATTACCTGTTATTGTCCAACTGCAAGCATACTCTGATGAGAACATGGTTTTGTTTTGCTCCCCTGGGCAGGTCTTGCCTTAAGCTGAACTGGGGCTTGTGTTGGTCACCAGGTAATAAAGGGAATGAGGTATTCTGCTACGTGACCCGCCGGTCTGGCAGGATGAAGTTTCCTTGCCTCTTGAATCCTTGGAGATTTTCTACCCTTGTGTGACTGTCTTGCCCTGGGGTTGATCCCTTGCTTACCAGAACTGACGAATTTCCTTTCTCCGCAGGGGACACTACACAGAAAATGAGATCTGCACAGTATCCTACCCCAGCAGAATTGGATGCTTATGCTAAGAAGGTCGCCAACAATCCACTGACTATAAAAATCTTCCCAAACAGCGTCAAGGTTCCCCAGAGGAAACACATACGCCGTACTGTGAACGGACTCGATACTTCGGGCCAGAGGTACAGCCCCTACCCGTCTCAGGCCACCACGAAAACGGGTCTGCTGGCCATAGTGAAATCCCCAGCGAAAGGAATCATCAAGGACTTTGACGGGACGCGCGCGCGCCTGCTGCCGGAGGCGATGATGAACCCCCCCTCCACGCCGTACGTTGCACCAAGCACTTTATCCCACCCGCAGGCGCTCGCTCGCCAGCAGGCTCTCCAGCATGCACAGACTTTGCCGCACCCCCAGAGCATCCCGCAGCACCCTCAGGGTATTCCACAGCCACCCAGCTTACCGCACCCTCAGGGGATCCCGCAGGCGCTGCCGCACCCGCAGAACATGCAGCAGCCGCAGGGCTTGCAGCACCCTCAGACCATGGCACACCAGAGCCTGCAGCACCCCCCGAATCCGCTGCTGCAGCCGGGTTTACATGGAGGCAGAAAGATGCCGGATGCAGACGCGCCGCCGAATGTGACCGTGTCTACCTCAACCATTCCCCTCTCTATGGCTGCCACCCTGCAGCAGAACCAGCCACCGGACCTGAGCAGCATTGTGCACCAGATTAACCAGTTCTGCCAGGCCAGAGCTGGCATTAGCACTACCTCAGTGTGTGAGGGACAGATTGCAAACCCCAGCCCTATAAGTCGCAACCTGCTTATCAATGCAAGTACCAGGGTATCTACTCACAATGTCCCTACACCCATGCCTTCCTGTGTAGTAAACCCTGTCGACCATGCTGCTGCTGCTATTCCTCCTGCCTCTGTTAATGTGCCCATGGTCAATATTAACAGGGTGCCGCCCGCCTACCAGAACGAAATCAAATCGGTTGCGTGGAACCAGCACCAGCTTGCACATCTGCAGCAAATGTGTGGGGATGCTGCTGGGCCTGCTGGACTCGCAGGGAAGCACCCTCAGAGAGAGATTGCAGGGCAGAGTTTCCCTGGCAAAACTTCCAACTACCCTCAAGAACTGTGCATGGGCCAGTCCTTCAGCTTGAAGCCCCCCATCGAGAAGCCTACGCCTTCTCCGCCTGTGAACGGGTTGCAGGGACCTTTGCCATATACCAATGGGCATTATTTCCAGCCCCTCTGGAATAACATTCTGCCCACGCCCAACAGTGACAGCTCTGGGTCCCAGGACCTCGCCATGCCTTTCCACGGGGGACAGCCAGCGGGAGCGCCGCTGGATTGTGCAGGAGGAACTCATTACAGAGCTGGAGCTGGCCCATCCAGCCAGAATAATGTGATGCAGACCATGGATTACCTAAGTGGGGACTTCCAGCAGTCCTGCTTCCGAGACCAGAGCGTGGCCGTGCTGGGAAAAGTCCATCGGCCTCCCATGAACCGAGCACCTGAACCAACCGATAGTCGAAATCTTCATATTCAACACCCAGGGTATAGATAGGCTGCAGTCACTTTCACAGACAAAAAAAAAAAAAAATTATAGGTTTTAGTCTTAATTTTAATTAATAAGCAAGGCGTTTTTAACTTGCAAACTTGTGTGATCATTATAGTACCCATTGGAAGAAGACATACTGTATATTTAAAGAGCTTTGCTTACATGTTATCTCTCTCCTTTATGCATCAAATATTTAACATGCCTTTTGTGTCAAAGAATTTCATTACACTACTTCACGCCACAGCTGTCTCCTCACCGCAGAGTCCCCCTTTGTGCAGCTTTTTTTATTTTTTTTTTTTTGCCTTCTGCTGAGCAGCTCCTCGCTGGACTGAGGTTGAGTTGCTGCAGGGTTTTGCAGCCACGTCTGTTCTCCAGCTCCGGTGAGAGCGAGGTAGCGTAGCTGCTTCCATTTCCATCTCAATTTCCTCACAAGATTAAGAGCAACAGAATTTTGTCAGGGAGTAGGGCTTATTTTCAACTCGAAAGCCCATTTCATTAATGCATTAAACATTGACCATTTGCACTGTCTAGAGGCCTGTGTAATTGAAAAAGAGCCTATGTTTGAAAAGAGCCAGCTAGGGGTATGTATTTAGGCTTTAAGAGAGGGAGAAGCTTTTCAACTGTTTCTTGCCCACGTTTATCATTTAGACTTTGTCCAAAGTCAAAAGTCTCTGGCAGATTTTTCTGACACTTTCTGTTTTCTGGACAGGGTATAGAGGAGGGGAACAGTGGGTTTGGGAGAAGGCAGCCACGGGGATCTGCCTTTCTTCATGTTCCCCTTCCCCACTGCCCTTCCACCAGCCTCAAAGCTCACGTTGTCTGAATCCCTCGCTGCTAGGAGTCTGGCCAGCCTCATGTGAAGGGAATCCAGACCCACTGACAACTCCAAAAAGGGTTCAGCCACTTCTCTGGAAGCTGGAATTACTGCCAGGGTGGGGAGATGTAGCTCAGCCCATCCCCGGTGCAGCGAGCGCGGTCCCGCTGTGGGATGGGAGGCGGTTGGTCTGAATCAAAGCTCCTCTCACAAGCCACTGTGGGATTGACAGTCCCCTGTTCCTCTCCATCAAAACACCCCAGCAGATTTAATGGAACAATTCTTCTCCCTGGGAATTAGTGAAGCTATTTATAACATCCCTTTTTCCCAGGGTCTCGGTGCCTAACTCCTTCTGTTCCTTCCCCACGTCACTTCCAGCAGCCAGTTGAGTCAGTGACTGTAGGACACTAACTACTGGGTAACCTCAGCATCTTGTTCTCCTCAGTGTACCAAAACATCCCTTTCCTTTCTAACAGCCAAATTTATTGTAAGTAGAAAATTCCTCATCTCTGTTAACGAGACTAATACTTGAACATAATGATCACAATCAAGTTTGGAAATTAAAAAAAAAAGACAAAAAAAAGAAGAAGAAGAAGAAAAAATTTAAAAAAATAAATGCATTGATTCTTTCTATGTACACTGGCTAAAAATTATTGCTCTACACTGTAACTTTTAAGTGTAATATTTCTGTATGAATGTCGCCTGGTAGTGTGGGTTTGAGTAGCATTGTGTATGGGTGAACCCACTGGCCTCTGCCATCCACTGGCCTCCCTCACAGCCCTTGGAAAAACAAAGCCTTAAGTATTTGCTCCTTGAACTTTCCTTAATGAGCATGGTTTAAAAAAAAATCTTAAAGACATCATACAAAATTTAAAAAAAAGAAAAAAAATTCAAAAAAAATAACAAGTTTTGAAGTGACGTCATAGTTGGCTAGAGATTCTTAAAAGTTTTTCGTAAATGGGAAAATTAGAAAACATTTATTTGTATTTTTTTAATTTAGAATGTGTAGTCCTGGGCTGTAACAAATATTTAGGTTTCAAAGCTTAGCAGAGTACGTTTCTGACTCCTTGCGTAAGTTAGTACACTTATGTCATTATTTAAATTCTTTTAAGTGTACTATAACCCGTTCTTTAGTGGTAACTCCTGAGCAAAGTTAAGCAATTTGACTAAAGACGGATTAAATTATGTGTTGGCTTGTGTTGCCTTATATTTAAAAAAAGGAAAAATTGCCTGATTGTGTTATGCCAAATGATAGCAACATGAAGTCCTAATTTATTGTTTATAATCGTATTCCTGCAGTCTTTGTGAAAACTGGTAAATATACATCTATGAAAGAAAGAAAACCCTGAGGCTTTTCATGCAATATTTTTCTGAATCCATTCTGTTGGAGCCAGAGTTCGAGTCTGAAGCTGCTTCCCCTACAGTCACCCCGTTGTCTTCCCCATCCCAACCCCAACCCCGGCGAGGGCTGTGCTCTGACCTCACCCCTCCCTGCCCAGTCACTGTAAGGTGTTCTGCTACCTGAGTCCGTACCTTTTTACTAAATAAAACCTTGGCCTCTCCTCTGTTCCGTAGCCTGCTCCAAATCTTAACCCAGACTGTTACTAAAAGCTAATTTTTAACTCCTGCTCTTCTCCCGAGAGCCTGAGCAGAGTCCTGTGCCGTGGTGGTGGTTGCCTGGGAGGTGTTTGGTGGTGTTGGCAGCACGCTGTGAGTTTTTGGGGACTGTTCTGCACAGGTACAGCCACGACCTCCGAGGCTTTGCCCCGGTACAGCAGGACCGGGAAGCAAAAATCCTGCTGAGACTCATCCAGGTGGGACATTGCTTGAAAAAATAAGAATCATTTTACTATTAAAATATACTGAAACCTTTGCTTTTGGTCTGGGAGTGAGATTTTTCTTCGAACCAACCCTTTTCACCTCTGCAGCAGCCCTGTTGTGATGGGCTCTCCATCCTTCCCTGCTCACCCCTAAAGGGAAACACTCTCCTGCCTCATTCCCAGCTGGGATATTGGGAGAAAAGGTTGGATCCGTGGTGTAGGTGCCCAGGGTGGGGGTCTGGCTGTGGCATTGTCACCAGAGTGAGGAAGGGAAGAGCCTTGTGGTGGTTTGTGTGGTAGGAGCTGTGCCCTGCACTCCTGGAAACGTGGAAAAACCTCCCGTGGTTTTTTCTCTCTGCCTGGTGCAGAATTAAGAGGAGCCAAAAGGCCAGGAATGTTCCTTCCCCCTGGGCTCTCCCTTGTGGGTGGTCACCAACCTTTGGGGCTCACACTGCTGCTGCTCTTGCCTTTCTGTCCATCCATGGGTCAGTGCTTTCCTCACTTCTGACTCCAGCACAGGTGCCTGCTCTGCTCCCTGAGGAATGAGTAAAGCTCAGGTGTTTTCTGAGCTCCTCACCATCCTCCCCATCCCCTCACCACTCCAGAATCTCAAGGAAGGATAAACACGAGCATGGTGTGAACCCTTCCACAGGGAATCTGTGTCCTGTGTTTGGAGCAGCAGCTTTGGAGCTGTTCAGCCACAAGCCCAGTTTGTTACAGCTCCAAGTGAACATTTTATAAAGGACACTTGTGAGTTTTCTTTAAGCTTTCCATGTCAGATGTCTCCGGGGGCCTCGGCTGCTCCCGTGGAAACCAAACAGAGCTGTTTGCTGGGCATCACTGGGGAGAGAACTGGGAATTGCTGCTGGATTTCATTAAACCACAAGACTGATGATAAAGGCTGCTCCTTCTGTGCCACGGGTACCAATTAGAATTCTCTTTATTATTATTTTGTCCACCGGAAAAATAAAAAAAGAGATCTGGTCCCTCTGCCTCTTCTGCTGGCTTTATGCAGTGTGTGGGGCTTGGATGGCCATGGTGTCACAGGGTAGGTGCTTGTCCCAGAGGGAATTTGGGGAAAGGTCTCCATGGATTTTTGGGATAGGAATGTATCAGGCAGAGTCTGACTGACTGCTCCAATAAGAGGGAAGGTTTGGAAAAACAAAGAATCTCAGAGAGAAAGGTGCTGAAATAATGGTTCAAAATAGGAGGAGGAGAGGAGGAGGGGGTTTGAGTCCTGCCAGAATTTTAAAGGGAATTTGTAACATTTGCTGTCACCTTCCAGAAGATGGGACCTGACAGGTTTCCTCCCCTCTCCCAGGATTGTGCATCTCATTTAATCTTCGCTTCCATCTCTCAGAAGGACAAAACTCCAACCCCATCTCCTGTGCTCACTGCAAACCTGAGCGTCAAAATCCCTTTGCTCCTGTTCCTGCTGTTCCCCAAATGCTATGGACATTTGGTTCCCACATGGTTTTCCTGGAATTTGGGCTAAACCAGGCAGCTTAGCCTGGCTGAGCTGAGGCAGGAAGAGCTGTTTGCCCACAGGCACTGCTGCATCCCTCCCCAGTGTCCGGAAATTCCAACAGCAGCCACTCCATCCATCAGAGCTGCAGGATCCTCTTCTCCTTTGACTCGAAGCTTCTTTGGTATCTGGTTTCTTCATCCATCCCCCCAACAGGGGGGAAGAGGAACCATCTCTTCTGCAAGGAGTTTTCAGGAGACTTTCTCATCATCTTTGCAGCCAGTTGGAGCTGGAGCGAGGATCTGGTGGAAAATGATCCAGCAGGGACTTGATGTGAGCAGCTGCTGCCTCCACTGAGGAATCACCTGCAGCCACAGCTAAGCTGAGGGCTTTGAGTAAAATCCAATATTTTAAAACTCCTTTAGGGCCAAATAGGTTTTTCTTCCAAAAATTTTGACCCAAGGTAGGCAACACCCAGATGTTCTTTGCAAACTCCAGCAGCTCCAGCAGCTTGGGATGTTCAGAGAGGAGCAACACTGGGAATGCTGCAAAAATTCAGAGCTGAAAAAATCCTGCTCCATGTGGGGTCCTGGGAGGGTCCAGAGGGTGGAGGAGCCAAAGGAAACGGACAAATTATGGTTGGAGCACGTGTTGGACACCCTCCAGCAAGAGCCGCCTTTCAGATGCTCTTCAACGTTCAGCAGAGCCAAATTGCAATAAAATTACTGGAGTGTTTTATCTGCTTAGTTTAAGTTAATTTCAAAGCAATTGGGTACAGGCTGTTGATTCTGCTGGAGTGGCTGCAAGCCTGAGAGATGCACCAACAACGAAGTGAAATTGCACCAAAAAACTGCTGGGAAATCTTGGCAACTTTCACTGCCCTCAAACCCCTCAGTCCTGGGGGCAGATGGGGAGGGAAGGGGCCCAGATGGGTCTTTATTAAAGGATGTACAAAGCAAATTTTTCTCACATTTTTCTGCCTATACAATATCAATGTCTGGTTTCATTGTCTTGGAGAAGAAGCATCGAGAATCAGCACAAATCGGGGCTCTACGGTGTGAGCAGATGAAGTGGTTTTGCCAAAAATCCTCCCTGTCTACAATCCCAAAGAGGTTAAAAAGGTTTGGGGGTTATTTAGGGCATCAGCACTGCGGTAGGATTCTTACACATGTGAGGTCTCCCTTGATTATTCAGGTATTTAATAAGATTTTCCTCTCTGATTTGAGCATCTTCTGAATTTCTTTCCAGCATCCCAATGATGTTGGGACAACGGAGCAGGGAGCGAGCTGGCAGCCCAAACCTTTAGAATAAACCCTCAAACCAACAAGTTTCCAGGAAGTTTATTTTTAAACTTGGTATTTGAGGCTAAATTTAGTAGCAAAAATCGATTTTTCTCCCTCTCCTCCCTGAGCATTGAGAGCATCTCCCCCCCTTTCCTGCTTTTCTGCAGCCCCAGCCCTGGCAGGGAATCGCTGCCGCGTTCCCTGGGAACGCTGAAGGTTAAGAGGTGCTCCAAGATCCGGCTGACATTTCCAGACGTGCCCAGGTAAACGCAGCTGGAGTGGAGCACCCAACAGCACATCCCACAGACAGAGCTGGGAAGGGGCAGGAAAAGGGGGAAAATCAACCCAAGCAGGGAGAGCAGAGTTGGAGTTGGTCCCTGAGATAGGGACAGGGACAATTCCAGGCTCCCAGGGTTGTTTTTTGTCCTTCTTGGCTTCCCTGAGCTCATCCAGGAGCTGCTGTCCAGGCTTCCTCCAGCACTGCTTCCCACCTTTACTTCATAAATTATATATTGATTTTTATTTGGTTTGATTTCTTTTAGGCAACTGGTTGGAACAAAGGGTTGCCAACACCCCGTGTGTGGCCTGGTCAGAGGGACAGGGCTGTCCCTGTATTCTGTGTGTGTATGTGGTGTTGTATATATACACACAAATAAAAAATATATAAATAAAATATACATAATAAATATAAAATATAAAATATAAATATATTTTCTATTTAATTAGATATCCTTATAAAAATATATGGATAATTTCTATTAAATAGAAATTAAATGTCTGATAAATATGAAGTATGGAAGATGTCTAAATATGCAGCTAAAATATCTATAATATAAAATACTAAAATATTATGTAATGCAATTATATTGATATATTAAATTATATATAATAATGTAAATATACATATATAATATAGGAAATATTAAATTTAAAATATTTTAAAGTAGTATATATAAAATGTATATATTAACTATAAAATAAAAAAACAAGCATAAAACGTGCAAGAATAAAACCCATATTTAATATGAATTATAACAATTTGTTAAGGTAATAATTATGATGATTATAATAATAATAACGATTATAATTATTATTCATTAATATAAATTATAAGGCTATAAATTTCTATTGACACCTTCCCCTCCCCTCGGTCCCCACGCGGCGGCGCCACCGAGCCGAGCACCGGGCAGGTAAGGGGGGGACACCGGGACGGGCTGGAACCGGGCACCGGGACGGGCTGAACTGGGCACCAGTGTGGGCTGGAACTGGGCACCAGTGTGGGCCAGCGCAGGTCACCAGTATGGGCTGGCACTGGACATTATCACACGGGTGGCACTGGGGACCAGTACAGGCTGAAAGTGGGCACCAGTATGGGCTGATACTGGGCACCAGTATGGGCTGGCAATAGACTGGCAATAGTCGCCAGTTTGGGCTGGCGCTGGGCACCAGTATAGGGTCACCAGGATGGGCTGGAGCTGCCAGCATTGTGGGCTGGCACTGGGCACCAGCACAGGCTGGTACTGGACACACCAGTATGGGCAGGAACTGTCTGACATTAGGGGCCAGAAATCAGAAATCAGTGTGAGGCTGGCACTGGGCACCAGTATGGGGTGACACTGGGTGCCAGTGTAGGTTGTACTGTACACCAGTAGAGGTTGACACTGGACACCAGAATGGGCTGGCATTAGATACCAGTTTGGTGGCCCAGTACGGGCTGGCACTGGGCACCAGTATGGAGCTGCACTTCACTCCACTGCAGGAACGGCACTGGGCTCCAGGACAGGCTGGCACTGGGCAGCGGTGTGGGCTTGTATTGGGCACCAGTTTGGGCAGGAACTGGGCACCAGTACAGGGCACCAGCAAGGACAGGAGTATTGCCCAGCTCCCCACGCTGCCACACCGGGCTGCGACCTGCTCAGGGGACATTCCTGGAGGGGGGGAAATGGGGTATGGGGACACCCCCGGCAGTGCTGCCCCCCATAGCCCAGCCAAGGCCGCAGGGTGCAGCTAATTAGGGGCTAATTGCATCAAACCGGAGCAGCACTAATGCAATTGTGGGATTATCCTGCAGAGACAGCGACCCCCCCATTGCTGCCGGGGTGACTGGGGGGAGGGGGGTCAGACACACCGACCTGGGGTCTGATCCAACCCGACCTCCCCCCGGTCTGCCCTAGAAACCCCCACCACGGCCCAACCCCTGTCTGCTCGGGATCCCACCCTCCCCCGGGGTGTTAATTACCCCAGCGCTAACGAGGCGCTGATGGGACAGAGGGGGGCCCTGCAGGGAAACAGCCCCCCGGGGCTTGTGACCCCCCCCAGCCCCGCGCATCCCCGCTGCTGCCGGTGATTACCGAATTAACCGGCTCCATCTGAGCCCGTCTGCTGCCGGCATGTGGGTCACGGATTACCCCTCTCCGTGCCCCCCAGCCCAGCCCCGGCTCTCCCTGTCCCCAGCCCCACGGCTGCACCCAGGAGAATCCCCCGGTTCTGCCATCCCGATCCCGGCAGGCAGAGGAAGGAGGTTCAGGCTGAGCAAGGAACGTTCAGGCGGCCGTAATAAATACAAGAAAAGTTTATTGAAAAGAAAAAGATGTGGGGAGGGGGCAGCAGCCCCAGCCCGGGGTAATAAATAACAACCTGGGGAGCACCAGTTTACAAAATATGGCTCTGGGCAGTGGGGTCCTGCCGGGTCCCCAGCGAGGCTGGCGGGGGCTGCTGGGCACCTCGGGGAGGAGTTTAGGGGGCCCAGCCCCCCGGCACCCCCGGGCACCTGAGGAGGGGCTGCCCCAGGGGGCAGCTGGGGCTGCCGGACAGTCCCAGCCCCAGGAGGGATTTGGGACAGCCCCTGCCTGTCCTGAGAGCCACCACGGGGCCACAGCAGCGTCCCCAAGCCAGGGGCACCGGCTGCAGGCAGGGGCTCAGCACCACCTGGGGCACCTTTGGGCAGGTGCCCCAGTCACATCCTGTCCCCCTCCGGGGCTCAGGCCAGGATCTTCTGGGGGATCTCCACCGAGGCTTTGATGAAGATGGCGTTGTCCCGCACGTAGTTGCGTTTCCTGATGTCCTCGTGGGAGATGAACTTGGGGTAGCCGAAGCCCAGGGTGCTCTCGTCCAGGGAGCTGCGTGGGGCCGCCGGCTTCTGGAAGTTTTTCCAGTTGGGGTCGGGGTGGAAGGTCTCGGTGATGTGATGGGGCTTGGAGAGCGAGGGGTCGCTCTGGTCCAGCAAGGAGAAGGTGACTCGGTAGGAGAAGGGCCACTCCAGCAGGTTGTCGTACTCGCCCGGCAGCACGCGGATGTAGACCGAGAGGTGGCTGCTCTCCCCGCTGCCGTTGCCGTTGAGGAAAGCCGACACCTGGAGCTTGTAGCCGTACTTGTGGGTGTAGAACGGGGGGCTGAAGAACTCGTAGTTGCTGCGGGCTTTGGCCTCCTGCAGCTTGCGGGCGTAGTCGGCGATTTTCCAGATGAGGATCCCGTCGCTGCTCACCGACATCTCCTCCATGTCCCGACGCAGCTCCAGGATCTCCTGCCGCTGCCGGCTCACCAGGGCACACACCATGCCCAGGTGGGTCTTGGTGCTCTCCTCCAGGTGCCGGCCCATGGCCAGCTTGGGGCACTGTGGGGGCAGCGGGGCCGTCAGGAGGGTGCCAGGGACAGGAGAGAAGGTACCATGGGAATAGCTTGGGGATAGCTTGGAGATGTCATTGGAGCATGGGGGTACCAGAGCAGGATGGCACAGGGATGTCATGGGGACACAGCAGTGACACAGGGACACCTGGCTGGGGTGGCAGGGGGACACTTGGGTGGCAAACACAGGGGTGAGGCCATGGAGCCACATGGATGGGACAGAGCACAAGGATGGGACAGATGTCAGGGCAGGAGCAGTGTGGGGATGTTGTGGGGCACAGGTATGACATGGTGGGGACAGCACAGATGCCAGGGCAGGTTGGTGACAGGGACAACACTCACCCGGTGCTTGCAGCCAGCTTCCTTGAAGGGGCACAGCAGCATGGCAGTGTTGCAGCTCTCCTTGAGGTGGGTGGGCACATCCTCCCGGGCAATGCTGGGGGTCCCACACTGGTTGGGGCACGGCACGGGGTACCGGGGACACTGGTACTGGTGGTTCTGGGGAGGCAGAGAGGCTGTCAGCTGGGGCTGGGAGCCAGCAGGGTGAGGGTCCCCATGGGCTCTGTCTCACCTGGATGGTGTCAAAGACGAACTCCTTGGAGCAGTAGGTGCAGGGCTGGGTGCGCTTGGGGCACTCAGCCAGGGCGTGCTGGGACAGCAGGCGCCGCATCATGCGGGCCCCACACTTGTTCTCACAGTACACACTCTCCTGGGGACACGTGCCCTGGTGGCCCTGGGGACCACAACAGTGTCATCACCCTCTGGCTGCCCTCACCAGCCAGCCCTAACAGCCAGGGATGGGGACACACAGTGCTCCCACAGCCAGAGGGCACAACGACCAGGAGCCCACATGCTCCCCAAAGCTGTCCCAGCCATGATGTGTCTCCCACAGTGTCCCCATCCAGGCCCTGTCCCCATCCCCAGGCTGTTTCTCCATACCCAGGCTGTGTCCCCATACCCAGGCTGTGTCCCCATGGTGCCCTGCAGCCCACTGGGGTGCCCACACATCCTGGCAACACCCCCAGCACAGCCATGCCCACTGTGACACCCTGTCCAGCTGTGTCCCCCACAGTGTCCCCCATCATTGCCCACCTCGAAGGCCTCCCCAGTGAAGTCACTGGCACAGAACTCGCACTTGACCCTGCGCTTGGGGCAGCCGTGCTGGACGTGCTCGGGGAGGTCACGGCGGCTCAGTTTGGTGCTGCACCGGTTGGGGCAGGGGATCACGTTGAAGCCACAGGTGCTGAGATGGGCCTGGGGGACACAAAGGGATGGTGATGGGAAGGCCACGGGCTAGGGTTACAATTTTGGTACAATTTTGGCCCCCCTCCATCTCCCAGGTCCTACCTGGAGGTGCTTGATGAGCCCGCTCCAGCGGCAGCCCTCCTCGCTGTGGATGCAGCGGATGGCCAGGCTCAGCACCTGCGCCTCCAGCTCGGGGTCGGGGTAAATCTGAAGGGGCAGCAGTGGGGTATCAGCATCCTGCACCGGGCTGCAGGGGCACACAGCCCCCAGCACAGCCTGGCTGGGAGCCTCGGGCACGCTGCCCGGGGCCGGATCCCCCCAGGAACACCAACAAGTGCCCTTTGTTGGGAGCGGGTTTCCGCTCCCCGGCCCCGCGGCACAAAGGGCTCTTGCTTCCGCCTGGGCGCCCATGCCAGGCCGGCGTGGCTGTGCCAGGCGCTGTGCACAGCCTGGGGACGGCCCCTTGGTGGGGATGTCCCCTTGGAGCAGGGTACCCACCCCTGTGCCAGGCTCACCTTGGCGTAGTCCAGGGGCAGTTGGTCCTCTGGGCACTTGAAAACGCCTTCGCTGCAAGACATGGAAGGCTCGGAATCACTCAGGGCTGGGGAGGGGAGTGGCACCAGTGACACAGCCACGATGTCCCACCGGGTCCCCGCCATCCTGCCCCAGGACATCGGCGCTGTCCCTGCACTGCTGAGCCCTCACCTCGTACCAAATCCAGCCGCCACCCCGGGGGAGGCACGGCTCTAATCCTGCTCCATCTGTCTGAGCTGGGAAATGCCCCCGCCAGACACCCCCCCCAGGCAGCCCCCCAGCCCCCAGCCGGGCACGGCGGCCCCGGTCCCCGGGGGTCTGGGCCAGCCACCGTGAGTGTGGCACCATCTGGAGCCCCGGCAGCCCCTTGCCCATCCCGTCCCCTGGGATTAAGGAGGGTGCTGGCGGCGCCGGGGCGTCCACAGCCCCAGGTGCCGGGGCCCTGGGGAGGTGGGGGAGGACAACAGCTGGGCGCCAGATGTGCAGCCCTGACTGTGCCCCTGGGGCTCCTGCTCCACAGGAAATGGCCCCAGCAGCCACCACGGTGAGTCAGGACGGGGTACAGGCAGCTGCCCTGGAGGGGTCCCCATCCTGCTGGGCCCCCAGGATGAGGGAGTGCTCCTGAGAGCTGTCCCCGAGGAGGGAAGGGCCCTGCTCAGCCCTGCAGGAGGAGCAGCATGAAGTGGAGACAGGGACCCAGCCCAAGAGGCAGCCTGGCCTGTGACAAGGCTGGTCAGGAGTCACTGTCACCTCTGGTCCTCACATCACTGTGCCCAGGGGTAGGGGAGGGTGTCCGTGCACCATCCCCGATGGACCTACAGGGACGTGCAGCAGGGACACAAAGGGACCCTGTGGCTCTGGTGTCTTTGCGGTGACACCGGACAAGGCTGGCCTGCCCAGACAGCCCTTGTGCCCATCTAATCACCGCATGCCCTTGGCAGGCACTGGCGTGGCCTCGACCAGAGCTGCCAAGTGGATGTGAGACGGCGGGACAGAGCCAGCAGTGCCGCCGGGCACGCGCCAGCCTGGGCTGCCCAGCCACGGCACGGTCACGTCCCCTGTGGCCACCACCCCTGTGCTGGGAGTGCAAGTGAACCCCAGGAACCCCAGCCCTGTGGGGTGTGATCCACGTGAGGGACGGCTGCAGGCGGCTCTGCACGTGCCCGCGCTGTTTGTGGCAGGTGGTTTTGTGGGAGTCATCAGGGATCCACCGAGATAAGGGGCTCCCAGACAGGGCCGGGCACCGGGGAGCCCGTGGCACGGCCTCGTGGCTGGCACTGCCCCGTGGCTGGGATCACTCTGCTGCCTTTCCAGGGCTGCCAGCTGTGCCCACACCCCGTGCACGGTGTTGGGGTGCTGGGGCTGGGGGGGAAGTGGGACGATGACCCGAAGCCAGCGCCTAATCCCTGACAAAGCCTCCCCATTCCTCACGCTTGGCCGGGCAGGGAATGTGCTGAGGCAGCACCCGGGGGGACCGTCCTTGCCTCTGACCTTCACGGCGTGTTGGGGCACAGCGAGGTGATGGGGTGGGGAACCCCAGCATCCCCCGGCTCCCCCCGGCACCCCTTCCCAGCACCGCGGTGGGGCTGGGTGGCTCAGCCCAGGGGATCCCCAAACTGATCCGGGACAAACAGTTTCTGTGTTCGGGGGGACCCCCGAGGCCGCTCCCCCCGGCAGAGCGGAGGTGCCGGCGGGAAGGGTGCGGGGGAGGGGGGGACAGATGCGCTCTGACACGTGCCCCGGGGAACGCCCGGTTTCACAGAAACCGGGCACGGTGGTGCCCGAGAGCCGTTCCCGGGCGAAGGTCGCTCCACCGGGGAAGGGCCGGGGTGACGCTTGTCACCGCCCGGAGAGAGCACGGGCACCTCCTCGCCGTGCCCCACGGGACTCCCGGGACCGCGCCGAGTGCGGCGGCCGGGAAGCGGGACAGCACCGGCACCGCACGTGTGCCCGGGCTGCCGGCACCGGTACCGGGGATCCCAAACCGCAGGGGTCTGAAGAGGCCCCGGCTCCTCGCTCTCGGCCAGCGCACACGGCCGGGTCGCACTCACCCGTGGGTACGGGGACACCGGGGTGGCCGTACACCCCTCCCCAAAAACACCCCCGGCCACTTCCTCCGGCGGGGCCGGGGCAGGAAGGGGTTAAGCTCGAATCTCGAAACTCGCCGCTCCGGGCTTCACCCGGCCCTCCTCTTCCTCCTCCTCCTCAGCGCAAGGGGCCACGGGCCGCTGCACCCGCGGGGCGCCTGTCACGGGCTGGGCGCGCCCCGCACCCCCTCCCTGCCCCGGGGCACCACCGTGCACCCCGCACCTTTCCCCGGCCCGAGGCATCTCTGGGCGCCCCGCACCTTTCCCGGGGCACCCCGCGCCTTTCTCGGGGCACTCCGCATCTTTTCCTGGGGCACACCGCAGCCGTTCCCCGCCCCGGAGCACCCCCGGGCGCCCCGCATCTTTCCCCAAGACCCCCGCACCCCCGGGCACCCCGCAGCCCTTCCCGGGATATCCCGCATTCCCTCCCGGGCCCGGGGCATCCGCAGCCCCGTGCACTCCGACACCGGCCCAGGGCACCCCGCAGCCCCCTCCGGGGCACCCCTGGACACCGCACCCCGGGGCCGGCGGCGGATGGGAGGGTGGCCAGGAGCACCCGCTGCCGCCCGGGGTGCGGAGCCCCGGATCGGGCGCTGCGGGGGTGCGCGACCGGGGCACCCCACGGGGGAAGAAGGGGTGCGCGGAGTAACACCAGGTCGGGCGGCCCGTGGGGCGATGCGGGGTCTCACCTGAGGAACTCCTGCAGGCAGGTGTCGCAGAAGCGATGGCCGCAGGTAGAGACGCGGACGGGCTCCCGCATGGGCTTCCCGCAGAGCGGGCACAGCACCCGCCGCCGCGGCCGCTCCAGCAGCTTGTAGTCGTAGCCCGGCATCCCGCCGCCGCCCCGCGCCCGCCGCCGCCGCCCCGCGCCCGCTCGGCTCCGCGCTCCGCGCCCGGCTCCGCCCGGGGGCCGGACGGGGCGGTGGGACCGGCCTGAGCCCGCCCCGCGACGAGGAACGGCATCGGCATCGCCACCGCCCCCCGCCCGGACCCCGCCTCCGCCGCGCGGGGGGGATGGAGCGGTCCCGGCATCCCGGGGGCTCGGGGAGCATCACACCGGCGACAGCCCCTCTGAGGGGTTTGGGGTGCAGCACATCGGGGACAGCCACCCTGGGGACTTGGGGAGCACCCCACGGGACACAGCCCTCGGGGGGGTTTGGTACCCACCGCACTGGGAACAGCCATCCCAGGAGTTTGGGGAGCATCAACATCACCCACAGCCCCCTCACCCTCTGCAGCCTCTCCTGGCCCAGGGCCGGGCTCTGGGGGCACACACCGCTGTGTCCTTACTGTCCCTACGTGCCCTCCTTGACTCAGAGGTGTCCCAGGGGTGCCGCACTCCTGCAGGCAGCCCGAGGCCACGGTGGTGCCCTCTGAGCGAGGCTGGAGGTGGGACACAGCTCCCAGTCCTGCTCCTACCACAGAGAGCAGCTCGTGTCCCCGCCATCACCCACGGCAGGACACGGAGGGGCTGCCCTGAGCCCTCCACACCACAGGCAAGAGGGGCACACACGTTTTGTGGCTTTGTCTTGCTGGGAGCTCACGCCCCAGGCTGCAGCCAACAGCAAAACCTTCCAGCCACGGTTTGTAACTGAGCAAGAGCCTGGAGGAGGGAGAATAAAAGCAAATCTGTCTGGCTCCAGCCCCCTCGTCACTCTTTCAGAAATCAGAGCAGCATATGGGAGTATTTGCCCCTTTCCCCAGAGATGGAGCCGAGCAGATGACAGGCTGTGAGCATGTGTTAGTCCCACCAACGCTCACTCCAGCCAGCTTCCCATTAAGGGCGGCAGTTGCTCCAGACCCAAATGTTAGCAGTTTTCAATTAGCAAATGGCAGAGGAGAGGGATTCCTGGGGGACACGCCGAGCAAGTCGAGCTCTATCACTTGTCACTCAAGGAGCTCACGTTACCCTTCTCCCGGAGAGGCTCCGCTTAAAATAAAACCCCGCAGCAGCCCGGGGGGAGGCAGCCTGCTCGCTGCCAGAGCTGCCAGGCAGGGGAAGGGTGGCTCATTTCTGGGGTTACCCTGAGGGATGGCAGGTTGTTCTGAGCAGCACTGGGGCTCCCAAATATCAGGGAACCTTGTACTGGGGTACACTGAGCACGAGCTGCCATCAGCAGGGGATTTTCCGAGAGACGTGAGTCGCCGCTCGGATGATGGAGAGCACTAAGCTAAAGTTTAACCAGCTCCCAGTGATACTGGAAACTCGACAGGTAAAAACAAGTGACAGTGGGCAACTGTAGAGGGAGCAGAGGGGAGCAACAACCACCTTAAGCTGGGGTTGAGGTGCTCCCGGGCCGGGTTTGCTCAGGGTGGTGACACCCCCGGGGCAGGATCTACCAGCAGCCCCATGGTCCAGCTGGTTCTGCCACTCTGTGCCAGCAGAGCCCGGAGCCAGGCTGTCTCCAACAAGAGATAGGCACAACCCAGACACTGTCCCTGACACGCTGTGACCTGGCCTCGGCTAAAAACTCTCCCTGGACACCACTCTGGGACAAGGTTCAGGCCAAAAGGACAGGTCCTTGGTATCCTGGGGGTTGATGGGACTCCAAAGACAGGACAC
The DNA here is from genome assembly GCA_910950805.1 of Acrocephalus scirpaceus scirpaceus. NCBI lineage: Eukaryota > Metazoa > Chordata > Aves > Passeriformes > Sylviidae > Acrocephalus > Acrocephalus scirpaceus. The sequence continues at coordinate 7,218,905 of OU383791.1, read as the reverse complement.
ATCAGTCCTGTAAACACAGGCAGCCTGTGCCTCCGATGACAACCATGAAACAGCCGACTTTTATCATTATTTACTGCTTCTCTTTGATGTTTTAAAATTATTCTTCCCTAACCTCACTGAAGAGCATCTCTGCTAATTAGCCAGGAGCTGACAAAGCCATCAGAAGGTGCTGGCTGTGCCGGCAGGGCGGCTGGGAGGTGTCAGACCCCGCAAACAAAGATCCCTCCTTTCCCCCCTCTCCCTGAGCAAAGCCCTCCCCGCACTCAACATCACAGCCAGGCATTTGTCTCACACAAAGGCGACACTCAGGGCAATTCCCTTTGTGGAGGTGATATGTTCCCTGTCCCCTATGATGGGACACTTCTTGAACCCATCTGAGCTCTGAGAGGCCTCTTGTTCTCTTCCCCAGCCTCTCCCTGCTGCTCCATCCCCTCCGCCTTCAATTTAACTTAAACTGGAGGGACAGAAAACAGACGCTCCGGCTTCTAAAGAAGTTAAGGTGGAGCCTTTCGCCCCAGGGAAAGGAGTGGGGAGAGTCCTCTCCCGGTTCTGGGGCTTCGTGCCCAGGGAGGGCAGGGGTAAGGGATCCGGGCAGACGGACAGAGGGACAGCAGCCGCACCTCCTGCCAAAAGCCTCGTGGGAATGAGGATACGACCTCGACAGAGGTGCCGGAATCAAAATAAATCAGCTCCGGGATCAGTAGGCGGTTTGGGCTGTTTCCTGCTACAGTAACGGCCCCAAGTCAGCAGAATCTTATTTGGAACTGGGACAGCCTTTCCCTGGGTGACAATGGCCAGAGGGGACCCGCACCAGGATGCACAAGCGGGGACCAGGCAGCCTCACCCCACATCGCCTCCCCTGCCGCTCCCCTCCGGCCCTGCCTTTCCTTAGCAGGAAGAGCCGCGGGGACGCTGATCCACCAGCAGCTCCACACAACACAGCAACAAAAAAAGGATAAAGGGAGAAGCCCTGAGACCTGCCGATTTCACCGGGAGCTTCTGCAGGGAAACAAAGCAGCAGACGTGAGGAATGCAAGTGGCCTATTTGCCCGAGCTGCTCTCTGCCTCCGGCAGCACGGACATGCCTCGGCTTGTCGTTCCAGGAGCTTTTGTTGCTCGGGGCTGGGGGCCTCTTTGTTTCCTTTACCCTTTCGCCAGGCTTGGTCACAGCCCGGTATTAAATTATTCAAATTATCTCGCCGGGCTCCACAGCTGAACTCCTGTGCGGAGAGCCCAGGCTCTGAAATCCCGAGGGTTCCAGCCCTCACCGGAGCCCCCGGCCCAGCACAAAGTGCACTGGTCCACACTGGTTTCCCCAATCTGGAACAAAGGATCCCAATATCAAGCTGGTAACACCTCCAGCCCCAGCACTGCAGTTCAGAGGTGTCATTAAGCCATAAAAATCAACCACCTAACACCAGTACACTGATAGGAAGCGGGTGGGGGGGCCGCACCCCTGGATTTGGCAGCCCAGCTGGTGCAGGAACACCTTGGCTCCTGAAGCAGTGGCATTTTGGTGCCACCACCGACATGACAAAAGGTGTCAGACCTCTGTCCTGCCTGCTGCTGTCCCAGCCAACCCTCAGGCCTGGCAAGGCTGCAGGAGGAACACAAACCCCTTCCTATGGGATGTGTTTGAATGTGGTGTGGGGCGAGGGGAGCCCTGAGAGCTCTGCACAATGCAGGCAAGAGAAATCTGATGCTGGAAGGAGCTGGAGGTGCTGCCAGCTCCACACAAGGAGGAGTGGCCCAGAGGGGCTTTGAGGCAATTAAACCCAGTCCTGCAAGCACCCTGGTGCCCAGGTTGGTCTGGGAGGGGAAAGCACTGTAACCTGCAGCACAGGAAAGTGCCAAAGGACTGGCAAAACCTTTGAATTCCAGTCGGCTTCCTGGGATAGCAGGGTGTAACCGCCTGAAAAGGCAGCTCCACAAGAAACAAAAAAGGCAGGGAAAAACCCATGCACCCACCCTGCCAGGAGCCAAACAGGGAGGCTGTGTCTGCAGCCAGGGCTGCACACGCCTCTCCCGGCCGGACGGGACCTGCTCCCTTCCACAGCCGGAGCCTGGGAGGCGAGGGAAGGAAGGGCAGCAGAGCTGCAGAAATTCATTACCTTCCACATGACAGAGGGATCAGTTGGCTTTTACCAGAGCCCGTCGAGGTTTCCCTCATTGCAAACAGGAAAGAATCACAAAAATAATTAGAGAGATTTCATCTCAGCCAGCTTATGAAAGCACCGACTTTATACACAACAGATTGGCAACAGCACAAAGATGGATGTGAAAGGCAAAAGCATTTGCAATGTCAGACAGATCAGAGACAGAAGCTCATCAAAAAATGGCCCAGGGCAAATGTAAGTTAAAAAAAGAAAAGAAGAGGAAAAAAATAAAGGAAAGGAAACGACCCTTCTGGAGACAAAAAACGTGACTCCTGTCCATAACACATGGATGTGTTTCTCCTGCCCGCAAAGACCCCTGGTGAAAAAACTCATCAGCTCCTTGGACAAATCTGGGTTAAAAAACTTCAAGTACTGACGATCACTGGCTGTGTTTTGCTGCCTTCCCTAGCTCAGCTGGGAGCCAGTGTTCCAGTCAGCAGCAGGACTGAGGGGCCTGAGGACAAATGTCAGCTGGAGGATCCTCCAGCCAGCTCCTGGGGCCAGGGGAGGCTGTAATTGGAAAGCTCCAGGCAGCATTTGGGGAGAGCTGTGCAGCACAGGGAGGCTGCTCGTGCAGAGCTCGGCCAGCCGTGCAGACAGGACCCTCCAAAGTGTGCTCAATAAATGGGTGAAACGTTTTAGGGGGGGATGGGAAAGGACAGACTTCTCTAATTAGTAAAGAGGTTTGCATTTAGTCACCCAGCACAGCGCCTGGGGCCCTGACTCCAGACGCTGCTGTGCAAAGGCTGACAGCTCTCTCAGACACGGAGCTGTCAGCCTGGGCTTTGTAACCAGAAACACTTTCCACGGAGGAAAACAACCTCTGTGCTCCTCACTTCCACACAGGCATTTCCAGCAGGGAGGGAAGCGCCACGGTGTAACCCCCCCTGAAGGCAGCACCGGAGCTCTGGGCACGTGCAGAGCAGCGACTCTGAGGCACTGGAGGTTCACAGTGACAATTCAATAAGTGAGACCAGCTCTGGTTCCTTGGGAACCATCGTTAGGAGCTCTCTGTTTCCAGACTGCTGCCTTTGGAGTGCAGCTGAGGAGCTCTGGAGCCTGGAGTGTGTCTGAGCCAGGCCACCGTGGGCAGCAGGAAGAGCAGGACGTGGCTGCTCTCACTCACTGGGAAGGCGACTCCTCCACGACAGCTGAAACAAAAAGGGTAAAGACCAAAATTTAGCTGGAAGTCCCATCTTGATGAAGCTACAAGAAATGTTCTGCCCCACACAGGCCTGATACTAGATGGGCACCAAAATCCCTGTCCCCTTCCCTAAAGGTGCAAGACCTCAGTAGTGGCATAAATGAGGCAACACGCAGCAGAGCCCAAGCAGGATGAAATGCAGTCTCTTGAGGTTTGTGCTCTCCTCCTCCTCCTCTCCAGCCTGGCTTCTCCCAGTTATTCTGTTTGCAGTGGCATTGAGAGAAGGGAGTAGCAGCAGCTCATGATAACCTGGGCAGCAGCCCAAGCCAGTCAAAAGCTGAGCTGGCCACACGGAAAGAGCAGAACGGCCGCCCCAAAGGTGGAGCACAGCTCGCCTGTGCCAGCACCCTCCAGGGCCAGATCACAGCAGCAATGACATCACATGTGTCACTGGATCTCGTGTTCTCGCTGGAGAAATTTCCAGGCAGATTGAGCTGTGTGAAAGCCCAAATCTCAGCTCTTTACAGAGCTCTTAGTGCGTTTTTGCATGCTGGTTGCTGAGGGATGCTGGGGCACACAAGGCTGCTGCCCTCTCACTGCTGACTTTGCACTCCAGTACTGGGATAGGACAAGGTTTGGGGCAGAGGGACAGCACTGGAGCTTCACACTCAGTCCCTGCTCTTCAGTGCTGCAGGTGGGAGCCCACAAACCAGCTGCCACAGAGTTCAGGGTGACTCCAGCAGCAGAAGGGGAGAGCAGCCTGCAGTCTTCCTGCAGAGACAAAACCCTTTTACTCCCATGACAAATGCCCTACTTGTTCCCGAGCCTGGGGACTCGACCATTGCCCATCCCTTCACGTGGCAGAGCACATCACATGAGAGCTGGGCACTTGCAGGGGAGAAACAGAGCCAGGGCCGATTCCGCTGTGCCGGGGCTGTCAGCCGGGCCTCCTCCCCTCCAGGCTGTAATTAGCCTCCTTGAAGTGGGCTGGGACTGGAATCCCTCAGCCCAAGCTGAGGCCATAATCAGCCCAGCAGAGGAGGAAGAAAGGCCCCTGCAGCAGTCTGGGCCAGGCTCCTGTTGTACATCCAGGCAACGGAAGGGCAGGTCACGCCACGGGCACGTTTTAACCAAGCCACGATGCTGCCTTTGGCCCGAGCAGAGAGGAACCACAAAACCATCGCTATCTTTTCCAAACCACAATGGAAAGGCAGCAGCCAAAATGACGCCTCAAATCTCAGCTTCTATTTCAGCAGCATCAATTAGAGAGCTGCTCTTTTTGGATACTCTCTGGACCGCTGGCACGGCAGCTCCCCGCCGGCCGCAGCTTGGCCAGCCTACCTGTCTGAGAGTGCACGAGACAGCCTCTGCCATCCCTTTGCTCCCCTTGCCCAGTGGGAGAGGCAGTGTCACAGAGCTGAAGAGCAGCAGGGGAATTATTTTAGGCTTGAAGTTATTTCTATTCATCTACAGCTCAAGAAAGACTAGAATAACACTGAGCTTACGTGCCAGGGTTACTCGGCACAGCTCCGCTCGCAAGGCGTTGTGTCTGGCTGGGTCCTCATGGCAGGAATCACAGGGACAAAGCCTTTACTCACGCTTTACTGCCAGCAGTGTGTTCCCGTGGCAGCAGGCCACAGAGGTCACCAGGTATGGATGTGTCTCCTCCAGCTGCACTGGCCTGGGCACTCCCGTTTCCTCGTCCTTCCTGCCCAGGCGTCCCCTGGCTCCTTTCCCCCACGTGCACACCTCACCATCTGCAGAGGGATATGAGCACCTCACTGCACACCTGCCTTGGCTACAGCAGAGGCAGAGGCCAGTCAGGGCCTGCTGCAGTCCAAGACATGGGGGCTTCAGCCTCACCTGCTCCAATGGCCACAGTGAAGGCATCTCCACAAGCCACCACGGTGACCTTCATCATCTCAAGCCCCTCAACGAGGTGGGGCACGCGGCTGTTGCGGCTGGAGTTGGTGCCCAGCTGCCCGTGCTGGTTGCTCCCAAAAGTGTAACAGTGACCAGAGGCTGACAGCAGAGAGGAGAGACACAACTGGGTGTCACTTGGGACACACTGAAACCCCCAAAGCTCTTTGCTCCAGGCTGAGCATCCCCCAGCCAAAGTCTCCAGGCTGAGCATCCTGCTCCACAGAGTTTCAACACTGGGAGCAGGGTGTCTCTTCAAAGACTGCTCATGGGAAACAGGCAGAAGGAAGACAGGGAAAATGCAGGTGTTCCCCCTCTCAGAATTTGGGCACACAGCCTCACCTGTGACAGCAGCTGAATGTGCTGTACCAATGTCAGCACACACAATGGGCTCTTGGTTCAAGGGGGCTGACTGGGCACACACAAACACAGTGGCCTCCTCCACCTGGTCCTCTGGGGAAGGCTCCTCTGCTGAGCTGATCCGGTCTAGGCCCAGCTTGTTACACCTGCAAAGGGAAAATCTCTAGGATCACTCAGGGATATCTTCTGGAGCCCCTTGGCCACAACACAGACAAGCCCAGGAGGGTAAAATGTGGAGCACGGACGCTCACCCCTCTTACCTGTTGCTCCCACAAGCAAGAATCTGGTTCTTCACTGTGAGGACCATGGAGGAATCGATGCCACAGATGACCCTCTGAGCCTCGTGCTCCGGAGGGACTGTGACCTGCTGGGGGCAGTTGTGGCACTCCAGAGTGCCCAGCCCAAGCCGACCTGGCAGGAGGAACAGAGCAGGGAACAGCTGATGGCAACACACACCCTGAGCACAGCCCCACTGAGAGCAGCACTGCCACAGCTGCTGCAAGAGCCCAGCCTGGGATCCCAGAAAGCAGCGAAACCCAAAGCACAGAGGCCCTGGTAGGCAGCAAAACAGCTGCAGCTCTTCCACACCCACCCACCCCGGCACATCTGGAGGGGACTGTGGGCAAGCAGTGCCAGCAAAGGGAGTGGGAACAGGCACAAGCCCTGTTCTGCAAAACAGACTTCTCTTACCATTATCCCCCCTGCCCCAGGCAAACACTTCCCGTTCGTTGGAGACCGCCAGGACGTGAGACGCGCCACAGGCCACCTGCACCATCTCGTAGCCCAGCAGGGCCTCCACAATCTTGGGCTGGCAGGGGAAGAGCAGCAGCCGTCAGCCGAGACCTCCCAGCCTGCCCGGCTGCTCCCATCCCTCCCACCCAGCCCCCCCAGACTCAACACAGCGCTGGCAGCATCCCAGTTTTCATCCAACACAAACAACAGAGAAATATCTCTTTTTTTTTTTTTTTTTGTTCCAAACAGTCTTCAAAGGGGTAAGAGACTACGTGCATGCAGCACAGCAGATAATGCAAACATCTCTGGGGCGGAAGAAAGCAGCCAGCATGAGAGTTTGGAGAGGGAAGAGGTTCAGCAAGGGTTGGGATTTGCCCCCCTGCCCACGTGGGGAGTGCCAGGGGCTGTGAATGCCTGCTCAGAGCAGGCAGGGGCTTGGTGCAGGATGCATTGGCTCAAAGGCTCTTGTGCAGAGGAGCTGTGAGTTAACAGCTCAGATTCATTAGGGTGTAGAGTGACCAGGATCTCCACATTTCACCCAGCCCCTGCTGTGACCTGCTGTTAGATCTGACACCTCGCCTCATACTCATTATCTTCCTCAAGTGAAAAGCACCATTTGTTGGGACCTGGCTGCTGCTTCCAACTGGTCTCCCCTCCCCAGCCATAAGCAGGAGCAGCTCAGCTCTGGGAGGAGCAGGAACAAACGGGCCAGCTGACCATAGTGACAAATGGCACCAGTCCCCGGGCTCGGCTGGAAGCCATCGGCTGCTGCCACATCCGAGGGCAGGCGAGGAAGAAGCTGGAAGGGAGCAATGAAGCCCTCAGCCCCAGTGCTCTGAGCCAATCGGAAACACACAGCTCTTCTTTAAATACTGGCTCTTTTGAAAAATAACTTTTCTCAGTGAACCCTGGCAGCTGCAGGCCAAGAGTGAAGCAGGCAGGTGTGTGATTAGAGGCAGGCTCCAAGCTGGGAGCCTGCCAACAGCAACCACAAGGCAGCTCTTGACTTCCCCCACGCTCAAAGGGATCATTGTGTAGGGGGGGGGAGAGAAAGAGAGAGGCAGGTTGGGTCTTTTAAAACCCGCAGTGACAGAGAGAGCAGGGGGAGGGGGTCAGATGCCAAAGCATGCCTGGGATGCACATCCCTGGAGCTGGGATGAGCCCGCTCACGTGGTGCAGAAGCCACGATCCATCCTTTACCCTGGGGGAGCAGCACGCCCAGCACCCTCTCCACCAACCTGGCTCACATCCGTGAAGTTTCCATGCCCCAAACAGCCATTGCTGCCGCTGCCGAAAGTCATGATTATCCCCCTGTCTGAGGGAGCAGAAAGGAGCCTTGTCAGTGGCACACGTGAGGCCCTGCAAGGCACACGTGAGGCCCTGCGAGGCCACACAGCTGAGGGGTGGCCATGGCTCCCAGGACATCGGACTCTGACATCCACTCTGACTCAGAATGAGCTGCAGGGGCCACAAGCCTTCAGGGAGCTTCCAGGGAGCTGCAGGAGCTTCCAGGGAGCTGCAGGAGCTTCCACAGAGCTGCAGCCTCATCATGCTGCAACGGCTCGACAAACAAACAGCAGTGATAAGAGTGCTGAGATAACATTGCTGCAGCTGTGTACGCAGGAGCTGTGAACTCCATGATCTGTCAAGGTGTTAAAGTCACATAGGCACTCCCTAAGCAGCTGCCCAGCAGAAGGGTGGCAGGAAACGCCATGGGAGGTAGGATAAACACATGCCCATGGAGTTTGCCCACTGTGAATCTGTCATTTGCTGCCCTGACCCCCAGCAGAAGAGCAAACAGAGCTCCCACAAGACCACTGGGAGGGCTTTACTCCACAAACATGGCCTTGGACTGGTGTGTGTGCTTCCCTCTCACCCAGAACACTTCCTGGACTGCTCTGAGGGGGCTTCAAACCCTGCTTTCCTGCAGTTTGAGGACAACCAGCCCTGCAGCAGCTCACGCTGACCCCTCACTGTGACACCCACCAGTCATTGCTGGTCACCACATGTGAACGTGTCATGCTCACGTATGTGACAGAGATTCTCCTCAACATTTCTGGTTTCAGGTGACACCAATGCAACCAGGACAACAAGCACAGGAGATTTCATAGAATCACAGAATAACTTAAGTTGGAAAAGACTTTTAAAATCATCCAAGTCCAACTGTTTGTGGCCCTCCCCACACCAGACAGTTTGGGACCAAGTAGACCAGCGTGGCATCACAGGAGGACCATGTCTGCCATTTCTGATCCCCACATGATGCTACATGAGAGGCCACAGAGGCCTCTGTGTCACCCCAGCCCAGAGCATCTCTCTGGTTCCTCCCTGAGCAGGCTCCTCAGGCAGTCCCACTGGGTTTTAGGGGGTTCTGGGACCCAGGCAGGTGAAGGCAGGAGGCAGCAGCTCACCTGTGAGGCAGGCTGTGAAAAGATCACCACAGGACACGTGTTTGATGGTCACTCCAGACTGGCCCTCCAGAAAGCGGGACACAAACTGAGGCTGGAGCTGCTCGGTGGCTCCTGGGAGAGAAGCACCCCCAGCAGCACCCACGGGAGGAGCCTGATGGAGAGAAGCCATGGAAGAGCTGGGCTGGAGGACAGTGATGAACCCCTTCCCACCGGCTTATCAGCATTACCCACACCCTGGCTGGGACTGCAGTCCTGGAGGAGGCAGTGGCAGGGTCTGTGAGTGAGCAGAAATGCCTCCTTCACAAAAATCACACATCCAAGGCTCTACAGCCACTGCCTGCCCCAGGTTCCCTGTCACTCACCTCCCACAGGATGAGCCTTCCAGATTTGGTGACCCCAGCCTTCTGTGTCCTGCCAGCAGAGACCTGCACCACCTCGGTGTTCAGCATGGGCAGGCGCAGAGGGGTGGTGATCCCACTGCCCCACGTGTAGATGGATGACAGTGGAGGTGGGATTCCTGTCTTGGCTGAACCACATCGGACACCTGTGGGGCACAGAGAAATCATTCATGTGATTTCCCTGACTATCCTCTCACAGGAAAAGTGACAGCACCAGCCAGTCTGGGTGCCAGCATAGCTGCCAGAGCCAGACCAGTGCTGGTCCAAGGGGCTGCAGGGCTCCTCCAGAGCTCAGGGAAGGTGACATCTCTTAAGTTCCTCTGTCCAGAACCCTGAGTGCCTCTCTGACTTGTGTCATCCAAAGGAAAGGGTCCTTCCAAAGGGAGCTGAGTTGAACACACCACGCCAGGACTCACCCCTTGACCTGGCACTGCTTGTCCGTCCCCCTGTCCGGCTGTGGGTCACTGTGGGCACTGGAGCCAAGGGTTTTTCAGGCCTGCCAAACCAAAATCCAGCCTTTAATGTCCTGCAGAGCCCTGGATCACAGAATGTCTGGGCAGAGCTACAGCAGAAGCCACAGGTGAATCACTCACAGCCCTGCTTTGTGCTGGTGCTTTTAACAATCTGAGAGAGGGGAATTGGCACCAGTTCACTTCCCCCTGTGCTCACAACTCTGTCTGCTGTCACTGTGATGACAAGCCCACACCTGCCATGGCACCTGCCTGGCTCTGAGCCCCTGGGCCAAGCTCAGCCAGCAGCAGCTGCACGTTAGGCAGCACAGGAGAGCTGCATTGGGAAAATGCTCTCATTGGAGCTCAGAACAGAGGCAGTGAGCTGGTCAGACATGCTGTGGGCTGTGGCAGCCCCTCCCAAGGGACACTGAGGTGGCAGTTGTCACTTGCCTCCTCATTTTGACGCTGCCCACGTCTGTGTAGAGGTTTAGGAGGGGCCGGATGCAGATGGCCTGGGCCATGATCTCATTCAGCTGCGGCCTCTTGGAAGGATCCAGGTTGAGCATGCTGAGGATGAGCTGGCGCAGGTCGGGGCTGTATCGATCTGATATTGGGGCAAACGTCCCGCTCATGATCTTCAGCACTAAGGCAGGAAGGTTCTGGAGAGAAAACAAGAGACAAACAGTGGCTGGGCAGTCAGGGGCGAGGCCAAGGAGGAAGGAGCTCTCAGCACTGCCCTCTGCCTTCACACTTCCCAGCTCGCTGAGAAGTGATCCCAGAATACATTTTCACCTCTGCGAGAGGCCACGGCTCCCTGTGCTACGTGTAAACCACAGCGTTCTTACCGCAGCTTCGAAAGCCCTCTTGAGGCTGGCGAGCTCGTAAAGCACACAGCCCAGGGCCCAGATGTCACTCTTCTGGTTGTAAGGCTTCCCTTCACAGAGCTCCGGGGAGATGTAGCACGGAGTTCCCACCACCTACAAGAGACAAAAATTTACCACAGTGCAGTGAAACTGGGGCAGAGAGGTGGAAAGAGGAAGGCTTGGTGCAGGGCTGGCTGGAACACCATCACCTAAAGCTCCACAGAGCTGGGCTTTTGTTCCCTTGGCATCAACAGCTGCCTGACAATCTCAGTGAATAACAAGAGGATTTGCCTTTCCAGTGACACATACAGTGATTGCCTCTAATTTTGCTTCTATGCACTTGAGAGAATCAGAGCCCAGAGCACGGAGCGTGATACAAATGTCTGGTCAGATTAGCCCAGGTGGGGAAAGACACTCAAATGTCAAGCAGAGAAAGGAGATTAAGGCAGGACGGGAGTGCACAGGCAGGAATTTATTTGCTCAGGATGTGTCAGACGAGTCTGCAAACACCACCCCCAGCAGGAGCCACCCTGTCTGCCCTCACCACTGCCCAGACACCCCATCCTCTCCCAGCTTTGGGCAGGTCTTTCTTCCCTTTCTGCAGCCCACAGAGCCACAGCAAACTCAGAAATGAAGATATCAGCCAAGGAACAAAGCAGCATTGCCTAAAGCCACTTCCCAGAGACTACTGTGAGCCAAATCCAGAGTTTCCAGCCTGTTGCCATGGGGTGAGAAGCTCCCCTGCCACTCACCGTGTAGGCTTTGCTCTTGCTGCTCAAGATTTTGGAGATGCCAAAGTCTCCAATCTTGACGATCATGCGATGCTTGTCCAGGAGGATGTTCTGGGTCTTCAGGTCACGGTGCAGGATCTGCTTGGTGTGCACGTGGTGCAAGGCCAGGAGGATCTGCACGAAGAAGTGCAGGATGGTGTCCTCATCCAGCAGGGAATTACAGCGCTTGTGGATGAACTCTGCCAGAGTGCCCCCTGCAAGGAACCACAAAGGGCTGTGGGCACAGGGAGCTGCACAGGACAGCACAAACCTGGCCTAAAACTGGGGGGATTTTGCCATTTTGGCATCCTAACAAGCCAAGCATGTGGGAAAAACACCTCCTGATGGGATATGTAGCACATCCTTCAATGCTCCTGAAAAATGGCAGCACAGTTGGTGGGAAGAAGAAACAGCCAGAGAGAAGTTACTGTTGACATATTATCAAAAGCAGCAGGAAAAGAAACACTAAAATTACAACTCTTGGAAAAGGACATAAACCTCCAGGCAGAACAAGATCAGCCTGTTCTGCAGAGGAGAATTCTTGCAGTCCAAGAGGCCACGTGGCACAGAGAGGCCCCTGTCGGGAAGGGGAGGTCCAGATTCAGGGCTCACGTAGAGCTTTTAGCAAACCCTCATGCAAATGTTGATTTCGTCTGAAACTCCACAGGAAATCTTGATAGAAATGTGGGGCCAATAGAGTTGAAACAGGGAAATGTGCCTGAAACCTAAGCCAAGGGCAGATGGTAACATGGTGATCAGGGACAGAAGGGTTTGAAATCTCCTTGTTTTGGATATGGTTAGCAGGTGTAAGGCTGAGGTGGGAAGGGACCTTGCAAAGTCACTGCTCAAGCAGGGCCACTGAGGTTGTCCAGGACCAGAATCTCTCTTTTGAGTATCTTCAAGGATGGTTGTTGCTTTGATTTTCGAAGCCTTCTGATGTTTACATTCTTGGAGTCAGAATTCTTACACTTTTTCTCAAAACACTATGTGTTTTTCACATTCTTTCTTAGAAGAGGAGAAAATTGACAGACTGTTCACCTAGCCAGTGTGATTCAGAGGAGGGATGTTATCCTCCAATCCACGCTCACTTTAGAGAGTCTATAAATTGTAGAAACTGTAAATAAAGCCCCCCTTTTTTGCCTTGAGCGTGTCCTGCGTGCTCATTTCGTGTCTCAGCGTAACAGATGGTGACTCCACAACCTGCATCAATGTTTGGTCACTTGGTGCATGGTCAATTTGGTGTCCACCAAGAACCACAGATGCTTTTCTATAAATATATCTCCTCAAGAGAGACATGCTTGAACTCCTGGGGGTGCAAAGCCCAGGATCTTTACAAGGAGCACCACAGCAGCTTGACCCAAAGAGAACCAAGGGGTTGACATCCCCTGGACCTGCCAAGAGATCAGCAAGAAGCACAGCAGGGCCCACCTGGGGCGTATTCCATGGCAATCATGAGTGCCTTGTCCTCCAGGAAGTTCTCGTAGTACTCGATGACGTTGGGGTGGTTGAGCAGCTTGAGGACCTGGCATTCGTTCTGCGCTGCCAGCCGCTCATCCTTGCTCATCTGCTCCACCGGGATCTGCTTCAGGATCACCAGCTTCTGGTCGGCCTTGCGCAGGCACAGGTGCACGATGCTGCGGGGACAGGGACACGGCCTCAGCGCGGGGAGAGGGGACACAACACACGGCCTGCCCATCACCCTGGGGTGACACAGGTCGCCTGTAATCCCCGCGCCCCGGGGTGTCACGCACTCTGTGCTGTGTCCCCCCGGCTGCCACACCCCGGCCGACCCCGCACTGCCGTGGCCACAAACGCCTCGCTGCCACGGGGACGCGGCTTAAAGCCCTCCCGCCCGGAGGTAGAAAGACTGGAAGCCTCCCCATCGCCCATCTCCGGCGCCCCCTCACCCGAAGGCCCCTCTCCCCACCACCCGGATCCGCTCGTATTTCTCCATCCCCGGGCCCGGCTCCGTCCGTCTCCATGGAGACACTTCCGCGCTGCTACGGCGTCCGCGGGCGGACAAACCGCGCCGTGTGTGTGAGGCCCGGGGGGCTCCATGTTTCGGTCGGGGAGGGTGTTTCGGTCGCCACCCCCCGCTTGGGTGGCACCCCAGTGCCACCAGGAGCCAGACCCTCTTGGGTAGCACCCAGAGAGAGAGGTTTGGGGTGCGCCGGGCTGCCCGCCCCTGACTGAGGGATGCCAGCAGCAGGACTCCCCGCGCCCCCAGAGAGCGGCGGTGTCCCCAGCAGCCTCCAGCCCCGAGCCTGGAGGGGCACCCACTGCGGGGGCTGAGCTGCTGCAGGGCCAGCACAAAGGGCACGAGTCCCCTCCGTGGGCTCCCAAACCTGCTTTAGACCCCCCCCGGGACCACGAGCACCCCTACGGCCGGCCGTGATGGCGGCTATAGCGTGGAAGCAGGTCTTGCCCTGCACCCAGGAGTGGCGGCCTCTGTCCTGGAGTGGGGACAGTGACAGCAGTGGCAGTGGTGGCACTGCCACGTGGCCCTGCTGCCATCTAGCGACAGCCAGCTCGGCTCACCGGGCAGGGGGGTCAGCCCCCCTCGCCCAAGGCAGCGCCCTGCAGCGTGGGGCAGCGATGGGGCAGGACCCCCCCCCCCCGCAGGAACCAGCAGCGCGCCGCGTTTCGGTGCGGCGTTTTCGGCCTCACCTTACTGTAGCTTAGTATTAGGGGGCATCTTTGAGTGCCCCAGCCCCCCCGCCATGTCTTGAGGTGAGCGTTTGTGGCTGCTCCCACTACTTTTCCAAACACGATGTTTTCCCCGGCATCAACCCCCGACACAATGCGCCGCAACCACCGGCGACAGCCACACCGTGCCGGGGACACACACACACGGCGCAGAACAGATGTGCGAGGCCCACGCCAGCTGTGCATCACTGTGGCAGATGTGCAGGGCCCAGCACAGATGTGCAATGTCTGCCACACGCACGCTGCATCCACCCTCCCGCGCCGCCCAGTACAGAGTGGCAGTATCTGACACCCACACGTGCGGTGTCTGGCACACCCGCGCAATGCCACGCCCGTTCGGCGGCACTGCCCAGCAGGAACACGCCCAAGGGCCCGCACACCTGCGCACCCCACACAGGTGCGACAAAGACGCGACACCCTCCGCGCCACACTCCGCACACGTGCGCGCACCGCCCCGCGCGTACGCGCGTACACACACGGCTGGGGGCGTGGCCAGCGCGCCACTTATCAATGAAAGGCGCGGCCAGTGCGGCCACGCCCCTCAGCGCCCGCCAACCCCGCGCAGGCGCGAGCGCGGGAGGCGTGGCCAGCGGGGGGAGTGCCCAATGGGAAGGCGTGGCCCCGCGGGCTCACACGGGGGCGTGGCCAGCGCTAAGGTGCGGTCCGGGAGGGGCGTGGCCCCGCGGCCCCGCCCGCCCCCGCCGCGGCCGCGCGCCGCCGGACTGGGCGCGATGGGCCCGGGCTGGCGGGCGGCCTCGGCGGCGCTGGTGGGCGGCAGCGTGGCGATCTTCGGGGCACTGCGCCGGCTGGCCCTGGCCCTGCCACAGCCCGCCGCCGTACGGAGCCGTCCCGGCCGCGTCTGGCGCTGGAGGAATCTCCTCGTCTCTTTCGCACACTCTGTGCTTGCCGGGCTATGGGCCCTCTTCAGGTACCGGGCAGCGCTGGGGGAGGCGGGCACGGTGCACATGCTGCGAACTGGGCACTCCTGGGGAGTGGGCAGGGGGTGGGGGGTCCCCGTGTTCCCCATCCCGGAGCCTAAGCTGACCCACTTCCTCCTCTCCTAACTCCCAGCCTCTGGCAGTCTCCGGAGCTGCTCTCCGACATCCAGGACGGCTACAGCGTCTCAGGGCACCTGCTGGTCTGCTTTTCCTCAGGTAAGGAGCCAGGCAGGACAATGGCCGCAGCCACCCCGCCGGACTTGGCCCACTCCCTGCTCAGCCTCGCCCGGTATGCTGGCTCGGGACGAGCCACCGGCTCAAGGGCTGGGAAGCTCCATGCCTCCTGCCTTAATCACTAGCGTGGAGCCCACAGGCTGCCAACCCCTGGGGAAGAGCCCTCTCTCCATACCCAGACGGGGTGGAGATGTTTCTGACACCTGAAGAGCAGTCACACCACCCTCCTCCTCCTCACTGCTCCTCCTTTCCACAGTGGGTCACAGTGCACAAGCCAGATCTTCTGAACACTCTCCTTCATCCCACAGGCTACTTCATCCACGACACCCTTGACATCATCTTTAACCATCAGTCCCGCTCATCTTGGGAGTACCTGGTGCACCATGCCATGGTGAGTATGGCCAGCACGGGGGGCTACCACACACCCCAGGGCTCAGCCCACCCAGGTTTCATGGGCTATGGCAGGGCAAGCTGGAGCCCTTCCCTCTGCCTCGCCCTGGCTGCCAGGTAAGCTCTGCATCAACAAGGCGAGGGCGCCTGGCAGGGCAGGACCACTGCCAGCATCGGCTCTGAGCGCCTGGAGCCAGACAGGCTGCCGATCTGGGAGGGGGGAGAGCTGGAGGCTCGTCTCAGCACAGGGAGGTATAACTGGTCCTGGGGGATCTGGCTTTCCAGACTGGTTTTCTGTAAGCTGAGGTGCCTGCTGGCATCTCTGTGTGCTGTCACTGAGGGTGGGGAAGGACTTGCTTTCCCCAGGGCAAGGCGAGCTGACCCTGCTCTGTTTGTGTGTGTGTGTGTCTGTGTCCCAGGCCATCTCTGCCTTCGTCTCACTCATCGTCACAGGCCGCTTCCTGGTGGCAGCGGTGCTGCTGCTGCTGGTGGAGGTGAGCAACATCTTCCTCACGGTGCGCATGCTGCTGAAGATGAGCAACGTGCCTTCCCCGGCGCTCTACGAGGCCAACAAATACATCAACCTGGTGATGTACTTCGCCTTCCGCCTGGCGCCCCAGGCTTACCTCACCTGGTACTTCCTCCGCCACGTGGAGGTGCAGGGCCAGGGTGCCTTCCTCACCGCCAACCTCCTGCTGCTCGACGCCATGATCCTCATGTACTTCTCCCGCCTCCTCCGCTCTGATTTTTTCCCCTCCCTGCGCAAGGGCTCTGCGGGGAGAGATGTGGACGGTGAGAAGTTTCTGATAGACTGAGACGTGCACGCCGAGGGGGATCCGGACTCCGGCTCCTGGATGTGTTGGGCTCTCCAAAGCTGCTCTGATGTGCCTTAGGGCTCGCTCCCTGGCCCCAGGCCCTGCCTTCACCCGCTCTGCTGCCTAAAAGCGCTTCCCTGCTGGACCAGCCTGACAGCTTCACCGAGCTGCAGGGATGCTGCTGAAGCCAGAGGCATGGCTGATGGAGAAGCAGCCTGAGCCAGCTTCCCTGCAGGCAGCTGGAGGGCCAGGGGTGGCTGTGCTTCACTGCTGATGGCCTGGAAGGGTTGTGAGGGAGGGGACGAGTCCCTCCCGTGGTGATGTTGGGTGTTATGTGCATTAAAACCGGTCTGTTTACTGCTGCCGCAGCACACCTGGGCTGGCTCTTCTGTGGGGCAGAGCAGATCTGGGACTCCCCCTGGGCCAGGGCTGTGGGAAAGGATGTGCCCCATTCCCAGAGGAGGGCTGGCACCTCTCAGGGAGGGAGAGGGCACTGCTGCTCGCTTTTTTCTAGGGACCTTTCAGCCTGCTGGGTCCTGCCAACCCAGATGAGCCTTGAAGAGCACAACTCTGTCCCTTGTGTGGATGGGTTCCCTTCCTCTTCCTCATTCCTCTGCTTTTCCAGAGACCCAGGGCTGTGCAGGGAACAGTTGAAGGGAACCAGAAGTACCGAGCCTTGTGGCAGTGCCTGACCTGCCTGTCTCCAGCTTGGTGTTGAGGAGCCTGGCTGGGCTGCGTGACTCACCCGGCAGCCACGTGAAGTGGAGCTGGCATGGAAAAGCCATGGGAGGCCAAGGGCTCTTCCTGGAACATTGCTGCATGCTTGCATCCCCCTGGAGCAATCTTCACTGGCGCAGTGCAGCTGCAGCCCTGTGAGTGTGCTGAGCCCTCTCCTGCACCCACAGGACCAGGATGGTTTCAGCAGCTCTCCCAGAGCAGTGGGAGGAGAAGGAGGGGTTCTGTTCCTCAGAACAGTGGGACCTAAACTGGCCCAGCCAGTCCTGTGGAGCACCAGAGAAGCAAATCCTGCTGACATGACAGCTCCAGGATCACACTGGATCGGCATTAGCAGTGGGGCTTAGAGGGACTCCTGCCCAGCCCCTGCTCTGGGCAGGATCTGTCCCACCCACCCCAGCACCTGCCCAGCTCAGGCAGAGACAGGCACTGCAGTTTAAATAAGCCCGTGATTAAGGGGAGGCAGTGAGGGATCACCTTTCCACCAGAGAGCTGGGAAACACCCCACAGGATCTGGATCCTGCTGGGACTCCCTGGTGTGCATTGACACCAGTCCCAGGAACAGCCTGGCAGCTGGAACAGAGATGTGATAGCTGGGACAGTGTGCCCAGGGATCGATGCCAGCTCCAAACCTGCTGCCTTGTCCCTCCTTGCTCACAACAGAGCTCAGCAGCCCTGGCAAGGCACAGCCTTGCTTTCAGCAGCACATCCTACCCTGTGTGTCTTCCAGCTGCAGCTTAAGGCTTGTGACCTCTTTGCAGTTTAGATGGCTGCATCTGCAATCACCTGAGCCCAAATGTTAATTTTCCCCTCACCCCTATTGCTGCACACATTTCCCCTTGTCTCTTCACATGAAACAGGCATGGCTCTGTCCCAGCAGGTCACAGCCTCAGGCCAGCCCACACTTCCCTAGTCCATAAACCAGTGTGGAAGGTCAGGCATGACAAAGCTTCCAGGAGGGAGCATGACTCCCTGCTGTTCCCCTCCTGGCTCTCAGCAGGAGCATCTCCCAGCAGTGCAGCTGTGGATCAGGCAGGCTGCCAGTCAGGAGCAAGAGGCAAATGAAGTGCCAGGGCTGAGCTGAGGTAAGGCCAGGGCTGACTGCAAGTCATGCTGATGTGGAATCCCTCCCAGCCTCTGGCTGCAGCACATCCAGGCTCTCCAGACCCAGTCCTTGCCCAGCAGTGACAGTGGCTTTGCTGCAAGAGGGGCAACTTCTCCCACATCTTTCTTGGGGTGACTACATGTATAAAGGTGGCCTGGGGGTCAGGGGACCCTGCTGCTATGCATCCACAGGGAAAAGGCTGGGCTGGTGGTGCCAGGGAAGCATACAGGGAGGCAGCACTCATCCCTCCAGTCATTTTTTTATCCCTTACAGCAGGCAGGGAGCATCTCCTGCCCATCTCCCCCTTGAGCCCAAGTGAGGGGTGTCAAGCCAGGGCCACACAACTCAGCACAAATCTCCACCTGAGTCCTGAGAGCAGCTCCTGCTTCCCATCCACCCTGTCCTGGGAATCTGCCATCCTCCACAAGAGGCCTGAAGGAACTCAGTGTCCCACCATTCAAGAGCCCAATAACCCCAAATCAATATTTGGTCATGGCTTTCACCATCTTTCTCAGTCAAGTCAAGTATGCACTTTAGCTCAAGTACCCTTAAGACTTTTGATAATTCCCCCATTCCCTGCTCACCCAGTGCTCCACGTTCTCCTGATTCCAAACACTCTAAACAAATGTTGCAGAGGCAACAACAGCAACATTTGGAAACAGCCCTGAGTACAGTGAACCCTGTGAGGAACAGCAGGAGGGAAACTCACACGCTGCAAGCACATGGAGCAGAGATTGTGCCAGAAAAACCTACAAAGCCTCTGCTGCTGGATTAGCAGGAGGGTTCCAAGGGAACCTGCAGCATAAGCAGAGAGCTGATACACTGGGGAAATGGTGTGACAGGTCACTTGTGTCACATCAGAGCCAGTGACAGGTTTTTGTTGTGGTCGCCCGTGTGGCCACCTTCCTCCACCCAAAACTGATCACAAACACTTGCACTGTGCAAGAAAATGCAAGGCACAAGGGGTAAATGTAGAGATATCTGAGATTTAGGTGTCACCTCATGTTCACAGGATCCCAAACACCCTGTGAGTAGGGCAGCACTGCTCCTGCACGACCCTCCTGTGGAGCTCTGCCCACTCACTGCCAGGAAGGGAAGGAGGAACCCCTTTAAAGAAATGAAGGCCCCAAAGTTTGCTGGGTGCTCTGTTTCACACAGGCTGTGCTGTCACAAAACACAAGAGCCCCCAGTGGTGTCACAATGTTTATTAGTCTGTACAGTCCTCGGCAGATGCAGTTTAGATGATTCCAATCTGGAAAGAAGCAAAGGATGTTAAAACAGATGTGATGGTGGCAGAAAGGCCTCCATCACAGCCATCACTGTCATGGCTGCATCTCCCCAGGATTCCTGTCCTCCAAAGCTCCTTCCTCCCAGTCCTGCCCAAGAGCTTTACACATCCACTTTGTACATTTATTCCACAGTGATCCTTGTGCTGTACATTCCCCTACCCACTTTGTGTTTACCACCTCTGCCTCCTGCCTACCTCAACCACCTTGAGGACTGAACTGACTGAGAACGTGGCTCCTCAACACTCAGATCCTGTCTGGCTACAAGGCCACAGAAGTGCCACCACAACTGAAGCACAAGCACCTCATGAAGAAACTCAGGAAGAACAATCAGTGGAGGAGACACGAAACAAATTGCAAAGAAAGCTCCCAAGTCTCACAGACATCTCACCTTGTTGGCCACATCCAGTGCATCATAATCTGGGGCCAGTCGGACGTAAGCCTTCTTCTCTCCATCAGGCCTAGAGAGGAACAGGGGGCATCAGAACAGAGGCAACTCCTGCCCCTTGTTCCACATTCCCACAATTCCCATGTGCATCAGTGGTTCCTTTGGAAACATCACACTGCTCAGTGGAATCAAAGTTTACATCATTTGCACAGGATTCCCTGGGTGTCAGAAGTGCCCCTTGAAGAGACAAAGAACCAAGAGCTCCCTGAGGAAACCAACCCTCTTGTCTGCCAACATTTCCCACTTCCACCAAGGTGTGCTCAGTCAAAAGCTGACCTTAGCTATGGAGCTTATCCCACATCTGCTGAATCTCACAGGTATACCCATTTTCTGCTAAAATGAAGCACCTCACACCCACCAGGGAGCTCTTCTCCCTCTTCTCACCTAATCAACGTGTTGACCTTGGCCACATCGATATCGTACAGCTTCTTGACAGCCTGTTTGATCTGGTGCTTGTTTGCCTTGACATCCACGATGAACACCAGAGTGTTGTTATCCTCAATCTTCTTCATGGCTGATTCTGTGGTCAGAGGGAACTTGATAATGGCATAATGGTCCAGCCTGCAAGAAAGGTCCTATGATTAACAGAGGGCTGGCAGGCACTCCTCTGCATTTCAGGGGCTTTCTTTGGGGTGCATCAGTCACCTAAGGTTATAATCACAAACTCTCAGGCTTTGGTCGCTGAAAATCATCATCTGCATCCCAAACCACCAGGTCCCCACAGCAGCCCGTTCATGGGGCTGCTCCCACCCCCTAAACCCCCCAGCAGGGCAGAGCTCCACACCCCACACGTACTTGTTTCTCCGTGGGGCGCTCTTCCGGGGGTATTTGGGCTGTCTCCGCAGCCGCAGCGTCTTGGGCCTGCGGAAAGTGGGCGACGTGCGGATCTTCTTCTTCTTGTGGCTGTGGACCCCCTTCAGGACGGCCTTCTTGGCCTTCAGCGCCTTTGCCTTCGCCTCTGTCTTCGGAGGCACAGCTGTGAGGAGAGCTCAGTCAGCACCACAGGGATCTGCAGGGTCGGGATGTGCTCCCCAGCCGGGCATGGCCTCCTCTGCTCAATGAGCAGGACCTCACGCAGCGGCCTGCGCTCCCTCATTCAACCAAGACGAGCCCCAGAACGCCCAACCGAGTTAAAAGTTTCCCGTTTCCGTGTGGGAAAAGGCACTTATTCCCTCCCCACGCACGAGTCCCAGCATCGAGATGGGAACATCCCCCCCCCCTCCCACACACAACCCAGTAGGCCTGTCCCGCCATCTCCACGTGCCCGCGCCCAACCCAGCGCCGGAACCCTGCATCACTCCCCGCTTCGCTCAGCCCGGCCACCCCACATACACCAGCACCCCGCGGGGTCCCACACACCGCCCCGCACCCCCAACACGGACCCAGGGCCCCGAGCCCTCACCCTCCTTCTTCGCCTTGGGCGCCATCTTGGCCAGGCGGAAGCCGAAAGGGGTCTCCCGCGCCGCGCCGCACGGGCTTATACCCCCAAATCTCGCGGGAGCACGACGGAATCCCCATTACCCCGCGACACCCTGAAAGCATGCCGGTAGTGGTAGTTCTCATTGACGGACTCGTTCGCGCAAGCGCAGTGGTGTCCCACGCGCCGCAGGGCGTCATGGGAGTTGTAGTCTGGCACGCCGCTGTCCCTCCCCGCCGTCGTGGCGGTGCGGGACCGGGGTGAGCCCCGGGGTGGCGGGGCATTACCGGGGTCCTGCCGCGGTGGTAGCAGAGCAATGGCCCAGTCCCGGAGTAACCGGCGTCCGGGCCCCTCCCACGCCCCCGAAGGGCGCCCGAAGGGGGGCGTGGGAGGGGCCTGAGCGCCGGTTACTCCGGGACTGGGCGTGAAGCACCGAGCACCGCTACCGGCGCTGGGAGGTTCGCGGTAACGGGGACACCCCGCTTCATTCCCTCGCCGTGGGGACAGGGACGAGGCGGGGAGAGCTTGATCTTGGACTGGGATAAAGCGAGGGGACGGCGGGGTTTGTGCACGGCGGGCACGGGACGGGGGGGACACGCGGGGACCGGTGGGACACGGAGATGGGGATGGGTGGGACTTGGGGACAGATCCATTGCGGGGCACGGGGACAGCGATACCCTGCGGTGACCGTGGGGACAGCTGGACACGGGGATGGATGGGGACAGTGGTACCCGGGTGTGTAGGAATGTGGGGGCGGTGGGACACGGGGACAGCTCCGGGGTGTGGGACAGCCACACCTGAGGGCGGGGGGACAGCGATACCCTGGGATGGCACACTCGGGATGTGGGGAAGGCTGGGACACGGGGACAGCTGAGACGTGGGGACAGCTGTCCCCAGGGTGTGAGGACAGCCACAGTCGGCGGGCACGTGGGGACAGCCACCCTTGGTGACGTGGGGAATCAGGACACAGGGACAACCATGTCCTGGGAAAGCAGAGACTATCAGGATAAGGGGACAGCCCCACCTGGGGACAGGGGGACAACCGTGTCCCAGAATGCTGTTCATGAGGACAACTGTGCCATGGGGACATCGCCACTCCTCGCTCTCTCTGTCCCCAGACCTCGCTGTGACACTCATCCCATCCCATCCCTGCTCCCCCGGCCACCCACGGACCATGAACGTGCTGGCTCCGGTCCGCAGGGACAGGGTCATCGCCGACCTGCCCCGGGTGAGCAGGGGGACACACCAGCCCGGGGGGTGACCTCGCCGAGCCCCGTGGTCACCCCGCTGTCCCTCTTTGTCCCCCTCACAGTGTTTTCGGAAGGAGGCCGCCCTACACACCCGCCCCGCCTTCCACCCCACAGTGGCCAGCGCCTGCCAGGAGCAGCGGACGGGAATTGTGGGGTCAGTCGGGCGAGGTTTGGGGTCCCCACTGTTGGCATGGAGGGGGTGACAAGGGTCCCGCGGTCCCGCCAGCCGCGGGCGGGGGTCCCCAGCGTGGGCGCCGCGTGGCTGCCGGCGCTGCCCGATGCCGAGCCCTGCGTCACGGCGCTGGAATGCGGCGCGGGGGGGACACGGGGGGAACACGGGGCGGGGGCGGACACGGGGGTCCGGGGTGAGCTGCGGCAGCGCCGGGATGCGGAGCGCTGCGGACACGAGGGGCCGGGGGGGAGGGATGCGCGCCCACCCCACGAAGCCCCTCTGCCCCCGGGGTCAGCCGGGGGGTGCCCCCCGCCCTGCTGAGCCCCGCGTCCGCCTCGCTGCAGGTTCAAGATCTCCAAGATCATCGTGGTGGGAGACCTCTCGGTGGGGAAGACCTGCCTGATCAACCGGTAACGGGGCAGCCAGAGAGGCTTGGAGGGGGATGGAGAATGGGGGAAGTGACCCCTCCTCTAAAGGGCAGCAGCACCTTGGGCTGAGGCCGGCTCCAGCCAGACTCTGGTGCTGGGCACTCCCGGGGGTTGGGATGAGGGGGTCAGGAGATGTTGATACCCTCCTCACCCTCCCCCCAGGTTTTGCAAGGACACTTTTGATAAGAACTACAAGGCGACCATCGGGGTGGATTTCGAGATGGAGCGGTTTGAGGTGCTGGGCGTGCCCTTCAGCCTGCAGCTGTGAGTAGGTGCCAGCCCCCTCCCCACACACCCCTGCAACCCCCCCTGACCTCCCACACCACCCCCAGGTGGGACACGGCCGGCCAGGAGCGTTTCAAGTGCATCGCCTCCACCTACTACCGGGGAGCACAGGGTGAGCTCCCCGCTGCATCCCAGCTGCCCATCCCACTGTCCCTGTCCCTGTCTCACCCTCCTTCCTCCCCCAGCCATCGTGATTGTCTTCGATGTCAACGACGTGGCGTCCCTGGAGCACACACGGTAGGTGACACATGGCCCAGGGGTGGGACCAGGGATGAGGATGGGGGCCTTAAGGGCTGGGCAGGGAGGGGTTGTGGGGCTGCTGTGGTGTGTGAGCACGAGGGCAGTGCTCGGCCAGCAGCTGGTGACAGTGACTCCCACAGACAGTGGCTGGCTGACGCCCTGAAGGAGAACGATCCATCCAACGTGATCCTCTTCTTGGTGGGCTCCAAGAAGGATCTGAGTGTGAGTGTGTCCCCCTCCCTGTGGGCAAACTGTGCCCTGGCTGTCCCTGTCACCCACCCACGCCCGGCTCGGTTGGCAGACACCAGCACAGTACAGCCTGATGGAGAAGGACGCTCTCAAGGTGGCCCAGGAGATGCAGGCAGAGTACTGGGCTGTCTCCTCACTCACAGGTGAGTGCCAGCTGGGTGGGGGGATGCAGATCCTAGTGTCAGCCAGCTCAGGGCACACTCAGGGGGTCTCTTTCCATGGGGCAGGGGAGAACGTGCGGGATTTCTTCTTCCGAGTGGCGGCCCTGACCTTTGAGAACAGCGTGCTGGCCGAGCTGGAGCGCGGCGGCAGCACCCGCAGGATCGGCGACACCGTGCGTGAGTAGCCCTGGCCAGCCCTACGTGGGTGTCCCACCTTGTCCCCCCACCCACCCACCGACCCTCCTTCTTCTGTCCCTCAGGGATCAGCAGCAAGGAGAGCGACCTGTACCTGTCAACGCCCCGCAAGAAACCCAAGTGCTGCCAGTGAGGGGACAGACCCAGCCCCCTCTGTGCTCACACCTCTGGACCAAAGAGGGGCGGCCCCGGCCGGCCCCGAGGAGCCGTCCCTGCCCCCCCGGCCCCCCCAGCCCCCCCAGCCCCTCGCCTGCCTGGGCACCCCTGGCTGGGGCGGGCAGGAGCACCCGTGTGGCTCCTTTAGCTATGCAAACCCAGGTACTGCTTGCAGGGGTAGATGCCCTCAGGCTCCCTGTTGTCTTAATAAAATCTTTTTTATGCTTTGTAAGAAAGGTGTGGGGCTGAGGGCAGGGAGCTGAGGCTGGCTGTGGGTCTCCCTGTCCCTGGGTGCAGCCCCCAGGCTCATAGGAGGATGGATGGCTGCCACTGAGGACGAGTTCCTTCTTCCACTGAGGAGCATCCTTGTCCTGCAGAGCCAGCAGCCCTGTGTCCCTCAGGGGACACACGAGGTGCCAGTGCCACATCAGTCCCAGCCAAACTGGTGCTGGTCAAAGCGTGGCTGCAGGCGGGGGGGGACACAGTGGGAGCACTTGTAGCGCTCCTGGATCCACTTCCCTCCCTCGCTGTTCTCCATGCAGATGGCAGCGACACCTGTGGGGACACACAGGGGGGCTCAGCAGTGGCCACCACAGCCTATGCGAGTGGTGGTCCCGCTGCACCCATGGGTGCACCTTGGGGTGCCCTCTCCTACCTGCCACGACCCCCCCCAGGTGCTCCACCAGCTCGATGGCCGCTCTCATGGTGCCCCCAGTTTCAACCCACTGGTCCACGAGAAGGACACGCAGACCTGGAGGGGGCAGAGGCTGTGGATGAGCGCCCCGTGCCCACACTGGCAGCCCCCCAAGAAGGGGAGCACCCTGCTGCCTCACCCGGTGAGATGGCGTCGGTGCGGACCTCCATCACCTTCTCCCGGCCCGAGTAGTCTGTGTAGGGCTGTGCTGCTGTCTGCACGCAGAGGTGCCCGGCTTTGCGGATGGCCAGGAAGCCTTTCTGCAGCCTGGCAGCTGCTGCAGCGCCTGCAGGTGGGCACAGCACTGTCAGCACCCCCGGGGACAAGGGACAGCCACCCTGCCCTCACCTGTGACCCGTGTCCTCACCCAGGATGAAGCCCATGGCGTCGATGCCGGCCACCATGTCGATGGCATCTCCCTGGAAGGGCTGCAGCAGGTCGGCCAGGCAGTCCTGCAAGCCCTGGGGGGAGAATGGAGGTGCTGGGTGCCCTCAGCCCAGCGTGGGCACCCACAGCTGGGTGCCCCAGCAGCCCTGTGGAGATGCAGCCCACCCTGGCACCCCCGTGGGTGCCACCCACCCCAGGCACTGGGTACTTGCGGGTGGCAGTAGAGCCGGGAGGGGTCCAGCCAGGCATAGTTGGGACCCTTGACGTTGGGGGCCATCAGTGCCAGGTACCAGCCCTTCTCCCGGGTGGCAGGGACGTGGCACAAGTCCATGAGTGGGGACTGCAGGCTCTGCAAGCAGTGAGCATGAAGGGGGGGTGAGACTTCCCCACCTCCAGCCTCCACAGGGCTCCCCATGGCCTGGTGTCCCCCACCCACACCCACACGTGGCACCCCAGGGCCCAGGGCTCCCGTTCCAGCTCCATACCTGGGTGCTGGTGGCAGGGCTGAGCCGAGCGGGACCGTCACAGGAGCGTCACAGACAGCGACAGCTGAGCAGGGGCAGCCCCTGTGGCACTGAGCCAGTGCCCTCAGCCAGCTGGACACGGGGACAGTTCCAGGCAGGAACCCTTCCCAGGAGCCAGTGATGTCCCCCACCAGCTCTGCTGTCCCAGCCAGGCAGTGCCGTGGTGGGGAGCAATGGGGCTGTGGTGTTTGCACCCCACGTGGGTGTCCCCAGCTGCCTGTGCCAGTGTGGGTGGCACAGTGGGGTGGCACCCTGTGGTGCAAGGGTCAGCGAGCCAGGGTGATGCTCAGGGGGATGTCCTGCAGCTTTGGGTGGTTTTGGGCAGCACAGGGATTTTTGAGGCCACTCACGTCCCCGTTGGGGTGTCCAGGCACTGTCCTGCCCTGCTGAACACTGGCTCCCACAGCATCCAGCAAACCAGGGCTGTGTCCTGACTGTCAATGGGCTCCGGGGACAGGAGCTGGCCAGGAAGGACAGCCCTGGCAGCGCTCTGGGAATGCCGGTGTGGGCTGCCAGCCCGGCTGGGCACCGGGCTCCGGGTGTAAAAACACATCTGTGGGATGGGATGCAGGGCCACAGGGAACATCCATGGATGGGACATGGGGATGCAGCAGCCACTCATGGGGTGGGATGTGCAGATGAGGTGAGCACCCGCGGGAAGGGACACAGGGATGCGGGGAGTATCTGTGGGCTGGGATCCGGGGCTGAACAGAGCATCCATCGGATGGGACGCAGGGATGGAGGGAGCATCGTTCTCCCGTCGGGGGCCGCTCCGGGGCCGGGGGCTGTGCGGGGCCCGGTGCGTCACGGGGCGGGGGTTTGGGGCCGGCTCGTTACCGGTCCCGGCACATCACCCCACCGGCTGCCACAGCAACGGGGCCGGTCCCACCGGGAGGGGTGACCCCTTCCCCGCGGGCTGCCGGCGCGGGACGTGCCGCGGCTGCGGGAGCGGCTGCAGCACCTCGGCTCTGCGGGACCCTCCGCACGGTGCCGGGCCGTGCCAAGCCGTGCCGGGCCGCCCCGCGTGGGCGGGCTGCGCCACTCTATAAGGCGGCCCCACGGCGGCGGGCGGCGCGGTGCCATGTGCGCCCCGGGGCTGCTCTGCCGCCTCCTCCTCCTCCTCCTCTTCCTATTGCTCCTGCTGCCACCTGCCCCCGGAGCAGCCCCGCCGGGACGGCCCCGCGCCCGCCGCGGGCTCACCTACCCCGGGACGCTGTGGTGTGGTGCGGGCAGCAACGCGGACAGCTACGAGCAGCTCGGTAAGCGCGGCAGGGATGCTGCTACATGTATCTTTCCATCCCATCCCACTTCCTTCCATCCCTTCCAATTCCTTTCCTGAAATCCCTTCTCCCCCATCCCATCCCATCCCATCCCATCCCACTTCACCCATCTCCAACCCAGTGCTGCTCCAGCCCAGTCCAGCACTGGGTCAGTCCCCACCAATCCTAATCCAGTCCCGTCCCAGTACTGGTCTGCTCCAGCCCCTGTTCCCACGCCAGTTCAATCCCTGTCTGTCCCAGTTCAGTCCCCACCCAAGCACCAGCCCAATCCCAGTTCATCTCTGCTTAGTCCCTGTCACAATCCTTTGTGCTGCTGCTCCACTCTTGATCCACCCTCTGTCCCCAGCCTCTCTGTGGTCCTGCTGCCATTCCAGTCCCCACCCTGATACTGGTCCATTCCCAGTTGCCATCCCGATCCCAGCCTAAACCCTCCCCTGCTCCAGTCTAGTCCCAGTCCCATCCCCAGTGTGGTACTGGTGCAGCCCAGGCCCCATCCCAGTGCCAGCCTTGTCCCCACCCAAGTCCTGATCCAGTTGAGCCCCTACTCACCCATCCTCACTTATCCCAGCATGATTCCAGGGATGTCAGCCCAATCTAATCCTGATCCTAGCCTAACTCAACCTGCATGCAGGCCCCCCAGCCCTGCCTGTACCCCACGTTTCCCTGCAGGGGAGCACCGGGACACGGACCGGTGCTGCCGGGACCACGACCACTGCCAGCACGTCATCCACCCCTTCACCTCCCGCTACGGCTACCGCAACCTGCGCTGGCACACCATCAGCCACTGCGACTGCGACCACAGGTGAGCGTCCCCAAACCTGCCCCAGGCCCCCCTGCATCCCCCCTGAGGGGTGACAGCCCCCTGAGCCCGGCTGTGCCCCGGGGCAGGTTGAAGGAATGCCTGAGGAGGGTGAACGACACGGCCTCGAGGGTGGTGGGCCAGGCCTTCTTCAACGTCATCCAGGTGCCTTGCTTCGAGTTCACCTACAGGGAGGAGTGTGTGGAGCCCTATCTCTATGTCTGGTGAGTGTCCCCCTGCCCTGGGGACTGTCCCCATGCCTGGGCTTGTCCCACCCCGTGGTGTCTCCTCGTTTTTGGCAGGTGCAAGGCGTACAACACGGTGGCTGTGGCGGTGCCCCGAGAGCCGGTGCTGTATGAATTTGGGGGGGAGCTCATCGACAGGGCAGCCAGACCCAGGGGAGTCCCCCTGAGCCCCCCAGGGAGAGGAGCCCTCCCAGTGGATCATCACACTGGGACATCCCACAAGGCAGTCAAGAAAGAGAGGAAGAGAAAGAAAGATAAGAAAAATAAGGGGAAAGGTCTGAAAAAGAAAGGCTCTTCTGAAAAGGGGGCACGGAGCCATCCTGCAGGGGATCCCTGGGCCCTGCTGCCATCCTTGGGGGAAGCATCCAACACCATCCTGAGCGATGCCCCAGCACGGGAGGGACTGGGCAGGGAGCCAGTGCCAGCCACTCCCTCCCCAGTCCCCACCACCAGCGGGAAGAGGAGGAGGAAGGAGAGGAACAGAAAGAAGAGGCTGAAAAGTAAAATTGAGGTTGAGACCACACAAGAGCTGCAGCCCTGAGTCCCCCCTGAGCCCTGTGTGGGTCCTGGCTGTGAAATAAATTTACATCTGCTCCAGCAGCCTCGGCTTTGTCTCTGTGGGGGAAAGGATGGCAGTGGGGGCAGCATCCAGGGGAAATCCTGGGCTGATCCTGTGGGAAGAACACATTGAGCTGGGTGGGTATCCAGGGGTTTGAGCTGTTCCTCACTGCTCCCCTCAGTTCATATCACTGTCCTGGCACTGGGGACACAGCTCTTGGCCACATGCTGGCAGCAGAGCTGAGCCCCAGTTTTAGCTCCCGTGCTGGAGGGTTAAATTCCAGCTCCCCAGGCATGTAATTTTCTCTGGAAGTTCTCTGAATTGCACCACCCAAGCTCTCTCATCCTCTTAACCCCTTGCCTTTCCCATGCTCCCACACCAGCATCAACCCCTTCTCCCTTCCCTTGGGAGGAACAGAGTCTTGGCCCACCCTGAAGGCTCCTCAAATGCCTGCAAAGCTCCTTAGAGTGGGACAATAGAAGCTTTTCCAGCCCTGGGACAAAGGCAGATGCTGCCTGGGAAGAGCTGGGGCAGAGAATGCTGCCTGTGTCCCTCCCTGGTGGGTGTGGATCCTGTCTGGGATATCGAGGGGCAGGGAACAGGGCATTGCCACCAACTCCTCCAAAGTGCTTCCAAGGGTGGAGCGTGGCTCAGCCCAGTGTCCTGGTGAGGTGGTGGAAAGATCCTCCTGCACCAAATTCCAGACTTGGAAAAAGCTGGAGTGCCAAGAGCCAAGCAGACAGCAAAAACCCCACACAGGGGAACGTGCAGAGCAATCCCAAATCCCTGAAATAAGCGGATCACACGAGCCCAGGGGGGAATACCAAGGGTGGAGGAAGGCATTGCTTCCTGTCTGGGTGCAAAGCCCCTGTGGCAGCCACAGCATCCCGGCAGGAAGCACGGACGTGGGGCGTGTGGACGAGCTTCCCAAAAGTAGAACTTTTATTGACAGCAAGGGAAAACTAAAAACAAAGACAGCTGGAAAGGAGGCAACAACACACAACTACCCACCCCCCTTCCAGGTCCAACCAGTCAGGAGCTGCTCCCAGCCATATTCCTATTGTACAGTCTCATAAAATAAGAAAATAGCGCCAGGTTCGTCCACCTGCAACCTCGGAGCTGTGGGCCAAAGCCCACGGTTCTCCCCACTGGCCTGGGTGGCTTTGGGAGGAGCAGGACCCTGTCAGACCCTCGGCACTGCGGAGGGGATGGCATTGAAGGCAGGACCTGCATTTCTCTGTGCAAAGAGCTTTGCTTTGTCTCCCGGGGTCGCTGCCATTCTTCAGGAGCATTTACATGCAAAGAAGACCTTTGTTTCCTAAGATCTGCTGTTCCTGCTCATTTCCTAGCAAAGGAGGCTGACCAGGAGCACTGGGAAGGAACAAAGACTCTGCTTCCATAGAAAATCCCTACTAACAAAGCAGGAGAGGGGAGAGTGTGTGCAGCAGGAACTTTCCCTCTCAGAAATGTCTCTCCCATGGCTGGCAATCCCTCAGGAACAGGCACTGGGCTGTTTCTGACACAAGTTATCCACTTTATCCGCCCCCTCCCAGCGCCTCTCCCTGTCCAACAGCCACAGGGAGGTGCCCCCGATGTCGGTGGGATGACTCCACGTGGTGCATCCGTAACAAAACATTATTTTTTAACCACAGAAATCGGCTTCTCTGCGAAACTTCCAGCACACAGAGGGCAACACCAAGCAACAAAGGAAGAAGAAGCAATCGACTTCCACCACGCAACTCCTCTCTGAGCAAATCCTAAGGTGAAGGGCAGGGTGCAGGCAGAAAACCTCGGAGCTAGAATTCAGTAAAAACACTATTTATTCACCCCTCTTGGTTACAGCTGGGCAGGGGAAGCGGGTACAGAGGAGGAGGCCATGCACTCCGGGCTGCTCCGTGGTGCTTTATCCCACGTGTCTGTCTCAGGGAAGCTGCCATAGGCTGGCGCTTTATTTCGCAGTCTGATTTAAAAAAAAAAAAAAAATCAAAACTAAATAAATATTGTTCCAAAAGAAGCCAGAGGAGAGAGCAAGCCTTTGGTACAACAGCTGCATCTCCAGCAAGACCCCGGAGCCGCTGTGCTGGACCCATCCAGGCACAGCTGGGGTTGGCACAGGCTCTGCTGAGCCTGTCACGCATGAAAACATGGAGCAAACAACAACAGGAACTTTGTGAGAACTCTGGTTCGTTTGTCACAACCCCCACGACTTTGCTTTGTGGTCTCAGGACGAGGTGAGGTGATGGTCAGGGTTTGGGAGAATCCAAAGGAAACAGGCTCACTCCAGGGCAATGCACTTTCAGCTCCGTTTGCTTCCCAGTCTTTGGGGTGAAAGCAGAGTGCTGTGCACATACAAGGACAGACTCCTTTGACCTCACGTTTGCTTTGTTAAGTTTCCAAGGTGCCTCAAAACCGGAGCCGAGAACGCAGAGGTTGATGCAGTGTTCCTCTCCATGATATATTTTTCTTATATATAGTATATATTTTTAAAGCAGCCCTGCCGAGTCTATTCTCTCGCTCAGGTGCACATCACCAAGAGTCATTTCCCACCATCCCACGACGTATAAAACAGGAGTTATGTGTCTAAGGGAAGTCGCTTCCTATTGTTCCCTCTCCTTCCCCCTTCCTCGGAGAAGAGAGCGAAGGTGTCGGGTGTCAGGTCCTATCGATCCATCTCATCCAGGAGAGGCGTGGCGTCCCCGGCGATGGACATGGGCGTGCTCTCGATCATGGGGCTGGGAGAGGGGCGAGGGGTCAACCTCTGCTTCTGTTTCCTCCGCTCAGCCTCCTTCTCCTGCAGCCACTGCTCGGCCATCTTGCCCCAGTCGATGGCAGCGTGGCTGTTGGTCCTGCAATGACACGGGGACAACGTGAGACATGACAGGAAAACATCCCTGCCCTCCATCCCTCCCCATGGGGGAAGTAACCCCATCATGCTGCTTCCACAAAAACCAAGAAAAGCAATGGAGACAGGGCATGGATACAAGCACCCAGAGCTACTCACTTTGGCTGCTGCCTCTGCCTGGAGCTGGATGATGCCTGCGACTGGGACTGGGTGGATTGGGGTGTGGTGTTGGCCTGGAGCTGGTACTGGGGTGTGGTGATGGGCTGGCTGGGAGTAGTGTAGGAGTAGCTGGGGGTCATCAGAGGGGTGGCCACCGGCTGCTGCGCTGGAGTCGTGAAGACCTGTGGAGAGCAGAGGCTGTCAGGGCACAGAAAGTGGATCCTGCTAGACTGGGGGGGGACTCTGCACTGCCCTGCTCGCCCAGGAGGGTGCCCACCCTCACTGTGCATGCCCCCAGCCCTGAGAGCTGGGCCAGCACAGCCTGCCCTCCTTGTTCAGCACAAGGGGAGATGCTTGAGCCAAGCAAAGGGGCACAAGAGACACTTGGGGCAAGCCAGAGGCAATGACATCCTGCAGTGGGCATGAAGAACAGATCAATTCTTCTTCCCCTGCAGGCTGCAGAGAAGGTGCAGCAGCTCCCAGGATGGCTCCCTCCCACATCCCAAGCCAGCTGGCTGCTTGTCCCATGAAGAGCTTAGTGTCTTTGCCTCCCGGTGTTCACCTCCCTTTTTCTTCAGATGTCTTGATGATTAATACATCAGGTTATCCACAGTCCCTGCCTATCCTCAGCTCAGCATTTACTGTGCCAAACTTCCTGAAAGCCTCCCAAGGTGCTCTAAAGGAGGATCACTCCTCCCTGCAAGCCTTGTCTTGCAGCATCTCTTCTTTGGGTGGAACAGCTGGGTGTGTTTTTTGCACCCAGGCTCCTCAGTCCTTCCGCAGCTGGAATTTGCCTCGGTGTCAGCTGGGAGCTTGCAGAGTGGGCTGGGAGCAGGCACACATGAAGAAAGGCTCCAGCATGAGCCAAAACTGTCCAATTCCATCTTACTCCCTGCAAAGCCCCCGGGTGTTGGGTCAGGCTGAGGTGTTCCCCGCCGGTGCAGCTCAGAGATTAGCGCTGAGCTGAAAAGCCCTGCAAACTCAGCGCATACCTTCCCAGCTAATCTCCTCCACTGGCAGCTCACGTTGCCAATTCAGGGGCACAATCAGAAGGTTGTGTGCCCTCACTGCTGGATCCCTCCTCTCCACCCTGCCACATTCCTTGGGGGGCCAGACCAGTTTGCTCCTTGCTCCAACTCCCCCCTGGAGCAGGGCTGTGTTATGCGCCTCACTTCTCCAGTCACGGGAGGCAAAAGGAAATCTGGTTCAAGAATCCAGCCTGTGCAGCACCACGGGGACAAAACCAGGACTTGGGGACACCAGGCAATGAGGGATTCCTTAGGCTCCCAGTGGTTTCTAGCAGTAAGAAGCCAGCAGAAATTTAAGTGACACCTACGTGGTACGCGCTGCTGCCGCCTCCGCTGCCTCCGTAGCCGTACTGGCTGGAGCCCCACTGTGCTGGGGTGGCATTTGGGTTCTGTCCCTGGCCTGTCACAGCAGCGATGGCACTGAACATCTGGGAGGTCATGTTCTGTGGTAGAGCATTCACTGCACGTGTCAGGTCTGCAAGGGAGACACAATGCATTAGGAAAAGTGAAGCCTGGAGGAGCAGATCAAACCCTAATTTCAAGTCCTTACATGAAAATAAGGTAAGAAAAGTCATTTAAGAACAGCATTATTAACCAAACTCTGAGCCTTTGGGAATGGCCTGCACTGACCTGCCAGGTTGATGTTAGCTGGAGTAGCATTAATGGAGGCTGGAGTCCTGGTCCGACTGCTACTGCTGGGGGTAATACCTGTGTAAAATTCCAACCAAGAGGAAGATTAGTTCTTCTGGAAGAGCAGCCATTGGTCTGAAACTCAGGATTTGGAAAAAATGGAGTCAACAGTTGTTCTGGCATGGTGGTTTGCTACCAGGGAACGGTGTGTGCTGGATTGTATGGTGGGGTGGACAAAGGAGAGGAAAGGGACTGGTTCAGACTTTGCTGCACAACCCCCTTGATGAAAGATTAACTCTCAGGAGAGCTCTCAGTGGGTCAAGTCCATGGAGCCAAACATTTCAAGCATTGCTTGGAAACTTCCCACGTATAGAAAAATCCTAGGACACATTTTCAGGATAAAGAAGAAAAAGTGTCCTTTAGAACTGTCCCTGATATTGTGTGACAAACAAAGAGCTGAGGCACTGAAGTTTTAGACTCACCTGGAACAGGGTCCTGATAATGATCCTTAAACCATCGGAAAAGTCCATTCACAGTAGGGAAGACTTGGCCCCGGTAGCGGAATCCCTCTGGTGTCACTGTCACATACTCTATCCTGGGAGGAGCAGGGACAGCATGAGACACCACAGCCTGCTTCAGTCACTCACTGACAGCCCACACTCAGAACAGGCATGGACTAAAACCACAGGCAATGGCTGTACTGATAATGAACAGATAGATCTGCCCAAGACAGTTTATCTTCCAAAAATTGCTTCAAACTACCCTGCCTTTCCATGAAAATCCATCATTCTCTGCCTGCACTCCCACAACACCCACAGCAGAGCACAGTGCTGCTCGTGGCAGCCACATGGTTAAGAAACATGGGAGTCTCCTGGGTGAAATTTACTGCTAGAACTGGGTTCTCCACTGTCAGGAGGCCAAATCCTGGCAAAGAGGAGGTGTGATATACAGGGATTCTGACAGAGCTGGAAGAAAAACTGGCAGCAGCCAGCTGAGGTTTGGTACTGGCAGTACTCAGTGCAGATGCTGGGCTTGCCTCTCTCACTTACCTTGGTTTGCCTCGAGGCTGATATCCCAAGAGGAATTTACCAGGTAGATCTTTACAGGCACTAATGAAGTATGGAATAAATGTTGGCTTCTCTTTCTTGGTCTTTATCAGCAGCTCTTCCAGTTTCTAATTAGAGAGAGAAAGAAGATAAATGCTCCAGGGGAGCCCACATTTTCAGCAGCACACAGAGCCTATGGATATCTTCCTAAGAAGTTACCACACCCTGGGATTGTCTCACCTTCTTGTCTCCACCATTGCAGTCCTGATAGTATTTGTGGTTCAACAGGTCTCTGGCAAAAGAAGCCATAGGCTGGACATAACGAGCAACAATTTCATCCAGGTCTTCAAACTCCTTTGAACAAAGACATTTAAAGAGGTATTTAGGGTGTATTTGGTCATACACTCTGCACAGCAAGGCTTGAGGGGAAAAAAAAACCCAAGTATTGTCTAAGGATGCAGAGAATGTATTGGAAGTTACTCTCCAAGAGTGCAAAAGCAGCTAGGAGGACAAAAGGGCTGTGTTAACCTGTGAAATAAGTCCTTCCCCTTCCCTTTACCTCTGTGTTAATCCAGAGCATGGAGCCCAGGCTGAAGGCATTCTCCTTGCCCTCTTCCCTGACATCCACGTGCTGGTAAATGCCATCGTTGACCTTCCAGGTGACAGTCAGGTGGTTCTCCCCTTTGCTGCTTGGCCGAATGATCACATCCCCTTGGTCCATGGTCTCCATCATCTTCTCTGCTTGCTTGAAGCTGATGTTGTGGAATGATGGGTGAGCAATTACCCTCTTGATGTACGCTGGGGAACAAAGGGAAGGTTCAGCCTTTCCAAGAGGAACTGCTTTAATGCAACTGTATCTGATTGTGTCAGTTCTCTGAAGTAGCCTGGGAAGGCTGGAATTACAAGGGAGAGAGAAATGAAGAGAACTCACTTGTCCTCTGCTGCTTTCTTTTCATATCTTCTTCCTGTTTGTGATCTGCTGCCTCAGAGTCGAAGTCGTAGTAGGTGTCTTTGGGCAGTTTCCACTCGTTGTTCTTGTCCATCAGGTCTGAGGTCCTGCAGGTCAGGTCTGCACTGAATTTCTCAATGTCAATCTTCATGATGCGGCAGTGGACGGTCATTCCCACCTGCAGAGGAGGTGCAGGCCAAGGTGAGCAGCAGGTTGGGCAGAATCACCAGAATCTCTGTGCTACAGAACAATCCATGTGGGATCCTGCTGGCACTGAGGAGGTACAAACCACCTCAGCTACTTCAGACTGATATAACCTTTAAAAGTGATCTTTCTACATAAACTGGAAGTCAACTGATCCCAAAAATGATCAGAATCCAAAGAGATTAAGGGAAAAATAGATAATAGATGTGCTGGAGAACTGCCCATTACCCACATCACATGGAAAACTACACGTCTGGAGGGTGAGGACAATCACTTTTTTCCATTTCAAATATCTTTCACAATGGGAGCAGCAAAACTGGACTTCAAAATGTGCAACAAAGCAGTTAAGTGCACTCAGAAGCAGACACCCAAAGGACTGTTCTAATAAAATGTGAGGCAGAAAATCCCCCCACAAACACTGCAATGTATTAGTTCAATTAACCATGATGAAGTTAATTAACAACTCTTTAAAGAAATGCTGAAACCTCTGAGCTTACAGGATTATCCATCACCTGCATGGACTGTTGGGGACCTCAAAAGACAGCAAAGATGTTAAACCACTATTTTATTACATGATAAAAAGGTGTTATTCCATTTCTTT
Source organism: Acrocephalus scirpaceus scirpaceus (assembly GCA_910950805.1). Lineage (NCBI taxonomy): Eukaryota > Metazoa > Chordata > Aves > Passeriformes > Sylviidae > Acrocephalus > Acrocephalus scirpaceus. Next base: position 7,182,545 of record OU383791.1, on the reverse strand, counting down.
CAGAACCCCAATCCCTGTCCTGAACAGGACCAGTAACTCTGATGACCTCCACAAATTAATGGAGAGGGAAGAAAAAGCTCTTAGAGGGAAAATGACCCTTGTCTGTCCAAAAGCAGTTCTGTGAACTCTTTAGAGAGCCAGAAACAAAGGGCAGCTCTGCATTAGAATGCCTTCTGGCCTCCTAAACCCAGACTCCAGCCAGACGACAATAAATCCTCCTGCAGCACAACGTGTTAACTGATTAACAGGGTCCCACCAGCTGCCAAGGGAGATTTGCACTGTGGGACAAGGACACTAACCACAACCTGAACTTCCTGCTGATTTGAAGTCCTTACATGAAAATAAGGTCAGAAAAGTCATTTAAGAACAGCGTTATTAACCAAACTCTGAGTCTTTGGTATTGGCTCCAGGTTCTTCCAGCTCTTGCTGGGAGTGTGAAAATCCACTGCTTTCATACCTTCACCCTTTCTTCTGGCCTCTTGACCACCTTGTCACTAAGAAATTTTGTTGGGATGAAGCCAGCAACGCCATTATCCAGACGTGTCTTCACTCCAATGGCCTGACCTGGGCAGGAACCGCTGTCAAAATGGTTCCAAACCTTCAGCAAGGCAAAAGTAAATAAATCATTCAGCAAGGAAACAAAATAGCCCCAGCAGTTCATACTCAAAACAAGTCCAAAAGCTGTGTCAGCAACGTGGTGCAGCCAGCAGAGACTTGTGGAAGGGCAGGGGACAGAAGACTTCAACAAATGCTACCCAGTAATGCAATCTTCCTCCTACAGTTCTGCTCAGTTTATGGGACATTGCAACCAGGAAGGTCAGAACATTTTTAGAGCCTGAACACCAGCCTGGAGCCAGGGCTGGTCTCTAATGAACACTATAGGGGTTTAAAGTCACGGATTACCCAGGCTGGAATTCACAGTGTTTAGAAGGGACCTAAAGTACAGCTGCATTAAGCAGCAGGTGGTCCAGATAAGTTCTTAAAATTGAGAAGGTGGCAGAGCCTTCTGTTCTCAGTGTCACAGGCAATTTCTCTGCATAAAATACAATCCCAGACCACAAACAAGAACGCTTTATGTATCTGCAAAGAACTGGCCAGCTTAACCCCAGGTCCATTTCACTCTAAAAGCCATAATGTAGCCATAAAAGACCTGTCAAATCTATACTGAAGCAATTAGTCAGAAGTGCAAAGAGATTTTATTTACAGCCAAAGGCCACATCAGGATGGGATCCTGGGGCACTGCGGACACAATCTTGGCTCTGATACCTTGTCTGCCAAGAACCCTACCCAACACTGCTGCTGCTAGCAGGCTCCTGACAAAGGCAGACCTGTCAGGAGAAGCAGCCTCACCTCACTGAGCTCTGGGAAGTTGTCCTGCTGGCAGAAAGGGCACTGCCAAAGTCCAGTTTCATCATTCCGTATCGCCTGGTCGTAGCTCTCTCCCTGTGGGCGCCTGTGGGCAATCCCAGTCACATTGCAGATGATCATTTTACCTGTGGGGTGATGGCAGAGAGGAAGGAAAGAATGAAAAGCTGCAGAGCTGGGCAGTGCCCTTTCTAAGGTTGTTATCTAAGGTTGTTATTCATGCATGAAGGTGTCAGGAGGCCACCCAAGTACTTGAAAAGCTGCTTCACCCTCCACTACAGCACTATCCCAGCATCACTCTCACCAAGATCCCTTTGCCCCACCTTCACACATCCTGTGTCAACTTAGGAGGACAGAAAGCAGGCATGTGAACAGGGATGTACCTATGTAAAATGTCTCTGGAGTTTCTTTGGTCAGCATATTGAAGACCTCCTCTGTGTTGGGAGAACGGTACGGGGTTCTCAGGTCCTTGTACCTGCAGCTTAGCTCAGCTCGAATGTCATACAGAGTGATGTGCTTGTCACCATAGCCCTGTGTGGGATTGAGAGGTTATAAAGGCATGAACAGCAGGAAAAAGGTCAGTAAAATCCAGTGAAAGTTTCAGAAGAACTCAAGCAACTTATGAAACCTCAAATTTAAAAAATGGGAATGCAGCAGGTACCAACAAACAGTGAAACTCAGTCACAGGATGCTGAGGTCAAAAGGACAAACTATTTAGAAAGAAGTTCAGGGAGAAGAGCTTAAATGGTCTCATTACAGTCCCCTGCCCCAAGTGTACTTTCTGCAAGCATTTATTGCATGCCATTGTCAGACACTGACTGCTCATCAGGCTGTTTATACATTTTACTACAGCACAGCTAATGCCCAGCTCCTAAAAAGGATAAAGCTATAAAACATGAGAGTCTCAGCTGGGCAGCAGAGCTTCCCCTCTGTTTCTCAGCACCAGGAACCCCCAATGCACCTGTCTTTCCAGTTCTTCAGCAAAGGCATCAAGGTCCAGGTCTTTCAGGCGCTCAGGGTTTTCCAGGATCTCCTCCAGAGCTCCTGCAGGATTTGCATCCTCAGCTGACTCATCATATTCCAGGGCATCCACTGCCATTTTCCTTGCCCATTCATAGGTTTCAGGATGGACCCTAGAGCCATCTAGGACTTCAATGTAGGAATCAGTGCTGAAACAAAACCAATGTTCAGATCAGGGCTCTGAGCTGTTCCAGCTGTTCCTGCAGCTCAGTGATCAAGGACATTGTTGAGCACCACTGCTGCCCCCCATGGAACAAAGTACTCCAAAAAGGACATTATGAATTATTCATTGCTAAACCAACAGGAGTCAAGGCAAGACCTGGCAAACTCCAGTCTGCAGCTTCAAAGACACAGCCAGGCATTTTGGATGCTGGGAGGATTTGATCTCTGCATACTACAGCTGCTCTTTGAGCACACAGCTCTCTGCAGTTTCTCTCCTCACACAAATTCAGTGTTGCCATTGAGCTGTTTGGATGGGCTACACTTTGCCCCCAGCATCTCTGGGATTTGTATCCTGCAAGAATCAAGGGGTCTAACTAGACTGGATCACTCAGTGCAGGGATTCAGCCAGGTGCTCTTTCTCACATTGCTTTTCAAAAGCAAAAAACCCTGGAGAAAGCATATTTCTAGTAAGTGACCCTTCATGCAAAGCAGCCAGTCAGGTTCAGAAACAAGGTTACAGCTGTCCTCAAAATACCTCTTGTGCAGTTACCAGTAACTTAATGCTCTATAAACCTTCCCAGTATTGCTACTGGTTTAAGAGGAAGCCAAATTGCTGAGTTATTTTTCATGTTTGAAACTTTAAAAAAATAAAACACTGTTGGAAGGACCAGGCAGAAAATGAGCTGAAGTGTCCATGGGTTACTGACGACTGCATGACAACTATTTTAGGAACAATTGGTTTTAGTTTAGTTCCTCTTGACCACAAAGACTCCTTCACACCAGAGCAAGTCATATAATTCATTTTCTGCAGTTCACAGTGCTGCTGTGCAAGTTTAGCTGCCCGTAAGAACCAGATTAATAACCAGCAATACCTGAACTTGGCCTCAAGTCAGAGGGGCCACACAGAATCTCTGGGGAACACTGACTCAGGGAAGGTCACTGTGCCAGCCCATAGCACATCAAATACAGCCCAACACCCACCTATCACCCAGTGATGCTGTGTCAATTTTGATGAAGCCAGCACAGTTGATAAACACTTTGGGTCCCATGTGACACATTGTAACCAGCTGGGTCCTGTTCTCCAGACGGGTGTTGTTCTGTTTTAAGATCTGCAGAGAGAGGTAAGAATATAAACCTTGAGAGAGGCCAGAGTATAAACGCTGCTATTCAAACACAAGATTGCCCACAGAGGTTGTGGACTTCCTATCCCTGGAGTTGCTCAAGGCCAGGTTGGATGGGGCTCTGAATAACTTGCTTTAATGGAAGATGTCTGTGGCCATGGCCAGGGTTTGGAATTAGATGATTTTTAAGGTCCTTTTCAACCCAAATCGTTTTTGTCTGGGAAAAAATGAGAGTATTCACACTGCACACTGCAGTGTTTAAAGCATCTGACACACGCCCATCACAACTCTTAAGCTGTTGCTCCCTGCCAGTGTCTCAACATTGTGTGAAAGATGATGATTCCACATCATCACAGATCCAACTCTCAGGAAAAGCGTTGGCTTTTTGCCTCGTGTTTTCTACACTGTGGAGGTGTCTTGATGCTCTGACAGCACATCCATTCTTGTGGGTTTGGGAGCTGGCTGGGATTGATGGATCTGCTGAGCTGTTTGGGTCTCTCAAGGACACAAGTCCATGAGTAGCTTCGGGGTGAGGCACAGCGAGGTAAAAACACAAATCAACAGAGCTGTCAGCTGCACCTGGCACAGGGAACCCTGACTCACCTCCCGAGCACTCACACAGTGCTGGTGATGTGCTGGTTTTGCAGGCAGGCTCAGAAGCCTCCTTACCTTCAGCAGGTGAGTGCCTTTGCGTGGTCCCAGGCCACACACGTACTGCAGCAAAGCCTGGCTGTGGGGGTGAGCAATGGCCCTGTTCACATCCACCCCCACCTCGTTCACACGGTTGATGAATTCGCAGTAGAGAGCGTTCAGCAGCTCCTCCTTCACCACGTGCTCCTGGCAGAGAGAAGAGAGAAGAGGTGTTAGCCCTGGAAAAGATGGATCTGTGCAACCCTCTGCCATGAGCCAAACACAGCATACTGGCTCCCAGGAGCTGTGTTGCACCTCAGAGTTACCCCTGAGAACAGCCTAAAGGCTGATGAGAATAAAGCAAAAAAAAAAAAGGAAGGTGCTGTGTAGCCCGAATATGGCACAGAACAGGCAGAACTTGCACGAGTTTAACTTGGAAACCTTTTCTTTGAAAGCAAACCCTTACAGGCCACTTTTTTTTGCAGAGAGGGATGTTTCTTGCCCAAGGAAAATTTACCTGCAGAGGGTGGAGTTTCAGGCAGAGAATGTCCTCATCAGAGCTGCAGACCTGGGCAAACTCTATGAGGGGATCCTGGATGCGGCGAGCCAGGGACACGGCCTGACGCAGCAGAGGGGGGTAATCCCGGAATTCATTCTGCAACAGACACAGAATCAGGGAAAACCCTCGTGGTGTTTTCACACTTTGTACCACAAGCAGCAAAGATGCATCAGACAGGAACTGCAGCAAGGAAGCACTCGGTGCTCAGGGCAAAGAAAGCTGAGGTCAAAGGCTCCCAGGAGCTCTTATGCAATTAGTAATGGAACAATCTCACTCATTTCTGACTACATCAATATCCACTTTGTGCATCTGCCGGTGCTGATCTCTTCAGGGAAGCCTAAAATATTTTGCCTTGATCTAAAGATCAGTACGTGACTGCCCAGATGGATTATATGAGACAGAGGATGATGCAAGGCCAGCACAACAAATAGAGGATGACACAGCACGAATGAGTAATAGACTAAGGGAGAGCTGGAGTAGCAGAAGGTTCACCTCAGACTTCTTGCTGTTCATGTAGAGGATGGCCAGTTCATTGTCCACCAGCTCCACTCCGATCGAGGACAGCTGCTGCCCTTGGTCCAGCTCATGAACAATTCTCTTTACATCCTCCATCAGCATCTGAGCATCCCTAGGGAGAGAGAGCCAAGGGAATTGAGGGGAGAGCATAGAGCTGGGTCCTGGAAACAGTGAAATGTAGACAGGCATAAAGAAAGGACTGCAAAGAGACTGGGAAGTGGAAGCAGCTCAAAGACTGACCTGTTCTCGCCTGCAATTGTCACCACGTGAGGTTTCTTGTTCAGGAGGAATTTTTTCAATGTTTCAATATCCTGGGCCTGGAAAGGAGAAAATCAGAATAGAAAAGCTAGAGGGTTTCTGTTCTGAGCTACCTACATTCATCTCAATGACAGCTGCACCAAGGCTCACCTTCTTTTCCCTCTCCTCCTCACGCCAGGCATTCCTTCTCTTTGTGAAATGTGGCAACCGGAGGAAATCTGTCACCTCACCCTCTCCATTAACGAGGGCACAAAACACGGGGTGGTCCCTATCAAACAGAGATCACTCAGACATGGGGGACTGCTAAAGCTGGACATGCATACAGACACCATTCCCTCCCTCTTACCTGGCTGATGAGAACGCAATGCCCAGCACCCGGATCCCCTTCCCTTGGTTTTCATCCATGAAATCATCATCTTCCTCCACTTGCTGATCTGGCCTGTAGGCAGCAACCTTCAGCCAGTTGTACAGTTTGCGGCTGCAAGCCTGGGAGAGCACAGAAAGGACAAAGAGGAGTGAGAAAATCCACTGCAGGGGCTTTGGCATAACCCTCCTCTGGAGGGAAAGTTGAACCAGACTCCATCGCTGCCTCCTCCTCCTCCCCAGGAACTTGTGTACGACCTGTCAGCAGCTATTCCCATAACACTGCAGGGCTGTCAGTGTCTGCAAGCCCAGCTCTACCTCATCTCACCTTGAGGACATATTCCTTGGCCTCCACTAAGAGCTTGTTCTTTAATTCTTTGGCCATCTGCACGTAGAGGAATTGGTTGAGGGAGCGCTCGATGGCCATGGTGCGCTGCCGATTCCACTCCTGCACCTGGTGACTGAACTCATCCCGGTAATAGAACTGCTTGATTTCCTCAAAGTACGTCTGGTCACTGCCATAACTGCAACAAAGGAGAGGAGGAGATACAGAAAGGCTCCAGATGCCTGCATGACACCATCACTGGCAGATTTCTGCATGCCTCAAATTCAGGTAGCTGCTTGAAAAATTAGGGAAGAGCCAGCTCTCCCATCAAACACTGCTTTAGCTGCTGAAGTGATGCTGTAAGACAGATCACAGCCACTCCAGCACACCCATATTGCACAGTGTGGCCACTCAGATGTGCAGGGAAGGAACTAAGTTGGTTGGGAAACAAACATCATCTTCCACAGAAATCCCAAGGTTTCAGAGTTTGCTTTCAAGCATTTAAGACAGACGTCTGCTAAAGTTCTCAACAAGATGATGAAAAAAGCAAGACCCTGACAGGCTACTTGGCTTTGAGGTGCAGGAAACTACCAGGCCATGACTTTCAGGAGTAGTTTGGGTTACAGAGGTGCTCTAAAAGCACTGCATGAATGAGCTCTGCCAAGTCAGGGATGGCACAGCCAGTGGGAACTCACCCCTCCACTCCTTTCATGTCAATGCTGATATCTATGGTGAGCAGTGCCTCATCCTCTGCCAAGCTCATTTTCAGGAACTGGTCATCTCTCAACTCCTTCACAGGCTTGTTCTTCATGTATTTAAAGGAATAGGCATAGTGGGCTTCATCAATATCCTGGGAAAGAGGAGAGACAGTCAGCATGCACACAGGGTATTCATGAAGCAAGATCCTTCTGTATGCCACAGCAGACAATGGTTTTTATTCAATACCCCCTCAGCCCTATGCCTGCCAGTCTGCATTTCCTTCTCCAGCAGGACACAGTGGAATTGCTTCCCAGTCCCAGAGAAACAGAGGCTGTTTCAATAATTGAAGGCAACATCTCATCTGGTAAAGTGCTGAGACTAAAAATGCAGCACGCTGCTGAGCTGGGCTCTGCAACAGCCCAGCTCAGTGCTGCTCTGAGACTTATTCAGCATTTGTATGTTACTTAGATCCTTCCCTGAACTGACCCACAGCGTCAGAGCTCCCTTCCTTACCTTCTTCCCCTTTTTGGTTGGTGAAATGTTGATTTTAGCTCGTTCTTGGAAAGTCTGTCTCAGGACCTGTCTGACCAAGGGCTCCCTGGCAATCTGCAAAGCCACCATGTACCGCGCTCCCTCCAGCACTGCTTCCGGGCTTGGGAATTGACTACAAGCAAAAAGGCAATGTGAGGGCTTAGAAGAATGTCCCCAGATCCTCTCACTTGTGTTACATCCACAGTAACTCCATGAAGAACCCCCCCTCACTGACCTACACACATAATCCTTGGCCAGCTCCAGGGGCTCTGCAGGGAACTGCTCTGTCTCGTGACGCTGGTAACTGTCTCGGAGATTCTCTCCAAACTGCTCAGGTGTCAGACCAAATTTCTTAGCCAAGCCATCTGGTAAAAGAGAAAAACAAACAAAAACCAATGAGGACAAGGCTATTGTAGCTAATAGTGAGTAAAACTCCCAGCTTTCCTTCCACAGGTGAGTCACAGCATGTGGGCCAGGCCACTGCATGCTCAGCAGGACAGAGTGGAGCCTTACCCAGCCCAGCTGCCTGGCAGATGGTGTACATATCCCTTCGGGAAGCCTGCTTCAGCTCAGGCCCCTTCTGCTCATCATCCTCGGCATCCTCCCCTTCACCTGTGGGAAGGATACATTAGAGAGGCATCCAGACAGCTGGAGTGTGTCAGAAGCTCAATAAAGAGATTAAACACAATCTACGCTGTGCAACAGAGCCCCTAAATCCCACAAAGGCATCTCAAAGGTCACAGTGGCCTTAAAATTATTCAGGGTTGGAAAAAGACCCTGGAAACACTATCTTCAGTGTCACTCTTGCAGTTTTAATAGGAGTATCTCTGGGTTGCACATTAGAATATACATCAAGTTTGCTGATGTCACCCCTGCCACAAGGGGTAGCATTCATATTCCATTGGAAAGCACCTTGTGTGGCAAACCTAAAACATTTTCCCAGGTGCCTGAAAGACCTGGAACTAACTTGAGACAGAATGACCAGCAGAGATGCTTTGTGCAAGCACATGGGCTTTTCACCAAACTCTCTTCCTTTTCTTTCGAACCAGGATTTTCAAGCAGCCCACAAGGAGAAAAACTATCAAATGTGAGGAGACAAACCTTCCTCTTCTTCACCATCCTCCCGGATACGCTTTTGCTTTTTGCGAGCAGCCTTGGCAGCATTCTGCATCTTGGGGATGTCTCTCCCATAGTACAGCAGGAAGTGATTGTACACATCCTTCAGCTCATCCATGGACTGCACGTCCTTCAGCCTACAGAAAGCCAGCATGTTACACCCTGCCTGCAGCCAGGTCATGCTCAGAACACTCAAGGAACCTGCTCTGACTCAGGTCAGGCAGAAGAGAAGCCCTTGGATTCATCTCCCAAAAGAATTTTAAGTATTTCTCATTATTGGCTTTGTGGATGTTCTGCAGTGGCCAGAGCACCTGTGCTGTTTGGGCAAGTTAATGGACATTTTAAGTCATTTTGGAAGGAGTACTGAAGAGCTGGCACCCTACCTCTCCATGTCAGTAGTATCCAGGGCTCTGATTCCATCAGCCAAGGGCTTGTCTGGGTCAGCAGAGATTTGCTCATACTGGTAGGCCTGCATCTTCTCAAACAGTCGTGTCAGGTTCTGCTTGCGGATCTTCAGCTGGGTCCACTGACACGAGAACAAAAGAATTCCAGTGAAACATCTCATTGCAGTGTGTTATCTGTCTCCTCTCTTCCCAAACAGGGACTTCCAGGATTTGGGGATATTTGTCATATAAAAAATGATCATTAAAATCTTCATCCACAGCCAAACCCAAATGTGACATGTGGCAGGTCTCATCTCAGAGATGTATTATATTAAAAGAAAAAAACAAAATCCAAGTTTGGATCTGATAGTAGAGAAACAACCTGCAGTGCCGGCAGGAAATGTCACTACACAAAAGAAACTCAGTGAAGGGGAAGGATTTTTTGGAATCCTATTTTGTCAGATATCCCTTTACCACCATATGACAGCAAAAATGCAAAAAGACATGGGTAAACACCCCAAATATGGCCAAAACAAACTGCTGAAAGTATCAGGCTCGGTAGGAGGACAAATATTGATGGGACAAGCAGCAATGAAAATATTCCTCACCTTCTCATCCCACTGCCAGACCCTCCAGAGGTCGTTGATGTGCAGCTCTGGCTCCACATACTCCTTTCTGTAGAAGGCGATGAATGGGACCTGGGTCAGAAATGAGACTCATCACCCCTGTGCAGGGGACTGGGCTGTTCCTGGCAGCCAGGGGCACAGCCACAAATCCTGTTCCACAGCAAACTAATGGGGCAGCTCTTACTCCACCAAAGAATACACCACACAGGCCAAAAAACTTCTGCAACATCAGGCAAAACCTCAGAGAACAAACTGGATGGCCTGAGCAAGGCTCAAGAGAAATTCCCCCACCTCATTCAGCCTCAATTTGTCCAGAATCAGGGAAAGACAATGACAGCAGCTCTGTCAAACAGGCTCTAAAAACCTGCATTGCCACAGCTCACATAAGATGAGTTGCAATTCCCAATGGAGCATCATTTCATTACAGGAGAAGCAACCAGGGAGGGTATCTCAGCTCCTTCTATGTGCCCTAAATGTTTCTAGCAGCCCTGCTAATCCTTCCAAAGAAACAGACCTTGGTAATGAAGAAAAGTTGCAGATTACCTCAAAATGCTGATTTCTCATGAAATTCAGGGCTTCTTTAATCTTCTGGATGGTGCTGGGCCCCTTACGGCTGAAGCTGCTGGCTTGTCCACGGTCAAGGTAGTCAGAACTTTCCTGAAAAGGAGAAACAATTGTGTTCACTCTGTTCCTGAGCTGACCCCTAAAAGAGCAGCCCCAGGTTAAGGCTGAGAAATTGTGGTTCTTTTAACTTCTTTGTGTTCCTTTAAGCTCTGTTTCGTGGATGCCAAAATGAAGACACACTCATCAAATGACCTCAGCTCAAAACCAGAAATGAAGGTGGTACTGGGCACCTCATTCCTATCAGCAGAACCCTGATACAAGTCCCAGGCACAGTTCTTTACCTGCAAGGAGATGGTGGGCGTTGCAAATGCATTCCTATAAATCCAGTCAGCTTCTTCCTCCAGCTCATCATCTTCAGCACTCTTCACTGGGATGGATCTCAGCTGGGAAGAGACAACAGCATGAGCAGAGAGGCACGTGCAACACCAGGGCTTGCACTGCCATGTTCCAAGAAGGCTGGAAATTATTGCTTTGAGCTGCAGGTTACCTCTGGGGACCCCCACCTACGGGGTGTCAAGGATATCACTTCAATGTCTGCACCTTCTGAGCACACAGGAAACTGCATTGGCTTTACACTAGATAAAGGCAGCTACAATCCTGTCAAAGGCTTGTGGAAAGGCCTGCAATGGTGCAAAGTCTGCTGTGAAAATCAAGTGAGGATATCTCCACTTCCCACCAGACTCCCAAATTTTCTGCAGTTACATCCTCTTCCAATCTATCTGTGCCTTGCTACCACTTTTGTTGCTGCAGCCACAGAGTAACAAAAGATAAAGCAGCTCCAAAGCCTCTCTGGGCACTCAGTCTCAGCCACTTCTCTTTCAGATGTGCTGCTCTAATCACCACTGACATCCATGAAGATGACAATATGTGTGAACAGGCCACCTACAGCCAGAAGACATCACAGACAGCATTTCCTTCTGTGGCACAGACTGGCATGGAGAAAAAAGGTCCCTTGGAACACTGGCAGCTTCACACATCCCACTGCACAGAGAAGGGTAATAAACCTCTGCACAGAATTATACTAACATACACTAAAGGGAGATGGATATTCAGATGAAAACCTGAATATAGAGTAAAATTAAGACAAAAATATGAGACACCAGAAGGATTCCTCACAGCACAAACAGCACTTTGTACTGAGAGCAGTGTAAGTCTCATCACCTTGAGTAAAGTCAGTTACAGCAGTTATGTGTTGGCTGGCATACAGGGAAACTAGAAACCTTCCCATGTCTTCTCTGGCACTGCATCTTGCCCTCCATATGTCCAGCTCAAGGGATTCCTAACATCATCCAGCACAAAGCCATCCCAGCAGAGCCCAAGCCCTGCACTTCAGCAATGCAACACTGGCACCCAGTGGCCACAGGGAAGCTGTGACTGGAGCTAAACCCAGATTCATACGGGTACAACAGCTCTCATGTCACTGGTATGTCTGAATGCAGTTTTAGCCTGCACATTTGACAGGTAGGGTCGTCAAAGAGGGAAAAAGAGATTCCAAAACCCATCCAGCAGCTTGCCAGCCTGCAGGTCTGTCCTAGGTTACAACGTAAATTGTGCCCTAAGTATGTACTCTATCCCCATCTTCATGGGCTGTTGGAGCCAGGTGGGGCAGTGTTTTCTATCTACCGTTAATGAGCCTAACAATGCCTTGCCACATGACTCATAGATAACTCCCTCCGGTTATCTCTGGTTAATGGGCCATCAAGGACCCACTGCAGGACTCATAGAATGAGATCATTCCATTGGGAGATGCTCTGCCCAGGGGGAGGAGCCAAGCATTCCCACCTGGATAAATCCAGGGTTTGGGACAGCACAGGCAGCTTTTACCCACTGGACTCCCAGAGGAGACCAAGAGCTACCAGACGTCTCTACAGGATCACTGCTTCGACAAGATCATCTCATCTGGACTGCTACTACCACCCTAACAGGGTGTCAGGCTGTATTCTGACTCTGTCAGTGGTGGGTTTTTTGTACTATTACTTTTATTTTATTTTACTTTCTTTTACTTCTTTTCTTATTAAATTATGTTTCTGACTTAGAGTCTTTCACTGGTTTTGCTTTTCAAACCAGCACAAGGTCCCAGACCTGGGAGCCAAAACGCTTTCTGCTGCAGATCTGCAGCCCCTTGCCTCACCTGGAACCTCTCAGGCATGTCTGTCATGCGGATCTCGTTGTCCTGGTCTGTGAGGTGGCTGCTCTCCAGCTCGCTGGGCTCGTACATCTCAAAGATGCTGCGGCGACTGACGCGTTTCTTGGCCGCCTTCTTGGGCCGCACGCGGGTTTCCCCCTCTGTCTCCTCATCCTCGTACTCGTACTCCTCCTCCATCTCCTCGTCGTACTCGTTGTACTTCTCAAACTCATCGTAGTCAAAGTCCACACCAAAGATTTCCTGGGCTTCCTGCAAAGCACTGGAAAGAAAAAAAAAAACCCAACCGTATTGCTCAGCCCCACAGTGCAGTGCACAGAACATTTTTACAGCCACACAGAGGAGGCCAGGGGCACTGTCTGAGCTTTAGTTTTCTACCCAGGCTAAAAAAATCATGGACAGGTATAAACTCTGAGCTTTACTGCAAATATTTCTCTTAAGGGCCTGGTTCTGGTGTCCCTTTAAAAAAATCCAGGGGATAAAAGGAAGGAGTCACACATTTCAGAAATCACACGCTAAAAGCTTTGTGTCTAAATTTACCAGGTTTCTTCTGGGAAAAAGACCAGCAGTACCCAACCACAAGCTGAATCACTCTGCAGTCGTAAGATCCAAATAAGTTGAGCACTATTTTCAAGGTTCCAGGCCAACTTCCAATCAATACTTACGCATCTGTGTATCCTGGAAGCTTCTTCCTCCATTTTGGCTTCTTCAGAGGTTGTCCATCATCATCCACAATGAAGTCATCAATGTCTGGACATCGAGAAACAATTCAGTGGTCAGGGAAATTGGATATAGAACTGGTGTATATATCCAGCCTCTGACAAAGCTCAGCCAATGCAACAGTGCCTCCACCAGACTTAGGCTGCTGCTGGCTGTCAGTCTGCCCAGCTCCCCACACCATCTCCAACACCAATCTCACAAAGTCCAGGAGGCTGAACCACAGTAACAAGCTGGAACAAACTTCCAGGCAAAGCCATTTGAGTTGCAGCTCAGTGCACTGAAAATACAGTCAGGAAAGGCCTGGCTACTTTGGAAAGTAGAAAGAATTCCTGAAACTTTTTTGGTATGGTAATAGCAGCAGTGACAGGCTGATGCTGAAGAGGGGTAGGGCAGGCATGTACTGTGCTATGAGGTACTAAACAGTGCCTTGAGTGCCTTCCTCTGAAGCATTTTCATTTTTGAGGCAGCTTTAGAGGAGGTGTTCAAGACATCAGCACACATAATGTGCTCCTGCACAAAGTGGTTCAGACAGAGGAACTAAACCTGTCACCCAGAAACATTTAATTCTAAGAACTGTACTAATCAGACCAATAAGAGCTTCACCATGATAGGGTCACAGCCTTTTGGATATTTCTAGTTCAGAGAAAGTCTGAACTTTGTTCCTGTGCTTTTATCTTAGGACGAACATTGGAGGTAACTGATCATCCACACTCACCAGATTCATCTTCCTCCTCCTCCTCTTCCTCCTCCTGTGGAGCAACAGGAGCTTCCACAGCTTCCCCTCCTTCCTCGCCTTCACCATCCTGAAAGATTTCTTCAGCAATGGCTTCCTTCTCATGCTCTTCCTTTCCATAATCTTCTGCTTCATCGTCCTCATCATCAGACATTTTTCGCACACGCCTGAATTTTTGCTGCGAGGAAAATTCCATGTTAATGCTCACAATCCCTGGCTCAGCACTGCACTTCCTCTGCAGGCACCTGGGAGGGAGCAGGATGGAGCCCAGCACAGGCACACAGGGGAGAAGAGCCACCCCCTCAGGAGCTGTGCCTGTGCCACTGGCATGGCTGTCACTAATGCTGGCCTGGTTGATGTGACAGAAATGTTACAGAAAGAGCTTTAGAGCCCATAACAGCCTGTGCTGACCTTGAGGTTACTAACACACAGGAATGGAAGATGAGACTGTCCTTAAGAGGTGGAAAGGGAGGAGCACAGCAGACTTTAGCAACCAGAAAAAAGTGTTTTACAAACTCTGGGAAGCCAGGTCCCAGTTGCTTGGGCAGGGAGAGATCCTGCTTCCTTCAAGCACTCAGCTCTCCCTTTCCAAGAGGGCGGGAGCTGATGGGAGGCACTGTCTGCTCAGGCCAGGCTGGAGCCCACCCTCCTCTGTGCTAAAACACACCACAGCATTAACAGCAACATGGGAACACAACTCACTCTTTTGACTTTAACGCCCAAGTTTTCTTCAATGAGGTCAAAGTCATCATCCTCCAGGCGGTCATCAAAAGCTAAAGAAGAGAGCAGAGCTAAGTTACACACTCCCCTTCCTAATCTGGGAATGCACTAAGCCCAGAACAATACAGCTTAGCCAGCTCATGCAGACCAGGGCAGAGGGTGCTCTCTGCCAGCATTACACAGTGCCCTGTTAGTAACAATCATCACAAAACTTACTGCGCTTTCTCTTTTTGTGGCCAACATCATCCTCAGAGTCTCCAGAGTCACTGGCTTCCTCCTCCTCTTCCTCATCATCATCATCGTTAATGAATCCTTTGAGGTTCCCCTGCTCATCCTGATCATCGAGGTTCAGCTCCTCCTCTTCCTCGTCTGGGATGGAGAGCAGCACGTGTCAGACACTTATTGGTTATCCACTGAGACCTGTGCAAGCAGCATCTTCCTCCACACCACCCACAGAGAGTTTTAACTGAACACTTTTACTGACACAGAACCCAGCCAGCTGCTCTGGCTACATCCCCATTTTTTGTCTCATTTCTCTCTGCAGAGGGAACAGGTGGAGTGGTCACACTGGGAGAATTCCTCTGCTTTTACTATCAAATTGTGTGACTGCAAGTCCCACGGGGGTGAAGCAGCATATTTTTATTGCCAATTATAAAAACCACTTGGAGCACTTGGAAGAAGAGAAGCACTCCAACAGCTGAGATTATGGACTACAGATGGCCCTGCTATTACAGCACACTTATTGCTCCATCTGCAATAACCACGGGATGCAGAATAGAACAGCAACGAACACAGACAATTCAGCAAACTCACCATCCTCATCTTCCTCTACAAACTTCTTGGTTACTCTGGGTACAACCTCTCCATCCTGGTTGTACTCCTCCTCTGACTCCTCTGCTTCGCTCTCCACGAAGTCAGACATGGCTGCAGCCTCTCACACAGCAGCTGGGGAAAGATGAAACATCCCTGGCATCAGCTGAGCAGGTAGAACACAAGCACTTCCCCTTTCAGGTTTTGGAGAGAAGGCAGCTAAAGCGAGCAGGGTTTCAAATTAGCTACAGAGGCCCTGAATTACCCAATGTCCACCATGCCTGGACATCCCTGTCACCAGAGATTAGGCAGGAGAAGGCAGCAGGCAAGAGCTGCCAAGCCATGTCTGGGTGAGGAGGGCAGGAGCTGTCACAGCAACACTCCCAGCTGGAACGTGCACACAGCCAGAGCCTCCATCCCATCCACACCCTCCCACACGCTGGGAAAGCTTCCACTGATGCTGCACAGTGTCAGGCACACAGCCCAACTAATTAGGATCTTAATATGATTAATCCTTACTCAGTTAACGAAGCCAGGGTGACCCTGAAAAGGGCCTTGACTGAGCCACGATCGCTGGCTGTGAGTGAGACTCTGCAAAGACCACAGAGCAAACTGGAGAGAGGTGTGGGGGTCCTGGGTTGGGGCAGGGGGTTTGGGGCTGCCCACAAGCCACAGCCAGGATGTTCCATGCCAAGGGTCTCCATCCAGAGTTGAGGAAGCAACAAGAAAACTACAAAATTAATGCATTTTCTATATCCAGAACCTTTTGTTTGATGCTTTTCCCAACTGGAGTTTCTGAAAACAACATAAATCAAGCTTGGCACAAAGGAAAGTGTTTGCCAAGTTTTGCTTTTCTGAGCCTTCCACTTCTGGTGGTTACAAACCCACTGATATTTTTAAGGTTTTTTTTACATACATCAGAACAACTGAACCTTACAAGAGTCAGCTATGAGGAAAACCAAATCAACTCCTCAAATGGCTGTGAGGATGAAGATGCCAGCTCAGGATGAAATACAGGCCTTTGGGAAGGAGCAGTACAAAAAGCAGTTCACAAGTGTCAGATCTAAAGCCAAAACCTCCACATTAAATAACATCTGATGTAATTCAACACACAAACACACAAAAACAACAGAGGAAAAAAGGATGAGGAAAGAATTCCATATGGCAGGGAATGATACCTAAATAAACACGCTTCAAAATATTCCCCAAATTATTTCCCCACTGCAAACAACTCTCTGAAGGAAATCATTCCCATACCAGAAAACCTGATCAAGGCTTTGCCATGACACTTCTTGTGTGCAGGATTTCTTGTACTGCCCTGAGAGCCACACATCTGCTGCACAAACACAACAACTTGGAGAAAAACAGGGACTTAGTGTTCAGTTAGAGTTAAAAAGTCCAAGGCTGATATCTTTTAAGTCTTAAAATATGAGGAGCTCTAAAGGAACGTGTCATCCATATCTCATTAATAAAAACCCACAACAAAGATGAGGGAAAGACCTCTGCTAGATTTCAGACACGAGTGGAGAGAGCAGCTCATATTCCTTGGCTGCAGAATATGTGGCTCTGGCCAACTTCTATGCAGCTTGCTCCAAACAAGCAGCAATCACAGCAGGCCAAGGCTACTGCTCTGCATACAGACAGGACATGGCTGCCCTGGTCCAGTGTGGGATCCCCACCCTCAAGAGGACACTTTAGAAGTCAAACACCTGTATTTAGGCATCCCTCTCAGAAATAATGCCTCAGAGGGCAGCACTGATGCCAGTTAAATGTGTGTTCTTGATGCAAATATCACTGATGAATCGTGTGACTACACATAATAGAGAAATAAGGATTATGTTTACCAGCCTGGGTATGAATATTCTGTCAACTTCACACTTTCTCACCAATCCTCCTGCTCCAGGTATTCACCAGGGTGTATTAAGGTACATAAACCTGCAGGCTGAGTGGCTTTTCCTAGAGCATTTCCAAGTCTAATAACCTCACTTATCTCCTGCCCATGATCAATACACAAACCCACCTTGTGAAAGCACCACATCCAATCTCACCATTCTCTGCCAGTGAAGTATTTAGCTCACAATTCCAATTTTCTTCCTCATCACTTGCTCTAAAATTGCTTGGCAATTTTTCTCCATGTCAATTCAAATTTGTCTGGACACAGGGAACAAATAGGACTTGAGAAAACCATCTTGTTTAATGATCCAGCCAAGCAGGTTCCACACAAGCCAACCACCCACAAACCCAGCTGCTTTCAGCTCCAGCAAAATTCACCTCAGGACAGCAGGGATGTCATTTAACACTGAAAACAGAAGCAAGATGTTAAACCAGATCTGAATTAAAGGTGCCTCTCCCACCCTCTGTGTCAGGGAGGCCTTAATTTGAAACAAAACAAGCCAGGGAAGCGGGCAGAGGTGCAGAAGCAGAACTTGGTGTGGTCACACAGGGAGAGACCTGAGGAGGGTTTAAAGACTCTGGACCAAGGAGTGTTGGGCCAGCCCAGCTGTTTTGATCAGGACTGTCTGTACTTTGCTCAGCTCAAGGGCACAGTGGCACTGATCCAGAGTCCACAAGCTCCTTTTAACTGGGATTGTTGGGTTCTGATCAGGGCAGGCCCAAGATGGACATCGGCCACAGACTCTGTGAGGTGAGGCAGGGCCTTCAGAACACGTGTGGCTTTGTGAGAACCTGAGGATTTCAGAAATCATTCACACATCCAGATATCTGCTGGCTACTCAGGACATTGGGAATAGGAAAGTCCCTCAAGAGCTTCACCTGAGCAGGTGTAGGATGAAAGAAAGCAAAACCATCTGACATTTCCCAGCTACAGGGATGCACACCTCAGTGGTGTTCAGAGAATAGCCAAGCAGTGTCCTCAGAGCAAGATATATTTAATATTCATCAATCAACCTCAGGATAGCAGTGTGAATACACAAACCAACAAAGCCAGGTGCTCATCTTGGCTTTAGGACAGCATGGGTGCAGCAAAGACAGTCCTTGACTTCTCCCCATCCTTTGTGGAAGGAACTACATCAATCCCACATTAACACTTGTTTTGTGGGGTTTTTTGGGGGGGCATGGATGGTTCTAACCTCTGCCACTTCATGATTCAACTCACAGTCCATTTAGGATCACACAGATCCAGGGAACCACACTGCCAAAGCCACCACGGAACAGCTCACTCAGTTCTCACGGCTACACTTCAAAGGGTCAAACTGCAGAGGATTCAGAAAGCTCTGTGAGACTAAGAGAGCTGGGGAACTCAACTCAAAATGCAGAGCCTAACAAAGCCAAATCTATTAATTTTGTCAATTAAATGCTCATGAAATTAATTTTAGCACAGTCCAAGTACATCCACAGGAGTCCAAGACTGACAACAGATGTCTGGCTAGGAAAAACCCAAATGAACTGCAAAGATAACACCACTCTTTCACCCCCTGAAGCTCTCAGTGAAATCAAAACCAGTTTTCTTAATATAAAAAAAAAATTAAAAAAAAAAAAATCAAGCCTTGGCTGAGCTGGAATGTGTGGATTTAACACTAATAACTAAGCAATGATCTTCAG
This sequence comes from Acrocephalus scirpaceus scirpaceus, assembly GCA_910950805.1. NCBI lineage: Eukaryota > Metazoa > Chordata > Aves > Passeriformes > Sylviidae > Acrocephalus > Acrocephalus scirpaceus. Next base: position 7,163,560 of record OU383791.1, on the reverse strand, counting down.
GCTGTGTATTATCACAGAATTCAGACAAAATCATCTTGGCATCTTTTAATTTGAAGCTTACGAGCCAAACAGAAACACCCCTGTGAAGCACTGCAGGGCACTCACACCATGAGAAACTACCCTCACAGGCACCCCAGTGCTGAGCTCTTCCTCACAGGCATTTCTTGGTATCCACGTGGACTTCTGATGGCTACTGGGGCCTGCCAGCCCTGACATCAGCAATTTATCATTTTATATTTAGCTTTTACAGCTGTTTTACAGATTTCTGAAAAAAAAATTCTGACACTCCCACCCTGCTCAGTGGGAGGAACACAAGGGGAAGTGATGACTGAGGGGACCCATGATGGGGAAAGCCCAGGCAGCCACCACAGCTCAGGCACTTCCCATACCTGCTTTGTTGGTTTTAATGCTCCTGCTGGTCCCACCGCCCCCGATGCTATCAGGTGGCAGCACGTCCTGTGGCAGGGTGACACATTTAATAGCACGTTGTGTGAAAAAGCATTTCCGCCTGTTTATTTTAGCCCTGCTGCATCATAATTTCCGGTCAGAAACACAAAACTGATGCTCCCTCCTCGCTTTCTTTGACCTGCCCATGACTTCATGCACCTGGATCCTGTCAGCAAGTTTCTCCCCTAAGGTGAGGACACCCAAAAACCTGCCCTGCTCCTGCCTTTTCCAGCGCTCCCTTTTTGGGATTGCCAGAATGGGACACAAACTGCCAACCATTTTACCCAGCAGCGTAACAATGTTTTTATTTATTCTCTCCACCTTTAAGTAATTTCAAAATATCCCTCTTAGGCTACAACGAGGTGTTAAAGTTGTTTTAAAAGAAACAATTGTTGAGACACCTACTGCTCCTCCCTGAATAATGTAGAGCAAATTTTGTGGGGTTTGTTACCTTCCTTACACCTTTTGTCACATCTCATTTACCACACTAGCACTCCCGTCCGGTGTTACCTAGTCTCTGCAACTCCCCACAGTTTAGCTATCCTAAATAATTTAGGAGTAACCTTCCTTATCCACATCATCGCATCCAAGGAAAGAAAAGAGCACCGGAGATAACTGTGAAACTCCACAATAACCTCACTCCCCTATGAGCACCAATCGTTTGCCACCTTCCAGTCATTTATTAAACCCAAAATGGGCTTTCCCAGGCCTTTGGCTTTCCAGGGAACACCTCCCCAGAAGTTAGGAAAGCCTAATGCGTTGGTCTGGGAATCACATCTGCGGAGTGAAGGGGGTCCAGGACCACCAGTGTGGCGAGAAACGAAGGTCAGACCCTTTCCCCCACTCCAAGAAAAGCATCCCGATGCTCCCCACGCCATCACCTCGCATCCACAGCTCTTCCCACCGTGCCAGCGCTTCCCCGCAGCCCCGGCCCCGCTGCGGCACGGGGCGGCGGCTGCGGCACCTCCCGGCCCCGGGGGAGCCGCCCTCGACCCCGGCCACCGCCTCGCCCCCTCCGGCCCTGCCCGCCGCCGTCCCGGGAGGCTCCCGCTGCCGCCAGCCGCACCCACACCACCGGGGCCGCACCGGGGCGGCCGCCGCCGCTTTACCCCCGCCCCGGGGCCCGCGGCGCAGCCCGACACCAACCTCGGGGACGTCCCCGCCGCCTTCACCGGGGCTCGGAGCCGCCGCGGCGCCGGGCCGGGTGTGACACGCGGGCCTAGATAAACGCGGGTTCGGCCTTCCCTTGGTAAGGGACTCCCGTTCCCGGCCACCGCCGCCCCGCCGGGCCCGGCGCGGCCTTACCCGAGGGGCCGAGGGAAAATGGAGGCGGCGGCGGCGGCGAGCGGGGGGCGGAGCGGGCGAGCCGCGACCTCCCGGCGGGCGGAGCGGCCGCGCTTCCGCTTCCTGCGGGATGGAGGCGGCGCGCGGCCGCCGCTGCTGCTCCCGGTGCTGCTGCGCGCTGGTGGCGGCGCTGGGCGCGGCGGGGCGCGGCGGCCCCGGGCCCGTCACCTGCGGCTCGGTGGTGAAGCTGCTCAATGTGCGGCACAACGTGCGGCTGCACTCGCACGATGTGCGCTACGGCTCCGGTAACGGACGGGCCCCCCCCTCCCACCCCGCGCTTTCCCCGGCTCCCTCGTAGGGCTGAGCTGGGTGTGATGGTGGTTGTCCCTTCTCCGCAGGCAGCGGGCAGCAGTCGGTGACCGGGGTGTCGGCGGCGGATGATGGGAATAGCTACTGGCGGGTGCGGGGCCGCACGGCCGCCGTGTGCCAGCGGGGCACGCCGGTGCGATGCGGGCAGGCCATCCGCCTCACGCACCTGGGCACCGGCCGCAACCTGCACAGCCACCGCTTCACCTCGCCGCTCTCCGGGAACCAGGTACCGGCCGGGGATCACCAGCCCTGGTCCCTGGGCTCGGTATCTTTCCTTGGATATGTCCGGGCCTGCGTTGTCACTCGGGTCTTGGCGCGTCCCCTGAGTTCCTGCTGGGTTGTCCCTGTCTCTGCCCATCCCGCCTGGGTTCCCCTCGTCCCCCGTGTTACTGCCAGCCCTACCTTATACCCAGTCAGTCTCCTGGGTTCTCCCAGCCAGATGCCCCATATGTCTGCTAGCATTTCCTAATTCCTGGCCCCAGATGTGTCCCCACCGGTCCCACCTTGTTCCCCAGTTCAGATTGTGTCTCTATTCAGGCTGGGTTCCTACCAGCAGTCTCTTGTTCCCTGGTCCCAGCTGGGTCCCTGCCAGTCCCACCTTGTTCCCCACTCCCTACTGACTCCCCAGTGCCCTGCCAGTGCCTGAACCCCAACCAGACCCTCCAATTCATAACCAGGTCCCTCCTTCCCCCTAGCCCCTTTCTCTGCCCACCTCAACCCTCCCCTTTTTTCCATCCCAAACAAGCTCTTCTTCACCCCCAGGAGGTGAGTGCATTCGGGGAGGCCGGCGAGGGCGACTACCTGGACGACTGGACGGTGGTGTGCAGTGGCACCTACTGGGTGCGGGATGACGAGGTGCGCTTCCAGCACACCTCCACCGACGTCTTCCTCTCGGTGACCGGGGAGCAGTACGGGCGGCCCATCCACGGGCAGAAGGAGGTGCACGGCATGGCTGCCTCCAGCCAGAATAACTACTGGAAGGTGATGGAGGGCATCTTCATGCAGCCCAGCGAGGCTTTCCAAATGGAGCAGTACCACGCTGAGTTGTGAGGGACACAGACTGATGCTGAGCCTCTGGTGCTGCCCTGCTGTGTTTGGGACTGCTGAGCCCGGGGTATGGCTCCTGTCCCCAGCCTGGGACTGACACACACCACTGACACAGGGCCCCAGCACAAAGCAGATTCCGATGGCCTGAATTCAATGTGGACCAGATTCCGTTGTCCCAAATCTGACACTAAACAGGTCGCAGCATCCAGACCTGACCCAAAGCAGCTCCCAACATCCTAAAACCACTACAGAGCAGATCCCAATGTCCAGACCTGACCCACAACAGAGCCCAACATCCTAGATCAGCACAAAGCAGGTCCAAACATTCCAAATTAGTACAAAGCCAAGCCCAACATCCAGACATGACCCAAACCAAATTCCCAGACTCCCACCCTGTCCCTTTTCAGCCCGCTCTGTCCAAGGACCTACCCCTTAAAGGACTGCCGTCCCTGGGAGCTGTACCCCCTGCTCTACCCCAAACTCCTCCTTGTGCCCTGTGAGGACCTGGGGCCATAAAAGTGCTGAACTCTGCCCTGTGGTGTGGCTGTTTTTTTGATGCAGGGGACATCTGGCATTGGGGGCCAGACCTGGTGTCATCTGCACTTCCCCAACCTGGTGCTGCCCCTGGTGTCACCCCCCTGCTCCTTACTCCATTTCAGTGCTGGACCTGCTGTCACCCCCTCACCCCATGCCAGTGCCAGACCCGGTGTCACTCCCCATCCTGGTGCCACCCCGGTATCATCCTTCTCCCCATCCTGGTGCTGTCCTGGTGTCCCCACTGTCCCCATGCCAGTGCTGTCCAGGTGTCCCCACTGTCCCCATCCCAGTGTCCCTGCTGTCCTCATGCCGATGCTGCCGCGGTGTCACCCTTGTCCCCATCCCTGCGTCCTGCTGTCTCCATCCCAGTGACGTCCCAGTATCATCCCTGTCCCATATCAGTGCGGCCACGGTGTCCCTGCTGTCTCCATGCCGGTGCCGCCGCGGTGCATGTCTGTCACCATCCCGGTGTCCCCAATGTCCCCATCCTTGTCGCCATCCCAGTGTCCTGCTGTCTCCATGCCGGTGCCGTCTTGGTGTCACCCCTGTCCACATCCCTGTGTCACCCTGTCCCCATCCCGGTCAGGCCCCGGTGTCCCCGCTGTCCCTATCCAGGTGTCCCCGCTGTCTCCATGCCGGTGCCGCCGCGGTGCATCCCTGTCCCTATCTCGGTGACCCCCGTCCCCATCCTTGTCTCCATCCTGGTGGCTCCCCGGTATCACCCCTATCCCCATCCCCGTGTCACCCCGTCCCCATCCCGGTCAGGCCCCGGTGTCCCCGCTGTCCCATTGCCGGTGCGGCCCCGGCGGGGCGCTGCGGCGGCCGCTGTCCCCGGGAAGGCCCCGCCCCGTCCCGCCCCTCCCAGCGGCCACTCGGGGTGCGCGGGCGGCCCCACGGGCGGCGGCGGCGGCGCCGGGGCTGGGGCAGGGGCGGGCGGGAGGGAGGGGGTCTGACCGGGGCCGGGGGCCGCACCGGGGCCGTGCCCGCCATGCCGCCGCCGCTGCCCGCCGCGCTCTTCGGCATCGTCCTCATCGCGCTGCTCGCCGGGCTGCTGGCGCGGTCAGGGCCTGGCGGGCGGGTCTGGGGGCGTGAGGGACCCGCGGGGGCTCGGGGGGTGTGACAGGGCACGGCGGTGGCGGTGGGGTGACAGCGGCTTGGGGGGTGGCGCGGCGGGTGGGCTCTGCTGGGATGGGAGGAGCTGGCCGGGGTCAAGGGGAGGCCCGAGGGGCTGGCGGTGAGGGGTGCGGGTGTTTTGGGGGCCCACGGGAGTTTTGGGGGGGTGGTGAGGCGGGTTGGGGTGGTGTCAGGGGTGCAGGGGGCCCGCGGGGCTGAGGGTGAGGGGTTGGGGGTCTGGGAGGAGGGAAGCAGAGGGTGAGTGGGACAAAAAGGGCTTGGGGGGCATGTCAGGGATTTGGGGGACACAGGGCTGGGAGAGAGGTGTGGAGGGGAGCCTGCAGGGGACTGGGGGGTTGTAGAGGTGTCAGAGGCTTGGTGGGTTGGAAAAGTTCAGAGGAGCCTGCAGGGGTGGCATGGGGTGTCATGGGGGTGTGGAGGCCTCAGGGCTTGGGAAGAGGGCATCAGGGATTTTTGGGGGTGGTTCAGCAGGGTCTCTTCCCCACCATAAATGCCCGGGAGTTCCAATCTAGCTGTGGGTGCTGGAGCTGGTGCTCGAAGGATGAAGAGCATCCCTAGACCCCAGCCCCAGCGGGAGGCTGACCCTGGCCTTCCTCCTGTCCCCACAGATGGCTGGCATGTCGCCTGGCTGTCACCTGGTGCCGGCAGAAGCTTCATGCAGAGCTGAAGATCGGCTCCTTTGGCTTCTTCTGGGCCCAGAACATCAGCCTCAAGTTCCAGCGGGAGCAGCAGACTGTGGTGGGTGCCTGGATGAGGGTTGGTCACTGGCAGGGAAGGTGGTTGCTGTCACTTCCATACTGGCAGCAAATCCATGGGGCCACTCTCCTATTGAACACCCCCATGGCTGATACCAGGCCTTTCCTCCCTTGGCCAGACTTGGGGTTTTGGCTGCTCCTTGCATGATCCCAGGCACTGGGAGTGGAGTGGGAATGTTGAGATGAGCATCACAAGGCAGAGCCAAGTTGCTTCTTCTCTGACTTACCTGTGTGTCCTTACAGGAGATCGACAACATCTGGATCTCCAGCAAACTGAGCCGGGAGCTGCCGTACGTGCCCGCACCCCAGCTCCCTGCCTGCTCCCCTTGGGGATCTGCCTCACCCCTTGCCCTGCTTGCCATCCTGCTGCCTTTATACCTTTCTGCCATCCTTATTCCCCTGTGGTCAGCTCTGTGAAGGAGTGACCCACGCTTGGAGGTGGCGGTGTCTTTTGGGTGCCCTTATGCTGGTCCCGCACGTCCCTGGGGTAGGGGAAATCCCTGGTGACAGCGCCAGGTGTGCCAAGTGCAAGCTCCTATCAGAGCTGCCTGTGCTGTTGTTCTCCAGGCGCTACTTCGAGCTGTGTTTTGGTGAGGTGCGAATCCGCACGGATCTCCAGAAAGGCCCTGGGTTCCAGCCATCCGTCCCAGAGGCTCCCAGAGAAGCTGATGGAAATGAAAGCAGAACAGACCTGACCCTTAAACCCTCCCTGCTGAGGCTCCTTAGCCAGGTGAGGCACTGGCTCGGTGAGAGGCTGCTGTGGGCTGCGCTGCTGTCGGATATCCCTCACAGCAGCACCTTCCCCCCAGCTCTTTTCCATCCACATGGATTCCATCAACATCATGGTTCTGCACATGGCCACCTCAGAGTCTCTCTGGCACATCCAGGCCAGCCAGACACGTCTCCTCCTGAATGGCAATGGGAAGAGGTAATGCTGTGCTCGTACCCCATTCTGCTTCTAGGGCAGGGAAGCTCCTCCAACCCCAGCCTTGTGTCTCTCCTCTCTCTGTCCCACTCAGCAGCATCTCATGTCACCTGTGGTGTGACGCATTAATGTCCTCTGAGGCTGGCCTGGTTCCTTTTCCTGTCACAGGAAGCATGAGTTGTGTGTTCTCCAAGTAATGTGGTGTGCATGGAGTTAGGGCATGCTCTGCTTTTGGGAGCACTTGGAGCAGGGACTTGGGGTCCCTGTGTCCCACAGGAAAGAGGGCAGGGACGGGACGTGTTTTGGCAGCAGCAAGACCCACATCCTCCTTCTGTTCTCTGCTCTCCCCAGCCTGACGTGCGAGGTGAGCCTGACAAAGGTGAACAGCAAAGTCCTGCGGAGCAGCCAGCTGGTGAGTGCTGGAGGAGGGAGAAATTCCACTCTTAGAACCTGGGCTCTCTGGGGATACACTGCTGACCTGTTCTGGGGTGACCCTGAGGCTGGGTGATGCTGCCAGATGCTGGGCTCTGTGCTGTGCCCAGCTCTGGAGCACGCACTGGGAGGGCACTGTGTGACTCCCTGTGTGCTCCTTGATGTGTCCCCTGTGCACAGGATGACACGTGCCTGGCAGAGCTGGCCCTGGCACTGTCCCTCTCCCTGGAGATCAGCAGCAAGCGGCGGCTGGTGGGCGTCCGGCTCTGTGTCCGCACGCTGCAGGCAGAGCTGCACGAGGGGCTTTTCTGCAGCCCCCTCCTGCACCGTGTCACTGCTGGGGGACAGCAGAGCAGCGTGGGGGAAGAGCCCAGCACAGGTAAGGGCAAGGACAGGGACAAGCTCTGTGCAGGGCAGGGGCTGGTGGCCCCCAGAGTTGCACTGGAGCCAGAGGGATTTGGCTGTGGGATCACTCCCTCCTGCTCCAGAGAGTTGGGGTTTGGGCAAGTCCTTCCTGTGACTCTTTCTGTCTTTCTCCAGACCCAGGGGAGCCCTCGAAGTCCCTGTCTGTGCTGAGCAGGGACACTCTGAAGCTCATCCCCAGAAGGGTGGAGATGAAGCTGGAGAACACTAGCATGGTGCTGTCCATGAACAGCCAGAAGAGGTGAGGGGCAGGCTGTCAAAGCAATGCTGGGGACATGGACCTGGGGACAACTCTGCTGTTCCCTTCTGATCCCTTAGCTCTGCTAGACTGCAGAGAGCGAGTCCTAGAGCCCAGTCCAGTGGGAAGGACTGAGCTTGGCTTAGGGCTGGGCTCTTGGGGAGGGGGGAAGGCACGTGAGCTGGTTCTCCAGTAGGACAGCTGATGGGATCCTCACGCGATGGGATGAGAGCACTGGGCTGTGCTGCAGCTGGGCTCTGGCTGCTGTGCTGTGTTTGTCCACGCCAGCATGCTGATCAGCTGGTGATGAGAGACAGGGAGATGGAGGACATGGCAGTGCAGTTCTCTCCTGGCAGTGACTCCCTGTGTCTTCCAGGCATCTCACCTGGAGCCTGAAGCTGCTGCAGTTTCTATATCAGCGTGAAGAGGAGCAAATCCCATTGCGCAACTTCACGCCCAACTCAGACCTGGACCAAATGAGTGTAGACCTCCAGCTGGAGGGCAAGTAGCCAGGAGGGCACCGATGGGACAGGGCTGCCATCACTGCCCTCTGCCACCCCTCATTTGTGCTCCTCTGTCCCCCCAGATGGCCTTCTCCTGTCCCAGAGCCGCCAGCGCATCGTGTGCCTCAACTCCCTGAAGACCAGTGTGCAGGTGAGCGAGTGCTGGGCACACTCTGTCCCCTGTGGGTGGCTGGTTTGGCTCCTGGCATGAGTTTTTTGCCACCTGGCCCTTTCCCTGCTCTAGGTCACAGCCATTGACCTCTCAGCTGCTGTGCTGCTCAACACCTGCATCATCCATTACCGTCACCAAGAGTTTTCGCACTGGCTGGGCCTGTTGGCACAGGAGTACAGGTGCCAGGCGGTGCCTGTCCCCAGCCAAGGGCACAAGGGAAGGTAAACTTGGCCTCAGTGCAGCTGCTGGTATCACAGCTTTTTCCTCTTGCTGGCCACGCTCTGGCACAGTGCCTGGGCACTCAGCACCTTATCTGCCCTGTGCACAGCCTGTGGGATGGGGAGGCTGGTCAGGAGGTGATCAGGGAGGCCCTGCAGAGAGGACATTACTCTGGGCCTGCTCCCTGCCAGGCTCTGTGGCACACAGCTCCCAGTAACAGCCCATCCCTGCTTGTCCCATGCAGGAGCTATCCCCAAATCCTAGCGCCCATCATCCTGTGTGCCTCGCTGTCCAACGTCAATGTGTCCGTGCAGCTGGGGGACACACCACCCTTCGCCTTGGGCTTCAACTCCATCTCTGCAGGTACAGGCTGGGTCAGGGAGGTGCTGGGCTCTTCTTAGGGTCTGCCAGAGAGGCAGCGGGATGGGAATGGAGAGGGTTGTGCTGCTGCTGTGCTTCCCTCTGTGTGTGTGTGTGGCCAGGGACTGTGGATCCCTGCCTGGTTGTGTTCAGGGTGCCCATGTTTGGGTGAGCCTTGCCTGCACTTTCCCCCTCCTCTGTGCCCACAGACTACCAGCACCTGCGGCCACAGAGCGTGCACCAGCGGGCGGTGCTGGCCGTGGACCACCTGTGCTGGCGAGTGGGCAACGACTCCCACATCCAGCGTGCCCCACATCCCCCCAACATGCATGTGTGGGGAGAAGCCCTCATCCTCGACTCCTTCAACCTCCAGGTGAGGGACAGGCCGAGGGGGCAAGGGGTGGCTTTCAGTCTCAGACTCCGTGTGGGTGTAAACAGGGATGTGTGATGGCACAGGGATGTCCTGCAGCCTGAGAGTGATCGTCCTGTTTGTCCTGCAGGGCAGCTACAACCAGCCCCTGGGCATGTCCAGCACCCAGTCAGATACACTCTTCCTGGATTGCACCATCCGTGGGCTGCAAGTGGAGTCTTCTGACACCTGCACTGAGTGCCTGGCCAGGATCCTGCCCCTGTTCTGCCTGCAGCCTGGTGGGGCTGAACTTGCCAAGCAGCCATCCTCTGCCTCCAGCGAGCCCTGGGGGCTGCTCTGGAAGGTGGATCTGAAGGTGGAGGATGTGAACCTTTTCACACTCTCGGCTGTAGTGGGTAAGTAGCATCCAAGCTGATCCCAGATGGCTGTCCTGGAATAACCCTGCAGTCAGAGGAACTTGGCATGTTGTGGTGTGCCTGCTCTGTGCCTCCAGCACTGACATGCTGTCTCTCCAGGTGCCCTGGAGCTGCGGCTGGACACGCTGACTGTCCTGGGAAGTGCTGAGAGCTGCACAGTCAGCATCCAGGGCATGGTGCTGGCCTTGGTGAAGAGCATCACTGAGAAGATGCAGCCGTGCTGCAAAGCTCCTGCCATCCCCAACCCCATGGCCAACCTCTCTGTGCTCTCTGTCACCTACCACAGCAGCATCCGCTCCCTGGAGGTTGGTTTGGCTCTTGGGCCACTGCTTTATCATGTGCTGGGGATAAATGGGGCAGGAGGAGGATTGGCTGGCACAAAAGGTGCTGGGGTGAGGGTGGGGCTGTGCTGTGCTGGCCCTGGCAGTGACGTGGTGCCTGCTCACTCTCTCCGGTGCAGGTGCAGTGCGGCGAGGGGCTGGCAGTGCTGTGGAGCCCACCTGACCACATGCACCTGTACCATCACATCCTGGCCACCCTGCAGTGCCACGAGGCCTTGCGGAGCGCCCTTGGCCACAGGACGCTTCCCTCCCTGCCCCCAGAGAGCCCCACGTCCCACCCAGCCACCCCTACTGAGTCACCGGGACCCCTCCAGCCAAAAGGGCCCCCTCCCAAAAGACTCCTGTCCCTGTCCCTGGAGCTGAGCTCTGCCAAGCTCACAGCCTTTGTCTCTGAGGCCAACTACATCAGCCTGGCTGCAGAACGGACCTCGGCGAGCTGGCACGGCGGTGCCCTGCACGGCTACTGCCCCGAGCTGGCCGCCGGCTTTGATGGACACAGCATCTTCAGCTTCAAGGAGGTGGAGGTGAAGCTGCTGCCGGAGCTGGAGGAGGTCGTGCGGCACCGCGACGCCTTCCCCACCCTGCGCACCCTCCGCAACCGCGGCTGGGCCTTCTCCTTTGCCAGCGTGACCATCGAGTTTCCCTACCAGTACGACTTCTCCCGCACGCTGGACGCTGCTGTGGGTGTGCAGAAGTGGCTGAAGGGCCTGCACAGGCCTGGGTGCCCTGCTAGCACTGCCCTGCCCCCTGACCTCCTCCTCAAAGTCACCCACTTCTCCTGGGTCTTCCTGGATGACGTCTTTGAGGTCAAGTTGCGAGACAACTACGAGCTGATGAAGGATGAGAGCAAGGAGAGCGCCAAGCGCCTGCAGCTGCTGGACGCCAAGGTGGCTGCGCTGCGCAAGCAGCACGGGGAGCTGCTGCCTGCCCGCAAGATCGAGGAGCTCTACGCCTCGCTGGAGAAGAAGAACATCGAGATCTACATCCAGCGCTCGCGCCGCCTCTACGCCAACACGCCCATGCGGAGGGCCCTGCTCACCTGGACCTTGGCCCACCTGGAGCTGGTGGCCATGGCGGATGAGTCCTTCCACGGCACGGAGCGTGTGTTGGAGCAGATGAGGGACGTGGATGATGTCAGCCCATTCCCCCCAGAGGGTCTGGAGATGGTCACTCAGTGGTGCCGCATGATGAAGGGCACAGTTGGCAGCTTCTTTGGTGAGTTGCTTTGTGGGAGGGTGCCTTTGGAGGCTGTGGTGTGTAACCAGGCAGGGAAAATGATTTTTGGAGGTTCAAAGGGAGTGGGAAGGAAGCAGAGATGTGACAGGACAATGGCTCCTACTGTGGCCCAGAGTGGGGGACTGCCTGTCTCTTCACTGCCCCATCCCTCAGCCCTTGCTCCACCCGCAGTGCGGATCCGTGACTACCCCCGGTACCTGTTTGAGATCCGGAACTGGCAGCTCTCTGGCCGGCTGATCGGAGCCGAGCAGTGCGGCCAGGCCTGCTCCCGGCGCCGCCAGGTCCTGAAGCTGGGGCTGCCCTGGGGTGATGCCACCGTGGAGAGGAACATGCCACCATTGAAGTTCTACCATGACTTTCACTGTAAGAGCTGGGGAATGGGGGGACTCTGTGGTGGGGTAAGGACAGGGCAAATGGCTGAGCCAATCTGTGTTCCCAGCTGTGATCTCCCAGTACACCATCGTGTGGGGGCCCTGCTGGGACCCGGCCTGGACCCTGATTGGCCAGTGTGTGGATCTCCTCACCAAGCCCTCAGAGGATCCCAGCGCCCCATTGCCCTGGTGGGACAAGAGCCGCCTTCTCTTCCATGGAATCTGGCACATGGACATTGAACAGGCCAACCTGCACCAGCTGGCCACCGAGGTGGGTGCCACTGGACTGGGGAACAACATGGTGTGAGGTCAGCTTACACCTGCCTTTCCTCACACCTGCCCTTGCAGGACCCCTACAACACCACGGAGAACATGCACTGGGAGTGGAGCCAACTCTCCTTCCACTGGAAGCCCGGGCAGTTTGTCTTCAAGGGCAACCTGGATATCAATGTCCGGACAGCTTCCAAGTGAGTGTTGGGCCATGAGCATGGGGGGCTCTCACCAGTGCTTGGGGGTAACTGGGGTTCCTCTCTGCGTTCAGATATGATGACTGCTGCTTCCTGCACCTGCCTGACCTGTGCATGACACTGGACCTGCAGTGGCTGTGCCATGGGAACCCCCATGACCACCACGGCGTGGTGCTGCGCTCCCCTGAGTTCCTGCCCGAGGTGCCAGTGGGGCAGCAGTATGACTCCTACCGTGCCTTCCGTTCCGAGAACCTCAACCTCTCCATCCGGATGGACCTGACACAACCCAGTAAAGGTGGCTGACAGCACCCTGGGGATCCCTTGGGGACAAGGAGCACAGGGCAGGGCATGCTGGTTGTGGGTTAGGTGCTGCCATGTCCCTGCCCCGTGGTGCTGGCTGATGGTGGGTATATTCTCAGAGCACTCCCAGCCCCGGATCCTGCTCTACAGCAGCACCCTCCGCTGGATGCAGAATTTTTGGGCCACATGGACCAGCGTGACACGGCCCATCTGCCGTGGGAAGCTCTTCAACAACATGAAACCCAGCAAGAAGAAGCTGGGGCAGCATTACAAGCAGTTGTCCTATACTGCGCTCTTCCCCCGGCTGCAGGTAATTCTTAGGGCTGGGAATCTGGTGTTTCCTCCCTGCTCTGCCTCTGCTGGACTCTCAGCTCCTGCTCTCTTCTCCCTCTCAGGTGCATTACTGGGCCTCCTTTGCCCAGCAGCGGGGGATCCAGGTGGAATGCTGCCAGGGACACATCTTCACTCGGGGCACACAGCGGCTCATCCCACAAGGTGAGTGGGAATCCTGCCAGCAGCACCTCCAGGTACAGCAGGGCCCTCGCTGACCCTTGTCCCTGTCCCTGTCCCCCAGCTGGGACGGTGATGCGACGCCTCATTTCGGAGTGGAGCATCACACAGATGGTGAGTGACCTGAGCCAGGTCACCGTGCACCTCATGGCCTCCACTTGTGACGAGAACGCTGACCACCAGCTCGACACCCTGGTGAAGAAAACCCACCTGCTGAGCCTGTCCTCCCTCACCTACCAGCGGCACAGCAACCGCACGGCTGAGGAGGTACCGCAGCAAACAGGGCACGGCAGCTTGTGCTGGCCTGCTGGCATCTCCAGGACAAGGGGATGTTGGTTGTTGGATGCAATGGAGAAGGGATTTGGCTGGGGAAGGGATTTGGCTGGGGAAGAGACAGAACTAAAGGGCCTCCAATCTACCAAGCACCTGACTTTGTGCCCATGCTGTGGTCCCTGGGGTGGTCCGGGCTGCAGTCCCCACGCTCTGCCTTGAAGGGCTGGCAGGGCTCCTAGTCCTAGCACAAGACCACTGGGCAGGGCCAGGGGTGGCTTTTCTGTGCTGAAGCACTTGCCCTCTGTGCCCAGGAGCTGCCCCTGCGTGATGGGGACGACGGTTTCCACACGCATCAGCTGCACTTGGTGGACCTGCGGGCGTCCTGGACCACCACGAACCGGGACATCGCCTTTGGCCTCTACGATGGCTACAAGAAAGCAGCTGTGCTCAAGCGTAACCTGTCCACCGAGGCCCTGAAGGGGCTGAAGATTGACACACAACTGCAGGCTAAGAAGCTGAAGCGGGGCCCGCTCTCTGCTCACTCCATCCCTGCCAGGGTGACCGTTCCCATCACCAGCGGCCGTCCTGAGAGAGCCTCGTCAGGGGGTGAGCACAGCGGGAAACGCACAGCTCAAAGCTGTGCCTGCTTTCATTCTGTACATTTGAGCCATCCCCCACAGCTTTGCACTGACCCTTTCTTGCTTCCCCAGGGGCCTACATGCTGCAGAAGCTCATTGAGGAGACGGACAAGTTCGTGGTTTTCACAGAAGAGGAGTCGGGGGCCAGCGAGCAGCTCTGCGGCATCGCCGCCTGCCAGACCGACGATATCTACAACCGCAACTGCCTCATCGAGCTGGTGAACTGCCAGGTACCTGCCTGTCCCCATGGCCTGGCTGTGACAGGGGCTGTGCCTGCCCCAGAAAGTTCCATCAGACCCCTGGGGTGTCTCCCCCCACAGATGGTTCTGCGTGGTGCAGAGACAGAGGGTTGTGTGATCGTGTCTGCTGCGAAGGCACAGCTGCTGCAGTGCCAGCACCACCCCGCCTGGTACGGGGACACTCTGAAGCAGAAGACATCCTGGACGTGTTTGCTGGATGGCATGCAGTATTTTGCCACAACAGAGAGCAGCCCCTCTGAGGGGGAGCATGGCCAGCTCTGGCTGGAGGTGAGTGTGTGGTGGGTGAGCTACGTGGGGGACAGTCAGGTGCTGTCAGTGTCCTGGTCAAGCCAGGGAAAGTGGGGACAGCCAGCAGCGCCTCCTTGTCTCCCCAGGTGAAAAATATTGAGGAGCATCGTCAGCGGAGCCTGGACTCGGTGCAGGAGCTGATGGAGAGTGGGCAGGCAGTGGGGGGCATGGTCAGCACCACCACAGGTACTGCCCACAGCCCTGACTGCTGTGCCTACCCCAGTCCCAGTTGGGTGTGACCCCAAGGCTGGTAGAGCTGAGAGCACCTGTCCTGTCCCTGTGTGGCTCCAGGAGGTGGCTGATGCTCCAAGGCCTGCACTGTGCAGTCCCAGTGTGCTGGACATGGCATTGTGACTGTGGTCCCTCTGCCTATCCCCAGACTGGAATCAGCCCTCGGAAGCCCAGCAGACCCAGCAGGTGCAGAGGATCATCTCTCGCTGCAGCTGCCGCATGTACTACATCAGCTACAGCCACGACATCGACCCCGAGCTGGCCACGCAGATAAAGCCCCCTGAGACCCCTGCCAACCAGGAGAAGGAGGATCTGCTGAAGAAGCAGGAGGGTGGGTACATCCAGGCAGTGTGCCCTGAGGAGGTAGAGCTCTGGGCTGACCCATGGCTAACTCCAGGGATGATCTCTCTTGGTCCTGCATACAGGAGGGGTCCCCAACACATTTCTGGCCCTGCTGAGGCCCCACTTGCCCTTTGTGTCCCTGCAGGAGCTGTGGACACCTTCACCCTGATCCACCACGACCTGGAGATCTCCACCAATCCTGCACAGTATGCCATGATCCTCGACATAGTCAACAACCTGCTGCTGCACGTGGAGCCCAAACGCAAGGTACCCACGGGGCTCCAGGTGTCTGTGCCACTCACTGCACCCAGGCAGTCCTAACCTTGCCCTATTCCTGTGTCCAGGAGCACAGTGAGAAGAAGCAGCGAGTGCGTTTCCAGCTGGAAATCTCCAGTAACCCTGAGGAGCAGCGCAGCAGCATCCTACACCTGCAAGAGGCTGTGAGGCAGCACGTGGCCCAGATCAGACAGCTGGAGAAGCAGATGTACTCCAACATGAAGGTGAGCCCACATGCCTGGCTCCCTGGGATCCCCACTCAAGGGCAGAGGGTGCTGAGGGTTGTCTGTCCTTCAGTCCTTGAAGGATGACAGCAAAAACGAGATCCTGCTCGACCTGAACCACCGGCTGCAGCAGCAGCTGAGCCAGGAAAAAGCTGATCTGCAGCTGGAGAGTGAGGAGCTGAACATACTGATCAGGTAGGACGAGGGGGAATGGCTTTAAAATGAGGGTAGGTTTGGATTGGATATTAGGGAGAAACTCTTCCAGAGAAGCCATGGCTGCCTCATCCCTGGAAGTGTTCAAGGATAAGCTGAATGGGGCATTCTGATTCTGTGATCTCAACCTTCCCCAGCACTGTGTCCCCCTTACTCTAGGACTCCCACATCCCAGCTCTCTCCTCTGCACTGCAGGTGCTTCAAGGACTTCCAGCTGCAGCGAGCCAACAAGATGGAGCTGCGAAAGCAGCCAGAGGACGTGAGCGTGGCACGGAGGACTGAGTTTTATTTCGCCCAGGCGCGCTGGCGCCTGACAGAGGAGGATGGGCAGCTGGGCATTGCTGAGCTGGAGCTCCAGCGCTTCCTCTACAGCAAGGTGAGGAGTTGGACAATGCCCACAGCCCCTGAGCTGGGGACTTGGACGTTGGGAGTTGATGGCTTTGTCTGCACAGGTCAACAAGTCTGATGACACGGCCGAGCATCTGCTGGAACTAGGCTGGGTGACCATGAACAACCTGCTGCCCAACGCTGTGTACAAGGCAAGTGGCAGCTGGGGGAGCAGCTCTGCAGCCTGGGGACCCACGTGCAGAGTGGCTTGTCCTCATCCCAGTCAGCCATGCTCTTCCCTGCAGGTGGTGCTGCGTCCCCAGAGCTCCTGCCAGTCCGGCCGGCAGCTGGCCCTGAGGATTTTCAGCAAGGTCCGGCCGCCCGTGGGAGGCATCTCCATCAAGGAGCATTTTGAGGTGCCAGGGCTGGGAGGTGCCAGGGTCTCTGTGGGGCACAGGCAGTGTGTGCCTGGCTCTGACAGGTCTCTTTCCTGCAGGTGAACGTGGTGCCTCTCACCATCCAGCTCACCCACCAGTTCTTCCACAGAATGATGGGTTTCTTCTTCCCTGGCCGTAATGTGGAGGAGGAGGAGGTGGGGGATGAGGAAGATAAGTCCAAGCTGGTGACAACAGGTGAAAGGCTTGTGATCACCCTCCTCTCTGGATGTCCTTGAGCAGCTCTGGCTGTGTGTCCAGGATATGTTTGTGGGCAGCTGCTGTCCAGCCATGAGTTGAGGAACAGGGATTTGGGGTCTCCCCTGTGGACAGGGAGATGATGGGAGGGTTGGGGTCATGGCTAACCCCTGGCTGGACACCACCACCACCACCTCACACCCTGTTTGCCCCAGGGATCCCCGTGGTGAAGCCGCGGCAGCTGATCGGGGCCGATGACTCGCTGGGCCCAGGGAAGGGAGTTGCTCAGGGACTGAATCGGACATCAGGGGTCAGAAGATCGTTCCGAAAAGCACCTGAGGTACCTCCTGCTGCCGTGAGGGGGGAGCCTGTGAGAGCCCTGCTGTGGTGCCAGTCTGTTTTCCCATAACTGCAGGGCTGGGTAGCCGTGTCCTCCCACACTTCCCTCCCACGCTTGTCTGTTTTCTCCTGCTCCCTCCCACCACGAGGATTTGCATCCTTTACAACCAGGCGCCTGCACGCTTGATGTGATCCCTGTATCTCATTTTTCCAACACCATGCCAGAGCAGCTCTCACCTCTCCCTGATGAAGCAATGCTGTGGCCTAGTGCCAGGCTGTCCCTTCCCTGCTGGCTCCTGGCTCCCTTCTCTTTCCCTTCTGCTCATGGCTTCTGCTCTGTCCCCAGCATCCCGTGGATGACATCGACAAGATGAAGGAGCGTGCAGCCATGAACAACTCCTTCATCTACATCAAGATCCCGCAGGTGCCGCTCTGTGTCAGCTACAAGGTGTGGGACCAATGGGACAGGACACGCTTGGGGTGGTCTGGGCCATCCTCCCACAGTGCCTGACACCTCTGTCACACAGGGGGAGAAGAACAGCGTGGACTGGGGCGACCTGAACCTGGTGCTGCCGTGCCTGGAGTACCACAACAACACATGGACGTGGCTGGACTTTGCCATGGCGGTGAAGAGGGACAGCCGCAAAGCCTTGGTGGCACAGGTACGTGGCACCACATCCCTCTTCCTGCTCCAGAGGCTGCCAGGACAGGGATGATAACCCCAGGGTGGGTGGCACGTTCCCCAGAGTGGGAAACAGCTGCACTGGCTCAGGCTGTCACCCATGCCAAGGGCCCAGGGTGTGACCAGGGGTTGCTGACCCCCCTGACTCCCGGGACAGGTGATCAAGGAGAAGCTGCGCCTGAAGCCGGCGGCGGGCGCCGAGGCCCGGGGGAAGCTGGAGAACAAATCCGACGGGACCATCCAGCAGCAGGAGGAGGATGAGAAGGCTCGGCTGCTCATCGGGCTGAGCGTGGGCGAGAAGAACCCCAGCAAGAAGTCGATCTTCGGCAGGCGCAAATGACGGCAGCACCCGGCAGGCCGGGAAGGGACTTGGGGTGCCCTGTGCTCCCCCCTTGGAGGGGCACCCCGAAGGCAAAGGGGGGTCTGTGCTGCTCAGCGGTGCCCGAGGAGGGCTCAGCCCTGTGCAGGCCCTTGGTAGCCCCGTTGCTGTGGGGCAGGGATGGAGCAGCATGGGGATGTGGGGCACAAGGTGCTCCAGGGCTGCTTTGTGGGGTGCAGAACCCTCGTGCCAAGGGCTCCTGCGAGCTTCCCCCCACTCCCTGCTGTGCGGGTGCTGGGCCCAGCCCCTGGGCCTGGTGAAGCAGCAGGATCGCTCCAGGCTGGGAAAAAGGGGAATGGGAGAGAGTTTAAATAAAGAGTTTTTAATTTGGAGCAGGCTCAGGACAGTGGCTTGTTTCTTACCTCACCCCACAGTGCTGGGCTCAGCACCATGTCCCACCTCAGCCTGGTAGCCCCCCATCCTTGGGGGCTTCACCCCTTGCCTTTCCCCATTTTGGGGCTCAGCACAGCCCTGCCTGGCCCTGGTCTCAGCCCTTCCCCCTCTGCAGTGTCTCGGTGAGCCCAGCGCCATGCAGGGACTGCGGGCACCCCCTCAGGACTGCAGCACGTGGGGTGCAAAGACAGAAGGTTGAAGGGGGAGCCCTGGAGTGTGTAAGGAGGGGTTCCCAGAGGAGGGCTGGGATCAGTCCCGGGGGGTCCTGGGGTGCGATCAGTCACGGCTGGGTGAGCAACCCCCAGATGTGTACTGGGGATCCCGGATGGGGGATCGGTCACGGGTGGGTGTCGGGGTGCAGGGGCAGCCCCGCCGCCGAGCCCCGGGGCGGGGGGTGGTCGCGGCGGGCGGGGCGGGGCGGGGCAGCGGGGTTATGTAAGGAGGCGATTACCGGGGACGGGGCCCGGGGCGCGGCCGGGCGGCGTCGCGATGGGAGCGACGAGCAGCGGCCCCGGCCCGGCCCCGGCTCCGGTGCGGCCCCCCCAGGTGCGTGCGGCAGCATCAGCCCCGGGGATCCCCCTGGGCATCTCCCGCCCCGGGGTCCCCTCGCTGACGCTGTCCCCGGTTCCGCAGGGCCGCGCCGTGGGGTCGTGGGTGCGGGCGCTGTTGAGCCGAGCAGGGTCGGTGCCGGTATCGGTACCGGTGCCGGTACCGGGGCTCGCCTTGGCCCCGCGGGGCCCCGCCGAGGAGCCGCCGCTGCCCGGCTGGCCGCTGCCGCAGCTCGTCTCGTTGTTCCTGCCGGAGTTCCCCGTCCGCCCCTCCGCCCGCCAGCAGCAGCTCAAGGTGCCGTCCCGGAGCCCCCACCCTCCGAACGGGGTCCCCGGTGCATCCGAACGGGGTCCCCGATCGTCCTCCCCCGGGCGCGTCCTGCCCGTTCATCCCTCCCCGGCAGCTCCGGTGCCCTAACGGGTCCCCTCGCACCCTGTACCGGTGTCCCTGCTCGTCCTACCGGGGTTCCTGCACGTCCCTACCGGGGTCCCCCAGCGCCCTGAGCATCCTCCCGTGCCGTCCGTGCATCCCGTGCCGCCATCCCGGCATCGCCGACTCCCTTACCGAGCTCTCCCCGCACGCTCTGCCGGGTCCCTGCGCATCCTACCGGCGTCCCCGGCTGTTCCACTGGGTCCCCTTCTATCCCCGCCGGGTGCCCGTGTGTCGGGTCTCGGTGTGTTCTACCGGGGTTCCTCTTCATTACACTGGAGCGTGGCATCTCACCGAGGTCCCGCGTGTTTTCCCGGGGGTCCTGTGCACTCTGTCAAAATCGCTGCCGCTTTGGGGTCCCTATGCCCCATACTGGGTCTCCATGAATCCTACTGGGATCCCTATTGGGTCCTCCAGGTCCCTATGTGTCCCCAGCACCTGCTTTGAGTGCTCTGTGCCTCTCACCTTACCCCATGCAGGACCCCCAGCCTGAGCACCCCAAATCCATCTCCGTGGTGTGCTCATCGCCTGTTCCTCCCCTCAGATCCTGGGCTTCGTGGCCAAAGGCTCCTTCGGGACCATCCTCAAAGTGCTGGACTGTGGGCGGGAGAAGGTCTGCGCCGTCAAGGTGGGTGCTGCTCCCTGGGGCCCATGGGTGCCCCCACCTGTCCTTGTCCCCCTCCCTGACAGTGCCTCGCCCCTCCAGGTTGTGCCCAAAGTGGAGGTGCTGCGCCGTGACACCCTCAAACAGTGCAAAGAAGAAGTCAGCATCCAGGTGAGGGGGGGCCCAGGAGGGACCCCAGCCCGTGAAGGGCTTTAGGGTGGCCACGGGGGACATCAGGAAACCGTGGGAGGTGCGGATGGAAGATGGCAGAAGCGGGGTCCCCAACCCCTCGTGGGCCCCCCTACCCCGGGGGCCGCTCACTTCTCTGTGCTTTTTGTGTCCCCAGAGACAAGTCAGGCACCCGTTTGTCCACGGGCTGGGGGACAGCTGGCAGGGCCAGCGCCACCTCTTCATCAGTGAGTGACCATCTGCCCGCGGGCTGGCCCCGGCCCCCCCTGCCCGCGCACGTGTCCCCGCCGCCCGCACACGTGTCCCCGCACACGCGCGCGCTCCCCCCGCGCCGCCCGCTGCCCCGTGGGGATCCGGGAGCTCCGGCTGCCGGCTCCCATCTCCCACCCCGCACCCACCCCGCGGATGGGGGACAGGGATGGGGACAAGCCCCAGCGGGGTAGGGACCAGTGCGGGGGTGAACAAAGCCCCCCAGCGCTGGTGCCTGCATCACCTCAGCCCCTGCAGTTTGTGTGTTCCCGGTGCCTGTGTCACCCCCCCCCGACAAGGACCACGTCACTTTGGTACCTCATGTGTTCCCAGTGCCCACAGGGCTCTGGTGCTGATGTCACCATGGTACTCGCATGTTCCCGTGCCACCTTACTCACGCCTATGTCACCTCAGTACGTCACTTGGTGCCCGTATTGCCCTGGTGCTTGTGCCATCTTGGTGCCACCGTGGTCCAGGTGCTTGTGCCTCCTTGGTGCCCATATTGCCCTGGTGCTTGTGCCACCTTGGTGCCCATATTGCCCTGGTGCTTGTGCCACCTTGGTGTCACTGTGGTCCAGATGCTTGTGCCACCTTGCTGCCTTTTTAACCCCAGCACTTCCACTACTTCAATGCACGGCCCCAGTGACCCCTCTGCACCCCTGTGCCCGTGCCACCCCAGTGTCCCTCGTGCCAACACAGTCAGTAAGGCTTGTCCCCTGTCCCGGCAGTGTGCACCTACTGCAGCACCGGGGACCTGCACGCGCTGTGGCGCACGGCCGGCTGCTTGGCTGAGGCCACCGTCCGCCTGTTTGCCGCCGAGCTGGTGCTGGTGCTGGGTGAGTGACCCTCCACTCTGGGGACAACCACCACTGTCCCCACCAGCAGAGTCAGCCACTCCCAAGGGGTGGCAGTGGGCGCTGTGCTGGGAGGGGACACATGGCACTGATGGCTCTGTCTTGTCCCCAGTGTACCTCCATGACCTGGGCATCATGCACAGAGATGTCAAGGTGGGTGGCAGTGGGGCTGGGGGCTGGAGGATGGGGTGGGAGGGGTCTTGGAACCCCCAGCATGGAGAGGCCACCTCAGTGCCTGTCTCATTTCAGATGGAGAACATCCTCCTGGATGAGAGAGGTAAGAGCCTGCTGGGAACACCTTGGGGACACCCCATCCGTGGGGACATCCTGTCAATGGGGCACCCTCTCTATGTGTTCCCACATGGTGTCTGGCCCCACAGGGCACCTCAAGCTCACCGACTTCGGCCTCTCCCGGTACCTGCAGTGGGGGGAGCGAGCCCACACAATCTGTGGCACCCTGCAGTACATGGGTAAGGGGGCCTGTGCTGGGGGAGCTGTGCTGGGGGGGCACAGACCCCCAGGTGCTCACCAACTCTCCCCACAGCCCCAGAGGTGCTGAGTGGGGGTCCCTACAGCCACGCAGCTGACTGGTGGTCCTTGGGAGTCCTGCTCTTCGCCCTGGCCAGTGGGGAGGTAAGGACCACAGTGTGGGAGGACAGGGACACCTCAGGGACACCCTGAATTCACTCTATGCTCCCCCAGTTCCCTGTGGCTCCAGCGGGGGACCATGTGGCCATGCTGGAACGTGTCAAACAGAGCAGCTACGAGAGCCCACCTGAGTTCAGCCCTGAGCTGGCCCGGCTGCTCGCCGAGGTAACCCTCCTGCCTGGATTTTGGGGTCCCCACTGGCCCCTGGGCTGGATGCTGAGGTTTCCATTCTCACTGTCCCCTCTCTGTCCGCAGCTGCTGTGCCACAACCCCCTGTACCGCCTGCGTTACCTCCACCACTTCCAGGGCCACCCCTTCTTCCGCGGGGTGGCCTTTGATGCTGACCTGCTGCAGAAGGACCCGGTGGTGGTGGCAGTGGCCCCGCGACCCCCCGAGCAGCCCCCACCCGACCCCGCCACTTTCGCCGACTTTGACTACGACCTCGCCGCCTCCCCGGACCGGCCCTGGCCTGGCTGAGCCACCAGGGCTGGGACCCTCGGCATCGCTCAGGGACATCCCCCTACCCCGGCAGCTGTCGGACCCTGCTGGGCCGGGTCCCCCAAGGGGTTATCCGGGTACCCCCCAATCTCATCCCCGGGTACCTCAACTCTGTACCTCTCCCCGCGGGAGCAATAAACCCGAGAGCCGCGGGCACTGCTGCGGGTGCTGCCCTGACTCGTGATGGGGAAAGCGGGACCACCGGGGCGGGAGCGCGGGGGCGTGGGGCTGGACCCCCCTTCCTCGGGGCGGGGTTGGGGCAGGTCTGGGGGGGCCGTGTGTGGTGGTTACCCGGCAGCAGGCGGTGCCGGTGGAGCTGTGTCCGCCTGCCCATCCTTCTGTCCACCTGTCTGTCCGTTCCCGCACCGGCGCAGCGCAGCGCGGTAGGGGCGTGACCAACAGATATAACCACGCCCATTTCCCCCGCCCACCGCCCGCCGTGGCCCCGCCCCAACCGTCGCCTCGCGGGGTGACGCGCGCGCAGCCAATCAGAGCCGCGTGTGGTTTTCAAACCGGCGGCGCGCGCGCGGTGACGGGGCCGGACCGGGAACCAGGCCCGACCCCAACCCCGAACCCAACCCGGCCCGGAGCCCACGCCGGGAGCGGGTCCCACACTGAGAGCCGCCGCAGCCGTAGTCGAGACCAAGACCGAGGGCGGAGCCGGGCCATGCAGCGCGCCAAGACTCCCGCCGTGAGTGCGGGCCGGGGCTGCGGTTCGGTTTGGATGTTCCGGTGGGGCCAGCCCCGGGGAGGGTTCCCAAGGGGGCGGCGGGTCCGGTGCGGTCCGCAGCGCTCCCGGTATCTCTATGTGTGTGTCTGTGTGTGTGTGTGCGGTGGGGGGGAGCTGCCGGTGACCTGCCGGTTCCCCCCCCAGGCGCAGCGGCGGCCCCGGCGCACCCCGCTGCAGGAGCTGCAGATGCAGTCGGGCGCCGAGCGGACCAACCTGACCCCCCTACTCCGCCGGCTGCGGCTGAAGGTCGGTGTGTGGGGGATAATGAACGGGGAGGGCTGCGGTATAGCGCAACCGCGAGTGTTGAGGGAGGGGTCGGATGATGCCGGCGCAATGGCAGGATGGGCGTATTTCCTGGATTGGAGAAATGGAGAGACTGGAGCAAACGGCTGCGGGGTGCAGGGGGAAAGGGCGGAGCTGCCCTGACCTCCCTTTCCCCCTAAAATATCCTTTAGGACCATGACTGCGCCACCCCAGTGTCCTGCGCCCGGGGTTCCCGCAGCAGCGTCACCGCTGTGCCTTGCAACCCAGGACCCCGGCGAAGTGCTACCCCGCGTCCCTCTAGCAAGACCACCTCAATGCCTTGCACCCTGGAACCCCCCAGCAGCACCACTTTGGAGTCCCCCAGGACCTCCTCCCGGGGCCTCAGGACTCGCAGCCTTAAGCCTGATGCCTCTGAGGCCCCCAGCAATGCCACCCTTAATCCTGGTGCCTTGGAGACCTCCAGCAGCACCAGTCCAGCGGCCCCTGGCAGTCCTGTCTCGGTGTCCAGCACACCAGAGCTCCCTGACAGCACTGTGCCAGCCCCTCTGTGCAGTCCAGTCCTGGAGCCCAGCACCCAGGAACCCCCTAGTAGCACCGTGCCAGTCTCTGTGTGTAGCTCCATCTCAGAACCCCCTAGCAGCACCATGCCAGCCTCTGTGTGCAGCTCCATTCCAGTGTCTAGCACCCCAGAACCCTCCAGCAGCACTGTGCCCACTTCTGTGTGCAGTTCCATCCCAGTGTCCAGCATCTCAGAGCCCCCTAGCAACACTGTGACAGCCACTGTGTGCAGCTCCATCCCAGAGCCCAGCACCCAGGAGCCCCCTAGCAGCTCTGTGCCAGCCTCTGTGTGCAGCTCCATCCCAGAGCCCAGCAGCACCGTGCCAGCCTCTGTGTGCAGCTCCATTCCAGTGCCCAGCACCCAGAACCCTCCAGCAGCACTGTGCCCACTTCTGTGTGCAGCTCCATCCCAGTGCCCAGCATCTCAGAGCCCCCTAGCAGCTCTGTGCCAGCCTCTGTGTGCAGCTCCATCCCAGTGCCCAGCACCCCAGGGCCCCCTAGCAGCTCTGTGCCAGCCTCTGTGTGCAGCTCCATCCCAGTGCCCAGCACCCCAGAGCCCCCTAGCAGAACCATTCCAGTCTCCATGTGTAGCTCCATCCCAGTGACTAGCACCCCAGAGCCCTCCAGCAGCACCATTCCAGTTCCCCCGTGCAGCTCCTTCCTAGGATCCAGCACCCCAGAGTGCCCTGGCAAGGCCGTGCCAGTCTCCCTGTCCAGCTCCATCCCGGTGGCTGGCACCTTGGAGTCCCCTGGCAGCACCACTCCAGGGCCCCCCAATATTATTAGCTCAGTGTGTTGCAACCCAAACTCTCCAGGCAGCTCTGCTTTACCCCCCTGCAGCTCTGAGTTCCCTGGCAATGCCAGCACAGCCTCCTGCACCCCAGGGTCCCCTGGCACCAGCTCCACTCCACAGAAAGCTCCTTTCCACGGGTGGCGAGCAGCACCTCCAGACTTTTCCTGCAGCTTTGTGGCCTCCGAGCCCTCATCTGCAAATGGGAGTTCTGATCCTCTGCATTGCCAAGGCACCCCTGAGGGAGCCCAGTTCCCTGCCCCTGTCCCCCTAGAACAGAGCCCACCTGGCCTCCCTCGCGTTGAGACGAGTGGGTTGGAGCCTGCTGGGTCAGAAGCCACCGTCATCCCTGTCACCTCGCCTGAATCGACCCTGGGTGCTGTGTCCTGGATGTTGCCACTGGTGTGGCTGGAGAAGACCCTCAACAGCTCATTCCTGGTGGAATCCTTGCGGCACAGCCTGCCCCTCCGCAAGCCACAGCAGGATGCCAGCAGCAGTGTCACCCCCGTGCCCACTGCGGTCGCCAGCACCAGCACGACCCCTGTGTCAACAGTGGTCACTGGCACCAGTGTGACCCCAGTGCCCACCATGGTCACTGGCACCAGTGTGACCCCAGTGCCCACCGTGGTCACTGGCACCTGTGTGACCCCAGTGCCCACCATGGTCACTGGCACCAGTGTGACCCCAGTGCCCACCGTAGTCACTGGCACCAGTGTGACCCCAGTGCCCACCATGGTCACTGGCATCAATGTGACCCCAGTGCCCACCATGGTCACTGGCACCAGCACAACCCCAGTGCCCACCATGGTCACTGGCACCAGTGTGACCCCAGTGCCCACTGCAGTTGCTGGCACCAGCACAACCCCAGTGCCCACCACAGCCATTGGAACCAACATGACCCCAGTGCCCACTATGGCCACGGGCACCAGCATGACCCCAGTGCTCTCCATGGCCACTGGCACCTTCATGACACCTCGGGAGGTGTGGGAGAAGAGCATGAACACATCCAGGGGAAGCCTCCCCTGTGCCAAGGACAGCACTGCAGAAACAGACTCCCTGCTCTGGCAGTACGTATGAGGACATACTCCCCTGGATGTGCCACAGCCCTGTGGGCTGTCCTTGCCCTAAACCCCTGTCTTTGTCCCCAGCTGTCCCCGGGAGCAGCTGAAGACCCTGCCACGGGCAGAGCTGGAAGGGAGGCTGGAGAGCACCCTCATCATCATCGAAGCCCTCTCGCTGCAGCTGCGTGACTGGCAGGACAGCCAGCGGCCCCGGCCTGGCGTGGGGCCGGCCAAGCAGAGGGACGCGCTCACACAGACAGACACCACCCACCCTGAAGGGGTAAGAGCCCTCTCCCAGGCAATGCCACGCTGTCCCCACAGCCTCAGTGCTGTGACAGTGTCCTTGTGCTGCTGGCAAGACAGTGACCCCATCTGGGTTGGTGGAGTGGAAGTAAAGGATGGCTGCTGCATCACGGCATCACGCGCCCGGTGCTGCATTATCACGCCTGGATCAGCCCGCTGAGTCTGCTGGATTTGAACCCTCGTGGTGGGGAAACATCCCTGGTGCACGTGGGGAGAAGGAGGGGAGGTGTCATGGCTGACCAGCTCTCGCTGGCCCCAGGGTGGAAAGGGGCTGGTGTGAAGCAGCCCTTGGGAGGAGGAGATCTACTGGCAGCTCTGCCTCGAGCTCTGGAGGAAAACAGGCTGGGGAGCAGAGTGGGATCTGCAGCTGGAGCTGGGTGCCTGGTGGCTGTCACTGGTGATGAGTGTGCCAGATCTCAGCCACTCAGGGCACACTCATGTGCCCAGTGCTGCCTGTGCCTCCTGCCATAACGTCAGTGTCCTTATCCCTTCCCCAGAGCACCTGGAGCAGCCAGAGCCTCCTGTTCCGGGGCCTTGCGGATGCTGCTTTTCGGAGCTTGCAGGATGAGCAGGGAGCCCTCATGCAGGAGGTGAGCATCCCTCTGCTTCCCCTCTCCCTTGGGTTTTGGGACACCTGTTGGCACACACAGCAGCTGTACCTGGTGCCTCTTGGTGCTGTCGCCTCCCACAGCGGGAGCAGGAGAGGACTCTGGTGTCCCAGTGCCAGGCTGTGCTTGAGAGTGTTCCCAGCAAGGTGCAGAGCTGCCTGGAACAGCGGGATGATATCAAGCAGCGAGTGGATGAAGCCCTACGAGCCAAGGACCAGGTAAAGGGCCAGCTGTTGTGGGATGGAGGCAGTCTTAGCTGTCCTCATGCCTTTGGTGGAGCATCCTGCATCTCTACTCACCTCTGGGGATAAAGATCTCCCTGGCATCCCAGGGGAAGAAAACCCCAATGTGGAAAGCAAGAAGTGCTGCGTGATGGAGCTCTCTGGATGTTTTTTGGCACGGGCTGTGCCCCCCTGGCAGCAGGAGTCCTGATGCAGGGATAGCTCCTGAGTTTCCCCTTGTGCAACAGCGTGGCTGGAGCAGCATCCTCTCCTCTGCAGGGATATCTCTTCCTGGAGGCTTTCTGTGCCCATGCCAGTGCCCAGATCAGTGCCCGTGACCAGAGCCTGGCCTCCCAGCAAGAGCTGAGCACGCTGCTGGCCCATGCCACCAATCTGCAGGTACTGAGTGTGGTGCTACTCCACACTGGATCAGGGGCTGGAAGGGATTGCCACGTCCTGAGCTTGGGTAATGCTCTGTGATGGGCTTGGGTGCACCAGAGGTTTGCTGGTGCTGCTGCTGGGAAGCTGCTGCAAATTTGGCCTCAGGGATGGTACTTGCCTCCCTTCATTGGCCATTAAATGTGGTTTTTCCACCACGGCAGTGCTGATTCATCCCTCCTACCCTACAGGCATCCCTGTCTGCCAAGGCACAGTCTTTCAGGGAGTTTTTAGATGTCACCTTTGAAAATCTGGAGAAGGAAAGGAGAGCCATGGATGAGGAGGTGAGGGGTGTCCCATGGGGGCTCAGCCCCTCACTGCCCTGCCAGTGCTCTGAGTGCCATGACCTGTCCCTGGTCACACAGCAGGGCAGTGACAGCAGTGCCACGGCAATGCCACACTGAGCTCTGCCTGGTGCTGTCTCCCTTCCCAGCGGGAGCAGACGAGGGCCCTGGTGTCCCAGTCCCATGCCCTGTTGGAGCGTGTGCCTGGCAAGCTGCGGAGCTGCCTGGAGGAGCTGGCTGCCACACGGGAACAAGCAGAGGAAGCTCTTCAAGCCAAGGAGGAGGTACAGAGGTGCCTCCTCTCAGTGCTATGAGGTGTCTGAGGCACGGGGTGATTTGGGGCACCCTTTGGTGTGAGAACACCCCATGGGGAAAGAGCACCCCAGAGCAAGCACCGTGTCTCCTGCCAGGTATCCTGCCAGCTGGAGAAGACCTTGGCGACCCTGCAGGACACAGGGGCTCAGCTGGAGCAGGTGACAGTGGCCAACTCACGCCTGGGCAAAGGTAGGGGTGGGCAATATAGGGTGCTGGAGCTGCCCCTGGCTGTCCTCCCTGGCTGACAACTCTGTTCCTTGCAGACCTGAACTCTGTGATGATCAAGCTGGCCAGCGTGGAGCAGGAGCGGGATGCACTGCAGCAGGAGAACGAGAAACAGTGGGAGGAGATGGCCCAGTGGGTTTGAACCCCGATATCCTGAGCCCCATTCCACCTCTGGCCCCCAAAACACAGCACCCCCTGATCCCATCCCAATCCATCCCCTCAGGCTGGCACAGGAGAGGAACTCCCTGCAGCAGGAGTGCAAGGAGCTGTGCCAGGAGCTGCGGGAGGCCACCGAGTGCCGGGAGGTAGGAGCTGCCTGACCTTGCCCACGCCGTCACATGCTGCCGGCCCCCATCAGCAGGGCCTCTCCGGGAAGGCTGGCAGATGGCCAGCAGCAGGATTAGCCCTCCTACGGAGGGGGGATGAGCTTGTGAGGGCGGGTTGACATCCCGCACGTAGCGCAGCTTTTCATCCTGCCCAGCAGGGATTCCCAGGGAGGGGGCTGGGCAGCTCTTGGAGATAATTTTCTTGGAGATAAGTTTCCCCTGCAGGCATGGAGCTGTCCCCCAGCCTTGTCCTATGTGCCCAGAAAACTGGTTTGTAGGGTTTGGGCTACTGGGATAAAGCTGCCCCTGATTAGAAACAGCACCCTGAGGCATGGGAGGGTCTGTGCTGGGTGTCCCAATGAGCCCCCTCGGGTCTCTGCTTGACTGCTCATGGGTCTCTGCTTGGCTGCTCACAGCTGTGTCCCCTCACCCTCCTACAGTTCCTGGATCAGGAGAACCAAATGTGCCGCACGCAGCTGGTGGAGGTGGAGGCCAGGCTGAACTCCACGCTGGCCACGCTGCAGGAGCGTGTCCTGCAGCACGAGGAGCTGATGGAGTCCCACCAACACCTGCGGTACTGCCCCACCCACCAGCTCCACTCAAACCCCTCCATTTTTGGGAAATCAAGCCCTTCCTGGGGGGTCAGAGGGGACATTTTGACCATGGTCACTGCTGTCCAGCCAAGTGTGGTGGTCCAGGTGGGTGGGGAAAACCAGCAGATCCCATCTTGAGGGAAGCTGCCTAAATCTGTGGGATTTGCAGCATTGCTTGGTCACGATGAGAGGCAGGCATGCCCCCATCCCATATCAAGGAAGGGAAATGCTGCTCCTGCTGAGACTGATGCCATCCCACAGGGAAGAGCAGGCTGCCCTCAGCAAGGAGCTGAGCAACACCAAGGCCGAGCTCCTCAACTTGCAGACAAAGAGGAACAAAGTTTCTTGGTGCTCCACGGACATTATGGAGAGCAAGATGCGGTTGCAGGAGCTCGCTGACTGCCTCAAGGCTGCTCTGGAAGAGCAGGTAGGAGCCCTGTGCTGGGGACAAGGACAACAGGATGGCCCAGGAGGGGTCACACACCTGTGGCTCTCCATGGCATGGCTTTGAGATCCTGCGCTTGCTGGGGCAGTCACAAACTTCACTCTGGTGCTGTACTCTCCTTCCTCTCTGAAGGATGATGATGATGCTCCATCGAGAAGCAAAGCCTGGACCCCTGGGCCCCGCACCCCGGGCTGGCAGACCCCACGCCGTGCCTGGACCCCGGTGTGCCGCACCCCGGCCCTGCGCACCCCGGCGTGCCGCACCCCGCACCGCGCCGCCGGCTCCTTCGTGGGCAGCGTCCTGAAAGCTGTGGCAGAGCAAGGTGAGCTGGCACCCCCTCTCTGTGTTTTGGGGAGTCCCAGGATGGGGATTGCTCCCTCCTGTGCTGGGGGATGTGCAGGGCTGGGCACAGCTGCTTTTCTCTCCTCTTGCAGATGCCAATGAAACCACCAGAAGTGCGAGTAGAGTTGCCAAGGACAAACTTGCATCCATGCCAAAGCCAATAGGTACTGGGGCTGTCACCCTGTCTGGGACCCTGTTCTGAAGCTGCAGGGCTGCTGTGCAGAGGGATGAGCAGGCACACCTTCCTTTGTGTGCCCTGGGGTTGATGTTCCCTCTGTGTTGCTCACAAGGCTCTTTCTGGCCTGCAGATCCCGAGGACGCTCTGCTGGAGAGCGTGAAGGAGCTGAGAGCTGTGGTCTCCAGCCTTGCCGTGCTGAGCTCTCGCATCCAGGAGCTGGAGCAGAGCGAGTTCAGGGCACTGCAGATGGAGATGTGAGATCAGCATGGGCTCATGTCAAGGGCTGGGTGGGCGAATCACTGTCCTGAGCATGGCCATTCCTGCAGGCAGCCTGGTGGGTCTGCATCTTTCCTCAGCCCTGGATTAGACCTCTGCTGTCATGGCTAGATGGGCTTTTCCAGCTGGGTGGGCTGGACCAGGTGTCTTCTCTCACCATGGGGCATGGAGGGGGTTTGGTACCTGGTGCTGTGCTTGGCTGCCATCCCCACTCACTCACTCACTCAGCACCACTGTCCTCTCCCAGCTGTGACCTGCAGCTCCGCCTGGAGACAGTGACAGCTGAGAGCCAGGAGAAGGTGGATACCCAGGCTGCCACCATTGCCAAGCTGAACAAGGCACTGAGGACCAAGCTCGAGGTGAGCCAGAAGTGGGCCAGCGCTCACCCCAGGGCAGAGCCGAACTGGGACGGGCGCTGATCTAGGACATGGAGAATTCTGGTGATGCCCCATGGGTGCTCCTGGCTTGTCTGACCTCCTCAAACATGAGAAAAACCCGCTCCGGGGTGCTGGGGCTGGCCAGGGCTGGGCACTGTGCCTGACCCTGCTTCTTCCTCCCTGTCAGAATGAGAAGGAGCTGCAGGACGTGGTGAAACAGCAGGAAGAGAAACTGTTGCAACTCATCGACAAGAGTGGGGAAGTCATGGTGTGTGATGGGGGCATGGGTGGGCAGCACCCTGGGGCGCTGCTGGCCACAGGACCCCTCTCATCATCCCTTTTTCCCCTGTAGAGGCTGAAGGCAGAAGTCTCTGAGCTGAAGCGCTTGCTCCAGCGTTCAGAGACAGAGGCCAAGGTGCTGTGGGAGGAGATGAGGGGCAAGGAGCACCAGGTGGACACTGCCCATGTCCAGGAGCGGGTCATGCTGCGGCGGGAGGTGAGGCCGGGGAGCTGCAGGGCTGGGAGCTGCTCATGTCACCCCACCAGGGACAAGGAGATCTCTTCAGACCTTGCTCCTCACACCCTGCCCCCCACTCCAGAGCTTTCCCCCACAGGGATCTCAGCAGGGCTTGCTCCTTTTGCAGGTGGATAAACTGCGGCTGCTGCTCGTGGAAAAAGAGGATGAGAACACAAGGCTCACTGACAAGTACCTGGAGCAGGTATGGGGAGCCTCAAGGGGCTGCCCTGGCTCCAGTCATAAAATCAGAATGGTTTGGGTTGGAAGGGACCGTAAAGGTCACCTAGTTCCAACGCTCCTGACATGGGCAGGGAGCCCCTCTCCCTTCTGGGCTGGTCCCTGCCCGAGTTTGGAGCACAGTCCTGACAGGCATCTCCCACCACCGCAGGTCCGAGGGCTGGAGATGAAGCTCCATGGTGTCCAGAAAGTGCTGAGGACCCACGAGGAGACGCAGGAGAAGATAAAAGAGGTGAGATTTACTGTTCATTGTTCAGCCTTGCTGTGACTGCAACAACACCAACCCAAACACTATTGCTGCTGCTGTCCCCAGGTCCTGTCAGCTGTCCCTGAGGTGGCTGTGGGCTGCCAGGAACTCCAGAGTCTGCTGCGTTATCTGGGCCTGAAGCCAGCCAGCAAGGAAGCTGCTGAGCCGCTATAGCCTGTAGCCTGAAACCTTTCCTGTTGTTAATGTTGTAATTATTTGTTGAATAAAGTTGTGTTGGCTTTTACCCTGCCTGCTGTGTGAATTCAGGAAGCTCCTGGTGCTGTGGGTGGGGACAACTTGTCCAGCCTGTGCCGGTTGCTCCTGTTCCGTCACGGGGCCCTGGGCACAGCTCCCTGCCACCCCAGGGCCTCTCCTTGGCGGGGGATGTGTCCCCCCCTCTCTGCCAGTGTTTGCTCTCAATAAGGGACCGCGTTCCCCAGGCTCCCACCCTGTGGCCCCGGCAGCAGCCAGAGTGCCGGGGCTGAGCCAGCTTCCCTCCCCTGCTCCCCGCTCCTCCTCCTGCCCTAGATTCCCTCCCTGCCCCGCTCTGCAGGGGCTCGTCTGGATCCTGCACCCCATCCTGAGGCTGCAGGCACGAGCCTGTTGCGTGGGAATTGTTCCAGAGGCTGGATGGATCCCTCACCTTTATCACAGGGATGTTCCAGAGGCTGGATCCTGCAGCCCCAGCACAGGGCTGTGGGCACACGCCTGTTGCACGGGCATGTTTCCCCCTCCCAGCCTGGCTCCAGCACGCAGCATCCCATGGCTCAGCCAGCACCGGGAGCTCTGCCAGCTCCTGCTCCCAACCCCCCTTGGTCCCCGCTGCTGCATGGAGGGGAGGGCTCCCTTAGGGGCTCCCCAGCTCCCAGCACAGCTCCAGCCTCACCTCCCTTCTTCCCTGCTGGGGCAGCTCTCTGTGGGATCCCCCTCCCGGTGTTCCTGACCCCAAGGATGCTCCCCACCACCATGGGGACCACGCGGCACTTTCCCTCCCCTGCGATAGCCCAAAATAGCAGCACTCCAACAAGTGCTCTGGTTTTTAATGGCCTCTTTCTCCTGCCCAAGGGGGGTGGAAATCACCTTCCCCTGCCCTCTGCCACAGCCCTGCCGCTCGGGTGTGGGGCGGGTGCGTGACACGCTGGGCGCTGGCACCGATTTATTTACCAGGAAATTGAGGTGTTTGGGGCTGTGCCTCCATGCCCTGGGTGCGTGGGTGGCTCGTGGGAGAAGCAGCACTCGCTGCTCCCTGGTATTGCCTCCCTCCCTGAACTGTGACCCCGCTGGGTCGGGTACAGCCTCCCGAGGAGCGAGGCCGGCAGTGGAAGGGGGGGCCCGGCTCTGGGATGCAGGGAGATGTGCTCCCTTCCCTGGATTAGGGCCACCAGGGTGGCTGAGCCTCCTTTTACGGCGGGATTCAGCACAGCAGGGCCCTGGCAGCCATCCCCGTGGGGCGAGTGGGGACACTGGTATTGTCCCTGTGCCGGCTGCGGGTGGTTTTTTAGGGGGGTTGGTCTCCTGTGAGTGTCCCCACCCTGTCCTGGAGGGTCTGGGGTGCAGTGCTGGTGACCCAGACAGGGTGTCCTGCACAGTAACAGTGACCCCAGTGTAGGAATGGGACAAGGGGGTCCCTGGTCCAGAGGTGATGAAGGGAAAATCTCTGGTTTTAGGTAACAGTGGAACTAGGGGGGCACAGCCTGAGGGTGGCACGGAGGGGTGGCTGTCCTTGGTTGGCAGTGGCAATAGGGGGACACAGCAGGGTCCCCAGCAGCAGCAGGGGGCTGTCAGAGGTCCCTGCCCATAACCAAGCAGGGTTGGGGGACATAGGGGTCTCCAGCAGCAACTGGAGATGGCCCAGAGGAGTGCCTGGGTAGCATGGTGGGAGCTTTCCCATGACAAGAGGTGACTCAGCTATGTCCCCGGGCGGTGGCAGGGGGGGCACAGAAGGGTCCCCATCACCAGCAAGACGTTGCAAAGAGGTGATGCAGTGGGGTCCCAAGCCTGGGATTGTCACCTCAGGGTCGCCAGGAGCGCGGGGGTTGTCGCCAGCGGAGGGGCACGACCCCAGGGAGGGGGGCCTGTGGCCGGCGGGGGGGCGCGGGCGGTGGTGGGGGCGGGCCGGGGCGGGGCTGGGGGCCGGTCCTGCCCGGTGCCGCCCCGCCGGTCACGTAGCTCTGCGGCACCGCAGCCACATTTACCGCGGGGCCGGAGCGCGCAGCCCGCAGTCCGTGCTCGTCGCCGCCGCCCTACACGGTACGGGGGAGCCGGGGGTCGGGGAGAGCCGGGGGGCCGGGGGGAGGTGCCGGGAGGGCAGCCGGGGGATCCCGGCGGCGGGAGCCGGCAGCCCCGCCGAGCCTCCCGGATGGCTCCGTGCGGCATCCCGGGGGTCGGTCCGCTCTGGGGGGCTCTAGGGCAGAGAGACCCCCGGGCATGGGGGTATTGGGGGCTTGGGGGGGCCCAGGATACTCCTCCTGCGCTGGCGGAGCTCGAGTTTTACGGTGCCGGCCGGGCGAGCGAGCGCCCCGGCTCCTGGGGGCATCCCCGGCCCCGCGACGGCGCCAGCCCCGGGATATCGCCATCCTTGGGGTACCCCACACTTTGGGTACCTCCATCCGCGGGTTGTGCCGCTCTGGGGCCGCTCCGTCCCCCATTCCCGGGCTATTTCCGTCCCCCTCGGTATCCCCATCCCCGTGTTATCGTCATCGCCCGCGTAACCGCCCCGCGGGTTATTCCCGACTGTGGAGTATCTCCGTCTCCGGGGTACCCCAAAGCCCGGGCAACTCCAGACTCAGGTGGTGCCTCCCCGTGGGGTTTCTCTTTCCCCCTTTCCCGGAGTATTTCCGCTCCCCCGGTACCCCCATCCCCGGGCTGTTTCCATTCCTCGCGGGGTGTTCCTATCCCTGGGGTACCCCCGTCCCGGTCCCCCGGTGTCCTGCGCGGGTCCCCGCGGAGCTGCGCTCCCTCAAGATGGCTGGGCTGGGGGCGGGCTGGCAGGCAGCAAAATGGCTGGGAGCTGCCCGGCATCCTCCACGATCCCTGCCACGAGGCTTACACAACGTGCCCTGACCGGTGGGGTCGGGCTGCCGGCCCCGTGGGGGTCCCCGCTCCCCGCGGAAGGGGCTACGTGTGGTTTCGGGGTGTCACCCTGGTGGTGCGTGACTCAGTCCCCGTCCGCTCGCAGCCACCGCCACCATGACGCACCAACACCCCGCGCTGACGGCCGAGCAGAAGAAGGAGCTGTCGGACATCGCGCTGAGGATCGTGGCCCCGGGGAAGGGCATCCTGGCAGCCGATGAGTCCGTAGGTCAGTTTGGGGAGGGGGAAATCTGTCCCGCCACCCCTTTTCCCCACGCCGGATGGAGGCTGACGAGGGTGCTGGGTGCCTGCAGGGAGCATGGCCAAGCGCCTCAACCAGATTGGGGTGGAAAACACGGAGGAGAACCGCCGGCTGTACCGCCAGATCCTCTTCAGCGCCGACAGCCGGGTGAAGAAATGCATCGGGGGCGTCATCTTCTTCCACGAGACCATGTACCAGAAGGCTGATGATGGCACCCCCTTCGTCCAGATGATCAAGGACAAGGGCATCGTTGTGGGCATCAAGGTGTGGGGGCTGTCCTGGTGGGTTTGTGGGGTGCTGAGGGTGTTTGGAGGGTGCTGGTGAGGCTCAGCGCCGCCTTCCTCTCATTCCACAGGTGGACAAGGGTGTTGTGCCTCTGGCTGGGACCGATGGCGAGACCACCACACAGGGTAGGCATAGCTGTGGGGTTTGGATCTGCGGGGTTTGGGTCTGTAGGGTTTGGGGCCATGTGATTTGTGGCCATGGGGCTGACGTGCTGCCCCACAGGTCTGGATGGGCTGTGGGAGCGCTGTGCCCAGTACAAGAAGGATGGGGCAGACTTTGCCAAGTGGCGCTGCGTGCTGAAGATCAGCGAGCACACCCCCTCTGCTCTTGCCATCATGGAGAACGCCAACGTCCTGGCCCGCTATGCCAGCATCTGCCAGCAGGTACGTGCCTGCTGCCATCGCCCCTCAGGGTGGGTGGGCAGTGGTCTATAGGATGGGTATTGACTCCTGTGGGCAGGTATTGACTCCTGTGGGCAGGTATTGCCCCAGGGGATGGGCACAGATCTGTGAGGCTCAGCACTGCGCCTGTGCAGTGATGGTGATCCCTGGGGATCATCCCCAGCAGCTGGACATAACCCCTGTGTTGGGTAACACCTCACGTGGGTGGGCATGGGGTGGCACGGGCATCACCCATAGGGTCAGGCGTCAATCCATGGGGCCAGGCATTGCTACGTGCACCTCACAAACATGGACATTACTCCATGGGGCTGAGAATTGACCCTCCCACCTCGGGCATCCCCCCATGGGGTGGCCATCACCACCAAGGGGGGCATTGAGCCTCAGGGATGAGCATCGCTCTGCAGGTCTGGGCATTGTCCCACATAGCCATGGGGCTGAGGGATGCCCAGGGACATCACTGTGATGGCATCTGTCTGTTCTGCCATTTGTAGAACGGCATCGTGCCCATTGTGGAGCCTGAGATCCTGCCTGATGGTGACCACGACCTCAAGCGGTGCCAGTATGTGACAGAGAAGGTGAGTGGTGTGGTGGCAGCAGGACGGGCACCGTGCTGTGCTGTGCCATGCCAGGGGACTCCACGCTGCCTGTCCTCCCCAGGTGCTGGCAGCTGTCTACAAGGCACTGAGCGACCACCACGTCTACCTGGAGGGGACCCTGCTGAAGCCCAACATGGTGACCCCAGGGCACTCCTGCCCCACCAAGTACAGCCCGGAGGAGATCGCCATGGCCACTGTCACCGCTCTGCGCCGCACCGTGCCCCCAGCCGTGCCAGGTACCAGCCCTGGCGTGTGGCACAGACCAGGAGGGCGATACCCTGTGTCCCCTCCCATGCCATAACCCCGCTCTCCGCAGGTGTCACCTTCCTGTCCGGGGGTCAGAGCGAGGAGGAGGCTTCCATCAACCTCAACGCCATCAACACGTGCCCGCTGGTGCGGCCATGGGCCCTCACCTTCTCCTACGGGCGGGCGCTGCAGGCATCGGCGCTGAGCGCCTGGCGCGGGCAGAGGGACAACGCTGATGCTGCCACCGAGGAGTTTGTCAAGCGTGCAGAGGTGATGGGGGTGGGACCCCTGGGAGGGGTGGTGGGGACACCGAGGGCTGTGTGCCCGTGGGAGGAAGGGTGGCTGAGGACCATGTCCCACATGGGCTGATAGAAAACACCAAGGGCTGTGCCCCTTAAGGGATGCTGTGGTCCCTATGGAAGGGACACTCTCTGTGGGGGGACAGTGAGAGTTGTTCCCAAAGGGAAATGAGGGGTGCCAAGGGCCACATCCCTGAGCTGTTCTCCCCAGGTGTCCCCATGAGCACTCAGGCTGCGTCCCCAGTGATTTGGGGACCCTGAGTGACACCCCAGCGTGACCACTGACCTTTCCTTCCCCCCGCAGGTGAATGGGCTGGCAGCGCTGGGCAAGTACGAGGGCAGCGGGGACGACTCGGGGGCCGCCGGGCAGTCCCTCTACGTGGCCAACCACGCGTACTGAGCCCCGGCCGGGCACCCCACCGGCCCCGGCCCCCGCCCCGGCCCCCTCCCCGCCACCGCTCACACCCCGCTTCCACCCCAGCCACCCAGGGGAGCCGCCACGCGGGGAGGGGAAGGGGGGAGCGCCCCGCGGGATGTCCGCAGATGGAATGAGGGCTCCGGCTCAGCCGGGCCCTGGGGGGAGCCACCCGGGTGCCCCTTTGGCCGGGGGCTCCGGCCGGGCCGTGAGGGAGGAGGGCAGGCCGCGTGGGGGGCAGGAGGGGAGGCCTGGGGGTGCCCCTGCCCTGCCGTAGCTTTGCAGTCCTGGTCGCTGCCGCCCTTGGGGCGCCTGTGTTGTGTTCGCCGTGTGCACCCCGTGTACCAAATAGCCTAACAACGAATAAATGGTAGAGACAGCGCTGTGCCGCCTCTTTCCGCGCCGCGGGGCACCCGGGAGCTCTTGGCTTCTCCCCCCTCCGCTCCGTCCCTCCGCCCGCTCCGGGCATCACCGGCAGCGTGTTGTGGCCACTTATGCAATGAGTTGTGCTGGGTCTCAGCCCGCCCGCACACGTCGTGAGGCTCCGTGAGCTTGACGGGGGTGGGTGGGATCCCCCTGAGGGCGATGTGGGGGGTGAGGAGCTCCTGTCCCCCCCCTCCGTGTCTCGGTCCCGGTACTCGAGCACTGCCCCGGTACCCGCCGCGGGGCCGCCACGTGTCCCTCCGCGGCACTCGTAGAGATCAAAACCCGCCCCCTCAGTGCCGGTACGCTCTCTGATTGGTTCCGCTGCCCGCCCGTCTGTGCCGCCGCGCGGCGCACGCCTCGCCCATTGGCTGCCTTAGGTATTGTGAGCCCTGATTGGCTGGGCTGGCGCAGGGCACGCCCTCCCCGGCTGGGCCAGGAAGTGAAGATGGTGGCGGCGGCGGCGATGGCGGCCGATGAGGCAGGTACTGGCGGGCTTGGATGCTCGGTGTTTGTTCGCTGTCTCCTGGCTCCCCGACCCCGGTTCCCGGGGAGCCGAGCCGGTGCTGAGCGCTGTCCCCGCAGAGCGGGCGCGGGGCCGGCGCGCCGCCCTGTCCTTCGCTACCATCGCCGTGGTGCTGGGACTGCCGCTGTGGTGGAAAACGACCGAGACGTACCGCGCTGCCCTGCCCTACGCGGACATCGATGGGCTCGGCCAGCAGCCGGTGAGCGCCGGGCGGGCCCGGGGGCGGCGGGTCTGGGGGCTCGGGAGCCCAGGCTGACGCTGCCGCCCCCGTGCAGGTTCAGCTGGTGGTGCCCATGGCCGTGGTCTTCGGCCCAGGGTCGGTGCCCGGGGACCTGCCGAGGCCGCTGCCCTTCAGGGACGTGCAGGAGATGGAGATATCTGTGAACCGTGAGTCCCCCTTGCCTATCCTTGCCCTGTCTGCTCGTCGTCCTTTCCTGGGGGTCCCAACCTGTCCGTGGCTTCATTCCCGGAGCTCCCGGGACACCAAGCCCCGTTCACCAGCATCGTCCTGCCCTGAGCTGGCAGTGCAGAGAGCAGGGAGTGGGACAGCGAGGGTGCTGCAGGGAAGGGACCAGTTCCATAGCCCGGGGATGGGGATGATGGAGCCCTCAGAGGGTGGGATGTGTCTCACTACCAGTGATGCTACATCCCGTAGTGGTTCACCCCATGGCACCCAAAGGACCTCGTGCCGTGTGCCCCCCTGGGGTTTTCCCTTGTCCCTGTGAGCACCAGGCTCCTGTGAGGGGCCTGGGATCAGCAGGTGCACTCGGGTTTTCTGTCCCCACAGTGAGAACCAGCGTCAAGTCCCGCTATGAGATGCGCTATCGCAGCACCACGGGTCAGGAGGAGGCAGCACTGGCTGCGGCCACTGCACAAGGTACTGGAGCAGGGAATTGCAGGGGAGCTCCTTTTCCTGAGGCTGGCTGAGCAGAGAACACCCTTTGCTTTGTCTCAGAGTGAGCTGGGGATTGGAGTGAAATTCCCAACTCTGCAAGTGCTTCCATCTTCCCCAGAGGCTGATGCTGCTCTGCACCCACTGCAGGACACCACCTTGGGCTCTCTGACCATGTACGTGGTCCCTGAAACCTCCTCTCTCCTGCCTCAGGTAGGGAGCAGCACCCTGTGGTGCCACCCTCTGTGTGCTTCACCCCTGGGAGGTGGCATCTGTCATAGGTGGCTGTCACAGGTGGCACTGTGCTCTTCTCAGGGTGCCAGAATTATCTACTAACCTGATATTATTTACTGTATTATCTACTGTATCATACCAAATTAGCAAACAAAAATGTTTTGGTCTGTGATACATGAAAGATGCAACTGGACTGTTGTACATTGAACTGGTTATTAATTATCAATGGAGGTTTGAGTTCCTGATCCCTTATTTCTCTCTGGGGAAAATGCAAGGGAATTTTTTTGAAGTCCTACACTATACAGTCTATCCAGCTGGCACTGAGATTCACCAGTGGTTAACCAGTTTTATACCAGCTGACACTATTATACCCTTTATCAAGAGGGCAGGATTTTGTACATAATTAATAAACAGCCTTCATCCCATCTCCAGGGCATCAATGTCTACGTGGGGAAGCACCGCAGCGCCCTGGTGAGGGCTGGGGGGAGCCTGGCTGCCCTGCAGGCCCGGCTGAGGGAGGTGACACAGGTGATGTCCTTCAGTGCCACCTCCATCGCTGCCGCCCTCTCGGACCGTGTGCCCGACGGGCACCTCAGCCCCGACGCACGGCGGAACCTGAAATCCAGCCTGGGTATGGATGTGCCCTCCAGCCCTGTTCCCTGGCCTTGGGAGAGCCTCCAGCTCCTGGGGAAGGTCCCATTCCTGCTGTATTTGTAGCATCCCTGGATGTTTTCTGGGCTAACAGACCCCTTTGCCTGTAGCAGTTGTTCTGGGTGGTTGTGCTGTCATTGCTCTGTTGGTGTCACCCCAGGTTGTGCTGTGATTGCTCTGTTGGTGTCACCCCAGGTTGTGCTGTCATTGCTCTGTTGGTGTCACCCCATGCTGGGTTGGCCAGGGAGGAGGGGACAGGTCCTGCTGCTCTTGGGAGTTCTGTTACAGCCTCGGTGGCTCACAGGCTGTGGGTCCTTGCAGGGTATGAGATCACCTTCAGCCTGCTGAACCCTGACCCCAAGTCCCACACTGTGGACTGGGACATTGAGGGGGCTGTGAACCGCTACGTGAAGCCCGTCCTGGACAAACTGAGCTTGGTGGCCAACTTTTCTGTGGATTCACAGGTGAGGGCTGGCAGAGATGGTGAGGAAAGCCCAGCCCTGACCTCCCTGGGATGTACCTCTCTGCCAGCAACGTGTCCCTTGTGTGCCTGCAGATCCTGTACTACGCTGTCCTAGGAGTGACACCACGCTATGACAAGGAGTCCTCCAGCTTCCTCCTGAGTGCTCACAGCCTCCCACACGTCATCAACCCTGTGGAGGCCCGGCTGGGTGAGCACCATGCTCGTGGCTCACTGGGATCTGTCTCATGGCTCCCTTTCCCCCCAGCCCATGTCAGAGCTGCTGTGGTGGCTGTGAAGGAGGAGCTGGGCTGTGGGCTGCTCTTGCTGTCCCTGCCAGCCACAAGAGCTCTGTCACTCTGTCCTGCAGGCTCCAGTGCTGCCTCACTCTACCCCGTGCTGAACTTCCTGCTGTATGTGCCAGAGCGTTCCCACTCCCCTCTGTACATCCAGGACAAGGATGGAGCCCCAGTGAGCACCAACGCCTTCCACAGCCCTCGCTGGGGTGGCATCATGGTATGGGAACCACGGGGGTGCTGGGACAAGCTGGTGGCTCCCCATTCCCAGCTGGTGGCCCTGAGGGCCTGGCTGTGCCTCACTGACAAGTTCTCCTGCAGGTTTACAATGTTGAAGCTCCTGCTTCCCCCCAAGCCTCCCTCCCTCTGCATGTGGATGTGGACATGGCACGAGTGATGGAGGTTTTCCTGGCCCAGCTCCGGTGAGGATGTGCTCTTCCCTCCCCTCTGTGGAGATCAGTGGGCTCAGAACAGGCTGTACCCAAACAGCTTGTTCACCCCTCCCTCCGTGGCCTCTGAGAGGCTCAGGGTGGCTCTTTGTGGCCTTCGAGGTGCTGGCTACTGGCCAGCACTGCTCTGTGGCCAGGGATGCTGGCACATCTCCCATCTCCTCAGGTAGGAGGCTTGGCTTATCGTGCCACACATCCAGGAGGAAATTAGGCAGGATTGGGACTGAACATAACAGGGAAGAAGAGCAGGGAGCTCACGGGAATGCAGGCTTGTGATGTTGGGCTGGGACCATCCCTTCTACTCCCAGGTTACTTTTCGGGCTGTCTCGGGAAGAGGTGCCCCCCGAGTTCCTGCTGGAAGGCCCAGGGAATGAGGGGCTGGCTGACTGGGAGCTGGACCACCTGCTGTGGGCCCACACAGTGGAGAACATCGCCACTGTGTCCACCACCCTGACCTCGCTGGCCCAGCTCCTGGACAAGATCGGGAACATCGTCATCAAGGATGATGTTGCCTCTGAGGTAGGGCTGGGACACCCTGAGGTGGGGAGCAGAGGGGGGCTCAGTGTCCCTGTTGCCCTCCCTGGCCAGGGACTGACCCTTGGTGTTGTTCCCACACAGGTGTACCGGGCAGTGGCCTCAGTCCAGAGCGCTGTGACCAAGCTGTCCCTGGGCCACCTGCACGCAGCTTTCCAGGCCAGCAAGGAGGCTGTCACCTCCTCAGAGAGGGCCTTCTTTGACCCGTCTCTCCTCCATCTCCTCTACTTCCCTGACGACCAGAAATTTGCCATCTACATCCCTCTCTTCCTGCCCATGGCTGTCCCAATTCTCCTGTCCCTGGCCAAGATTGTCCGGGAGACCAGGCTGCGTAAGAAGGAGCCCACCAAGATGGACTGAGCGAGGCTTGGGGCTGTCCCCACCTCGTGGGGTGTTGTTGTCACAGACTCATGGCCCAGAAAGGCACCCCAGGGCCAGACCTGGCTGCTTGGCTTGGGTGTGCCAGGGCCAGGATGCAGGAGTGGGAAGAGAGGCTGCTTTGGGAGGTGGGGAGAGGTCTCAGTTTGGGTGCTGAGCCCTCCTGCACCCACAGAGGCAAAGAGGGGAGGGAGTGTGCTGCCTTTGTGCACCCCCAGCCTGGTGCTGTATTGAGAAGAAGCTGCTGTGTAAATAAAGAACCCCCTGTTGTGTGGGGGGCTGATGTGGGGCTGAACCTCCTTTAGCCTTCTGGGGGGTACCTATTACCCTGGCCCAGCTTTCCTGCCCCCACTCCATTGTTTTATGGGGTCTGGCTCCTGCCTCATGAGTATTTAGCCAAAAATAATTAGTTGGGGAGGGGGGGACAGTTCCTGGGGGGCAATTCCTGGAGTCCATCCCTCCATGGGTGCAGAGCCCCCGGGGGCAGCCCACCCTAGCGGGGTCCAGCTGTTCCATTGTGTGTCGGTCTGAGGGTGCTTGGGGCGGGTGTCCCTGCGCTCTGGGCCAGGTGTGGGGTCTGTCCCCACCTCACCTGCGCTCCTGGGGGGCTGACCCCCATGGCGGGGGGGTTCGCAGGAGGGGGGGACCCCAGTCTCCTCCAGCAGAAAGGGTTTGCCCTGAGCCCCTGGGAGCAGCGTGGGGAGGGAGCCGCTTTCCTTCCTTCCCCTCGTTCCTCCCCCTTCCCGCGGAGCCGGGCGGTGCTGTGCGGGCGGGGGCGGGCCGGGGGCGGTGATGGCGATGCCCCTCCCGGTGCGGCGGCGCGCAGCGGGGCCGGGGCCGCTCACACCGGCGGCGGTGGCGGCAGCGGCGGGGCCATGAAGGTGAAGAAGAGCGGCGGGGCCGGGGCGGCGGCGGCCAGGACCGAGGAGGAGCTGGGCCGAAAGGCGCTCATCGGGCCCGACGACGTGCTGGGGCTGCAGCGGGTCACCAGCGGTGCGTACAGGGGATGGCGGTGGGGGAAAGGATGAGGACCGTGTCCCCGTGGGGCTTTTCCCGGGGGAAAAAGAGCAGCCGGTCCTCCTCTCCGAGGGGTCTAAACCGGGGGGAAAAGAGGAGCCGTTCCCCTCTTCAAGGGGGCTAACCCAGAGGGAAAAGGAGAACCGGTCCCCTCTCTTCCCGGGGGACAAGAAGTGGGGATGTAGCACCGCAGGGGACAGAGTCCGCACCGGGATGTGGCACCCCCGGGGGCTGGGTGCCATCGAAAGGACAAGGCAATGCCCGGAGCTGGGGATGCAGCCCCCCAGCTCTGGTGGAAGGTCGGTGTTGGGATGCTCCTGGCTGCTCTCCCCATCACCCGTTCCCTGTGCCCCAAGTGCAGCCTCCCACCCTGTGCCCACGGCAATGGGATGGGCTGGATCCCTGGCCACAGCATGGGGAGGACTTCACAGCAGCCCCCCATCCCAGTTTCCCCCTCTCCAGTATAGCACCCCTGGTCTTGAGGGCATCGTGGAGGTGGTGGGTGGGAGTGTGTGGCTGCAGGGGCTGTTGTGCTTGGCAGAAGAGCTCAGGACAGCAGCACACGGGGCTGGGGAAAGGCCAGGACCTCAGGGAATGGCTTCACACTGGTAGAGAGCAGGTTTAGATTAGATATTAGGGAGAAATTCCTCCCTGGGAGAGTGGTGGGGCCCTGGCACAGAGAAGCTGTGGCTGCTCTATCCCTGGAAGTGTTCAAGATGAGGTTGGATGGGGCTTGGAGCAGCCTGGGCTGGTGGAAGGTGTCCCTGCCCCTGGCAGGGGGTTGGAACCAGCTGGTCTTTAAGGTCCCTTCCAAGCCAAGCCATTCCATGAGAATGTGTGTGCCTCAAGCCAGCCTGGCCTCAGTGATGCCCAGGGACAATCTGTCCTGGTGTCCCAAAAAGTCCTTTTTCCATGTCCTAGGACCTTTGGGTCGTCTCTCTGGGCTGTCAGGGCGGAGGGGCTGGCCTGGGGGCTGGCTGTGCTCTGCGATGTGGCCTCAAAGGCAGCTCTGTGTCACCGGCTGGGGCTGTGACACTGAGCCCTGGGGAGGAAGGATGCGGCTGTGGGTGCTGGTGCGTGCAGGCAGCCCCGTGGGGCTGCTCTGTGAGCAGGATGGGAGGAGGACAGCCCGGCAGGGACTCGTGTCAGCCCTCAGGAAGGGCTTACAGAGGCTCCTCTGAGAGGGGCTGCTGTTTCTGGGGACCCCTGTGTCCTCTTCTGTGAGCTGCTCTGCTCTGCTGGTGCAGCTGCGTGATTCACTGCCCAGGCCCAGAAATCCCCTGCCTGTGGTGGGGAGAGGCACTGAAGCAGCAGGCACTGAAGCAGCAGGCACTGAAGCATCCTGCCAGCATCCTCAGCTGGGTGGTGAATCCAAGCAATGGCCGTGTGAAGCACTGTGTGCTCATTTCATGGCAGCCTCAGTGTCCCTGCCCTCACCAGGGCTGTCTGGAGGGGACAAACCCTTGCTGTCACCTCGTGTGGCATCAGAGGGGATGGATGGTGCATGAT
Organism: Acrocephalus scirpaceus scirpaceus; assembly: GCA_910950805.1. Taxonomy (NCBI): domain Eukaryota; kingdom Metazoa; phylum Chordata; class Aves; order Passeriformes; family Sylviidae; genus Acrocephalus; species Acrocephalus scirpaceus. Next base: position 7,118,907 of record OU383791.1, on the reverse strand, counting down.
TTTGGTGAGCTCCTGCCCTTCCAGCTGGTGAGCCAGGCTTGGAGCAGAGCTGGTTGTTGTCTGCCTCTTCCAACCCCGGGTCAGAGTGCTCTGGAGCACAGGGAGGATGTGAAATGCATGAAAATGTTGTGTTCCCCTCCTGCTATGAGACTTGCTGGTGCCAGGGGTGCAGATGGGTCATGCTAAACAGAGCCAGGCACTGGGATGATGTCCCAGCCTTACCATGGGAAGTGCTTCCTGTCCTGCTGGATGTGTGGGAGCCAGGAAATGCTCTCACACCTGAAACCCTCGGTGAGTTTGGGGTTACAGGTAAACAGTACATCCATGTTGAGCAGATTGTTTCTTATCACCCAGGATCACTTTGCAGCTGCCCTTCTCAAGCTCCATTTTTATCCTGGTGGGTTTAACAGAAAGCAAAGAATATATTTCAGATCTTAATGGTTATTTGGGGCATTCTATGGCCTTTGCTCATTTCTACACCCTTAAAAACAGATGGCCAAAAACAGCAATGTGAAACTGTTCCACTCTTCTGCTTCAGGTAGGGGAGGAGGAAGGATGAGGCTGTGAGAGACAAGTTCACAGCTGCCCCAACCTTTTGGACGTGCTGAGTGTCAGGGCAGACACCACACCCTGTTGCAGCAATTCTGCCTTTGACAGTTTGAAGTTGAAGGAGGAGTTGGTGGTGGGGCTGCAACGGAAATGTCCTGGTGCCCTGGATGCCCTTTGTTGTTCCAGAGCGAGGATAATCCATCTTTATCCACATCCATGGGCCAGTAGCACGGCAGCTCACACATCAAACTCTGTCCTGCCTGGGACCTGTTTTAGGGCTGCTGCATCAACCAAAGCCCAGCAGGGCTCCACAGGGAGGTTTGTTTTAGGAATGCTCACACCAGGAGCAGGCTCTGTGTTTCTGAGCAGCCTCCCAGGTTGTGCAGGGAGAGGTGGAATTCTGGCTGTAGCACAGAATGGTTTGGGTTGGAGAGGACCTTAAAAACCACCTTGTTTCAACTGCCTCACCAAGAACCTTCCACTAGATGAGGTTGCTCCAAGCCTCATCCAACCTTTCCTTGGAGATTTCCAGGGATGGGGCAGCCACAGCTTCTCTGCCTAACCCGTGCCAGTGCCTCAGCAGCCTGACAGGGAAGAATTCCTCCCTAATCACCTTTTCATCAGGCAGCACAGCTGGACTTTGCTCTCCCAGTAGGTGCAGCTGACCGAGTCTGAGGTGGCTGGGCTGGGAGGGTGGCGAGGCAGGATGTGGCTCTGTGGGCAGCCACAGGAGCCAGCTGGGCTCTGCTCCTAATGTGCTTCTAATAAGCTTAACTGGGGAGTTGTGTGAACTGCCCTGCGCATTCTGTGTCCTTCCAATGTGAAATTCCCTGGCTGCTCCAGTCCCACAACATTTCCGGGCATGCTGGGGTCCAGCCTGATGGATTTGGGATGCTGCCCTGGGATATCTGGGCCTTCTGGCCAGGCTGGCTCTGGCACTGCTCCAGCTGGATCAGGTGTAAAGGGGAGAGAACCATTTCCTTTGCAATTAGCAAGATTTGTCACTCGCTCACACAACTGTGGTTGGGAAAAGCGGAAAGAGCTCATGACGTGATTAATTTAAGATTAGCAAAGGAGTGGGGCAGAGCTCAGTTCAAATTGCAATTAATTACTGAGGCAGCCAGAGGATCAGAGGAGTCAGATGTAACAAAAGAAAAGCTCCAGCCTCTGAGGCTGCCCTGCTTATCACCTGCACACTTTGTCTGTAATACCAGATCAAATGTTACATTTTAAGTTTTATTCTAATGCTGATTTTAGGGAACCAAGGGGTTAAATCATTGATTACATGCTTGGAAACAGTTTCCAAACAAACCCTAAAAATAAGGAACACACACGTAATCATTTCTGAAAGTAATCTCTTCCTCGAGCTGTCACTTGGGATTTCTCTGAGACTTCTCTAGGCAGCTTTAGCTAAAGGCCAGCTTGGCACAGGGCTGCCTCAGTGGGTTAGGCAGGCCAGACCCTTCTTGGGGGACTTTCATACCAGTTTCCTGCAGTTGATTAAAGAAAAAAAAACCCCAAATAAACCATTTCCCTGCCCTCTGCCTCAGCAGTTCAACTCCTGCAAAGCTGAACCATCCAGGATCCATGTTCAAATCTATTTTTAAATCCATGGGGTTTGGATAGGCAAGGAGAGAGGGAGGCACTAAGAGGAATGTGAGGCAGATGTGCATGAATCCATCTTCAAAGCTTCTCCTGGACCATGACTTCCCTCCCCAGTTAATGGAGAAAATGTATTTTTTAGGAGCTCTGAGGAGCTGTGGGTGTCTGCGAGGTTAATAAATCCCTGTTCTGCCATGTCCAGGGCTGTGATGTGTGACTGTGTTTTGATGTGCTGATTTCTCCTTGCAGAGCCATATCCCAGAGCTGTGCCAAGCTGCTCTCCCCACCACCCTGCCCTCAGCATCCCACGCAGGCTGTGAGCTTTTCCAGGGTTTTCCCAAGTCTCACTGTACAATATGAGCTGTTAGGATTCCCAGGGGCAGCACACGTGGGGTGTGTGTGATGTGGGATTCCTCCTTCTCCCAGGGTTGTGGGTTTGGGCCATCCCTGCTGGAAATGGCAAAGGTAAAAGGAAAGCTGAGGGAGTCAGCCTGGGGGTCTGGGCAGAGCTTGGCTTTGGTTCAGCCCAAAAAAAGCTGATTTAGTTGACGTTGTGCACGTGGTTTCAGACTTTGAATGTAATCAGCGTGAAAAGGGGGCAGGAGAAAGTGTTTGGGTGCCTTGGAAATGGGGGAAGAGCAGCTCCATCCACAGGCTGCAGGGCTGTGATCAAATTAATTGTGAGAGGGTGAAGTCTGGAAAGCTCTAGCTAAAATTAAAAAAAAAGAAAAAAGAGATGAGCTGGCTGCCACAAAAATCAGAGCCTGGTGAGGTGTGCAGTAGGACTTAGCAACTGAGGGGCTCTGGGGACCTTGGGAAGTGCCTCAGCCTGGAGCCTCCTGGCCTAAATCCCTCTGCTTCCTTGACAGTAAATGTGCTGCTGTGGAAAAACCCCTCAGGGATCCCTCTGGTGTGGATTTTCCCTCTGGGACCCTGCAGCAGCCTAATTCCAGAGCTGGGTCAGAGGGCAGCTGCTTCCCTCCCCTGTCTTTGGTTCTCCCAACCCCATGGTTTGGGTTGGAAGGATCTATTTAACATGAGTAGATCCTGTTTCCTGGCTGGCTTTATTTCACAGGGTTTGAACTGCTGAGGCAGAGGGCAGGGAAATGGTTTATTTTTTTCTTTAATTGAACCCAGGTTGTCTGGGCAGGTGTATCAATAGCACCTGAAACCTGCCCTGCCTTCCCCTCAGGTCCTGCTCCCTGTCCTGCGTCACTGCTCGGCCTCTTTGTGGGGTCTGGGCTATTTTTGCTTCCTCCTGAGACTCTTCAATCTGATAATCTCCTAATCTCCAGCTCCTGGCAATTCCCCTGCAGTTGTCTTGGCTTTATACCTGGCTTATGTCTTGAGAGTTGGCTTCAAAATAGCTCCTGACCTTGTTGGTTAATGCATGTTAAGAAATAGGCCTGCATAACTACAGGAGCCTTCTGATCCATTCCCTAAATCATTGTTTGTGTTGGGGAGAGAAATTCCTGTTACAAGTCACTGCTGTTGCTTCAGTCCCTTGTACAGCATCCTCTTGGTTTACACTCATTTCCAGCACCATATTTTCAGGTTTTTTCTTACCCTGGGTGCACTCTGCTTTCCTTAGTGGGCTCTTGAGGCCTTAAAATAGGAGCTGGCCCATCTGAGATTAGACTCTGATGAGCACAGAAATATCCCTGGTGTCTGTGAGAGGGGACACGTGCTTCCTCCTGATTGCAGAGATGGAGAAGGGATCTTGAAAGGAGAACAACAAAGAGTGTGAATCTTATTGCCCATGAACTTGTGATAAAATGTGCCTGGTGAAGTGGTTGCAAAGGAGATTTGGAAATGTAAGAACAAATTTTAGCTGTCTGTGATGAGGATCAAACCCGATGTCATGCATTTAAATGACAGGGAGAGGTCCAGAGGAGAAAGTGCCTTTGTTTGCTTCCCTGTGTTATTTAGCACTGCATTATCCTTCACCTTTTGTGCTGCTCTGTAACACCAGCTGCTAAAATACACACCTGGAATTATGCACCAGGGTTCAGGACGTGCCAGTGTTCACAGGCAGTAACTGCTGGCATTGTCCAGGCTGCTCTGCTGGTTTATTTTGTAATCTTGGTTGGGTTTGGGAGGGCAGGAAGGTTTCCTGGATAAAAACTGTCTCTTCCCTGGGTTAGGCAGTGGAGATATCACCTCAGAACTGTTCCAGGGGAAGGAGCACCTGCTGATTCTGAGAGCAAAGCTAGAGACCACTGAACTGTTTGGGGTCACTTTGGAATCACTTTTTCCTACAAAGGGAATTGGAGAATTTGTGAAGGAATTAATTGAGCCAGATTCAGGAAGGCAGTCACCTCTGCTGCTGCCACCACGGTGTTGGTTGTGGTCCAAACTCTTCACAACTGTGATGGGACTTAAGATAGAAATTGTCTCTAAAAGTGGGGAATTGCAGATCTTTGAGCACGATCCAGAGGTTATGGGAAAGAAGCTGGAGAGGCACCATCAGGAATGGTGATATGGAATTGTTTTCAGGAGGGGTTTGGGGATGGAGGTCTGGGATATGACAATTCCCTGGGCTTTAGGAAAGGGTAGGAAGTATTCCTCTTTTGTCACCTTTTTTTTTACACTATTAAATGTGGGTACTTTAGGATAAAGAACCAATCTGTTGGGTTTTCCATGGCAGTGCTGCTGTGTCCGTGCCTTCACCCTTAAATCAGGTGAGTACTGAAGGCTCAGGGACACACCATGATGGTTCAGTTATTAACAGGGAAACAGCACAACCTGCTTCAGGGGAAGTGGAAGAAACAAGAAAATATTCTGTCCTGAGAGACCAACCCACCATTCTCTGTAAGAATCCCCTCTGTGGAGGTTTGATCTGCCTCATTCCCAGCTAAAATAACCACGGCTGCTGCCTCCCTTCCCCGAATCGTGGCGACGGTGAATTAGGATAAGGGAAGCAGATGATACATTTAAGTGAGTCACGGAAGTGTGGGCAACTGGGCCCTACAGTAATTTAAAAATAAGTGTGTATGTGATGAGATTAGCAAATCTGACAGTGCTCAGCTAAGCAGAAGGATCTGCCAATTGCAAGCAGCCCATTCCCAATAAGACCTTCCAGTGCAGCCGCAGGCTCCGGTTATGGGTTGGGGGAAAAAACCAGCACGTGGCTACTTTGATTGATTTTTGAACAGGAATAGCAGAAACAAATGTAATACAGACTGAGAGGAATATATATTCCTCTGGGTTTTTTTTTCCTTTCTAGGAGACTGGGCACTGCCAGAGGAGGAAAAAAAACCCACTTGATTGCAGTATTCTGGCAGCTGATCTTCCCGGATGGCACCCAGTTGTATATTGGCATGCTGATTAAAAAAAAAAAACAACAAAAAAAAAACCCAATAAAAAAAGGTTTAAAATATTATCAGGGCAAAAAGAGTTGGAAAATAACAGTGTAAGGGTGCAAACATCAATGAGCAGGAGCTTGGTGGGGATTCTACCCGGGGTTTACTCCTCTTTGGAGGCTCTGCTTGGCTCTCCTCTGCTCCAGATGAGTCATGGACACTGTTACTGCAGCAACGCTGCTGCCAAGGAGGGGGATAAAGCTGTTGCCATGGTGCTGGATGGGCAGGAATTCTGCAGGAGTAGAAACACTTAATAATTAACTTGCAGACAAACGCGGCTTCAGATTTGCCAGCTTGCTCCAGGGAAGGTGTCCTGGGCTCCCGGGCAACTGCTGCCTGTTCCCAACAGCCTTCCCAGGGAACAGCCAGTGGCCATGGGGCTGGGAAGGGGAAGCTGGGCTCTGGGAAGCTGTGCCTGCTTCCATCAGTTTGTGTTTTGCCTGCTGATGCTCAGAGCTGGGAAGTTGTGGAGTTGTGGGACGGGTTAGGAATTGGGGTGGCTGATGTGTCAGAGCCTAAAATCAGGGTGTAATTGCAGGACACCTCCCTGAGGAATGCTAAACATCAGGGCCTAAGGCAAGGGCTGGGTTTAAATTCGTGTCTTGTCTTCTTGGCTACTGTTTAAGACACAGAAGAAGATTTTTGTGCAGTTCTTGGGATATTTGACCAAACACAGGTTTGTGTTTTCTTGTGGTAGTAAAAAGGTTGAGCTTTTAGCTTGTTCTTCCTGACAGCGTGGGTGGTGTCAGTTTTTCCTTGTGCTGTGTTGATAGGGAAGGGAAAATCCCTGCCAAATGCCAGGGATGCTTTGAGCACTGTCCTCTCTCTGAACACCCATTTATAGAATTGTAGAATCTCAGTGTTTTGGCTTAACAGGGACCTTTAAGATCATTCCCTTCCATCCCCTCTGCCATGCAGGGACACCTCCCACTAGACCAGGTTGCTCCAAGCCCCATCCAGCCTGGCCTTGAGCACTTCCAGGGATGGGGAATCCACAAATTCTCTGGCATTCCTTTGAGCATTCACCATATGGGGTTGTTGGAGAGCAGTAAAACTGTCCGGGGAGAACACTTAACACCTCTGTTCCTTGTACTGACTTTACTTGGACAGTTCTCCAAGTTCTGGAGATTTGGAAGGAATAAAAGGCTTCTAGGAAAGTGCTGGTGCCAGGTGTTGGTGCCCAGGAGCTCAGAAGTCTCTCACAGTGGTCCTGGGTTTCTCAGACCTGTGCTGAAGTTGGGTTGGCATGGGCAGGTCTGAGCTCTGAGCACTTGTAACTTGTTTTTATGTAGTCACTGACTAAGCCTCAGGTGGATGGATTTGTTGGTGTTTCAGAAATAGGAAAGCAGACAGAAATAAGTGATTAGCTCAGATTAACACCAGGAATTAGTAGTTGTGAAAGTGCTTCGAATTAGAATGTTAAAGTACTATTTTCACCTTGGAACCTCCAGAACCAGTCTCCTACAACAATCAAATGTGCTGTTGTTTGAAAGCTGACCTGACTTGTCTCCATAGAGCATTTCTGTAGATCTGTCAGGGTAAAGTAAGTTATTGGAGCTGCTTTCACTCTGTGCTGGATGTGCTCCTTCCCCAGGGAGGAGGATGATTCCTATGCCAGGAGCTGGCTCAGGGCACAGCAAGGCTGAAGGCCAAAACTGTGGAGATTTTAGTAGTGGAATCCTCACCCCTGGAAGTGTTGAAAAGGCCTGTGGATGTGGCACTTGGGACATGGTTTAGTGGTGAACACAGCAGTGCAGGGCAAAAAGTTGGACTTGATGATTTTAGAGGGCTTTTCCAACCTTAAGGATTCTGTGATTCCATGACTTCCTCTCAAAGATACCCAAAGCAGGAAAAGCTTTGCTCCCTGTTTTCCTAACACAGGGAAAGGCTTCAACATCATTTTCAGTGCTGAGGAAAACAAATCCTGGTATGGGATGAGCATCAGTGGAGAGAAGAGGCCACCCTTTGTCTGCACAGGGCTGGAGCAGGGAGGTGGCACAGGGGAGGGGACTCCTGTTCCAGTTAAGTGCAGTCGGCTTAGTGCTCCCAAAGCTGCTTAGCCCTCACATTCTGCCACAGGGCAGTTTTTAAAACAGGCAAAGCCTCTTAACACTGGAAAGGCTGGGATTTGATGGAGGTGCTGACTAGTCTCAATACCCCGGGAGGAAATGGATGCAGAAGTTGCTGGCGTGGGGTTGGGAAAAGGTGATGGTCTCCGTGTGTTGGGGAGAGAATTCTTTCCCCTGTCCTGTCTGAGCAGGGCAGTGTGAGCCTCCAGAACTGAGAGTGTCTTCAGAGACATCAGTTTTGAATTAAACCAGGCAGTAGTGGAGATGCATTTAGGCTGCTCTCACTGCTGGTGTGGCCTCCAGAGAACAGCCAGAAATTCCTGGTATTTCAGGGCAGCCTTCATTTAAATTTGCTTCCCCCTGCAGATTATTTGTGCACTCCAGAGGAAAATGTTTACAAGATAGACTTCACCAGGTTCAAAATCCGGGACATGGAATCTGGCACAGTCTTGTTTGAAATCACCAAGCCAGCAGCTTCAGGTGAGTGCACACACAAAATGAGGTTTCCATGAACAAATGCTTTCTTTTGCCTTTCCCCACTCCTTTTACTCCATACATTTCCCAAAAGTAGCAGGATCTCTCCACTGCAGGAGGGCTGGAGCCTCATATTGAGGCAGGAATATTTCTCAGGTGTCTCTTTGTACCAACAGGGTGAGCAGAGCTGGCTGCTGCTGTGCTCTTCCTGTTGCCATCTGTGATGGGAAGGGACAGATGGATGTTGTAAACAGGAGCAGAGGAGGAGGAGATCACTGGGTGCTTTTCTCTTGGCTGTTCATCAGTTTGTGCCCCCTGCACATAATTGAGCTGCTAGTTTAACATCTCTCACTGAGGAGTCAGGAAAATGGTATTTCCAAAAGGGAGAAACTGCCAACGGGCAAATTAAACAAACTGAACGTTTGCCTTTTTCTTTTTTAAATTAAGTTTTAGGTGTTACTTGTAAGCATCCAAGTGTTGCCTGTTGCCGGTGGTGATAAAAACCCAGGGCAACTGTTCTTTTCCTGGCCAAGCACTTTTAACCCTTCCCCACCTCCCTGCAGGTGAGAAGAAGTTTTCTGTAGCTTATAGGTAGCAAACCAAGCACGCTAAGGAGAAATGCCTTGTTCAGAGTCACTCTGCAGCCCTGACCTGAGGCAGGAGCAGTAGATGAGGAATAGAAATCCAGAAGATAAAAAATCACTCAAACCAAAGCCCATCCTGCAACATCCCATCTCTGAGTGACCAGTGGTGGACACCTCAGGACAGGACGAGGCTGAGCTCAGCCCCAGAGTGATTTCCTGGTTTATGTGGCACAAGAACACCACCACAGGTATTTCCCCTGAGTTTCTGGTTCTCAGGCAGCTCTGACAGAGCTTTCCTTGGGTTTTTGCAGAGCGGGAGCACAATGACAGGAAGGACGTGGACCCCAACGCCGGCCGCTTCGTGCGCTACCAGTTCACCCCGGCCTTCCTCAGGCTGCGGCAAGTGGGAGCCACGTGAGTAACTCCCCCTCTGCTCCTCGGCCTGGCATACAAACAACTCAAATCTCAGGGAAAAAAACAACCCATCTCTCCCATGTTCATCCTGCCAGGAAGCTCATTGAGCTGATTTTTCATTTATTATGAGGGTCTCCAGGTTTCTTGCCTCCTCTGTCACTTTAGGCTGTTTAGTCAGTGGTAGGCTTTGTGCTAAGACAAAAGAAGCAAAATAAAGTGAGAAGAAAGAAGAGAATGTTAAGAGATAACTATCCAAAGAGGAGAAAACTCTGGGGAGACCTTAGAGCATCTTCCAGTGCCTGAAGGGACTCCCAAGAGAGCTGGAAAGGCCCTGGAGTGACAGGACACAAGGAATGGCTTCCCAGTGCCAGAGGGCAGGGTTAGATGGGATATTGGGATGAAATTGTTCCCTATAAATAGGGTGGGGAAGCTCTGGCACAGGTTTCCCAGAGCAGCCGTGGCTGTTCCATCCCTGGAGGTGTCCAAGGCCAGGCTGGATGGAGCTTGGAGGAACCTGGGAGAGTGGAAGGTGTCCCTGCCCATGGCAGGGCTGAAATTTGATGAGCTTTAAGGTGTTTATCTAATGCTGTGCTGTGTCCCTGTAGAATGCTTTAAGTAAAAGAGGAAACAATAATTTGATTAGTGCTGTTGCTTTAAATTTTTGGCTTCTTTTTTTTTTCCCCCAGAGCTTTCTTTTGCCTTTCAGGAATGGTGCAGATGTTATTGAAGCATAAATTCTCACATCAGTTTTACCCTTCTTTTTCAGGGTGGAATTCACAGTAGGGGACAAACCCATTAATAATTTCCGGATGATTGAGAGGCACTACTTCCGTGACCAGCTGCTGAAAAGTTTTGATTTTGAATTTGGCTTCTGCATCCCCAGCAGTAAAAATACTTGTGAGCACATCTATGAATTCCCCCAGCTCTCGGAGGATCTCAGTAAGCTCTTAATTATAAACTTTCATTTCTGGGTTGTCACACCATGATGTTCATCTGAGGTGGTTTGGGGGAGCCCTTTTTTAAAAACTGTCTCTAGAGAGTGGGTTGGGTAGAATAATTCATCCTTTTATATCTGTGTTAACACTGATTTTGTTTTCTAGTAGGACGTATCTCATCACACATGAGGCAGTTGTTTTGGTTTTTTTTTTTTTAATTCATAAAAGGGAAGCTTTGGTATCAAGGAGAAAAAAAAGATAATTGTGTTATAAAACAAGTAAAAAAATAAGATTAAAAAGACATCCAATAAATGGATAACTTAAATGTTATGATCTCTTTTAATGTTTGATGTGCTATATTGTAAGCTTGAGAGGTTTTTAGTATGAACATAACTTTTATTTTCTCTCCTCTCTCCCAAGACACAATAGCACAAGCACTAAATCTCTGTGATCTTCCTCTTTACAACCCCTAATTGTGTGTGTCAGCACTAATATTACAATCTATGAAAATACAGTGAGGCCCTGCTGTCAAACCAGAACAAATTTACCTTGAGTTTGCTGTTTTATCATTGTTTTTAAAAGCAAAACAAAAAGAACCCCAACCCAAAATGTTATGGGTTCTGGTTCTGAGGTCCCCTTTATATGGTGCCTTAAAATATTTGGATTATGAGCATTTTTCACCCCTGAAAATGTTAAAAGAAAGTGTGGATGTAGCACAAGGGTTTAGTGAATTCAGGTTGGATTTTAAGGCCTTAGAGGGCTTTTCCAACATAAAAATTCCACGATTGTGCTTGAATTGCTCAAAAAACACCAACAAGGAGTGGTTAGGGCAATTCCCATTTGGATTTTGGTTTTTCACCTGATTTTGCAGCTGCCTGGGTGACACTGAGCAGTGCTTGAGCCCAGCCTGGAGCATTGCTGTTAATTTTGTCGGGTTTCTTTTCCCCTCCGTTTCCCCCTCAGTTCGAGAGATGATCCTGCACCCCTACGAGACACAGTCGGACAGTTTCTACTTTGTAGACAACAAGCTGGTGATGCACAACAAGGCAGATTATTCATACAGTGGAGGACCTTGAGCGTGGGCTGGACGGCCCCAGCTGCACTGGCCTCCCCTTCCCTCTGGAAGTCGTCAGGGATCCCAACACCTCCAGCTCCGCTGCCTGCAATGTCACCTGGACAAGGACCCACCAACCAAGGACTCTTTGCCACAGTAGGAGTTTCATGACATCTCTTTTGAGCTTTGAAGCAGACCCAAGTCCTTCAGAAAGTTTTAAGCTAAAATGATCTTTGGATACCACTTCCCTAAGTTCTTTAAGTGTCTGCTTTGGAAATGGCCTTGTGGGACCTGAGGGGTTTTGCCCTAATTCTGTCAAGTTATGTTCTTGCCCTCGAGTATCTTTTAGGATTGCTTTCCCAAAGAATGTAATCAGAGAAACCATGGGAGTGGATGGATGCAAAGGCAGAGGTTTGGGTGGTTGTTTCTCTTTGTGAATGCTTCAAAGGCCAATTTAACTTGTCCAGCCTGTTGAAAATATCGAGCAGAACATCTCACAAAGACAAGTTTCATCTTCAGGTTGGCTCTCTCCATGAGTATTTCATCCTTTAGTTTCGATCCTTCTGTGTAATGTTCTGTTTAACCTTGGAAACACCAGAACCTGCAATGAAGAGCAGTAGTTCAGTGACAGAGCTGTGTTAATTGGGTGTTTTTACATTTACATTCCTTTTACATTTCAGATGAAGGTAAAATGGCACTGTGGGTCTATGAACCTCCATAAGTACATTCCATTAATTTCGGTTTTTTGCAGAATAATCAGGAAAAACAGAAGGATTTTTGCTTTATTTAACAGTCAGCCTTTTCATGCCACACATTTCCCATGTCTGTTTTCTTTCATCTCTGCTTGATACAAGATAAAGGCTTCAGCACTGCTTGTTAGAGCAACGTTTTAATTGTCTAGGGCAGCTGGGGAGTGTGGAATTTCCAATTTTCTACTTGTATCTGCATTTAAAGGAGGTTAAGACAGCGTTTCCCCTTAGTTAAAAATGTCATCAGATATTAATACAGGTAAAACTAAATCTAATAATTGACAACTTTAACACACAGCAAAAAAATTTAGCAAAAATTCTCTCTTCAGACTCTGGAAGAATTTTAACACCAATTTAGCCCAAGAAATAACAACACCAAGAATAAACTAGTGTGGGGTGACCTGTTGTCATGAAACCCTTACTCTGAAGGTCAGTTCACTGATACTTTAAAAAAAAACCCAACAAAAATAAGAGACAGTTGCAGTCTGTAGATATTTCTATAAATACTTGATGTCTCCATGTCTGTTTCTGTGAGTTGAAGTGGAACATTCTATGTTAGCCTCGGATAGGTGTAATAATTGTAATAATTTTTATAAAAATACCATTTCCAGTCGTGATGAGCATCTCTGTAGTCGCAGCCTGCGTCAGACAGGACCACAAACAATTCCAAGTGTAGCCTGAGGACAGGGAGGTTTTTGTGCTCGTGTTGGGGTTGTGGTCACTTTTCAATGTGTCACCATTTGTATTTGGCTTGGCTTTTTTGACTGCTGAGAGAGGAGGCAGGTTTTTTTTTTTTTTTAAAAAAAACCAGCAATTTTAGGTTACAGCACAGCTTTTATTAAGCTTGGTAGCTCCAAAAGTGTGTCAAGTTCACTGATTTTACACAAGTAGTAGCTTGTAGTAATTCTTAGCACAGTGAGACTTGTATTTATCACTATTTTTTGTCTCTAGTGTGTTAAATCATACAAGTAGCCTACAGCTGACTGACCAGTTTGAGAAATACAAAGGATTTCCTCATTATTTGTGCAGTGCTTTGAGCTACTGACCATTATAATTACTAAAGATGAAAATAGTTTCAAAAAGATTTTCATTCTTCCCCCACCTTTTTTTTTTTTTTTAAATCAGGGCTGTTAAATCATATATCCAATGACATTTTCCAAGTTTTAAGTATTTCTGGGTTTTGTTTCAATTTGCAGGAGAAAAAAAAACTTAATTTAAAGGCAAAATAGAGTGTATGTTTATAATTACCACTCTGTACAGGGTTTTTTGGGGGTTTATTTTTCACTTGTTGTTCATAACAGTCACTTCTGTGCATAAGATTTTTAAAAGACTTTTAGGAATGGAATTTGCCCAGAATTTCCAGTCATCTATTTAATATGTTGTGATGAGATCAGTTATACTTTGGTGTGGACTCTTGGGTCATTTGATGGAGTTTCCTCTGAAACAGTCACGTTCTGCTCCTTTTTTATGCTGCCTCCTTTCAAGACTTGTAAAAAAAGGGTAATTCCATAAAAATTTTACTGCAGTCAAGGGAAATTTGAGTGGTAGACATGGCCATTATAAAAGAACCAAGGGAAAGTCACCGTGTTCCCAGGAGTGCAGAGCGTGGATGGAATTTCTGACATTTTTCTAGGATAGATTTGAGGTTAAACACGAGAAGATGAATTATCAGCTGCTCCTCTCCTGAAATCTTTTATAATTCAGATTATATATGTAATAATTCCAGCCTCACAGAAAATTTAGTGTGAATCATGTGGGAGCTATTACACTGAGTGAGTTTATGGCCTAATATTATTAGGAATATTTTAAGCCAGAAATAAAGATTGGACATTTTCAATAAAATCAATTCCAACCAATTTTAGCTTTAGCTTTTCAGTTGGGACAATTTTACTCGTATTAAAAATCTCCATAATTTACCACAAGTAACAAATTCTGATTTCTAAACCAAGGCAAACAACAGAACTTTCTGTAGGAATTTCAGTGAAGGTGCTTTTTTCTGTGTCCCACTGAGGCAGTTATCACTGTTATCTCTCTGTTTCACTTGGGAACTCTTTGTTAGCATTTCCTCAAGGTCATCCCCATCCACAATTTTTACAAACACCTGGGAATCACTGTCCAGGAGAGAGGTTCTGTTCCTTTCCCACCTGCTCATGCAGCAGCATCACGTGTGGTGTTGACATCAGGCACATAAACAGCACTTAAAAAATGTTTCTTCAAAAACTTTGGCTGTGGAGTTGCTGTTTTAATGCTGCTTCTGTCCTTGTTTTGATTAAATTCACCTTCAGAATTTCGTGTTAAAGACCAAACTTTGTGCAGCACCCAATAATTTCAACGTCCTTCTAAAAGGGAGCTGAATTTGCTGCCCCGTTGTGAAACCCACATTTTTTTCCTCTTAAATTGGCAGCTGATTCATATTATAAACCAGTTGAGAATGAAGTCTTAGCAGCATTGTTCACAGAAGAATTTGTTAATCTTCTTGACTAGCTATTATTTTGTATTTTAACATTCATCTTTATTGGGTTTACTTTGGAAGTTCATTGCGAAATCACCAAATATTGGCTCTGGGATGAAAAGAATTGTTGTATTTTCTTCCTTGATCTCATTTTAAACATGACTTTAATTAGCACTACGGCTCTGTTTTAACAAGCCAGCCTGGCAATTTGGGATCTGACTTTTCTGAAAGTGAAAGAAAACATCCAAGAGCTAACCAAGATTATCTGCTAATAATGCCCGGCTGTTTCCTGTCATAAAACAGGATTAAGTGTGTGCTTTACACAGTGACTTAATCTAGGAAAAAGAAACTAAGTCTCTCTGAGTGCTAATAGTGACATAATTTTTCTGAGAGACAGGGAAATTACAGCTCAACACATTCTTTCAGGGAAATTATAATTTGACATATTTTTTCACTTTGTCAGTCTTGTATTCCTTTAGTAGTCACAGTTTTTAAGAAAAGCAGCAATACATTCATGATGAGCTGCATGCTCTAACAACTCACACTTCTGTGGCAGGGAGAGAACCATTTCTTTTATAGAATTAACACATCAGCTGTGACTGAAAATCTAGAAACTTTGCTTTCAGTTCAGTGGCAAAAGCCAAAATTGTTTCTGTGAATTCTCCGTTACGTGGTGACATTTCTGAAATAACTGAGAGATCCACCCTTCCTGGCTCAGAAGAATTTATTTATTTATTTATTTTAGTGTAGAAAGTCTCTCCAGCATTGAAAACAATCTGCTGGGATTTAGTTCTTTCTATAATCTCTATGTCTTGTTTTTTTGAGCAGCTCTATTTTCCACCTCTGTCCTCTGAGTTTTACTCCAAAATCTCGTGTGGTGTCACAGTGGTGGCTGGCTCTGTGTGAAACATGCAGGCTACCAACTTCCAAATCCCTTCAGTTTGAGAAAAAACCTGTTAAAGTATATTGAGAATTATCCTACATATCAACCCATAAAAAATAAATCCCAAAAAACTAATCTTCATGACAAAAGTTAAAGGAAACTCTTAGTCATGTAAAGATTGGGGCTATTTAAGGTAAGAAAATGCTAATACCCAACTGTCATATTTAGTAAGTATGATAAAAATGCTCTATTAATTATTCATAACCTGGAAAAGATGGTTAACAGCTCAGCTTTAATTAGATCTGGTTAGGAAGGAAACCATAGAAGTCACTGCTGTTGTTTGGGGCTGCAGGGCAGCAGCTGGGACTGTGTGTATGGCACAAAATTTGGGCAGGTTTGTGTGCATTTCAGGGGGAAAGGTGAGGGAAAGGAGGACAAGGACAGAAAAAAAAATTTAATTTCAGCTATTTGGACCCAAGAGCTTCAAGGCCATGGTGAGTGACTCAATTTTCTCCTGGGTCTGAGGCAGCTGGGAGCTCCTGCTCATGGTTCTTCTCTCTACCCCCAGCGTGATCACTGCCTAAATTTATAGAGGTTTTCAGTATTCATGTGAAATACCATTGAGAGTTCATATCATGTAATCTACATGGAAATTCCTGATTTATTTGAGGGCTGTGATGCTCCAGGTCTCACCTTGCAGCTCAGTTGTTCTCCCCATCACTGGTCAGTGGGTGAAATGGTGTTTGTGTGTCTGCAGCCCCCCAAAAACCCCTCCTGTGCTCCTGCCTGCTCTGGTGTCTGCTTGTATCTTAATACACCCAGCAAACCTGTTTGAATGTGACTTTTTTTTTTCTTGGCATAGAAACAGAATTGTCTGTATTAAAATGTATTTATAAAAATATATATATATCTATTTTTTGTGGAAGGAAAGTAGGATTCTGGTTACTATACCACTGGGAAAACGTCAGGAGCATTTTTACCGAGTTAATTTCTAATTCTTTGTACCTTGGTAGTGATTTGTTTGCTAGGAGAACATTCACTGTGGCCCATCCTGTGGCAATGCAATGCACTGTCATGCAGAGAATCTGGTTTTCAGAAAACTGGGAGTCTTTTCTTTCCTTTTTGGGACAGGAGGGAACTGAGGAAATCACCAGGAATAGAAGGAACCTTGGCACAGAATCCGTTCTGTGGCTTTGGCCTCAGCCTGTTTGACTTTTTGCAGATTAAGCAGAGAGAGAGAAAAGATTGAGACTTCAGGATTAAAAAAAAAAAAAAAAGAAAATTAGATGCTACAATTTAGTCTTCCTGTAGGAGAAGGAGAGTCCTTAAATTAATTTATACAAGGTTTAAATAGGGACTGCACTTGCTTCAATTGATTTAATATTGGCAGCTTAGTCATTGATGTGCATCCTAGGGAATATGCTTAACTTTTTCCATTACCTTGGAAAATGGTTCAAAATCATGTCACTTCCATTAGCAAGTGTTTCTTCTCCTGTAACAAATTGCAAAATGTAAAAAAAAAAAGAGAAATAAATTATTGATCCTAGAAACAAGGGTGATTGTCTATTTTATTTAAGTATTTCTATAAGAAAAATTCAAACTTTCATTTCAGGTTTTTTCCATCAATATTCAAACTCCAGTTTTTGTGCCAATGTGTGTGTGAGCAGCTTCATTTTTTGGTGATTGATGGAAAGACTGCAGTGGTTTGGGTTCTGTGGGTAAAACCATCATGTTAAAAGTGTTCAAGTGGGATTTAACTTTCAGATTGGGAAAATGTCTTGGGGTGTGATTAAAATAAATTGGTATTAATTACATTAATGGCACATTGGAGTTGCACAGATCACAGCTGTGTATCAGGTTGTGATTTAAAAACATTTGCAAGTTTGAAAACTCGATTTGAAAAGCAAAGTGAAAAAAATTGAGAATTTGAACAAATGAAAAACGTGAAAAATAAATTAGTTTCAAAGTACATTAACAGAACCTTGGAGTTCCCTGGATCACTCTTATGCACCAGGTTGGGCTTCTGAAGGATTTCTGGCTGCACTTTGGAGAATCAAGTTTTGAAATTATGTGAAAATTGTTATCTCTGCCTTATCGACTACAACTGAACCAGCTGCTGGGGCTGAAGTGAGATTTACTGCAGTAATTCCATCTTGATGGCTTTGATATTTTATTCAGAAATTCCTGGGAATACCTCTGTAAGCACAACAACTCTCAAGAGAAGAGAAGTAGGATGTTTTTGTTGGAAAATACCTCCTATAACTCCTTTTGATTCCACAGAATTCCTGGGAACTCCTCACTGACACAATATCCTGTGGGACATCGCTGTGTGCTGGAATTTGAGTAAGGAATTTATTAATACAAGAGTTTCCCTTTTGGGTTGTGACTTGGAATTCTTGCAAAGACTGAATGCTGATTCACTGAATACCTAAAAATCACTGAATACCTAAAAAAAAAGACCAAAATCAGTGCTGATAACTAATAAAGCAGATTAAACAGTCTCTGATTTTAGTGCATAGGTATAATTACCTGGACTTGGTTAGAAATCTTCTGAGATTGCAAAGAACCTGAAATTAAAAAAAAAAAAGGAATTTTATTCCCATGAAAACTCCACAGTGTTAAATGTCTGCCAAAAATCCACTGCATTACCAGTGCTTTCCCTCCCCCCTTTAGCTGGTTTATCAGCCTCATTTATTAATAAATATGTCTAATCATTCTGGAGATGTTCTCTGCTTCTCCTCAGATTCTTATTTCCTTTGGCATTTCTCAGCTGCTGAGTTATTGTGGCAAATCTTATGTGTTCACCCCATGTTTCTATTTTATTTGTCATTGTTCAAGGGCATTCATCTATCTCTGACTTGCATTCCATTAACGTCTTTCACTTGTAGGAGGAACACTTCTCAGTGATAAAGTACTCCAAATTCCTCAATTTTTCCCTCTAACACCATGGATCTTACTTTAAAGATAATTTTTCGAGATTACTGAAATCTCTCATTGCATGCTAGGATAACCCAGAACTATTTATTCTCCCTATCTGAGTCCACAAAATAGAGCAATTCCTTTACGGAGATGATTTTTTTTCCTCCTTCACCAGTGCTGTACAGGAACTTAAAATAGGAGATGAAATCATCCTAGATAATGTATTTTAATTAAAACTACAAAGAGAATTTAGGTAGGTAGAGCATAATTGCAGTTGGATGGTTTCCAGCCATTATTTTGAAAACTGACCTGGGATCTTATATAACAAAGGCCTGTTTTATTTAATAATAATTTAATTATTCTAGAGGAGGGCGTAAACCATGTTAATGAAGCTGCATATGAAAGTAATCTGTAGCGAGAAATAAAAACAGGCAGGGAATTTACAAACAACAATAGAGAAAACACATAATTAAATTTACTTTATGAAAGAGAGATAACACAGACAGGAGAGAAGAGTTCTAAACACCTTCAGTCCTTCCTTTCCTGTGGAATGACAGGATAAATCAGAAAAGGGGGATAATAACTGGGATTAAATTAGATATGAGGAAGAAATTTTTCCCTCTGAGGGTGGTGAGGCCTTGGCAGAAGTTGCCCAGAGAACTACATGTACCAGACCTGAAAGCTAAAAACATTTAGAATCTATTTTGGTTAAAAAACCCAAAAAACAACCAAACACCAAACCCAAAACTCCAACCCAAAGTTTGTTTTTTATGAGTTACATGAAGGGCACAGTGCACCAATGTTGTGCCAATGTTAAAACTCTGTTCACTGCCATTTGACTGGGGTTGAAAATCGTGTTTTTATTTCCCAAATGCATTCCTTACCATCCTGATCTATAATTAAGTGTCTAATTAAACCTGCTGCCTGCTTTGATGTCTGCACAGGTTCATAAGTCAGGAGAACAGAGGGTTTGCTGTAACCCTTAAAATTAAAATTCAAGTTAAAGAGACCTGAGCACAAGTTCAGAGGAGCAGCGCTGCCCCAGACACGCTGAGGTTCTTCAGCACTGAGATGTCAGATTTTAAAGATATTTCCCCTCTGGAATTCATCAGCTGGCATTGCTCATCACTAAATTTAAAATAACAGTGCAGAAATGTTCCTTGCAGCTGACAAACACTGGGCTGTGCTTCCTGCTGGCTGTGTGGCAGGAGATGCTTGAAGGAAACACAAACACAAGTGTCACCACTCAGATAACTTTTAAGAGGCATTATTTCAGCCAATGTTTTAATTTCTGTGAGGTCTGTTAATATGAGAAGGATCATTTCCAGCCAAAACAAAAAAATTGCACTTTTTAAAATGCCTCTAATGCCAACTAAAGGCATTAAAGGCCTAAAAAACCTAAGGATTGCAGTTTTCTCCTCAGATTAACTGGGTATTTGGTAGAAAATATTTTTTCTGTGTATTTTAGGGATTTTTTTATGTTTTAAAGTTGATCTTTACAGATAGAGGGAAATAGAGGGAAAGGCAAGTATAACAAATACCTGAAGAGATCGTTCAGGCCTGGTGCCTCCAGCAGGCCCAAACACGCTGGGCTTATTCATGGATTTGAAATTAAATTCTTCAGCAGCTTCCTGGATGAGCAAGGTTTTAAGTTCTGTGTTCATCCAAATAAAGTGAATTCCTTTCTCCAGTTTTTTTGTGACTGATTTGCTTCTGCCTGAGCTCTCTGTGGGGTTTTTTTCCCTCATGCACCCAGCCCGGCCTGCAGCTGCTGGAATGAATTTCCTGGTGTATATATGTGTGAGTAATATATATATAAATAAAATAATTTATATATAAATAAAGCACAGCATGTGTATATAAAACACTGTATATGAACAGAAAATTATATAATATAACATTATATGTACATAAACTATTTGTGTGTGTGTGCATATATATAACACTATATATGTATTCAAAGACACAAGAGTCACCAACTTAAAACTTAATACCTCTGGGTAGATATTATTAGAAGGATAATATTACCCTAAGTGCCTTTTTTTTTAAAGCAAATACACATTTTAGTCAAATAAATACACATTTTAATACAGACATGCATTGAGGAATTAATTAATGAGGGAGGAATTAATTCATGTGACTAATGAAGGCCTTTGCTGCCCAGCCAGGCCTGATTGGGTTTGTCAGGAATAAATAAAGATTTCTCTGGCCTCTCCTGGAAATAAAGATTTCCTGGCCCAGATCACAGCTGGAACCATCCAGAGTGGGATTTTCCCCTTTATCCAAGCAGCAAAATCGCTCTGGAGTGAATTTATTGTGGCCTTCAAGCATCCAAAGGGCCTCCAAAAGTGCTGGGGTGGGGATTTTGAGAAATTAGGACAAGGGGAAAAGGCTTCAAACTGAGAGAGGAGAGGTTCAGATGGGATGTGAGGGGGAAATTTTTGGCTCTGAGGGAATTTTTGGCTCTGTGGTGAAGCACGTGGAAGTCGTGGCTCAACGCCAATCTTGGAGCAACCTGGCCCTGTGGAAGGTGTTGGAGCAAAATGGTCTTGAAGGTCCCTTCCCACCCAAACCATTCTGTGATTTTATGATTTAAAAAAGACCTAAGAATCATCAATTTCATGTTTCAGTCAGTATTTATTATGATTATACCCAATACCTGGTATTTGTCATAAATGTGCTGCCTGAATAAGAGCCCCCAGGTGAAATAAATGCCATGTGAATTAATGATCTTCCCACTGCTGTAATTTTCAGTAATTTCAGTATTTGTGAGGCAAACAAATATTCTTTGTGTGTGTGTTTATTTCTTTGAACTAAAACCCCTTTTATAGCCCTTTTCTGCTTCTACACAGACTGCATATAAATTCTGTTTTATGGTAACTCCATCATTCATTATTTTAGTAGTTCTCAATTCAATTTTTGCTGTGATCACAGATGGAAAATGCTTCTTTAAAGCTTCCTTTTATATCATTGCAGGGAGGGAATGCCCAGTGAACCAGAGAGCTCATCTTCCAGTACTGAGGATTTTGAGTTTGTTTGTGTAAGATTGGAAATGGATTAGGAGGTCAGGAAAAGCTCATGTAAAAGTGTTTGCTGGTTTTGATATTTAATGGTCTAAACACAAATATTTACACACAGATCTGGAAGCCTGCAGTACAAAAATGGAGCAACAGCCCCGATAAACTAAATTCTGGAATCCAAATATTTATTCCAATAGTTTAAATTTGTTTGAAAGTGCCAATAAATCTGTTACACTTCTCAAGCTTTGTGTACAGAGAAGCTGATGTGATATTCAGTGTTTTATTTGTTCCATAATTCCAGTTAATCATTGCTGGGTTTAAGTAGCTCAGTGCTGTGCCAGAGAGAATTCTTCTCAGATCAGTTCCTATCTCAACAAAAGCAAATGAATGTTCAGGGGTGATGTTTTTACACCAAGAACAGGCAAATATGGGAGACAGAAATCTTGTTATAATTTGGGCCCATGAGAAGAGAAAAGAGCTTCAAAACATAGTTCCAATATAAATGGTTATTTGAATTTTTTGAAGTTTAAATGAAACCTGCAATAAAAAAACAGGTTAAGCTAATAAATCCTAAACTTTAGAGTGCAAATTTTTCCTAATCATATGTTGGAGAGGGCAGCAGTGAGCACTTTCTTCTGTTTGGAAATAAGATATTTTTATGGTAATTACACTTAAGGTTATTTTTTTCTCCTAGACAGGTTTGCATAATCTCTTTGGAAGAAGCTGATTAAGCAGACAACATTAGCCTTGGACTAGGAAAACTTCATTCTTTCCTTTCTTTCTCCCCTTGTTTTCTGCTTAAAATGGAATTTAATGTAAATGTATCATAAATAGATTTGCAATGTATGCAAAATACTGATTTTATGGTAGGTACAAAAGAAGGTGTCACTAAGGAAATGTTTATGTGCTATCAGTATGTCAAGTTATTTCAAAAGTCAAAAATAAGGATTGCATAAGCTGAGGGTTATTCTTGTATATAAACTTAAATAAAAGCAATTACATAAACATATTTTCAAATTTTTTTTGGTAATTGTTCTGGAATTGTAATTTATACCATAACTCTTTCCTCATGAACCCATATTTCAATGAGTAGGTTTTGTGTCGACCAGAATCACTAATGCTAAACTGGAGCAAGACAATAAAATTTCAGATGTAGAAGCCTGAAGTGGAGCATAAGGGAAACCCAAACCCAGACAATTTATATTAGTTAATAACTTGCATGATAGTTTGTTTGTTTGTTTATCTTAAACAGAACTCTTTTAAAACAAAAGTTATTACAGGACTTTTCTCATAACTTCTGTGAAATGACCAACCATTAATTTAATTCCATTAAATGTGGAATGCATTGGAGAAAACACTTTTAGGTGCTTTGAATAAATAACTTTATAAAGGAAGGACAAACCTCTGGTGTGGATACAAGAAACCCAAGAAAGCCCAAGAAAAAAAACATGTTCAAGTGTTTCTTTCCCTTTTGTTCTTTATGTCTGATCATTCTTCAAAGACTCATTGCCAAAAAAAATTAAATATATAAAGTCTGATTTCTTTTCTATTTCTTCCTCCCCCTCCAGCCTGTGATCATGTGTGTGGTCACAAGCATGGAATATATTGGTGCCTCTGAGGGAATGGCTGAGCCTGGGGCATGGAGGATACAAGTGACACACAGGAATTAATAAATCATGGATGGGTTGTTGTGCCCATAAATTATAAATCTTTGACTCAGAAAAAGCAGTTTTGCTTTTCTCGCTTTCAAAACCCGTGAATTTGGAGTTTCACAGATGTTTAGCTCAGCTTGATAATGTTGTCCAGACTCCTACTGTCAGTTTTGATGGATTTTTTTCACATGCCATGGATCTGCTTTAATCATAAATATTTTATTACACTTCTGTCGTGTTTTTAGAGCAATGAGCCATCCCACAGCACTTCCTCCAGTGTGTTCTCATGATTTTTTTTTTGTTGTCTCCCTCTACCAAATATAAAATACTGGGAATGCTGCTCATTCTGTCAGGAATATCTTGCAAAGGCCATGGTGTGGTTCAACGTGTGCGACTCATGAGGGGAATTTGTAAGGAGTTTAAAAAGGATTTAACAAGAATTTGGTGCAAACAGTGATTGAAAGCCATGGAGAACTGAGCATCTCACTCCCTCGGGGTGCTGAAAATGTTTCAGAAAATCCCTGTGCCAACTCTGTGGTGTTTGCAGAGAAAAGCTTGGAAATGGAGAGAATCTTGCCCAGAAATTCCTTGAGGATGGAGGTGTGCACAATTCCCACTGGGACTGAAGTGGCTGAAAGGAATTTGAGGAGTTTGGAGGGTCTGGACACCAGCACTGGGAGTCCTGGTCCAAGACTGGGATCTTCTGTTGGAGTCAGAGCTCACAAACACACAGAGTTGAGGGAACTCACCCCTCCCCTGAGCCAGACCTGTGTCTAATATTCACAGAGAACATTATTTACCAATTATTCTTATTATTTTTGGCTGAGGAGTGTCAGTGATTTATTTTAAGGCATCAGAGTATCTGTGTGTTGAAGAGCCACAGGGGTACAAAAACAGTACCTGAGCACAGGGCAGGGGCAGCTTTGGTTTTGCTTTTCCTCAAAGCATGTCTGTATTAAAATGTGTATTTATTTGACTAAAATGTGTATTTTTTTTTAAAAAGGCACTTAGGGTAATATTATCCTTCTAATAATATCTACCCAGAGGTATTTAGTTTTAAGTTGGTGACTCTTAAATTGCACTGGAGATATATATATATATATGTATGTATGTATTTATACTGTGTTTTTGAATACATATATAGTGTTATTTATATGCACACACACAAATAGTATTTTATATGTACATATAATGTTATATGTACATATAATTTTCTGTTCATATACAGTGTTTTAGATACACATGCTGTGCTTTATATATATTGTATATATATTACACACACATATATACACACACTGATTGGTTTATATTTATATTTATATTTATATTTATATTTATATTTATATTTATATTTATATTTATATTTATATTTATATTTATATTTATATTTATATTTATATTTATATTTATATTTATATATCTATATCTATATATCTATATCTATATATCTATATCTATATATCTATATCTATATTTATATCTATATAAACTATATTTATATCTTTATTTTTATATATATATATTATATTTATATACTGTTTAGCAGCTTTATACTCACTACATGCTGTAGACTTACCATAATATTCACATTTCTAATAATGTATAATAATTAGCTTTTTCTGTATTTCTTTATCTAAATGTTAAGATGGCAAAAAACTGATTCCCCCAGCTCTAATATGTTTGCATAACTCTCATCCTGCTGTTTTTTTTTTCCCTGGAGCAGCTTGGCCAACCTGGCTGCGTTTCTTCTGCTCCTCACTCTGTTTGAAGGAAGAGGAGTTGGAGTTAAGTGAGGATTTCTTGGTGGTTGCGTGAGGGATTACAAAGCTGCATCACGCGTGCTCCTCCTAAGTCGCCTTTATCCGTCTGCCCCTAATCTGATTTTAAGTCTGGACTAGTAGGGAAGGGTGAGGGTGTAGCTTTGGGCCTGGCTTTGGGCAGAGCTCCCACCTTGCTGTGAGACTGCAGCAAATTAAACTCATGTGTCTTCATTTTAACAATCCCATCTCCTTTGTTCCATCCTTGAGAATCCCTCCCCGCTTTTCCATGGTCTAAACCACCCAGTCTGACTCAAGCTTTAACCTCCTGGTTTAGTCTGAGTTTACATCATCTGTGAATGGAGAGCAGAGAATCCCAGGATGGGATAGGTTGGAAAGGACCTTAAAGATCACCCAGTGCCACCTCCTGCCATGGGCAGGGACATCTTCCACTGTCCCAAATTGTTCCAAGCCTCATCCATCCTGACCTTGGGTTGGAAAGGACCTTAAAGATCACCCAGTGCCACCTCCTGCCATGGGCAGGGACATCTTCCACTGTCCCAGATTGTTCCAAGCCTCATCCAGCCTGACCTTGGGTTGGAAAGGACCTTAAAGATCATCCAGTGCCACCCCCTGCCATGGGCAGGGACATGTTCCACTGTCCCAAATTGTTCCAAGCCTCATCCATCCTGACCTTGGACACCTCCAAGGATGGGGCAGCCACAGCTTCTCTGGGCAACCTGATATTATTTTGGGTTTCTTGACTATTTTCCATACTGCTGTTAAGTTCCCTCTTCAGCTTACTCTGGGTTTATATTTCATCACTGAAACCGAAATAGTTTTATTCTATTTTATTCTATTTTTCTACTTTTTTATTCCTTCTTTGTAGAAAATCAAAGGGAGAAGAGTACCCCTGAAAAACTGGCCTAAGTTTAGTTCAGAGTAGGAACTTAATGCAAGATTTGGTTCAGCATCACAATAAACCCCACTGGAGGTATCAGTAAAAACTCAGATGCTCTCTGGATTTGGCCAACTGCAATTTCTCTCTTCTTTCTTATTACCATTCAAAAAAATTCTTCATTTAATGGCTTAACAATTCATGATAATATTTAGTTTATGTGGCAAAAGAGAAGAGGCATGAATGGGAATAATTTCCAGCCAAGTAAAAATTCTACTAAATAGTTTTGTTCTTTTTTATTAAAAAAGCAGAGTTTAAAATTTCTTTTTAAATACAGTAAAACTTAGATATTTTCCACTGAAGTATATTTGTTGCTTTGGTTTAGTCTGTCAGCAGCTTGTCCTCTATCTTCTAATACCTGCAGAATTTTCAGTTCACGTTTACCAAAACCCAGAACTTCTTTCAGGGGGGTTATAAATGTTTTAGGTTTGATATTTTGAGTGGTGGATGTTGTTGCCATTGGTGGCTCCAAGAAATAAGTTAAATTGTTGTCTGCTGTGAGTTCTGTGTTCATTTGCAAGCAGCTTTTGTTAAAGAAAAAAAAAAAAAGAAAAGGAAAAAAAGAAGGCCAAGAATTTGTTTTCCTCTTATTTCTGGAAGATGAAGAAGATGAGCGACTTGATAAAACGGTGTTGACAAGTTCAGCTGTTAACCACATTATCTTTAAATAATATTTTAATTTTTTTTTTAATATCTGTCTGTAGAAAATAATCATAATAAAGCTACATATCCTGCGGGTGAGTTCTGGGAGGGGGAAAAAAAAAAAAAAAGATAAAATTCTCATTGCCATGGGCACTGACATCACCCAGCCAGGGCAGTGTGTGATGGTTAGGACTGGGTTCCCATCCCGGCGATGGTTTTTTTGGGGGTTGGTTCACATTAAGGCGATGGGTTTGGAGCCGGGACTGCTCAGGTACGAAGGGGACACCGTGTCCAGCTCCATGAAGGCGGAGTAGAGCGTGGTGAGCTGCAGCTCCGGCGCGCTCCCGTGCGCGCCTCCGGCCGGGACGGGGACGCTGCTGCCGCCGCTCTCCAGCTGGCACTGAGAGGGAAAACACTGCGAGGGCATCGGCGAGGATGAAATGAGGACGAGGGGATCCACGGCCAGGCTGTCGTCTTTCAGCTCCTCCCAAAGATTCCCTGCAACAACAAAAAAATCAATCAATCAACAGATTGATTCACTTTTTCTTTTCTTTTTCATTTTTCCTCTCCATGTGTTTCTCTATATTTGCTTTTTTTCATCATCGTGTTGCAGGAGATGTTGGTTATTAAACATTAGTGTGTAGGTTGGTTATTAAACATTTGGATTAAACATTTGATCCTAATCTCTTGGGACTGAGGAAGGGAAGAGGTTGTTTGCATGGTTATTATTTGTCTGTCTCCGTGAATTTAAATCTGGGAGGAAATAGCGTTAATTTAAGAAAATGATTCTTTATCGAAAATTATTATTTATCAAAAACGATTTAAGAAAAAGAATTCTTTCTAAAATTCTGTTAGAAATGTATATTTACAAGGAATATAAGAAGACACCTCAGAAAATATAATTGTTAGGGGTGTAGGTCCTATTGCTGCCTTGGGAAGAGGGGAAGAGCATCCTTTTTAGCAGAGATGTGGAATCAATATTGATCAAGAGGAATGCTAACATGTTAATTCAATCAAATTTATTTCTCTTGGTGCCTTCCACTCAACGATTCTCTTGTAAGAATGGCACTAAATTGTTGTGCTTGAGTAGCTTTCAGCTGAAAACAGGTCTGAATTTAAAGAGCACATCCTAAATTCTGTATTGCAGTATTTAATATCAGCAATTGTAGCCGGGGAGGGGGAGCAGGAATGTTTTTTACATTCGTGGATGCAAATTTGTAGTGCTCCTGGGAAACCTTTAAAAGATTTAAGGCAAAACTGTGTGGTGTTTATATAAAATGTAATCCAGGAAGGTGGGGTTTGTAACAGCAGCGTGGAGATGTAAAAATAGGGGACAAAAATGGATCTTGTGAGGGATGGGATGGGATGGGATGGGATGGGGTGGGGTGGGGTGGGGTGGGGTGGGGTGGGGTGGGGTGGGATGGGATGGGAAGGGAAGGGAAGGGAAGGGATGGGAAGGGAAGGGAAGGGAAGGGAAGGGAAGGGAAGGGAAGGGAAGGGAAGGGAAGGGAAGGGAAGGGAAGGGAAGGGAAGGGAAGGGAAGGGAAGGGAAGGGAAGGGAAGGGAAGGGAAGGGAAGGGAAGGGAAGGGAAGGGAAGGGAAGGGAAGGGAAGGGAAGGGAAGGGAAGGGAAGGGAAGGGAAGGGAAGGGAAGGGAAGGGAAGGGAAGGGAAGGGAAGGGAAGGGAAAGGAAAGGAAAGGAAAGGAAAGGAAAGGAAAGGAAAGGAAAGGAAAGGAAAGGAAAGGAAAGGAAAGGAAAGGAAAGGAAAGGAAAGGAAAGGAAAGGAAAGGAAAGGAAAGGAAAGGAAAGGAAAGGAAAGGAAAGGAAAGGAAAGGAAAGGAAAGGAAAGGAAAGGAAAGGAAAGGAAAGGAAAGGAAAGGAAAGGAAAGGAAAGGAAAGGAAAGGAAAGGAAAGGAAAGGAAAGGAAAGGAAAGGAAAGGAAAGGAGGATGGGATGGGATGGGATGGGATGGGATGGGATGGGATGGGATGGGATGGGATGGGATGGGATGGGATGTAACAAACCTGACTCTCCAAGATCAAAACCCCTCAAACACCCACCTTGGAGATCAAAATCAGTGAGGGACGGATTAAGAGCATCGATGTCATTGCTGAGGTCTCCCTCCTGCAGCAGCGTGTCCTGCACCGTCCTGGCCGGGGAATGCTCGGGCAGCATCTTCATCCCGCAGCTCGGGGGGCTCTGAGCCGGCACTGGGGAATCCTGAGGGATGCTGGGCTGAGTCCGGAGCTGGCTTTGAGCCTCCCCAGCAGGGAACAGGCTCTGAGGGTCCGGCGTGTGCTGCATCAGCGCGGTGGGGATTTGGGGGAAGCCCTGGGGGGATGTGTAACACCCGGGCTGCTGCCCCCCCAGCAGAGCGGGCAGGGGGCTCTTGGCGTGCAGAGCTGCCGAGGCGTGGATGCCGTGTAATCCCTGCGGGATCCCGGAGGAGAGCGGGGGCTCGCACAAGGAATGGGATTGCGCTGCCATCTGCCTGGAGAGGGACGCACCTGCAGCGCCCGTGGGGCTGCAGGACAGCAGCGAGGACCGCAGCTTCTCGCCCTTGTCGCCTATCAGGGTGTCAAGTTCTTCTGGAAAACAAAGGGGAAAGTCCGTGGCTGACTCGGCCCTGGATAGCTCGCAGCAGGAATTGTGGTGCGAATCGGGAAATGGCAAACAGAAGTGGTAGTTCTTATATATGAAAAACTCCAAAGGCTGAAATGTTTTCTTTGAAATTATCCTGGCCAAGTGGGTATGTAATAAATTCCACTTTTAGGCTTTAAAGGTTGGATACTTAGCAGTTAATCTCAGGTTTTATTTAACATTCCTTATTTCAGCGTTTTTTAAATCACAGAGTGGTTTGGATTGAAAGAAATGTTGAAGATCATCTCATTCCAGCCCCCTGCCAGAGGGACACCTCCCATTGCTCCAGGTTGCTCCAATCCCCATCCCACCCAGCCTTTTTTCTTAAAGCTTAGTGAGATGCCAAGAGAGAATATTTTCTTGGTGAAGCTTCTCTGTGCTTATCTGGAAACACCTACAAAACCTAATTCTAGTACTTTAATTCTGCTTTTAATTTTTTTTACTTGTTTTGCCAACCAGGAAAAATCCAAAAATCCTAAATCACATTTAAATTCTCTTATGGATCTTGGTGAAAAGTTCTGGGGAAGAGCTGTCTGAGAACTGAAACCCTGAGAAATGACTGACCTGGCTTGGCCATACTCTTCCTCACAGCAACTGGGTCTTTCCTCTTCCATTTCTGAAGCTCCTCCTGCATCTTGTCGATCTTGGCTGGGTTCAGAGCCCACAGACAGCCCTTCCGAGAAGAATTCCCTGACTTGTTCTCCACTTTCTCAAAGCACTTGTTCAAGGATAAATTGTGGCGCACGGAATTCTTCCAACCATCTGGAGCTGTCTGGAGAAACAAATCCAATGTAAGAACAGAACTTCAGGCTAAAAAAAACCAAAACAAAACTAAAAATGTATCTGTGTATGTATATATAATTCTGTTTTGACTGGTGAGGTTACAAGAAATGCTGTTTAAGTTTGTGCCTGCTGCAGTGAGAAACTTGCACGTTAGAGGGAAGCCACAAGAATGTTACAGTCATGTTGTGTGGGAAGAGGGGGATCAGATAAAATAGTAACTGATCTTCTAAGGAAAAACATTGTCAGAGACCTGCTGGATCTTTTAAAGAGTGAATTTGCACATCACAAGAACGAAGTGTGTAAAAATTCATGTTCTAGAACTAACAAGAAATCTATCAGAATCTATTTTGGAACACCTAGAAATATTTCCAACTCTTTATTAAAGTACTATGTACTACCTGAGCTCGAATTCAGTGTCCAGGCAGACTTCAAAGGGATTTCTCATGCTACTGTAGGTGTAACTTTGTGTGCTGGCCAATTACATAAGCAAATGGTTTAATCCCAAACCCTCCAGATGAGATACAGGTTTCCACAGCTGATCACTCGTCTCTGTGCTTTGCATTTATTTTTAACTCAGAAGCTGGAAGGTTCTTTAAACTGGATGGCTAAAATGATTCTTTTCTTGTTTGCCAAAAAATCCTCATATTTTCTTTTCAGTTCCTCATAAGAATTGCAAGAAATGAAGCAGCTCTCTGAAATGTGGGGAAGTTGTCTGTGGTTTTTGATTCATATTCATGGATGTAAATATTTGTCATCATAATTGTTTGTATCAAGCAGAGAATTATTGAACAGAGAGCATGAGAAATAAATGTGGGTTTCCACAGTCTTTTTAAAAATGTTAAAAATTAGAATTTCCCTCTTAGGGTCATTAAGTTTTTTTCCCCCCATTTTTCCTTTTTATTAATAGGATCCTTCTCTCATAGAAAGACAGATTTTTGACAGTTTGATAATTTCTTTAATTGTTGCCTGGTCCATCTAAGACTGTCTTTTACAAATGGATCTGAGTCCATTTTGGCTTTCACAAGGCAGACTGTGAATTCTGAACATACTTTGATGAAATCATTTTATCAGGATTTAACTTTTGTACATACTTCTATAAGGAACATAAAACCTGTTCTTTTGTAGCCTGTAAAGAACTACTGTGTGAATTAAGACATTAAAGCCTTATTGACGAGTTGAGGGTTGAATTTAAGACTCACTTCCCTCATTAAAAAAACAAATAAGTGTGGAATTCAATACATATTATTTATTAAAAGAGAAACTGTTTTCCCTTCAGAGCAGCACAGTTTCTTCCATTTTGGCCCACCTGATGTCAGCATTTCACTGTTCTGTCTCATGGGTGAGACAACACAAATTGTAATAGAAGGGAAGAAGAGAGAAGAGAGACAGGAGAGGAGAGGAGAGGAGAGGAGAGGAAGAGAAGAGAAGAGAAGAGAAGAGAAGAGAAGAGAAGAGAAGAGAAGAGAAGAGAAGAGAAGAGAAGAGAAGAGAAGAGAAGAGAAGAGAAGAGAAGAGAAGAGAAGAGAAGAGAAGAGAAGAGAAGAGAAGAGAAGAGAAGAGAAGAGAAGAGAAGAGAAGAGAAGAGAAGAGAAGAGAAGAGAAGAGAAGAGAAGAGAAGAGAGAAGAAACCCCAAACCTTTAAAACATTTTCTGCCACAGGGTCATACTGAACATGACAAATCAGGTTTTTTTCTCCCTTGCAGATAACATTCAAGTAACTTTCTGGTTCTAAAAGTGAATAAAACTGTTCCTTCCTGGTAAATTGTGTATTTAGCTACTGAACAAGCTGACCTGGAAGAATATTCTGGTTTCTTACCCTGCACACAGGCTCCACACACCCCTGTGTGTACCTAGACAGGATAATTGGTGTTTCTGCTCAGATGGGAGCGGCACGGGCTTCTCAGAGGTGTTCAGAACATGTGGGGGTGTAAATTAGGAGATGGTTTTAGAAACTGTACAAGCAAAAAGCACAGGGATTGATTTTGGAGGCTGCAGCCAGGAGCTGAGCAGGTTCTTGCGTTAAATTTGGGATTGCTGAGCTGTGAGAATTCATTTGCCCAGGTAGGCATTAACACGCTCAGTGTGTCTAGTGAAAAAACTCCAGTTTTTAAAGCAGATGTGACTGTTAAATGAACAAACTTTGGCTGCTGGGGTTGCTCTTGGGTAGCTGGAAGCTCCTCGCTGTGGCTGATTTTGGCCATCAGCACCGAGGGGATGAAATGCAGAATCATAAAATCAGCTGGGGAATCCCAAAATCACTGGGGTGGGAAAAGCCCTCTGAGGTCACCGAGTCCAACCAAGGCCACCACCAATCCCTGTCCCCAAGTGCCACATCCACAACACCTGAGCCACATCACACCACAGACCTTTCTGCCCTCTCAACCCACTGGCAACAACTCCAAATAAAAAAGATGAAAGCTTTCTGTTAGACTCATTAATCACTACCAGAAAAAAAGAAAAAAAGAGAAAATTATTGTCCAGCCCCACTGATCCTGACCAGCTCTTGAAGTTTAAAGACTTCAGTGATCTTGCAAAACCCTTTCTCTTTAAATCTAGGTCTCAAGAGAAGGGAGAGGTACATCAAAGACTAATTCAACTTTAGCTGCGTAGATTTTTTTTTTTTTTAAGGACGTAGGAGTTGGATTGCTCTGTTTCAACTAGAAATGAGATTGTTGCATCATAGAAACTAAATTTGCTGTGGCAGCAAATCCCAGTTAATTTGACTCGGCTTGTATCATCCCATGTCTCCCAGCAAGGCTCTGTGTGCATTTTTTCTCCCCAACCTAAACTGCTTCCCCCTCTCCCTGTTGTGTCCTGCTTTTTAGTGAGCTCTGGTGGCAGCAGCAAAATGTTCTTTGCTGATTTTTAGGTGATTTTATTTTGCTGAAGTCACTCCAAAAGCAGGGAGGATGGAGGATTTTAATTTTTGCCATATATTGGTAATTCTCTGCTGTAAAGACCAGAGGCAGACAGGGACTGATGATTGTAAATGTAATATCTGATGGCTCATTCTCCCCTGGTTATTTTAAGGATGTTCCAAATACATTTGGCTGCATTTGTAACTAAAATGCAAAAATAAAGCTGCTACAAAATAGGGATAACACCCCCTGCACTGTTATTCTTCTAGAGCAGTGACTTCATTCTCATCAGTTTTTAAATGAATTTTTAAAAAAGATATGAGGTTCTGAAAAACCAGGAAGGACCAGGATGGTGACACCTGGCAGAGCCACAGTTCTGAGTCCAAGGGACTCTGCCCATGCTGGCAGCAGCAGCACTTGGTTTAAAGCTGCTGATTAATTTTACAATCAATTGTGCTGTAAGACAACAGAGAATTAATTTCAGTTTGATCTGATGGATAAACCTGTGCGTGCCTATAAAATTATTAATAATATTCCCTCCTCTCTGCTTGAAGCTCTGGCTGTTTTCCTGTGGATTCCCCTGGGATTTCTAATGGTAGATTTCTTTATTTTTTTCTCCCTTCTCTTGCTTGTAACAAATGATGGAGCAGTCAGTGATTCCTCTGGGAGGAAATCTGGGAGTACAGGAGTGATGGATCCTGACTGTTCCTCCTCTGTGATAATGTGTATTTTTCTCTGATTACTGACATATTCAATCTTCTTTTTGCATGTGTGTGTGCTCTATTTATCCCCAGTGTCCAAAATCACTGCAAAATTGCATTGGGACATTTATTTTCCATTATTCTCAGTGTTCCTTTATTACAAATGTTTGAAGTGCTTTGCCATGGCTGTTTTAAATTTGCCTTGATTGCTGCAGGGCTATTTGCAATAGGAAACAGGACAGACTCACTGGCTTTATTTTCATTTTTGGGCCTTGCTCACAGCTGAGGTCACCCACTGTGGACTTCAGTGAGGTGCTTTTGAAGAATCAGCAGAAAAAAAAAAAAGCTCTGAGTGGAGCAGCCCTTGATGATTCCATTAAAAAAATCTTAACTAATCCTCCTGCCCTTGGATCCTGGTGCTGACTGAGCGTTTTCCACTGGCATTCCAAGTGTGAGGAGCCATCCCCTCACAGCAGGGATCCAAATTTCAGGAGTGCTGCTGCAAACCATCCACCCTTTCCCTCCCCTGCTCACCGTGTAATTATGAGCTTAGTGCCATTATCACTCGTTACTCTTTTCTTTGTACAGGGCAGGCACTGGATGCTCTTGCCCAAGATGAATATCCCAGCTCCAGGATGGAGTGAGATCACCTGGAACCTTCTGCTTCCACACCAGGCTGGAGGTGCTGCTGGTGGCAGAGGAAGCTACAAGACCAGTTCTGCCTGTATTTGAGATCTGAGAGGAAGCAGTGAAGGTGTTTTTAAAATTATTTGCCCATTTTATGGGCTGCTGGTGGGGAAGGGTCAATGTTGTACACCCTAATAAACAGAATAAATAAATAATATTTATTTATTCTGTTTATTTATTGTTCAAGCTTGCAACTGGAACAGTTCTTAACATCTTTTTGAGTTAAATATTTCCACGTTTCACATCTCTGCTTAGGTGCAAAATGCTGGGTAGCTCGTGATCACAAGAGTATGTAATTGATTTGTGTTAATCTCCTAAGAAATGATCCCTTTCCATAGCTGGAATCCCATCCCTTATTCCCTCTGCTGACAGGTAAGCTTAGAGGGAGATTCCCCTCCCCATCCCTGTGGAACTCACCTTAAAGTAAGGGAAGTGTTCCGTCATGAAATTGTAAATCTCACTGACTGGCAAACTCCCTGTCTTGCTGTTTTTGAGAGCCATGAAGATCAGGATGCTTTAGGGAGAGAAAGAAAAGCATTTTAGCCTCTTCTGCCTGGCTCCTCCCAACCCAAAATAGGTAATTTTTCACACTGTGGGTAGTTACTTTGATTTACACTGTTACAGCACAAATACAAAGATGATTTAATGTTTCCACTCAGTTGTTTACAACAACCTCCTTAACTCCTACAGCTACTCAAGCTTAACTCCTACTCCAAGCTCATCTAGAAGCTCCAACCTGGGTTTAAAATCAAATCATATAGAAAGTAGAACCAAGACCCTCCAATCCTGCTGGTGTGTCGTTACTGAAGGTTTTGTTTGAATGCTTAACCTGATGAAGGCCACAAAGAGAATCAAACTGAGAGTGACAGAGGGATAATTAAAATTTAATTGTCTGATCTGCTTTGGGGGCTAAACCCATGAGGTGACTGCCATAGCTGATATGTTTTCTAGGCATTTCCTCACTCCAGTAACTGGGGAAAAATCAGTTTTAATACACAATAATAGACAACTAAGCAGAACCAATCTCGTGCTGATGAAATTCTCAACACCTACAATTTTACATTTACAATTTTAGAAAAAACACCTCACTATTACTTTTTTTTTCCTTTGGGGAGTGATCAAGACTGCTCCCCTGCTTTACAACACTTAATTTCTCTGTGCCTTGGCTGGCCCCAGAGCCTGGGACGTTCTGTGATCCTCAGGGACAGGACAGAACAGCCCGGGAACAAACCAAATAGGAGCGGACGTGTTGCTGCGAACGATGCTGGAAGGAGGCCAGGGGTAAACGGGGCATTTCCTGTAAGGTGAGGGCTTGGAAAAAGATTGTATTACCTGTAGGAGTAGATGGGTTTGGGGAACAGAGGCTGCTGAGATTCCTGGCTGCTTTGAGGAGCAATCCTTTGGTAGGGGTAGTGCGAGGAGGTGATGTAAGTCACGGGGTAGCTGCTTCCTGAAGGGTACTGGGGGGACAGCAGAAATGTTATTTGTTTTAGCCACCAGCTCCCAAAAATATCCCCTGAGAACAGCATTATTTCTGAGGATACCATGTGGGGGAAAAAAAAAAGTATTTTCTTCTTTATTTCCTGCTATGTGAAAATCGTGAGGAGCTGTGTCCTATTAATTGTCCCCAGATAATTCTTAATTTTATAGACCTAAAGCTTATCTCTCTCCAACCATCTCTTTTGAAGCATTTCAGCCTGCTCAGCCTCCCCTGAACATGCACCCAAATAAAGAATGATGGCATTTTATTGATATTAAACCCCCTGGAACCACCAGAATAAAACTCTTCAATGATTCACCTTAGAAAAACCAACAGAGGAGGTAAAGCTGCTAAAAATGTAGAAAGAAACAGGAAAATTTTGCCTGAGCCTTATTTGGGTTTGTGTTATTTTTTTTCCCTTTTTCTTTTTTTTTTTGGTTTTGTTTTGTTTTGTTTTGTTTGTTTTGTGGAGGTTTTTTTTGTTTTGTGGAGGTTTTTTTTTCTTTTTTCTTTTTTTCTTTAGGTGGAGAGGGTACAGAAAGGCAAAAAATTGAAAATATAAAATATCTGCTCCTGAGGGAATAGCATCCCAAAATCTCTGTTAAAATCTCTGTTACCGTGCAAGGCAGATAAAAAACCCAACAAACAATAACAAGAACTTTCATGGGTGCACCATTTAGAATTCAGAATATATTTAAGATGAATGCATTATTATGGAATAAGTCAGTGATGTCATTCCAGGGGTCAGGAGAGCAGCTCAGGAGACATTTTTGAGGTGGTTTCACATTGCCTGCCTGGTGCTGGAGCTGTTGGGCTGCTCCCTGTCTGTTCCCTCACTGCCAATTCCAAGGAAAAATCTTCTCCACAGGGCCAGGAGTTTATGAGCTGTTAACCACCACCTCAAGTGACTTTCCCACTCCATTTTCTCTATCAGAAATCTAAAAAAAACATCCAGGACCCCTAAAATCACACAATATTTATGGCATTCTTGCCTTTCCCCTGGGACCAGCCACAGAAGCTCCCTGAGGAATGCTGACCTGAGATCTCTAAGCCTGTCCCAAGACAAATTAAAGTGGTGGGATCACCAGGATAAAAAAAAAATCAGGTGAAAGGCTGGAGATGATCCCCACAGACAGCCTGGATTGCACCAGAGTTTCCACAGATTTATTCTCAATTTTTTAACACAGCACTTGGTCTTTCTCTTTTCTGAATATTCCACGTTTTTCTTCCTCCAATTACAGTTTAAACCTGCTGGAAAGGGACTTTCAAGAGCAAAGGAACACAAAGTGTAGATAAGATAAAATCAGCTGGCTCTCTGGGAGCTCTGCACGAGAGGAACTTCTGCCTCTTCCAGGTGAATCTTTCCAGGTGCCAGCAGTGAGGGCATGGCCAGAATTAGAAGTCCTGTCATATGCTATTAAAAAAAAAATCTACCTGGATGCCTTCCCTGGCACTCAAATGTTGCTGAGCCCTGTCCTGGTGTTTGACTGCTCAGCTCCAGCAGTTCTGTGCCACCAGGTTTGTGTGGTTCCTCTGAAAAATTATAATATATAATAGATAATATTATATATTATAATATAAGACTCATTGGGAAAAATCCCTTGGACATCTCCTTAGTTCTTATTGTAATTCCTTTATTTTTTTGGATCAATAGCTTCGGTTGTCCTTGGTTCTTGGTTCTTTTAAAACAGCAAAATATTCATTTTATTTATTTATTCTGTTTATTTATTCCTTCTGTACTCTGAATAATTGATGTCATTTTCTCTGTAATTTTATGCTGGCTGCTGGAGTTCTTCTTGCCTGTTTGCTTTTATCTTCCTAGCACTGAACTGCCTGAAATGGAATGTGGAAACCCAGACTGAATGGACCCAGTTGTTTGCATGGTGAAAGAAATGAAATGTACATAATTAATCACGTCCTGCCTTGTTAAACCAAATATTGGGCACAATTAGAATCTCCAGAGCTGCCATGAACTAATTTTTGTGTGCAGTGTGGTGCTCCCTGCCTTGTGCACTGGCTGCAGATTTTTTTCCCCCAAGAGCAGAAAAATGGGGAATCCTTACAATAATTCTGATTTTTCTTGGTTTTGGTGGCCCTTTGAAAGGAAACAACACCAAGGGCTGGTTTGATGTCATCATGAAAGGCCAGAGCTGGGCGTTCTCGGGATTATTTCTGTTTTATTGGTTTCATTAGTCCTTTTTGAGGGAAGGGAGGCTGGGGAATGGGCTGGAATGACAGGCTGGAGCTGCTTTTACAGTCTCCCATGGCATGAAAGGTGTTTTATGGTGGGTGGGTGAGTGACTCCAGCCAGTGTCTGCTGCTTCATTCGGGTCAATAATAACTCATTTCATTTCTGAGTCACCTCTTCTGGTGTGTCCAGCAAAGGGCAAGGTGAGGCTGTTTTATCATCTGGACAAAATTAATGATGGGGCTGAATCCTTCTCATCCCTCTAATGAAAACTGAGGCTCAGTTTGAACATCCTTCACTCCAGGGCCCGTTCTCTTGAGTGGAACTTCCTTGGAGTGATTTAACTTGCACTGCCCCATTCCAGGAAATGTAGAACATTAATGATGGGGCTGCTCCATGCACAAGAAGTTATTCCACTTCTTCTCAGCTGCATCCCAAGTTCTTTTCATTTCCCAGTGGGTGATTGTGGCACAGGGATAGAAATTCTATTACCTATTGTTACCTATTTTATCTATTTTTATCTATTACCTCTTTTACCTTGGTTTTTTTGGTTTTTGTTTTTTTTTTTTTTTGGTTTTTTGGCGGGGAGGGGGTGGGATTTTTTTGTTTTTTGGGCTTTGTTTTGGTTTGGTTTTTGGGGTTTTTTTTTGTTTTTGTTTTTGTTTGGGGTTTTTTGTTTGTTTTTTGTGTGGTGTTTTTTTTGTTCTTTTTTTTTTTCTTTTTGTTGTTGTTGTTTGGTTTTTTGTTGTTGTTGTTTGTTTGTTTTCATTTGTTTGGGTTTTTTTAAATTCCTGAGCAGCAAAACACGTTGCCAGATTTTTTCTATATTAACATTAAGCAAAGATATTGAAAAGTCTGACAGAAACCTGCTGCACTTCAGAGATTTGTCCCAGTGCCAGCCTGCAGGTGGATGGAGGATTTTCCTCTTGGTGCCTGTTGGATCTTGCCTGGCAGCTCCCAGGAGTTTAAATCTGGAGGTTTTTGGAATGTGATCAGTACAGAAAAAACCCTGCCATCAAACCAGCAGGGACAGGGGAAAGGTGCCTGCTGCAGGATGGATAAAGAAATGAAAAATATTCCATGAATTCACAGGCTAAGTGGGGTTTCTGCACACAGAAATGGCATTTTTATAGTGAGTGAGATAAATGGAGCTGTGACATATCCACAATAGTTTATATTTGCAGCAGAGTGGGATATTTTGGGACCATTTTTTTCTAAAATAACAATAATGGATTTGTAAGTACAGATAGTAGTGCAGTATCACCTTTCCTTTTATTATATTTATATTTATATTATTTATATTTATATCTATATTTATTTTTATTTTATAATTCTATAATTTTATAATTATATTTATATTTTAAATTATATTTATAAATTTATAATTTTATATTTATATTTAAAATTATATTTATATTTATATTTACATCTACATCTATATCTACATCTATATCTATATCTATATCTATATCTATATCTATATCTATTTTGTATTTTAATTTTATTTTTACATTCATTTTTACGTTTATTTTTACCTTTTTTCCCTTCTACTGAATTTTAGGGTAACAAGAAAACAACACAAGTAAATGAATTATGGCAGCATTGACAAGAATTTAAAGGCTGTTGCCTTTTTGCCACGTGTCAGGGAAAAATAAGGCTCAGAAAATTCTGGCTGGTGGAAAATCAGGGTGATAAGTAAAATAAAAAGCCAGGAGTGATGAGTGTTTCCATGACTCAGTAACACCACAGGAATTAACAATGAGATGTCACACAGGAACCTGGGTTTGGTTTTCTTTGGCCAGTTTTAAATCCCTGCTCTGTCAGTCACATTTTTATATTCCACGAGGCAGCTGAGTGAGATGGGGCAGCTGATGCCACAAAATCTGTCATCATCCCCTGGGATCAAAGGAGGCAGAACTCAGGTGTGAGCTTTTATCTCCTCATATTTTGGAGTTCCCTTTAAGTTTCACTTAATTCAGTTCTAATGGTTGGGTGTTTTGAGGTTGTGCTGCTTTTGTACGTGGATTTCTACCTAAAAATCTGAAAAATCCTCATTGCCTTAATTTCACCTCAAGCTTTTTTTTTCTTTGCTTGTTTGAAATCAGCATCTTTTCATCCTGAAGAGCTCACTGAAATTTTTATACCTTACAGGTAATTGAGCCTAAAAGAGGAAAATTTCCAAGCCTTGAACAGCAGCACCATTTACATCTGAAGGGAATTATTTCAAGTGTCAATAACAAGGTTACAGTACAGAAGAACAACCCTAATCTTGCACATTCTCCTGCATCATCAGCATTATTGTCAATTATGCTCCAGGTGAATAATCTTTCTCTGGGGATGATGTAAGAGGCAAAAAGTTTCAAAAGAGATGTGTGTGCCATCAGGCAGAAGGAAAATGAACATCATTTTGCTGTTCTAATTTTACTTTAAAATATTTTTCTATGTTTTCTCTGAATTTCCGTGGTCACATCTATGTAGGTTTTTTTTTTTTCTGAAGTTAAAACAGAGTTAATTAAAATCCTAAAATATCAAGAGTTCTGTTAATAATTTATCTGGCTTCAAAGCAAATTTTCTCCAGTGCAATGGTGAAAATATAAATATGCAGGACCAAGATTCCATTTCCACAAGTTTTGGGTTGTTTTTTTTCCTTCTTTTTTTTAATGACCATCTTAAAATGCATTTAGCTGTGGTTCTTCTTAGATCTTATTCTCATAAATAGAATGCAGGCGTATAAACACAGCCCTACAAACCCACAAATATAAAGATATTTTAAAATCCTTAAAAAAATAATTATTACCATCATTATTGTAACATTTAAGTGCTAAAAACCTGGGAGTTTTACTGACCTGATGGAAAGGGTGTGATGGGCAATACATCTGCTGCACCTGGGGCTGGTAGCAATACAAACCAGGCTGCCCTTCCAGGGGGGATGTCCTGAGCTTCAGGTCTGAATCCTGCTGGAAAAACATCCAGGGAAGGAGTTGTTAGAGAAAACAGCTTTGTTTAAAATTAATAATTCTGTGAGTTGTTATCTGGATTTGCTTTCATTCTATTGAGTTTTTGGGGGCTTAATGCTGTTTTAGTACAGAATTATTTTTATTACAGGGTTTATAGAGGTTGGTTTATGTTTTAATGGTGCAGATCTAGGGATGATCCATGCCTGGAAGTGTCCAAGGCCAGGTTGGACAGGGCTTGGAGCACCCTGGGAGGGTGGAAGTTGTGAGACTGGATAATCCTTAATGCCCCTTCCAACCCAAACCACTCCTTGATTCCATGAAGACACAAACCAATTCCTGCATTTCCATAATTACAATTTCAAAAAAGGAAATCCCAGGCCACATTCCATGCAAAGAACAATTCAGAAAACGTCAGGCTCCGTTTATATTTTTATTTTTCTTTCTCTCTGCACACACAAACCACACACTCCAGCTTTCACTCCTGAGTGTCTCCCTTTTTTTTTTTCATTCTCCCTGATTTTATCTTTCAGGCTGGCAGTGCCTCCAGCTGCCTCTGGAATTTTGGCATTCGCTGGAGGGTGAGGTCTGCAATGTACAGGAAAGAGGTGGCAGAGAAAAATCACACTGGGCTGACCCCTGGGTTCAACCAAGATGCAGGAAATACATAAAAATGGAGGAATTCAGTGAGAAATTCTTGTTTTTTTCAAGAATCCAATAGCATTTATCTTTTTGCTTCAAAACATGCTTTTATGGCATTTTAGTCTGTCTAAAAACCATTAATAAATATATATGCACATTATTTCTTATGTTATCTATATTTTATATAAAACATGCTTTTATGGCATTTTAGTCTGGCTAAAAATTAATTAATAAATATATATACACATTATTTCTTATATTATCTATATTTTATATAAAACATGCTTTTATAACATTTTACTCTGTCTAAAACCATTAATAAATATATATGCACGTTATTTCTTATATTATCTATA
The DNA here is from genome assembly GCA_910950805.1 of Acrocephalus scirpaceus scirpaceus. Lineage (NCBI taxonomy): Eukaryota > Metazoa > Chordata > Aves > Passeriformes > Sylviidae > Acrocephalus > Acrocephalus scirpaceus. The sequence continues at coordinate 7,077,543 of OU383791.1, read as the reverse complement.
TTTTATATAAAACATGCTTTTATGGCATTTTAGTCTGGCTAAAAATTTAATTAATAAATATATATGCACATTATTTCTTATATTATCTATATTTTATATAAAATATGCTTTTATAACATTTTACTCTGTCTAAAAACATTAATAAATATATATGCACATTATTTCTTATGTTATCTATATTTTATATAAAACATGCTTTTATGGCATTTTAGTCTGGCTAAAAATTTAATTAATAAATATATATACACATTATTTCTTATATTATCTATATTTTATATAAAACATGCTTTTATTGCATTTTAGACTGTCTAAAACCATTAATAAATATATATGCACATTATTTCTTATGTTATCTATATTTTATATAATATGCATGTAGTGTGTCTAATAAATATTAAAAATATTCAGTATTTTTATGGTATATTATTAGAAGCACAAATTAGACTTGGTTTGCCATCCCCTACTAATAAACATCCCTGTTATTTTGGTGACCACCAGATGAAGATTTTCCAAAATCCCAAATTTCCAGCAGCATGGGAGTGATTTAAAAGTTGGGTGCTGGCAGAACCAGGGGAGAAACCAACAGGGAGTAGCTACACCTGCTTGTAAAATGTTCCTGCAGTGCTGCCTTTGCACCCTGCACATCCTGCAGCCCAGGGATTTGGGAAGACAATGGGAATTTTATTTTTCATCAGCTGCTCAGAGGTTTTGCATTGAACTCCTCTGACCTAGATGAGTGTTTATCCAGGAAATAAAAGATTTAGATCAATTTCCTCCTTAACCTGGATGGCTTCAATCCCCAGGTATGCTCCCTGACAACATCTCTCCATCCCTGGGCTTAAATCCAATTAAGACTTTTTTTTTTTATTTTTAAACTCCTCTTTCATTTGTTAGCTGTGAATTCTTCCTCTCCCAGGCATTCAGAACCAGCTCAGGGCCCTCCTCTGGCAGGTGGAGTTGTTCTTTTTGGCTGCAGTAGATGATCAAGATACACTTTACACCTTGGAGAGATATCCTGGAGATACTGGAGGATAATTTAATTTGCTTTTCAGGCATCTCTGCTGCCCTAAACAGGCAGTTGCCTCTATCCAGTATTGAAATTAGCCCAGGTAACTTGGCACTGCACATATAATCAGAGCTGATATTTATTTTTTTTGGTGGCACTGATGTCTTAGAGTTTCTCTTCTATTTCTTCTTTTTAAATAAAAATTCTGTTTGTGCTGAGAAAAGTGCAGACAAGCTGAGGTGTTGGACCAAATCTTCTCCACATCCTCATGCTTGAAAACACAGTTTTGTGAACTTTTGTCTCCTGAAAACACCAACTGATGGCAAATCCTGATGTTGTCAGGGAGCATTGGGATATTTAGGATTCATGTTCCCTGTCTAATTGAAAATAATTTGTCCTTGTGCAGCTTTCTGAGGATCGCTTGAGGAAGACCAGAGAATAGAGAATATTTAGGAATTTAAAATATTTAGAAATTTAGAATATTTAGAGATTTAGAATATTTAGAAAATTTAGAAATTTAAGACTATTTGTCCAATAGAAAACACTGGACAAACAAACATGGACATGTCCAAATGTTTCCTGTGCTCCAACCTGCAGCTTGACCAAACCATAAACACCAACGTAGCCACACCACAATAAGAAAACACTCCCAAACTCACATTTTTACCATTGAAAACAGTGAAAACAGCTACAAAAACCCCACTGACCATGACTTGAGAGCCGTGCTCCTGCCCCGTGGTGCTGTACTGGAGGCTGCTACACCACGGCTGCTCGGCGGAGATATTTGGGATGTGGGTGGGAAACGCCTCCGGCTCCTCAGGACCTTCAAAACCATCGATGCTCCTGTGATTCTTGAAAGGAGAAGCTTCTGGTGGCAGGGCCTGGTGTGCCTCCTGGAAAACATCCTCGCTGATCTGCCTCTTGTAAGGGTGGAAGGGGTTCCTGCTGCTCTTGAGGAACCGGTCGTAGTTCCCGGCGGCGTTCTCCTCGTAGCTGTAGCGCCGGAATTTTTCCGTGCTGAAGGATGCCTTGAATTTGTTCTTGCCACAGGGGAGTCCTTGGCTGGTGGGGTATCTCCCGTGGATTTGGTCCTGGGATCCTGGGGAAGCGGGGCTGGGGCTGTGAGAGGATTCTGAGCTCCTCCTTTCTGTCCTGGTGTCTGGCTCGAAGGGTTGGCAGCTGTAGCTGGGGTTGTCCTGCAGTGAAATGTTGACATTTATTAATTTATTTAAAGTTTAGTATTTAAGTTTGAGGTTTAGTATTTAATATTTTATTCTTTGAGCAAATATTTTATTCTTTTCATTGCCTAAGTTAGTTATTGACACAAATTTTAAAATTTGTATTTTAATTACATTCAAAATGCATTTTTAATGGTAAGTATGAAATGATTGGTCCTAACCACCTCCATGCAGAAAAGCCCTAAAAATTCTTCAAGGATTTTCTGGTTGCTTGCTATCCAAAATTATTCAGCAATTAATAAATAATTATTCAGCAATTAATAAATAATAGCAAGGCCAGGTTGGATTGGGCTTTGAGCAGGCTGGTGTTATCAGTGGCATGGATCTGGATGATATTTAAGGTCTATTCCAACCCAAACCACTCTGTGATTCCACCAGAAAACTGAGCTGTCCTGGGAAAACAGGGCACCTTGACTCTCTGGTCTGGCCATTTCAGGGAAAAGCTGAGGAAGATCAAGTGATGAAAGATTAAATGACAGGAATGTGATAAGTGCAAGTCTTGTCGCCTGCAAGTTTAGTCAAATCAGCTTGATCTCATCCCCTGGTGGAGTTACAGGCTCCGGATTTGTTGCTGGTTACATCACTGCCCTTCATTAAAGGTGGCCACACTCATTTGGAGACACAAAGACAGGCTCTGGGCAGACACTTCAACCTTCCTGTCTCATCTCCTCCCCTCCCTCGTGTGCACTTCAGCAAAGAGAAAACAGCAGCTACTGAAGTGCTCTTTCATCTGGAGGAGAAAGGGCTGGAGCAGGGCTGGAGTCTGGATCCTGGCACTGCAAATATGCATATTTCCCTGACATCAGGGATGGGTAATGACTGGGATGCCTTTGAGAAGACACCCAGCAGTCAGGAGCAGGGTGCTGTGTGCAGGGAGGGGGGAATGGAATGTCCTGGGTCCTTTCCTTCCTTCCCTCACCAAATCCGAGTTGGATTTGGAGAAATCCCGCAAGGGAAATCAGGATAAATCCAGTGCTCCTGAAGTGGAACACAGCACAGCTTTTCCAGCCATTTTAAGGAAAGGAACAGAACATTGAGCTGGAGTTTGGGATTAGCTGAGCAGGATAACTTGGGTTTTTATCCTTCAGGAATAAAACTTTTTTAATAAAAGTATATAAAAGTATTTGCTTTGTCACCAATAGGTTTGGTGAGATTTAGTGCAGCCAACCGAACGTTGATTCTGATCTTTGAGGACAGAGAACAGATCTGGGCCAGTTTACTCACACTTGGCTGAACTGGGGATATTGAATCCCCCTGTGCCTTCATGAGGTCCTGCTGGTCCCTTTCCAGAGTGTCCGAAGGAGAAAATTTAATATTGGACTGGTCCTGGAGTAGCGAAACCATCACCAAACCCACGTCAGACAGAAATCCTGTTAAGGCAAAATCAAATTACAATAAGCACTTTTTAAAAACTTGAACTGTGAAACAAATCCCTTGTTGGGTTCAGGTGACTGGACAGGTTTGGATATGCAGCTGGAGCCATCCTGAGGAATTCCTGATAAAGTGGAATTTTTTTTTAGCTCTTAAAGAAATGTTCTGTAGGTGCAATTCCAGCGAAGATGTGCTACGGGGTTACTGTGGATTCACCAGACAATTTTTATAAAAATAAGCACTTTCTTTGTTTTCTATAGGACCATAAATTAATGAAAATGGATTGTTTTGGGGTTATGCAAATTTAGCAATGTCACTTTATTGAGAGATTGGGATATTAATGCACCCAGTTGTTTTCAGAGGGACTATATTAAAAAAAAAAAAGATAATTTTCTATCATTACTCAGACTCAGGGTTACAACACACTTACATTTTCACTTTTGTTTTTTATTAGTCCCAATCCCTTCAGCCTTTCTGGTCTGTTTTGCATGACTTAAATGTATCTGAGATATGCAAATAACTTCATCATTCCATCCCTGTTTTTGTTAGGTGGATCTCCTCTCAAGTTCCCAATCTTTGATCTTTGGATATGGGGATCCATATCTGATGGTGTTCCTTGGATTAAAAGAATAAATTCAATCTTCTGGTGTTTTATTTTCTACCAAGATTTTTTTTTCCTTGTTCACTGTAACCTTAGAGTAAAACAGAAGTAGAACTTTCATCCTTTTATGTCATTCACCAAGTTTGTAACTACATAAAGGTGTTCATACTCATAATTTGGATTTCAGGTGAACAAATCAGGGGAAAAAAAAGCCACTATAATTCAAGAGTTAATCTGCCAGGTCTTTGCCACGTGTTGAAATAGCTGTTAGGTAAATATCTAAGGGCTTTGTTAGGTTTGCTTAACAAAGATACATCACCCAAAAACGTGGAAACCTTTTTTTGCCTTTCTAGTTCAAAGACAAATCTGTATTTATGATGAGTAAGACTGCACTGCCCGGGGGGATGGAGCACAATGGGGCTTGGAAATCAAGCAAGAGTAGTACATCAGGAAAAAAAAAAAAATGATGTGAGATAAAGTTCAGAAATGTCTCAGGCACGGGCTCTTCTCCCAGTGGCTTAACTGGAGGCTGATGAGGAGAGAGATTCCTCATCTTGAAAGAAGCAGGTGGGAAAAGTGACAGCTAGGAAAGATATGTGAGTGTCTATTTGTAATTTGTAAGTGTTCCACACTGTCTGCCCTCCCCGTGCTGCTTTCCCACTTATCTTCAGGTTATACAAAGCTGTCTCTGACCTCTCTTTTATACTGCGATTTTTCAGCCCAGCTGCCTCATTTGTGGTCTGGAGCATTAGAGTTTTATTAAGAGCTTTTGCACAGCTGCAGCTCTCGCCTGGTGGCTTCTGCATTGTGAGAATTTTCATGAATCCTTTCTGAAGGCAAAATGAATTTATTGGGGTTCTTTGGACCATCAATACAAAAGGTCCAGGAAAACCAAATCATTCTTGTCCCTCCCCTCTGAGACCTTTGCCAGGTTCTGTTGATGAATCCCATTCTGGCAGGAAAGGAGGAGACTTAGTCACATTTTAGACTATAAAAATTTCCCCCTGTGGAGGGAAACTCTTTTTTATTAAATGAGAAGCAGCCATAGGGAAGGTATTTTTCTTTTTTTACTGTTAAATGAGAAGCAGCCCTATACTTAAACACTGTTGGGCTGATAATCTATATTCAGTGGTGGTTATTGAATGCCTTTGTCAAGAATCCATTTTGGAACATCTCCCACATGGGGATAAATCCCAAGGCCACAACCCCAGGGCTGTTTTCAGTTTTCACACTGGCACCAGCAGCTCAGCAAGAGCTGCAGCTCCAGGTTCTCCTCATCCTGGCCTTGCTGTCAGAGAAAAACCTCTGGCCACATACTTCTGATCTTCATTTTATTCTTGGATTCCAAACTTCTCACTTTAAAAACCATTTACAACTTCACCCTTGCTGATGTGTCTCACAGCAGGCTGCGAATGGAGATCAGTTTGAACTGAAAAATCTCTGAACTGCCAAATCAACACACTGAAAAATCTTGGCTGTCACTGATCATTAAATCTTTTTTAATATCCCTTATAAACACCATATTTTGTTAAAAGAACATAAAACAAACAAACAAAACCCACAAAAAACCCCAAACCAAAACAAAAACCAACTCAAAACCGCTTTGCATTGTGAGCACAGATTTTAGCAAAGAGAAATCACATCACTCACTGACAAATCTTCTTCAGGAGCAGAAATTACAGCCAGGGGAGGCTGCCAATAATCAGGATTACAATAAATCATTTGCAACAAACTGTTCCTGGGAGACAGAGCTTAAGGAAGTTGTGGGTTGCCTGGATGTAGGATGTGCTAAAGCAAACAATGAGGCTTTGATTTGCAGCGAGGTATCTGATTATCCCAGCTGCAGCTGGAACCATTTCACCTCGTTTTGGCTGCCTCAAATGTTGCGTGACCGTGCGAGGCTCCTGTGATAAGATAAGCACCTCTAAAATCAGGAAAGGGTGAGAAGCTGTAACCTCAGCTGGCTGTTGGGGTAAGCAAGAGCAGCGGCAGCTGATCTATTAGCTCTGCATGACTGAGTGCCATGGCACAAATCCATGGCTTGAACAATCCTGGGGTTTGTGTCTCCTCCGCCTCTTGGAGCCACCTGGACTCGCTGGATGTTGCTGTGAGTGCCCTCTCTCCTCCCCTGGGGCTGAGGTTGCTTTTCACAAGAGGTGTTTGGATGTTGCCTGGTTCCTAATCCATCCTCTGGGCCTGCTGTAGGCAGCTCTCCAAGCTTGGTTTGACACCAGCCTCTGTGACCTCCTCACATCTCTGCCCAAACCCCTAAATCATCCTTTTCCTCTCCACATCATGCTGATGTTTCCCAAATAACCCTGTGGGAAGCCTTTATGAAAAAGGAGCCAAAGGAGGTTTCAAAATTCCATTTTTCCTTTTACTGTTAAAAATCCATCACACGTCAGTCAATGAAGTCGTGTGCCAAATACCATGGAAGTGCCCAGAATGTTGTGACTAACACTTGTCATGGAGACAGGAATATCTCCACACATAGTTAATTATGGAAAACGTTCAGAAAAAGGGATTTGTTAATAAGAATCAGGATTTGTTAATAAGAATCAGGATTTGTTAATAAGAATCAGGATTTTTTTGAAAGGTTTTTAGCGAATTCAAGACTTTTCTAAGGTTGTTCCTGCCAGGTTGACACTGGAGCTGTCACTGCTCTGTTGATCCCTGACATTCCTGTCCCCAAGGCTTGCCCTGTTTTCAGGGGACATTTCCAGGAACAGGCTTGGAACCTGCACAGCCCAGCACTAAACTCTGGTTTGGCCACATGAATTCCTCATTGCTTCCTTGCTCCTCTTTACAGGATGTATTGAACCTTGATTACAGGATACTTGAGTAACTTTACAGAGCTTCTAAGGGCTGTAATTTCTTCTCTTCTGAATTTAAATCTGCCAGTGAATTTGTTTAATTTACTCTGCTATTTTTGCTTTCTTATTCAAGGGTTCTGAGCTCAATTCTCTCCCCGTTCGCTGTGATTGCTGCCCATAATTTGCTACCTCTGGAAAGAGCTTTTGCATATTTAGAGAAAAATAAGGTTAATGGGACAATCTCAAGGATGAGGGAAGAAAATTTGCAATTATAAGACCCTTTCTGCATCCAGTGACAACGGGGTGTGTTTTCTGCCAGCTTAGCAGTAAAGAACTGAACCCCTGTAAGAGAAGGATGTAATTTTTAATTAAATCATTCCTGAATTATCAGGGTTTCTTCATTAAGGGCTACCTGTAGGCAAGGCTGACTAGGAGGTGAGCACTGTGGACTAATTGCCACCATGTCCAGCAGGAATTGGGAACTCTGGAACATCCAGGTGGATGAGATGGTGTGGAGAGTGTTTGCAGTGGGTTTTTAACCTGCTCTAGGAAGTCTAGAAAAAACTACAACTCTCTGTAAAATCAACCCTCAAAAGGCATTTCTCCCAAATCTATTTTATGGGGAAAAAAATCGTTTTTAGAGGCAGAACCAGGAATCATTTTTGCACTGCAGAAAATATCCAAATGATGTTTCACTGTGGAGTTTGGTCCAGGTTCCCATCCTCACATCAGCATTTTAGTTTTTCTTGTTTATTTGTATTTTATCCTGCATCTTTTACTTCTGACACCAACAGTGAGGACAAAGGACCATGTCTGTCCCTGCTGAGAACTTTATGAATTATTACATTTTTCTTATTTTCCCACTTTTTTTCCAGATGAAACATAGTAATTTCTCATTCTGAAGCCATTCCACACTTTAGATTATACTGTAACCCTTTCCTGAAGGATTTCTAGTTTTGCTGACACCTCTCTGGGATGAAAAGGCCAAAACCACCTGTGGTGTTTAAGATTTAGGCACACTGGTGGTTGCTCCCCAAGCACACAGAAATTCCCTCAAAAATAGATTGTAGGGCTTCTTCTCAGCTTCATTGCAGGTCCTGATTGCTCTGGGAATGGATTTTACCTCAAGTCCTAAAGCACTAATTTATGCAGAAGTAGAAAGCCTGAACAAAAATTCACCCAGTATGGCTGAAATCACACTATAAGGACTTCCCTGTTTCTTGCAGGCTGGGCAGGCTCATCATCTGGGAGGTTCTTAACAGAGAAAAGTCCCTCACAGGTGCTGAACTTGCATAATTAACCTTAGCAAAGAGGGAACTCAGCACTGAACAGAAACCAAGCATGGAAAAATTGAGCTGAGAAGGTGAATGAGTTTGTCAGGTGCACTTGGTTTTCCCCTCACCTTTTCCCTCCTCATCCTAAACACTAAAACACCTTTCCAGCTCCACAGTTAACTCACAAAATCGATGTCAGCTCTCCCTACCAGCCCTGCAACTCTGCCAGTATTTTCAAACCCAATCCTTTGCATACCCTGTCCTGTTTTCTGGATGAATGGTTCTGCTGCTTCCTGAAGGAGGGGTATGAAATTTCATTGCTTTATTGTAGACATCTAAGCATGAAGTCAGACACGGTTCCAAGGGCTGGGAGCAGTTCATATGATACAGAAACTGTGTGATTCTGGCCTGAATAACCAGCTGGGTTGGCAGGAAAAACCAGCACAGGAGATAACGGCGTTCGAGGGCTGAGGGCAGCAAATCTGTAACTGAATTCTCTGGGCTCAGTTCAGAGTTTGGCTCTGGGCAGTGCCACTGAGGAGATACCACAAAACCAGCAAAGCTATCAACACAACCATGTGACTTATAAAAATAATTCCTAGGAAGAATTAAGGTAAAAAAAAGCTACAGCCAGAAAATTGGGTGGTAGGTAAGGAGATGCTTCCTTTGGCTCAGAAATTCATGAGCTGGGAGAGATCACCTTGTCCTTCTCCAGGCATCCCTCACACTCCCTGCACCTTCACTCTTACCCTTTTTACAGCCCTGTTTCACACCATCATTTGTGAGCTTCAGTGTCCCTTTCTCCTATAATTATGTGTGCTGTCTCCCACGTATTCCTTTCTCCAGCCTTTCCTCTCCTTTCCTCTCCCTGCAATGACAGTCTGTGTCACTTCTCTTTCTTCTATCACATTAGAAAGCCTTTTAATATATATATATAAAATAGAATTTATTTTATATTATATAAAATATATTTAACAGCTATTATATATATTAAATATATATATAATATATATTTTCCAAAATATATTTAATATATATATATATATTATATATATATATAATCCAATGTATCCCTTTCCTCTCTGTGGCTGTCTTGGTTCCTAGTTTCCAAAGCAGCTGATGGGCTATCCACACTATTTTCTGTATCCACAATATTTTCTATATCCACAATACTTTTTATAACCACAATACTTTTTATAAGGTTATTTTTTACAGTCCACCACTACATTTGAATGAACCAACCAGTTGGTTTTAAAACCAGATGCTCAGAGTGGACATTGGCTGATGTTTCCAAAAAGGTGAGGAACACTGAATGAATTAATAAATAATGTGGGTCAGGGATGGTCAGCTCCTCCAGCCCCAAAACACAACAAGCTGTGGCCCTGCTCCTTGCTGCTGGTGCATAATAAAAGATGATTAATGAACAGCTGTTCATTAATTGAATTCCCTATCGATAGCTCAAGGGCTGTGAGTGCCACCATGCACCCCATAAATCCTCTCTGTGGGGGACACACAGGATAAGAACTTTTTGGGAGCCTCCAAATTTGTTCCACGTTCCTTTTTCTCCCCTGGGGTGAGTCACACTCATCTCCCTGGGACTTGAGAGTTCATCTTGGGATCTCATGCCATCTTTCTGTCTTTATGAGAAGGTGTGGATGATGATCCACCCTAATGGTTTCTGTTGCTGGCTGTGGCAGCATGTTTTATGACGGGCGTGGTACATTCCCATTTTCTCTGTTGTGCATGTACGGCCCCACCCGTGGCCACTCCCACCCTCCCACTGGGAATCGCCCACAGTAAGCTCTGTAATTACCTTTATTTGATCTGAGGAATGGATTTGGGAATCTTGTTATTACTCAGCACGGTAGTAAGCTGAGTATGTTAAAAAACAAAACAGAAAAATACCCCAGAAAACCCCCTTTGGATGGCTGATTCACCAAGTGTTAAGGGCAGAAACATCAGAGATACCAAAACACAAATTCAGGGGCTGTTTAAATTCAGTTTTCTTTAGTTTTTCTTTGGAAATGTCAGACTGCAATAGTGTAAACATGTAGAATTTCACCTGTTTTGAATTCTTGATGTCAGCAGGCAGAGCTGCCCTGAGTTAGAGTTTGGATTGGAACAGATTCTGTTGTTTTTACATGGAATTAAACTGAACCAGCTCAAACTACAGCTTGTACATGTTCTACATATTTACTCTGGGCTATACAGTGCAGTTTGCACTCTGAACCTCTCAGAAAAAGCCCAATTTATGCAGCCAATAATGCAGCACTGGTTCAAGCATTGATTTTGGGGGGAAAACTTTGAAAAGGAGAGGGAAAAAAAATCCACCCAAACCCCAAGACTAAAGCTCCTACTCTGCCTTCAGAAGATCAAAGGTCTTTCAGCATCCACGTAACAACAGTAGCTAATCCAGGCACTCACAGGAGCACAGCTGATGTGGAGTGATGTGTTCTGCTGACACCTCTTCCTAGGCATGCATGAGGAATGGTGCATATAAAGCAGGAAAAATGGAGAACAGGTCATGGGCAATGACATTTTTGCCCTCACCTTCCACTCCCAGCAAGAACCTCTCTGCCCACAAAGTGCTGGGTTTTTTCCCCACTGGTCTGAGCTGATTCAGTTTAATTCCATGTAAAAACAACAGAATCTGTTCCAATCCAAACTCTAACTCAGGGCAACTCTGCCTGCTGACATCAAGAATTCAAAACAGGTGAAATTCTACATGTTTACACTATTGCAGTCTGACATTTCCAAAGAAAAACTAAAGAAAACTGAATTTAAACAGCTCTTGAATTTGTGTTTTGGCATCTCTGATGTTTCTGGTCAATACTGGTTCTCATGTTAAGGTTTACTGGGGAAACTGGGCTGATGGTTTGCTTGGGTAAGCTTTTGACAAGTTTACTTCCTCACCAGGTTTTAAAGGAACTAAATATTCACTGAAATTCTGAATATAGACAGAAAATCTCTTTGCATGGATGAATATTTGGTTGAAAGAGAAAACAGAAGGTAAACGTGCTGGGGTGAACTTTGGGGGTCTGCTGGGATTTTGTGGGGCTTAAAATGTTCCCAAATAACCTGGAAAAAAGATGTGCAAAGCTCCCTGAGAGAATTTGCAGGTAATGGTGTTGTTCTGAACAGTTATGATGAAGATGAGGTGGGAGGAACAGCAAAAAGTCACAATGAGGTTCAGTGATGGGGCATCAACCTGACAGGTTGAAGAGGAGTGGAAAAAACATTGTTAACCAAAACAGGGCTGCAGTTCTGCCCCAGCTCTGATAGGGGAGGTCTGTTTTGAACACATCAACCCACAGAATATTTCACGTTTCCGTGCCATGAATTCCCTGCAGTGCAAAAAGTGACATAATTCCAGAAGTTACAGCCACCTGCCCACAGGAGCAAACACTGCTTGGGGAAAAGGGAGAGACAGAACGAAATTGTGGGTGAAAAAATAAAGAAAGGCAAATGCCTGATTATCCCAACCCTCTTGTCTCCCTTCCCCCGGAAAATTACAAAGTCATTGCCACCCCAGCATCAAGCTGAGAACTTGGTTTTGTTATTTAAAGCATCGTCTTTGGGACTCCAGGAAAAGACACGAGACAGACAGGCTGAGGAATAAATGAGGGACAGCTTGGAGATTAAAAAACCTTATGGGAAAATACGGCCTGACATTGTTTTGCAAAATGAGTAACATGGAAATATGTTAATCCTTCAGGGAGGAATAACTGCTGGGAAGAAGATGAGATAGAAGTGACTTGGAATTAAGAAAGCTAAAAGAAGTGGGGAAGGGGAAGGAAAAGCAAATCTTATATTGTGGATAAAAGTAGAGGCTGTGCATGAAGGCATTAAACTCCCCAGGAAGGGTTTTGTAAGCACTGGAAAACTTCATATTTGCTGTAATATGTACAAAGGGAAGTCCCAGGACAAGATCTGAAAATGAGAGAAAATGTGAAATAGGCACAGCTAAACCCATCTGCTTTCACAGTTCTGAGATGCACCAGAGTATCTAAAGTTGTGGCCATCTCATTCCTTCCCCCAATTCCCCTTCTCTCCCTTCCCTGCCAAATGTCCAAGGCTGATTCTTCCCTTTTCCCTGCCCACCTCCCCAGCACTCCCACCTCTGCTACACCCACCTGTTCTCCCTGTGCCTCATTTATTCCTGCAGCCTATTTCTGGCTCATGAACACTGCATCCTCACCCTGAACAGCACCAACACCAAGAGCAACTCCTTGTTTTATAATACAATTTAGTTTTAGTCTTCATCTACTTTAACTCTTTTGGGAAAATTCTTTTTAGAAGCTGTTTCTCCTAAAAAAAAACCCAAACAAATCTGAGTTTCTTTCCCCACTTCTCTTCATTCCTGAGTGTTTGAAAACAGATCGTTCCAGCCAGAGCGATTTAAATGTTGGATGCAAAACTTTTGGATTTTTTCAGCCTTGTGAAACCTAAGAGGCTTTTATAATAATTTTAATTTTTCCTCAGCAAAACCACAGAGGGGAAAACGCCAAAATTTGTGGTGGGCAGACCCTTCTTCGAGGGGTAAATGAACCTCCTCAGGGCTTCAGTTTTGAAAGTATTTTATCAAGAGTAGGTAAGAAATGGAGACCGTGATAAAAGTCTTTTCCATGCTTAAATATCTCAACTCTTTAATGAATATCTGAAGCAATAACCTTCTTCAAGAGCTCTGTTGGTGTTCAAAATAGAATCTCTGCCTTCCACTGCTTCTGAACAAATTCCAAATTCAATATTTTTTGTCTGTCCCTGGTACTGAGTGAATCCCTTCAGGCTGAGCGTGTCCACTGTATTGATAACTGAGACAACAAATGCACTTTTACTTTTTTCCTGTCCCAAATTATCTTAATTAAAGATTAATGAAAATTAATGAAAATGTCTTATGGCAAAGTATGAATAAAAAAAAATAAAAGCTAGATTAAGTAAACTGGAAAATGCAGAGGAGGAATTCAGTTCTATGATTTTATGGACACCTCTCACTTACAGGAGAGCTAAAAAAAATAGAGATTTCTTTCACCACAAAACCTGAGGTAATAACAGCCTTGAAATAAAGGACAGGAATTTCACAGAAACAGCAAACATCCCCAAACCCTGTGTGCAAAAAGAGTTTTGCAATAAACACTCCAAATAAACAGCCCCTGTTTTGTTGAGGAAACATCATTGAAGCAAGAATATTGAATTGTGTACAAGACCTTGAAGCTGTTACAAAATTCTTAATAGAGATGAAAATTAGAAGCAAGAAAATGGTTGAAATTCATTAAGAACCATCCAAATCCTGCATTTTCTTGTATCTTTGTGCAGTTTATGAGGCACAAGACATTCTTCCCAGGAACCTCATTCCCCCTCTGAACAGGGATTTTGTTCATTCTCTCCTCAGTGTGAAAATGAACTCCTTTATTGTAATAAAATCTTAAATTCTGGGGAGCAGCTGGCTCTAAAGAGGTTGAAACTACGCTCATTTCTTCTCTTAAAATATTAAATTTCAGTGATACATAAAACATAATTAACTGATCTAAGGGGATTACCACATTAAAGGCCGAGACATAAAACTAAACCTATTACAAAAGCTGTTCTGTTTTCTTATACATAAAAAATCATGCAAATTGAACTTTTTATAGGTGTTTGTTTTCAACACATAAAGCACAGCTGATAAAGAATATTCATTAAGGGACCAGAAATACAGTTTTGTATTATTGCTGACGAGGTCCTCTGACAAGCAATTTCAGGAGAAAAAAGAATTGATATTTTAATATATGATTAGATTATATAAACCCTCATAAATCTGTATCAAATTTGATAATGGCAACAACTCAACATTTTGCCTCCTCTTACAGAATTCTGTGTAATCAAATTTTCACTTGTTCCAGTGGTTTTATTTTCTTGAGTTTTCTAAACAATCATAAGACTAAATTTATAATATTATGGTATTTTGGGCATTATTGAGAGTGATGCAAAACCAGAGCAAGGAGTCAGGGATTCAGTAGGAGAAAAAAAGATGTCAACATGGGAAAGTAGAAACCTGAACAAAGAGACTTTGTGGATGTTTATTCATAAGTTAATGAATAAACTTGAAATTAAAGAACATTTCTTTATTTTAAACCTTTTGCATTCACATATTGACACTATCTGATTTAAATTTTTAAAAAATTTTTCTGTTTAACCCAGAATTTTATATCGTGGTGGCTTATCAGTTATTAAGTGGGAAATGTGTTTTATAGCCAAGGAGATTTGTGCCTGGGGTGGGTTTTATCTGAGTCTGTTGTAAAGGAATTTCTGTGTGAGGAGTTTTTGTCAGCTGGTGAAGAGGCACAAATTTCTACTTGGAAGCAACCTCATACTTTGCTTTCTTTGTCAACTTTTTTGTTGTTGTTGTTGTTACAGAAGGTCTCACTCTATGGCCAAAGACCATTTTCCTCTGTGGCTGGGGGTCTTTAGAGCAGAGCTAAAAAGTGTCTGTTTTTCAAAGGCTTGATTTCCAATCCAAACCAAGATCTACAGAGCAGAAATATCACTGGAGAAATTCAGAAGAATTGGGCTGGAAGGGATTTCTGGAGATGATCTGGTCCAGCTCTCCCTGCTCAGCACCAGCTCAGCTGGGTTAAAGTGGAGACAAGAGGAGGAAAACAGTTAAAAAATATAAAGCACGTGCCTGGTTCCTCCTGTCAGGGAAATCCAGGCCCTGTGTCTGTTCCAAACCCTGTGCATGATGTTTGGGCATTAACATCCCCGATGAGCCCAACACCAAACTTGCTCAGCCAGGGTAAAGGAATTCTTATGGGTTCTCTCATTTGCTTTTCTTACAGTCCTCCTCCTCTTCTCTCTCTCCAAATGAAATAATGCCTCTTGTCACTTTTCTTATTGGGATCCCTGGTGTATCTTATTTTTTGGGGGAAACTCGACGCTGCTGGAATAGGGAGTGTGCAAGAATTGCGATTTTTATCTCATCAAGAATGCAGATGTTTGCACTGGCTGTTAAGAAATAAAGGTAAAAGTTTGACCCTTACAGATTTCTTATAAAACCACAGGCAGGTGTCATAGATACATCCCATGCTTGTTTTTCAGCATTCAAAGATGTTCAATTTGATTATCCATAGTGTTAATTTCAGGGAGTTCACTCCTGACATTTCCTACCTTCACTTTCAGTATTTATAGATTCCACACCTTCATTCTCTCTTAAATTCCACTTTACTTTTCTTTCTAATTTTTTTTTTTTAACCTTAACAGTGTCTTATACGGGAAAATATTCTATTCCTGTAGACCTGATCTTTTACTGGTTTTATTGAACAGATTTTTAAGAATGGCTTTCTCTGTGGAGCCTTTCAACAATGAGGGACACCATCAGCTTAAGCGAAATTTTGCAGCTCCTTTGCAGTCCTGCTGAGCATTTCTGCATGGATAAATCTGACTTATTTTGCCTGTTGAAAACAGTTTCCTTCTGTATTTTTGTAGAGGCAGAGGAAAAAAAGCAGGTGACAGAATCATGCTGGGTTTTAGCTGTTAAGTTTGCTGAACACCGAGCTGCAGGGCACTCTCACCTCTGTGAGGATGGGCAGAAATCTAAGAAGTTTTACCTTTTTAAAGGAAGAATTCTAGAGGTTTTTAACCATTGAGTGAATTTTTTTTGAGGCTTTTTTATACAGGTATTTTATGCTGTGTGCTGAAGTGATATATACCCACGAACAGTAAATTTCCATAGATTTAAATAAGTGGTTATTATTGCTCAACACCTCACAAGACTATCCCAAAAAAATTACTTTGCATGAGTGGCTAATCTTGGATAAGTTGCTCCTGGTTTATAATTTTTCAGTCCTTTGAAAGGTTCTTACAAAAGATGTTGGCCGATAACATTTGCTGCGTGTTCCCAAAACAGAATGCAGGTGTCACAAAGCTGACCCCAAATCCATAGGGCAGAACAGGTGCTCTCTAGACACTCTGCATTTCAAAGAAAGCAAAAAAAAAAAAAAAAAAAAAAAAAAAAGAACCCATCCCAAATCTATTCCTGGGTGGAAAAGTAGGGCAAACATTAATTACTGACCTTAAAGCACAGGGGAAAACTAACGGGGCATTGCCAAGTCAGAGGATGAGAAATTCTGGGATATTAATGATGTTTGCCTCTGATCTCACCCGTGGAAGAATACCTGTGTTCTCACCTCCCAGAGGACAGGGCTGAGGCTTTTTGAGGTCTCCAGGTTCAGTGGCCCCAATTAATTTCGTTCTGGGGAATTTTAGAGAATCAGCTGAAATTACTGCAGAGCTGCAGGTCTGAGAATTGGCTGGGTACGAGTGGATTTGCAAGGCTGGAAGGAGGTAAATCACTCCCTGTCATCAAACTAGAAAGGCTGAGGGAATTACAGGTAGCAGATTTAGATTTAATTTTTGTCTCAGAAAAGGACAAAATTTTAAACCCACTGAACAAAGGGAAAAAAAGAGGCAAAAATAGAAGCTATTATGAATTTGTTAAGGAGAAATTCTCCTGGCAGTGTACTTTCCATGGATATTGGCCTTGCAAGGACAGAATAATACAGATTATACAGCTGGGTATCAGTGAGACTGCTCTGTGATGTTCTCATGAGCAAGCTAAGAAAATGTATTTGAGATAAAACTCTAGCAGAGAGGAGGCAAAGCTGGGTGGGACAGAGCATTAGGAGGAGTTAGAGACTGGCTGCTGTCAGAATGAAAGGGTATTTGGAGTGGATTTCTTCAAGAGCCTGCCACTACTTGGTATTTTCACTAATGACTCCAGTGATGGGCTGGAGAGGAGCTCTAATCAAATTTGGATACAGCTGGAGACACAAGGCTTTGCCTGGCTAGGTGGAGGGCAGGAATAATACTCAAAAGGAGCCAGGAAAAAGAGTCTGAAGACAGCAAAATACACGTCAATGATAACTGAGCTCAGCATCATTGGAATAAGAAAACCCTGCAGACAGTGAGTGAGGAGAAGGCAGCAATTCTGCATGGAAAGATCTTGGGGTTTTGAAGTTTGGGGTTTTAAAGTTTGGGGTTTTAAGCTGAGCCTAAAGCAGCCAGATTGTGGCATAATGGAACAGGCAGACGGGCTGGCAGAAATGTGTTCAGTGAGACCTGGGAAGGCAAATCCTGTTGGTCAAGTGTCAGCTGAAGGTTTGGGATTTTGGTCAGTGCATTTCAAGAGGCTGCCCTCCAGTTTGAAGTCCACAGGTGGGGAGGGAGAATGGTCAGAGCCCTGGGAATTCTGGCTTATGAGGAAAGGCTTACAGAATTAAAGTTGTTTTGTCTGGAAGAGAATTTACACTGCAGAACATTTCCAGCTCTCTTTTTCCCCCCTCTCTCACTTGCTCCTCTTTGCAGGAGCTCAGGAGGACAGTGCCTCGCTGTTTAATTATTCCAGCTGGGAAAATAGTAAATTATTTCCTTCTATGAATTACTTGCATTCCTGGGAGAACAGGTTCCTGTCTAATATTTCTGGCATCCTACCATTTGCCCACAGAGGGGAATGTTGCAGGGACCTGTCCTGGCAGGTCTGTTGAACCAGCAGTTAAGAGTTTGCAGGGCAGGGATACCTACCCATTCCAGGAGCAAAGTGCTGGATAGGTGTGGAAGTTGTAAGCTGACACTGGATGAGCTCCTTTGAGAGGCTCTAACAAACTGGTGAGGCAGCAGTACAGAGGGAAACAAATTGGGTTAAAATGACAGCATGTTCAGCTTCATTACATGACTCTGATGGAACCTCACCCTCGATGCTTCATTCATTTCTGAGCACTTCACCCAACAGAAAGATAATAATGCTCTGGATTGCAGTGGCCCTGTCTCATCCAAACATCTTAGAGTGATTTTACATCTATTTACTGAGCCTCAAAAGGCACTGTTGAGATTTCTAAAGGCTGCACAGGGATCTCTTTGCTAACCACACATTCAGCAGCTCCCTCCAGTACTCAGCAAATGTTCAGCAGGGCCCAGAGAAGGCAGGTTTAGTTTGAAAATGTAGGGAATTTAGGTAAAAGACATATAATGACCTTATGTATTATTATTTCATTCACAGAATGCAAAAAGAGGAACCAAACCAGGTAGCTCTAAGCCCTTGTATCCTGAATAAAATGAAGAATTATATATTCTATTCTATCACAGCTGTTTGGAGCAAGGTGGTTTTGTGGAAGGTGCTCCTGCCCATAGATCAAGATGAGCTTTAAGGTTGCTTCCAATCCAAACCCTCCCGTGATTTTATGGTTCTGTGTGGGCTCTTTTAATTGCTTTTTAAAGGAATAATAGTGGCATTTATTCCCCTTGGAAGGGGGACTTAATTTTTTTTCCAGAAAGGATTTTTTTCTTGCAAAAAACCAGCAAACACAGAGCTCTGGGTCACAACCAGGCCTCAGCTCTCTTGGCATGGTGGAAACAGCCACTGCTGGTACCTCATGTGTGACCACCTTGGGTGCACAAAATGGGTGAAAAAAACCCCAAAACAGGCAATATTATGTACAGGGCTTAACTGATTTAAAAGAAAACAACAGAAAAGCCAGGATGTTTGTCTGTGGGGTGAGGAGAGAGTTGGGGATGTAGCAGAGGATGTGTTAATGAGGGCACGATTTGGATTTATGTCTGAAATGTGGCAAAAGAGTTAATTATTGCCCTAATCCTATTAAAAATGGTAAAATGTCTTTGATTAATAGGAATGGCCAAGACTTTGCTTTTAGTTCTCAATATAAGCAGCTTCCTGTGGCTGGCAGCACATCAGGGCCTTGATCCCAGAGCGGCTGAGGAGGGAGAGCAGCACCTCACAGCTCTGAGCCACAAATCCACGGAATTCTTTGGGTTGGGAAGGACCTGAAAGCTTCAAATTTCTACCAGAGCAGGTGGTGGTGATTTACTGAGGGTAAATCTCTTTTCTCCAGCCTTGCAGAGCTCTTAAATGTCACCGAGGTGAAGAACTCCTGGGGAATCTGCGGCCTAGGCCGCGCTCAGGGAGGCAGGAGAGGAGGATGTGATTTGTAGCTCTCTCCTAATCTGCATTATCTCCATAATTAATCTCTTTGTCTTTGGAGTTAATGGTTTTTTGAGGTGTAGGAGAGCAGGGAGGTGTGTTTGACCCAAATCTCAGAGCTGGGGCTGTCTGAGGAGCAAGAAAGGGCAAGGGCACCAGCAGCAAATCCTCTCTGCTGGGAGCCATCCACATTTCCTGAGGGGAACTGGAAAATTCCTTAGGGAGACTGACCCCCCCCAGCTGCTGTTTCACCTGTGCTACATCTAAATCAAATTTTCCTTATTTTCTAAGGGGCACAAGCAGCAGGAGTCAGCTCCAAAGCTTCAGCAGGAGCCAGGCTGGAGTGGTTTGCATGTACAATTTTTTGGTTTGTAAGCAGGACACAGCAGTATCTGTGAAAATCCTTCATTGGGTACTTCAGTGCTTTGAGTCCCTGCTTTTTAAAGGGTAAATACATGTAGTGGGTAATTTAATTTTTTTTTAAATTTTGTTTGGGTTTATTTGAAATTTTGTGCTTTTTAAAATGTCTTGCATGGACTAATGCAGGATTTCTGCCTCCCAACCTATCTGTGGTCACTTTAGGCTGTAACCAAAGGATCAGTTTGGTTCTAACATAAATCAATTATCAATATTTTTTGCAGGGGCATGGAAATTTCTCTTTCAGATTTTTTTGGAGGCTGTATCTCTGTCTCCCTGTCCTTGGTCATTTACCAGCACATGAAATCAAGTTATGGGAGT
Source organism: Acrocephalus scirpaceus scirpaceus (assembly GCA_910950805.1). Classification (NCBI taxonomy): domain Eukaryota; kingdom Metazoa; phylum Chordata; class Aves; order Passeriformes; family Sylviidae; genus Acrocephalus; species Acrocephalus scirpaceus. The sequence continues at coordinate 7,057,533 of OU383791.1, read as the reverse complement.
AATTTCATGACTAAAAGTAGATCTGTATGACACCACTTCTTGTGTGAAATATCTGGAACTTTCTGGTCAAAAATATTAGAATATTATTGTTGTTGTGGTTAATGTTTAGTTTCCAGAAATCCTAAAGAATTACCTTTTCTTTTAATTTCTGTTTTACAACATAGATGCTCCGAAATTCTGATTTTTTTAAAATGTATTTTTCTCATTATTCCCTGTACCTCAGCTGCAAGCTATTGTCCTAAGAAAGGAAAGCCTGTTGTCACCAGGGAGGGATCTGAAGGATTTTGCTCCATGCAGGTGAATCTTCCCTCTCTCTCTACTTTCCACTTCCAGGTCATTAAAAGCAAGTGTTTTATGTGTTCCTGGCAGGTTCCTGTGCTGCACCTACCGCAGTGGCATTTTACAGATATTTCCATTTACTCCCCAGAGTGCTGCTGGCTCCTGTCTCTGGCACGTGGCTCCAGTAACATCCAGGAGCTCAGCAATATCACACCAGAATCTCTGTTCGTGTACAAGCCAGCACTTTCTCACACTCTATTTTTACATTTGAAGCTCAGATTATTTCATTTGCATTAACCCTTCTTCTGCCAGTGCCCATCTCTCCTCACCAGGATAAACAATCTGCTTTAATTGTGTATTTTCTTGGCTGCATACATCACATCTGGCTGACAGAAAACTTCACAATCCTTTGCTCCTTCAGAAATGTACTTTATCTATCCAATATTTTTTTCTCTTTATGCCCATAATTAGGTATTAACAAAATAAATACATTTTCAGCCTACACCTGCCCCAGTTCAATGTATCTTGTATATTATTCAAATTAGAAACACATGATCCTGATAAACCAAACTGAAACATTTATAAAATTCAATTCCCCAAGATTTAATCTGCTGTCCAGGAAGGCAGGAGGGTCAAGAGTTGAGTGACAGATGGTAGTTATTTATAGGTTTAGATAATTATTGTTTTTGTAACACAAACAGTCCCTTTCTTGCTGGAAATCTAACAGTCTGAAACTAAAAAGTGAAAAGAAAGTGATACAAAGAAATAAGAATTCAGTTTCTACTTGTAAAGTCAACCATTCCTGTACTTAACACATCCTGGCTTCTCTCTGGATGTGACTTCAGTCACCTTTCCACTTGGGAATAAATCTAAACAAAGTTTTCATCCTCTGCTACAAAAGCACCAGATTTAAAACAGCAATAAAAACAAGCTTGGTTTCAAAACCCAGAACTTCCCAAGTTTTTGATTCACCACTGGCAAAGTTTGATACAAATCTTTTAAGAACTGGTAGACCTGAGGCTTCCCGCATTTTTGTTCAGAAATACTTTTCTTGGTTTGTTGTTTAATTCCCCCTGTTTGTTTTTTCCTTTCAGGTAATGGTAAACACTTCCAGCTTTCTTTATAATTATGGAGCAGAAGGATTGGATTAAGCTGCACCCGAGACAAGAAAAGCGACTTTTTTCCTTTGGGAAGTCACTTCCAATCCTCCTTTCTCCCAGTACCAATGGATCCATGAACTTACCTGGAGTTTCCTTGGCTCCTTCTCCTGCTCCTCCGTGCTGCTGGCTGATAAATACCTACAGGAGCTGCCTGGATGGAGGTGCTGACCTTCCCCTTCCCTCAACCTGAAGTTCTTCAAAGTCAGCCCCAGGGACTTCACATTAAATAGAGGAGCCAAGGCAGGAGAGCTCTGCTCCCCCTTCCGTTTGGCTTTCACGGCTGAGTTCTAAAAAGCTGCACGGAGCTGTCAGAGGTTTCCTCTTACCTTTCTACTGAAGCACAACGGCGTGGTGCTGCTCCAGGACAGGATTAGGTCATTCAAACAGCCCTGCAGAGAGAGTGGAGGCTCAGCGGTACGGAGGCTCCAAAGGCTGGAAAGATCTGATCTTACATCAGGTGAGAGAAGGCAGCTGGCTGGGCAAGCCAATAATTATGATATCAGCTCTTGTTCGCCCCAGGCAGTCCTGCATTTAATAAGAATACAAATATGACTAAGCTGCACTTTTTTTTTTTTTTGTTCTTCCCCCTTGTTCTCTTGGTAATTCTTCAGAGAAGTTGGGCAGGTAGTGAGCTCTAACTGTCTGGAAAGAGAGCGCTCCCTCTCCACCTCTCTGTTTTTCTTTGATTTAAAATACCCATCTGTTACCGTGTTTTGCAAACCTATTATCCACCTGTGGTTATTAAAAACACTCTTTCCTGGCATGGAGTTTGCCAGAGGATCCCAAAGTCTCCAGCTCCCAGAAAAAGGTGCCTTTCTTGCATTTGTTCAGCCTGAACTCTCAGCATGGAAAGGAGCCGTGGCTCCACGTTGGAATGTCAAAACATCTTGCACTGTTTAAAGCATCAGAGGAACATTACAAAACCAAGGGTACTCAAGATTTTATTCCTTCCCAAGACCAGAGTGCCTTACACAGTCATAAAACCAGGACTAAATCAGAGGAATAGGTCACTGTGGGCCTGGTTTTGTACATATATTTATGTGGAGAGGTCTTTTTGTGTGCAGATCCACAGAGAGGAACAGGAATTGAAATGTGCAGTTGCAGGAATGTGTATTCCTGCTGCCCTTACCTGGCTTTGTGCACACTCTCCAATCCCCTGATCACACCTATGTAATAATACTCACCTACCTCATAGGGTGTTGTGGGGATTAATTAATGTTTGTAAAGTGCTTTGAAGATGAAAAGCCCTGAATGAGTGCTAAATATAATTATCGTCATTCCACAAAACAGTAGAAACATCTCCATGGCCCCCAGGTCATTGTATAGGTACACCCATGTTTATCTCCCACGATTATGGTCAGATACTGAACAAGGCATTGAAACTTTGATAAAAATTCCCTCTCTGCTCTGGAGGATGTATTTAAATTCATGTGAAGTTCATGCTGTTCACGAAGTGTTCTTTTGGTGGTACCTGTTGGAGAATATTTTGCACTAAAGCTCTGCCAGGGCATCCACATGCCACAAAAACAGGTGGAGGAAAATCCATGTTTTCACCTGTGATGAATTATTTCCTATTATGAGTTTGCCAGTTTCATTTCATTAAATCTACCAGAGACTTCTGATAACTAGAAATGAAGACTTTGTCAATTTATCTGCTGGATCTCCCAGTAATGTGGAATGTTGGTGGATATGCTCTTTCCTGTCTGGAAGATCCCAAAGATACTGCTGGGTAATGACTTGTCTTTTCCAAGAACTTTCACGTTTGATGTTCCTCAGAGCTGGCAGGGAAGGTTCTGAGATGGCTGGGATGACATTCCACATCTTTACTTCATTATTCCCAAATTCTGCGCCACCTTTAATCTCCAGTTCTCACTGTGATAGCTGGGACAGACAAATCTGAGGTGGTTTTTGTGTCATGACAGCCCAGAACCAAAGCCAGCCCCTGACCTGAGTGTTCCCCCAGGCTCCTGGGATGCAGCTGCTGCAGCCAGGGAGCTCCTGGTCCCTAAGTTGGCTGTTTTAACATCACCCTGGTGGGTGTGTTCACTCCAGCTGGAGTCACAGGTCGATTGCAGTGCAGAGATAAGAGCCTGAATGAAAGTGAACCACTGACTGGAGAGCATTATCTCTTCTTTCCTGGGATGAGTATCAGGAGGAAATACCTAGAGGAAAGCAGGGTGTCAGAATTCAATGCAGATTTTGCTGTCTCTCACAGCCTTGGATCAACCCCCATTTCTGTGGGTATGAGCAGCACAGCTCACCTACCAGCACTGCTTTGTGGGGTCTCTCCTTTCCAGTGGCAAAACAGTTTTGTAGAATTTAAAGTCAGTAATTTCTTTTTCCTTCCAGAGTTTTGTTTAAAGCAGGTTGTTTTTTTTTTTCTTCAGGAGATGAAGCCAAACAACAGGAGAGATCAAGATGTTTGAATCAGAAGAACCTTGGTTTTGTCAGATCCAGACTAGACAACTGCAAGGTGATAACTTTGTATCTCTCCTTGGTCTGTGCTTTTATGGAGAGACTGAGCTGTTGATTTGTTGTACTGGCAACTATGCTAAACTGTTAAATTCTGTTCTCTAATCTGATATTTAATTTTAGGGGGGGAAAAAACCCCTAAAATTACTGCAGTCAAAGTTGCAAAGCAAATATTCAAAACTCAAGTCAGTGGAACTAATTCAGTGCAGTCTGACTGTGTCTCCAGCCTGAAGTAACAATGTCAGGTGGAAATGGTTCCTTTCCCTTTCCACCAGGGCTCCTTGTTTTCCACAATTTGATCCTTATCCCAAAAGTTTTCCCTGGCCTGGTGCTTTCTGCTTTCCAAAGGAGGACAATAAGCTGAGCTCAAAGCTGTGCATGACACCTTGTGTGCAATTCAGAGCATTTGATCAATTTTAACATCAAATATTCTTCAATTCCTTGACATGGAAAAGCACTGCTGACCTCATTATAAACCCCTCCTGCTATTTATAATTGGCAAGAACAGTCTTGTCGATCTGGAAATTTGTCAGCCAGGAGTTCTCCCTATGAACTTCACTTTTAGCCCAGCCAAAGCATAAATTAATCCATTTGATTAAATATTCCTGCTTAATTTACTAGTGGGATAATTGCTTATTTTTAATACATTGTTTCTATTTTATCATGCAGTGATGGCAGCAGTATTTGTTATCATAAAGAGCTTTGTAGGATTACAATTTTTGTATCCTAACATTTGGATGATAAGCTTACAAAATGACTTAAGACGTAATCTAACCAGCTATTCTGCCACCATTAAATAGGAAAAGTGGCCCAGCATCTCTCCCTTGGGATCACCTGAGGGAAGACACACCTGGGTGTAACTTTAACCGTCTGCTGGGCTGCCTTTAAATAGTAGTCAGGGCTTGCTTTTTATCTTCTGAGATATCCCTAGGGAATACACACCTTGGTTTAACCTACATACACTTCAGTCCATTTCTGTCCCTCAGAAGTAATCACAAGTGCATTTATCTGGCAGTTTGATGTGTCGAGAAAAACACATTGGTTAAACTGAGCTTAGCAACGTCAGCATTCCAAATATTTCACCAAATCAGAGCAGGGTTTGGGCTGGAAGGGACCTTAAAGACCACCTTGTTCCACCCCCTGCCATGAGCAGGGACAGCTTCCACTAAACCAGCTTGTTCCAACCTGGACTTGAACAATTCCAAGGATTTAAGAGAGTTTAATTCTCATTTCCTCCTCTTTTGGCAGAATTTATCTATCATGTGGATATCTTTTGCCCTGTTATTGATATAGAGGAGCTGTGAGCAGGAAGAGAGAAGGATAAAATCCACCAGGGAGATCTGAATGACAACCTCCAAATCTGGCATGCCCAGAAGATGCTCTTTTGTTGGCATTTGCAGAACTTTCAGCTTGCTAATTGTTCAATCTGAAATTAAAATACGAAGAACCATCATTACACACAAAATATCATTTCCTGGCCAGTGATTTAGCTCTGCCCATAAAGCACAGCATGGGGAGCAGTGTGGCAGCCACTGTAAGGCATTATTTTGTTATTTTGGAAATGAGGGTGAGCTCAGGCTGGTGTTAGATTTGACTCTGTGCCTTCCTGCTCCAGGTGAAATTCAGGAAGGTGAACCAGACACGTGTTACAGTCATTGTGGCACCAGCACTGGGCTTTGCTTTGCCTTTTTGACAAGACTGCTCTTAGTGTGCAGCTTTCAATGCAGGAGGGAGATAATTAATTAAAGAGAGAGAGAGATTGGGCTAATAATTGGGAGTAATAACCTCTGATTGCCCTCACAGGTTCGTTTTGTCTCGTGCTTAGTTATTTGGTGTTTCCATATTCAGCAGCAGGACCCTGCATTGTTCCAGGGTAGCTGGAGCTGGATTCTTCTCCTCTCCTCAGGGAGGAATTCCCGTTCCTCCTTGGAGCTGGCCACTGTAGAAATACAAAATTTCAGACCTCGGAAGCAGCATGGAATGCCCTGTAACAGATCATAAACCTTCTTGTCTCCTCACAGAACGTAATTAATGAAGAGTTGGCAGCGTTCTGTCAACTTTCCCTTTTTTGTTGACACTGCACTTCAGAAAAAGCCTTTTGTGATTTTTTTACCCTCCTTTTTTATTTTTATTTTTTGTTGTTATGAGGTTAACAGAAAGGGAGCAGGCTTTCCTAGCCTGCAGCTGCTGGATAAGTGGTAGCTTGGCAGGCTGTCTTTGTTTGTTTGGTCTTATGGCTTCTGCATTTTTGGCTGCCAGGCTGTTTCCAACATCACAGAGTGAGGCTGTCAGGGGAGTTTTGGTGACATGACAAGAAGAGGAGAGATCCTACCTTCTGTCAGCTTCCAGAGGGTGGGAATTGGATGAATGTCAAAGCCAGGGGTGTTGGAGAATGTGGCCAATGTCACAAGGCAATGATGGAATTCCAGCAGTGCTGCTGATGTTGGAGATGTTCCTCCTCCATCTCATCACTCCTCTATCTGAGCAGGACATTCTAAAGGTCAGACCACAGGAGATTCAGAGGAGAATGCTGCTGCATCCTGGGTTTAAGGGCCTGAAGGACTGTGGGAGTTTCAAGAACATGTGGATCTCCAAGGGAAACCTTTGAACCACATGAGTCTTCCCAACCCAATCCTGTCACACTCCTGACTCTCAATATGTCATGCAGGTTTGGCCACTTAGTGCTCAGGCATGAGCAGGGAAATGATCACTCATCTATGACTTCATTCTGTTGTTCCTAAGGCTTGCTGCCTGCTCTTTTTATTTTCCATTTATTTTAGGCTCAGTGGTGATTTCAGAGGTGTTGAATAGCCCACACCTTCCCCCAGTCATGTCCAACTTTTAGTTCTTGGTAGGATTTTTTTTCCTTCTCCTCCTTGCTGATGCTCTGTGGAGAACATGCAGCATCATTTCTGGAGTGGAGGCAGAGCTCAGAAGCAGAAGTAGTTGGTGAATAAGTTGTTGCTTGGTGGTTCAGATGAAAATGTTTGCAATTCACTGCACTTTATGACCCAAAGTGAAACACTCTGCTCTGGCACTGCTCCTTTACAGCAGAGAATTTTCTTGGAATTGCTGGAGCGTCTCTCCACGTCCCTGCAGAACCTCCTAAATCCCTTAAAAAAAAATTACGAATTCAGGAATATTCCTCTGGATTTTGCCTTGCTCAACATATTTTCTGTAGAACTCAGAGAATCCTTCAGTTAGAGATAAAACACTAAACCCTCTTGGTACCACAACCTTTAACCAAGTTTCTCTCCAGTTAGTGACATGATTGGTTCTAAGCAGGATGATTAATATTTAGCCAGCTAGAAGACAGCTAACAGTGTTTTACTCCTGCCAGAGGCTTAGGCTAGCACATGATTATCTTATAACTGGCTTGGCAGAAACGTGTGTGTGTGTGTGTGTGTTGGTTTGGTGTTTCTTTTCTTTTTTTTTTTCTTTTTTTTTTTAGCCCCTTAACCATGTCTAATAACCAGAACAACTGGTCTGTCTTCTTTCCTTCTTGGAGTGTGTGCTTGGATGTTCCTGACTGTTCCATGAGCAGCCAGTGCCAATACATGCACACCCTTTTTGTGTTTCTGCACTTCCATAGGATCTGGGGGAATGTTTTTCCCCAAGCTTTCCAAAATGTCAATGGGAGAAATGCTGATGCATCAGCAGAACTGGGTTGTATTGCAGAAAAACTGGTTTAGGAACACGACTCAAATTTAGCTCTGAATCACAGAGTCCCAGGATGGTTTGGGTTGGAAAGAACCTTAAAGATCATCTCATTCCAAGTCCTACCAAACATTAACCAGGCTGAAATGTGAATTTCTCCCGAGCTCATGAGGAGAACACAGTTATTCCTGCAGCACTTACAGGTAAAGCTTGCAGGTGTGTGATATCAGCCCTCCAAGGTGTTGTCTCAAATCCTACCAGCCATTATTGTGTTGATTTTGAAACAGAAAGGAGAACTGGGAAGAGTTGACCTGGGACATTGAAAAGCACTGACACACTTGGGTTTTCCTAATGAATTATAATGCAAACACAGCCTGGGATGAATTATTTGACCCAGACTAGAGCAGTGCCTGGATTTAGGGAAATAAGCAGCGTGTTGAGCAGGAAAGTTTATTGAATTATAGCTGTCTGTAGTCAGGCTTTGAGCTGACCTCCCAGCTCCTGTGTTCAGGACTTTGGAGCCATCAGGTGAATAATCAGAATTCCCAGCTTCTCCCTGTCCTGTCCAAACCATTTCCCCATCTTTCTTGGACCATCTTTATCTTCACTTCACCCCCCAACAGTGGAAAACCCAAAAAACTTTGTGTGCTTCCTCCAACAGCCATGCAATCATCCCAGAGGTATTATCTTAGAAAGGAGAAAATGATTCAATGAAAGAAGGGGTGAATCACGTAAATACCCCGAGTGTTGTACCTCAGCAATGTCCCTCCCTTCTGAGTACAAAGCAAAGAACAAAAGCAGGCTGCTGCCTGGCATGGGCCCCTCCTAGATGACTTACTGGGACTGTGAAATCATCAGAAGCCTCAGAAAGAAGTGCTTAGGCAGCGTTTATAACTTGATTTTCTTCTCTTCAGTCCTCTGTGAGCATGGACCTGTTCACTGTGTTCTCCTGCTTGTAGCCCAGAAGATGGATGAGGAAGGCAAATATTTCATGCTCACAGAATTCTGGGTTTCTTTTACATCCTAGAGTCTCACACTGTTTTTTTAGAGGTAAAACACATTGCATGGAAGAAGGGGCATAAACATTATAAGGTCACAAAAACATGAAACCACATTTTTATTGCTGAGGAGGATTTTAAACACGCTCTTAGAAAAACAGGCAACGTGAAATCTTGTGGTCTGTTCAAATGGAGAGATGTAATGGGAGGTAAAAATCCTGAGCAGGCCATTAATTCCTATCTGGCAGCCAAACCAAGATTGCTTCAGCACTCAGAGGAGCTTCAGTGAGAATGAAATATTGATCTCAGATTGCCAGATTTCAAATTAAATGTGCGAGATGCAAGAGTCAGAGTAACCCGCTCTAGAAGGTTTTCAGTGCAAAGTATGCTGTGAAAGTTCCTAATTATTTTATGAAAAATCATTGTACAAAAGATGAAAAGACTCAAGGAGGATAAAAAGGAAGTAATTGCAACCCTGAGGTTTCCATTCTAAATTCAGTTAAAAATGTTTCAACTTGAAACAAGTGTTTTGAGTTCATGTCATTCTCCAAAGGCTCCAGTCCATAAAGTTCCATAGGAAGCAACAGGATCGGTTCTCCCTCATCCCTCTGTAAGTCCTGAGTTTTTCATGGTTTATTCAGTGGAATGGGAACACTCTGCAGCTACTCCACACTGCTGAAATGACTTTGTCAGTGTTTTTTTTTTCCCTTTCTCATTGCCCTCCTCTGTTGTTTTTCTGCACTGTGTGCTTTTCACTCCGGCTCTTGTGACATCAGTGGCGAATGTCTGTGAGGAATTGCCTCGGGCCAGTGTGACTTTCAAAGGATAAGACAATTTGTTCCTTTGCCAATGAACAGTTTATTACATTTCTAATTATTGTTATTAGTCTGGCAGGTGGTGCCATGCATATTTTTACAACTGCCAAAGATGCAGGTACTTCTTTCATGATGAAAAAAAATAACCTAGGTGAGATTTGAAGGCAAACCTAGGTGAGATTTGAAGGCAGCCCTGCTGCTGGATGTGTTGGATAATTCTTTGCACTAATGTGGTGTACTGGTTATTTTTAAATCTTAAGTTGAAACATCCTGACTCCTGAAAGATTTTGTTGTGAGACCAATTGTAATTAGAGTGTGTTAGCAGCCTGGGTTAGATATGGAGGTTTCTCTCCCTCCCTCCCTCTCAAGTTCTTTCCTCTAATCTTTATTACTCTACTTGTTGTGCAAATTAAAGACTCATCATATTTATAAACTCTGAGTTCGCGTTAATCACTGCCTAAGAATACTAAATACCCCTTTCCCAATGAAGATCTGGGTTCCTGAACATAGAAATTTGACTTTCTCTGCTCTGTGGGGTTGCATGCAGTCAGATTAAAGACATAAAAATGATATAAATAGTCAGTGCTAGTGCAATACCATAATATTCCTCTTGAGCAGCCCAGTCCAGTTCCACCCATTGCTCCCTGTGCAGAGCAGTTTATAAAATTCTGAGCATCCTGGCCTAGTGAAAGGTGTCCCTGCCCATGGCAGAGCATTGGAATGAGATGGTTTTTAATGATTTTAGCCCCAAAACCTCCATCATTCTGTAATAAATCATGTAATTCATGCCTTTTACACTGTCCTGGTATTGTGAAAATACACTTTCTTAAAAGAGTTTCACATGGTTTATCCAGTAAATCCTGGATGATTTCATGTTACACTGTCGCTAAAGAGAAGAAGCGAATTTGAGAGCAATAGAGAAATTAAACTGATTTATCCACTGATGGTTTTGAACTGATTTATTCAGTGATGGTTTCAATAGCCCAACGACCAGTAATTAGAAGGGCCAAAGTCCAGCTTGAGCTTAATCTGACCACTGCTGTAAAAGGCAATAAAACTGTTCCTATAAATACATCAGTAACAAAGGGAAGAGCAAAGGAGATTCTCCCTCCTTTATTGTTTGTAGAGGGAAGCACAGTGATAGCAGATGAGGAAGAGGCTGGATCCATCCAAGGATCCTGAGGGAGCTGTTTTCTCCCCATCATTCACCAGCAACCCTGGCTGGAGGTCAGCAAATGTGACACCCACAAAAACAAAAAACCAAATCTGAGGGAGAATCCAGGGAGTTACAGACCTGTCAGGCTGACCTTGGTGCCAGGACAGGCTGTGGAGCAGACCCTCTGGAATGCCACCACATGGCACAGATGGCACAGCCAGGTGATCACCCACAGCTGGCACAGGTCCATACGAGGCAGGTCCTGCCTGACCAACCTGATTTCCTCCTGGGACAGGGTCACCCTCTCAGTGGGTGAGGGAAAGGCTGGGATGAGCCTGCCTGGCCTTCAGGAGAGGCTCTGACACCACTCCCCACAGGACTCTCCTGGGGAAACTCACAGCTTGGATGGGTGCACTGTTGGTAAAACCCTGGCTGGGACCCAGGGGTGGTGAATGGAGTCACACCCAGCTGGGGCTGGTCACCTCTGCTGCTCCCCAGGCTCTGATATCCTGCTCCATATCCCCATCAATGGTCTGCCTCAGCAAGATTGGATCTCAGGAAAAACCTCTTCACTGGAAGGGCCATCAGGGGTGGAGTCACCATCCCTGGGGGATTTACCAGACTGATGTGGCACTTGGGGACAGGGTTCAGTGGTGGCTTTGGCAGTGCTGGGTTAACGGTTGGACCTGGTGATCCTAAAGGTCTTTGCCAACCTAAACAATTCCATGATTCCCTGTTTGGATTCAATCAGCATTGCAGTAGGAGCTGCCTTGCTGTTACTCACACGTGGCTGCTGTCTAAAGCAACTTTCTCTGTCATTCCCATGACAAAAAAAGAAATTTATTCTGGTAAAAAAAAAGTTAATTTATTCTTTTCATATACACCCCTCTTTTGGTCTCCATTTGCCCAGGAATAGCAAACAATCCTATTCAGTAAAACCAGACACACAAATTAGCTACAATTAATGCAAATGGATTTTACTGAATTGTACTTTGGTTTGAGGAGTTAAAGAGGTGGGACACTCTTCAGCTCTGTCCCTACCCTGATGTTTTTCTTGTGACAGCACAAATTTCCTCAATGCCACATTTTTGCCCCATAAAAATGGGACACAAACTGGCAGCACCAGAAAATTCAGTATGTCCTGTAAGAAAAACTAATCAATAGAATAATTTAGTACAAAACTGATTGTTTTTGTCTTTCTGTGACTTGCAGGAGCTGCAGCTGTGCTGGGATTTGGGTTCAGGGTTTGGCTGACTTGTGTCTGCACCCGCCAGGGCTCCAGGTAAGAGCGGATCCTGCTGGAGCAGGGAGCATGGGCATGTTTTGGAGTCATTCCCTGCAGGGGCTGTTCAGCAGGTACAGGAGGCCAACAGTGGCACTGAGTCAAAATAGTGGCTGCAAAGATATTAAAGAGCTGCACCTGGTGTAGAGGAAAATAAAGATGTCAGTGCCCTCCCCTTTCCCCATCACTTGTCTCATATTTCTGAGATACAGGTGTGTGGTTACTGTGTAAACAGAGCAAAGATTTTTTTTTTCTTCTAGGCTAATAAGCTGCATGTTTTGGTTTGTTTGGTTTTTTTTTTTTTAATCCTTACAGTATCTCTGCCAAAATACAGAAGCTTCCAGTATGAACTCCTGCACTTCCACACCCCCTGTGCTCACTTGGGAGGAAGGCTTTGGTTTCTGGAGCCAGGATTCAGTCAGAGCCTGCCCCTCTTGGCAGCTCTGCTTCAGTCTTTTATTAATGTATTTCAGAGATTTATTTTTGTCATGTATGCACCAACAGTCAGAGTATCTTAAATTAACAGATAGTGCATGAGCATTAAATTGGTGCTTGTTTTTACTGTGCCATTCACCAATCTATGGTGACCATCCAGGTTACTCTGTGATCATCAATTTTTGCCAGTAATTGGGGGGAAAACTGCCCTATCTACACCCTGAAAGTCCTCAGAACTAACTCTGATGGTGTTGCTATCTGCCACAGAGCCTGAGTGATAAAAACCTAACACCAAAGGAACTGTAAAGATTATTTTGGATTATTTCCACAGAACCTCATGGGACTGCTATTTCTCCTGTGCCAGTTGTAGCTCCCAGTGCCACACCACCACTTGCTGAGGTCTGAGGAGAAAAGCAAAAGCACAGGTGTGAGGAAGCTGCCACTGTCCAGCTGTGTTATCTGTGATGCAGACAAGTGATTTATGATTGCACGTTTCATGCACCACATTGCCAGAGGTAAGAACAAAGAGGGAAATTCAGGCTCCCTTGGGGTGACAGACAAACATAAAGAGGATCCTTTTTCAGTTTTCTGGCAAGTCTCATCAGGAGAGTCCTAGAGCTAAAAAGGGAAATGTGGCTTTCCTTTTGCAGGCACTAAACTGGCTCAGACAAACCAGTACTCACTAAAGTCCTCTCAAGAGGCAACTGGGAAAACTGGTGCCAGTCCAGCTAACTGGAGCACTCTGCACACACCTTGCTGGTCTCACATTGTGAAATTCCACATAAATGTGCTTTATTTTATGGACAACTCTGACCACTTCTTGTGCTTGATGGAAAGGAACAAGAATCAGCAGAATTACTGAAACTGGGTGTCCACTCCCTTCCAAAGAATGGAAAATCCTAGATAGGGAAAACTTGGAGTTCTACTCCTCATGGACTGGACAGGGATCAAGGGAAGTGAGGGAATTCCTGGAGTGCTGCTGCAGTACCTGAACTCATTTGAATGGGATAAATTAGAAGCAGAGTAAGTTTCTGATGGTCTAACATATTCTAGTTAATATTTCAAGTGTGGTGGCAACCAAAAGCAGTTGTGAGTAATTGTTAGATCACAAATACTTCACACAGGCATCCAGCACCTGAGCCTTGAAGCAGTTGAATCTGGTCTGATTCAACTAAAATATGTGTTGAACCCTTGAATTAATCATTCTGCTCCTTCTCTATTTTCAAGTTAGTTTGGTTTTGTTGTTTTGGGTTTTTTTCCTTTTGGGTGATTTTAATACATTTTATTGATTTTTCAGTTCTGCTTTGCCCTACATTGCTTTTGAAAAGTGTTCCCTTGCTCTATTCTTTGGCTGTTTAAGGGAGTTTTCCAAGGAAAATCAACACCAGACCTGGTGCTTGGCCTGGATTTGGGGACCCTGGGCATGGCCTGGTGCAGTGTTTGCAACCTGCAGGTGACATGTGGGGAGGGAACCTGCACCTCCTGGATGGCACCTGGATGGTTTCGGTGTGTGAATATGATTAAAGGATAAATAATACTAAATGTTTCCTTAATAGGAGAAAATACCCAGCATTGACAGTAGTGATTAAGTTCCATTAAACAGTTGTTAGTTTAGACACCAGGTGATTAGTGCATCCAAACCACTTCATTTCCAGACTTTGGCACCTTGGTCATTACCAACTCAAGCCATAAAGTTCAGTGAATCAAGTTGTAAATAGTTTTATTGGTCCTATGTTGGGAAAAAAATAAAAAAGGGTTGTGAAATTCCAGGATGATTTCAAGTTTTGTATTTCTTAAGTCCTCGAGTTTCTGCTTTCTGTTCTTTAGTTATTCATCATTGCAGAGGGTTTAAACTCTGCTTCTGCTTTGGCAAGCACTAAATCCAGTGGGCTAAGTGAGAGCAGAGAGTTGTATTCCCAAAATAAAATAAACTAAAAGGAGAGAGGGTTGGAGATGCACACAGCTGCCAACACGCCATAGTTATCCAAGGGAGGAATTTCCTCAAGGACACAAGTGGAAGAGCTTTTACAGCTCCTGGAGAAAGGTCCACAGTCACCCACATGCTGCTAATTGTGGAGTAAAACACAGAACCTCATGTTTCTGTTTGTTTGTTGAAAATAATTTTCACTTTTTTGAGAATTATTTCATTCTAGGATAAGGTGTCCTTCCAAGTGGTTTTTATTTATTTACTTTTCTTTTTAATGAAAGTTTAGGAATTGAGTCGTATGTCCTGGACATATTTCAAGATGTCAGTGCTGTACAACAAAGCTCACTCTAATACCTCTTAAGTGACTGGGAGCAAATTTTTGGTTTCTCCAAACCAATTTGAGGATTAGAAAGATGTGCTGGCTTCATCCTGGTTTAGCTTTCAAATTGCCATTTGTGTGTCCTGTTAAGTCTGTTTATGATTTCAGTGACCCTTGCATCACTCCCGTGCCACTTTACAAATTGCTGCCGAGCTGTTTATGGCCGGGTGCCTTTCCCAAATGTAAGCGATTTTTATTTTATTCAAGGAGCCTGCCCAGAAACCATCAGCTTTTACGGTGTGGTCACAGAAATTGTGTGTTTTCACCAGGGTAAGGCCTTGCTGTTCCCTCAGAGTGCATGTGTGTGCCTGCAGAAGCTGTGTGTGTGCAAGGCAAGGCAGGACAGCTCCAATAACTCCAGGGAGAATGGAGGAGGTGACTGCGAGTCAGGCACTTACTCACTGCCACACACTGTGGGAAACCTGTGCTTTGTGGTTTTGCCCAGCAGTTTTTAGGCCAAGGCAGGCAAAAAAAAAAAGGAACACACACCTCCCCTCCTCATTCTCAAATTTATCACTTGTGGAAAGCAAACTCGGTGTCAGCTCAAGGAGCTGCATCGGGGATCCCAGCTAAGCACAGCAGGTGCTGAGCTGGCAGTTTCGCAGCAGATTGTGAAATTTGATCTCACAATGGGAAATAGAGCCACTCCTTGAGGGCAATATCTGGAAACATAATGGGGAACCACCCTTCAAAGGTGATCCGGGTAATAATGGGGCTTAGAAACACTTTCTACCTGCTTTGCTTAGAAAATTATGAAAATTTTTTAATAGTGTTACTGGTTTTTGCACAAGCACGCTATATTTAGCTGCACCTCGGCTGGTCCTGAGCTCAGACACACCCAAGGCAATCAACTGCCCAGTGCCACCACCACTGCAAGGTAGAAACTGGTCAGGAAATTCTCAGTTCTCCTTGTGTCCTGGTGTTTGTTGTTCCTCTTCTCTTCTCTTCTCTTCTCTTCTCTTCTCTTCTCTTCTCTTCTCTTCTCTTCTCTTCTCTTCTCTTCTCTTCTCTTCTCTTCTCTTCTCTTCTCTTCTCTTCTCTTCTCTTCTCTTCTCTTCTCTTCTCTTCTCTTCTCTTCTCTTCTCTTCTCTTCTCTTCTCTTCTCTTCTCTCTCTTCTCTTCTCTCTTCCTCTCCTCTTCTCTCCTCTTCCCTCTTCTCTCTCTTCTCTCTCTTTTCTCTTTCCTTTCCTCTTTCCTCTTTTCTCCTACAGATTTTCACCCCTATTTTTTTCCTGGAATCTGGGCATTTTCACACCCTCTGAGCAGCTTCCCCTGCAGATATTCCCTGGTAAATCTGTGCTCAGCCACGTTAATGAACGTGGAACACCCAGCATTAATGCATTGGCCCCATGACACTCCGTGCTACTTGATGTCTCCCTCTTTTCTTCTTGAGATTGGCATAAAGATTGCACCTGTGCTCCTGCAGGTACTTTATGCACACCACAGCCTCTGAATAATGTAGACTAATAGAAAAGACTTCAAAGAACCATAACACAGTTCTAAAAGGGCTGGCAGGAGAGGCCGACGGGAAATGTTATAAGAATTCCACCTTTCCTGCTTAGCTAAGCAGTAATTTAGGAGGACATGTAAAGTCTGCGAGAGAATTTCAAAGAAAACAAAAAGCAAACAAAAGCAGAGCACACTGCCCTGATGCTGGAGACAAAGGGAGGGAGAAGGGAGAGGCTCTCAGCAAATCATCTGCTCCAGTTTGTCATTTTTAAGCCCTCAGACAGAGGGTGAGCAGGGTGATGAAAATATTTGGAGAGATTTGTAGAGGTAAACACGAAGGAAAAGGAGAGTGGTGCAGCAGTGACCTGAGCAAGTCATTTTGTCATTGAAATCTGTTACACAGCAGCTCATTAGCACCAGAGAATAAATGCCTTTCCTTCTGGAGCTGAGGATATTCAGCTGGATCTCGATCTCACATCAAATTAAAACTCTGTCAAAGCCACAGGAGGATTAACACCAGGCTGTTCTTTCCAAGACAGTGATTTCCACAGCCACAGGAACCATCAGTGCTGAGGAATCAATGACCAGCAGACACCAGAATTATCTGGATACTTGGAATTTGAGAAAAACTGCTGCAAGTCAGTGAATTCAGACCTTTTATGAATCAAAATTGCACTGCAGGCTGTCCTCATCTCCTAATAATTAGGGTAGAGAAAGGAAAAAAAAAAAAGATTTTGAGGAGAACACACAATTTAGAGTGAAATTCCTTCATTTTCTCTCTCGTGGAACCAGGATGGAGATCCCACCAGAGCAGAAATGCACTTTGTGCAAAATTTAAGCAGGTAACAACAGAACAAAGGTTTCAGAGTAAACTTCAGGGGCACACACTGATTAACTGCTCTGTCTGGACCTCATTTATGGCACCAAGAGTTTGCTTTGGCAAAGTGCCCTTGGATATTTGTCAGTTTGGTCATTAGGAATTTATCAGTTACTGATAGTCAGCTCCAGCAGAATAGGCATTAGATATGTGACAGGATTACATAATAGGCTTTTAAAAGGAAAATCTTGGGCTGGACATTCCAAGAAAATTTGACTCAGTAATAATAACAACGACATAATTACTACTTTAAAGATAAGAGAAAATCAACTATGCTGATTTCTCTGATTATTTAAAGGCATTGTAAGTATCTTTATTGTAAGTATCATAGGCAAGCAGTTGATACCTGGAAAACAGAAGCAGTGATTTATAATAAAAAAAAAATAAAGTCCAGAACGCAGGGGTACATTAAAAAAAAAATCTTTAATTCAATCATATATATTTTAGGACACAGGGATTCTCTCCTTTTCAAGGAAATGTCTTATTAAGAACTTGCAGGCTGTAATCTGACATAAATAACAGTGGGGTGGGTATTCTGGGAGAGAAATAATCCTTAATATTCCTAACAAGGGGGTGCAAATAAATATATTTCAAAATAGGATGGGCTGACAGTGGTTTTTCTGTGATCACACAACACACAGCTTGCTGTCAGTGCCCACAGAGTATATAACAATCATTTACACCTCCAACATTTACACATATACAGGTGGAGAGCTGTGACAGCACAGATCTGTGCATGAAATCAGGAACCCAGAGTCTCTCTCCTTCCTTTTCTCTATTCACACCTCTCTGTCTTTTTTTTTTTTTTTTCTCGCTGCAGATTTCAGACTTACTAGAAAAGCACTGAGAGAAAACACCCCTGCAGAGGCAGAAAATCTAAAGGTGGGAGGGCTGGAAAGCCAAAAGTCACCTCGTCCTCCTGCTGGGGTGACCAAACTCAGCAGCAAGCGGGCAATTTTACTGCTGTGATTAACAGGAGGGTTTTGCTTGTCCTTTTCCACAGAAGACGATTTCTCTAAGCCATTCCTCCGTGGGTGATGGTCCTGCTCTGCTTGCAGCTCTGACAGGAGCACTCGTGGCTCTGTCTCCTCCTCACATCACAGGCAGGTCCCTGTCTTGTTTGCCCACGAGGGGAATGTTTGCAGTTGGAACAAGGATGAAGCCCAGGTGTTGATGGACAGAGTTATGGTGAGAACTCCCAGAATGTTGAGTACAAACCCAGCTTTGGCCTGGAATTATAAAAGAGAAGTGTTGTTAGCAGTCCTGAGCACTTTCTTCCTTCCTTCATGGTTAGGATGGTATGCATGGTTTGATTTTTCTCTTTGGTGTTTTTTTCCACACCTCTACCAAATTATATTTTAGTTGGTTTTGTTCACAAATGGAATTTGTATAAAGGGAAAGGTTTCCATTGGATAAAACTCTTAAAACTAGAAGTCTCAAAATCCTTTTAATCTACTTCTCCTCTGACCTGGTATTTCTCTCTAATGTTACTTTGGGTTTCTCCTTGGATCAATTATAAGTTAGGGAAGTTATCAAGAGGCGTGGCACTGCTGTCCTTGCATCTTTAGTGATTTCTTGAGGCATCAGAGCACCCAGTGAGATGTGCCAGGCGGGACTGCCCAGGTGACAGGGCTCTTTGACACCCTCACGATCTGTATTTGGGTTTTTCAAGCCGTTAGACATTGACACCTATTATAAAATCTTTGAGAGGCCCTGGCTGTTCTTTGAGAGCTCATTAGCACCTTTCTAGGATTCTCAGAGTGTATTAGAGACAGTGTGACCCTTTATTCATGCACACACATCTTCTTTCCGCTTGACACAAGCCGGGCACACTGACTTTTCTAATGCTCCCCCAAGAAGAACCAGCATTAGGAAAAGGAAAAATCAAACCTAGGGGTGAAAATTCTGGAAAGAAATTGTTAATTGAGTTTTTTTCTTACCATATCAATAACCCTGAGCTGTCCATAGGAGAAGACAATGGCATTGGGAGGAGTTGCCACGGGGAGCATGAAGGCCAGCGACGCAGCGAGGGTGCAGGGCAGCATGACATAGAGAGGGTTGAGGCAAATTGCTTCAGCCTGGGCACAAAAAGAGAGCAGAAATGATGATTTTGATATCCAGAAATGCACAGAAACCTTTTGGCAGAAATCTGATTGTGTTTGTCCATGTCAGAAGGCTCATTCTCCCCCAAACACTGCGGCCACTCCGTATTTTGGTGCTGCTTTGGACACTTCCAGCATCTTTATGCAGCAAATGCAAGAATTGATTTTGTGGTCAGGGCTTTGTGTTGCTGCTGTATAAATGGATAAATAATGCTTATATTCAGCTCTAAACCCTGGCTTTCAATAGGTTAAGAACAAAATTAAATTATCAGGGGAGGCAGGTGAAGCTCTGAAGGTGAGAGCTTTGGTTTAGGGGTTGGTTGGAGTTTGTGGCCTATGCAAAAAGATTCTGGAGGAGCTCATCCCAGTTTCTCCCTGGAACCAACATTTCAGTTTGCAGAACACTGTCTGCCCCAGCAACAGAAACCTCCTGTGGAAATGCATAAGTCTGAACTAGGTCATGCTATCACCTTCAGAGACTCCTGGAAGGCCAGTGGTGCTGGTGAAATACAGGCATGGAATGTTGCAGGCGAGGAAATGCTGCTGCTGGTGCTGCCTCCGTGCAGAACAAATTGGTAAAAACAAGTACAGCTGGCAGTGACCTCATGTTTGGGCCAGAAGGCAAAGTCCTCATATGCCAATGAATTTAATCCCTTTGCTTTTCACCAGCAATGATTTCAGAGAGGTTGAAATAAGCACGGTGTGTGTTCACATATGCACACACAGATTTTTGGTTTGTGCCCCTGATGGGCTACAGGAACTTGGCTTTGCCAGCCAGTTTGTTTTGACAGCTGAGGAGCTGAGACCTGTCCCCATAAGAGTATTTTGAAATGCTGGGACTCACCATTGAAGCCAGGATGGGGAGGAAGAGGGTGGTGGTGGCCACGTTGCTGGTGCACTCGGTGAAGGTGGCGATGAGGAGGCACAGCAGGAAGGCAATGGCCGGGTGAGGGATGCTCTGCAGAGGGGTCAGCTTGGTGCCCAGCCATGCAGACAGACCAGATTCCTGCAACAGAGCCAAGAGGGATGCCAGGTTGGAGAGGGCAGAGCCACATCGTTGTCCTGTTGCAGTTCTCCTGCCAGTTCAGCCCTCCCTTCTCTGTCTGCAGAAAACCACAGCCAGTGCTCACAGACAGGATTGTTCAGTAGGTTACACAAAACCACCCCATTATTTCCCATCCAAGGTATTGGAAAGTAGGAGATCCTGCATTTGTGGTGCATTATTGACAGCAAATAATTATTTCTCTGTTCAGATCATTACTTGAACATGATCAGTATTTGAGGTGCTTTTTTTAATGTAAGCAAAGGTATTTGAATTAATTTTCTACAATATTTTTATATATGTCTTTTCAAATGCTGTAGTGACTTAATGTCGTTTCATCACATTGCCTGAGATCTTGATAACTGTCTGAAGCTTTTCACACCCTTCATCCTTGTCAATCACTGGGAAGTAGCAGCATCCTCCCTGTCATTCTGGGCTTTCTGCAGCAGCTTTTAAATATTTGATTATTTGTTCTAGGATAAACTAAAGTGATTTCAGGATAAATTAAAGTGACTTCTCAAATATTTCCTTTTCCAAACATGTACTTTTCCATTTTAATTTTGATCTTTGAATTCTAAACTAGTATTTCTAGGCACTTGAAGCCTTTCAGAATTTCTTTGTTGTCTATAGATTTAATAACTGGATTGTCTGTTCCATCACTTAAATCATTACTGAAAAATAATGTGGAGCACTGGAATCATTCCTGCAGATGTTTTTTACCTGTTCCTGAAGTCTCCCCAGCAAGCTCTAACATTTCTCTTCTAACAGTTTAATTTAAATCCTATTTCCATAAATCCTTGGTTTGAAATACTTTGGAGACCCCTCCTGGGTAAATCATCTCCTCATGCTGGCAGCATCAATGACATTTTATTTAAAAGATAAAGTAAAACGTGTTGGGGGCAGTTTCTTAATCAGCCACTTTTCTAGAAAACACAGTTCATTGGCGGTGCCATCCCATGGTGGGCAGGGAACAACAAGGATTTGTCTGATCCCAGCACTCCAAGGATGCCAGGAGCTGGGGAAAGCAGCTTTTGATGCTCCCAGCGTGCCCTCTTGTGTCCTGGGACAGCACGAAGAGCAGGATGGAACAAGAACCACCCAGGAAGAGACACAAGTCCCAGGAGAGCCGAGGAATGTTACCTCACTGCCTTTGGCCAAGGCAAAGCCACCTCCCAGCAGGAAGACGATGTTCCACGGCATCTTGTCCTGAACCACTTTCCAGTCCAGGAGGGGTGGAGGTGCCCGGAACTTTGCCCTGCCCCCTGGAACCCAAAAAGAGATTTTTTGTGAAGCCACGTTAAACACTCTCCAAAGAAAGGAGAACTTCTTGGTGGGAGGTGAGCTCATTCTGAACGTCAGGAATCCCTTCTGTCAGCAAACTCTGGAATTATCCCCTGAAGCAAACGCTGGGAGCACCACCAACCAAAGGTTTTAAAACTTGACTTGCAAAAGCTCTAATGAATGATCTGTAGCTGCCCAAGAAGCACAGTAGGAGGCAGGGAAGGGTGAGTTAAAGGTGTGGCAACAACCCTGTGTGTTTCTGTTAAGTCATGGTGCTCCCTCCTGGAGGTTCCAGCTGGGAATCCTTTACAAATGTGTGTAACAGGGGCAGGAGCACTGCTGGGATAAGAGTTTCCTAATTAAATTATGAGAAACAGAGAATTTTATGCGATGTGTGCTTTGGCAAACCTAAAGCGCACAGCTGGAAGAGCAGCTTGAAGTGCTATATCCTATATATAGGATATAGCTATATATATATATATATAGCATATGATATATATAGCATATATATGCTATATATATGCTATATATAAATTCCATATTTGGAATTTCCATTTTAAACCTAAAATGTGGACATTTCCCACATAGCTATACAGTGGATTTTTGGTGCTTCAGTGACTCACCTGTTTGCTCTTCATTTCTGTCCTGGCTGGAATAGCCAGAGGGGAGGATGAAGAGCAAAATTGAAATGAAGAGGGCGACTGTAGCATCGGTGACATAGCTGTAATAGAGCAGGCAGGTGTTTAGTCAGCTGTGTTCTCAGCTGGATAAAACCCAGCCTATTTCATTTTTATTTAAAGTGAGGAGGAGAGGTGGCACTACCTTGTATTATCTTTGTTGAAGAGAACTGTTGCCCAGCCTGGGATGAAGCCAGGTTCTCGTGTAAACCACAGCACCACCAGGAGAACGAAGAGGATTGAAATTTCTATTTCTGCAAATTTCATTTTGCCCAGTTTCTTGCTCTCTTCCTTGATGATTTCATAGGCCAGTTTCTCCTTAGCCTTGGCGGCAGGACTGGCACCACAACCAAAATTCTTCTTAAAACTGGAAGAAAATGAGAATGGATGAGAAATATCAGAGGAATTTGCCAGGTATCCTGAGAGCTAAGAATCTAAATTTTATGCTCAATCATAATGTCTTTATATGTATTTACACATGAATATTGAAATGGAATATATTATGATTTGCAAGCATTGTGAGTAGGAGCTGCACAAGATGATCAGAAACAAGCTTCCTGCCCCTAAAACCCATTATTTAAATGTAAAGAAGTGAGAAATCTGGGCACAGGAGGAAAAAAATTACAGAATCACAGAATGGTTTGTGTTGGAAGAGACCCTAAATTCTATTTCATTCCAACTTCCTGGCATGGGCAGGGACACCTTCCACTAGACCAGGACAATGTTAATGTGATTGACAAGGCTGTTTGATCATAAGGAAGTAAAGAGTAGCCAAGCTTTTTAAAATGACAGAAAATGAGAATTTTAAGGGAGGGATTTGAAGGTGAAAATACCATTTCAGGTGTTACAGCACTCTTCCCATGGAAAATAAGGGAAGTTGGGATAATACAAGCATGATAAGCTGAGTATTAAACAGGCAGGCAATGCAGGCTGGTTGTGTGATCTGCACCAGAACTAGCACAGAACTAATCTTCTAGGTCTAAAGCAACCCTGGTCACAAAGGCATTTACCAGCTCTCTGCAGGAATCAATTTCCTGTTTTGGAGCACAGCAATCTGCTGGGACGCGACAGTAATGCTGCAGAACAGGTCATATGCACTCAGAGCTCCCTATTTCCATCTACAGAGTACATTTAGCTGGGCTTTGATCAGATTCCTCGAAGAAAAACTTGCAGAATATTAACAGGCAATGAGTGTGCTGTTCTGGTCTCTGCTGTGTGTCAGGTCTCTGTCACCTGCTGAGTGATTTTTCTCATCCATAAAGAGGGTCACTGGTTGTCTTGGGTTATGTAACTAAAAATTGAGTATTCTATTTCATCTGTTGAAAGCAGTTGAGATGTTTTTTCTTTATCTGTTGTACCTCCAGGGAGAGGGGGCAGATGCTATCTGATAATGGCCCAGCCGTTAAAGCCAGCTGGGGCAGTGTTTCTTATCTCTGGGGCAGTGTTTCTTATCTCTTTCACCACCCATCCATCCTCTGGGGGATATCTGCTGATAATGGGCCATGAAGGCTCACCAGTGACATCACACATGACATCATCGGGGATATCTGCTGATAATGGGCCATGAAGGCTCACCAGTGACATCACACAGTACATCATCCCCTTGGGAGATGCTCCACCCAGTGGGAGGAGCCAACTGCTCCTACCTGGATAAAAACTGAGACTCAGGAACAGCAGGGATATGATTTTTTCCACTGGAGGAAGACCGGCCCCATCTCGCCACCACTGGACTTTCTACGGGATCATCTCTACTCCACAGAACCACATCTGTTACTCCAGGAGGATTTATTTGGACTGCTCTCAACACCCTGACCAACGGTGTCAGGGCGTATCCCTGACCATGTCAGGGTTTACCAGGACTTTCTGCTTGCTTGCTTGTTTTTTTTTTTTGTACTACCACATTTGTATTCCTTTTTCTTCATATTCCTAGTAAAGAACTGTTATTCCTATTCCCATATCTTTGCCAAAAAGCCCCTAATTGCAAAATTACCATAATTTGGAGGGAAGGGGATTTACATTCTCCGTTCCAAGGGAAGCTCCAGCTTTCCCTGGCAGACAACTGTGTTTCCAAACCAACACACTGGTGTTAAACAAGTCCTTGATCAGAACCCCCCCAGCTGCACCACAGGGGCTCAGGGGTACTCACTTGAAGCCCAGGTACAGGATCTGCAGCCAAAACCAGGCCAAAATCAGCAGCACCACCATGGTGGGGAAGGCGAAGGAGAACCAGGAGGCAAAGTTGATGATGCCACCATTGTCGCTATAGATGCTGGAAAATGCAGGTGGCTGTTAGCATCCAAAATTCCACATTCTCTTCCGTCCTTCATTAATGAGTCAGGAAAGGGGAGGTTCTGTGGGGCCCATTAAGGAAGAGAGGCTCACTTCCCAGGAAAAGAGACCAAACTGACATTTTCCTTCTCTGTGCTGCCTGGGAGTCAGCTGTAGCAGAATGCTGTGGTTTGGTGGGTGTGTAATCCCAGACTTACTCATTAACTTGTCCTTGCAGCACCAGATTTGGTGTTGTCCCAGTCAGAGTGGCGATCCCTCCAATGCTGGATGAGTAACAAATACAGAGGGACATTCCCTTGGAGAGATTCATGTGTTTCTTCTCCATTTCATCTCTCTTTGTCTCTTCCTCAACTGTCAGGACATGAGAATTACCTAGATCCCAAGGAACAAAAGAGATGCAGGAGTTATATTGGACAGGAAAAGGCCTTGGGCCTGCCTAATTTAATATTTCAAGGCTAGAACACAATGGATTCAAAGCTGAAGGAATCAAAGTTCCTCATTTTAAGGCTAGCATTGTTAATTTTTTGATCTTCTGCCCATTTTCACTGGTTGTCTTGACACAGAGCAGTTTTTCAGATGGGAGTTTGAAATGTGGGATGAAGTTTGAACCTACTGCTGACACTTCCTTGTGAACGAGGGCAATGTCTGAACTGCACATGGAGGGGAGTGAGGCAAGAATTCAGGGAATTATAAAGAGTTAGAAGAGCTGGGCTGAAGGGAACTTTTTCTGCACCACCTGTCTGCTGGCACCGAGATTTATGTTCAGAAACACTGCAATCACCTCAAAAACAGGGAGGAAGGCAAGACAGCTGGTAAAGAGATATTGTTGCTTGATTGTGTACCTTTGGATTAGAAAGATCATTTTAATCCCCAACCTTCCAGCTGGAAATAGGCTGGAAATTTTCCCTTGGGAATTCCCTATTATATGATAAGTTACACAGTGGATAATAATTGAACTGACACAAATATGCAGGGAAATAGCAAGCCTGATGTAAAGGCTTCCCCTAGTGGAGAATTTGTACTTTCTGTCAGTTTATTGAGTAGTTATGACATCTTTGTATTTTTGATTTCACTTCAGCCAAGTCAGCAGCTCCTTGTGGTTTTGTCTGGTTCATGGAAGAGCCTCATCAGTGCTGTGTGGTGCACTCAGAATGCTTTGGGGACAGCCTTCTTTTAGAATTTATTAGGAACTGTTTCATCAGAAGAGAACACCAGGCCATCCTCCATCCCCCTGAAGAGAAAACCACCCACAACCCATTCACCTTTCTCATCTGGTTCCTTGAAGCTGTCAGGTGACTTTTCCTGCTCAGGTGACTTTTCCTGGCCAGGTGACTTTTCCTGGTCAGGCGACTTTTCCTGCTCAGGTGACTTTTCCTGGAGCTCAAAAGCTTTGTTGGTGTGTTCAGACACTTGGCCAGTGGTGCCAGACTCGACCTCTGACTTGTGCAGCTGCTCCATCACCGCCTGCGATATGGGGAGCATCATGGCAGTGGTGGCTGTGTTGCTGATCCACATGGACAGGAAGGCTGTCACCACCATGAAACCCATCAGGAGCCTGAAAGGAGAAGGATTGGAAAAGCAGAAATC
This sequence comes from Acrocephalus scirpaceus scirpaceus, assembly GCA_910950805.1. Classification (NCBI taxonomy): domain Eukaryota; kingdom Metazoa; phylum Chordata; class Aves; order Passeriformes; family Sylviidae; genus Acrocephalus; species Acrocephalus scirpaceus. The sequence goes on along the minus strand of OU383791.1, from coordinate 7,031,669 downwards.
AGCCCTGCAATGCTCTTTATTGTTGTTAGAAAGAGCCAGCCATGAATGCTGGGCTTGGAAAAGGCTCAGCAATCCCCACCCAGCATTTCCTCCCACCCTGGTCAACTCTGTGAGTGCCACAGTTAAGATTTAACATCAACTTCTCTTTTTCAACCGATTTTTTGACATTCTTATGGCTAAGAAAGTGGAAGCTTCTAGGAGGAAGCAGTTTATCCAGTCAGATCCTGCTTATTCCACATCATTCTGAATAAGGCATTTCTCAATAACACGTGTTAATGCATTATAATGTATTTTGAAGAGGAATTGCAAGCTGAATTGGGTCCCAAATGGCAATCAGTTTAAGCCATAAGGAAGATGATCTCTCTGTTTTGTTTTTTTTTTTTTTTTCTCTTGTTATTTTATCCCACCTCTATTATTTACGATTCTCTTCTTACTCATCTAAAATTCTAATCCTCGTTTTGGTATTACTCTGTTATTTGCCTCAAAATTATTCTTTAGATGAGATGTAGATTATATATCAGATGAAAAGGGGTTTATCCTGTATGCATTTTTACTCTATTGCTTTGTAATTTCCTTCAGTATTCCCTCTTCTTATGAGCTGAGACAGATTAAACAGGGTGATATAGTCTGTGCATAGCCTAAAGTTCTGGTCTGGAAAACATTTGTTGTTTTCCAAACAAGCATCCTCATATTTTCTCTTCCCTTTGCAACCAGCAGCAGGCAGAGTTTCCATGTTTTCTGTGTTCCAGTTGTGGTTTTTCTTGACTGTCCAAAGCTGTGTTCCTGGCCCAGCCTGGCAGCACCATTCTCTTTCCAGCATTGACTCTCTTGCTGCTATTTCTCCACCTGAAAGCCTTTTGGAATTTAAAAAACGAACAAAAAACCAGACACTAGGTGTGTAACATCTCAGAGGATCCCCATTTGCAAGGCTTGCTCAGTCATTAACTCACTTGGGCTGCAGGAAAGCATTTGCAGGGAAAGATTTACAGATTCCCATCAGAGATGGGGCTCTAATGCCATAAAATCCCTGATCCCACATCATTTCCACCCCTAAAACTCACAGGGCTGGCCTGACACCAGTGATGAGCAGGACCCTCAGAGCCACTCGCTTGTGCAGGTTCCAGCTCTCGATGGCGATGGCCATCATCAGGCCCCCCAAAAAGAGCATGTTGGTGTCCTTCAGGTACTCCCGACAGACCTGTGGGGGGGGGAGAAGGCAGAGGGGAGAGTCACAGGTGAGGGAACATTTCCTGAGGGACTTTATTCCAAAGGCATTAGCAGGGAGTAACTCTGGGTTGCATCTGAATGGGGGAGTTTGTTCTGATTTCAGATTAGCAGCTCCACCCAGAGCTCACTCTGGGTTTATGCAAGTTCTAGCTCATGGAGAAGACAGGGAATAATAATGTTAAAATAAAATAACAATACTATCAATAATATAAATATAATAATGATGATGATGATGATGATGATGATGATGATGATGATGATAATATAATCCTGGGGAACAATCCCAGAACAAAAGCAGCTGACCGATCAATACATGGAGCAAAGTCTCTTACTGTTGTTGAATCCATGATATTCATTAGTGGGAACAGCAGGACGGGCAGGAGAGCTGTGACAGCCAAAGGCAGGGCTTCTGTGCACCAGAAAAGTGCCATCACGATGATCACATAGCCACAGAGTGCCTCCTGCCAGGGGAAGGGGACACACAATCAGAACACGCTGAACATCGAACCCGGCGCTTTTCCAGAAGCCAAGGCCTGGTAATTACATTCACTGCCTGATAAAGGGATTAGAGAAAAGGTTATTTCCTGTGCTTCTCTCCCATCTAGCCTCTGACCTGTGCAGATTCCTAATCAAATGACAAACCGTGCAGCAATCTCATCAGAACTCTGAGGAGAAGAGGGGGTAAAAATAGTACCAGAAGGGAAGAGGGCCATGGATGACTTTGGACCTTTCATGATAAGGGATTGGCAATCACTGAATAGGCTTCTTGATTGTGCTGATGGTGTTATGTTCTGTATTCATGGCCTTGAATTGTAGAATTAGTTACTGATCCAGTCAAGGTTTCTCCACCTGTTCCCACACGGGTTTCAGGTCATGGCCCAGGTGAAGCACAGCTAATTTCTACAGCCTGAACTCCTTGCACTGTAAATACTTTTATAACTTTTCACTCGATTTTTAGCTTAGTAGAGACTTTGAAAGGCTTGCTGGCAGACTGGCCACAGATCATTTCAGCTTCCATTGACTTTTGTCTTGTTTGTTTGAGGAAAGTGAGATCCCCTATTTCATGTCACTCTTTTTCTGAGAAAACTTTGATTTAGTTCTGCTTTGGACAACCACACCAAATTTCACATAAAAAATGTTGAAGTCAGTCCCCGTACACTGAAAAGATTCAAAATTACTTGTCACAACAGTGGCATTTGGTTGGGCTGAGAAGGAAGGTGAGAGAAGGTTTTGGTGTCTTCTGCATTTTGGAACTTGCACAATGATGGGAGACACCAAAGGCAAGGGAAGAAAACCATGGATGTGTGGTCTTGGATAAAGAATGTCCACTAAAATATGCTGACAGTAAGAATGAAACTGTAGTGATGCTTTTTGAGGCAGGATTGCAGAGGATTAAACCAAGGAGCTGGAATAGTGGGTGGCAGGATTGAATTTGGGACACTTTGGCATTCTGAACGTGGTGTGGAGGTTACAGAGCTGCTGAAGGGAAAGGATGAGCAGGGAGCTGAGCAGTCCAGAGGAAAGAAGAAGACAGCAATCTAAGTGTGAGTTATCAAAGCAGCCAGGCTGAAGAAGTGAGTCTGAGAGATTCCCAAAGACATGAAAATATTCCTTTTCGAGCCTTATTTTTGAACGATAGGATTAAGAACTTTGATTATTTATCCCACTGATCACGGAGAGCAATTTGCCCCTTTGGCAATCCTTTTTCTCCATTTTTGTCATTAAAAGACACAGATGGGTGCCTCTTGAGAGACCTTAGGAGGGCTTTGGGATGTATCTCATAGGCACAGTGTCATTGTCTTCCATCCTGCTGTGAACAGGCTCTCAGTAAAAGCTGGAAAAAGGGTTTTCCCAAAGTCAGCCATGCTGTAAGGACATTTGTCTGCCTTTGAGCAAGATTTTTAGCATTTCTGCTCTCAATTATAGTAGCTCAGTGTCCAGTGCTCTGTCATTATAGGGCAGGTTAATAGATCAACAGAATAGAAAAAATGTGAAATTCCACCCTGTAGCTGCTGGCTCACACCGCTGTGTGCAGAGACACCAGCTCTTCCTGCTCAGTACAGGGCACAATTTTAACCCCCAAAAACCCTTCTGAAAGGTTTCCTTAAGTCGCAAGAGGAAAAATCCAGGACGTTTTCAGTTTTTGTCTTGTTGCTGACTGCATAGAAACCGGAGGGAGTAATTTTCAAAGAGGAACTGAACCAAGACTGCCAAATCATTCTGCAGGTAACTCCAAGGACTCACTGTATGTAACAATGCCTCCAGCATGTGAGTTTGAACTCGTGGCCTCAGGACAAAAAAAAAAATATCTCTGTTTCCTTAGAACTTTCCTGATCCTGATCTCTTTTCACTTCAGTAACTCCTTTGCATATGGAAAAGTTAACCAGCAAAAAAAAAAAGGTACTTTTTCTGGGTTTTTTTCCTCCCTTCCTAGGAAACTCTTAAGAAATAATTTAAACTATTTTATTTACCTAGTGAGGGAATGAGAGGCCACACCTGAGCAGCTGCCACACTCCGAGCTGTGAGGAGGACAGAGCTTTGGGACAGGCAGGGAGGAGTTGGAGAGGTGGAGAATGAAGCTTGGAGAAGGAACCTAAACCTAAACCTAAACCTAAACCTAAACCTCCCCCTTGGAGAGGGAATCAGCAGGGATTGGGAGGCAGAGACCAGAGGGAAGAGTTAGGATTTGGTGTTCAAAAAGAAGTTATAAGAGGGGCAGTTTGGGAAGAGCAATTTCGTGGTGCTGGGGCTGTAATAAGAGACCAGAGATTAGATCTTTCTGCATGAAGAGGTTGGGAGTGCAAGAAACAGCGAAGAAGCAGCAGAAGGCTGGCGGTCTGTCCGCTCACAGCTCTCTCTTTAAATGATCAACGCCCCAGAAATACCTGCCCAGATACTACAGCTCCTTAGTCAACTTTTCCTGGAGGAACCCCAAGCCAGGTGTCTTCTAAAACTTGGTGTTTTAAATTTAAAATCCTTGTTTGGGAAGATTGCTACAGAAATATGTTAAAGCAAGACTGAAATGCATGTTATTTTATGTATCAGAATGTCTTGTCTGCCCCAAAATGTCTCTTCTAAGCAGCAGTGACAAGAAGGAAAAAAAATTAAAAGAAAACGTGGACTGAACACTGTTAGGAAATGAAAAGGGGGATTAAAATTGAGCCTTAGGTCCACACCAATAATCTTCTAAATCAGCCAGATGCAAAGCAAGAGCCACAAAATCTCACTGAGTGCTCCTCTAGAAGATGGAACTTCTAGAATCATAGAGGTAGCTGCTCATCCATCTATGCCCCACTGCTTTTCTATTGCCGCAATACGCTCAGAAAAAATAAAAATAAAAAGAGATCTCCAAGCAGCAGATGCAGGTGCTCTGAGAAAGAACCTCTTCACCCTTGAAAAGAGCAGCTCTGAGACACTTCCAAACTGAATTTTTAACAATCCCTTACCTTGGTAGGCAGAACCAGAGGCAGAGGGAGAAACACGAGGGGCACCAAGACGATGATGAGGTATTTCCTGCAGGCCAGCACTGCCTGCCAGGAGCAAGCCATGGTGCTGGAGCTAGCCCAGTGCTGAACGGCCTGGAATCTGCTGCTCGGAGCCTATATAAACACCAGGGGATATTAACCATTGACCTCGGGAGATTGGGTGTTGTTTTTGGAACTGTAATCGGAGAAAGAAGGAAGAGAACAAAGAAGGGAGGAGACAGCAAAAGAGTGTCAGAGCAGGAACTTTCTCAAGAGAATCTTTTCGGAAAGGTGATAAATCCATTAGAGAATTAACTCCTTGTGGAGCAAGTGGGTTTTTGAAAGCATCCTGGGGTGACCTCCACACTTAAAAAAATAATATTTATGATTTGGTCCCTAATAATGCCCTCTTTGAACAGGTGCTGTTATTCCTCCTTTTAAAAAAGAGGAACTGCTCCCTCCAAAACAGGTTGAAAAATTATTTCAATTTTTGAAAATTTATGGGGGACCACTGCAAATGACATCTGTATCTGTAGCACTCGAATACAAGGATTAGAAACGCCAGTGTAAAATGTTATATAAACAGAATTATTTATGATGTTTCTGTGAGAAATTCACTTTGGGTAGCAAAACCCACTGGGCAGAGCTGCTGTCACCAGGTGCCACATCAAGTGATACACAGAAAGGGACCGACAGTCTTTACCTTAGGTTTTAGTGGGTTGGGAAAGACTTGGCTCTAGGGAATCCCTTTGCAGACACTGGGTTTATTTTTATTATTTTTAATTTTTTTCCCACATTTTTGATTTTGCAGGTTTATAGGCACAGCTCTGGGAACTTGCAGGGTGTATTGGGAGGAAAAAAAATAAGAAGAAAAGGTGCTACAGGGAAATCACCAATAATTCTTTTCCTGATTGCAGGCAACTTCCAAAACACAAGCTGTGAATCACTAGATTCTATACATTTGCCAGAACAGTAGTAAACATTTGAAGTTCAAAGGGTATTTCTTGTTAATGCCACGTTGATGGCTTTGTTAGATCTGGGAAATTACCAATAATTCTTGTCCCAATTGCAGACAACTTCCAAAACACCAGCTGTGAATCACTGGATTCTACACATTTGCCAGAATAGTAGTAAATATTTTAAGTTCAAAGGGTATTTCTTGTTAATGCCACGTTGATGGCTTTGTTAGATCATCCAGGTTCATCCCTCAGCTAATGATGATAACATTTCCATTTTATTGGTATAAATAATCTTGGTACTGTTTATAGCTTGCTCAAGAAGAGAGAGACAACAGGAAGCAGAGCCATTATCTGGTGTCAGCTCCAAAAAAAGCTTCTGCTGTTCCTGCTTCTCATCCCTTTGACCAGGGATGAGAAGCAGGAAAAATGCCAGGGCATTTTTTTGCTCTGAAGAATATGCTAATGATGGAAAATCAGCTGCCAGATTCGCCAGCTGGACTTGGGCATATTGCTCACAACAAACAGCATCACCAACCCTGAGCTGTAGCGTCTCACCCTTGGTACAGAAAGAATGAGGAAGAGCTTTCAAATTAATTCTATTCCCCCATATCTTGCACCCATTGGATTTTTAATTGCTGTCTGACAAGGTGGGACAAAATCAGCCAACAGCAAGGACATTTTTCTGCTTTTTACTCTTATGCCCTAAATTGCAGTGGAAATCTAAAAGAACACCTCGTTTTTGCATCCCTGCAGCACAAGGGTTGGCCTCCAGCTGCAGCCTCATTTATGGAGTGTAAATACCAATGTGGAAGGGTCTCAGCTGAAGAATTGTGCCTTTTAGCATTTTAAAAAATTCTTGAACTTCAACAATTTTAAAGAACTGTTAAAAAGCAGCACCTCCACAGAGATGGTTGCCACTGTCCCGTGAGTAACAATACTTTCAAAGATGCTAAAATGAGTCCTTTAAGTGCTTTATTGCAAAATGAGTGGTTTATATCTTGTCCAAGCTTTTCCTGTGGCCCATGAGCACCTCGGTGCTGTCACAGGAGCAATGCCAATTTACATTAGTTTGGAGCTGCTCCAGTTTATATAAATGGGTTAATCTAATACTCTGCATCGTGTGCTTTGAATTTAAAGGACAACTTGGTCTTTGCTTCCTGATCTGCTCTTTGGGGCAGCCAAATCTCACAAAAAACCAAACAGCACAGCCAAAACCATCTTTATTAACTGAGTTCATAAGTTATTTTGTCTGTTATAAAAAGAAGAATTTTTTAACGTGCTGTTAAGTACTAGGAGTGAGCGTGTATTGCTAAATACAATATTTTGCTGATCCCAGTGCAGTTAAAATGCTGATTTTTCTTTTGATTGGTTTGTTGAGCCTGGGGTGAGGGGAGCCTTCAATACATTCTGCAGCTTCCTCATGAGGGGTGTTGGCTGTTTTCTCCTCTCTGGTGACCAGTGACAGGACCCAGGGGAACAGCATGAAGGCACGTCAGGGGTTTTAGGCTGGATGTTAGGAAAAGGTTCCTCACCCAGAGGGTGTTTGGGCACTAGCACGGCTGCCCAGGCAAGTGGTGGCGCCCCATCCCTGCCGGGATTTACCAGTGCGCAGATGTGGCACTTGGGGACACGCGGGGGCTTTGGCCGTGCTGGGTTCACGCTGGACTCGATGATCTCAGAGGGCTTTTCTCAACGATGACATGATTTTGTGGGACATCACCCCCTGAGAGCTGCGCCTTCAGCGCCGGGGGGTCTCGGGAACCCCGCGCAGCCCCGGGCGGCGGAGGGAGCGGAGCCGGTCCCGCTCCGGGTGGAGCCGTGTCAGTCCCGTTCCAGGCGGAGCCGGGTCAGTCCCGTTCGGGCGGAGCTGAGCCGGTCCCGCTCCGGTGGAGCCATGTCGGTCCCGTTCCAGGCGGAGCCGGGTCAGTTTCGTCTCGGGCGGAGCCGGGTCAGTCCCGTTCGGGCGGAGCTGAGCCGGTCCCGTTCCGGGTGGAGCCGTGTCAATCCCGTTCCAGGCGGAGCCGGGTCAGTTTCGTCTCGGGCGGAGCCGGGTCAGTCCCGTTCGGGCGGAGCTGAGCCGGTCCCGTTCCGGGTGGAGCCGTGTCAATCCCGTTCCAGGCGGAGCCGTGTCAGTCCCATCCCAGGCGGAGCCGAGCCAGTCCCATCCCGGGTGGAGCCGGGTCAATCCCGTTCCGGGCGGAGCCAGATCGGTCCCGTTCGGGCGGAGCCGGGTCAGTCCCGTTCGGGTGGAGCCGTGTCAATCCCGTCCCGGACAGAGCTGTGTCAGTCCCATTCCGGGTGGAGCCGTGTCGGTCCCGTTCCAGGCGGAGCGGAGCAAATCCCGTTCCGGGCGGAGCCGGGTCAGTCCCGTTGGAGGCATAACCGTGTCAGTCGCATCCCGGGCGGAGCCGAGCCGGTCCCGTTCCAGGCGGAGCGTCAGTCCCATCCCGGGCGGAGCCGTGTCAGTCCCGTTCCGGCGGAGCCTCCGCCCCTCCATGGCCGCCATGGCCGCTCCGCCGCCCGCCGAGCCCCCGGTGCCCCCCGGCCGGCGCTGCCCGGCGCTGCTCGGCGTGGAGCCGCTGCTGTTCCTGGCCACCGTGTCGGTGGGGCTGCAGGGCCCGCTGGCCACGCAGTACCTGTGGGACCGGCTGGGAGCCGAGCACGGCTACAGCGACCGCAACAGCACCGAGTCCGCCGGCTGCGGGGACGGCAACGCCACCGCCGACCCCCTGCGGCAGGTGGGGGCACCGGGGGAAACGGGGGGTCCGAGGGGACCGGAGAGCCCCAAGGGGGAGCGGGGAGCCCCAAGAGGGAACGGAGGAGCTGTGGTGTAGATAAAGGACTCAGCGGGAGAGCCCGGGGGAGAGGGGAGGCACGGATAGATGGGGACCCCGTGGGGAAAGGGGAGTGGGGAGCCACGAAGGGAGTGGGAAGCTCCCGGTGAGGAGGAGGTCCCAGGGGAGCAGGGGGAGAGAGGTGCCCCGGGGGAACAGGGAGCCCCAAGGGGAACGAGGAGCTGGGAGTCCCTGGAAGCAGAGAGTCAGGAGGGAACTAGGAAGCCTGGAAGGGAAGGGCAGCGTGATGGAAGCAGGAGGAGTAGGCAGCCCAGCGTGGCTCTGGGTGCTGTTGGAGCTTCTCGACTGCCTGTTTCTCCCGCAGGAGGTGGAAGCCCTGGTGTCCCACTGGAACCTCTACATCAACCTGGGAGGCTTCTTCGCCTGCCTGTTCTCCGTGACTCTCTTCGGCCCATGGAGCGACAGCGTGGGCCGGCGCCCGGCGCTCATCCTGCCAACGGCGGGCATGGCCCTGCAGACGGCCATCTACCTGCTGGTCATGTACCTGGAGCTGCACGTCGCCTTCTTCCTCCTGGGACGCCTCTTGAGCGGCCTCACGGGCGACTACAGCCTGATCCTGGCCAGCTGCTTCTCCTACGTGGCCGACACCAGCGAGCGGCGCGTGCGGACGTTCCGCGTGGCCGTCCTCGAGGCGTGCCTGGGCACCGCGGGCATGGTGGCCAGCATCGGAGGCGGCCAGTGGCGCAAGGCCCAGGGCTACATCAACCCCTTCTGGCTGGCCTTTGCTTCCAGCCTTGCCGCCACTCTCTATGCTGCTTTCTTCCTCCGAGAGTCGGTGAAGCAGAAGAAGGAGAGCAAGCTGTTCACGCTCAGCCACTACAAGGCTGTGTACAGGCTGTACACGGCTCCGGAGCACCCCACCTCCAGGTGGAAGCTGGCTCTGTACTCCCTGGCTTTCTTTCTGATTGTCACGGTGCATTTTGGAGCCAAGGACCTCTATGTTTTGTATGAGCTCGGCTTCCCTCTCTGCTGGGCTTCTGACCTCATCGGGTACGGCTCGGCCGCCAGCTACCTGGCTTACCTGAGCAGCCTGGTGGGGCTGAGGCTGCTGCAGCTCTGCCTTGAGGACACCTGGGTGGCTGAGCTGGGATTGATCTCCAACATTGCTGGGCTGGTGGTGATTTCCCTTGCCACCACAACGGCACTGATGTTTACAGGTGATGCTGAGGGCTTGGATCCCTGTTTGTCAGGTTTTTAATGCTGATAGTGTGCTTCAAAGGGAGTTCAGGCACGTGGGGAAGTTCTGCCTCGTGCACCAACAAAGTTGTGGCTTGCTAAGGGCAGTGTTGGCCAAACACTGAAGGTGGAAGTGCATCCATGTAATTCCTACAACCTTAGGCTTCCCAAAACTGTATTACACTGCAGACACAGACTGAGGTGCCTTATGAGATCCAGGAGGGTGAATTACAGCAGGTCGAAATACAGCAGGGAGACACTGCCAGCAGCTGCAGATTCCTGGGACTGACTTGGGAGACTTTATTTTTCAGTTGAGCTTTCCCTAATGTGCTGTGTCTTGCTCACAGGTTATGGAATTCTGTTCCTTTCCATGGCAGCCACTCCAGTCATCAGATCCAAGCTCTCCAAGCTGGTCAGTGAGACAGAACAGGGTAAGTAATTAACACTTTTTTCTTGGAATATTGAAACCAGACTCTGGGGAGGTTAGGAGTTCCCTGGCTCCTCTGGACTCCTGTTGCCCCTGCATTCACCCTCAGGCCCAGGGTAACTTTTTTTTTTTTTAATTATCATTCTTTGATTCAGACTTGCTGCATTTCCGAGATGAGAAATGCAGGAATAGTTCATTCATCCATACATTCATTTCCAAAACATTCACAAGGAGCAAGAGTTAAAATGGATTATATAACGAGGAGAAAAGAGTCATTCTCCTGACCATAACTTTCCTCTGTAGATCAGTAACAGTGGGAAGAACCAGGTGTTGTTGGAGCGTTGTATCATTGACCATGGTGAAAGATCATGGATAACCCGTAGGAGGAGCATATTTGCCTTTTGTCCAGTTCTGTGTTTGGGGGCCTTGCACTTGCTGTGAAACACAGCACAGGAATGTGTCTGAGGCAGCCAGAGGGAGGAGGGAACCAGGTGGCAACGCTCAGAGGTGATTTTGCACAACTCAGGTTTCTTATTTTAGAACGGCGCACACGGTGGATTTATGGGGCTAAATCTTCTTAATGTTTAACAAGTGATAAGAGGTGTTTGGCAATAAATGGATCTATAGAGCCCTGGCCTGGAGCATTTACAATCCAGCTGATAGATAATATCCTGGTCATCTCCTGGCACAAATCCTGCAGGTTGGTGAGGGGGTCCTGGCCACAGGCTGGACGTGCCAGGCCAGTCCTGTCCCACCTTACCACACTTGATATTCACACACCTTTCTGATGGCAGGTGCAAACCCGTGGAAAGATGGGCAGAATGCAGTGAGGGTGATGTGTTACAGCTGTTTACAGGCAATAACCAGCTGCCTATCTCACCATTAACCTCTTATCTCTGTTTTCCAGGTGCTCTTTTTGCTTCTGTTGCCTGTGTGCAAGGGCTGTGTTCACTCGTGGCTACAGGAGTGTTCAACTCTCTCTACCCTGCCACCTTGCACTTCATGAGGGGATTCCCATTTCTTTTTGGGGCTATAATCCTCATTATTCCAGCAGCTATCCTTGGGTAATTTACTTCAAATGTCTAAACTTTGCCATGTAATATCATATGGAAAATACTATTTACTCTTAGGATAGAAGCTGGCAGTTTTTAAGGCATATTTTCAGTAATGGTTCTGAGAGGGTGTCTGGTGCTCCAGTAAAAAGAGGTGCAGGTTATTTCTTTTGGAATCTGAATCCTAGGGATAAACCTGCAGCCTGAGTAATGTAGCTGCCAATATTCAAAGTGCTTCAAAGACTCACTCCACTTTCAGTGGAATCCAAAATCTGAAATTGAATTTGAAAGTTCTTCATGGAAGAGATGGAGCTCTCTCAGCAGTCTCTCTTCCTGTGATTTCTTTAGTAATGAAAGCAGAAGATTTGTTGTGATAGAAAACAATTCCCCTGGTGGATTCTGGGAGAGGGAACATTGGGATTTGCACAAGTGCAGCAGCTCCTGGCAGGATCATTTTGTTTTGTTCCTCTGAAACTTTCAAGACTCACTCAATTCATTCCTATGTGCCTTTGAAAGCTGAAACTGTTCATTCTTTTCCAGATGGATACAAATCTGGGATTCAAAGCATGACTACAACAACTTCCAGGATGCTTCCCTGTCCCCTTCAAAAGACTGAATTTAACAACAAGGAATTGGCCAGCACAGCAGTGTCCACCTGAAAATTGCCCTTTATTCTTCCCTCAAAGGACAGATCAGTGTGGGAGGGACACCCTGCTTGTCCTTACTAACTTTTAAATGCCAAACAGTTGGAAATGAGAGGAGGAACTTGATTTGGAGCTGTGAATGCCTCCTGAACGTTGTGTTGGCTCATCTGTCAGAGAAAACCCAAGAGACCCAAAAGCCAATCAAGCTGTTGTGGGCCTCTTGCAAGGCTGGTTCGTGGTTTGGGGTTTGGCAGGGCCAGGAGGCTTTGCCATGCTTTTAGTGGGGAGAGAGGACTGAGTTCTGGTTTAATTGCAAAGCATTTTCCCCTCAGAGTATTCCAGTGTGCAGCTGATGAGCTGCTGCTGTGGGTGAGGCACAGGCTGAAGCAGTGTCCTGCTGGGGGGGAAGATCTGTGCTCCAGATCATCCCATTGCCAGTAAAAACCCAACAGATGTGACATGCCAGACCACAGAAATCCTTATGGAGAGGGGGAGTTTAGCACAGGAGTGCTATTGCTGCCCTTGCTGACTGAACCAGCTGTAGTTTTGCAAGTCAGAGATGTCCTTAGGAGAGGATTTAATTGATGAAGTGTTGGTAGGAGTGCTAGTGGTATATCCTCACTGCCTGCAGCTCAGCCCAGGATCTCAGAGGTGGTTTTGAGAAGGAACAGATCATCTGAGAATACTGCAGAGCCAGTAAAATAAATCCTGGGTTGGGAGGGATGCATGAGGATTCTTGAAGCAGCTCCTGTAGGTGCCTTAATTGACAGCTGCCAAAAACTGTGAGGTTAAAGAGAAAACTGTCAGAATTGTTCCCCGCTTGTACTGCAAAGCTGAGCCCCGTTTTGGTAGGTGTGTCCCAGTCATGTGAAATCACTGCTGTGCTTATCCAGAGGCCTTCCTCAGCAAGCTGCTGTGGGGACAGGACTGGTGTCTTTAAGATTAATCTGTTTTTATTGTATGTGGCATAATCTTGTGTTAATGACCTCAGTTCTGCTGCTGGGATCTGTTGATGCCAGCAAGCAAACTCTATATCCATGGTGCTAATAATTGTTCTTTCCAAAGCATTACCTGTGTTGCTGCAATCCTTTTTTTTCCCTCAATGTGCCATAAACCAGCAGTTCTGTGTACACTGCACACGCTGTTCAGGAACATGCACTAATGACTTTAGTGTTACTTTCAGAATGAATAAAACCTCCATGCTCTTTTATGGTTCATAAAACTCTGGATAACTTGTGCAGCTGTTGATATCGTTTGTCCTTGACTCGTTCAGGGCTTCTCTCCATGATTTTCACTCTCAGTCCTTTATTGAAGACTGCTGTAAAGAAGGAGCAGCAGGAATTTATCTGTCTCCTGGAGAAATGAGTGTGTGAGAGTGAAAAGTCAGGAAAAATGCAGGTTTGGGACTTGCAAGCAGCCAAAGCTTGCTTTTCCTGACCACCAGAGTAAAGCTTGCAGGAGAGCTTTGTCTGGAACCTGTCCTCCAGCGTGCAGAAAATGTGAAATGTTCGTACCCAGCTTTGTCCCTGTCTGTTGGGAGATTGTGGTCAAAGAACTGGGGAGCAGAGAGGCAGGGAGGCTTTAAGAACTTGGTGTTATGCCACTTGCTCCCAGCAGTTATGCCAGGGAACACAAGAGTTCCAGGTCTGATTGCTGGGCTAAGCCTGGCATTGGCCTCCCCGAGGAACAGGGCATGCTGTGAATGTTGCAGTCGATGTTTGTGGCTGAACTGATTGTGAAGTTGAGTCCTCTCCACTCCGTGGGTGCCAGTTCAAGCAGCTGCTCAGTGTTGTGCAGTGAGGTGAGACCTGGCTCTGCATGGGGAGAGATTCAATGGCAGCTATTATGCCTTATTAAAAAAATTAAACCCAAGTTTTTCTAGGCTGTCCTCCAGGAGTTTAAACAGTGGAGCCAGGGCTGGTGGCAGCAGGCAGAGTCGCTGGGGGTGCAGGGCATCAGTGCATGCAGAGGTGAGTGGGGAGTGAGGGGTTCCTGCAGGGAATGGTGCTTGGCAATGTCAGTTCTGCTCCATGGTTGCAGGAGAAACAAGTGTGAAAAGCCTGCAGGGAGAGAAGCACCTCATACAGACAAAGAGGTGGGGATTTAGAGTAAAAACCAGATTTATTAATAATGCCTGATTGAATAACTCCAAACACTTCTGACATGGCAGAGCAAAGGAATGAGGGAGGGTGAGGAGAGAGGAATTAATTTCCTTGGGACTGCTCCAGCTGGAAGGGGCTGGGTTTGGGATGCTTTGCCAGAAGCAGGGCAAGTTCATTAAGGTGAAGATAATGATGGGGAAACAGGAGGAGTCACAGTCGGGGCAGCTGGAGCAGATGAGATCTCATTTCAGGTGAGACACCTGAGCTGTGGAGAACAAGAAAATCTCCACACTGAATGCTGGGTGAGGAGGCTGATTGCTACAGAGCTCCTGGGGAACAAGACACAATCATCTTACCAGGTAATATTGCAGGGAGAAAAATCCTTAGGAGTGTTTGTGTGGGACTCCTTCAGTGGCCATGGAGGCCTTGACATGCAGTTACTGAAGGCTTTTCCCTGAAGCAGCTCACAAGAGGCTTTTATCCTTTGGCAGATTCACCTTTGGGCTCATCTGCTGGCTTCTTGGTATTTAATCTGGAGATTAGATGGATTCTAATTCTGATGAACGCTGGGCAGGTATGGCTATTAACCTTTCACTGGGGAGCAAAGATGCCATTAACTGTGAGCTGATAAGAACTATCCATAAAGCACCAGAATTAACTGATTTTTTTTTTCTCCCCCTGAAATGTTCGTGGATCCAAGCCAAAAGAAAAAAGTGTTTATGTTCCTGACAGTTAAAGCAGGGCTTCAGGGAGAGGCAGGAGGAGGACAAGGTGGCTGAGGCTTCTTGTTACCTCCTGAAAGGGTCGAGTTCCTCCAGAGCAGGGATAGGAAGAGCAGCCAGATGGTTCTGCAAGGTGATTCAGCAGCCTGGAGCGTGGAATGCAGGTATCTGTGTCAGGGTGCCCATGGTTCCTCAGCAGCAGTGCTGGAATGCAGGGATCTGTGTCAGGGTGCCCATGGTTCCTCAGCAGCTGTGTTGGAATGCAGGGATCTGTGTCAGGATGCCCATGGTTCCTCAGCAGCTGTGCTGGAATGCAGGGATCTGTGTCAGGGTGCCCATGGTTCCTCAGCAGCTGTGTTGGAATGCAGGGATCTGTGTCAGGGTGCCCATGGTTCCTCAGCAGCTGTGTTGGAATGCAGGGATCTGTGTCAGGGTGCCCATGGTTCCTCAGCAGCTGTGCTGGAATGCAGGGATCTGTGTCAGGATGCCCATGGTTCCTCAGCAGCAGTGCTGGAATGCAGGGATCTGTGTCAGGGTGCCCATGGTTCCTCAGCAGCTGTGTTGGCAGCAGGCACTGATGGTTCTGCTCCCAGCTGGAGCATCCTTTGCCAGCCCTTGGCATCAACTCCACTTTTTCTTGATAATTTAAGGTGAGGAGCTGCAAAAAGCCCCAGTGGGTGTTGAGAAGAGGTCGATAGGAAGAAACAAGTGCTGCTTGGAATTGCATCCAGCAGTGAGTAGGGACAACCCCAAGGGGCTCAGCCGGGGCTGTGGGGGTGTGGTGGTCAGCAGAGAGATTCTCCAGCTCCTGCTGAAGGCACAGACCACAGGAGATCTGCTGTGGAGCAGCATAAAATACAGCCACGGTGTAGAATAACTCCACAAGCACAGCAGTTAGCATCTTCCCTGCACGGATTTCAAGTTTTCCAGGGTCATAATCCAGCCTCCAGTGCCCTGAAAATACAGACCTGATACAGTGGTGAAGCTGAGACCTCAGATGGAGGGAAGGAGGGTATTTTAAAAGCACTTTTTGCAGAGATCCTGCAGAAACTTCACATTGCCTAACCCCAAATTTCCACTGCCAGAGTTAAGAGCACACAGTGGTTTTGCAGCACTGCCAGGTGGAAGTCTTTTGAGGAGGGAAGGAGCTCCTGTGATAAAGGGACATTGCTGGGAAAGATAAAGCACTTTAGAAGGCCCCTGTGGGTTATCTTTCCCAAACACAAAGATTTTGTTAGGGCTTAGTTTTTATTTGCCCTTTCCTGCTCTCAGTTCCTGACCACAAGGATATTCCTGGGCCACACATTCCTCTCAATTGCTCTTCTCTCCCTTGTGTCCTCCTGCAATGGATTCTAAATTTTCAGTCCTCCAAAGATTCTTCCTCTTTGGACACGTTTCTGGGGGAAGCTGCAGCTGCTTGTGGGGGTCTGGATGGTGCCAGTCTCCCTCACAGCCCATGCATGTCCTGCCACCCCACAGGAGGACGTGGAAGACACATAATCCATCCCCGAGTCCAGCCTGGCTTGGCTGCCCAGTGCTGTGGGAGTGAGTGAGTGGCCTCTGGGGTCAGGGGCTTGTATTCGGAGGGTGGGGAGGGAGTAGGAGCCACAGGTTTTCTCTCAAAGATGGGAACAAGTCAGGAGGGATAAATCTGGACCCACACAAAAAGGGGTCAGCTGGGAGCCTCTGAGGCTGCTGTCCTGGTTCTAGCTCTGCCCCTGGGAGTGCAAACAGTCCAGCCCATTGTCCGACCCAGCCGAGGAGTCCCGGGAGGAGCGGCCCTGGAGAAAGCGGATGATTTTCTCAATCGTGGCCTCCTGGTACTCGTGGGACCACCTGCATTCAAGGGGAAAAAGGTGATGTTTACTTTTTCTGTTGTGTGGTAGCTCAGTCTGTTTGGGCCAGGAGCCAGAGACCCCTTTCCTCCACCCCAGCTCTCTAGGATGATCCTTTTTCCCATGGATGCTGCAGAATGCCCTGCCAGGCTGGGATGCACAAGGGAGAAAGATCCCAGGTGAGCTGTAAAACCTGCCAGCATCACTCCTGCCTGAGGATGGGTATCAAGGTCTGGAGCTTCAGGATCGTCCGACCCTGACAGCCGTAGTGTCCCGGATAGAATGGTACCGTGAGGAACCACTCAGTCCGATACCTCGGTGAGATGTCCAGCCTCAGGCAAACTTAGCAAGCAGCTTTTAGTGAATTCAGCTCTTAATGGCAGTGAAATTCAGCTCGCAGTGACTTCAGCTTTTTGCTTGCTAAGAAGCCCTGGCAGATGCAGGGAGAGAGAGAAGAAAAGCTGTGTAGAGTTCCTCAGAGGTCTTTTTTGGCATTCTCTTCGGAGGGTTCCAGGGACAGCTCTTCCCACTTAGCAGGGCAAAATTCAGGGTTTATATAGGGTGGAGGGGTTTTGAAAAGTGGACCAACAGGGTGAGTTGGGGTACAAAGTGACCTATGGTCTTACAGAGAGATAAGAGGGTGTCCGAAGGTGGAAAGGGGTTTCTTTTGGCCATTCACCGTGACTTAGCATTTTCTTATCTTAGGCCACTGACCGCCAGGGAGGCCTTGCAGGCCTCGTAGCTGCAACAGATGGGTGTCCTCCCAGCAGTGACCCCTCTGTCACCCAGAGGTGTCCCTGGGTGACACCACCAGCAGCAGGGATGTGGTTGGGAACCTTTGCTCCCTGCATGCTCTTGAGGGACCGGAGTCACCTGCAGTGACTCAGTGTCCCTTTGACCTGTTCTGCCTCCCTCATCTGTTTGTCCCAATGTCCTTGGCCTCTTTGCAACTCCTTATGCAAGTTGTTCTCCCCAGGTGTCAAGGAACCCCATGGCACAGGTGGCTCTTACTTACATGATGCCATTAAATTTCAGGACAGCCCTCATGTCCTTGGGCAGCCTTTCTGGGTCTGGCCACTCAAAATTGTCTGTGACAGGTACAATGTTCTTTCCAGAGTTCAGGGCTGTCACAATCTCCTGCAGGAACAGAACATGCAGGTGCTCATGGCCTGTATCAGCCCCTCACCAACTCCCTCCCTCTCCAATGTCCACACAGCTGGTGGCATCTCTTACCTTGTGTACCCAGTCCTTGCAGTCAGGGTCCTCCATGCATTTATCCAGGGCGTTTGGTGAGAGGACCAGCACAAAATTCCGGGCACTCAGGACACTCTGGATCAGCTTATCTTCAAACTTCCCTGCCTCCAGCTTCTCCACGTCAATGAACACACTGAAGCCGTGGAGCTGCAGGTGGACCTTCAGCAGGCTGGTGGCAAGAGGGGACAGCACCATGAGGAGAGGTTTCATTTGCTGTCTCACCACACATTTGTTAGCTGAGACACAGTGAGACAGGAGCAGGGAATCACAGAACCACTGAGTTGGAAGAGACCTTCAAGATCATCAAGTCCAACCCAGCCCTAA
The DNA here is from genome assembly GCA_910950805.1 of Acrocephalus scirpaceus scirpaceus. Taxonomy (NCBI): domain Eukaryota; kingdom Metazoa; phylum Chordata; class Aves; order Passeriformes; family Sylviidae; genus Acrocephalus; species Acrocephalus scirpaceus. Next base: position 7,013,628 of record OU383791.1, on the reverse strand, counting down.
CACCTCAACTAGATCATGGCACCGAGTGCCACATCCAGTCTTTTTTAAAACACCTCCAGGGATGGTGACTCCACCACCTCCCCAGGCAGACCATTCCAGCACTTTATCACTCTTTCCATGAAAAACTTTTCCTATTATCCAACCTATATTTCCCTTGACGCTGCTTGAGACTGTGCCCTCTTGTCCTGTCAGTTGCTGTCTGGAGAAAGAGACCAACCCCAGCTGACAACCACCCTTCAGTTGTAGAATGAGATGAGCTGTAGAATGAGATGAGTTGTAGAATGAGATGCCAGCTCCAGCCCAGCTGTCTGGGCATGTGCAGAGAACATGAGGAGCTGATGTTGCCTCCCTGCTGTGATCCCCTACAGCCCTAGGAGCGTGAGGAAAGGGTCAGTCAGTGCCAAAGTGGTGGTGACAGAACAGGGAATTGGCCCGAGAGGGGATTTGAATTATCCATTCCAAGAAAGGCCCTGCCCCTCTTTAGCAGATACCTGTCTTTTCAAAACCAAGACACCCGTCTACTGTGCAGGTTATCACGTGTACTCTCCACATTTGCTCTGCAGTTTTTGTCAGCCTCTCCCTCCTCCCCATTCCACACTTTCCCCACAGCTGACCACCCACCTTCCCTCCGGGCTTCCCTGTTCCCTGCAGGACTCACCTGGCCAGCTGCGAGCCGGTGCTCCTCCGGTAGCTGATGAACACGTCGGTCCCATTGGACGTGGTTTGCAGCGTGATGGGGGAGTGAAGCGTTTCTAGACAGCACAAAAACCACCAGAAATTAAAAACCACCTGGAAGCTCATCCCAAACACCCCTCACACCCTTCCCTCCCCAGGGAGGCGCACCCCTGGCCGCGGTGAGGATGCGGACGCGGTGGAAGCCGGTGGGGATGTGGCAGTCCTCCTGCAGCTGCTGCTCGGTCACGCGGTGCAGGAAGTTGCGGTCGATGCCGCAGGTGAGCAGGTTGTAGGTGTACTGCCGGAATTTGGGGTCGATGCCCCCAAGCCAGTCGGCCAGGTTGCTGCGGTCGCAGGTGGAGTAGTTGGCGAAGGTCTTGAGCTCTGTCAGCTCCCGGAAGAACCTGGTGGATGAACAAACGGAGCGCTTAGAGACACGTGGGGCCACATCTTTTACCTGCTCAGGAGATCTCGGTTCTTGTTTCTTTGGGCTGATGTCCCCCCGAGAATGTTTGTTGAAAAGTCCTTCTCCCACGCCCTGTGCCTCAGAAGAGAGAGTCGGGATGTGTCAGCTCAGGTTCTCAAGGTTGTTTATTGAAGCCAGGGGTCCAAAAAATATATGGGAGACTGGACAGAGCAATGCACGATACAACCAATATGGCTAATGCATGCATTCTCCGTTTACTGCCACAAGATGGTTGGTTAAATACAGTTTCAGATAGTTTATAGTAACAGGTGCTTTCTTGAGGCGTGTTCCCTGACTCGCTGGGGAACGGCTTCCCAGCTGACCCGGCAGCCCTGGCAGGAACCGTTTCAGCCTCGGTTAGAGAGTTGCAGGTGGACTGGCAACTCTCCCCTGGTGGGTAAGGCCGTTGGCGATGGAGCGCTGGAGGCAAGGCGAAGATGAGGAATCACGAGAAGGAGGCTCGGTGGGAGTGCAACAGAATGGGGATTTATTGTAACCTTGCTGCTGCTCCTGACTGAAGCAGCTGGCAAGGCTGTGCAGCAGGTTAAAAGGGACAGGGGGAAGGAGTGGTCACAGGGGGAAGAGCCAATAAGGGTAAAGGGGAAGGTACATATACAACAAATCAAATTTGAGGGGTGGGGGATTTCCCAGGCCTGCTCCGATCCAGAACCGAGTCTCTCGAAACTCTCTGGAAGGAGGGGAGAGGCCTCTCGGAGACTGGCAGGCTCTGGGAGGGGAGCAACAAATGATTGACATTAAACTGTTACTGGGGAGAACAAAAGTAGGGGATTTCCAGGGCAGGAACTGTACCAATAGGGAGGAATATAGGGGGGAACTTGGGAGAAACCATTGCGAACAACATCTGAATGCATAACATTAACAATAGAATATAAGGAACACAAAACGCACCGCAACACTTTCTAATTGGCACTTGAACAGAAAGGAATGTAAAAAATCTTAACTTTAAGGTTGTCATGGTGAAATTGCTATAACTATACTAATTAATACTAAACACACCTTAATCTAGTTCCTTGCTGCGCCACAGGTCTACTCACTACTATTCAGGCCCAACTCTGAGGCCTAGCCCAGGATAGCTCAGGCCTAATCCCAAAGCAAATCATGCCCTTACTCCTTAAGAAATTTTCTACAGTTTATTGTTTCTTATCTGGTACATTCTGTTCTCACCCTGCTTGGGTGCTGGCTACTTGCTGGTTGTGGCTGATTGCCTACTGACCAGGGTGGTCTTAACTCCTTATACGACATACTACGTGTTCCATGTTTAGAGATAAATACCAATACCTATCATCTATGTTAGACAGTGCATTTCTACTCTAATCCAATCCAAAAGTGCCACCACCACAGCAGAAGATGGAGGGCAAGAAGAAGAAGAAGCAGAAGGACAGGGACATGCCCAGATTCCTCCATCTTGCCTTCTTGAACCCCCATTAAACCCCAAAATTCTACATCTACAATCAGTGATAAATTAATACTATACTAATCAAACTCTCGTGGCTTGTCTCTGGACTCCTTTCCAGGGTCTCGGATCACCCAGGGCAGCCAGAGGGATGTCCTGGGTTCTGACAAGGAGAGAGTGCAGCTCCGTGCCGGGGTGAAGGATGAGCTCCAGGAACAGCTGCATGAGAGTGCTGGTCCTCGGGACACCGAGGTATGAGGGTAAGTTCCCATCTCTCTGGGTAACTTGCACGATCCTGTGGGCTCGATATTTCTGACCCTGAGGGAATTTTACCTTGCTAACCATTGCTAGCTCCTTTCCCAAGGGAAAGCTGTCAACAGTTTCTCTGCCCAAAGCATCTTTCTACTTTTCTCAAAACATTTTTAGGTAAACAGTGCCTTTTCCCATAACAAAACCTCTCGCAGGTTTTTGTTGCCTATTTCTGTTACTTAACCAATGGAGAGAGGTGTCAATCCTATGGACCAATAGGGTCCCTTTTTAGCGCAGCATGCTACAAAAGAAAGTGAGTAAACTGTAAATAAAGCTTTAATTTCTTTCTCTTCTGCCTTTGGAGAATTATTAGAGTCAATTTATTTCATGTCCTATGATGACACAATCCCACCTGCCCTGTGCCATAGGTGGTCTTTCCCCCACCCACACCTCTGCTGTGCAGTGGTCCCATTGCAGGAATCTCTCTGGGACTGCAAAATGTGCAGGGGAAAAGCCCTGGCAGTCCAGGTTTGGCATTTGGAGGATCTCTGTTCCTGTTTTTGCAAGAAGGGAAAGGCAGAGACCTTGTCCCTGGCTCTGCCATTGTGGTGCTGGCCCTGAGGGGGTCCAGTGTGCCCTGGTGGTGGTCCTACCTTTTCCGAGTGATGCTGGAGTCCATCCCCAAATCCTTCTGCAGCTCCTGCTCTGTCAGCCTCAGGAGAATGTCCCCATCCACCTGGTGATCCTGCCAAGAGAAATCCAGGCTGGAGAGGTCTCAGGAAAAGCTTGGTGAGGCGCTTACACCTCTGCTGCAAGATGGGGCAGAAGTGTCCATCCACGTGTCCCTCCCCCAGCACAAAGCCCTACCAGGAATCTCTGGCAGTATTTGTTGAATCCGATCTGCTGCAGCCACGTCTGCACCTCGCAGCACTTCCAGCTGGGAACTGTGGGCAGGATGCGCCGAGGAACCTCCTCCCCTATCATGCGCAGCACCTTTTTGGCCAGGGAGGAGGTGGTGCTGCTGGTGGAGTAGCACACAATCCTCTTCAGGCTCTGCGTGGCCCCGATCTCACTGAAAATCTGGGGACACAAAGGGAGGAGATGTCACTTTGCTTCCCCTCATCCTCTTCCCAACAAGCTGTGCCAGGCCAGGTGATCTGGAATGGCTGCAACCTTTTGATCTAATACCTAGGGGTTGGCCCTGGCAGGATAAATTATAATCACCTGCCTGGCCTGAGAGACAGGACCTCCCAATGGTGCTCTGTGTACAGTGGTTTGCCCTGGGTCCCCCTACCCTGCAGATTCTCCCATCCCTTGGTGTCTCCCTATAGGACCTTGACCTTACCTGCCCTTTGCACCATCCTGTGCCTCAAGGTCATTGGCTGCTGTAACCCTTAGTTAAGCCAAGGAGTGGCCCCCAATACCTCCTCTTGGCACTGAACAGCCCTTCAGCACCACCTGGAAATAAACTGCTGGAACCATTCCAGGCCAAGGGCCTTCTGCCTCTCTCTGCTGCTAGGCGCATGGTGTCCATGTGGATGTGGGAGCTTGATTGCTTTGCCTGAGATTCTCCAAGCAGTTTCTTCTCTGGAGTGGCCTCTTGGGATAAGGCATTAGCTTCACTCCTAAACACACGACGTTACAAGGCGAGGACCAAGGTGTTTGGTGAGCAAAAGGCACCCAGATGCAGCTGTGGCACCCCTTCCCTTTTGCCATCACCTTCCTCCCAGCCAACCTGTTGTATTCCTCTGAGAAATGGTTTTTCCCCCTCAGAGTCCCCCTGAAGCCTGTGCCATGTAGTTGGACCCTTCCTCCCTATCTTACCTACTCCTGACCCCATTGGCTCAGGGCCAATATCTTTCCTTGGCCCTAAACTAGATAAACCCGCGTCTCTTCCTGTTCTCTCTCTCCTCGCTCGCTTGGAACACCACATGAAGAATAAAGCTTAGACTGAAGCTGAGGGGTGAGAGCCAATTTTTGAGATCTTTATTCTGTCTCTATGAAATATATCTCCCTAAAACCCCTGAGAAACTGAGCTAGCTAGAAACTGAGCCTGGGGGGTGGCTAGAGGGAGATTATTTCATTAACCTACACTTTACCTGTGTTTTGTTCTGCCTGGCTTTGATGGCAGCCTCGGTGCAGAGGTAGAAGGCGGCGATGCACTGGGCCTCCAGCCGGGAGCTGTCCAGCAGGGGCACCAGGCGCTGCAGGTCCTGCGCCGTCCTGCCCTGGATGTTGTCACTGCTGCCCATCATCTCACGGGCGAACCGCTCGGGGTCCAGCGAGGCGATGAAGGGCTCCACCAGCGCCAGCGTCCCCGAGCGCTCCACCTCCTTCTCGATCTCCTTGTTGCTGGCCAGCACCGCCACGGCCAGGCAGGCGTGCAGCCGGATCAGCTCGTCATCTTTGGAGAAGGCCAGTGGGAAAAGCCACTCTGCTGCTTTCTTCTCAATCATCAGGCGCTGGTTGGCCTGGCCCCCGTAAATGGCACAGTTGGCCAAGGCCATGGCGCAGTGGCGCAGCACGCCAGGGTCCGTCCAGCGGCACCAGTACAGGATGGTGTCCAGGCCTCCGTTGGAGATGAGCTGGGAGCAGGTCTCCTCCGTGTGTTTGAACATGTGCTCCAGGATCCCAGAGACGCTCTGAGCCAGCTGGGGGATGTCCCGCTCCTTGGCTAAGTTCAGGATTACGCCCAGACCAATCCGAGCGATCCGGTCCCTGTGGGGAGAAGAGGCACGTGAGGGGCAGGCGGATGTGCAAGGAGTGAGGACAAGGAGTGAGTGAGTGAGTGAGTGGTGTGGCCCATGCCTTGGTGACATTCATCCCAGGACAGACAGATGTTTCCCTGTAGGACACAGCTGCCAGATGTGCAATGCAGCACTGACAGAACAAGAGGACACAGCCTCAAGCTGCTGGGTGATGGTTTTTGTGCTGTCTAGAAACTCTTCACTCCCCCATCACGCTGCAAACCATGTCCAACGGGACCGATGTGTTCATCAGCTACCAGAGGAGCACCGGCTCGCAGCTGGCCAGGTGAGTCCTGCAGGAAAGCCCAGAGGGAAGGTGGGTGGTCAGCTGTGGGAAAAGTGTGGAATGGGGAGGAAGGAGACGCTGCCAAAAGCTGCAGAGCAAATGGGGACAGCATAACCTGCACAGTGGACAGGCCAATTCCCAGTCCTGTCACCGCCACTTTGGCACAGACTGACCCTTTCCTCACTCCTAGGGCTGTAGGGGATCACAGCAGGGAGGCAACGTCAGCTCCTCGTGTTCTCTGCACATGCCCAGACAGCTGGGCTGGAGCTGGCTTCTCATTCTACAACTCATCTCATCTACAGCTGAAGGGTGGTTGTCAGCTGGGGTTGGTCTCTTTCTCCAGGCAGCAACTGACAGGACAAGAGGGCACAGTCTCAAGCTGCACCAAGGGAGACATAGGTTGGATATTAGGAAAAGTTTTTCATGGAAAGAGTGATAAAAGTACTGGAATGGTCTGCCTGGAGAGATGGTGGAGTCACCATCCCTGGAGGTGTTTAAATAAAGGCTGAATGTGGCACTTGGTGCCATGATCTAGTTGAGGTGTTGGGGCTGGGTTGGACTTGATGATCTTGAAGGTCTCTTCCAACCTAGACATTCTGTGATTCTGTGATTCTGTGAAGATGCAAAAGGCTGGTGTTGGAGGAACCTGTCTGGGTCTGATGGAAGAACTTGTGATGGGGTGCGCATCCCAGGACTCCCACGCTGGATGCTCTCTTCCTCAAGGTAGGATCTTCATAGCAATTAACAGGAAATGGATCTGCTGGGCCAGCATTGCTGTGGTGTGGAGCTGTTTTGTGTTTGGGAGTGAAACTTGTTTGTCCCCTAAGCGCTGCTGTCAGTGCTGTCCGGACAGGGCTTTCACACCTGAGTGAGGAGCCAAGCTGCCCTGCCCACAAGCGGGACACAGGGGTCTGTCTGTCCTGGGATGGCACTGGAGGGAAGCTCTGAATTTCCTCACCCTGCACTCTTCTGGAAGGGGACAGAAAGAGCCTGGGTAGGTGGCCAAGGGCCACCAGCTGCTCCTTAGCCACAGCTGATCTTGGGAGGCCTGTGCTTAGAATGACACCTGAGTGGGGCTGTGCCTTGAGAATGCAGCGAGGAAGGGGCAAATCAGGGTCATAGAATGATCTGGGTTGGAAGGGACATGAAAACTCACCCAGTTCCAAGCCCCTGCCATGGGCAGGGACACCTTCCACCAGACCAGGGTGCTCCAAGCCCTGTCCAGCCTGGCCTTGGACACTTGCAGGGATGGGGCAGCCACAGCTTCTCTGGGCACCCTGTGCTAGGGCCTCCCCACTCTCAGAGATGAGCTCTTGGCTGTGCTCCCATGAGCTTTCCTGGGGTGAGGGGCAGCTCCATTCCTGCCCTCAGCAGTGTCCATTTGGTGCTGTGATGGAGCTGCTCTGCCTGTGAGGCAGCACTGGCACAGCTGCCCCGTGCCCTGCTGCTCATGGGGGCAGTGGCACACGCGGTCCCCGGCGACGGTGGGGTGATGGCACGCCAGCCTCTGTGCTGGCAGACAGGAAGAGCATTTCTGGGAAACCTGTGACCCACAGGGCTCTCACTGACCTTGGGGTGGGTTTGACAGGAAATGTTGTGGAGAGCCCTGGGAAAAAAAAAAAAGCCCTCAGCCTGGGTCTGGCTCTGAGCCCGGGCTCAGCCATGGAGCTGGATGACAAACACAGGTCCCCGACTCCTGCAGCTGCAGATGGAGCCAGGACCTGTCCAGCTCCCAGCTAAACACCTCTGCTGCTGTGCAGAGAGTGGGAGAGTTCCCTAAGTGAGAGGCTCAGACCCAGAGGGCAGCCCCACACCTCCCTGCCATCGCCCAGAAGTTGTGGGAAGCGAGGGGCTGGAATCCCATGGCTGCTCCAAGACCCTGGCCCATGAACTGCTCCTGGAGCAGAAACAACAACTCCAGCAAATGCTTTCTCTTGCTAAGAAGCTGGATGCAGACCATGCCAGTGATGCTTCCTGGGATTAAATTCCACCCTAATGGGCTTTCCTGATTTAGCTGCCGCTTATTTTTGCCTGCCAGTGCATGAAGTGAGGCCCAGGCTGTGAGCCCACAGCCTTCCAGCAAGAGACATCCCCCAGGAAGCCAAAGTAACTTTGGCCAGGCTCCCTCCACATCATTTCCAGAGCCCTGCCTGGGTTGGGGTGCTCTGAGGGAGAGCAGAGCTGGCAGAGTGCATTTGGGGTGTTGGAAGGGTGAGCTGTGTGAAGTGATTTAAATGTGTCAGGTGCCACAAGTGCACATGCACATTTGTGTGCACACACACACACATGCTCAAGCACACACTCCCACCCCACCCAGGCTCTGACAGAGACATCCCAGCACCTCTCACCTGTCCTGGGCAGCAGCACACGCACCTGAACTAGGGGCTGAGGGCTGTTGACCAGCTGAGCCCTCCTTATGGCTTCATTCCAGCCCTGGCCAGCAGCAGGAAGGCTCTGGGAAGTGGCTTTGTCCTCCTCCTCCTCCTGCTGCTGCAGTTATGGCTAAAGGGGAATCACATCTTGTCCTTTGGGTCAGATGCTCTGTGCCAGCCAAGCTGACTCAGCTCAGCCGGGCTGGGGGGGGCTCAGGGGGACACCCCAGTCCTCACCAGCACCCCTGAGCTGGGGCTGGTCCTCCTGCCTCCAGCTCTGGGGGAAGGAAGCAGCTCCTGGTCATTGCCTGGACCCTGTGCACAAGCACTGGGTGTGGGGGACGTGGTGGGGATCCGAGGGGGTTTGTGCAGCTGGGAGCACCCACAGCAGGGAAATTTGGGGGGTGTGGGTGGGGTGGGTGAAGGTAGGTCAAGGCTTGGATGGAGCTTGGAGGAGCCTGGCCTATGGAAGGTGTCCCTGCCCCTGGCAGGGGTTGAGGTGAGGCCTTTAAGGTCCCTTTGAACCCAAACCATCCTGGGAGCTGGCAGTGCCCCAGAACGGGGCTGGGGAGGGCTGTGCCTGGCAGGGTGAGGGGCTCTCCGCACACTCACCTGTTTTCTGCCACCAGGATCTGCTCCAGGAGTTTTCCTGCCTGGCACTTGGTCTCCAGCTCGGCGGTGTGGAGCAGGTTGAGCAGCAGGTCCAGGCCCCCCTCCTGGCGGATCACATCGCACAGCACCTTGGCCACGTCCCTCCCCACGGCGGGCAAACCCCAGGCCTCCTCCACCATCCGGAACACCTCGGAGAGAGCCGCCCGCAGCCCCTCGGCGCTGGCCGCCTGCGTGGCTTGGGCGAGGGCCCGGCGGAGGACGGGCAGGACCCGCTCCAGCGCCTCCCGAACCTCGGTGCTCACCCCGGGGGAGACCCCGCCGTGCTCCCGGGCGCTGCCCCCGCCCGCCCAGCCGCCCGCCCGGCTCACACACTCGGGCACGGCCAGCCTCTCCGCGCTCGCCATGGCCAGGGACCGGCCCAGGGTGTGCAGCGAGTGCAGCAGGGCGAGCATCGGCGGCTGCTACCGCAGCATCCCCCGCGGCGCCCGCAGGGACCCCCCGCTCCCGGGAGGCCGGCTGGGGGGGACGGGAGGGGGGATGCTTCCCGCTCCCCCCTCTGCCCTGTCGGGATGCGGAGCTGGAAGCGGAGCGGGATCCGCCTTCCCCGGGCCGGGCTCAGCATCCCGGTCCCCGGGGCTGATGTCACCGGGCGCAGGCGCCGCCTCTGCAAGGAGGGGCTCGATACCCGCGGCTGCAGCCCCCTCCCGCTGCAGATCCCCCCAGAGCCCTCCCCACACCGGCCCCGCAAGGACTGAACAGAAGTGTGGATGTGGCACGGTGGTGGGCTTGGCTTTGCCGGGATAAGGGACTTTTCCAACCTAAATTTTGTGATTCTGTGATTGTGGCCTTTCAGTGCTTGAATAGGGCTCATTAAAAAAAAAAGGAAAGTGACTTTTTACACCAATAGATACCGACAAGATTAGAGGGAACGGTTTTAAAAGAAAAGATGTGAGATTTAGATTAGATACCAGGAGAAATTTTTACTTGTGAACTACTTGTTCAGAGAAGCTCTGGATGTCCCAGCCCTGAAAGTGTCCATGGTCAGGTTATCAGGGCTTGGAACAACCTGGTCTAATGGAACGTGACAGGATTTGGAACTAGACAGTCTTTCATTTTCAACCCAGACCATTCTATCCCATAGCCCTCCCTGTCCAGCCTGAGCTGGCGCTTGTCCTGCTGTCCCCATGGCCCACATTCCCCCACTGTGCCCGAGCTGCTGCTGCGGTGTCACTTCCATGGCAGGCAGGGACCCCCACGCTGATTTTGCAGGAAATCTCTTCAGGACCCTCTGTGACCAGCGAGGGGGCACAGGGTGCAGGTAAAGGGGACCGGGGTGGTCACGCTGAGGCTGTGACCACCCTGGCACGGTGTTTTGAACCCGTTTGGTGTCAGCAGGGGGGTAAACACCCCTTGCTCGGTGGAAATTCAGAGCAGCTCTTCTGGGTGGGCTCGGGATTTGCATGATAAAAGAAAGAGCACAGGCAGCCTGGGCCTCTTTTGTTTTCGTTTTTTCCAGGCCAGACGTGCTCAGGGCAGAAATGCTTAACTGCTTTCGGCATTTCTCGGATGTGCTGGGAGGAGCAACTTAAATCCTTGACTCCCAAACCAGGTTGTTGCCAGGTCAACCTGAGACTTAAATTCGAGTTGATGTTCGGAAGTGACAGAGTCGCTCTTAATCCTCTCTGAATCCACTACGAAGGGACAGACAGAGGAAAGGGACATCAGCCCACAAGGAGGGACGGCAAACAAGGCACCCCGAGCAGCGCAAAACTGCGGGACAAGCTCGGCACAGAACCAGTAAGGATTTTCCTGATCAATTATTATTAATCAGGGGTAAACACAAGGGCTGTTGCTGCGTAGAGGCAGCAGAATTCAAATCATTCCCTTCGGCTTGTCCTGACTAGCCCAGAGAGCTGAACTTTGCTTTGCTTTTAGTTTTGCTTTGCTTTGCTTTTTTGGGAGAGATTTCAGACCCAGCAGCCTTGGCTCTGGAGCTGCAGCGGTTCCAGAGGGGATCCAGCCCGGTTTCCCGAGTTCTCCTCCCCGGCTCTGCTCAGCCCTCGGCTGCCGGAGCTCCCCGGGGCCCCTTTATCCAACCAAGCCCTCTCCTGGGATCTGCTCCTGGCAGGGAAGGGCTCGCTGAGCCTTCCTGGGTCTGTGGCTGGTGGTTGGAGCCTGGAGCAGCAGGAGGGAGCTTTGTCTTAGCTGATCAGCCAAAGCAGCTCAGACAATGCCCAGCCCTTCTCCCCCAGAGCCTCCTGCAAGCCTGAACCGTCCCAGGGCTGTTGTCCCCCGGGACTGGTTCAGCAGGGATGGGATGAAGCCGTAGAGCAGCACTGGGCTGGTGCTGGCACTTGGGGACAATGCCAACGCTGCCATAACTGAGGCCAGGGGACAAAGAGTGGGGTGAAGGCTGCAGAAGTTCTGCCCCAAAAGCTCACGTCTGGTAGCTGCCCTCAGCTCCCCAGGGCTTCCAGGTGGAAATGCCTGTCTCAAAATCAAATAAAGCTCTTTCCAGCAAGATGCCAGGAGCAGACGATTCCAGGAGCTGCCTGTGTCTGAGCTGGCAGAGGAAAGACCCTTGGAGAAGTGGGCACCCTGCTCGGGTTTCTCTCCCCCCAAATCTTGTACCACTTAAAGCCCAAAGCTGCACCACTCCTGCCCGAGGGCCGGGACAGATCCCGCACAGCTCCTGTCTCAGCAGAGGCAGAAGAGGCAGGATTGCTGCAGCCTCGTGTGCATTTGCTCCTTGCCCCTTATAAAATAAATATCCCAGAGATATCAGGAGCTGCCAGAAGAGCTGAGTCGACATTAATTAGTAACTGAAAAGATTGGTTGGAAAGGGAATGACGGGAACAAAATACACAGGCTTTTGTTTGCCTTCTGCAGTGAAAGTGCTGAGGGCTCCTGTCCCCGGCCACTCACCTCTGGCCTCTGGTCCCCACGCACAGAGGTGGCACCTGCCCCATCCCAAGCCACCCTGCCTAGGGCTCCCCAGGTCTGTTCCCAGCCTTGACATTGAGAAAGCCTAAATCTCACGAATGAGTCCTCTAAAATGGTGATATTTTGGGCTAGTGTAAGCTCGGGCTTTTCCCTTTGCCTTTTGAGCATCACTCCTCTGTCCCATCTCATTTGGGGTTTTGTCTTTGCCAAGACCAGGCTGGGAAGCAGCTGGTTACTTTCACACCATGAGGTATCTTATGAAACGAGTGTGGCAGGACCTCAAAACTGGTTCCTCACTCTGTCTTTCTGCTGTCCATCCAAACTCTCTGAACAGTGCCCAACCTGCACCGGGGCCGAGGAGGAGCTGCTTCCACTCTCGGCAGCCCTGTCCCTCTCCAGACATACCCAGTCCAGCGTGGACTGTGGGGGAAGCTGGGTGGGAGATCATCTCTGCCCCTTTTCCCCCGTTCCGACCTTGGGCTGTTTGCTTTCTCAGCCGGGGCAGGCTGAGCAAACAGTGGATGCTGGGGCTCTGCCGTGCTCCAGCCCGCACAGTCGCAGGAGGGCTGCGCTCCCGGACACCCAGGATGAGGCTGCTCTTCCCTGCCCTCGTGCTGGCCCTGCTCGCCACCAGCCATGCCGCAGAAGGTGAGTTTTAGCCAGCCAAGCCTTTGCCAGGTGCTTTGGGGATGGAGCAAGAGCAGCTCGTGATCTGATGGAGGGGCTGGGCGGTGTGGGGAGGGAGCGGATGGTGGCCGTGGCCACGTTGCTGTACCCTGCAGGATGGGAAGAAAGCAAGTGGGCAGCACATGGGTGTCAATGGTGCCTTGGCAAATCCCTGCCCATCCCACAGCTGGGCTGCTGTCGAAGTAGGGAATGGATGATGAAGGACACACACACAGTTTGGTGATGATCAGAAGGCTTTTCTACATTTCACCTTTGCTACTTTTATAACATGGTGTGCTAAAAGGGCAGTGATTGGTCTGAGAAGGACTGCCTCTCTTCTTCTTTGGTAAACACCAGGTGAAGGAGCATGTTTTGAGAAAAATGCTGAGAAGAGTCGAGGCTCACATAAATATTTACAAAATAACAAAGGTGGTGTTGTGAGAACACGAACTTGCTCCTATGGGAAATCAGGATGCAACAGTTAGCAGCAGAATTCCAAAGCCCAAAAAATACAGAGACAGAGGCTTCCAGCATGGAGCTGGGACCCTGGCACAACCCAATCCACTGTTCCCATCCCAGCAGGACCTGAGTGGGATCAGGGCAAGGAGCTGCTGTAGCTCCTGGTGATGGAGTTGACCATGAAGAGGTGGGGTGCCCCTAATCAGGACATCCCCAAATTTGTTTTCCCCCGTGGGGCTAGGCTGGAGGGGAGGGATAGGCCCCACTGCCCCACTCCACATTACCCCTCCTGAGCTGTGGGGTGGCTTTTGCAGACTCCTGCGAGGGCCGCTGTGAGGAAGGCTTCGATGCAGCACGCAAGTGCCAGTGTGACACCCTCTGTGTGTACTACCAGAGCTGCTGCAGGGACTACTCCACCGTCTGCAAAGCCAAAGGTACTGTCCCCATGGCACAGCGGGAATGGCTCTGGGTGCTCCGCACCGTGGGGTCTGTGCTGGGTCAGCTCTGTACCCACCTGTGTCCGTGGGGTGAAGTCAGCACCAGGATTTGCTGCAGCACGTGGGGGTTTTGGGAGCTGGCTCATGGCCATCTGGAGCATGGGATATGTGGTAATTGGATAGAATGGATAGTGGGAAAAATGTCTTCACTGAAAGGGTGTTCAGGCTGCCCAGGTGGAATCACTTCCATCCCTGGAAGTGCTCTAAAAAAGTGTGTGTGTGCTTGGGGCACTTGAGGACATGGTTGGCAGTGCTGGCTTAAATTGGACTTGGTGATCTTAGAGGGCTTTTCCAACCTTAACATCTCCATGATTCTATAAATTTCTATTTCCTGGGAGGGAGCATCTCCTGCACCCAAACCCAGTGGGAACCAACCTGCTCCCTCCTGCAGTGACCCGGGGAGATGTCTTTGCCTTGCCGGAGGATGACTACCTGGACTACAACCTCACTGTGGACTTTGTCACGGACGAGGTGCCCGTGACCGACCCCACAGAGCTGCCCACACCCCCAGTGCTGGTGGAGACCACGCCAGAGAGCAAACCAGACCCTGAGGAGACACTGCCAGAGCTGCCCAAACCCACCCCAGGTGGGTCTGAGGAGCCTGAGGAGCTGTGCAGCGGGAAACCTTTTGATGCCTTCACCGACCTGAAGAACGGTTCCCTTTACGCTTTCCGAGGTACTTTGGGGACCTTCCCCAGGGACGTGGGACACACTGCCACACTGTCACCCTGTGCTGGTGTCTGCAGTCCCTCCTGCTGCCCCCACCTCTCCTCTCTCCCCAGGGAAGTACTTCTATGAGCTGGACAAGACCAGTGTGAGGCCTGGCTACCCCAAGCTCATCAGTGATGTCTGGGGCATCGAGGGCCCCATCGATGCAGCCTTCACACGCATCAACTGCCAGGGCAAGACTTACCTCTTCAAGGTGGGCTGCAGGGCTGGGGGTACTCCCAGGGTGGCCAGCACAGCCCCTCAACCCACCCTATATCCCCTTCTGGCACCTCCCATGCACACAGTGGTTGCCAGATATCCCAAATCCCTATGGTTGTTTGGGGACCCACAGCTCCTCCTGGCAGATTTATGGCTGGGGGATGTTGCACCTGTAACCCCTCCCTGTCCCCCACCCCTCAGGGCACCCAGTACTGGCGCTTTGATGACGGAGCCCTGGACCCTGGGTACCCCCGGGACATCTCCGAAGGCTTTGAGGGCATCCCTGACAACGTGGATGCAGCGTTTGCCCTCCCCGCCCACAGCTACCACGGCAATGAGAGAGTCTACTTCTTCAAGGGTAAGGGGGGCAGCCCCCTGCTCCTGGCAGAGCCTGGCACCACTGGGCACAGGCTGGACACCCCTCCAGTGCTTGTCCCCCCACTAACACCCTGCTCATCCTCTCCTAGACAAGTACTACTGGTCCTATGACTTTGCCCAGCAGCCCACGCAGGCCGACTGTGAGAAGTCCTCCCCCTCCACGGTGTTCAAGCACTACGCCTTCATGAACAGGGACAGCTGGGAGGATGTTTTCCAGCTCCTCTTTGGCAGCAGGATTCGTAAGGGCTGGGACAGCCTCGGGGGAAAAGGGCTGGCGGGTCCCAACAGATGGCACTGACAGGGCACAAGGCATGCAGACATGCAGGGAGTGATGTCTGGCAGCACAGGCAGACAGGATGAGCCATCACATCCTGCCCAGGCCATGCACTGCAACCCCCCAGGGCACAGCTGCACCTCCCACAGCGTCCCAAATCCCACCCTCACAGCCCTTATGCCCCTTAAGCCATTACCAAACCCATCACCAGCTGCCTCACACCACGGTGTCACTGCTGGGGACTGTTTATTATCTCTGGAGCTGGAGATGCCACAGGAAAACCCCAGCCCTGGGCAGGGAGGAATGAAAGATAGAGAGGAGGAGAAGGGGGCTCAGCAGCACAAGGCTGATCCCAACCAAAGGGGTGGGGGAGCCACTCCTGGCTCTGCCTGGCCTGTGTCAGTCACACATCCCATCCAGGGGTCCTTTGGAGCATTCCTGTGGCTCTCGGAGCTGGGGGCTGTCTGTGGGGGTGGGCTGAGCTCACCCCACACGCTGCTGCCCCTCTCACTCACCCTCTGCTCCTTTTGCAGCCGGGGCCAGTGGCCCGAGGTACATCAGCCGGGACTGGCGGGGGGTGCCTAGCCGGCTGGACGCTGCCATGGCCGGCCGGATCTACGTGGCCTCCCAGCAGCCCCGCAGGAGGAAATCACGCCGCCAGCGCAAGAGGTACAACCACCACCGCTCACTGAATTTGGGATTCTGGAGCTGGCTGCAAAATGACCCCGACTCAGCAGGTGTTGAGAGCGATGGGCTGTCGGGCTCCACCTGTGAGATGCTCCAGAGTGTCTACTTCTTTGTAGGAGGTGAGTCTGCTCTGGCAGGATCTGGGAATGATGCAGGACCAGGGCTGTCGTGGCATGGAGAGGGCTCCTCTCTCTCTGCAATGTCTCAGGGCTCTGGGATGCAGTGGGAAGGTGCTGGCAGTGAGGGCTGGCAGCTCCTCAGAGCTGGGGACAGTCCTGACAGCCATGTCCCCTTCCCCCAGACAAGTACTACCGTGTCAACCTGCGCAGCAAGCGCGTGGACCTGGTGCGGCCGCGCTATCCCCGCTCCATCGCCCACTACTGGCTGGACTGCCCCCAGCCCGGGGAGGAGAGCACCTGATGGATCCCTGGAGCCACCAGCAGCACAGCCCCAGCTAGACAGAAATAAACTGTGAGAGCCACGCAGGCTGGAGAGCTCTGTCTGTCCATCCATCCAACTGTCTGTGCCATGGTTTGCGCGGTCCTTGCAGTCCAAGATCCCATGTCCCCAGGGGTGTGGTTGTCCCCGGGGCTGTGGTTGTCCCCTCAGTCTGTGCCAGATCCCTGACGCTGGCCCCATCCATGGTGTGCCTGTGGCAGCTCAGATCTGCTCTGCCAGCCATTCCAGTGCCTCTTCCCACTGGAGGAGAGGGACGGTGCCGGCAGCTGCCAGAGGGAGCAGCAGGGTCAGGTCTGCATCTCCCCCAGGGTCAGTGCACAGCCCCACGAGTGAGTGGCTGTGCAGGGGTGGGTGCCCATGCCAGGCCCTGCCTGGTCTCCCAGCACTGCCCTGCTCACCTCTGGGCTCTGGCAGTCCTGGCCAGGGCGGTGCTGAAGGGATGACCCTTCCCTCGGGGCTGGGAACGTGCTCAGGGCCTGGCAGCTCCCGGTGCAGCGGGTGCTGCTGAGACAAGCTCCTGCTCCTGCCACCGCTCCTGCCATGAACAAACCCTCACCTACTGTCCCACCACCCCCCAAAACCCCAGGGAATTCCTGAGCTGCAGCTGATGCCCAAGGAGTGGCTCTCACCGCTTCCTCTGGTGGGGCTGGGGGTGCCCATGGGGCTGATGGAAGCCAGGCAGGGCCGTGTCCTCCTGTCCAGGTGGCAGAAGGGCAGCACTTCCCTCAGGGGGCACTGGCTGTGGCACGGGGGGCACTGGCAGCACCTGGGCGTGAGCAGAGTGGTCAAGGTGGCTGTGCCACCCCTGTGCCACCCCCTCCAAGGAGACCTCTGGGGCCATACCTGGAACATGGTGGCATCAGCTGGCCCAGGGCAGCACTGAGGGCACCCTGGGCAGCTGGGGCAGCTGGAGGCTGGAGGGAGCTTCTGCAAGAGAGGACAGCAGTGGGTGGGTGGTCTGTGCATCCTCACCGTGGGCAGGATGAGTGCAGACCCCAGCCCCTCCTCTCACCGGCAGCCGGGGGACAGAGCTGGGTGTGGTTTCGGGCCGCCGGTGCCTCAGCGAGTGGCTGTGCGGGACATGGAGGCTGCGGGAGCTCCGGAGCAGGGGCTGGCTGTCACAGGAGCTGCGGGTGGCTCTGTGGGATGGGCCAGCTGGGATGGGACCGCTGAGGTCTGGGGGCTGCCTGGGGAGCGGTGAGGAAGCCCGGCAGGGATTGGCAGCCTCCAGGGAGCCCTGCCCAGCCCCATGGAGTCCCTGAGGGAGGCTGGTTGGTGCTGCCCAGCCACGGGCTCCGGCTGCCCTGTCAGCCTTTGATCCCCTATTCAGGGCTCCCACACAAGCCTCCCATACCTCATCTGCTCGTTCTCCACCACGAAGTCCCGCAGGAGACCGTAGAGGCTGGGCCAGGCTGGGGTTCCCTCTGCTGGGAGCTGCCCTGCAGGGCCGTGCCTGTCTTCTGAGCCCCCCCATGCTTTTGGAGGGTTCCCTGCGACCTCCGTGCTCCTCACTGGCACTCTGGGCAGGCACAGCTGCTGGCGCAGGGAGAGGTTTTCCAGCTGCAGGGCATGGATTTCTTGCTCCAAGGTTTGCACCAGCTTTTCCCGGGATACCTGGGAGGGATGGTGGATAAAGGGGTGGGTCAGGGGGGTCCCAGAAGTGGGGCAGAGGAGCTCAGAGGAGTTCCCTGTCTGTGATACCCTGTTGGCCAGGGGTCTGGTGGTGACCCTCCGGGCACGGCTGGCGTAGTGCAGCGTGCTCAGAGTCTCTGAGAGGCAGCGTGAGGACGGGGAGATGCAGGCGACCTGCCAACGAGGAAGAGATGCAGGTGGACCGTCATCCAGAGGTTCACCATCCTTTTCCAGGCCTCCCCTCCACAAGGTGACACCCCTCCTCCGTGGTTTTACCATCAGGGTGATGCCCGAGCCGCCCAGGGAGCGAGCCAGCAGCCGGGTGAGCTTGCTGTCCCGGTAGGGGATGTGCGTTCGCTTCCCGCGGGGTTTGGCCAGCAGCGAGATGCAGTGTCCTGCGGGAGGGTGAGCCACAAAGGATGTGTGACAGGGTTGGTGGAGGCCAGCAGGGCTCTCCCAGGGCGGCTCCCAGAGCTCTTACCCAGCGCCAGG
Source organism: Acrocephalus scirpaceus scirpaceus (assembly GCA_910950805.1). Classification (NCBI taxonomy): domain Eukaryota; kingdom Metazoa; phylum Chordata; class Aves; order Passeriformes; family Sylviidae; genus Acrocephalus; species Acrocephalus scirpaceus. Next base: position 6,995,393 of record OU383791.1, on the reverse strand, counting down.
AGGCTGCGGTTGATGCTGTTGGCCTCCACGGAGAGCTCCCCGCTGGAGCCGGTCTCCTTCACCCGCTCGCTGCCAGCCAGATCCACGAAGCACAGCGTGCCCTGCCTGCTGGGGCAGCCACCGGCCTGGAGAACCCACGTTGAGGGTGAGGCTTTGGCCCCCATCACCCCTTCCCCATGGCCCACAGCACTGTCCCGACTCCTGGATCCTGGATAGGATTCCCGGCTGCTCACTCCAGCTCTCCCATGTATCCTTGAGGAGAGCACGACCCTCTCCTTCCCCACCGTGGGGCTGTTTGCACCCCCGCGCTGAGCCCTGAGCCCCCCAGCCCTCCCCGGGAGCAGGATGGGCTCTCACAGCTCGGCTGCGGACGTGGATGGTCAGAAGGGCGTGGCTGCGGCTCGAGTGCCTGTTGAGGGCATGTGCCGAGGTCCGGCGCCTCTGGGATCCTGCCGGGGGAGGAATTGATTGCAGGACACCCCACATCCCTGCCCCAACACCCCACGGCACCCACTGCCCACCACCCCCTGCCGGACACGAGCCTGCCTTGGCTCTGCAGCAGAACGAGGAGCTGCAGCATCACCAGCCCTGGGGACGGGCTGTGAGGGGCTGATTCCCCACATAGCGGGTCTAGCACGCCCTGAACACGTCCCAGCCCTGTTCCTGTGGCTTAGCACCTTGCAGGAGCAGGTTGACGATGGCCTCCAGGCTCTCGAATTCCACGCTGAGCTGGTTCTCCACGTAGAAGCCGCGGGTTTTGCTCCAGCGCAGGGGCAGCGCGCAGGGTGGCCCCGGGCTCAGCAGGTCCCGGATCTGGGGATGTGGCAGAGGGAAGGCACCGGGAGCAGGGCACAGGATGCCAGCAGGGCCGGGGCGGGCAGCTGGGCAGGCACTTACCTGTTCATTGTAGATCTCCAGGTAGGAAGCACTGAGAGCCAGGTCAGAGCCACGGCTCCGGCTCTGCTCCAGGAGGCAGGTGAAGGATCTCTGCATCAGCCCCAGCAGGGCCGGGGAGGCCGGCTGGGTGTCGCTCTGCAGATACCGGGATGGTGAGCGGTCACATCGGGCACACACCTGCCCCCGGAGCCCGTGACCGGGTGGGAAGAGCTCATCCCATGACCAGGATCATGTCAGATGGTCAGAGTCGTACCTGGGCGAGGGGTCCCATCAGGGTGTAGGTCTTCCCCGAGCCAGTCTGCCCGAAGGCAAAGACGGTGCAGGAGAAGCTGCGGAAGATGCTGAGCGTCAGGCACGGCCGCGGGCGGTGGCACAGCGATGCCACCTCCCGACACAGCCCCGGCAGTGCAAACGCTCCGGAAAGGCCCGGCGTGGAATGCATGGAGGGTTGGGGCCCGCGGGGGCTCTCCGGGACTCACCCGTCCATGGCCAGCTCCACCAGCTGCCTCATCCCGCTGCCTTCGAACACCGCCTCCTGCGAGGCGCCGGCGTCGAACACGGCGCTGAAGCCAAAGGTGGCGCCGTGCCTGGCGGCGCTTACCTGGCCGTGGGGACAGCGGCAGCTCAGGGGGGGCCGCAGCCCTCCCCAGCCCCGACACCCCGACGGGGACGTGGCACTTACGTGGACGGCGCCGTCACCGAGGCTGTGCACGACTTGCTGGTCACCTCGCCGCGTCTCCGTGCAGGTCAGGGGCCGGACCCTAAGGGTGGGGTGTGGGTGGGGACACAGAGGTGTCACCGCATGGGGACCCTGGGGAGCCCTGCTGTGACCTCGCCGCAGGCAGGGAGGTTCCTGCCGCGTCCCTGAGCCCTTTGGTCTCCCCTTACCTTAGCACCACTCTCAGACGCGTCTCTCTGCCCTCCACGGGGCCCTCCCGCTCCTCTCCAGGATTCCTTGGGGGAACACAGGGCAGCAGGGTGGTGGGTGCCCCACAGCTGGGGGAGTCTGCCCGCGGGACCCCCGGGGGCTGGGGTAGAGGGACCCCCGGTCCTGCTGTGCTCGCACCGTCCTCCCACCTCCACCGTGCCCTGAGGCCTGGCAGGGGACAGAGCCCACTGTCCCCGCCATGTCACCGCAGAAGGACGGGCCTGTCCCCCCCAGCCTTTTTGGGGTGCCACCCCCCGCTGCCTGTATCGGTCGGGCAGTCACTGCCCAAGTCCTGCTGCTCCAGGGCGGGGTGGCCTCTGTCTCCTCCGTCTCCCCGACAACTTACGGTCTGTCCTGGCCCCGTGGGAGCGTTCTGGGCCGAGGGTCCGGCTGGGGGTCCCCACCTCTCTCCCCCTCTGGTTCCATGAGCCCCCCAGCACCCGGTGCTCGGGGTGCCCGCAGCGCCTGGCCGGTCCCGGCGGGAGCCTCCTCCAGCCGGCCCCCGCTGCCCCGCACAACCGGTACCACCGCTCCGGTTAAACATTGACCGGTGCCAGCCCTGCGGGAGAGCGGCGGTCGCACGGTGGGGGGCGAGCGGGGGAGGGCGGGGAGCCGGGGAGGGGGCGCAAGGGGAGGGGGGACCTCGAGCCCTGGGATCCTCATGGGCCCCACCGTGCCCCGACGGCGGTGCGGGGGAGATCTGTACGAGCAGCTGACGGGGGTACTGGTCCCCGGGGATGCTGGGGAGTCAGTCGGGGCTGTCGGGACTCTGCCATCGGGGACGCGGAGCTGGGACCGGCCCCGGGAGCCCTTGGGAAGGGCTGGGGGGGGGGACAGCACCGCCCGCTCGGGGCGGTCCCAGCCCGCCGGGGGGAACCCGGCGGCGATAAAAGCCGGGACGGCGGCGGGTCCGGGGGAGCCGGGCAGGATGAGCGCGGCCCCGGGCACCTCCCGAGCTCCCCAGCCGCTGCTCCGCTTCCCCGACGGGCCGGGCGGGCCGGGCGGCGGGAGGGCGGCGGGAGGGGGCGGCGGCCCGGGGCCGTGCCCCTGTCCGTGTCCCTGCCCGGGGGGGCCGCGGAAGCGGCGGCGGACCACGTTCAGCCGGGGGCAGCTGTCGGAGCTGGAGCGGGCCTTCGCCGCCGTGCCCTACCCCGACATCGCCACTCGGGAGCGCCTGGCAGAGCTCACCCAGCTGCCCGAGGCCAAGATCCAGGTGAGCGCAGGCGGGACCGTCCCCTCCATCCCTCCCTCCTTCCCTCCCGAGGCCCTCTCTCCTCCGCGGGGCCAGCCTGTCGGGGCGCTGCCGGTGTCTCATAGTTTCCCTCGCCCGTCCCAGGTCTGGTTCCAGAACCGCCGGGCCCGCAGGATCCGTAACGCCAAACCGGAGCCGCCACCGCTACCGCCGCTGCCGCCGCCCGGGGAGCGGGGTCCCCCCGCGGCATCTCCCGACGGCAGCATCCCGTGCCCGGCCCCTGCCCTGCCGCCGCCGGGATCCCACAGCCCCGCTCGGGGCCTTCCCACCTCGCTGGGCTCCATCTCCGACCTCATCTACAGCGCGGCCATCACCAACCTGGGCGAGCCATAGCCGTGGCAAGGACCCCTGGCTTCTCGGGACCCTCCAGGCACCGCGGCCCCCCCGGATTAGCGCCACGATTTCATTAGGGTGTGGAATTACCGCCGGTCCCAAAGGCTCCGAGGATGTCATCCAATATCCTAAATGCCGGTGCGGCCACAGCAGGGGCAGCTCCCCATCAGCTCCCTAATACCGACTAATCTTTTGGAAACAATACCTTAATCTGAGGCCGTATCCACGGATGATTGTGGCGCGGCCGCCCCTAATCCGCAGGCACGTTCGCAGGTGCCGGCAGATCTCCCTGGATCGGATATTAAACCGTGTTTGCAGAGGGGCTTAGCTGCCATCACAGCATTAATCACTGTGTCTGGCCCTGGCAGGGCGCCCACCCCCCGGCAGGTGTCCAGGTCCCCAAGGCCTGGCGTGGGTGTCCCCTCCCTGCTGTGGGTGCAGAGCTGGCTCTGCTCTCTGCCCCACGGCACCTGGGAAACCCCTGGGCTCAGTGTTGAGAGGTGTTCCTTCCCTGTCTCTGGAATCTGGGCATCCTTTGGGAACACTGAGCATCCCTCACTGTGTAGGCAGAGGAAGGTTTGGACAGGAGATGGAGCAGGATGCAGAGGGAGAGGGAAGATTCACAGCTCTGTGCTGTCTTAGATGCCACATCAGTGTTTCTCGTACCAACACACATCTGCTGACACGCAGGAAGGTTATGAACACACAGTGTTATTTATTTCCAGAATAATAGGAAAAAAACTTCCCAGGAGAGGAGGGATGGCAGGAGCTGATGCCCCTTTCCCTGCTGGGGTGGTCAGAGTCCACAGCCATTCCCTCTCCTGCTCTGGGATTTCCAACCCATGATTCATTTCAGAAGCAAAGGATGAGCCTGAGGAGTGCAGCAGTCTTCCCACAGCAGGAACAGGTACAGACAGGACAAGATCTGTCCCAAATTAGCAGCTCCTGGGGAGGACAAAAGCCTCCAGCACCAAGCCTGCAGTTCATGGTCACAGTTTCCCAAGGTCCCCTTCGAGGGTGCGCACCATCACGTACAGCTCGGCCAAGCCCACCACCGAGGCCACAATGACAGCTGACAGGACACGCTGGGGACGCAAAAGAGAGAGAAATGTGACCCTGGGTGCCCAGCCTGGCCAGCACAGAGGGGCTGCCAGGGGCTGGGCTCACTCACCGCCGCTGTCTCTGCAAAGATGTACTGGCTGCCCAGGTAGGTGCAGGCAAAGGCAGCCACCACGGTGACAAGGAAGTTGAAGATGGTGATGACAACGGCTTTCACGGAGCGAACTGGGGGACACGGGGGGAAAGGAGCTGATTTTAGGTAGGGCTGGAGACAAGGTGAATCATGCATTGCTGTCTCAGCTGGGAGATGTAATCCTGGAGGAGTCACAGGCTTGGTGCCTCCAGAAATATTGGTAAGAACGACCAACAGGCTCCTTTATTCAAGGAACACTTTGATGCATGAAAACCTTCTGGTGAGGTATTCCGAGAGGGAAGGGCTGTCACCAGCTGGAGATGGAACAGTTCCCATGCCTGACCCGCCACATGCCAACAGGACAGGGAGCCACTCACCTTGCCTCCCAAATTCAGCCAATGGCCCGTTCATCTCCTGAAAGAAGGGATTGAAACAGCTTGTGATCACTTGTATTTTAATGTTAATAGTAACGTTGTTACTGTGTGTGCAGAATAAAAGCAATGCCAATGCCCTGTCCTGTCCCCAAGACTCTGAGGTTTTGGGTGGGTGGGCTGTGGGGGAGTAGCAGTTTCATAGCACAGAGATTTCACAAAATCTCTGAGATTTTGCACAAGCTCTGCTAAAGCCATCCAGGATTATAGATCACAGCATGGTTTGGCTTGGGACCCTAAAGACCATCTTGTTTTAGTCCCTTCCATGGGCAGGGACACCTTTCACTAAGCCAGGTCAAACCTGGAGTGGTCCAGCTTGGCAGAGAGCCAAGCAGATCTTCCCAAGAGAGTTACTGTGCACATGGATGCCAGGTACAGTGTGGAAGGGCAGGATGGGATCACAAAGAATGCCAGCAGGAAAGGATGCTGACTTGTCTGAACAGCCACCCTGCCAGATGATCTCAGCTCTCTCAGGAAAGAATGAGTGCTCACATATATTGATTGTATTTTCAGCTTTTACCTTGAGATGAATGAGGCAGTTTTAGAACTATGACAAAAATTTAACCAGCACAGATGCCCCCAGTCAAACATTTACAGCATGTGCTCAGTCTCCCAGAACAGACCCTGAGATCTTCACAGTGAGCAGTTCCCAGAAGTCAGTGTGTTTAATTCACCACCCTGTTAACCCTGTCCTACCTCTGTCCCCAACACCGGATCTGTTGTTCCCGGTGTGTTTACAGTGTGCTCTCCTCCAGTGCCTGCCACATCCCCTCTGCACTGCACTCTAAGGGGAAAATCTCCTTTGCTCTCAAGTGTTTGAGGGATGAATCCTCTCAGCAGGCACTGCAGCAGCCCCTCACCTGGCCGGTGATGTTGCGGGTCATCCGCTGGTACTCCTGGTGTGCCAGCTTGGCCTTGATCCGCTCCAGCCGGGCCACCAGCTCGGGGTTCTGGGGGAGGCACAGACCCACCGTGAGGGCCGGGAGCCGCCGCCTCCTCCCGCGACTCCCGGCCGGCCCTCACTTACCCGCGGCGGCACCGACACCTCGGGCAGGTGGATCTCGCATCCTTCCAGCAGCTCGTGTAGGTGCAGCGAAGACCCTGCAGGCGGGACACGGGGCGGACACGGGGCGGTCACGGGGCGGTCACGGCGCGATCACGGTGCCATCACGGCGCCCCGGCGCAGCGCGGCCTACCTGCCTCCCGCAGCGCGGCGTGCAGCCTCCGCAGCAGGCTGAAAGGCACCAGCTCCCCTTCCGCCGCCAGCGCCGCCTCCAACTCATCCCTCAGCCCGGCGGGCAGCGCTGCTAACTCGCCCTCCCGCACCGCCCGCCGCAGCCGCGGCCCGGCCCTCACGGACGTCGCCATGTTGGGCCCGGTGTTGCCGGGGCGACCGAGAGTGGGGTGGTGAAAGGGGAACCATAGAGACGGCGGGGCGGGGCGGGGCGGAGCGGCGCTGGGGCGGGGCGGAGCGGCGCGGGCCGCGCGGGGCACTGTGGGCCGCGGGCGGTGGGATGTCGGGCGGCGCGGCGCGGCGGTACGTGGCGGCGGCGCTGGGCCGGGCCCGGGCCCGCGGGCCGCCCCCGCTCTGGGAGCCGCCCCCCGCCCGCCACCTGCGGGCTCTGGGTACCGGGGGGGCGGCGGCGCTGCCGCTGCTGTTGCCGCCCCGGCGGCACCTCTCGTCGCGGTGAGGCCTGTGAGGGGTTGGGGTGAGGGCAGGGGGTTGTTGGGGGGTTCGGGGAGACAGGCGGTGAGGGGGTGTTTGAGGGTGGGTGGGAGGAGGTGAGGGCTCGCAGGGGGTGTTTGGAGTGAGGGGAGTTGGGGAAGATTTACGGGGAGTTGGGGTGTGAGTTGAGGTCTATTGAGTCACTTGGGAGAAGAATGTGAAAGAGTTGGGGGCTGTCAGGGCAGAGATATGGGAGGGGGGGGATTGGGCTAAAGGGACAGCAGGGTGAGGGTGTCCGGGGCAGTGGGTAAAGAGGAGACTGGCAGAGGAGGGATGGGCAGCTCAGTGCATAGTGGGGCACTTGTGGGGTACCCGAGGGACGCACAAGGTGGGGAGCAGTGTCCCCCTGGCCTGGGGACTGCTTCAGCCCCTGCAAACCCTCCAAGCTGCCTCTCTGCTCCCAGGAACCGTCCCGAGGGCAAAGTGCTGGAGACCGTGGGGGTGTTTGAGGCCCCGAAGCAGCACGGCAAGTACGAGACAGGCCAGGTAAGGAGTTCTGAGGGGCACAGCTGACCCTGCAGGGTCGTGCCACAGGGGTTGTCAGCTGAGGGGTTTCCTGTAAGGAAAATCTCAGCTGCAGAAAGCCAGGAGTTTCACAGTTCGATGCTCCTTGTCTGTGCTGTGTCTGCAGTTTGTCAGTCATCTGACAATAGCAGCTTGATAAGAATCTGCAGCACAACACAACTGTTGTACAGTGGCATTTACTCCACTGGTCTTACTTTGGAGTTTTCTCCCTCAAGGATCCAAAGAAATGATCAATGACTTTGAGAAATAAGAACTAAACTTGTAATTCTTGTCCTTAAGACTCTGAGATCTCTTTCTGAACAGCCTCACCTTTCTGCTGCTCTATTACTGCGTTACTGGTTTAGCCCTTCCCTTTTATGGGAGAGAGATGACATGGATTTCTTCTCCCATCCCAAACTGTTTGTGTTCCCTCCTTCTGCTCTGCGTCATCACAGTGGTGATTCTCCCTGTATCCCCATCCCACACATTAAACCTTTTGTAAATGTTTGTAGCTTTACCTCAGATAACAGATTTTGAAAATAATTCAGCTGCAATTATTTGTTCCTTCCAGCTCTTCCTTCACAGTGTGTTTGGCTATCGAGGAATAGTCCTGTTTCCTTGGCAAGCCAGGCTTTATGATCGGGATGTGGCTTCTCCTGTCACAGAGAAGTAAGGATTTGAGGATTTGTTCTGGTTCATGTTGTTGGATGTTAGATTTACATCTTGTAGTGGGTTCCCTATTTTGGGTAAACAAGTGTTTTTAAGGAGGGGCAATGGCATGGGTCTGATTGCATGAGTGTTAATGAGGAGAGGTGCTTAAAGAGGAGATACTTCATTATTAAGTATTAATTAGAGACATGATGGAAGCATGAAGGATGAAAATGTGTGTATGGAGGAAGTAAAAATCAATTTAAAAATTATGCTCATGGCATTTTCTAGTATACAAAAAGACCTTTTTGAGTTAGATCCAGGTTCCTGTGTTACCAGCTGGAGGCTGCTGTAGATTGCCAGTGAGTTGGATTTGTCACCTTCCTCCTCAATTTCAACCTACTAAGCCAAGTTCATCCTTCTTGAGTTGCTGTTCAGTTCTCTCCCCTCTTGCATCCATTTTTCCCCTGGCCTGTGATGAGTTGTGCTGGGAAGGAGTGAGGATCAGAGAGAAAATCAGAGGGCAGCAGGAATATCCACCCCAGAGAGGAGCCTACACTGAGCAGGAAAAACCTCTGAGCTGTTGTGCCTGTGCCAAATGCCACTGTTTGGTCATCTCAGCTCATCTGTCGTTGTGTGGGTGGCTCGTGGGGCTTTGTTTTGGGTGCAACCAAATGATTATAGGCTGTGAAGTGTGGCTCTTTAAAAAAATTACTGTTTATAAGTGCTTGGTCCTGGCAGCAAGAATTTGCTGCCATCCTGTGCTTGAGCTCAGAGCTTTGCTTTTCTCTTTAGGAGTGAGAATGCAGCAGGCCACGGTTCCAAAGAGGTCAAGGGTAAAACACACACTTACTACCAGGTGTTAATAGATGCCCGGGATTGTCCACATATAGTAAGTAATGAGTAACCTTGGTATTGAAACTTGAGTATCTTCTCTTACATGAGGGGTTCAGAGGGGCAGGCACTGAAGGAAAATTACTTTGATTGCTAACTGGATTGGTTAGGATTTTGGGAAAAATTTGTTCTTCAAGGCATATTTTCCCTGAGCAAGATCATCTAGAATGTCATATGACTGTTTTCTGGGTCATGTTTCCCCTTTCCAACCTCCTTTCCCATTCCTGGAGCTGTTCCCACACTGTTGCACACAGGTCATTAGGAATATGGGCTGCAGCACTGAAAATGCTCCTCACTTTTTTGAGTGGGGAGTTAGCCCAGAGGAATTAGATGGAGAGAAGTTCTGAGGTGAATTGGTTAAATGAAATAAACATTACATGCTTTATAAACCACACTAATGAGCTGAAATATGACTGGAAACTGTCCTGCAACAATGCACACAGAAAGACATAAACCTCCCTGTTTCTCAGTCCCAGAGATCACAGACAGAGGCTGTGACGTTCCTGGCAAATCATGATGACAGCAGAGCCCTCTATGCCATCCCAGGTGAGTAAAATCCTCCTGCAGCCTCTGCTTGTTGTGAGGTGAGGTCAGAAAAGGTATCAGCTCCTGCCAGTGAAGAAACAGTTCCTGCAGGACATTCTGTTGTGGATCTGTCCATAGCTGAGGGCTGTGCTGGAGACAACACAGTGACTAAAGTACAGGAAGCCCTTTGGATAGCTGGAAGTTTGGCCCTCTGTGATCAGACACAGCCATGTCTGAATTGAGCTCTTGAGACATAGATCCCATACCAAGTTGTATATGGGCTGTTCTACTTTGTCAGGACAGTTGGATTTATTCCTGTCCTGGGCATTTCCTGCCCAGAGTGTTTTTGGGGCAGTGCAGGCACTTTGCAGGGCAGTGTGTTTATCACTGAGTCGTTCCATAAAATATCTCACAGGAGAACACTGCCAAGAGTTATTCCTGGCACATCCCCTCCATTCTTCCTTGCAGTTGTGATATTAGCTCTGGCTTCTGCTGCCAAAGTCCTTCTCACTAGTGTAGTCAGTTTTTCTGCCAGGAGACTTCTGAGCTGCTCATTGCTGGGAAAGTTCTATGGCTTTTGGGGTTTCTTTTTCAGGTTTAGACTATGTAAGCCATGAAGACATCCTTCCCTACAGCTCCACTGATCAAGTGCCCATCCAGCACGAGCTCTTTGAGAGGTTCCTCATGTACGACCAAACAAAAGGTAAATTCTGGCTTCACAGGGAGTTCTTCAGAACCAGATTCTTGCAGTGCTCTGTAACAAATACCCAAACCTCATCATCTTGGATATAGTATAGAAACCATGTCTAGCTTGGGGTTTGTTACAATGGGGCTGCCTTTGAGTATTTTTTTAACCATGTGAAAGGAATGCATTGAGGGAAGAGCACTCCAGCTACAGTGTTGCCTCTCACCTTTCCCCACAGTCCCACCTTTTGTAGCAAGGGACACTCTGTGTGCGTGGCAGGAGAAGAACCACCCCTGGCTGGAGCTCTCGGATGTGCACCGAGAAACCACGGAGAACATCCGTGTCACTGTTATCCCCTTCTACATGGGCATGAGGGTGAGTCTGTGCTGCTCTGCTAATTCTGCCATTTGCTTCACTGGCTTGTTTTTGTCACACCAGTTTGGTGCCTGAAGGTACCTTCTGCTTACTGAAGTGACATTTAACCACAGTTGCCATTTCGTTCTCGTGGGTATAAACATGGAACTGTTTTGTCATATATTTTTAGAGGACAGCTCCTGCATATTGGCTTTTGCTGGTTATCAATAGGATGAGAAATAACCAATAATGTTCTGCACAACAGTGCTGGCAAGATATTTGGGAAGGCTTTTGAATTGGTCCTGTTACTGTCTCAGTCACGTGAGGTGACACTGGGGCCAGCTGCTCTGTAACAACAGACACGTCTGTTATCCTGCCCAGTGATGGGCTGTGGTTGCCTGCCCATTTCCTGCCTCTAGTTTGGCTTAGAGAGTTTGGCTAAAGCCTTCTGGATTTAGCTGATAACCATGTGCACTTTATAGCACAGAACTGCCTGTGGACCATCCAAAACAATGGGGCTCCAACAGACCCCTGAGTGGGAGAGCTGGGAATTCCCACAGCAGTTTGTGATTTCTGAGCACGGCTGTTGGGGAGCCTGAGCTGTGGCAGGTGCACATTTTGGTGTGGATTTGCAACTTTTGTGGAGTCCAGCTGATGTTTGTCAGAAAAGCAGGTGCCTAAAGGCAAGGAAAGGGGTGTTCTGTAGAAAGTGTGTAATTAACATGGAGATGAACCCTGGGGTTGTCACGAGATCCTTGCAAACCTCCCACCTCATGATTACTGTAGGGCAGAGCCAGTGCCAGGCTCTGCTGATGGAAGGCCTTGGAGAGCAGCTGTCTGTGTTCATGTGAGTTGTCTGCGTCACCCTGGCACGGAGTGAGAGCCCCTGTGCTGGTGCTGTGCTGACAGCTGAGGAGGTTTTTGGCACCACGTGTCCAAGGGCAGCTGCTAAAGTCTTTTGTTTCTCTTGACAGGAAGCCCAGAATTCCCACGTCTACTGGGTAAGTGCTTTTGTGTCACGGAGCAGCTAAAGGGAAAGAGTTTATTTGCTGTGGCATCACTGCAGTGTGATAAGCCCTGAGGGAGAGCAGCCCTTACCTGGCAGCTGTTTCCCAGTATCAGCTGTAGGTTATCAACTGGTTGCAGCTGATTCCAGGTGTTGATAAGAATCTTTCTCCTGTGCAGTGGCGCTACTGTATTCGCCTGGAGAACCTGGACAGTGAAGTGGTGCAGCTCCGAGAGCGGCACTGGAGGATATTCAGCTTGTCTGGCACCTTGGAAACAGTCCGGGGCCGTGGGGTTGTAGGAAGGGTAGGTACCATGCAGCTTTTTTTTTTTTTGGGAGACACAGCCCTTTGCTGGAGTTCTCTCACTTGGTGGTGTGGATTTGCCAGTAAATTGCTTAGTGGGCACTTGAAATAGATGGAGTGGGAAATTGGCAGTGAAAAGAGTCATGTGAGCTTTTCATCTGTTGTTTGTCTGCATGAACTGAAACTTCACACTGGGTATTAGAGGATGATGCTAAATGACTGGTGGTTGGAAAACTGGAATAATAACGGGATTCTGGTGCTACTCAGTGGACAAATTGCTGTGTAATTGGCAGAAGTGCTGGGATGTAGGTCTCTGGTTTTTTTTCCATGCTATATAAATTTCCTGTTGATGCCTATCTGTGGTAGAATTGCTGATGCCCAGTGGTCTCTTGTCTTCTCAGGAGCCAGTTTTGTCCAAAGAACAGCCAGCATTTCAGTACAGCAGCCACGTCTCCCTGCAAGCATCCAGTGGTCACATGTGGTAAGAAGCCCTTATTGCTGAAGCAGTGTTTTGGGTCTAGGACCTCCCAGCAGCCAGCTGGGGTGCAGTTTGCAGCCTGGGGTTGTGGCTGAAGGCTGGGTGGAAGTGGACTGCACAGGGCATAGTTGGTAGCTAAAATTTGATGAGCTTCTCTCTAGCTGTATCCTAGTTAGTGATTAGATGATCTGTTGGTTCTCTGCACCAGGAGGGATTCCAGGATAATTTATCCTCCTGCTGTGGTCTGGGCTAGACTGGATTTAAAAACCTGAAGCAGTTCTCCCTTTTGGTCCTTGGTGCAAGAGCCAAGGCCCTGTGCTGGTGATTCCCTCAGCAGCAGGGATGTGTGCTCTGGTATCTCCTTTCTTGAGAGAGGATTGGGCTTTAACTCCATCTCCATGCACTTCTGTGTCAGGAATTGGCATGCAAGGGTTTTCCCAGTTTAGATCAGGTAAGGCCTTCAGTCTAACAGCTGTTTAAATTTCTTCTTCTGTAATTGCAGGGGGGGATGTGCCCAGCTGAGTTGTTCTTTTCCTGTTCCTTGGGGTTAAAGCAGATTCCCTTCATTTGCCTTTTGGCTGGGTTAGCACATTTAGTGTTACCTCTATGTGGACCAGGATTGCACAGCCACCTCTTGCCTTCTGTATGACAGATCTTTCTGCATTTTTTAAAGGAACTCTTCTTCAGAGTTAAGCTGGCTTTGAGTTGGGAAAAGCAGGAGAGCAGCTCTTTGCATATAGGGTGTACCTTGTTTGCCATGTGAAGTGTTTTGAATTGCCTGAATGGATGCCCTGGGCAATAAAGCCAGATGGTGCAGTAGTTTTTCCATCTCTGCATACATCCTGAAGACAAAGAGACAGATGTTCTACAGCTCAGAAGCTGCTCAGTCTGACTTCTGTTCAGTTGTGTCCTCTCTGTCCTGATAGTTAATTTATCTCCACAACCCTCTTGCCCGTGTTGTGCAGTACAGTGTGTAGTTCAGAGCAGTAAACAAATGGTACATTTGTTCATTAAACAAATGGTTGTACCAGGGCAGGAAGGTTCAGTTCTGGAATGCAAAGCTGAAGCTATTCCAAATTACATCTGTGATGGGATTTCTTAATGTCGTAGGCAACCAGTGGAGCTCCTGCCAATACAAATCTGAATATATGTGTAACCAGTTTGTAAAAATAGCTCAGATGGCTCTGTCTCCTGGGGAGTGGGAGTTGGATAAACACTGCTGCAGGTGCATGGAGGTGCTGGACTCCTGTGGGCTGCAATCATGACACCTTTGTGCAGGAAATGTGTTAGGGATGTGATGTAAAACTGCCCAGGAGCCCTCCATAAATGAGTTATCTTGGCAGCAGATGTTTGCAGCTGAGCCCATGTCCTTGCTGCTGGACCAGCCTTGCAGATGGACCCCCAGGATATGGAAGAGCTCAGGTCTTGCCTTCTTGCTGATGCTTTCTAGGTGTCTTTGTCCCTGCTCAGTGTGATCTCTGCCATTATTTTTGCAGGGGCACTTTTCGATTTGAGAGGCCTGATGGCTCCCACTTTGATGTCCGAATCCCACCCTTTTCCCTGGAAAGCAACAAAGATGAGAAGACCCCTCCCTCTGGCCTTCACTGGTAGATCAGAGTGCCCAGACCCACGGAGGCCTGTGTGTGTTGTAGACCTTTGCCTCCCCTTTATGCTGCAGCCAAGAACACGGAGCTTTTAAACATTTTAAACCATTTTTGTTTTAACTGTTGTCTGCCGGGGAGGCTTTTTTTGGAACTTTACTACTGGCTCTTCTCTCAGGCTGCTTGTAAAACATAAGCTGTGTTCCAGGTAACCCTTCCCTCTGTGGCACCTGCTGGGTTTTTTTGGGGCTGGGGGATGTAGACCTGTGCTGCTGCAGAAGACTGGCCCCCCTCAGCAGGCCTGGACCTTTTCCAATGTGTTGTGACTTCTCTGCAATGTGAGGTTTCTCTAATAAACTGGCCCTTCCAGTTGCAACCAGTCTTCCTTCCTAAACCAAGGCCATGGCTTTGCATCCAGCCTGTCCCAGCTTGTTGCTCTCCCCATGTGAAGTCAGCCCAGACTTTTTGCTGCTTCAGAAGCAGCTGCTGCTCCTTTAGGATACAGGAATGTGAGCTCAGCTTTCCTGCAGTGTTTTTTGGGATTCAGCCAGGCTTGGAGCAGCCTGTGAGCTCCACTCATAGCACAGCTTGTCTGGGCTTTGTGCTGTGATACAAAGCTCTTTTTTCTTTTTGGAGAAGAGGGTGCAGAGGGGACAAGGTGGGTGACATATGGTGCTGTCACAGTGTCCTGTGCTTGCGGAGCACCAAGCTCTGTATTGATAGTACAGGAGAGCTGAGGGGAGCCCTCCCCCTGGCAGGGCTTTACCTTGCTGCAGGGATTTACATCTCAGCTGCTGCAGGGTTCTTCCCTGCTCACGCTGTGGCTGCATCCATATTTCCTTGGTAGTTTCTGCTTTGATAGGAATGCTTGTTTTCACCTGGAATGCTGTCAGCCAGTGAGGCAGTGCTTGGCTTTCTGCTCCTGCTTGCTCTGCTTGGCAGGTTGTGATTTTTTGGTGGAATATGTCTGGAGGGCCCTGCAGGACTGTTCAGGTCAGTGAAGTCCCTGTAAGATGACAATGTATGGATGTGTGGGAAAGCCAGAGCAGCTCTGAGGATTGCAAAGATCATCAGCCTCCCTGGTGGGACCCTTCTGGCTGTCTCTGGGTTTCCAGACTTCTGGGTGACTTGGAGGCAGAAGTACTTGGCTTTGTGATAACCCTAGGAAGAAGTTTCCAACCTTCCTCCTTTCCTTAGTCTTGCTTAAATGACAAGGTGTAATTAACTCATGGGATGTTTTCCTTGATTTAGAAGTATCCCAGTTATTCCCTCTTCCCTGGAACCCCCTCTGAGCAGCCTGTTTGCCTTTGGCTCTGCCAGGCAGTGCTGTGGGCAAGCAGCCTTTGGGGGAGACTCTCCTGCTGTCCCACAGCCAGTGGAGATCCCTGTTTAGAGAGACTTAATCACTGGAGTGTTTATCTGTCACCAGTCTCTTCAGTTTTGTGTCTTCCTTCCTCTCAGGTAGTACGTGCTCATATTTAGAGTTTCAAAGGTTTAAACAGCCAGTCTGCTTTTAGGGGTAGGAAAGGATCCCTAAAGACCATTCACAGCTGACAACCCCACATTGCTGCTGTCATGCTGATTTCCTCTCAGGAGGAGGAGGTGGGAAGATGCCTCAAGTTCAGAGGCAGCAGGAACCTGTAAGAACCTGCTTTTCCCTTCCCATGCAGCTGCCCTGCCTCTCCCTCGGGTTGCTTCAGCTTTCCTGGCGATTGCAACACCCCTGTGAATGTTTAACCTCGCTGCTCACCCCCGCGTTCCTGGGGTGCTGCGGCTCTGATGCTTCTGTAACCAGCAGAGCTGCACCCCTAAGGGATGAGTGATCCCGGGGAAAGGGCTCTGCTGCCTTGTTTGGGGTGATGTTCATCGGGGCTGAGGCCTCTGTCTAGGAACGGACATTCCTGGCTGGATAATAATTGGCGAGACCGAGGTCACCGCGGTAACAGACCGGGGCACGGTAGGAATGTTTCCACTCCATCAGGCTTTGCGGAGGGAGCAGCGCCGTCCTGCCCTGGCGCCTGGGCCTGATGCCAGAGGCTCGGCAGGGCCTTTCCCCAACTCCTTCATCCCTCAGGGCCCTTCCCGGAGCGCGGCCGAGCCCTGTCCCCACTCTCTCTGTGTAAATATCTGTACAAAGAACCAACCAATAAAGCGCTGAACGAACGGCTCTGCCTCCCGCCTCTCATTGCCCGGCGGCGCTATTGCCATCAACCCCGCTGCTCTTCCCTTCCCGCCCCGGGGGCTCGGTCCCGGGGCTCGGTCCCGGGGGCTCGGACCCCGGGGCCGGTCCCGGTTCCGCCCCCTCCCTCTCGCTGCCCACGTGGGTTTCCCGCCAGTCCCCGTCGCGCCGGAAGTGACGTAAGCGGCCGCGCCGAGGCGGTGGCGGCAAGGCGGCAGCATGGTGATGGCGGCGGCGGGCGCGCACCGGCCCGGGCCGCTCAAGCAGCAGAACAAAGCGCACAAGGGCGGCAAGCACAGCGGGTCCTCGCAGCGCCGCGCTGGAGGTGAGGTGGGACGGGCTCCCCGCGGGTTTCCCGCCTCCCTTGGCCAGCCTGACCGTTCTCTTCACCCTCCCAGGCCGCGTCCCCGTCAAGGCCCAGCCCCGCCGGCGGCTCCGTGACCTGAACAGGGTGGACCGGCGGCATCAGGCGCTGCAGCTCCGCCGGCAGCGCAAGGAGGCGGTGAGGCACCGGGAAAGCGGGCGCGGCCGGGCCGGTTGTTGCGGGAGAGCGGGAAACGGGTCGGTTCGAGTCTCTGCCGGAGTGGTCTCGAAACGGGGCTTGGGGAGTCTCGATGTGGGTGATGCAACCGAACCGGCTTGGGTCTTTGCGGGGGAAACGAGCGGGTGCCAGGGCCGGTTTGGGTTTAGGGGAGCATTACTGGGCCGGGCGTGTTCGGGTTGCGGTGCGGGGGAATCCGCCCTTGAAACGGGGCCGGGAGAGGAGCCGGGTTTGCGTTGCCGTTCACGCTCTGCCCTCGTGGCCGCAGGTGCTGGCGGAGAAGCGCAGCCTCGGCAGCCGGGACGGGCCCCCGCACCTCGTGGTTGTGGTGCCGCTGCACAGCAGGGCTGCAGCCCACGACTCCCTGCGCCTGCTGCAGAGCCAGGACTCGGCCGTTGTCCGTGCGGATGAGGGCACAGCTGGTGGCTTTGCCCTCCTGTGCCCCCGGCTAAAGCAGCGCTGGCGCTTTGTCCCAGCCCAGGCAGGTGAGGAGGCACCGCTGTTTGTCGGGTTCTTGGTTCTGGTGCCTCTGGCAGCCCCACTAACGGAGGTGTTTTGGGTGCAGGGGATCTTCACGCTGTCTTAGACCTCGCCAAGGTTGCTGACTCCCTGCTGTTCATCCTGGATCCTGTGGATGGCTGGGACACTGCTGGGGAGTACTGCCTCTCCTGCCTCTTTGCACAGGGGCTCCCCAGTTATGGTGAGAAATGTTTTAAGTTTCTGGGGGTGCTTAATTGAGATTTACTGTCACAGTAATTAGATTCCAGGGCTCTGCCACCTTCAGTGAAAAGAAATTTTTTGTTATGTTGAGGTGGAAGTTCTTTCATTTCAGTTTATGGCCATTGCTCCTTGTGCTGTTGGGCACCACTGACACCAGTGAAGCTCCCATTGTACCTTGTACAAATCTGGCCATTTGGGCTACTGACATCCAAGTATTTGCCTGTGTTTGTTAAAAAGAACATCAGAAAGTTTAGGATCTGATCCTGAGCTCTGTTCTCTGCTCGGCAGCTCTGGCTGTCCCAGGAGGCACTGACCTGCCCCCTAAGAAGAGGATAGATGCCAGGAAGAAACTCTCCAAATCCATTGAGAAGCGTTTTCCTGAGGCCAAGCTCTTCCCACTGAACACGGAGCAGGAATCCTCGCTGCTCCTGAGGCACCTCAGCTCCCAGAAGCAGAGGCACCTGGCTTTTCGGGACCGCCGCGCCCACCTGCTCGCCCGGGCTGCTGAGTTTGTGCCCAGCCAGGACAGCGACCTGGTGGGGACCCTGAAGGTTTCTGGCTTTGTCCGGGGACAGACCCTCAGTGTGAACAGCCTGGTGCACATTGTGGGGCATGGGGACTTCCAGCTGAGCCAGGTGGATGCTCCCCCTGACCCGCTCTCTTTGAACCCACGAGTGGTTAAAGGACAGAAGAAGAGTCAGGACATGGAGGTTCAGGTGTGTGGGGTGAGAGCTTTGCCAGTTCTCTTGGGACACAAGGTTTCTAAACTTTTATTGGGGAAAATGCAACTGGAGGAGTGTGGGTGAGGAGAGGAAAGGGAGTTTTATCTGTTTTGCTGCTGGGCTGAGGTTTCATGCCTGCAGTGTGTAATGAAAGTTATGTTATGACATCATGAAGGGAGTTTCACTTGAGACTGATTGCAAGCTTCAGTTAGGTGTGTCCAGATCTAGGAACTCTGTTCTTGCACTTCAGGATGACTCTGGGAATGGTGCTGATGAGATGGAGGAAGATGTCAAGGTGCTGATGAAGGCAGATCCAAGCAAGCAGGAGTCTCTGCAGTCAGAAGTGATTCCTGATCCCATGGAAGGGGAGCAGACATGGCCCACTGAAGAAGAACTGCAGGAAGCAGAGGGTGAGCAGAAGCAATAGTTCTGTATCTCTTCCTTGTCCCTTTGAGGATGCTTGTTAGAAACTTCAGTCACCAGGGTGGCTGTGAGGAAACATCTTAGTTGGGATGGTTTCCAGTCCCATCAGGTGGCCAGCAGGCTGTGTCGTTTGCCTGGCAAGTTAGCAGGTTTTGGCTGTCCTGACAAATTCTGTGTGGAAAAATAGCAATGCTAGTCTAGCTGGTTTTGGTATAAATGTTGCTGAGGGGAAGGAGAACTGTTCCTGTGTTAACCACTGGTGGGAATCCTACAGATTCTCTGAAGGCAGACAGGAGGGTGGTAAAGGTCCCCAAAGGCACATCCAAGTACCAGGCTGCCTGGATTGTGGATGATGGAGAAGAAGGCAGTGAGAAAGATGATGATGATGACGAAGATGACGACATGGATGATGATCTGATGGAAGAAGCAGTTTCTCAGGTACCTCCAAGAGCTGATAGTAGAGGTGATCTCCATTATTGCATGTTTTAGGAAAATTCTGTTATTCCAACTTGCTTTGTCTATGCAAGGGCATGATGCAGAGCCAGGACTTGCCTGGATTTCTGCTGTTAAATCCCCACATGTGTCACGTTGATCTTTGGCCTGTTAGACCCCAAAATGATGGGCTGAGGTCCCAAATCCTACAATGTGAGCACAGCCAGTGCTGCATGCACAGCTCTGTGTGCTCACAGGCTCTGTGCTGCCCTGTGCCAGGAGGGGGACAGCAGTGAGGAGGAGGAAGCTGGGGAGGAGGAGAGCGAGACCATGACCGTGTCCGAGTGCCTGCGGGATGACCAGTACGACGAGAAGATGGAGGAGGATGAGCAGATGCTAGAGAGATACAAACAGGAGAGAATGGATGAGATGTTTCCAGATGAGGTGGACACCCCACGGGATGTGCCTGCCAGAGTCAGGTAAGGAATGGGATGTTCTGCTGGGAGAGGAGCTGGAAGGTGCCTTGGTGTTTAATCGGATGAGGAAGCCTGTGATGTCTTAGCCGTGGTGTCTGAACCTGGCTGAAGGACTCTTGTGAAGACTCTTTCTGGCTCTGAGGCTTCCAGAGCAGGCACTAGTTGGCAGGGAGAGCTGGATCCTGACCTGGGAGAGGGAGGAGGATGGCCCTGAGGCAGGGACAGGTTGGGGATTTGGCTGCTGGTTTTAGCTCTCTTTGCACCAAGATCTTTCCTGAGGGCTAATGTTTGCTTTGCTCCCTTTGCCCTCCCTGAAGGTGTGAGACCCTGCAGACCACAGGTGGTGGTGAAGGATGGGATTCACCTCAATTGGTGAAGTAATTTGTCTTCCTGCTCTCTGTTCTCAAGGTTCCAGAAGTACAGGGGGCTGAAAAGCTTCCGGACTTCTCCTTGGGACCCCAAAGAGAATCTTCCAAGGGATTATGCCAGGATCTTCCAGTTCCAGGACTTCTCCCGAACCAGAAAGAATCTCTTCAAGCAAATAGAGAAGGAGGAGACTGAAGGAGCTTCGGTAATTCCCTTTTGCTGATGTCTTTCCCTGTTGTGTTCCTTTGCTCCCAACAGGAGTGACTTATCAGGGAGGTGGTTGGGTGTTTTTTCAGCCAGCTGGTTCTTGGCATGAAGCCCTAAGTTCAGACAGTTTTCTCCTGGATTCCTTCCCTAATCCAGGCACATCTTCTGACACTTCTTTTTATTGAGAGAAGTGTTCACAACTGTTCCTGTCTTGGCAGGTGGGCTGGTACGTTACACTTCATGTCTGCAATGTCCCTGTCTCAGTGATGGAGAGCTTCAAGGAAGGGAAACCCCTGGTCCTGTTCTCACTGCTTCCCCATGAACAAAAGGTGAACAAAAGGGATGATACCTTGGAGGGATGTGCAGCTCCTTGTTCCTTCAGGCTGCATGGCTTGGGGAGGGTGTGGCTGCAGAGGGTTTGGGCTGAAATCTCCCCACATTGCTCCTGTTTCAGAGCAGGTCAGAGCACTCAGAAACTGCCAGGGGGGGTTTAGGATAAAGTGTCTGAGCCTGGCACTGGTGACAAGTGACCTTCTGGAGCCCCATTTTCGAGGACATTCATCTCTGCTGCAATGTCCTGTTGCTTTCTGCTGCCCACCATGCCCTGCCAGCCCTGCCAGCAGCCCCTCACTGTGCTGCCTTTTCCAGATGTCCGTGCTGAACTTCCTGGTGCGTCGGCATCCGGGCAACAGCGAGCCAGTGAGGGCCAAGGAGGAGCTGATCTTCCACTGCGGGTTCAGACGCTTCCGAGCATCCCCCCTGTTCTCCCAGCACACCTCAGGTTTGTCAGGGACTGGCTACAGCAGGAGTGGGATGGGGAATTCCTGGAGCAGGAAGCCTGTGATGTCTTAGCCATGGTGTCTGAACCTGGCTGAAGGATTCTTGTGAAGATTCACTCCTAGGCTCTGAGGCTTCCAGGGCAGGCACTGAATCATGGGGAGTAGAATGGCTTGGGAAGGGTGGTTCACTGATCCAGGCAAGGTCTAGGTCCATGCCAGAGGATCACCTTCCCTCCCAGATACTCAGTGCCAGCAGAGGAGGGGTGTTTGTTGAACAGGGAGGGATGAGCTCTGGGCTTTCCCACAGCTCTGAGGACTGCTCTTGGCCTGAACTGGATCACTGCTGTTCTGTCCTAGCTGATAAGCACAAGCTGGAGCGTTTCCTGCGCCCAGATGCTGCCCTGGTGGTGACTGTTTATGCTCCCATCACTTTCCCTCCTGCCTCAGTGCTGCTTTTCAAACAGAGAAGTAATGGTGAGTTGATAAATGCTGAGGAGGTGGTGTCTGGGAAACAAACTGTCCCCATACCCTGATTACAAGTGCGTCTCTTCAGAAAGTATGACTTAGAAAAGCTGTCCCCTTCCTGCTGTTTGAGATGTGCTCATCTCCCTCCCTGCTGTCCCTTGTCTGTCCCTGCTGGGGGGTTGCTCTGGGCCTGCAGCCCTTCAGGGAAGAGGTTTGGGGTGGGGAAGGGGTGATGGAGGCACCTGCCCTGGTGCATTGGTGACTCTGCCTGGCAGGAATGCATGACCTCATTGCCATGGGCTCCCTGCTCTCCGTGGACCCCGACAGGATCGTCATCAAGCGCCTGGTGCTCAGTGGCCACCCCTTCAAGATCTTCACCAAGACGGCTGTCGTGCGATACATGTTCTTCAACAGAGGTACAGCTGGTTTCTGGTGGGAAAAGGGGTTCTGGAAGTTCTGTCCTTGTGGTTATGTTGGTGCAGCACAGCCCGTTCCTCACCTGCCTTTTGTGTTTCCATCTGCAGAGGATGTGATGTGGTTCAAGCCCGTGGAGCTGAGGACCAAGTGGGGACGCAGAGGGCACATCAAGGAGCCATTAGGTAAGTTTGATTTGGTGTTTTATCTCTGTGTTCCTGGTGTGGTGTGAGAGATTGCTAATGGCCTCTTCTGCCTAGGGACCCATGGCCACATGAAGTGCCACTTCGATGGGCAGCTCAAGTCCCAGGACACGGTGCTGCTGAACCTCTACAAGCGTGTTTTTCCCAAATGGACTTATGACCCTCATGTCCCAGAGCCTGTGCCGTGGGTGAGGAGTGAGAGCACGCTGCCAGAGCGGGAGGTGGAAATGGAATGAGTCTCCAGCATGGCTGGAGTTTGTGCCTTGGCTCCCTGGATGTTGTTCTTGGCCCGTGCACTGTGAGGACAGCACTTGGACGTGTTACTGCTGGGGTCTGTACAGGGGCAGCTGCATCACCAGCTGCTGCTCAGGTACCAGCTATAGCTATTTATTTTAATGGAAAATGTCAAAAATGCCTAAGTGCCTCTCTCGTGGTGGTGGCCAGGAGGCTGTGTGCACCCCTTGAACTGAACCCCCTGGCCCACTGGGATTGTTTCAGTCCCTCATGCCCTGCCACGTGGGGTGTGTGGGGATTTTGCTGTGTGAAGGAGTTTGCTGGCAGTTCCTGTGATGCTGAGAAAGAAGAGCCAAGTAGCAGCTGGGGAGGGTGACAGAGTGCAGCTCTCTGGAGGCCTGGGCCAGAGTAAGGCAGCTGGGGAGGGGAGAACAGGCAGTGCTTTGTTTCCAGGCTCCCCACAGAGATCCATGCCAGCTTCCCTTGTCCCTCCACAAAAACTCCCAAACGTTTGGACTTGATCTGTTTTTAGTAGTGCACAAACCACTGCACAAATTCAGTGTGAGGTTTTCATTCCTTGAAACACCACTCCATCCTCATTCCACTTTCCCAGAGAAGTCTATGAGCCAGGTCAGGGATCTCAGGTCCACATTTCCCCCACACAGCACGATGCAAACATTCTGCACGTCCCCGGGGAGTGCCTGGAACCGCTCCGAGAGCACAGCCGCCAGTCCCACGCCTGCTGTTGGCTCAATCAGCAGCTTCATCCTTTCCCACACCAGCCACGTGGCTCGCTGTCGGGACAGGGCAGCAGCTGTCAGCCCAGCAGCCAGCACAGGCTGCTCCAGGGCATCCTTGCAGCACTCTGGAAAGGGAGAGCAGAGCTCCCAACAGCCCTTTCCAGCTGGAGACAGCGTGGGTGTCACAGCTGCAGCGGTGCACAGGGGCTTGTGCTGCTCTGGGAGTGTTGTCGGGGTGAGAGCAGAGGAGCAGGGCAGGGATGGAGGCAGCTGCCTGCTGGCAGCTACCGTGAGAAGGGAGCTGGGAGCCTTTACCTTGATTTCTTCCTCTGAGACAGTCAGGACATCATCAACCAAATCCCTGATGATGGGCCATGTGTTGGGTCCGATGCTGGTTTTGACTGCGTCCGCGATGGTGTCCCGTGGGTGGAGGTTGGGGGTCAGCTCCCCTCGCACCTTGGACTGGTAACAATCATCCACGTTGCTTGGCTCAGCAGCAAACACCTTCACATCTGGCCTCAAAGCCTGGGGAGAGCAGAAGGAGCTACTTGGGTGACACCAGTCTGTGCCTGTCCCCATTTCTGTGTGTGCAGGGGGCTAGGCAGGCCCTGCTGCCACACAGATCCCAGGCACCCACAGACTTTTCACTGCAGGGTCTTTCTGGTTCTAAAGTTAAAAGGCTGCCTGCCTTGAGAGTCCTGCCCTTCCCACAGCCCATCAGTCCTGGATGAGCTGTTGCCTACCTTGATGGCGACTGCTATTCCTGCAACCATTCCTCCGCCTCCAACGGGAACCACCACTGCATTTACTTGGGGTGCCTGTGCAGAAAGGAAGTGTGAGGGCTTCTGACACTTTGTGTCCCCCCTTTTTTTGCTGTGCCCCTGCAGGGGCTGGGCTGTGCATTTCCCTCACCTGCTCCAGCACCTCCAGGGCAATGGTGCCTTGCCCTGCAATCACTGCTGGCTCCTGGTTGGGGTGCACCAGGACTCCTCCTGTCTCCTGGACAACTTTGGATGCTGTCTCGGCTCTGGACTAAGGGAAAGCACAGCAGTCACCTCTCACTCTGGCTGGGCAGTGTCCCTG
This sequence comes from Acrocephalus scirpaceus scirpaceus, assembly GCA_910950805.1. Lineage (NCBI taxonomy): Eukaryota > Metazoa > Chordata > Aves > Passeriformes > Sylviidae > Acrocephalus > Acrocephalus scirpaceus. The sequence goes on along the minus strand of OU383791.1, from coordinate 6,971,651 downwards.
GCCAGTCTCCCCTGTGCCTTACCTTGTCAGTGGGGTCACATGGCACCAGTGTGGCACCATAGGCACGAATGGCATCTTGCTTACACTGCGGGGCTGTCCGGGGCACCACGATGTAAGCAGGAATCCCTGTGGAATGAGAGAGGAAGTAAATCCAACAGCCCAAAAGCCACAGCAGCCACGTGGAACTGCAGGAGCAGGCACTGCCTTGCCTGTCCCAGCTCCTCCACGGGCTCAGGAGAGGGATCTCCATCCTCCAACGGAACCAGCTCTGCTTTTACCCTGTGCCTGCCTGTTGGGGGTACAGGTTACCTTCTGCCTGAGCAGCACAGGCGAGTGCCTGCCCGTGATTGCCGCTGCTGTGTGTGACCACAGCGCGGGGCAGCTCCCGGCCCGTGCGCTCGCTTTCCTCAACGAGGCTCCTCACCGCGTTCAGGGCACCGCGGATCTGCAAGGAGAGCACGGAACTGTGTGTGCTGGGCTGAACGTCCACTTTACACCCTTCCCTCAGTCCCGGGCAGCACCCGTGCAGGGTGGCAGGAGCTGGTGGGTATCGGCGGAACGCGAGTTTCCCTCTTGCACAAAGCGACCTTTGCCCCGGGGGTTTGCAGTGCCGCCATCCCCGCGCACCTTGAAGGATCCGGTCTTCTGCAAGAGCTCGCACTTGAAGAGCAGCCTCCTGCCGGCCATGCAGTCCAGCCCGGCGCAGGTGAGCAGCGGGGTGCGATGGACGCGGCCCCGCAGCCGCCGCTCCGCATCCCGCACCTCGCCCAGCCCCGGCGGCGCGGCCCCGTGCGCGGCCATGTGCGCGGCCCCGTGCGCGCTTGCGCGCGGCGGCGGTTTGTCCCTGCGCGGCCGCCGTCGGCGCAGCCCGCCCCCCGGCGCAGCCAAGATGGCGGAGGGGCTGGAGCGCGTCCGCGTCTCGGCCGCCGAGCTGCGGGACATGGTGGCGGCGCAGGCCCGCGCGGCCAGCGGCGGGCGAGGTGAGGGGCGCCGGGGGCACTCGCGGGCCGCTGCTGGGCCGTCCCTTTCTCGCAGAGGCACCGGCCCGCGGGCACGCACGGCTCCGCGGCCGCGCTGCCCGGCTGCGCCTGGGGTAGGGCTTGGGGCAGAGCTGCCGCCCCGCCGGGGGTGTCCGGGATGGGAGCGCACGGCCGGCGCCGCACCGAGAACGGGCAGGCTGAGGGGCGGGTGGAGGCAGCCGGAGCGGCTTTGCCCCGGGATGGTCGGTCCCAGCCCCTCGGGGTCCTCCGGGCCGAGCCCCCGGTACCGGCGGAGGTTCGGAGCTGCGGCCGGTGCGCGGTACTGACGGAGAAAGTTTTGGGGAGTGCAGCGGGCAGCAGCGTGGCTTTGGGGGGTCGTTTAACAGTGTGTGGTCCGGTCTGGGCTCTGTAACGATTTTTTTTGTCAATACGGTTAAAGGAGGAGGAAAGAAACGTTACCGGATTGTGAGCAAGGGGGAAAGGCGTCTTTGACTCCAGTCGGTGTGGTGGCAGGGCAGGGGCTGCTGGGGATGGCAGCTCCTGCACCAACAGCAGGCAGTGACTGCTGCTGAACCCGTGGTGATACAACTTTACTCTTGCTACTTGTGCTCAACTCTGGTGTTGTGCTTTGCCTGGCCCTTGTTGGTGCTTTGAGGCAAAACCTGTTGCAGGTCGGGATTTGTAAATGGATCAGGCCAAGGATTTGGTCAGCTGTGTTAGACTTCATTATTTTCTACTCTTATTCTGTGGTTTACTGTAAATATTGACATAGATTTTCAGACCTGCCCTAAAAGTGGTAGGCTCCTTGCCTTGACTTGAATGTTTGTCATGGTATTTTTTGGTCCCTGGGAATAACTTTCTTCTGTCTGTTTTTCTTTAGAAAACATGAAAGAGGTGAAGGAGCCGAGGCACCGCAAAGACAACAGGCGCCCAGACCAGGAGATTTACAAGCCTGGCCTCTCCAGACTGAGGAACAAAGTTGTGTCACCAAAGCAAGAGGCCTCAGAGAAGGAAAGGAGCAGAGCTGAGGAGGACAAGGAGGAGAGTGCTGGGGACAAGGACTCTGTGGGACTCAATCTCCCAGCTGTGGAGGACTGGGTCAAAAGCGATGGCCCCAAGCAGAACGGTCCTTCACAGGAAAAGGAAGAAACAGAGACCAAAGGCGGCTTGCAAAGCCAGGAAAACTCATCCAAGCAGCCCACTGTGGATGAGTGGTGTGCAAAGACCCCCAGGAGAACCAAGAAACCGGACCAGCAGATCTACCAGCCTGGGAAACGCCTGCACTCCGCTGCTAGAGAACCCTCCCTGCTGTCCTCCAGCGAGGAAATCACCGGGAGGATGGAGCAGCTGAAAGTCGAGGCAGATGAAGAGACCGAGAAAAGTGCTGGAAAAGACAACAACAGGAAAATTAAATCGAGCAAGGAGGATAGAGAGGGGAGCCAGGCAGGGGAAGCAGTGAAAGCCTCCAGGGGGGATAAAGGGAGGCGAGCAGAGCGAAGTGACAGGGTGAGGAGGACGGGGGATGAGGCGCTGCCGGGGAAGCCGGGCTCCACCAAGCGCTATTCCCGCACGGACAAGCGGCGGAGCCGGTACCGCACCTGCAGCACCAGCTCTGCCGGGAGCAACAACAGCACGGACGGAGCCCTGCTCGTGGATGGGGTGGAGAGGAGGCAGGAGCGTGCCAGGGAAAGGATACGTCCTAGGAAGCAGCTCTCTGTGTCCTCCACCGACTCCTTGGACGATGACAGGATTGATGAGGCAGAGGTGTACGTCTCCAGCAGGAATTCAGACAGGAGGAGGCACTCAGAGCAGAGCCGAGCTTCCAGGAGTGAGAGCGAATGGAGCAGCAATGGCAGGGAAGCCAAGGGACCCTTACGAGTGAAATTTGTCAGCAGGACCACGAGCAGGGATGGCAGCCTGGCAGATACAGATAAAAAAAAGTCCCTGAAGGCCTCGGAGGTTTCAGAGGCGAGGAGCCAGAGCAGGGAGCCCCAAGGGAGGGGCCGTGGGATTCTGTTCCTGCCTGCCAACACGGACCTCTCTGCCAGCTCAGGGGGTGTCCCTGAAGCCGCTCACCCCGGGCCCAGGCTTCTGCTGGGTGGGGCTGGCAGCAAAGGCCCCCGGAGCCGGGGCCGAGGTGGCACCGCCCGCCGGCTGTGGGACCCAAACAACCCGGACCAAAAACCCGCCCTGAAGAGCCAGACTGCTCAGCTTCACTTCCTAGACACGGATGATGAAGTGAGCCCCACCTCCTGGGGGGAAGCCCGCCAGGCCCAGCCCTCCTACTATAAATTCCAAAACTCTGACAACCCCTATTATTACCCTCGTGCCTCCGGGCAAGGCCCCCAGTATCCCTACGGTGGATATTCCCTGCAGTATCCTATGGGTCCAACCAACGGGGTGTACCCAGGAGCTTATTACCCTGGATACCCTGGCCAGGCAGGGCAGTACCTGTGTGGCCCACTCCCCCCTACTCCTCTGAGCCCCGAGATGGAGCAGCAGATGAGGAACATGCAGCAGCAGGAGCTCAGCAAACTCCTGCGTGAGGCTGGGAACCAGGAGCAGCAGCTCAGCAACCTCCTGTCCAGAGACCGCATCAGCCCGGAGGGGCTGGAGAAGATGGCCCAGCTGAGGTTCGTGGCTGGGGCTGTGGAGGGGGGAGTGAGTCATTTCCAGGGTGAAATGCAGCAGAATGGTGTCTCCTTCAGCTCTGTGTCTCGGTGGCTGGGAGATGTGGCGCTGGGTTGTTGGTTTTTGATGTGCTTGGTCTGTTTGTTGTGTGCCACTGGTATGTGGGTGGTGGAAGGAAACTGTGGGTGAGGATGGATGTCACTTCCCTGGGCTGGGAGCTAAGCCGTGGCTTGTGCTTGGTGAATGCCTTGCAGAGACACAGAGGAGCAGGACAGGTACCTGCTGCAGATGTTTTGCTCTTCTGGCTCTTGCTGGAGCTGATGTTTCTCAGTTCCAGTGGTCTCAGTGCTTGTTGTCAGACTTCTGCTTTCTTACCTGTCCTTAGTGTGTGCTCAGGAAGATTTTGTGTGTTCCTGGTGCTGCCAGTGGCAGTGCCTTTCCAGTGCTGTGTAGTTTAGCTCTGGATGCCACTCAGCGTGGTGACTTCAGTGGGAGTAGCCTGGTGATGCCAGTCTGTCAGGAGAGAAGTTGCTCTGGGGGATTACTAACACGACTGTAACAAGTTTCTGCTTGGCATTTTTCACATTTATTTGTGACCTCTGTGTCTGCAGGGCTTCTCTGGAAGCTGATTTTCAGAGCTGACTGGCAGCAAATGCAGCAAGTGAGCTCATTTCAGGGCTTGTTCTGTGTTTGGGGCACTTGCTCTATAGACCATGGGATGGAATATGTCTGCAATTAAAGCAGCACTAGAGGTTACAGGTCTTCCTCAAGGTGCTGAGGTCACCTAGAGCTGTTGTGTGGAGGGAGAGGAAACACTGTGGGAGTGCTGCTGTGGCCTGTGGAAGCCCACCCAGCCCTGGGAACATGGGCACAGTTGGCCCTGTCCTTGCTGGCTGTGTCCCTTGTGTCCTGCCTGTGTCTGAGTGCCTGCTGCCAGCTGTATGGGGAGTCTTGCCCCACATCCATTTGCAGAAATGTTCAGTTCCCTTGGTGTTTGTGTTGTCCCAGTTTGTGTGCAAGGTTTGGGGACTGTGTGGGGTCAGGCAGCCCATCCTGGCTCTGTGCTTTGTGCAGGAACCCACCAGCATCCTTCTTTTATCCTGCCAGGCTCTTCCAGGCATTGCCACCTGGCTTTGCTCCAGGCTTTACCATCCACACTCTCCTACTGTTTCTGTAGGACTTGAAAGATCATAAGGAGTAAGGCAGGAACAGCTGAGGATCCCCTTTACCATTAACTTGCCCCACGTGTTTCAGAGCTGTTCCTAGCCTACAGCTATTTTATTAAATTTGGGGGAGGAATTTTGCTCCAGCATCCAGACAGGGCTGTAGGCAGCAGAAAAGGGGAGATTTCTGGGACTCTGAGGCTTTATTTCCATTGTTTCCAACTCATTCATTTTTGAGGAAGTAGGGTCTGTGTCTGCTGTGTATTTTGGTTGGATAGAAGAGGAGTGGGGATCATTTTAATGGCAACATCTCTGTTGCCCTGTGGTTCTTCATGTTCTAGTTCCTGGCCCAGGAAGCTCTGTGCTCAGAAGGAGCAGAGTCTGGCAGTGTGTGACTTCTCTGTGTTGGATCAGGAGACATTTGTGTCTTGCTGATGGCAGAACTGTAGCCTTGATCCATTCTGAGTCACCTGTACAGGGGAGATGCTCCTTTTGGATTTGCCCTCTTGGAGCAGGAAGGGTGTTGGATTGCAGCAGCCCCCATCTCCCTGGGGGATGTGTGTGGAAGCACTGAGTGCTGCTGGCAGCTGGATGTGAGCAGCAGGTGGTTCAGCACATGTTCCTTGTGTTCCTGGGCAGTTGCTGTTGCATTCACCCCTCCCTGACTGTGTTTTGCTCTAGGGTGGAGATGCTGCAGCTCTATGAACGGTGCATCCTGATGGATATCGAGTTCTCTGACACCCAGAACGTGGACCAGTTGCTGTGGAAAAATGCTTTTTACCAGGTGATTGAGAAATTCAGGCAGCTCCTCAAGGACCCTCAGGGGGAAAATGCCCAAGAAATTCGGAACAAACTGCTCTTGCTTCTAGATGAGGTAAGAAGAGAGAAACGTCCCCATATTCCACTCAACCTTTGGGTGGAATTGACTGGTTTTTAGAAAGGAATGGTGTAAAGCTGGTCATCTTGATCTTATTCATGTCTCTGTGTGCCTTAGGTCATTCTTATGCAAAGAGGATGCTCAGACACATTATGGTTTAGTGGGGGCAGGTGTAGGTCGAGGTAGACATCTGTTACAATTTAAACCGGGTTTGTTTTGGCGTGTTAGTGTTAATTAGAAATTGATTTAAGCTAAAATGAAATTAATGCCCTGAAGTGGAGCTAAACAGAGGCGTTTCTGGAGGTGTTTGTGCCAACTTTACCAAATTTGCTTGGAAGTCATTGTATAAAACTGCAGCTCGGTTTAGTCTTTGTACCAGGTAGGCTGACAGACCTGAGAAGATGTGTATTAAAGAATTAGGGTGAGAAAAGGAACTGCTGGAGGCCTTTAGTCCACCCTCCTCCTCAAAGCAGGGCTTGTTAAGCACTACATTAAGCCAGTCCTGATTTTGTGTAGCTCAATCTTAAAAACCTGTGAGGCTGGAGATCCCCCAACCTCCTTGTTGTGTTCTGAAGAGGAACAGCCCAAACCTCAGGGAGATGAAGCTCCTTCTTGCATGTGTCAGGGCTGGTGTGGTGATTTTGTGCTTGTCATTAGAAAGGTCCTAACATCCAGGTGTGTGTGTGTGTTTTGCAGGGCTCTTCCTTTTTTGATGGCCTCCTCCAGAAGCTGCAGGTGTCCTACCAGTTCAAGCTGGAGGACTACATGGATGGGATGGCCATCCGCAGTAAACCTCTCAGGAAAATGGTAGGTTGGCTTCCTCCTGGAGACTTCTCATCCTGGTAATCCTGTGCACTCAGTGTGCTGCCCGTGCCAAGGGGCAGGCAGCTGTACTCCAAACAGAGCCAGTTTGTTTGCAGGGAATTTTTCTCAGCTGCTGGAGAACTCTGCACTCTGGTGCAGTAACATTTCTTAGCTTCCTTTGCAAAGAAGTTGTTTTGTATCAGCTCTGTGACCAGAGCTAATAAAGGAAAGATGTGTCCAAAGGCACCCTGACCTTTCCTGAGATATTGAACGTGTCTTTTTTTCTGCCTGTGGAATCCAGAATAATGAAGGAAAGCTGGCACTTGTGCTGCCTCCCTGACGTGTTGCCCTGAGCTGTGAGTGCAGGTGCAAGGGACAGCTGGGAGAGGATATTTTAGTCCAGCTCCATTCCCAGAGAGATGTGTTTATCTAACAGCTGTCCTCAAATTGGTCATGGACTGAACAACCCCCTTCTGGAGAGAGGTGGGATATTGTGTCAGAGAGGAGGTGTTTTGGGGATTGGCTTGCCCCTACAAACGCTGAACCAGTGCAGTGGAGCCTTGTAATTTCATTCCGCTGCCCTTTTGTGAGACCTTCGGTGCGTCACTGACCTCCTCTTGGCTCTGTACAACCCCTGTGGGCTCGCTGGGTCTGCAGGTGAGTCAGGGCTGTGTCCCAGGTGGTCCATGGCTGCTCCTTTGCAGGTGAAGTACGCCCTGATCAGTGCCCAGAGGTGCATGATCTGCCAGGGGGACATTTGCCGGTACAGGGAACAGGCGAACGACACGGCGAACTACGGCAAGGCCCGCAGGTAGGCACTCAGCTGCTGTGTCCTTGCAGCACAGCTCTGCCTCTGGATACCAGGGATGGATGGCATTTCATCCCTGAACTTGCCTCTAGCCAAAGAAATCTTTCTCCTCCTTTTTAACATCTTTCCACTCCTCTGTCGTATCGCAGTCCTGTAAAGCTGGAAGGTGTAGCTGACTTTTGCTGTTCCAGAGAGCAAGCTGCCAGATCCAGTCATCCTCCATCTAGAAATGGAGGTTAAGGAAGTTGTCCTGTGCTGATCCTGCAGCAGGGAGGGTTTAGACTAATTGCTCTTGTATTGGCTTTTGCATCTGTGTGCTCTCACTCCATCAGAACTTAGCAGCACTTGTTGCTCCCTGCTCATCTGTGGGGTGAGCCAGGGGTATTTCCTTCTGCAGCTGGACCTGCCCTGTCTTGCCCAGTGCCCCATCCCTGCCCAGGATGGGCACAGCTCACTGTCTGTGCTCACTCCTGCAGGCAGAGGGCACTTGTGGGAAGAGCCAGTTCCCTGCAGAAATGCCAATTCCAGGGGAAGTTCTGCACCCTTGAGGACTAGGAAGGCAGCCTGATGTCCTTTCAGTAACCCTTTCTCTCTGTTTTTTTCTTTCCCCAGCTGGTACTTGAAGGCTCAGCAAATTGCTCCCAAAAACGGCCGCCCGTACAACCAGCTGGCACTTCTGGCCATTTACACGGTGAGATGCTCCTCTTGCAGGGATGTGCAGGCACAGGGAGAGCCTCTGGGGTGGCTGGGAGATTCCATCTGGTGGAGAAAGGCATTGTTTAGGGCAGTGCTCAGATGGTTTGGGTTTTTTCTTAAAGGAAAAAAAAAAAGCTGATGGCAGGATGTGCTGTGTGGGTTCCAGCTGCTGTGGCTTCAAGCAGCTTTGTCAGATACACGCTACTCCCTCAGGGAGTCTGGGGGACTGTTCTGTGGGCTGTTAAGAGTGTAATTGTTTAAAGTTGAAAACACAGCCCACTTTTTGCATGAGATTTTTGTGCTCAGAGCCATCTGTTTGCTATCTTATCATGAAACCTGTGGGCATTGGTCTAAGCAACATTCACACGTGACTTCCCCGGGTTTCAGTTGTGCTGGCTACTCCAGCCATGCAGGAAAATTGCCTTCAGGGAAGATGTGGCAGCAGATAATGGAAGCATCATGCTGGGGCACAGAGGCTGGCAGGGATCTGCCAGTTCCCAACACTGGAAGATGCTGGTTTAAAGTAAAGCAGTTCAGAACTGCAGAGTTCAGAAGCACCTTTCCTTCATGGCTGGGAAGGACCTTTCTCACTGTGTCTGTCTGTCCCAGGCAGTATTGAGGGAGAGGGAAGGGGAAGCACATTGGAACCTGGCTTTGAATGCCCCAGAAGGAGTGGCAGCTCTGAGCCGTTTGTTTTTGTTTTTGTTTTGTTGTGTTTTTTGCAGAGGAGGAAGCTGGATGCTGTGTACTACTACATGCGCAGCCTGGCTGCCAGCAACCCCATCCTCACTGCCAAGGAGAGCCTCATGAGTCTGTTTGAGGAGACAAAACGTAAGGTGAGCCTTGGAGCTGGGCTGTGGGATGCTGCACCTGTCCTGGGCTGGAGAGCATGGAGAGAGGGGTGGCTTTTGGACTTGAAAACACTCCTTACCTACTTTTAAGAAATTTCGTGAGAGAGGCAGCCTTCAGAATGAAATGTTTGAGGTGGTTTGGTCAGCTGAATCTCTTGTTTCTGGTTTACAAAGTGATTTAGCTGAGCTCAGCAAAGGCTGTAGGTTGCTGTGGTTTGCAGCATGCCCTTGGCGTGTAGCACAATCATTGCTTTATTCCATAGGTGCCCCACACCTGTGGGGATGGATAAGGGAGGCTGCAGTGCATTTGTGCCCCAGGGAGTCACCCCAAATACAGCACATGGGCTGCCACATGCTCCTGGGACTGGACACAGCTTTTCCTGTCCTGGAGTAGCTGCAGTTGAAAACTGCTCACCTGCACTGTCCTGTAGAGTCAGAACCAAATTCTAGACCTGTCCATGAGTTACTGTGATTGTGAAGCAGGGGAAAAGGCTAATTTTTCCATGTGTATGAAATGGTAACACTTCCCCTGACCCTTGATCCCTGAGTGATCCGAATGTTTCCTGTGTGCCCAGTCCGAGCAGATGGAGCAGAGGAAACATCATGTGCTGGATGTGAGCCCCAACCGCCGGGGCAAGGGCAAGAAATCCACCCTGCGACAAGTGGGAGATGATGCCACCAGGCTGGAGATCTGGATCCATCCCTCCCACCCCCGCTCCTCGCAGGGCCACGAGTCGGGCCGGGATTCAGAGCAGGACAACGGGCTTGGGAACCTCAGCCCCAGCGACGTGAGTACCGCAGGAGGCGGCGGGCGGCTCCGGTCTCATGTGCTTGGAATGCGGTGGAATGACACTGGATCTGTTTTGCTTTCCTGTTGCTAAATTTTCCAGTGTTTTGGCTTTCCCTGTGGGAGCTGTGCCTGGGTCAGGCTGAGGAGCTGGTGACCTCGTGCCTCTCGTGTTTAAGGCATGTTGTTACCATCCCTTTCTTGGCAGCGCGCGCTGGCGTGGCTGATGTGGAACAGGAGAGAGGCACAAACAGAAGATGCTGTAAAATGCTTCTGCTCTGAGGGTGCTAACTTGGGAGAGGTTCCTGGTGGGAAATGAGGTCAGGTGCTGGAGACCAGGGTTAACAGTGACCCTGGAAGTTCTGGGGCTTGTTCTGGAAATGTGTCACTTGTCCCATTGCCAGATGCCTGGAGGTTTGCACTGGAAATGTGAAAACTGTGGTTTCAATTTCCAGTGTAGGTGTTGCATTTGCATAACTTGCTCTGCTGAGAGGCCAGACCAGCACCTGTCTTTTGCAAGAATTAAAATTATAATTAACTGGTGGTGTCTCCTGTGAGCCTGTCCAGCTGTACCTTGCAGGAGGAGCATGGGTGAGCTCTGTTTGTCAGGCCCAAGAATGCGGGCAAAGGCAGTGGTGGTTGGGAGCTCATCCTCCAGGAATCTTTGCACTGCTCTGGCACATTTGACTTGCAAGAGAACTTGCCAGGGAGCTCTGGTCTGCGTGTCCTAAAATGGCTGTTAAGGATGGGAGTTTAGGAGAACTGGGAAAACCTTCCCTGCACAGTGTGGGGCCCAAAGCTTCTCGGATTTGTGCTTTTGTAATGAGTTTTTTGTGACTTCAGCTGGGTGGAACTGGGGTGAAGTCTTGGGGCTTTGAAAGATAAGCTCTGGCATGTTGCTGCAGCATTTTTCAGATGTTGCTGCCCTTGGTTATTTTCCCTCTCCTCAGCTTTTCTTCTGGGGACTTTTGCTTCCTCAGCATCATTAAAAGGAGCATGCCAAGCTTTAGCTTCTCCATCAATCATTGATGAGGCTGCTTGGCGTTAGATGCTGTCAGTGTTTTTGGGGCACTGATGGGGATTTCTCTTTTGCAGTGCTGTCACAGGAGGCAGTGTAGCAGCTGGCAGAGTGGGAGGCAGTGATGTGTTTGTAGTGCAGCACTTTGTGCTGGAGCTTTCCCTTGCTCTGTTCAGTGGGATCTGTGCTCTCTGAAGTGCAGCTTGCTGGCACTGTCTGTACACACTGTCTGATATTTACCATTAGTCTTGATTTCTTTCTGTTTGAAACATGGGCTCCTGAAAAGTGTGAGCTTTCTGATCATGGAGAAGCCACACCATTAGAAATAGAACAGCAGAAGGGAGCTGAGGGCCTGGGTTTGGGCACTGTTGGTTTTGGCAGCCAAGATATTTATTCTCAGGCTGCCTGTGCCTGCTGTGGGGCAGCACTCGAGTTGGCACTACTACTTATGGGGTCATGCCACCCAAAATAACCACGTGGAAAGGAAACCTTAAATCTGTGTCGCTGCCAAAGCTCCTGAGCTGTGAAGCCGTGGGCTGGATAAAGACAGCAGCACATCAAGAAGCTCTGGACTCCTTCCTCATCAGAGCTGCAGCCTCTTAGCCTGTTCCCCGCAGCATCCCCGGGCGTTTTGGAGCTGCTTGGCTGCAGAGGAGCCCTGAGTTGCCACTGTGTGGCACTGTTTGGCCTCGGAAGGGCCTGGCCGGGAGAGGAGCAGGAGGAGCAGCGCTGGTGCTGGCAGCACCTCTGCCCCACATCCCCGGCCGGCCGGAAGGGAACAGCTCTGCTCCCAGGGGACGTGTGCCAGCGTTTGTGTGTCATTTTGGGGAAATGAGGCTAAATATGTCATTGCCTCCCCAGTCCCTTCCTTGCCAGCGTCAGCCCTTGAAAAGGCAGAGGCAGGCTGTGTTCTGTGTTGGCCCTGCTAGCTGTGCTCTGCAGGTAGCAGAGGCACCAGCCTTATGGCAGCTGTTTCTGGGCCAGAGAAGGGGATTTTGCAGGGCAGAATGGATAAATTCAGATGCCAGCAGCAGATAGAATGCTGCAAGTAGAGATGTAACAGCTCTGGATGCATTCTGGGCAGGGTGTGGGAGAGAGGCTGCTTGCACCCTTCAGCCAGAGGCTGTTGTTAAAACCCAGTTAAAACCTGTTGTTAAAACCAAAAAGTGGTTTGACTGTGGGGGTGCTGGCTGTTCTACAGGTGACAATAAATTGACTGGGGATGTTTTCTGTCCTCAGTAGTCACTCTCTTCACTGTTCAGGTGGTGAGGTGCCAGTCCTGTGACGTGACACACTTTGCAGGGAGGTGCTGCACAATTGCTCTCCCAGGACCTGCTGGTGTGTGTGCTGTCCCTGTCAGCACACGCTTACACATCTCTGCTCAGGACTCACACCATTTTCCCTTATGCAGCTCTAGACAAAGACCCCCAAATTGCTTTAATTTGTGGGCAGAAGCCCACAGCCTGGAGTTAGTAATGTGGGATGGCAAGAGTGAAAAGGCCAGCTCAAACCATAGCCATTTCTGGGCTGAGGGAAGCATGTGAGGCTGGCAGCTTGCCTTGCACTGTGCTTTTAGGTAGAGGCTTGGCAGAGCTGCCTCTTTCACAGTTTGCTCCATCCCCTTTTCTAGGAAGATGCAGAACTGGAAGAACGCACCACCTGTGCACACCGAGGGGTGTAAATCTGTGTTTGGCCCCTTCCCCTGTCACTGGATTTGGCACTGCTGGCACACAGATCAAGGGACAGTTTCAGAGTGAGCTGAGGAGGTGTTTGAATTGCAGCCTGGCTGTTTTGTGCTCAGCGTTTTGGCTGTTTTGGCCACAGCCTTTTGGGGTTTCATTCTGTGAACGGCTGCTCTCTGTGGTCTCTTGTACGTTGCACGTTTATGGGTGTGCAGGGGCAGGAGGGCCCAGGCTGACCCCTTACCTGGCAATATCTGGTCACTTTGTGTGCAATTCCAGTGAGAAATGCTAAAAAAGGAGGCTGAGCAAGTGAGCAGTTGTGCTGGTGAGCTGAAGAGCTGAGCCTCTGCCATTTCTTCTGTGCCGCTGGTTTCGTTTGCCACAGGTCTGTATTCATCTTAAATCTGATAGTACCATAAGCAGTTTGCTCCGCAGGCTGCGAATTGGTAAAGTAAACAGGGCAAACGGGCTGTCAGTCTCTTGAGAAAGTGCTAATATTACACTGAGCTTGAGATTTTAATCACTCCTGTCAGGAAATGCTGAGTTAAGGTTCTCACAATTGCTGCTGCCTGCTGCCTGTGCTCTGCAGCAGGCACTTCCTTGTGTTACCACGCAGCATGCAGGCACTAATAAAGATTGCTGCAGCTAAGATTAGGGAAGAGAGGTTTTCCCTTGGCAGGCCAGTAATTGAATAATACTTCTCTCCAGATGTCTGAGTACTTCATCATCATTAAAGAATTAAGTCTCTTAGCCTCTTTGTGAGAGGTCAGTCTTATAGAACCATCAAAAGTTTGGTAGGGCCACCAGAAAAGCTCTTGGGGAGGCCAAGGCCAGAGTCAAGATCTGCTGTCACAGCCCTGTGCATCAGCTGCAGGAACGTTCCCATTTTCCTCCAGCCTGCTGGTCAGGAATAGAGGTTTTGGATTTGCCTGGTGCTGGGTGCCCATGGAGCAACAGCCCCTTTGCAGTGGCAGAGAAATTAGGGTGGAATCATTAGCTCTGGAATTCAGAGCAGGTTTTAACTTCCATTTCTTTACCCAGACTTTCTTCTCAACAGCAGGGGGTGTTGAACACTGCACCAGGGTTTCCATGAATGGGCAGTAAATACTACCATGAGTTTTGGGAATGCCTGTGCATCCAGGAGCATGGGCAGAACCTTGGGGCTGCTTCCTCAACAGAGGCCTTGTGTCCTTAGTGAAAAGGGTCCCTGTTCCAGTCAGCTCCTGCACGTTTCACATCCTTTTTTCCTCGGTGATGTTTGTTGTTCCTGCTCTGTGCACTTGTTCCTCTTGGGCAGCAGCCACTTGGGTGACTGGGCTGGCTCCTTCTCCTGCCTGGTTTCAATCCATGCAGTTTTTCGTCTGGTGGAGCTTGGGCTTTGCATCTGGAGGGATAAAAACTCATTTTAGTCTGGTAGCAGTTGTGCTGGAGGTTTCTTGGCCATTCTGCTCCTTTAGCCTGTCCTTTGTGGAGCAGTCACACACAGGACCAGAAGTGTTCAGAGTTAGGGCTGCCTGGATGTCACTGCCTCTGCTCCCTGGGAGTGTCTGGTTTGTTCAGAGGCTGTTGTGGTGTGAGCTGAGTGTCTCTGAGCATGGCCAAACTTTGCTCATGCAAATACAGCCCAGAGACAGCTCTGTTTCTGAGAGCTTCTCCCTCCACTCTCAGCTCTTCCCCTCACCTTGTTACTGTGTTCCATTACACATGACTAGAGGTAAGTGACAGGCAGAAGTGGAAATGATGTATTGCTGTAATGATGGCTGTTCTTCCGTGCAGATGCACGGAGAAGAGGCTGCTTGGGGAACTCATTATTTTTGGTGCATCCCTGCCAGGCTGGTGGGAGCATTTCTCCTCACTGCCAGCATGGTTGGGTGGTTTCACTCAGGACAGGGAAAGATTGATCTTTTCTTTGCAGACTCCTATGAATAATCTTTGCAGGATGAAGTACAGGGCTCCTACAGGGCTCTCTCATTTGATCCTTCTGTGGTGTCAGGTGGGCAAACCCCTCAGAATGGTCCATTTTGGGAGCCTGTGATCTGGAAAATGAGCCCAGGCAGCAGGGGCTGTGCCTGTGGTTTAGGTGGGCAGGGTGAAAACACAGACTTGCTGCCTTCCCCCCACTGCTGGGGCATGGCTCCCCAAAAAAGGTAACCCTGCAGGCTGCACATGATGTCCTGTGCTGACTCTTGCATACTTTTAGGGTTTTTTAAACCCAAAACTAGAGGCTGCTGCAGAGAGTGGAGGGAATGGGACCCACTAGCCCAGCAGTGTCTGGACATGCCCTGTGTGCTGCTGCTGGAGCAGTTCCCACCCCAGTTAAACCTCTGAGCCCCACCAGAGCAGTGGTGTAGGTGTGTCCCCAAAGGGAGGGAGTGTCCCCTTGGGTTTTTCTCATGGAAGGAGCCAGTGGGGTACACACAAGCTCTTAGAGTGCCAGCCCCTTGTCACAGGAGGGTGGCTTGTGTCAGGAGGTTTGTCCCCTCTATGGTTAGATGCTCTGTAGTACTGGATGTGATCCTGTCTGTGGTGTGCTGTGTTCTGGGCTGTCCTTGCTGTCAGGGGATGGCAGTGCTTCCCCCCCAGCCTGCTCCTGACCCACACCTCTGCAGAGCTGCCAGCCCCTGCTGAGCCTCCCCTGCAGCACAACAAGAAGCAGAGATGTTCTCTGGGGTGGGAATGCCAGGCACCAGCAGTCAGCTAAGGGCTGCCTTCCCTTATTTCTGGCCTTTATCCATCGCCCACATGAGAGAACAGCAAGAGCTGTTGCATCCTTAATCTTTGTGCCCAAAGTGAGACTTGAGAGGGAGAAGTGTGGAGTTCCCTCTGTCCTGCCCTCATTTTCCTCACCCCCTCAAGCTTGCAGGAAGCTGTTGGGTTTGGTTACTCATTCATGGAGGTCAGGACTAGGTCTGGGGTTTTTTTTTTCCTTTGTGTTTAGGAAACAGTTTACAAACTGTTTTGAGCACGGGGGAGCTGGTGGCGTGTGAAAGAGACTTGTCAGCCTCTTTACTGCTGGACTTGCATTAATTGTCTGCCCTGCCTCCTCTTCTGTAATCTCTTTCTTGGTTGGCAGCATGAGTATTTCTGAGTGCTGTCCCCTGCCTGCAACCCCTCTGCCTCCTGATATGACCTCAGCCACCAAACCACCTTGGGGCTTTATTTTTACTTGAGCCGTTTTGGTTTGCGTGGTGAGGTTGATTTCTTTCCCTCAGCAGTGAGAAGAGTCTCTGCAGAGGAAGTAAAAGAGTGCCAGGCTGCAGTTGAAACTGGTTAAACACCAAAACCACACTCCTGGTCTTGCTGGGTTTGAGACGTGACACTCAGCCATGCAGCTCAGCACTGGCTTTTTTTGCCTGCCAGTTGTGCACCATCTCTGCTTGCACTTCGTTTTTTTAATAAATCGTGTTTTCTCTTCAAATTCCTGATAAAAACCTTCTCAGCTGCAATCCCTGTGTTAGCAATCCAACCAGAAAATGGTGTTCTGCTTTGCCTGAGCTTGTGATGTTCCGTAGATGCTCAGTGCTGCTCCACCAGAGCCCGATTCAGCCTGTGCACTCATGTCATGTAGAACCCAAATGTTGCTTTCCAGCACAACTTGACCTTTTGTCACTACCCAGAAAGTGAAGACTGAGCTATTTGTAACAGTTTCCAGAAGTTGGTGTTGATATTTCCACCCCCCCCCCCCTTCTTCTTTTTAGCTGGTGGTTTTATTTAACTGTGAAGAACAAGGCAGGGACTAATGTTGCCTGAATGAGAGAAACCCTGGCATGTTCTCCTCCTGACAGCAGGCATCTGGTGCTAATGTGTGTGGTGGATCAGAGGTGGGAGCACTACAAGGACATCAATGATTTGTGCCTTTGTGAGGGGCTCTGCTCTATCCCTGTGCTCAGAGAGGCTGTGATGAGGAGAGAGAGACTTCGTGTTCCAACAAGTTTCTCATACCCCAAAACCAAGTACAATCATCCAGAAACCGCCTTTCCCTGTCAGTCACTCTTCCCTCATTTCCTCTCCTGCTGGTGCTGATCAGGCAGGGATTTGTGTGTAACCAAACCCCTCCTGCTGCTGCACACGAGGCCTTGCTCAGAGCAGTGGGTCTGATGATCCTGGTGCTGCACAGTGGTGTTGGGAGGGAGAGCTTGCACTTGAGATGAGAATGCTGCCAGAATTGGCAGTACTGGTAAAGGAAGTAAAATATCTTAATAGCAGGGTTGGGAGATTTCCCAGAGCAGGGTGAAGGCTGTAGACACCGATTTCTCTTGAGATCTCTTTTTTGTTGTTAGACTAACCTTGATCTTTGTCTGAAGTTGGCCCAGGCCAACGTTTCCTGCTGTCTGTTGTAGACTTTTTGAGATTGGCACCTCATATCCCACAGCCAAACCTCTTAACTCTGCCATGGGGAATGTTTATTCCTCTTCAGTGTTGAATGAGCCATTTCCAGACAGGCTTTGTATCCACTGTGGAGGTGGGTACTAGGAAAGAAACTTCCTTCCGGAGGATCAGGGAGTGGAACCTGCTGGAGTCTGTGTCATTTCCTCTGTCCTTGGCTCTACTCCTCCTTCCCAGCAGATTTCACTGCTGCATAATTCCAAGGGGAGAGGGAGATGCAGCAGGGTGGACAGCGACCTGTCGGGGAGCCTGAGGCACAGCCTGGCTGGGAGCAGCTCCTGTTAGCCCGGATGGGGAGCGTGGCTGGAAGAGTGGGGATGTGAAGGTTGCGTGAGATAATGCTGTCATCCTTCTGGAAGGCTCTGTCTCTGCTCAGCCTGTTGTCCAAATGTCTCCTCTCTTGGCCCAACTCCATCCTAAGCTTTTCAGGGTTCCATCTCTTCAGTCTTCGCCCTTCTTAATTTCTCTCATTATCTCCCTCCTTTGTGGTTTAACCCCACGAATAATCTACTCTGAAGTAGTAAAGGAGGCTGACAACCCCCTGAGCTGCCTTAACAGTTGATCTCTTTCGACCAGAATTCATCACACGTTTCTTTGTGTCAATTTTCTGCCACGGGAAGGTGAACACTGTTTATTCCTGGCAAACAGTGAGTGTTTCAGTATAAGCTGCTTTTGGTTGGGGTTGCTTTAGTGCACATGTGGCCTCCCCCTTACCTGCTGGACACAGAAAGCTCTGCCTGGGCTTTCAGTGCTTAACCAGATGCAGCCTTGAAGAGCTGAGCTTGTATCCTAAACGACCTGCAGCAGCAGAGCCAATTTTTGAAAAGTTTTGTGTCAAAAGTGAACTTGATACCTCATCTGAGAACTCTCTGGCGTGTTTGCATAGATTCAGAGAGTTTATGGTCAGCAGGGACCATTAGATCATCTAGTCTGATCTCCTGTATATCACAGGTCCTTAAATTTCACCCTGCTACTCCTATGTGAAGCCAAGTAACTCGTGTTTGGCTAAAGCAGTACTTCCAGAAAGACATCCAGCCTTGAGAATCCACCCTTTTCCTGGGGAGTTCGTTCCAGTGATAATTGCACTGGTTTTGAGACGCTTTTACCTTATTTACAGAGTGAATGTTCCCAGTTTGTTCCCATGCTTTGCTCTTCTGCAGATGTAAAGAGCCCTTAAGCACCACGGAGGCACTTTACACCCAGCAATGCCATCGCCTCCCAGTCTTATTTTGATAACACTGAACAGATTGAGCTGCTGAAATTTTTCACTGCAAGGCATCAGTTTTAGCCTTTGAATCAGTTTTATGGCTGGTTTGTTGGATCCTTACCAATTTTTCAGCATCCTTTTAAAAATAAGGGCACTAGAGCTGGATGCAGTATTTCAGTGTCATCCCCCACGGTGCCATATTTAGATGTGAATGTGCTGTCCAGTCCCTGCTCACACATCCAAGGGATGTGTTTAATCCTTTTTGCTGGACGTTGCATTGGGAATTCAGCCACTGTGGTCCCTGAAGGCTTTGTGGAGAAGCTGCCTCGGGCACGATCTCCTGGAGACTTCATTTTCCATGTGATGCCAGATAAATAACATGACATTTGGTGCTGGAAACCCCCAGATTTTGAAGCTGTTATAATAAACCCTGTGTGAATGTTCTGTAGCCATCATTACTTACTGCTCCAAACGGGCAGTTTGACAGCAGAATTTCTTTTTGTTGATTAAAAACGTTGCTGGTGAGTCTCTACCATCCTTTTTCCATCTAGTTCAGTGAGGGTCCCTGAAGCCCTCTCTTTAAGAGGTTATTGAATCAGTTTATTCGTTTAATGATAATATTTTTTCAAGAATGTTGCGTATTACTAATTCACGGAAACCAAATTTAGATACAAGCTTGGTTGAAAAGGAAGTAACACACGTATAAATATTCTATTTGACCTGCTTTCGTCGAGTTGAAAGTTCTGCTAGTAAATTCGTTACTAAATTATGTTGAATTTATTGAGAAGTCACATACTTGTTCTGGAGCCAGTGAAGTTACCATAGCTTGATCTTTATGTTACTAAAGCAATTTTCTTCCTTAGCATTTTTCCTCTCACCTGCTCCCTGCTGGGATGAAGGAAGAACTCAAAAACTCACTACTTTTGCCAGGGGGCTTCTTAAATTCCTGCTTTTCTCTTGCTGGGTTCATGGCTTGTAACTCTTATAGCCGTGAGATGTGTCCTGGAGCTGCTGCACTGTGAAAGACCAGGGAGCTGCACGAGTGTCTCAGTGTCTCTTTACCTGTAAATTAAATTTTTTTATGCCTCAAGGCCATGATGCATCAGGGTTCTCTCTCTCTCTTCCATGTCATAGCAAATTGGATTTTACGTTTCTGCGGTGTCTGATGTTAAGTAGCAGGATTTTCACTGGAATTGCTTCTACTGCTAAAGAAATGAATCCATTTCAGGGCAGGACATTGCTCTGCTAAGCAGAAACCTACACTAAACACGTGGCAAGAAGCAGCCAAGGCAAGCCCTGTATCCATTTGTGGTTGCAGGTGGTATATGAAGAGAAGTGATTATGGTAATTAGCCCAGCTGGAATTTGCCCACAGCTCTGTGGGTACCTTGTAAACACTGCAAAAATGCCAGACAATCTCAACAGCGCTTTTGTCTCGTCTCCTTTATGTAGGTAGCCATTTGCACAAAACCCTTTCCACCAGCACTTTGGTGGGGTTACACCTGTAGCAGTAAAAATTTCTCCTGGTATCCTGCCAACTGAGCCCTCTGCAGCATGCTGGGCATTTCAGGAATCTCTGTATCAGTGTTGGACTGGGTGCTCTGAGAGAGCTGCCTGTGGAAAAAAAGGAATAATCCTAATGTGATATAACTAACCCTTGAGCTAGGAGTGAGAATATGGCACGTTTTGAGTGCCTGGATGTTATTTCACACACTTCTCAGCAAGGAAGCTGTGCCTGGAAAAGCCTGACTGCCCAAGAAACCCTGAAAATATTTGGGATGAGTGTGGTACGTGTTTTGGAGCAGAGCAGTGTGGCTCTGTGGTCTGTATCCCAAGCCCTTGTCACTGAGGAGACCCTTAGACTCAGGAGAATGTCCTGCTGTGCTCCAGGCCCTTCCACTCCAGTGGAGACAGCGCATTTGTTACAGGCAGTTTTGCATCTGGTCTCTTGATTAATGGACTTGTCTTTTGCAGCCTATTTTGACTCTGACACCGCTTTCTGCTCCACAGATGCTTTGCTGATGTTGAAGAAAGTTTGCCTCGCTTGATAAAGACCAGATCCTGGAATTTACTTCCAAACCTGAAGTAACAATTTTTAACTTGAAACGCTTTTTCCCCAGGAGTCGCTTCTCCAGAATCTTTCCCTTATTTGGTGCCTCCTTCACAGCTGGGGCTGATGCTCAGGTGCCAAAGCTCTGTGCACTCCTTGCCCGGAGCCAAACGGGTTCAAGTGCAGCAGCTCCCCTTCCCAGCCCTGATCATGGCACTCCTTTTCCTGTGCTCTCCAGTGGCATTTCCAGCATTGCTCTGCTGGGGTGGGGGACACCATTTTCAACATGGTCAGTGCAGTATCTAGAGGTTCAATGTTGCTTTCTTCTCTGCTGGTGTTGCTTTCTTCTCTGCTGGCTGGAGACAAGGCAAACCTTTCCTGAAGCTGCCCAAGTGATTCCGTGTTGCTGTCAGGCCGTGCTCCCCGTGGCCTCGAGGAGATTTGAGCTGGCTGTTCAGCCCCATTGCTATCTCTGCTCTTTTAGCTGCTCCACGAGAAGTTGTTAGTCACTGTTGATTCCTTCCATAGCAACAAATCCAGTTGGGTTGGCGGCGAGGTGTGTGAATGCTCCCCAAGCAGCACTGGCCTGCTTCCTCTGGTGAGGTTGCCTCTTCCCAGGTGGATTTAGTCTGTCTGCACATGCTGACTCATGACAGCTGAAACAGCTGTTTTCAGCTTCAGGCACTACTGTGTGCAGGGACCCCTTCTTCTTCTTGACAGCTGGTTTGTTTTTGTAACTAATGCCTTCACTATATGCTCATAACTTCCATATCGATGATGCCCGCTTTTCAGCTGGAAGGGCCGAAATCCAGTTTTTGACATAGTTTTGTTGTTGTATAAGCTTTTCTTGATGGGCTTTTCCCAAGTGAGCAACTGGGACGATCCAAATTTGGTTTCCTATCCCAAGGAGCACGGTTGGCCCACAAAGGGCAGCAATGTCAGTGTACTGGGAGTCCTGGTCTGGCATCTGATATTGGCATGAGGACCATTTTTGGGAAATCTTTGGAGAGGGCTGCTTTTTGGCTGCATAATCAGTGAGAAGAAGGCAGTAAGTTGTTGTAGGTCTCGTGGTAGCACTGTCAGGGTAGTGAGCATGCTGACAGTGCTTTTGGGTAGTGTTCCTCTCCACCATGTGAGTGCAGAGCAGCAGGTGACAGAATTTCCTCCTCTATGCCAGGCCACTCATGGAGGTCGCTGTTTCTCCCCGTGAGAAGCTGAGTTTGGTGGGAGGAGCTGGGAGAGCTCCCAGAGGCTGAGGGACAGGTGAGTCAGTAGGGAAACAGTCATCCAGAGAAAAGCCCAGTCAAAGCAGCCCCGTGACCTTAGCATGAACCCGAAGATGAAAGGTCCAAAGTTGAGTGATGAGCTTGTCAAAACCTTGAGGCTGTGAGAAAAAGTGGTGAAAGAAGTGTGGGGTGCCTGCCTGAGATGCCACAGTGCTGGGGCACACAGGGCTCTGCCTGGGCTTGCTGGGGTTGTGATTTAAGTTGGCAAGAAGCACGAAGCATGCTTCATTCCTAGAGGCAGGTATCACATTTCCTTAAAAACAATTATAAGTAAGCACATATCTCTGTCCCAGTTCTGTACTGCTTGCTGGGGAGTGTTACTGGTCAGTCCTTGGGATTGTGAGTGAAAAGGCTGAGTTTGAAACTTGCTCTGAGAAAATGGGGGTGAAGCCAATGTCCTGGCAAGCCCTCCTGGAGCTGGGTGTCTCTGGACACACTCTGGGCATGTCCCTGCTGGGTGTCACTTTCCATTCAAGGTGGAGAATTTTGGTTTTCCCCCGCTGCCAGTAAGGTGTGGGGACTGCAGAGCACTCCTGGGGCCGTGAGTGAATGTGGGCCTTGGAGGAAAATTTCTGCCCCAATTTCTTCTTTCCCCCACCTGCAGCCTGCCCATGAGTGTTGCTGTTCAGCAGAGATGGGTCAGGCCACGAGCTCCTTCTCTTTTTCATGTTCCCACTCAAAGGATGCAGAGCATGGACCCCCCTCCTCCAGCTCTTGCACAGGGTCTTGCTTGAGCACTGCCCACCACCCCACCAAGGCTCTTGCACTGAGCTGGGGGCTGTGATTCCTTAGATTCCTTAGGCTGTGTCTGTGTCAGGGTCTGTGATTTCAGCCAGAGCTGGTCACAAACCAGCTTTTTGCCTCCACAAGCTGTTGCTGAAAAATAGGACCTGTTAAAGGCTTCAAGCTCTCAATTACCAGTGTGTCCTAAGGTGAAGAATCAGCTATATCCAAACTTCACTGGCAGAATAAATAAGGGCTTTGCTGTGCTGTCCCAGTATTCCCCAGTCTGGGTTCCATCTGCAGAGTTAATAAAATGGTGGCAAATCAAGTTGAGTTCTAGTGGAAAGGGCTCTTTAGGGCAGCAGTAAAATAGTGAGTAAGCAAGAACCCCTTGCTGCGGGGGCCAGTTTAATTGGTCTGGCTTGTTTTATGAGACAGGTTTTATGTTTAAACTCGCTCATGGCCCAGGAGCGACTCTGCAGCAGGGCATCATTCTCCTGCATGGATCCTCCGGGAACGCAGCCGGGTTAATTACACCTCACTGGAGGTGCAGAGCAGCTGGCATCAGTCATGGCTTGAGCCCAGGGGCTCAGCAAATGGGGGTGGGAGGTGGCACCAGAGCTGGGATGCCTGTGACAGCTGTGCCCTGCAGCCAGGCCTAGCAGAGAGCTTGGGAGGCACTGCCCTGCATCCTCTGGTGTGTGCCCAGCTCTTGGCTGGGCACTGCCACAGCCCTGCCAGGTAATCTTATCCTCCCCCTGGGAGTGGAAGTGGGGGAGTTGAAGCTGTAAAAGCCCTGGGTGGATTGGAGCAGCGTGGTGGTGCTCTGGGTCGCTCCTGGTCAGCGTCTCCCTCGCAGCACTCGGGGCCTGGCTTTTCTCAGCGCGCTGAGGCTGTGCAGACACGGGCAGGAGAGGAAAACCTCCTGCTCTGGGGAAGGTAAAAGCGAGGCCAGTCCACTCCTGCTGTGACACAGCCACCCCCAGGGCCAGGCTGAGGGAGTGCTTACCCACCCACAGCCGTCCTCAGAGCCGTGTAGATAAGGGCTGGGAAAGCCTGGAGCTGTGCTGAGCGAGCAGAGGTGGCCTGGAGCAGTAGTAAAGTAATTATTCAAGTCAGGTTTTGGAGTCAGGGGAGCAAAGCAAGGCAGGAAACTGCTTCACACCGTGTGCTACAGCCAGCTCTCCTGTGTCCCCTTAGCTCCATGTCTGCAGAATCATGGAATGGTTTGGGTAGGAAGGGACCTTAAAGACCATCTAGTTCCAACCCCCTGCCACAGGCAGGGACAGCTTGCACTAAAGCAGATTGCTCAGAGCCCCCTCCAACCTGGCCTTGACCACTTCCAGGAATGGGGCATCCACAGCTTCTCTGGACAGCTGTTTAAAATGCAAGGTCTCAGGGGCTCTGCTGGCACATCTGAACACTGTC
This sequence comes from Acrocephalus scirpaceus scirpaceus, assembly GCA_910950805.1. NCBI lineage: Eukaryota > Metazoa > Chordata > Aves > Passeriformes > Sylviidae > Acrocephalus > Acrocephalus scirpaceus. Next base: position 6,948,275 of record OU383791.1, on the reverse strand, counting down.
TCTAACACCAGATAAATGAGGGGGTGCAGCATCACCCCAATCCTCCCTTGCTTCTGGAAGCTGCTCCTGGCAGGGCACAAACAAGTGTGAGTGCTCTGTGCTGGCTGCTCTGCAGAAAAGTGCTGGGGAGAACATCCTGCTCCCTCTCTGCCTTGTCCAGCAGCTGCTCTGCCTCTCACACAGTCAGGAACATGGAACAGGCTGCTGCTGGTGCTTGTGGGCTTGTGTTTTCCCATCGAGGGGAATGCTGCCTTTGGAGACTCCTTTTCCAGAACCCCTTAGGCTGTGCTAAGTTTTGAGTTGATGAGACAGAAGGGAGGAAACCATTGCCTAGAAGTGCCTGGAGTGCGGGTATCAGATTTGGGTTCCTGGGGTGCAGATATCAGGTTTGGAATGCCCGGGGTACAGGTATTGGGTTTGGGGGAGCAGTGTTGGGTTTGGGGTGCCCAGGGTGTGGGGTTTGGGCTCCCGGGGCTCAGCAGCCCTGTGCAGGATCGCAGGACCCGGCAGAGGGTGCTGTGTCTCCACCGCCTCTCCCAGCTCCGCTTCCAGCTCCAGCTGTTTGGCACTTGCCTCTGCCTCTGTGCATGATGTTTGTAAGAGTTTGGGCATGTCCATTTGGTTCCCATCTCCAGTGCCACCCCCAGCATCCAGGCCAGGTTCTTCTGTCACTGGGGACATTCTTAATTCACAGGAAATAGGAGAGAGTTTAATTGTTTTCTCCTCTCTCTCTTTTTCTTTTTTTTTTTTTTTTTTTTCCCATGCAGCTGAACAAAAGGTTCATCCTCAGTTTTCTCCATGCCCATGGGAAGCTGTTTACCAGGATTGGGTAAGTGTGCAGGATGTTTATTTTATTTTCCTACATTACAAGTCTTTTTGGAATTTAATATTGTTAGCAACTAAGCTGTGTTTGGAGCTGAGGGCACAGGGTGTGAATTCTTGCAAGCCTGGCCTCCTGGTTCTTATTCTCCTTACCCGCCCTCTAATCCACACTGGTTGGGGCTTGGGCTTTTCCTTTCCCCCACCTCAAAGCCCATTCCTGCCCATGCACCAGGACCCTCTGGCAGAAGCTGAGCTCAGATGGTTCACACACACACAGGAGGGACTAGAGGCTGTTTTCTCTCTCTCCCATCACCTAACTGTGCTCCCTCCCCTTGAATTTCTGGGTTTAACCCCCTCTCTTCCATTGCCCTCACCCAGTGCAAAGGTGGCTCCTGGAGCTCTCAGTGGCTGTTGCCTGTGATGATCACAAAGCCATTGAGGCAGATCTATGTGGTGGCTGAAAGCTGCCATGCAGAATGTGGCAAAACAAGCCTTGCCCTTCATCTCCTCGCTGCCATTTCAGTGACAGCCCCATAGCTGAGAGCTGCCCTGGCTGTGGGAACTGGTTTGTACAAAGTGCCCTTGGCAGTGGCTGTCAGAAATGGGTTTCAAGTAATTGAACAGCTCCTCTTGAAGCAAAGCAAGCCTGATCCTGGCCTGGGCTGAGATCCCAGCCCAGGGGACATCTTTATGACCCTGAGGGCAGAGCTCAGCCTCGCAGCTGATGGGCTTCCCATGGAGCTGCCTCTGCTCCAGGTCTGGCCTGGCCCTCGCTGTGTGGGAGCACATGTGAGGAGGGACCCCATGTAGATCTCTGGCAGTGGTGGTCTCTGCTTGAGCCTGCCAGTGCCTCGGAAGCAATCAAAGTGTCCTGACCTCTGTTGGCTCCTTCATTCTCCTGTGGAATTGCTGGCTGCAAGTCACAGGGCTGAGAGGCCTTTTCCAGTCCGTGTAGGTAAAGGGAGTGTGGGTGCAAAGTGACAGCTTGTCACAGCTACAACAGCTCAGATCCTGCCACACAGCAGCACCTCAGCTCTTGCTGTGTCTAGTCCTTACAGGGGTGACCACTCAGGAGGGGCACTTTAGACCCTTCACAAAAAAAACAGGGAAGCAAGGGCTGGTGATTTGTTGGAGATCCAAGTGTCCAAGGGTCACTGCTGCTCTCTCCCTGAGTGACAAGGCACTGATTATCCCCTCATGGACCACCAGGCTGGCCTGCAGTGAGGGGACAGAGCTGGGTGTCCTCTTGCCTGCAGGAAAAGAAGAGGAGAACAGCCAGAGCCCACGGAATGTTCTGGAAGTGCAGGGTCTGTGCTGGAGGGCAGAGCATCCGGGGAGCTGCTGGTCCCCGGCGCTGTGGGGCCGCGCTCACGGCCGAGCTCCGGTTGAACGGATGCCAGCAGGGGATTAATGGGGATGTAGCAGAGATCAGTTGCACATTTGGCTCCTGAGACTTTTTTGAAATTAAGATGCAGCGTTTCAGGCAGTTGCTTCCCAGGACAGTCATTTAGAAAACCCAAGTATGTTTAATGGTACAATATGCCCTGAAGTACTTAGAAGGGAACTAGAAAGTAATACCATGACACAGGAAGAGAAAATCGTCCAGCCCTGCTAAACAGCTTCCGTGCTTAAAATAGGTAAAAGGTGAGGAATTGCCAAGTCCTTTCTGGGCAGGATCTTTGGGGATTTATCTGGAAAAAATATGGAAAAGATGATGTTGTCCTAATTGGGCTCTTGCTCCTAAAACCACAGGTAAGCAATTTATTAAAAGCTTCCGCTCAGCTCCTGACCTGCTGGTTCTGAGCTCAGTGGGGTTACTGCACGCTGTTCCAGATGTGCTGTGGTATCAAAGCACAGGTGGTGGAGCTGAGGAAGCCTTCACTCCTTCGTGTTGTTATTCCATGGCAATAATCTTCATCTCCTCAGTAACAACCCGTCCTGCAAAGGTCTCCTCCATCCCCAGAGTGCTGTCTGCCCTGGGAGGATGTTGCTGCATACTGGATGTGGTCTGAGATTTCTCAAAATTAGGAAGTCTTTAGAAGCAATCAGTTTGCTCTAATTCTCTGGCTGTGCCCCAAGTCCAGGGAAGTTGCCTTTTGCAGGGAAAGCAGTGCATTTGTACTGACAGAGCTGCTCCATTCTGCACAGCTACAAAGTACAAGCAGACTATTTGTTCCAGCCTGTGTTTTTGGGAAGGTAACAGAGACTTTGAACTGCTCCAGCAAACAGTGCCCAGGGAGAGGGTACCCTGCTGGTAGGCAGACCAGGGCGATGAAAAGTACCCATGAAATATAGCTAAGAAAAAAGTCATTCCTGTCTTTAAAAATAAAGCTGTCACTGTCATGAAGTCTGTTGGGGAAGCCCAGCAGAATTGCCCGTGTGGGTTACCAGAAGTGGCTCATTAATCCAGCCCGTGGTGATATCACGAGATCTGAATCTCTTGGGGGGAAGACAGAGGAAATTGCTATGGAGGCCCCCGAGGTCGCCTGCCCCAGCTCCAGATGCCTCACCCTCTGTGGGTTTTGGCTCCCTCACTCCCGTGTGGGCACTTGATAATGTCACTGATAACTGGTGTGGGCACTTTCTGGGAGATACTCAGTCTGCTGGGTCTGGCTGTGATTTTTCTAGTGTAGGAACAAGAATCAATACACCAAACTCAGCAGAAGAGGCAGCGGGACAGGAGAACTTTCCCCCTCAGTAGTTCCCAAGGTTTTGGGCAGCTTCTTGGTTATAAAATTATCTTCATGGAATACCAGGTGAGGGCTGTCATGGGCAACCACACCTCAGTCATTTTTGGGGTTTGACTGTGCTCTTTGCAATAATTTCAATTTTTTCACCCCACTTCAGCTGGGAGATTGCTGAGGATCCAACAGCTCTGATAAGTGACCTCAGCTAATTCCCTCAGCGATGAGGAGCCAGGATAAAGGTGTCAGATTTCCGTGGGCGCTTGTGAGTGGTGTTGAAAGCTCACCCCATCCCCAGCCGCGGCCCCGCAGCCGCGGGCTGCTGTGTCCTGACGCGCGACAGCGGCGCTGCGGCTGCAGGGACCCGCTCCAGCTTTGACACTGTCAGCAGCTCCACGAGTCAGAGAGTCCCTGTCCTGTGGGGCTCGAAGTGATGAAGTTTAGGGGCTCAATCACAGGCAGTGTGTAGCCTGGGGGAGACAGGGCTCGGTGCCACGTGATCCGATGTTGCAGCGAGGAGTTCTGGAGGAAGCACGCTCTGGCCGGCGTTCAACGCGCTGGAATTGCCACATCCGCAATGTGGCACCAGTGTGTGCATTTTGCTGCAGCCTTGGGAGTCCCATGGGCTGCTCCTGGTCCAAGTGAGCTGCTGGCCCCTTGGCACCTCTCCCAGATTGGTAGAAGTCAGTAGAAAAAAATGGTTGGTCAGAAGTGACTCATAAAGGCCGTGTTTTCCTGCCAAAAGAATGCTGCCTGTCGGTCACAGAGCAATCCTCACTGCCCTCTCTAAGGAAGCAGCCTGCACCTTCATTCCCCACAGCTCCTGGCTGGGAGGCAGCACCCCAGGGATTCCCCCTTCCCCAGGAGATGTGATACAGGCTGAACCATGCCCATCTCCCTCCCCACATCTCATGGAACAACCTGTTCTCTACAGCCTCTCTCTCTGTCTGCAGGATGGAGACTTTCCCTGCCGTGGCTGAGGAGGTCCTGAGGGAGTTCCAGGTGCTGCTGCAGCACAGCCCCCCTCCCATCGGAAGCACCCGCATGCTCCAGCTCATGGCCATCAACATGTTTGCAGTGTACAACTCCCAGCCCAAAGGTACCACGTGCAGCTGGAGGGGAAACTGGATGGGGATCAGCCACTCCCCATGTGGAGAAGGGTGGGGGACACACCAGATGGGGAGGTGGGAGTGGTGGTTGGATGTCTGTGGGTGTCAACACAAAGGGACTTTGGCTGGGCCTTTGGAGCTGGCTGAGGTGTCTGAGGAGTGAGGAGGCATCGCATCCCTCTGGAGCCTGAGTCATCAGCACAGAGGGAAGATGCTGCTTTGTGTCTCTGCCTTCCCAGTTTTAGCTGGGCTCTGCTCAGTTGCCTGTGCTGGCACCAGAAGGGCTGGGACAGTGTCAGAGGGCTCAGCTGTTGGCTGTGGCTGCCTGTGTCCATGCAGGTGGGTGAGGGATGTGATGCCACTCTCTGAAACACTGGAGTTGGAGCCTGTGCCCCATGTTAATGCAGAGAACAACACAGTGTTGTTCTGTGTTAACACTAGTAATTAACTAGTGTTAATTACTCTCCTCCTCTCACTTCCTCCATCCACCCTGCAGCCTGGATGGTCTCTACCATTGACAAGTTTAATGTGCTGGGCAACAGAGATGCCACCAAACCAGAGCCTCTTCACTGAGTTTAAAATGATGCTTCCAGGGATTGTTTTTTTCCCTGTGTCCCCTCCAACACACGCTCAGCAGCAGGTCTACCTGAGCCGTGAGTTTGGGAGCAGGGATGGGGCTGCTCTCCCTGGGTGGGAGGAAGCAGCATTTCACATCCTGACGCCCTGGGATTTAGATCCCAAAGATGAAGGCCTCCAGCTGATAGATCTCAGCTAAGGCCAGCATATGGGTGATGAGGCTGAGCCCCAGAGAGCTGCTGCTGGAAGATCCCTCCCTCGTGAGTCAGTTGGCCACTGGTCAGGCCAAGGTCAGCTGATGGAGCAAACTGACACCAGCCAGAGGGCTGGGCAGTGGCTCCTGTGTGCTGTGCCTGCCTTGCAGGCACTCTTTTCTCCTGGAGGGAGCTGTCAATCCCACTGGTGAGGCAGCCGTGCCCTCCTGCCTGCCAGATGCCAACCAACGATGGCGTGTTTATCTTTGAGCTGCAAAGTACTTTGTGATTATAAGCAAATGCCTCTGCTTGACAGTAATTATTGTATTCATAATATTAATAATACCCCTGGTAGGTGAATTAATAGTGGTGTCTGTGCCACAGACGGGAGAGAGTGGGAAGGAGAGGATGAGATTTGTCTGGGATGGATGGCAAGCCCCTGTGGCAGAGCTGGAAGCAATCCCAGCTCTCAAACCACTGAGCCGTGCTCGTCCATCCCCAGCCGAGTTGTGGATGTGTGTGAGTGATGGAGGGAGTGCTTTTTATCTCATGAAAAATAAGTATTCTCAGAGTTTTCTGCCTCCTGTGTGGGTAGCTGCCAGCTGCTCCCAGCTTTCGGCTCTCTGGAGAAAGCAAACCCGTTCCTGCCGGGGCCTGCGGGCTGCGTGTGGAGCAGGTGGCACTGCTCATGGAATGCCTGCAGGTCGGATGGCACCACGGCTGCCATCTGATGCCAAGGGCCCTTCAGGGATTTCCCTGAGGGCTCTTTGCTCTGGTGACCCCGAAATATCGCTGAGAGTGTTGTTGGCAAAGCAAACCCTGCTGTCAGCACAAATGTCCCGGTGGTCTCGGAGCGCTGGCACAGCACGGGTTGGGCTGGCTGCCGACGCTGCCATACTGGGAAGAGCTGGGTGCAGATGGAAATGAAAAGCAGAGCAGCAAAGGCTCTGGAGTTTAGAAGGAAGGCAGGAATGTTGGAAGGATTACAGAGTGCCCTGCACGGAGCGAGGGTGCTGGCTCACTCCCCGGCGTGTGGGCTGCTGTGGGCAGAGGCCTGGCGGGAGCGCGCAGCAGGAACGCTGTCGGGAAGGTGCGGGTTTCCATTTCCCAGCACATGAGTCAGCTCCCTGTGCTGCAGCAGCAGGGGCAGCAGCGAGAGCCAGGGGGCTGAGCCGCCCCTGTGGGCCTGTGGGAGGCTGGCGGGATGCAGGGAGCAGTCCCACCCTGCCTGCATCCCAAATTGCCAGGAAGCGTTGCTGGGGAGCCGGCTGTAGTCAGAGCTTGGCTGTGTCCACTCCACAGAGCTGGATCTAACTTTGCAGTTGGACCAAACAGCCTCCGGAGATCTCCTCCTACTGAAATCCTCCTGCAAATCTGGGAGCAGAGCGTGGCTGTGTCCTTCCCATCACACGGGCCTGACACTCAGTTTGCAGTAGCAGGAGGAGATCTGTGGGTTTGGGGCTGGAAGGGAGGTCTGAGCCTCTCTTCCCTGCTGTCCAGGGGTGTTCTCTTCAGGGATAGCTGCCCCTCCTTTCCCTGCTGTGTATTTCCAGGCCTCTGGAGCCCCAGCTACTCCTGAGAAACTTATAAATGTGCTTGTTGTCCCATGTCTGGTATGTAACAAATCCCTGGTGCTGAGATCCAGTGGTGCTGGCAGTCATGGTGTGGTGTCACTGGCATAACAGTCACAATGTGGGGAATTCTATGAAATTCTTAACCCCTGAATAAGAACTTCTAAGTAAAGAGTCAGGTATTAAGAAGAAGGAAACTTAACAATTAAATGCTGTGTTAAGCACCTGTCCTCTCTCTTCCTCAGGCTTACACCAACCACAATCCTGCCCCATCTCAGCCTCAGTTTCTCCCATTTTTGGATTGTGCTTGGTCTGTCCCAGACCTTCCATGAGTCAATGGGCAGCTCAGGAGGTTGGGACTCATGCATGTTAGTTTATATCTGCTGCTCTTTGCTTTTTTACTCCTATTCTTCTGCTGTGGTGTGGGTTGGCCGTGACCCCTCAGGGGTGCCCCTGTCCTGGCAGGTGTCCCCCTATGGGATTTGTGACATGTCCTTTGTGTCTCTGCTCCCAGCCACTGCCACTTCTTCATAAACCAACCAACCGCAAGGTCACCGTGTGCTCTTCCGACAGGGTGCCTTTTTTTGTGCTGCGTTTAAACTCGTTTCAAAACCAGCCAGCTGTGAGCAGCACGTGGCATTTCACATCCTCTTCCCACGCAGGTCACTGCTGTGGTTACCTGACCCCTGCAGTGGGTGCCAGGGCTCAGGTGAGCACAGGCAGGGCTCCGTGGCCTGTGCCCAGTGCAGCTGAGCTGTGCTTGTCCCCAGGGACAGCACCAGGCACGCTGGAGCTGGTCTCAGCTGCCTGTGCAGCCGGGCAGCACTGGGAAGATCCTGGGAGATGAATTGGATCTGTTGTTCTCTCTGACAGAGGATGCCAAAGAATTCCCACATGAAGTGCATCCCCTGCTGTTCAGCATCAAACAGTGTGTTCCTGCTTTGTCCAGGGAGGCAAGCAGCCACTGAGGGTCCCACTGACCTGGCTACCTCCTGTCAGGAGCACTTCAGGTGTGAAAAAGCATCTTGCAGACCTCAAATCCATGGGGCAAGGAGTGCCCACCTAGGGGAGGGAGGCAGAGAGAGGTGGCCACTCTACATGGCAGAGACTTGCACTTGCTGGTGCGTTCCTGGATGGGACATAGGTGACTAACCAGTGTTTTGGGCCATCCTGGGCTCTGGCTGAGGCAGGAACGTAGTGGGGTGGCCCATTTTAACAGTTTGGTAGCCATCTGCACAGCCAACTCACAGAGAAGTTTGGATCCCTTTATCCCGACCACAAACACTCCAAGAATTTTAATTTTTTTTTAATTCTGTAATTTGGGGAAATAAAACTCTGGTTTCTGAAAAGACTAATTGAAGCCGTGCTTGCGGCAGGGGCATCTCGGTGAGTGGAGAGAGAGAAACCCCCTCCCAGCCCATCTGTGCCCAATTTACTCCGATCTGGCCTCTCTGAGGCTTTTTTTCTTTCTCTCTCTCTTTAATAATTTGTTTTATAATTCCTGGAATCAAACCCATCTCAGACACACTGTTTTATTTTACTGTATTATTGGATTATACTTCCTATAAATCACTGGATGTTATTCATAGGCCACCACCAGAATAACTTCCCCTCTCCCCCCAAGCCTCCCCCCCCTCCCCGTGATGGCCCCGCATTCCAAACAAGCGAGCACCAAGGTGGGGGTGCAGCAGCACGGGGCACCCCAGAGACACTTCCCGGAAATCCCAGCAAATTTGCCTGGCTGCGGGTGTGAAGCATCAGGCTGCAGCACCTGGATGCCTTCTGGCACTCTCGGGCCGGTGTGGAGGTTGTTAGGAGGTCGGGCTTAGGTGGAAGTGGAGAGGGGAGGGGGCTGCCATATGTGCATCCTCAGCACATGGAGGGAATGAAGTTGCATCCCCCAGAGCCGAGCAGAGTCAGGGCACAGAGGCACAGGGAGGGTCTGGCTCAGCTTTAGCTGAGTGTCAGGAAAAGTGGAAAAGCAGTGGGAAGTGATGGTTTGGGCAGGGTGAGCCGTGCATAGGGCATCTGCTCTGCCAATGGCAAGGAGGAAAACCTACTAGTTGTGCCCAGGCAGAGGGATTGTGCTCATGTGGGTTGTGAGGAGAGCTCAGTGTGGCAGGGGCAAGCTGGGCTTTGCTCTGCAGGCCCTGGGTCTGTCTTCTTGAGTGGAACATGGTCAGGTTCTCTGTGCAAGGTGGTGTCAGCTGGGAAACTTTGAAGGCTCATGCAGAAAGGGAGGTTTCACAGCAGCAGCTTCACAGCAGTATCTGTGGCTTTTGCCACACTGTTGTCTTCAGGCCAGGGCTGAGCGGGTCAGTGCTGCAGGGGTTGGAGAGACTCTGCCTGGCTCAGAGAGGAGCTGCTGTCACACAGCTGTGGCTGCAGCCTGTGCAAGGGTTTGCTAAGGCACGTGGCCCTGCTTGCTCCTTGAACACCGACACCAGCTTGAGATGTGGATCTTGCCCAAATCTTGATACACACAAGGAAAGATGTGTAGGTCAGTGCAGATCCCTTGCAGAGCTTAAGCAGGTACAGGACTTCCCATTTTCATTGGAGAGGACAGGACAGAGCCCTGAGATGAGGCTGTGCTGTGGTAGAGCAGCTGGCTCTGCTGCCATCCCACCTTACTCACAGCCCTGTGCCGGACAGCAGGTCTCGCTTTGCTGACCACACCTGCTCAGGCTTACAGCCTGAAACCCTTAAAATATCCCCAGAATTGATGCAGAGGCTGGTGGTGTGTGCCCTCAGCAGAGGCTCAGCTCTGACCATTGCCACGGGCTCGTTTCTGCCACTCAGACCCAGTTCTGCTCAGAGTGGCTGCAGCATCAGAAGAGGCTCAGAGGAAGCACCTTCTGGTCACCTGCAGCAGCCTTATCTCATTGTCTTCTCATGAACCTCTAACCACATGTTACATGTTGGAGCTGACAAAAGGTAGATGGGCCCGAATGCAAGAGAGTCCAGTGCATTTGCCCAAGTTTAAAAATAAAGCAGTGCTGTGGGTGACTAACTGCCTTGGTTTGGTGGAGTTTTAAAATTAGGCACAGAAGAAAGCTTAATAAACCTCAGGCTGTAGATAGCAGCAGAAGCAACTTGATCTTTCCCTGTCTGGGGAGCAGAACTGAGTCCTTTTCTCTTAATTCTGCTCTTTGTGTGGTAAATACACGCTTCAGCTGTGGGCTGTGACACCTTTGGGCTTTAACAACCAGGAGGCTGATGAAGATGTCACATTGCAGGGCTGTGTCTGGGGGACGCTGAGCATCTGCAGCCCTGTGCTCCATTGAGAGCAGAGCCTGAGGTCCCTCCAGCTGCCTGGGGGACTGGGTTTGTAGTGCAAAGCCCACTTGATGCAGGGAGGCTGGAGTTGAGCAGTTTGACATCTGGCTTTCTCTGGGTGCTGGGGCTTTGGTGGGTGTACAGTTGTGGACTGAGGTGTGTGCACTGAGATCTCCAGCTGCACCTGGCAGTCGCTGTGTGATTTTCCCTCTGAGACTGGGCAGTGCTGTCTTTAGCGAGGTGGTGTTAAGACATAACACTTCCCAAGGCCTTAAGTTTGGAGGAACTGGATGTTTAATTTATCCTTCCCCTCCTTTCGCATTGCTGCTTGTATTTGCTTTGCGTTTGAGTGGTAATCAGGAGAGGAAAAGAGGAGGGCTGGGTGATCCTGGTGTCCATCCTTCCCCTTGCTGCCTGCCTTGCACTGAGGCTCCTGAACGAGCTGGCTCTTTGATGTCACTGCCTTGGCAAAGGGCTTTTACACTCAACCTGTTGTTTAGTGATATTTGCTACTTCCTGTGTCCAGACACCACCCAGACCTTGAGATGTGTGAGTAGGAGGACTGGTTGAAGTGTTGCAGGGAGTGATACCTGCATTGCTCATGTCAGGAGCCACACGGCTTCCTGTGCTGAGCCTCCTAAGGGACACATACATGTCCAGAGATGGCAGCTGACCCTCCAGGGTTTCTCCTCTGAGCCATTGAGAGCGTTGGAGGTTGGCACAGTTGCTGGGAACTGTCGGCGCCTCTCCCTTCAGGGAAGGAAGCTGTCTCGGACTTGAGACACATCAGTAAAGTTCAGGTAAAATAATTCTGGCCCAGACATGTCTTCAGAGTCTTGCTCTCGGGCTCTTGAGGCTGGTGGCAGCAATGTTTAGACCAAAGTCTTCCTTTGCTTATTCCCCTCTGTTTCCTGTTTAAAAGGCAGATTGTCACATATTTGGGGATTTATTTACCGTAATTGGAGTTATTTTCCTGGCTGCTGGCTTCTGCCCTCTGATGCAAGACTCCTTAGCGAAACGTGTGTCCAGAAAGCCATGTGACTTTTTTTTCCCCTTGCCACAAGTGCCAGCAGGAGATGCAATAATCAACGCGCTGCAGGGAATTTCCACTGGCAGTTCAGGTTTCTGAAATCTAGACCTTGGCTTGGGAGGCAAAAGATTGAGTAGGGCTTTGTGGCAGGGAAGGGAAAGGTTTCCAGCAAAATTGAGTGTTTGCTGGTGTGTCAGACTCTCCACTCCTGCCCTCCAGCTCAAGTGCAGCAAAGTCCCCGTGGAGTGGTGTTGGATGAGCTTGCTGGGGGCTCCTGCCTGGTCTGCCTGTCACACAAGCACATCCTTACATCTGAGGCTGTTCCACGAGGTGATACCGGGATCTCATTTCAGGGCAACAAATCGAGGGGAAATGGTTTGTAAACACAAAGCCTGAGTCTGCTTAAAAGCCAAGCTTCAGCAGCCCGAGCAGCAAATCAGGACAGAGTCAGTGACAGGTGAGGTGAGGTTGCAGAGGCTTTGCTGTGATTCCAGAGCATGGCCGGCTCTGCAAATGCTGAATCCAGCCACTATTTGGACGAAGAAGCAGCGTTGCTGTGTGAAATGAAAGGCAGGAAATGGAGCAGTGGCACACTGTGTCCATCTGTCCTGCTGTGGAACAAGAAAGGAGGTGCTGGGGCAGCTGTCCCAGGTCTCTGCATCTCCCCAGCCTTGGTGGTGGAGAAAGAGGGGTGCCAGGGAGTCAGAGTGAGGTGCACCAGGTGCAGCAGCTTTGGTGAAGCTTTAGATGTTTGCAGCGTGACAGGAAGTCCTTTTGCTTTTGAAGAGATATTTCTGATTCTTTAATGTGCCTTGCACCTTTGATTTCCTCATGCTTTTAAGCAGCACCAAGTCAATTACTGTATTTCTGTTTAATTCTCTGAGAGAACACTGTATAATTAGGCTAATTATGCTGCTTTGTGAAGTTGTAAAACTCCTGATTGAGCTTGTGGGGCTGTTTTATAACCTTCCAGGTGTAGGCAGGGAGGGCTGCCCGCCCCATGCCCTGTGCAGGTTTGGGTGCAGCCTGCCAGCTCAGTGCGGGTAATTCCTTCCCAGGGGCTGCCCCAGGGGCTCATCCCCTGCCAGCTCCATCCTGCCTTCCACATTTCACAGGCTGCAGTCCCTCTGGGAATCCTGTGCCCGCTGCTGGGGGGGGCTTGTTGGGATCTCTTCTTGCCTTAATGTTGAGATCAGGAATGGCAGCAGAGCCAAGGCTGTGTTTCTACTCTTGAGTGTATCTGAGGAGGTGACCCCACACAGGTTTCGGTGTGGAAACCTTTTATTTTCCCTAATTAGGCTGCGTGTGTCATGCAGCAGGTTCTTGGCAGCACTGAGCTGGCTCTGCCTGCGCTGAGTGACAGTCAGGAGGAAGGTGTGACCTTCAGGTGTCACCCTGACTGTGATGCTCACTTCAGCTTCACTGACCAGGACAGTCTAACCCTGGCTGAGTGACAGCCCTGAAGACACATGGCCCATCTCTAATGGAAGGGTCATTTTTAATGCTGGTCAGTGTGGCTGGTGATGGTTGTGGTGGCCTTAGGGCTGGCTGGTAGGTGACACACAGAGGGCACAAGTGATTTGTCTGCCCCCGAGGCTCTCAGGTCCCACCCCAGAGAAGCAGACTGTGGAATGGGAAGGAGATACCCCATGGGGATGGGTTTGGCTGTGGAGTTTCTCCATTCCCCCTTCTCCCATCCCTCCTGGGATCATCTGGCCCCCTGACCCTGGCTCAGTGAACTCCCGGTGCTTCTCCGGGAGCGGAGCTGGGGCGTCTTGCGTAAGCAGCTCCTGCTCCCCGGGTAATGGCACGGGGATGGAGAAGGAGCCTCCGGCTGCCAAAGGAGGGTTGGGAACAGCATAAACCCTTCAGCCCGAGGAGCCAAGGGCTGACAACCCTCGTGCCTGGTGCTGGGAGCCGGAGCTCGTCCCGCCCGGGGGGCCCCAAGCGCGCTCGGGGCCGTGGCGGAGAGCGGCCAAAGGCGGCCACATGGGCCCGGGTGGCTCTCCAGGCAGGCGCAGCGGAAGTGATGCTCCAGCCCCATCTGCACGGGGAGCGGGAGACGCGCCCCAGCTGGTGCGAGGCCCTGGCAGCCCCGGGAGCTGCCGTCTGTTGGGCTTTACTGCTGTCTACGTTGAAACACGGCTTGGGAAGGACGGGAGGGGGGTCGGTGGCACGGTGCCAGTCCCGGTTCTCCTGGCCTTCTCGTTCTTCTCTCCTCCTCCTCCTCCTCCCCGCTCCCTCCAATGCTTTAAAGTCACATTTCCAGGCCAGACATAGAATTAATCTCTGGGCACTTCACATTGCTGGCAGCGCAAAGCAGGATGTGGGATCTTTTTTTCTCTCTCTCTGCGTCTTGGCTGACTTTTTTACCTCTCGAAGAATTTGGAAGGGCCGTGAGATTCCCCCCACCCCCCCTCGCCTCAGTGCCGTGCAGTTTTTCAGCACGCTGATCACCCTGCTGTGGCTTCACCCTAATAGATTTCATATGCTGACACAGTTGACATCAGTACCAAACTATTTTACATGTGATCTGGTGTATTTCCTGAGGAAATCTGCAAGATATTTATTAAGAACTAATAAAATAAACCTCTCCATGAGCTTTTAGGTAGTTTTCAATTTTTCATGTCTCTCTCGTTTCCTCTTATCAATGAGTTTCTATTTTCTCCCTCCTCTCTGACCATTGCAAAGGGAAACAAAAATAAATGTTTTAAACCGTTCCTGAATGGACACTGGGAATATTTCTGTAGTGATGTATTAGCAAAGTCGTATTTTTAGGGCTGTATTGTCAAGACTAAAAATATCCCGCTGCAGTGCATCCTTTTTATAGGGCTTTGTGTGTGTGTGTGTGTGCTGAGCGTTGTACAAGTTTGCACCAACGTGCAAAGGTCTTTGTACTACTGCAGCGTTGCCTCCCCATCGCAGCTGGACTCCATTAAGCCTTGGAAATTAGTGTAATCCTGGTTAAGAAAGGGGAAAAAAAAAGAAAATCAATCAATCTCGCAGAGCCGCGTTTCCCCAGCTGAGCCGGGATACCTGCGTGGCAGCCGCGCTGCGAAGGGCTCCAGCAGCCGGTGGTTTTGCCACGGCTTTCCTGCCTCGGAGGGTGTTCCCTGACGGAGAACAGCAGCTCTGCTCTCCCTGCTTCCCCCGGAGCAGCGGGGTTCAGGCAGGTCGGGCTGTGGGCTGCAGTCACCCGGTGGGTTCTGCTCATTTGTCACACCCGGGGAGCCCATTTGGGGCTGTGCCGGGCTGGCAGGCAGCAGCGTGTGTGTGTGTGTGTGTAGCAAGGAGCAGGCTGGATGCTTCGCGTTCTCAGAGGGATTTTCTGCCTTTCTGCTATTTGTGTCTCCTTCAATTAACCGCGATTGGAACAGAGAGAACCAAAGGTGGGCGCCGGGCTGAGAAGCCGCCTCCCCTCTGCGCTGCTTGCGGGGGGACCCCAGTGCCGGGATGGGAGGCGGCTCTGCCTCTCCGTCACGTGTGATTGATGCAGCCCTTTCCAAACACGATTTCCCCTCCGGCTCGCGTCCGCGGATCCCGGCGTGGCGCTGTGGCCGTCACTCCTGTCCCCAGCAGCAGCCTTGCGTCACAGGTGGTGGGTGCAGCGGCTGACGGGGGCCCTGACGGCCGGGCCAGCGCCGTGCGCATGGCACACGCTGCGCGCCGCGCTCCCCCTCCAGCCTCTCTTTTGACTCGCGAGTTCCTCGCCGTAGCTTTCCTGTCTGCTGCCGTCTGGAGAGCCACAGCCTCTCTGCTTCCTGTAGAGCAGTTCAGCGAAAGCAGTAATTAGGGCCCGTAAAAATTTATTTTATTAGCGAGAAGTGTTGGTGGGTAATTGGCCATAATTTGAACCCAGCCGGATTGGAGATTAATAAAAAAAATTATATATACATAAATATATATATATATAAAAAGAAAGAGAAAGAAAAAAAAAAATCACAGAGAGATCTTTTTACCAGAAACACCAGGGCTGTGAGCTGGAAACCCTTCCCGAGGCGGGTGGGATGGATGGCGGCTGCAGAGAGGGCGCCCGTGCTGTACCCGTCCTTGAGGGTGTTTGACACTGGCATGGGAAGAAAGGAAACCTTGTTTTCCAAGAACTCTGCTCTTTCTCAGCTTGATAAGCATTTAAAATAAAAGCTGCACAATTGGAATTGGCAGAGCATCCTCATTCTTTTGTCTGTCTGTTTATTTTTTTCCCCTCATCCCTCGACATGTGTGCTACAGCCCAGGGTTACTACACCCCGTGGAACCACAGGCCTGGAGCTCTGCAGGCGTGCGCCGAGCTCTGCCCACCCCCGGCCTGGCTCTTTGAAGCCTGGCAGAGCAACAGAGATCCAGCCCCGACCCTGGCAGCCTCCTGATGGCCAGGGCACTGAAATCTTTGACACAACACGAGTTCTCAGCCCCTTTTCGGCTCCCCCTTCGCTCGCAGGGCAGCAAACCCAGGGCTGCGCCTGGAGTCTGAGCGGTGGTTTTGGAATCAGGCTGTGACTGCACTGTATGGACCCAATGGCTTTGGTATTTATAGGCTTGGTTGGAGCAGCTTGAGCGTGGCCAACGGAGCGGGAGCGGCTTGAGGGCCGACGCTCATCCCCACGGAGGGTGATTGGAGAACTCCCCGCTCCGGGAGGACGGAAGAGCCAAGCCCCTCTGCACACATGTCACGCGCGGTTACTGCCGGTTGAATCACACCAGGGAGTTACTTCAGGCTACTAGCCCTGGTTGTTGCTTTGGTGTAAGTTACTCGGGGCGTTCCTTCAGGTCCGTAGTGCTTGTTTTTCGCTTGGCAGCCTCGGGGCTGGGACCTGGTGTAACCGTTTCCCAAGGAATATTTTTGGTTTGAAAACTGAAGGTCAGCAGTTCGCAAGGGCTGCGCTTGCAGCCAACTCTGTGGTTCGCCTTGTGCCACCGGGCCAGCAGCACTTGAAATCCTGATCAATTGATCTGCAACAATATGAAACCACGAAGGGTGACTGCCAGTTAAAACTCCCCGTCTCGCCCCATTTTCCCCACCCAAAGTGTCTTTCTGCCCATATCCCCTTTCTTGCCGCCTGTCTCCCTCCCTCCCTTTCGGCTGTGTATTGGAGTTTTTGTCTATCTTTTTCCATCTCTCTGTCTCTTTTCATAACAGTTTTTAATAATGTTTTAGTTAGTTCCAGCCTTTTCCCTCAATGGATCCCATTGGAAAATACATTTGAAAGGAAACAGTTATACACTTCCCTTCCTTTGAAACTCTGTTGGCACCTTTTCCAGTGCAGTAAACCATACAACATGGATTTTCAAAGTTTCCAAACACAGACATGCTGGCGTTAAATTTATGAAAAAATATTTTATTCGGCTGTATAGTAACTATGAGTCTCTGAGCTGCTGGTCACAGTGAAATCGAAGCTCGCTTTGGAACTGCAACAGGTTTTCAAATCTCTGCAGGAAACAGCGCTGGAGCCCGCAGCTCCCTCGTGTCCTCCTGCCAGGAGACCCAGCAGCAAACAAAAGGGGTGCTGGGGCACCCCAAGGCGAGCCCACCAGCCCCCAGCACAGCTTTTCCCTCTGGATGGCCACACTGGGAATGCTGCAGCAACGGTAGCTGCAGGGAATATCACAGTTGTGCCAATCCTATCTCAGATCACGGGGGAAAAGAGGAATTTGGAATAAAAACGTGATGTCTTATGCTTGTTAATGAATGTGGAGGGTTCAGGCTCTTTAGTTGCTGAGTGCCGTGGCGGGGGCTCCATCGCCTGTGTGAGCCCGCACGTGCGTCGGGACCCGAGGCTCCGGCTCCATGTGAGTTGTTGGAGCACTGAGATCGTATTTTCTAACAGGGGGGCTCGGATGTTAAACTTCCTGGAATGGTTTCTCTGCGTGCTGTGGGTTTGTGCCTGTGGTCACGGCCCTTCCCGCAGGGAATCGCTCGCTCGACACCTGAGAACCTCCCTTTGCATGGCACCGCTCAGAGCTGAATTTTTTCCAAATTTCCACAGAAGACCACAGCCCCCAATCACCACCAGAGGTCTGGTGGGTGAATCTGGCTGTATCCTCATGAGGAGCGTTTTGAGGGGTTGTTTCCAAACAATGTGAGCCTTGAAGGCTGTGCCCAGTGGCATTTGTGGTGTGGTATAAGGCACACAAAGCCTCCTGTGATGACAAGATGATGAGAGGACAAAGAGATCCCAGGCTCAGTTTTCCTGTTGTCCTTTTGCTTGTAAACTTTCTTTCCATTCTCATGGGAGTTTTCCAGAGAAGCCACTGATTGAAGTGTTATCATCGTGCTCGGTGCCACATGGAGTGTAGGAAAAGCTACAAGATTCAGGTCCAAATAATTGGATGTAAACTCACTGGTGTGTGCTCAAAGCTTGGGTTCGGGTGCCTTTTTTCATGGTACCTCTAACAGGTCCTGACAGGGAACTGAGCTTTAGGAAAATACCAGATTTTCTAGTCCCTTGACTGCCCACCTTGAGATGTAGGAGATGGAGTTCTCCTAAAAACATCATCCTTCAGGAGCTGCCTTTGATCCTACTCAGAGTTGCCCAGTGTCTGCAAATTCCATCCCCTCTGTGTCACCAGCCAGCCAGCAAGTGAGGGACACAAAAATAGTTGAGCACATGCATTGGGAGGAGTTAAGGGGAATTCTGGATCTCCCTTGAAAGTTCAGGACCAAGGCGAAGAATGGAGTCAAGTTCTCCATCTTAATCCCCCAAACCATGACCTTGTCCTGCAGCCCTGAGCCTCACTGAACACGTGCACATTTCAGCACATCAGAACACTCTGCAGGAGGGTCTCTGCTGCCTGTTAATTTTCTGTGTTGACTGAAAATGGTACCTTGAGGAGAGAAAAAGCGATGTGTCGTTAGGACAGCTTTATGGTGAGTAAGTGTGATGGAGTTGACTTGAAGCTGCATAGATGCCTCCAAGTCTGGCGTTCTGGGAGTTTTTTGCATGTGTAATTTCCACAGTTTTCAGAAAAGTGAGCTCCCCCATGGAACCAGGCTGACCTCATCTGGGATCCTGGGCTGGCACGTAAATCTGGATGCACCACACAAGGCTCTGCCACGGCAGGAATGCTGCATGTGTGGGGCTGGGATCCTCTGGGGAGAGCAGCCCCTGATGGTGCCAGCAGAGCAGTGAGGGGGCTGGAGAAGGGACTGCTATGCTGTGCGTCACTTGTGCTGCTTCAGCCCCCTTTTCCACCTGCTTTTCCCTCTCCAGTGCCTCACCTGGCTTGGTTTATTCTTCTGTCCAAGCAGGTGAACCAGCTGCTGCTTTGGTTGGAGTGGCTGAGAGAGCTGTGTGATAGTGAGCACCCAGATTTCCATAGGGCCCCACCTTGGCAAAGCAGGATGGAGATGGCAGGAGGCACACCCAGACCCCTCTGCTGTCCCCTGCCAAACTTCTGGTTCCTGCTCCAAGTGTGAAGGTGCTAGGGATTTTGCTGAAATGGTCAAAGAATTTTTAACTTGAGAAGAACAATATATTTTCCCTAACCTCATTCTGGCAAATGGCTCAACCTTTGTAGTTGAAATTTTCCCAATAAATTTAGCTTGAGGAAAGCTTTTGGCATGAAGGATTGCAGCCTAAATGGTTAAAGTTTGGCAAAGTTCTTAGGAGCTGAAACCAAGGTCTTATAATGGAAATTGTTAGGTAAGAATCACTGCAGGCAGAGTGGCTGAGCTGTGCCCCTCTTGGTGGGGTGTCCTGGGTTTGGGGTGCCACTGCCATCAGCCAGGGAGGCTGGAGGGACCAGGGCGGGCTGGAGTGGGAGGTGAGGAGGCAGTTCAGGCTTGCAAGCATTTGATGAGGACCCTGAGATTTCCTGCTTCCCAAGAGCTGGGAGGAGGGCACGGATTTCACTTCATATTTTGGCATTTGCTTTGCAAACTGCCACACCAGGCCCTTAGGAAGGCATCAGAAGACGAGCAGCAAAGGAGGGAATGTGCTGAAATGGAAGCTCCACTCTTTGCTGTTCCTGCCCCATCAAAGGCTCCTTTCTCTGAATGCTCCTGTCTGCAGGCACTTGCTCCCAGGAGCTTTAAGTGCAGGCTCAAAGTGCTCACCCAGGTTCACAGCCAAGGAAACCAGTTCCAGGCTGTCTGCTCACATTTTGTTGTCAAGGACATGCCCACCCGCAGCAAGAGCTTGAGGGGTGCAAAATGCTGCCTGTTATTTGCTGCTGTTATTTGTCCTGGTAAAGCTTCCCTCAGGGCTGGAGGAAATCTCTTGGGAAGCCCTGTTCACACCTCCTCCCTTTATTGTTGTAAATAACATCTGACACAGTTATGGCTGGGCAGACACAGCTCCTGGGGGGATGCTGGTAGCTCTTGCCATGCTGCTGTGTAATCCAGCTGGGCTCCCCAGCTCCTCACTGGCTCTTCTGGTGAGGTTCATAGCTCTGGCATCTTCAAAAAGAGCTGACAGATCTGTGCAGACAGAGGATAGGCCATCAGGGGTTCTCTGCCTTCATTCTGCATCATTGCAGCGCCTCTAAAACCCTTTTCCATTTCCACCATCCATGATTTTTCTTCTTTCATGCAGCATTCCATTTTATCTGAACCCCCTGCTCGCCTTTGGGCCTTTTTGCCTTTGCAGCATCTTCAGTCACATCCTGCTTGTGCATTTTATGGCAAATATTCCCTCCATAGGAAGAGACAGCTGGTGCCAGGCTGGTCTGGAGCTATAGATGTGCTGATGAGCCAGCATGCCAGCTTGAGGAGACACGCTTCCTTATGAGTCAGCCAGGAGTTACACACGTTTGGATTTGCCAGCCTTTTAGCTGCCAGACAGGTCAAACTCACGTTGCTGTCAGTTGTTGGCAGCAGAACCTGTGGCTCTGGGGATCTGCAGGGAAGATTTTGCTGTGCCTGTGTCACAAGTGCCAGCGTCACTCGGAGCCGCTCCGGTGAGGGCAGTGCTGACACATGAGAGTTTCTCTGGCAATTCTCCAGGTTTGCCAGCATGGATGAGGCTGGAGGTGCCTTTGCTCCAGCTGTGATGGTCAGGGACTGGTGTGTCTCAGTGCAAATGTGACAACTGGGATGGATGTGCCTCCCCAGGCAGGGGGAGTGTTTCTCACTCTGTATGGGCTGTCCCACGTCCCAGACTGACTTCCACAGCCTTGCTGGGGTCAGGGGGGCAGAGGATCCTGGCCTTGCTGCCTGGGTCAAGCACCCCAAGCGTGTAGGGAGAGCTCCGAAGTGCTGCTCAGTGCAAGTGGAAATGGCTTCAATCTGTGTTTTGACTGATGGGTCTTTTCAGGAAATTTCTGAGAATAACATTTCTAAAAATGGCTGCTTCTTTCCACTGATATTTCCTGGAAAAGGCTGTAGTTAATTTTAAACCACTATCCTTTTCCCTTTTCAAGTGGAAATGGCTTTGTGCTTGTCCTCAAGGCTAATGTCATTCTTTCTGACCTAGCCTGGGTTGTGTGGTGGGGAGGGACATTGTGCCACTGCCATTGCTTCCTCTTGCAGGTCCTGTTGGTCTTCCAGAGCTGCAGAAATTGGGGTGTTGGGGACACTCTGTGCACGTGTCTGCTTTCCCTGTGGAAATTAATAACTTCTTGTTAAGTTAGTATTATTAATAGTCACTTCACAATGATGTTTTTTGTCGTTGACTCCTGGCCAGCCCCGAGTACACAAGAAAGCTGTCCCTAAAGTCATTCCCTAAAGCTTTGTTCATCAGGGTCAGGAAGGATATACTGAGCTGGTTATCGCACCCCAGGTGCAAGGATCCAGCCCTGCCTGGGCTTAGATCAGAGCCAGAGAAAAGCTCCTGGATCAGCCAAAGGGAGCTGGCAGCACAGAGCTGTCTGGGGCAGGCAGCCCCTTGGTGTCGGGCAGAGCATGGCTTCCCCTGTGGCTCCTGGGCAGGCTCTCTGCTTCGGGTGGGAATATGTCATTAATTTTTATACCTTCCCCTGTAAACCATCGACCCTTTTTATGATGTCATGAGGGATTCCTTAATTTTGCAGCTGCTTCCTGGTTACGTCAGAGAAGAGCCTCCCGTCCTAGAGCCCAGCGCTACAGTCCAGGACGGCTGGAAACAAATGAAGTGTTGAATATCTAATGGCTTCCACAGGGAGAGCTGCTCCATCCTCCCCAGGCCCCCGGCATTCCTCACCTCCTAGGCCTCCCTCCTTCCCTCCCTCGGACCAGTCAGGGTTGCAGAGGGAGCTGCTGGCTCCTGGGCGGCCCCAGCTGCTCTGGGAACACGTGCAGCAAGTTCCCCGGTGCTGCTGCTGCAACCCAGACCCTCCCAGGACCTTCCTGCCTCTCCATGGGGAGACATCAGTCCAGGGAGGTGGATTGGGGGCATCCAGGTTATTACTAAAATCCAGAGCTTGCTTTGAGAGGGGTCCAGCCCTGTGTGCTGCAGGTGGTGATGTTCATTCAGCTCGGTCACAGTGCTGGGGGGGCTGGGGCTGCCATCCTGTTTGCTCAGAGTCAGGGAGCATCCTTCCAGGAAAGCTGCCCATCGTTCCCAGGGTATCAGCCAGGGCTGAGCAGTGCCTGCAGGTTCCCAGGCTCTCTCTGGGGGCAGATGAGTGCGTGTGTGACTCGCCAGTTCCCAGAGCTGGGAGTGCCAGTGACTCACAGGTCCCCTTCGAGGGGGTGTCAGGGAAATGCCCCACAGCTGTGAGCATCCCCCTCACTTTTTGCTTCTTTATATTCCCTTGGTTGTGTGCGGTTTTCACCAGCCTGAGCTCTCCTCACCCATTTCCTGCAGACAGCTCCACCCCAGGGGGCTGCCCTGTAGCTGTGCCAGGGGTTTGTCTGGTGGGGAGTGACTCACGGGGAAAGCTGTGTCTGAGCAAAGGAATTGCCTTCAGGTGGTATCAGCTCTGAGGTGACCAGCCTGGGTCTCTTCCCCTCAGGGCAGCAGCCAGCTGGTGAATCAGTTGTCTGTGCCTCCAGAGCTGATGTGCTGACACATCAGCCGGGTGCCTTCGCCCCCAGCCCTGTGTTCACCGAGCTCCTGCTGTTCCTGTGTCCCCTGGCCAGCCCGTTATGTCATCCTTGGGATGGTGTCCATAGAACTGTTCGTTCTTTTGAGTGCCTTCCCATACAGTCCTTCACCCTGTCACCAGGAAAGGTGGCTTCAGCTGTTGTTCCCTGGGAGCAAAGCACATCCTTGCTGCTCTGCCAGCACTGGGATCACCTGCTGCCAGCACTGCCCCGGGCTTCCCAGCCTGGAGCCACAGCTCAGGTGAGGATATGGAGAGGCCAGCATGGAGACTGTCCCACTGGAGCCCTCCTGACCCTTGGCTGGAGTAATCTCGTTGCTTCCATCAAAGGAATCTGGTCTCCTTTGGGATTTGTTGGCTGGGGTTGTTTTAACTGTGGAAGCTTCAGCATTCCTTGTGTTTTGTTAGCTGGGATGGGTGGTCAGAGGAGCATGTGCACAGCTTGCGTGTCAGCTCAGGGATTGCTGTGGCTCTCCTCCACCCAAACTGGGGGCACACTCAGAGCAGAACAGCTGGGAGCCCTCACTCCCTGCCCCATCCATGTGAGCAGCCCACGTGTCCTGTGCTCACTGTGCCCCGATTGTCCCTCGCAGGATTTCCTTCAGCACATGGCACTTGGGAAGCTTCCTCCAGCAAATCCCTCTCCTCGTAGGCGGCTGCCCCTTGCTCTTTTCCCATTCCCATTTCCTGCGGTTGGTTGTGTTGCCCTAATAAAGGTTTGGCACTGCTGTTTTGCACACCCTAGTGGGAGAGGGGATGTGTTTATCACTTTTCCTGGAGATTATCTGTTTAAGCACTCTCTGACAGTTACAATAACAAGGGCAGCGCGTTGTGTTTCCCAGCAAAAGGACACTCGCTGCTGAAAGATGTATAGCACTAATTAGAAATAC
This sequence comes from Acrocephalus scirpaceus scirpaceus, assembly GCA_910950805.1. Taxonomy (NCBI): domain Eukaryota; kingdom Metazoa; phylum Chordata; class Aves; order Passeriformes; family Sylviidae; genus Acrocephalus; species Acrocephalus scirpaceus. The sequence goes on along the minus strand of OU383791.1, from coordinate 6,925,164 downwards.
ATAACATCCGGCCACATGGCAGCCTTCTCCCGGCCGCTCCATTTCCTGAGCTCAGACGACTTTGACGACAGTTGGTTTATGTTTTCCATGAATATAACGTTCTCAGAGAAACACAAATTTCTCCCCGGTACAAAAGTCTCCTTTCTCTCTGCCTCTCACCCTCTCCTCTGTGTGGAACAGGTAGATTTATGGCTGCAGGAGTCCTGGGTCTGGCTCTGCTGCAGGGCTGGGTGGGAGCAGAGCCCACAGACCCTGAGAGAATCCAGGTAGGAGCTTGCAGAGGGCGCTGCAGCTGCTGATCCAATCCCTGCAGGAAACTGCCTCCTGGTAGGAAAACAGCGCTCTCTGTGCAGCCCAGACCTCAGCTGGAAAAAAAACCCTTTCCTACATGCAAAGAAACAGGAGGACTCCTCTTCTTGACCTTCAGAAAAACCTCCCATCGCTGGTTCCTAGTTGCTTTTGCTCTGTTCTTGCAGTCTGATGCTCATCAGCTCCCATTTTTTCCATCCCATCCCTCTCCCTCTGTCACCTTTGGGCTCTGTTTCAGAGCAGATCACCTGGGCACCAGTTGGAGGAGTCTGGGTCCAATCTCCAGCTCGCAGCAAGCAGCAGTCACTCGTACAAGGACATTTTTACACAAGTCCCCACCTGCTGGATGGGAGCAGGGCAGTTGCTCTGCTGCCTGTAACGCAGGTGAAGGGAGGTAGGAAGATGGAGCATGCTCAGAGAGCTGAAATCTTAGCAGGTTTTAACTGTTGAAACAAATTCCTATTGAGTATGGAAAAACTGCTGTCTTTCAGATGTTTATAGCTTGGCCAAGTGTGGACAGATTTCTAGTAGGACAGGAAAACTCTCTGGTAAAAAGGTTATTCTGCAGCAAAATCTCACATCCTTGTTCCAGGATTTGCAGTTGCTAGATTAGCTCAAGGAAAAGGTTGTAAGTGTTTTTCTTACAAACAGGGGTAAGACACTCTCTTGATTCTTAGCCTCATTCTCACAAGTGGCCCAGCTGTTTTGGCTGAAGATTTCCAGGAGGATTCAGGCTGAGACAGGCACCTAGCATGGAAACTTCAGCAAAGTCTGAGCCAGCTAGAAAAAGGAGCTGACAAGTCAGGCAGGGTGCTCAGAACTGTCACAGCCCATGTCCTGCTGCCAGTCTGGCCTCCAGAGCCCTGACCTTCACAGGGACCTGCAGGGCTCTCACTTATTTTTCTGGTGCAGAAAGGCAAATTCAACCAGTGAGGTGTGGGGTAGTACAAATCAGTAATTTCAAAGTGTTTGGTGACACTCCTGCTTTAAAATGCTCTGCCTGCTCCTTTCTAGCCCCACGCAGCATTCCAGGGACTGGAGTTCTACTGTGGGGCTACAAATGGTCAAGAAACAGCTCCAGCCTAAGGAAGCTCCCCAAAGGAGGCTTTTCAGGCCAGCTCAGCTCCCTGCCGTGGCTGCAGCATGGCTCCAGGGGCTGTGTGTTGGTACAACAAACACAGACGAGGGTGTGAATTTACCCTGAGTCAATCTTGGCTGTGAGTGCAGGAGCCCTGACCTTAGGTTGTGGTTTAACAAGCACTTATTGAGGCAGCAGTGCCAGCTTTGCCCACCTGCCTCTGCACCCACGCAGCCCTGTAGGCAGTGGCAGTGGCACAGCTGAGAGGTGACATTTGTGACATTTGTGAGCCCTGAGCTGTGTGGTGGTGCTCACAGGGTGGCTGTGCAGGCGAGAGCTGAGAGGTGACGTGACAGGAGCTGTTTATCCAGGGCTGGCATTAACAGGGACGTTTGCTGGGTTACAAGGGGAGAAAGGTGGAGGGGGAGGAATGTGTTGTGGTTGGTGGTGTTGGATGATTTCCTGTGGAGTGTCACTGCTGTGGCTGCTGGTGGCACGGAGGAGCCACAGCTCCAACTACCTCAGAGCTTGTGACCTCGTGGCCCCTTCCTTTGTTTGTGATTTCTTTCCACAGTTGCCTGACACCTCCACGGTGTGCCCCAGCTGTGCAGCGTGGCTGGGTGTGAATTGGGAGGGTTATCTGATTACAGCCCCATTTGGGGTTTCAGGGGAGGAAGTGAAGTGGATTTGTGGCAGCTTTAACTGTTGGGGTGCCATTGATGCCACTTGAAGTCTCTGTCACCAAGCTTTTGGTGACAGCCTGCGGGGGTAGGATGCAGGGTTGCCTGTGGACATGACACTCATTCTGCTTCACCTGCACCCACTGTGGATCTGGGGAAACCGATCTGGGAATTACAGAGTTTGCCCTGACTTAGGCAGTCAGGATCTCTCAGCCTGCTCTTGTTGGTCTGAGGCAGCTGGTATCTCCATTTTTACTAATGCTGTGCAACTGCAGGGACAAAAATGACCTCAGTGTCACTCCATCCTCCAAAAACATCTCTTTTCCAATAAGTTTGTGTCTCAGTGTGCATTACCAGCAGCACAGACCATTGCTCAGCTCAGAAGTAATGATGCCCTGTGGGCACCAGAGCAGATTTGTTCCTCCAACCCTCATTTCAGCATATTTTCTACAAAGTGTTTTCCTCTTAGTGCCAGCATAGGCTCAGACACTGAGTGGGTACAGAGAGTTTGTTTCCTTATTGCCCATCACTCAAAACATTTTACAAGTTTCTGTTTAAAAACCCAAATTGCCCTTTGCCCTTTGATGTACCCTCACCTTGTCTGTCTCCTGTGGCAGGGGTAGCCTGGGGTTTGTCCCCACAGCCTCTGTTAGCCCTGGCCACTGGCTCCCAGCTCCCAGCTCAGGGCAAGGCAAAGCTCCCAGCCTCCCGAGGAAAGTGGTGAAAAGGCACAGAGAGAAAGTTTCTCATGATTTATGATGCTTTCCTCTTTTGTCCTACAATTAAGCTCTTAAGAGCCTTTGCTGGTGCATGTTCAGGGGTCTTGAACAAGCACCCACCTGGATGTTTGTCTTTCTCTGCTGGAGGAGCCTCCTGGGAATGAGGCTGATGAGCTCATCCGGTGAATGAACTTTCAGGACTGGGGGAGTTTTGTGCATTTTATGAGTTTAATGATGAGCTGACAACACTCGTGGTAGCTGAGCTGGAACTGTGTGACAGCAGCCCTTAAGTGTGGGTGTCCTAATGCTCTTACCTGCACAGTGGGCAGCTTTGCAGGCTGTACCAGCATTGTTTTGGGGTGCATTGGAGCACCGTGGCTTTATGAGCTGGTGGGCACACTGTTCATGTTTGCAGCAGCACATGGTGTTTGATGGACAGCTCTATGCACCACAGCTCAAGTGCAGGAAACTTTTTACTGTATTTTGGTTGTTAAATGTTGTGTGGGGAACTCGTAGCCTGCAACAGGAGCTGCTGGTGGCAGTGGGAAGGGCTGGGACCAAGCCTGGCCACAGCCACCACAGAGCACTGGTCCAGCTTTTGGAGCCAGTCTCTGAAATACACCCTGAAATATGGGATGCTCATCACCTTCACCATCACAAACACCTTTAGGCTTTGCCTGTTCTGGAGGGGGTCAGGATGTAGCTTTTGCACCAGCTCAGATTGGGGGTGACTGTGAGTCTGGCTTGAGTGCTGTGCCTGTAGTCTCAAGGGCTGCCCACTCAAAGTGTGGGGGTCCATGCTGAAGTGCCCAGAGATTTTCACCACCCAGGGGATTTGCCAGATTCAGGTGTGGCAGCTGGACCACCGTGATCTTGTTGTGTGTCCATTTAAGATGAGAAGTGAAGACAGTGCAGCATCTCACCCGAGTGCAGGAGGAGGGAGCGTGGGGAAGACAACAGTAATTTCATGGACTGGACTGTGGCCAGAGCACTGGGACTAACACTCTTAATTGTGGGAAAGGATTCATGAAAGAGATTTACTGTCCCAGAGTGGTCACATCTTTAGTTTTATGTTTCCTCCAAAAGCTGACAGCCCCTGCAGTACAGCACTTCCTACCATTGCTCTGCGGCATCGGCTCAGCCCTGGCTGTCAGCAAAGCACCCTCATTCAGCTTCCAGGTGCCTTTGGTGCCACCCTGGGTTACCCTCCACACTGGGTGCTGAACTCACTGACAGCTGTAAGAACTGTCAGTCCAGGTTTCAGATGTTCCTCCTTATTTTTCCCGTATTTTCTTGGTGCATTCTTGTCTCTTTTTGGATGTTTTTAACCTCCCACCCCAATTCTCTGAAATGATCTGTCCTTAAAACCCCACTGTTTAGTCTGTGCACCTCAGGTGTTTTGCTACCCCCAGTTTCAATGTGGTCTCAGTGTCCTGCTCTAATCCTCTTGCTGTTTGCTCAAAATCCCTGCTCTGCCACATCTGGGCAGTCCAGCTCCCAACACCTCCATGCTGATGTGCAGCTGGTGTTGGGGGGCTCTGGGGGCTCCCTCTCTCTATATCAGCCCTGAGGCTTCAGTCACCCATTCAGTGTCAGTACCTGTGAGTTTATAAAAATCCTCTGCCTGGCTTGGGGCAGCTGTTCTCAGGGTGGGAGCTCTGATCCTGCAGTAAGGCAGCGAGGTGCATCCTGCACAGAGCAAACAGCACCCAGTAAATGTGTGGGTTCTCCCCAGCCAGCCACTCCCCCACATCCTGGCAGGATGTGCATGGGGAGTAGAGGGAGTTGGGAGGGCAGAGGCTGCCCTTAAGGCTTAAACCCTTTCTGGGAGCTCTGGGGCAGGCTGGCATGTCCCATGGCACTCCTGGCCTCCCCAGCCTAACCCACGCCTGGCTCCAGGCAGTTCCCTCGAGCCAGCTCCCCGCTGCTCCCAGCAGCCTCAGAAGTGGTTCCTGGCTGGGTGTAGATGTGCTGGGGGGGATTTGCTCTCACTCCCAGCCAGCTCTGTTTGGAAGAGCTGTGGTCATGTGGCATCTCCTTGAGTAACAGTTCCAATTAAGCTCTCTTGACAAGCTGTTGTGTGACTGTGAAACTAATGGGAGGAGCCCCTTCCTCAGCTGCTGAGGTTAAAACTCCAGCAGGGACAGAGATCAAACATGCAGCTAATTACCCTTTTAACACTTAAACATACCCCCCTCCTCAGGGGAAGGCATCAACCCCGAGCAGCAGCTTCTGTGCTGGGATCTCTGAGTGCCAGTGTGATCCTGCCTGGCTGAGCACACGCCATGGGGTTGGGCATGGTGTGGGCAGGGTGGCTGCAGCCTCTTCCCACTCCAGAGCAGCTACTCAGCACCTTTCTCCTCCTACACGGAACAATTATGTCTGGGACAGGTGTAAATTAGGGAATTGTTCACCCCTGCCCCTCGTGGGATGCAGGAAGGGAGGCTGTGAAGGTGAAACCGGATGGAATATCTGACCCAAAGCCTTTCTGTCTCCTAGAGTGCATCTCTGAGGATTGTCGCTCCGTCATCCAGGAACAGGCCACGGCCCTGGGGCTCTCCATGTTTGCACTCCTGGTGAGGAGGTGCACCAACCTGCTGAGGGAATGTGTGCCAGGTAAGGCCTTAGCAGCAGGATCCATGCAGGGGCCCACGAGGCAGGGGTGGTGGGGGTCAGGCCTTCATTCCCTGCTGGTTTTTACATCCCTTCCCCTCTCTTGGGGCCTTAGGATTCTCCCCCAGCATCCCAAGCTCTGCCCAGGTTATAGCTAGATCAGCTGCAGGAAAGCCCCTCATGTGTGGCAGACAGAAATGTTTGGAAGAAAGGGATAGACTGAGGCCATGATTTCTGCCAGCAAGTGGGAAACTTTCCAAAACTGGGACCTGTGAATCCTATCTCTGTGACTGGTGCAGTGGCACCCTGCTACCCTCAATAAAAGAGATCACAAACACCCTGGCTGGCTCTCCAGGCCAGTCCGTGTAGGGAGAACAGATCTGTCTTTGTGCTTGCTGTGGGTTGTGGCTGTTCCCTTGTGTGTCCAAGGCTGGGATGTTGGGAATCTGTGTCATACTTTCCCAGTCCCTGGTGAGCTGCCTCAGCTCTCACATCTTGTATTTGCAGTTCAGCCACAAGAGATGGAGCAGGAGGATGAGGAGGAGGACGACATCAAGGTCTCTGCCTTGCCCCAGGACCTGAAGGAGCTGCTCCCCAGTGTGAAGGTCTGGTCGGACTGGATGCTTGGCCACCCGGACACCTGGAATCCTCCTCCAACGTCTCTTGAGCTCCCCAAACAGTACGTGCAGCCTCTGGTTTCTGCTCCCTCCCTGAGCTCCTCGTGCCACCCTTCCCCCTTGCTCATTCTTTACTGCTGGCTCTGACATCTGGGCCCACTGCCCAGGGAATGTTGGGAATTTGTCACCCTTGGTGACACAGTGACTTCTTCAGTGATGTGTGAGTGGGGCTGGAGGATGCCTGGTGGCTGCCCTATGTTTCCGTGTGTTAGAAGATGGCTTATGAGGTGGATTTTTACTTTCTGCTTAGGGTGTGCATCTGGTTTTGTTGGGATACCCTTCCTTTAGGTGTTCTGCTGGCCCAGCCAGCTGGATAGGCAAGGCCTTCCTCTGGACCATGGGGAACTCCATTTCCAGCAGAAGTGTTTTGTTACCTTTTTTTTGTCTGAGTCAGGCCAACCTTGGTTGGGCTGGGCTAGCCTGGAGCAGCTTGCCTGTTCCTGGAGCTCCAAAAGTCACCTCCCATCTGCTTCAGAAACCGCTTGTCCCTACCCTGCAACGCACAAAAGGGTTAATTTTCTAAACTGGCCGATTCCAGCCCATTAGTCCATAATGCGGACTAGGCAATTTGCATATTTTTGGACAGAAAATTGAGCGGAGAGGCCAAGTATGGAGTATGCGAAAGAGCGTCTGAGCATGCTCCGTAGCTGCTTTCCCGCAGGATTTTCCATCTGCCTCCGGTACTCCGGATCCAGAGCCTGAAATTACGTCTTATTGTTAATCCAAAGGAGCCAGAACCCAGGGTGATGGGAAGGCGCATTAAGAGTAATCCAGCAAAGTGGCTTAACCATTAATGGGTCCCCGCTCCGTGCGTCAGGTCCAGTCCTGCTCTCCTGGTTTATTGCCTCTTACTCCAGTTCTTTTTCATTTGGCTGAGGAAATGGAAATCTCACACAGGAAGTTCTGGGCCTCATTTTGTGGAGATGGAGTCTGTTTTCTGTTTGTCGGCTGCTCGGTGTGGGACCGCTGCCTGCTCATGTGAACTGCTGCCCATCTTTGGGCAGGAACTCAAACTGGGATCCGTCACGTGAGCCCGGCTGCACCAATCCCCCCTTCCCCTCGCGCTGCCTGCGCAGGGAGCCGCCGAGCCCTTGGCCACGGGCAGCCTGGAGATGGAATTTCTGATTGGCTTCACGCAGCCGGCGCTCGGCGCCTGCCCTGGGACGAGCTGCTCCCCCTCCTGCGGGGCACGGGGCTGTGTCCCCCCAGGGTGACACTGCAGGTGCTCCTGCTCGCCCCTTGGGGTTGGAGAAGGTGGTGGTGGTGGTGGCAGCCCACCCCAGGGCTCCTGGGGAAGCAGTGGGCATAGACTGGGGGCTCTACTCCACAAGATCCTGCTGTGTTCAGTGGAGGAACCAGTTCTCTGTCTTGCTTGGCCTCTCCATGGAAGGTGGCTGAGCAGCCCCTCTTGTCCCACTGTGCCCATCCTGCCCCCCTGCCACATGTTGGCTCCCAGCTCCTCCACCCTGCTGTTCCTCGGCTCACATGGAAAATCTGCCTTAGCCAGGCTGCTGTTCCAGCCCAGACCTCTTGTATGGATGGGTTTTGGTGGTCCAGGACTCTGCGACAGCAGTGGTTGAGTTTCCATGGAGATGCAGGTAGTGATGAACAGCAAGGAACCAGCTCTGCTCTTGGGCATGACCTGGGATTTGCAACATTTGCCCTGGGGATAGGAAAAGAAAAGAGAGCACTGGGTTAGTGTTTCAGCTCTCTATTGACACAAGCCTGCTGGCTGCCCTGGAGCTCTTCAGGAACCAGGTAGAGCCACCGAGTCCAGGGGTTTAGATAGGAACAGCTTCAAAGGAGTTTAGAAGTAAAACATGGGTCAGAGCAGCAGGCGTGGTGGAGTAAGCCAAGGTTTATGGGCAGGGTGAGCTCAGGAGCAGGGAGAGCATGTGAGGAGCAAGTGCAGATGCCAAGTTACAGAGCTGAGTGAGGGGCCTGTGCCGTGTCACACATGCTCCTGCTGCTGGGATGTGCTGGGTGATCCCACCACTGCCGACAGAGAAGCTGTTTGGGTACTCTTAAACCACTTTGCTTGCCTCTTGTGATGGTATGGGCACAGAAAAAGGATGTAGAAATCCCCTGAAGCACAGCAGCGCCCTGCAGAGATGCCATGAACGTGCTAAAAGCTTCTGGAAAAAACAGGCCTCATACCCACCTGGAAGCCCACTCAGAGCCCAGAGCTCTCATCAAAGTGCAGCTCATCCAGGGCCAGAATGCTGGGCTGGGCTCGTGGCCAGCAGGGCAGCTTGGCAGGACTCGGCCGGAGCTTTGGGCCGGGGCTGTGTGTCCCAAGGCCTCTCTTGCCATGTTTGCAATCGCTCCTTCTTCATATGGGAGAGAGCTGGGGGACTTTGAGAACGTCTAAACTCAGCCCAGCTGTGGCAGTTGGTTTATTGCTTTCAGCTGGTACTTGAACCCGGGTCCTGGTCTTGGAGTCTTTCCCAGGTTTAATCCCCGGAGCTTTCTCTGCAGCTGTATGACACTGCGCTGACCCCGAATGAGGATAGGAAAATAGAAACGGTGCCAAGCCAGAGTCTCTTTTTCATTTGGAGTCTGGCTGTCTGCCCATGACCAGGGTTACATAATGGGAAACATAGCTGGGGCTCTGGAGAGCCCGCGTTTCACCACGCTGCCCAGACCTTCGCGTTCTGATGCTATATATCTTCCTAATTGTAGCTCGGATGCATTTATCACACTGCTGGATTTGAGTCCTTGCAATAAAAAAAAAAAAACAAAACCAACCCCACACCAAATTCCTCAGCTTGCTGCTTTCCCCCTTGGACAGAGGCGGAGGGAAAGGTGTGAGGGGGTGAGCGCTGCCGAAAGCGGCAGATGGATGTGAGCCATGCGGGAGTGGGCTCCGTGGAGTGGGATGAGAGGCTCAGGAGGCTGTGTCTTCAGGGTCCTTTTTCTTGGTGGGAGCTTGGGAATGAGCCCTGGTTCCTGGCAAGTATCCTCTCCCTACCTGGGGGCTTAGCAGTCTTAAATTCAACCCAAGCGAGAAGCCCCATGTTTCCCCAAATCCACCCTTCTTGGTCTGGTGCACTCACTCCTCCAGCTCCTGGCCACACTGCATGGTCATCACGGCTCAGGGGATGCCCTGGAACAGGTTTTCAGTTGTTGGACTTCCTAACTACCTCTCTGTGTGTATTTGAGAGGTGAAAAGTGTCCCTCCTATTTTGGAAGAGGTGCTCAGTGAGTTTTCCATTACTCTTTCCTCATGTATTTCCAGAGTAGGAGCTAAACTTAACCTTGGACATCTCTGCTTCAGTGCCTCGGGAATTGTGTGTCTGAACCAGGTGTTGCCAGGTCTTCTAGCAGCAAGCAGCTGTCACTTTTGTATCTTAAAATTAATTTCTGTCTTCATGTTTCATGGCAAGCCTTGTGTTGAGTTCTCTGCAGGTGGTTGTTTAAGGCAGTTAGAGAAGCATCTTTCAGACCAAATGTTCCCAGGAGTGAATTGCAGAGATTGGGGTGTAAAAGCAGGGATTCGGGGAAAAGGAAGCAGGGTGGATCCCCCAAGGCAGAGATATTGGGTCAAAAGGTGGATCTCCAAGGAAGCTGCTGTATGAGTGACTCCATCCCTTTTGGGACATGTGGCTAGGAAGAAGGTGAAGAGGGCTGGACAGAGCTGCTCCTTGCTGTGTTCTGTTGCCACAATTAATCCACTGCTAAATGAAGCACGAGGACTGATGGGGAAGCCACTGGCTAGACAGACACTGCTGCAGGGCTGACCCTGGCAAATCCATGCTCCTTCCACACGGGGCCAAGGGCCTCTCAGTTTGTGGAGACTGTCTGCAAGCATTTAAAAATGGTTAATTTAAACCAAGTATTAAATTAAATCCAAAAGCTGTGAGCACATTCTAGAGCTTACCTTCCCAGAGAAATGTGCCAGATTGCTCTCATCACATTGCTCTCACGGAGAAGTGTCACTGAGATGGCAGCTCCCACTGGGAGGGATGGACAGAGCCTTGCACAGGGGTGCCAAGACATTGCTGCAGTTTGCTGAAGACTAAATGGAAAATCCCTTTTGCAGATCCCATCCTCAGTAACGCTGGCCACCAGAGTTTCCCTATCGAGACATCAAAGCCAGGGTTCAGAGGTGTCTCAGTAGTGTAAACCTGGCTGAGATTGGAGATAAAAGTCGACCAAAGGAGAAGCCAAAAGTCTCTGTGGAGAAGGGGGCTGTGGCAAAGCAGAGGCTGGCTGGGAGGAGACTGCACCTCTCCTGGGTAAAGAGCGTCCCTCCAGCTCCAAAGGTGGGTTCCTGGGAGAGGAATGGGTTTATGGATGCCTGGCTGGCCTGTGCAGGGCAGAGTGGGGGAAATCACTGATGCAGAAGGGCAGCAACCACCTCATCCTGCTCTGAGCCCACACCAAGCTTGGTGAAGACCTTTTGGGAAGAGCTCCGACAGCCAACCCTTTTTCCTCCTCGCAAAGGAGCCACTTTAGTTCAACTTCCCATGGCCCAGGAGAGAGGAAAGGCAGGAGGAGGATGCAGAGCACCTCATCCGGCGGGCACCGGGAGGCGGCGGTGCCGGTGCCTGGCCCCGGGAGCGCGGCCCGAGGCGCTTGCCATCTGCACGGCAGCGCTGCCTGGGAACACAATGCAGGGCTTCTTCTGCGCCGCGCTTTCCGGGTTTGTGCTGCAGCTGTGCAGTTTGGATGTTAGTGTTTAAACAAGCTGGTATTACACAGGAAATGGCCACCTCCACAGGCCCCCGCAGGCTTGTAACATGGGGTCATTGTGCTTGATATTAATCACCAGGCAGCCCGCACCCCCGGTGAGGACGGCGGATCACGCCAGAGCCCCGCGTGGGGAATGGGTGAGCATCAGGCTCACCCTGGCATCCTTTGCTCTCCCCACTCTTCACTGCGTTCTTTTTGCCTTGTGGTGATGCCCATGCAGGCATCATCTCTGCCAGGAGCCCTCCCCAGCCCTTGGCCCCGGGGCTGCGGTCCAGCTCGCTGCGCACTTGCACGGTTCTCGCCGCTGCCTGGCCGGGCCGTGTCCGTCGGCGTTGCAGCTGGGCTGCGCTCACACTGACAGCTACATTAAACCTGGAATCCTGAGGCAATAAAAAAGAAATTAACTCTTATTTTTTTTTCCTGTCCTAGTGGAATAAGCAAATGTAAATGTGTCTGTGGGGAAGTGAATGAACCCCCGTTCCGAGGAAAGACCTCGCGCTCACCCCCTTCTCGTTTCCTCGGTTAAAAGCTCTGGGAGCCTCGTCCCTGTACCTGGGAGCTGCGTGCCTGGGCTCAGTGTCAGTAATTCGGGGCCTCCCTCCGCAGAGGGACGTTGAAACTGTGGCACTGTGTGTGCACAGAGCTTCCAGGCACCTGGAACTGCCTGGGCTCTGCACAGGGGCTCCAGCACTGCCGCGCCGTGGGGTGACATAAGCCAGAAATGCCTCGGGGTGGCCGTGAGGTGGTCCCTGGCAGGGGCAGTGGGGAGGAGGAGGCTGACAGGGCTCACAAGTGTTGTGTGACCTTCCAGGGCAAGTGCATGTCCCAGCAGGAGATTCACAGGGCCATAGGTGTCAGTGTGAGCCGTTTGTCCTCGCTGGCTTTGCCAGCAGTAGCAGCTGGTGAACGATCTTGGTGGTGGCAGTGATGGGAGATGTGCTGCAGAGGAGGAGCTGCACCCTAGGGGGTGGCAGAAAATGGTCAGAACTGATCTCTGCAGTGCTGACTCTGCCATCACAGGAGTAAACCAGGGAAAAATGCCAGCACTGCTTCTTTCTTGGCTTTCTAAAGGCTCTGCAGGGTGCTGCTGGGGTAGCAGTGCAGTGAGAGCTGGCTACCCAGGGAGCCAGCACAGTCTGAGGTTTGACTGAAGTGAGCCCAGGGTGGGAATCTGTCACATCCAGGGCAAATGGGAGATGTGGCAAGGCACTGTCAAGCTGTAGGTGAAGGATGAAGTGACAGGGGCTGCTCTCACACTCAGAGGTGCCCTGCCTGGCAGTGCTGCCTGCAGGGAGAGGAAAGGGAACTGCAAGGGCATTAGCAGTGCCAGCTCAGTGACTGTTCCTGTGGCATTTTTCTGACTTTGGATACCAAGCCCTGTGGAGGGAGATGCTCCCTGTATTTTATCTTTGCTGATACCTCTGCACGACCACCGTGGCCCTGCTGTGAATCCCAGTCCAGCCCTGCCACTTCCCTCTGCCTCCCTCTCACCCTCGCTGTCATTGTCATCCCTTGCCTGCAGCTCTGGTTTTTGGGAATATGAGTGAGTTCTCTGCAGTGTGTTTCTTTCCCCTCTCCTCCACCACAGCCCCATACACCTGGCTGTCCTAGCCCCCTGGAAATATCCCCTGCATCCCTGCCTGTCCCCAACACCCCAGTGCTCTCACTCCCCAGCAGTTTTGGGCACTTTTCCCATTCTGTTCCCTGCTGATGCCTCTGCACCTCCTTCATCCCAGCGAGCCCTCGTGGCCGTGGGGCCCCACCAGTGCTATGTGACTGTCCTCAGGCAGCCAAGCCCAGTTGCCAGCAGGGCACTGGGGGAGTGCTGAGCCTCCCAAGCCCTGTGCATCTCCCATGGGCAGAGCTCGCCTTGGAGGTGGCCCAGAGCAGCCCTATCACATCCGGTGCTTGTCTCTGCAGCCTGGGCCGGAGGATAAACTATCAGGGCTGTGGGGCAGTGGATCATTCCTCTTATTATTTTCTTCTTTTGCAGATAGGGGTCGTGGAAAGTTCAGTTCCTTTTAACCCTCGCAGCTCTGTTTATTTTCCAGCTGGTAGCACAAACGCAGCGTTTCCCATTACATCACAAAGGGCCTCGGACAGATCCCTCCGAAAAACGTGTTGCAACTGTTTATTTTTTTCCATATTTAAACATTTCTGACAGCCAGACCTGGCTGAGCCAAGCGATGGAGCTTTGTGAATGAACCCAGCTCCTGGTGTCTGTGACCAGAGGGTTTTGAAGGACCTCTTGTCCCCTGCAGGACGTGGGCTCGGGCTGGCTCAGGGACGTGGGCGACTCTGCCTTACATGTGTGCTGATTACGTGCTGGCCTTTGATTAATGGCTCCTCATTCTGCCTGGCTCCCAGGACGCTCTTGAAAACAAGATGTTTCATTTCAGTGTGCTTTCCTGGTACATTGATTCCCGTAAATAACCGAGTGCAGACTCTGTCCACCTGGAGCAGTTCAAAGAGCAGGGGGCCTCCCTCCAGCCCTGGGCTGCACCGGTCACTGCTGCACCCCTGGGGATGCTGGATTCCCTCTGCTTTTCTCCAGAGGTGTGGGCTGGAGGAGCAGCCTACCAGAAGCACATCAGCCCCAGTTTCCCCTATTTCCTACTTAAATCCCAGTTTACATCTTAAAAAAAAACCTCAATATGTGTGTTTGTAGAAACGGGAGGGAGAAATGCAGTGCGAGGCAGCCTGGTCAGCTGTAATACCCCCATGCTTGTTGCTTGTTTCCCTGCTCTCTCCTCCACACTGGCTCTCTCTGGGGTGCTGGGTTATCCCCAGGTTGTGCTCAGCCGTGGGGATGTGTGATGGGAATGTGTGGGAAGCAGTCCAGTGCTCCTGTGTTTGCACCCTGGACATCATTGCCACTCTGGGAACATGAGACACAGCAGAGGCAGCTTTGCAGGTCACTCATGAGAGTTGCAACCCATGAGCAGAAGCAAATCACGGCTTTAACCCCCCGTGGCTGGGGTTTAACCGTGAAAATCTCTGTGCTGCAGAGCGTGGCTGCAGCACGTGGTCACAGCAGATAAGAGCTGCACGAAGGAGAGGATGCTCCGGGTTGGGGGGTGGATTGGAGCCCTCCAAGAGCCCCTTCAGCAATGCGGGTGTTCGCTCTGTCCTTCCAGCAGGCTTTAAAACAGAGTAACAAGCATCCCTTGTCCCATGTGGAGCGGGCTGGGTTCCTGCCGGCGCCGCACGGGGAAGCCGCTGGGGGCAGGCAGAGATGGGCAGGGCAGCGGCAAGGGCGACATCCCGGGAGCTGTCCCCATGCAGGGGGACGGTGGCCGGGGTCAGCGCTGCCGGGTGAGGGTCACGGTCCCTGCCGGGGGTCGGTGCCAGCGCAGCTGCGCCGGGGCCGTCCCGCGGGGCAGGGCAGCAGCGGTGCCTGCCTCGCCTCACCTCTCTGGTATTCGCTGCAGCATTGCAGGCAACTCCCAACGCATTCCAGCCCTGAATTGCTCACGTCTCTCCTCGTTCTCCCAGGGTCTCAGTAGATGTGTGGGCGACGCTGGCTGACTTCTGTAACATACTGACCACAGTGAATCAGTCGGAGGTGCCCTTGTACAAGGACCCAGATGACGACCTTGCCCTGCTTAGCCTGGAAGAGGATCGGCTGCTCTCGGGCTTCGTTCCCCTGCTGGTCGCCCCCCAGGAGCCCTGCTACGTGGAGAGGACCTCGGACAAGGTCAGCAGTAGGCCAAACATCCCCCCTCGATTCCTCCAGACTTTTATTCTTGGGAAGTTTTCTGTGCAAACGGAACACGATTAAGTCATTGAGAAGGGTGTTAAGGGAAAATATCGACCTTTCAGCCGCTGACATCCAGCTCTGTGTCATGAAAACCCCTCTCGACTTCCTCTGGTGTGTGTGTGCTCGCTGGCATGTTGTATATACGATCATTTCCTCACTTGTTTAAATAGTGCAGCTTGTGTTGGCAGAGCTCTCGGTGCACTCCAAATGGTTTGCATCATGCTTAAAGCACCCTCCCCCTCCCCCCGGCCACAAAACTCTGCCTTAGGAAGGCAGCCAGGACTTTTTTCCTTCTCTAAAGAGGAGAGTGATAAATAGGTGACTAGAGAGAAGCAGACACCATGTGTTAACGTACAAAAGGCTTTTAGGAATATGAAGCATTCCCCACTGCCCGCTCTCTATTTTCTTTTCTTTGCTCTAGGAGCCCATTCTAGGCTGAACTTTCCTTTGGCTGTTTGTTTTTAGAATAATGAAATCAGTTCCCTTGTTGATCTGGGGTTTTGGGTCTGCTCTCTGCCACCACCTGGCCAGGAGGGATCTGGGGGCTTCACTTGGAGAACGTGTCTGAACCTGGTGGGGGAGGGATGGAGGAGGCACAATGGCATTTGTCTTGCACGCCCTTGGAGGCACGGCAGGATGAGAGTGGCTCTCAACAGTTTCCTGCTCAGAGGCAAAACTGCAGCTCCAAAACCGTGGCTCATCTGGGAAGCTGCAGTGTCCCCTCCCTGAGGGGTTGATGCTCCAGGAGGAGAAGTGAGGATGCAGAGCAGGTTTCTGTGGAGAGCCTGCGTGTGACAATGGCAAGGTGCCTTTCCCTGTGCCTCTTCTTCTTCATGACATTGTCCTGAAATGACGGTGAGAAATTCAGGACCTTTCTCACAGAGGGACCCAAAGGTGCAAATTTCTGTTTCACTTCCCTGTCTGCCCCAGCCTGTGCTCACAGCATTGCCTACAGCACGGGAGCACAGGCTCCCAGTAAAACCAGGAGCCCTCTCAGTTTGGGGAAGCAGCTTAGTCCAGGAAGTGTCTGTGGAAGTATGAATTTTCAAGGCTCTATTTGACAGGGTTAATTAAAATTAGAAACCTGTGGTTGCCATTGCTGCCCTAAGATTTGCCCAGTGTGTGTGGTGGCCTCATTGGGATTCTGCTGGGGACAATCCAAGTGTCCCTATACAGAGATTCTTTTCCCAGCAACCACAAACCAGAGCCCCCAGCAGGCAGGTGAGGTGTCTGAGCAGCTCTGGTGCCCTGTAACTTGTGGGAGGGGGTCAGTATTCCCTGAACTCTGCCTCCTCTAACCACACACCAGTTTATTTGGAGTGCCATCTACCTGCCCTGCCAGGCACTTGCACTCATCTTTGTGTCTTTATCCTGTAGCTACACCTGAGCTACTGAGCTGAGTTCTCCTTGTCTCAGCCCATTTTGGTTCTGGTGCTTTGTAAAGAAACTGCACAACTCCACAGGTGGGAGTTGGTGCCCTCACAGCTCAGCACCAGCCCCCCAGGAATTTGGGAATATCAGGCATGATGTTACCTCAGCACTGATCCCAGAGGGAAACAGCCAGGCCTGGCTGTACCTGTACCCCTTTATTTCTTTCTGACCAGAGTTTTTGTTAATGGTCAGACAGGTGAAACAGCAGGGTGTGCGTGTTCACTGTGCAGGGGACACCTGAGAGGATAAAGGGGAGGACAGTGAGTTAAAAAAGAGCTCAACAATCTGATTTCCAAGAAGAGCCTGGATGAGCTGGGGCTTTTCAATCTAAAGGAAATTCGGGGAAAAGGCAGAGAGGAGAACAAGGTGCCCTCCAGCTCTGTGCTGGAAAGCACAGGAAGGAACAGGCAGAAATTGTAGCGAAATAGATTAGGACAGAACTTTAGGAAAGATTTCATACTTCTGGATAGTTCAGCACTTGAGAGCAGCCTCCTTAGTGAGTCTACAGGAACTCTTCAGCCTTGGAGATTTTAAAAACAAGCTAGGTGACTCTCTGAACTTGGATTGAGGTAAACACTTTGGAATAGAAGGCAAAGTGACCTCTTTGGATCATCCTACCCCGTTTTCTGCAATTTGGAGATGCTCTAGAAAGAGGCTAGAGTGGCAGCTGTGTCAGTAAAGTCAAGTGACTACCCTGTTCCACAAATGTTATCCCTCTGCAGCATTAATGAAGGAATTATTGGACTCTGCAGGAGTGGAGTGTTGCAGAAGGCACTGCAGAGCCAGCCAGGACTGAGAGGCACAAACACACACAGGAGTGACTGTGAGCAAAAATCAAAAAGCACTTTATAACAAAGAATTTCCCAACCCAACTTAAACTTGTGTGCCATTTCCTCTCCACCATCTGCTCCTTGCCCTCCCTGGAGCGTGCAGAGCCCAGGTGAATCCAGCTCCTCAGCAGTTCATCAGTTTGAGGCCAGGTTGGACAGGGCTTGGAGCAACCTGCGCTAGTAGAAGGTGTCCCTGTCCAGGGTAGGGGGTTGGAACTGGATGATCTTTAAGATCCATTCCAACCCAAACCATCCTGAGCCTATGGGATGCTTCCCTGGGCTGTTTGCAGGGGAAGGGTGCATGTCTGTGCTGAGCATGGTGGCATTTTGGGATCTGTGTCCCTGAGCCTCCAGCAGGCGATGGCAGCAGAGCAACTCTCTCTGACACTGATTTTTTTTTTCCCATACCATTTTTTCATTGAGTTATTTTTTGCACCCAATTTCTTTCTGTTCTGTTCTCTGTCTTGGCCCAGTTTTCAGCCCAAATTCTTTACTGGAGAGGCAATGAGAATGTACTGCTCTTTATATGGCACAATGTGAATGTCTTGTGGGTTTTGGTGTGCCAGAGTGACTCTGGGTCCCTTTTCTACTACTTGCATGGCTAGGAGGAGACAGTTGGCTTTTACCACAAGGATATCTTACCTTGCCTGCTGATGCTGCAAATCCTTACCCCATTCTTTTACTCTCTAGCTTCTTAATTAATTTGTAACGTTTCAGAGGGAAAGAATCTGTTGAAAGGCACAACTGGAGGGAATTGGGCTTAAAATGGTGTTGGGTTCTTTGCTCTACCAAGAGGGTGGTTGTTTTGTAAGCTGTATAGGACAAACACTGTGCTTCCCACTCCTTTTTGTTCTCCACGTCCCATTTAGCAGATGGAGTGCAGAATTCAGCCAGAGTTTTCTCAGTAAGTTTTTGAGCATTTGGCCTGGCTCTTATTTTGAGTGAAAACGTTCTGACTCCGTTCGCTGCCATGAAGCTGCGCACTCGAATTCCTGCTGGAGCCAGTGGGACACTTAGAGCTTCCCATCGTCTCTTGCACTGTCATTGGAGCTGTAACCAACAAAAGCTGGCTCCGAGGGTGAGCAGAAATCAGTGTTGTTTTCCTGGGTGTGTGTGTTGGGCACATCTCCACTGCAGCTTGTGTGATGGAACACCACCGACCGTACCAGTCAGCAGCAAACTATGCAGCCTGGTGCCTGAGCTGTCAGCTGTGTCTGCAGCCCAAGGAGACACTGCCAGGACCTCCCTCACCCAGCCTTGGACCCCAGGCAAGAGCAGGGAGCAGCAGTTAAGGTCAGGAAGGGGGAAGGTGGCAACTGTGGAGTCATGGTGCTGGTAATGGAAAACACTTGGGTCGTGTTGAGGTTAAAGAGAGTCCTGGCGATGATGCGTGGGTGCAGCCCTGGGAACCTGGGGCATGTCCTGGATTGCTCAGCTCTCGCTGGATGCTGTTGCATCCTGCTCTGCAGTGACCCCATGGAGCTCATGGCAAAGCTGGAAGAAGGCTGCAGATAGCCCTGATGTGGAGCAGAGCAGGGAGGTTCTCCTCTCTGCAAGCCTGAATTGCTCACATCCCTGCAAGCTCTTCATGGGCTCAGCGTGTGCATCCCCCAGGCCTGTGCCTGTGCACACCCTCTGCCACATGCCCCAGCCATGGGCAGATGTGGAGGAGAAAGTGTTAATGTCCCTTCCCACAATAAACCTCTCTGCATGGGGGGTCCTGAAACCTGAGCCTGTCTCTCCTCCCCCAGCCCTGACACACGTTAATAAAAGGTTTTTAAACGCCAATAAAAAGGCAGCAGCCCCAGCTCACCAGGTCCGGGGCCCAGGGTCCTTGGGAAGGCACTTCACAAATGTGTTTTTTGCATTTTCAGGCTTTTGGCTGGTGAATAAGATTGAGGAGAAATACTCCTTCCCCTGATAACAATACAGTGAGACGCAGGATCAGCAGTGTGTGGATTAAAACCAGACGGTGCATGATTAATACATGTGCTTATAGGGCCAGTCACCGTGGTTCCCTCCTCTCAAACAGAAAGGCACTTTTTTTCCTTTCCCTCATGTGCATGCTCATGTGTGGAGTGGACTGTCTCAGATACTCACCACTCAGCTGGTCTCAACCCTGTCTCACCTCACCAGGCAAATGAAAGCCCTAAAACGTGAGGCTCTGAAAATTAATTAGCAATATTTTACTGCCAGAACTACAAGCTGGGTATTGCGGGGCTCCTCTGGCTCTGGGGTGGCCAGTGAGCTTCCCACACTTGGTGCTGTTCCTTGTTTCACTCACCTGTCAGTGCAGATAGCCTAAATCCCAAGCTTTATTCTCCTTAGAAATCCCAAATCTCCTTCCTCTGCACTGTCCAGGCCTGGTGGATAGTTCAAATGTGACCCTCTCTCCAGTTGCCCCAACATGCTTTAGACTGGCAGTAGCCTTTGGGTTAGCTGTTTAGGAGCTAATTATTCTTTAGACTTGGGCTAAAATTAGTCCTGTCTTGTTATTCACTTCACTTATTTATGGTATTTCAGTCTTCCTAAGACTCTCAGAGATCTCTTGGCAGTTTGTAGTTATGTCTGATTCTTCTTGGAAAGGGAGCCCCAAGTTTAAAAGCCCAGGAGGAGTAGCTGTTGGAGTGGCTGGGCTCTGTCATGCCTCTAAACACCAAACTTTTTTGTCCTTTCTGAGACCTAATGACTCCTGGAATGCCAGGGATTAAATCCACCTTGGAATGGCCACACTAGAGTGATTTTGGGAGCACTTTTTGCAAGGCATCAGAGAAAAGGTAGCAAGAGCAGGGCTCTGAGAGCACAAACTCTTTGTAAGCAAAGAGAAAACCCCAGTGAGCAAATGTGTTTTCTCAGCATCCTTTCCATATTCCCATTCCATAGCCTTGGAGCATCTCCCTCCAGCTGGCAGGCAAATGCTCTCAGCCCATGAGAGCGAGAGCTTCCAGCTCGGAGTTTGGTCCAGAGAGGAAAAGGGAAACTGTGAGCAGAGATCGGAGCCCCAAGTAGGAGAGTCCAGTGAGGAGTCATCCTTGAAAAACTCCTTCCATTCCTGCCTGCCTGGGTTTCCAAACAAGCCGTGAAAGATCCCTGCCACAGGCAGCCCTGCTCGGAGCGGGGACTTGGCAGGAGCTGGCAGCCCCGAGGCGGCAGAGTAAGAGATGTTTACATTTTCTGACCAGTATCTGAACTCCATCCCAGCCTCGACCTTCCCTTTCATGTGGTGCCTTTGGATTGTAAAAGGCAATTAAACTAAATTATGGGCCATGTTGGAAGGTGATGTCACGGGGTGATGGAGGGGAGGTTGGATTTTATGCCACCACGAAGGTGGCGTGGGGAGCATCACCTGCTTTGAACTCCTCGGCTGTCCTTGGCATCACCTTGAACCACGAGTGCCAGGGGCTGTGTGGGCACCCTGGGGCCTCTGTCTGCCTTTGTCAGGTGCCTTTGGCACAGTGGGAAGTGCCAGGCTCAGTCCATGTCCACAGGTCTGGGTGGCAGAGGAGGTGCCTGTTGTGCTGCTTTAAATGCAGCATTATAGCAATGGGCACAAGTCCTGTCCAGTGACTGCTGCAACATCTCTTAGAGTTATGCAGAGCATCTCCCAGAGAGGAATCCTATTCAGTTATTGTTTGGCCTCAGTTTTTAATCACTTTTTAAGCTAAGAGAGTTCTGAGGAGATTCTTAAAATTGAGTTTCTGCAGCTGAAGGTAAAGGGAACCGATGACAAACAAGCACTAACACAGCACAAGGACGCTGAATCCAGCGCTGGAGAAATCTGCAATGTGGAATAATAGTTCAGCCTCTTGAAGGCGGGGGGGGTGAGTTAAAAAGAAAAAAAAAAACCCCTGCAATAAATCTAGCGAGTGGAATCTGCGGGAAATGATCCCATCTGGAAAACTCCAGTGCTGGTGCTGCTGAAGGCTTAAGGAGCGATGCAGATCGCAAAAAGCAAAGCCTGCAGTCTGAGGATGACAGGTTGCTTAATTGATGTCCATTGCAACTGGTACTCTGCCAGTTTATGTTGGCCACCTGCCAGCGTGCTGTAATTTTGGGGCCAGGTGTGAAGCGTTTCTGTTCCATCTTGTTCCCAAGCACCTACAGAAGCCTCACACATCTCACTCGAGGCTGCAGCCCTGTAGGAAACAGCTGTACAGGTATAGGTGAAAGGAAATGTCACAGCTGGGCTGGGAGCCCTCCCCTGTGCCTTGCCCAGGGCTGTGTTTGGGGGGCCACCCTCCCCCCCTCCACCCCCACATTGGGCTTGGGGAGGTGGTCACTGTCACAGGCACACCTGCCTGTCTGTCAGCAAGGTGCTTTGAACATCAGGGAGCTTCTGGGAAGAATGTTCAGGTCAGAAACCCCCTCTTCAAAGAGGAGCCCACGGTGGCGTGCGTCAGTTCTGGGAATGGGGAATCCAGCCCGGGAGAGCCCCGGATGCTGGCAGGCTGGGGGAAGCTGTGGCCATCTCCACTGGTTTTTTCTCCCTCATGAAACCACAAGGAAATTTCCAACAGCAGGTCTTGTAGAAAGCACAAACCCTTGATTCTGGAAGGCTGAGAATCTTTCAGGATCCTCAGCAAATTGTCACCAGACCCAGTTTCAGTCGCTGTTAAAAACATGCATTATTTCCCGGCTAAATTTGCTTTGTCTCAGTTTCCAATAATTGAATTTTGCTGTAGGTTGGGAAGTCATGGGTTGTTGCTCTAACTCTGATATGCAAATGTGTCCCAAGTTCCCCCAGTTCCCATCCTGTTTTTTATAAGCTGAATAGATGGAGTGAGAGGCAGGACAGTCTCAGACATGGTTTGGATCCCCCTGAGCTGCTCTCCTGGTGTGTTTGAGCTGTGACTGTCCAGGCTCCACGTGTTGCTCCTCAGGAGGAGGTGACACTGTGCTGTCCCACTCTCCTCTGTACCCATGGACACTCCCAGTGTCCTTCACTCCTTCCTGCAGGCACAATTTGGCATTAACTGTGTTAAATAGCACGGGGTTTGTTCCTAAGTAAGTGACAGCAATTCCAAGCTTTTCCCTGTTACTGAGCTGCTCTCTTGAAAGCTCAGGAGGGTTTGAGCCGGTGTCTAATCTGGTGGCTTTATCAGGAGAGCTTTTCTTTGTCCAGGTCACTGAACCTATTGTTAAGCAGCATAAGCCCGAACAAGCTTCCCTGCGGCCCCGCCAGCACTGCCCTCCTGTTTACGCTGACATTTTAAGACCTCTGCTGACCAGATTTTAATCCAGGCCGTATCCTGTGCACTGCAGTCTCTGGGGCATTGGAGCTTTTCACGTCCTCTCTCCCCGGCCGTGCCGAGCGCTCGGGGCTGCTGACGCACGGCCGTGCCATCGGGCTGTGAAACAGCGCTGGAGGCAGCAGGAGTTCAAAGCCCTGCAGCCCCTTTGCCACAGCCAAGCGTGAACAGATCCTCCCCGTAGCCCTGGGCAGGCAGGGTGGTGAGGAGGAGCTGATCTAACAGCAGCCCCCCCGTGCAGAGCTGGGGTCCTGCTGCTTTGCCCAGTCCCGGGGTTGAGAGCTGTGTGTGGGAACTGCAGTCGCACTGCGAGGTGAGGAACCACCTGCCAAGGTGTTAAGATCCAGTTGCAAGTGTTTTCTTCACCCCCACTGTCAGTGAGAGGCAGAGTGGCTTTGTGGTCTGGGCACAGCTTGCAGGGAAGCACAAGGTGCTGCCTTCCTGGCAGCCTCATATCCTGCGGGGGGGAAGCAGGGAGGGAAGAACCAGCAGCTGGTGGAAATAACCTTCCCTGTCCCTGAAATGCCTCTTTCCTGGCATGGGGAGGGAAGGAGCGCTACCACAGTGCGTGGGGAATTTTCTCAAGTGGCTTGTGATGTTTCCATGCCTTCCTCCCCAGCCTTGGATGCACCACTGCCTCTCCTCCAGGCTCATCTTGGACAGGGCGCTTCAACCACAGCGAGAGCTCCAAGTGAATCAGGGTGTGAGCTGTGCACGTGCCCCAGCACATGTCAGGTCCTCAGCCAGCCCTGCACAGCTTGGCTCTGCTGTCAGCTAAAGGCTCTTTTGCAGTGTTTTCTGGAAGTGAGATGGGATCATCAGCTCGAGGCAGAGACTGACAGGATAAATCAGCCTTGTCCCATGCCTGGGGTTGGATCTTTCTGTGCAGATCAGGTGATGCTCGTTGTCCAGCATCCTCATTTGTGTTATGGTCAGGCCAGGTTTGTGTAATGAGATGGGAAACCTACTTGTGTTTGGTCCTTTTGTCCTAAAAGCTGCTTCCAGAGGTTCAGCACAGATTCTTGGGAAACGGGAAATGTCCTATTCAAGAAACTCGCTGACTGTGTGTTCCTGGAGTTGGGAATAGTGGAGTGACCTAGGAAAGGAGAGTCAGACCACGTACAGCACCTCCTTGGAGCACTCTGTGTGCACCCTTCACTTCCCTTGGGATTTTGCAGTGGGAAATGGCCTTGTTTCTGCTGTCCCAGCATCCAAATAGCACAAAATCTGCCACCTCTTGGCAGGACATCAGGCCCAGAGAGTGCACAGCTCTGGCTGTGCAGAGATATTGCCATAGCTTTAGTGTACTTGGAATGACATATTAGAGCCCAGACCTGTTGGAATTTGCTGATTAGTCTATAAGTGTATTGAAAGGCCTCATTAAAACACCATTAATGCTGGATTCCCTCCCAATGAGCCATCTCTTATTGCTACCCAGAGAAACTCTGAGGAAATGGAAAGGCTGCTCTGGCTGGCTGAGCTGTCCCTGGGCATGAAGCATGGCCTGAGACAATCTCTGTGCTGCTCAGGTGTTAATGTGTGCTTTGGATCACATGAGAGCTCCCTGGGACTCAGGGTTGCATCTTTGCCTTATACTTTGCCAGCTGGATACTCTGCCACTGCTCAGACTCTTCTTTCAGGTACTAAACTCAGTCCTTGACCTGACTCTTGGCCTCTCCCCGTGGCTCAGCTTTGGAGGGACTCTCTTTCATGGCACTGCTTTGTCTTTGCCCAACTGAAATGCTTTAATCCCATGTGAGGGCGAGGACGGCTGTGGTATCCACCAAGGCAGCTATGGGAAGGACCTCAGGAAACCCGAAAAAAGACCCAATTAATAACTCCTCATTGTTATCCTGAATAAGAAAGATCCACGTCCTGCAGAGCTTGCCAAAGAAGTGGACGGGGTGGAATGCAGGGAGTGGTCAGCCCAAATAACAGATGGGGATCTACTCTGTCTCTATGGGAGACGGAAGGTGACCTCTGTCATTGAGCTTGGAGTCTGCTCCCCACGTTTCTGCTCCCAGCTGGAGCTTGTGTTGTTTTTGTGGATGCCAAATCCGTTTGCCAGCTCTGGGCTGGGGCTGGGTGAGGTTGGAGAGCTCAGCTCCCGTGGCAGGACAGAGCTGTCACCCTCAGTGCCCTCCTGCTGTCACACCCCAAACCTGAGAGAGAAGAAGACACCACCATAATCTTATTTATTGGTTTGGGTTTTTTTTTTTTCCTCAAAGTCATTGAAGGCAAAGCACTTCCCAGGCATTAATGAACATATCTCCACAACACGTTGTGACAGAAGGAAAAGCAATTTCCTTGTTAGGGATTGGCAACAGAGGTACACGGGGCTGAGGGACCGAGCTGGTCCCACAGGAAGCCTTGGCTTCAGGATGAGAACAAACCCCTGATACCCAGGATTTCAGGCCAGTGCCTCAGCCCCAGGCCACCCATGTCCCTGAGGAAGACAAGGGGGTACTAAGGGAAGGTTCATTGGGAAACATTAAAATTCTTCCCAAACACAGACCCCCCATGAGCAGCTTGACTGCTGCTGGCCTGGCTGGATCTGTGGTGGGACATGAAAAATGTTGGATATTTAATCTAGCAGATAATTTAATCGCATTTTTCCCCATAACATATTTGCATATATTTCCTTAAACATAAGGTAAAAGCCATAATTTATTTAAATTAACAAAATTTGCCTTAACATTTTACATACCAGCATTTTACATAAAGCATTTTCTCCTCCATATGTAACAAATATTTGTCTGTATGTTTATATATTATGAATAGTGACAACTGTAGCTCTTATTTGTAGTCATTTCATTGATTTATTTTTTTAAACTTTCCCAAAGCTTCATTGTACTTGGAATAGGTAGATGCACATATAAACACAAGCTCTCAGTATGAAGACAAATGTGTTTTCTGAGGAGTTACTGCCTGCCTGCTCTGTGAACAACAGAACAGATTTACATTCTGGTTCCGTATTTATCTTAAGCATAAACGATGTGCTGTTTATTACAGCAGCCATTATTAGGGAAGGAAGCTGATTTATGCCCACGCACAGAAAATGATGGAGTTTGCTACATCCTTTCCAGAGCTGTTTCACTTCACCTGATACCTGTTCCACGTGTCATTCCCATGGAAAAGTGGCCCTGGAGCAGCTCCCCAGGGTGTGTCAGGGACGTGCCTGTAGCTGTGCATTTCTGGAGCTGAGGCAGTGACCTCCCAGCTGTCGGTGACGTGCCACATGTCTGGTGCTGAGGTCACTTCTGAGGATCATTTTTGCGCTCTGAAGTCACCCAGATGCTTCTCGAACTTGCACCCATTGCCAGTTTTTATTATTAGCTCCCTCTAGTACCAGTAACTTTTTTTAGTTGTAATGAGCAAAGATTTAATCAGTAGTGATCTGAGCTTTGCAGAAGCCTCGTGGCTGACATGCTCTCGTCAGTCCAGGCTGTGGGAGCTGAATTTGCTCAGCACTTGCCTGTGTTCACACTCAGAACTACAAATTGAATTTAGATCTGAGCATCCTCACCAATTTCCCTGTGACTTGAGTTAGTGACTGTCCTGATGTGGGGAAGGAGAGATCCTCCAGGTCTCCTCATTTGGGAAGTGTGGAAAACCTGCTAAACATCCCTTTCTTCCCTGGAATCACTGACCCTGTGGAGGTAACAAAGCCCTCACCACAGCCACACTTTGTTCTACAACATCCTCCCCTTTCCAGGGTAAAATCCACCACTTTGGAGAATGGTTTATTTAAATGAGGGAGTCTTTTTATGTGGGTTTTTTTTGTGCAAAATGAAAAATCTTGGCATGGTGAAGTGTGAGGACAGGAGAGAATTTGCTGGAAATTCTGAGAGACTTAGCATGCATGTGCTAATGGGATGTAATTTCCACCCTGCCATGTCTCTCCTCATACAGACTGAAGGGCAGAGGTTGTTCCTCCTCGTGATGAAATCCTGGAAGCCTGGTTTACATGGCTTCAGGGCAGCCTGGTGAGGAAACCTGGCAGCCTGTTACCCTTCAGAGATGCCCCATCCTGTCCTGGGCAGTGCCACCCCTTCCTGCTGGCACCTCACTCCTCCTGGAGCTTGCTCCCTCGGGCAGAATTCCCACTTTTCAGCGCTTCCCAGATTTCACCTCGGTTTCCCCCTTTTTAATAGGAATGTTTGGCCTCTTGCACTCAGGCTCGGGGAGGAGCAGCTTGTTTCTGTAGCTGGCCTGGTGCCAGATGTCATCACTTCAGGCAGTGCCACGCTGCACATCTTCAGCAGTTTGAAATGGAGAGACAGAGAGAGACAGATAAGATCAGCAGCTTTAGGTGATGGCATTGTTTCAAATAAACCATGCATGACCCAAAGCTTCCACTTCAAATGGGGAATGAAATTGCTTCATCCTTTGACAGCTTGCTCCATGAAAGAAATTTATCTTCACTTAATTGCTTCAGATCCCAAGAGGCTGTGTACAGTAATTTCTAGGAGATAATTATATCAAATTAAAAAAAATATGTGACTATCCGACTGCTGAGCATGAATGCAGTGGCCAGAGAGCAGGGAGGAAAGAGGCACCACAGCTGAGCCCTGCTCACAGGATCCCTCTCCTCATGGTCAGCAGGCACTTGGAGAGCACAGGAGAGTCTGCCTGCAAGGGATTGCGAGCTTGGAGCTGAGCAGAGAGCTTGGAGCTGGGAATTCTGCTCTCCCAGGACATCTTTAGGAGAAGGGAAACCTTTGCTTCCCTGCTGGGGCATGGCAGGGATGCGTGTCACCCGTGCCTTGTCCCTGGTGGACAGAACACCTCGCCAGGAGAGCTTGGCAGTGCCTCCATCCGGTTCCTTCTCCCACGTGGATGTACAGTAGAGCTGAGGAACAAGAAAGCTTGTTGATTTAAAAACATGTATATTTAGAAGCAGAGTGTAAACTTCCTGCCCAGGCTGGGATTGGATTCTTGACTATGTTTGAGTTTCCAGTTTTCATTTCCTTTGCCCTCATACTTAACATTGTGTATCTCCCAGAGTGTGCCCCAGACTAATCTCTCTCTAACCCTCCCTTGCCCCGCATTTTTCTGCCATTATTTGCACATCAGTTCCAACTCTTCCAGGAAGCAGCATATCTCCTGATTGTCACTCCATGCCACGGCTTAGCCTGGGCTCCTGCAGGTCTCCTGTGTCCCTCTGGAAGTGACCTCAGACCCCAGCCAGCAGCAGATCCGAGCTGGGGACTGCAGCAGGGACAGAACTGCTGGCAGTTGCCATCCCTCAGAGAAAGATGGGCTCTTGGCACGGGTTTGAAATCCTAAAGGGACGTTCATTCCTCTTGTTAGCTCATGGGAAACAGTCACTGACCAGTCCCAGCAGGGGTAAATCCATCCTTTAAATCTTCTCTTTTCTCCTTCACATCAGCTTCACGCCCTCCCTGTCTGCTCCTTGTGACAGCTCCTGCCCTGCCATTGCCTTTACAGCCCATATCCTGGGGACAGAGAGAAAGTTGTTCCCCCTAGGGCTGTGACAATTTTTGTGTGTGATCCTGCGTGGGCTTTGAAAGGGTTGACAACAATCCTGAGCCAGAAGTGAGCTCCTCCCCAGCCCTGTGATGTGCAGGCTGGTGTTTGAAGTGCGGTGCTGCTTCAGCTGTTCCCAGGAAGTCTGCAGGGGAACCGTGTTTGTACTAACCAGGTAAAGTCCCCATGTGTTTCTGGAGGGGATCTGCTCAATGGGCTCTTTGATGTCATCTCAGTTTTTGGACTTACATCAAGTAAATCTAAGAAAGAAAAAGAAATGTTTTGGCTTAGCCCAGAACATTTGCACCTGAGCAAGATGACCTGTGGCTGTGCTGGTGTCTTAAGGGAGAAATCCGTGGCCACCAGTAGAGCTGTGGCCTGGAGCAGGGAGATGGAGACTTCTGCTCCCAAAAGCTGCCTGGGTTGTCTCAAGTGGTGGGAGAGTTGACACAAGTAAAAATGCTCCTCTAAGCAGTCCTCAAACATAGCACTGTCCCCCTGTGCTGATCAAGGTGCTGCTGATGGTTAATTTTATACCACCCTGAGTGCAGACAAAACTGGGTAGTTCAGGCCATTTGTGCCACGCAGAACAGCCTCTCCCATCTCCCTGTGGCTCTAGAGCCCTGAGAAATGTTATGTTGGGATGGCTGCCCCTAAACATGCTCAGATTTCATGTGTTGTCTCCTTGTTCAGACCTCACGGTGCTGCCATGAGGTTTATATTGAGTCATGGGAGTGTTCAGTTGCAGGGGGTTGGAACCACATGGTCTTTAAGGTCCTTTCCAACCCAAACCATTCTGAGATTCTTGGTCCTGCCTGTCCAAGCCCAGCTCCCTGACAGGTCACACATCCTGATCTTCAGCTCTAGCTTGTTGTTACCTTTTTTTAATTTTTTTGTAGAGATGTCGTGACAAATCCTGGCACATCACAATGGGTAGCAGCTCCCACTGATCTCCCTGACAGCCTCTGCAGCCCAAATAGCCTTTGTCCCTCTGTGTCCTCCTTCTGGGAATGGCAGAAGCTGGCAGAAGAGCATTTAAGAAATGGAGTATCCAAGGAGCTCATCTGGCTGGAAGCTGCTGCTCGCAGCAAAGTCGGCATTTTTGTTTCAGAGGCCACAAGTGAATGAGTTAATGATGATCCCAGATGGCTTCAGACTTTGCCTCTTGCCACCCCTTCCTGTTCCCCCAGGATCTCAGATGGTGGCGGGAGATGAAGTAAAATTCTAGAGTTTATTGTAAAGTTCATCCCTCTGCCTAAATCATGCTGGAACTTGCGTGTGCTGTGTTGGCAGCTTCAAGGGGATGCTACCTGGTAATTAATTAGTTGTCAAGAGACAGCCCAGAGCTTCCAAGTCTTTATATTCTTGCTAATAGAAATTGCTCTGATTACATTTTCCCCCTTGGCTGGAGGGATGAGGAGCGGGAGCGATGGTCCACGGGCAGCTGGAGCACGCCTGCCTGGCCTTTGTTGGGACTCCTCTGAGCGTGCTAGCACATGCTTCCATGAGCACAAACCCTGAGGGAGCCCATCCTGAGCCAAGGCTTTGCCAGCCTCTTCTGCTCACGTTTCTCATCACACACTTCCCCTGCCTTTGCAGGTGAGCCCTGCCACAATTTCCCTTCAAGCTGCTCCTCGAGGTCTTCCCTTGGCATCACTGTTCCCTTCCCCTGCCCAGACAGAGGTGCTTTGCCTGTGCTTTTAGAGCCCTTTTTTGTAGAGAAACATTCAGTGTCTACAAGGGTTCCTGGTGTTTTCCCTCAGCCTCACTTCTGTTTCTTTTTCATTTTTATCTCCGTGTTTCTGCAGTTAGTTGTCAGCAGATGTAGGATTTTACCTGCAGAGTGTGGTCGGGGAGCAAGAGGTGCCTGGATTTTGGCCTCAGCCAAGCAAGGCACTGATCCGAAGCTGGGTTATCTTACCCAATGGTTTGTTAAAGAGTAATTTCCAATTTTCATGCAGTAGTTTATGTTTTTCCCATCTCTTTTGCAGAGATTCTCTGCTGACAGTTCCCCTTCTCCTCCTCTCTGGCCAATGTCTCCCAGCAGCCTGACACCTTGAGCAGGCTCAAAATCAGAATATGAGGAGCTGAACTCCATCATTCATCCTTTTGCTTCTCTGGTCAGCACCACCACCTTGGGGGCAGCAACGTGTGACACCCCAGCTCTTTGGGAGGTGTCACTCCTCCCTCTGCAGCAGGTCACAGTCATTTTCTGTTTCAGCCTAAACTCAAACCTTCCCATGGCTGCAGGGAGCAGCTGCCTGGGCAGGAGCCTTTGGGCTCAGCACTCTGGAAAGAAGCAGCCCAGCCCTTCTGGCAAGTGCAGAGCCCAGCCCACGGGTGCTGCAGCTCCTCGGAGAGCAGCTCTGCCCTGGCTGATCCCAGGAAGGCTCCCGGCCGGGGATGCAGCGTGGCTCTGCCGGATGCTCTCACGCCTGCCGGGGCCGTGCCTTCCCTTCCCACCCCCGGGGAGCCCCGGGAGCCGGGCTCTGACCCACCTTTGCAGACATATGGTCCCTTCTCTTTGTGTTTGGTTTAGTGTGGGAGGGCTCCACGCTGAACTCGTGGAGCTTTTAAGCTATTGTTAGTGCCGACCCGGCCTCGCAGCAGCCGTGGCAATTTTTCAGGCATGGCCCCATCCCTAACAAAGGCAATTAGGATGCTATTCTGTCGGAGCTTTGGGGATGAGAGATTTCTAGTGTCTGGAAGGAGCAGTCTGGAAAGGGCATAATCTAATGCAGAAGATGAAGACAAAGGCATTTTGGAGGCAGGATGTGGGGAGAACCGGGGGCATGAGATGCTCAGAGGGCAGAGCTGCTGCAGGATCAGGGGTGCAGGAGCCCAGCAGCTCGAGGTGCAAGGGTGGAGTGAGCAGGAGAGCAGCAGAGATGCTGCTCTGGGCAGGTACAGGGAGGTGTTTCTGCTAGGGTGGGGTGAAAGGAGAAGAGCTGGGGGGAAGGGGAAAAGTTGGGTGCTCCGTCCTTGGGCAGGAAATGGTGGTTCTGGTGAGAAAAGTGTGGGGTGGAAAAAGCCCCAAGGTGTGACAACCACCAGAGTGTGACCCTGCAGAGTAGTGAGCAAAGGAGATGGAGGTGACAGTTGGGACAGGAGTGTCACAGGGCTGTCGAGTGATCTTGGAGGTGGCACAGGAGGGCTGGGGGAGCAGGAGAGGGTCACAAGGGCCACCAGCACCATGTGGTTTGGTGCGATTCACCCAGGGCGAGGCAGGAGGCCGTTCCCAGTCACAGGGCTCGAGTTGTATTTCTTGCTGCTGGCTCCTTCCTCGCTTGGCTTTTCCAGCATCTGATCTGAGTGTTTGTTTGCTTCCAGTGATTTCAGTTGTTTTCTATTTTAGCTCCTGACCCCGAGTGCCTGGGCTGGGGCAGGCAGGCACCGTTTGAAAGCCGCCACTTGGCGGCAATAACTGTTCGAGCCGTGGAGCAGCACCCATCTAACCCCTCTTTTCACACACTCGGAGCTTCCCAAACATTAACCTTTGGATTAAAATTTTCCATGCTTGGTCTCTCCCCAGATGTGATGTCTGAGCTTTGGTTTGGGTTCATGTTTTTCCTGTTTGCTGGATTCGTATTATGGGAGAATGAAAGAAATACTTTTCCCATTTACAAAAAAAAAAAAAAAAAAATTATAGTCTTCATTTATTTGGGTTGGTTTTTTTTTTTTTTTCATTCGGGGATTCACCAAAAATGGTTGAAGTTTGAGGCCGAAAATAATTGGCTTGGCTGCAGCAGGCTGTTGTCACGGCACTCAGGGAAGTGCCACAACTCCAGATGTGTGACACCGTGGGTACCACCAGCACAGCCTGCACAGCCCACTCCAGGTACATGCAGGCACTGCCAGCAGAGCCAGGAGAGCCTTGCTGTGAGTCAGCCTGAGTAACTCCAGATCTGGAAGAGGGCGTCTGGCTTTTTGTTTTTTAGAAAAGAGGAGGAAAAAAAAAAGTTGTTTTTCAGGCTGCACATGCAGGCTGCCGATGCGCCGGGGCTGCGCAGGCTCCCGGGCCGGGCTGAGTCAGGCTCAGGGCTTGTCACCGTTCCGTCCCCAATCCCCCATCCCCAATCCCCCGCTCCCAGCACAGCTCAGGGCCTGGCTGGGGGATGACGTGCTGGGGACACGGCCCTGAGCTCACCTCGGAGTGGCAGGGCTCAGCTGCTGTCCCAAGTCCCCTGTGCAGCGTGGCTGTCACTGCCCTCCTCTGCAGCACAACCTGCCTCATTTCATCTGATATCACTGCAGCGTTCCTTGTCCTGAAGCCAAACACTCAGATCCCACTCCTGACACCTTCTTGTCCACCTTGGACAATGCTCTGCGTTTCCCTGCTTTGATTGTTTTTTATTTTTTGCTGGCTGCTGCACCCCTCCTTTGTGCTCCAAGTCTGCTCGCTGCTCATGGGGTGGGGACCTGTGCTGCTCACACCAGCGCTTGTAATGTCTGGCCTGCAGCTCTGCCAGAGGCCAGAATTGGCTCTCAGTGCACGCCTGGATCGCAGGGACGGTGTTAGATGGAGGGTGGAGTGAGTGAATACCCCTCTCTTCCTACTGTGCTTTCAGGAAATGTCTCTAATGCAGCTGTAAGTGTGAATGAAGTCAAAAGGATGGATCGGTGCCCCCGCTCCAGCCCACCCCACTTGTCGGGGCCCATCCAGAGTCCCCACCCTATTGTTCTGCTTCAGCTCCTCCGTTTCGGGGCAGGGGCCCTGCTCTGCACTCAGCATCCCACTCCCGAGAGGAGGAGCTCTCCCAAAAACAAAGACACAGCGAATAGTTTTCCTTTCCCCATGAAGCCAACGTTCCAATTCCTCCTTCCCTTCCCTAGGTGTGTTTGCAGCTCTTGGCCCAGCTGGAAGTGAGCAACTGCGAGACTCGGGCCATTAATCATTTGCCAGAAGAGCTGAGTATTGGGTATAAGTAGCAGAGCTGTGCTTGCTGCTTCCTTAAAGCAGAGCAGGATCCTTGTGGGCCAGAGCTCACAGCCAGTGCCGAAAGTTACCTCTCTGGTAGGCTAAGAGAGCATGTCCTGCTTGGAGCAGCCCCTCCTGGAAGAGGACATGAGCTCTCAAGCACAAGAACGTCATCGGGAGTCCCCTAAGTGGCAGCATTTCACTGTAAAGCAAAATAGAGCGTTTGTCCCTCCCTGAAGTGGCTGCTGGAAATGGTGAGAGGCGCTTCCCGCCCTGCCCCGAGCCGGGAGCGTGCTGCCAGCGCGGTTCTTGAGGCGGGGGGGAAATGCCAGTGTTGGTAATATCTTTGGGGCTGCGGTGTTGCAGCCAGCCAAGCTGTGGTGGTATTTTTCTGGTGTTATTCCATTGCCTGCTATATCCCCACCCTCTGTTTTCAAGGGAATTCAAGGCTGGCCCCGACGGAGCAGCCGGCAGTTGGAGGAGCTCCTCCCTGCACGTGGCAGCCCCGCGAGCTGCCCTTTCACCAGGGCTTTGTTAGTTCAAAGCAAAGCTGCTTCTCTTTCCACTTCCAAAGCTGAGGAGAGGCAGAGTGCCCTGAGCTTCCCAGCAGCATCCAGGGCTGGTGAGGCGTGCGAGCAGCACCGGGGCAGCTCAGCATTGACGTTTGCTCCGTCTGGCTGCTGGTTTGTGGAGCAGAGGTTTCTCATCCCATGGCTCTGACTCAGGTATCTGTTTCCTCTGATGTGGGCAGCCATCACTGGAGCTTTTGCCCTGGGCACACTGTTGTTTTGTGTCCCCTAAAGGGTGGTGAGAGTTGTGGGAGAGCTCCCTGAGTGCTGCCACAGCTGGTCAGTGCTGTGGATCGCTGGGATGGGAAAAGCAGAGTTGCAGGAGCAGCATCTCCATATTCTAAAGTTCCTTTGAAATAGGTGGGATGAGCATCCAGTTTGTGTCCTAGACTAAAAAGTCTGAAGGAAATTAAATATACTCACAACTTGACTCAAGCCAGTGCTGCACTTTAACTCATATTTTGGGCTGCTGCTGGGTGTCAGCTCAAGGACCCTCAGCTCTCTGCTCCCCATCCAGCTCCATGTAACAGCAGCACCGAATTCCTTTGGCACTGGATCCTTCAGAGGGATCTTTTATGGTATTTATTTAGCTGCATTTTCCTGGCCTAACGGCCTTGCCTGAATTCAATACCATTGTACCACTGGCACTAACCACTCTGACCAGTTTACCTAGAGAAGGATCCCAGTTCAGCAGGTTGGGATTATCACCTGCTGAGAATTGCTGGTGTTTGAGGAAGTGAAAACCCCCGTGGGGAGGCTGTGAGCAGTGGCCAGGTGGGAGCTGTGCTGCTTTAGGAGGTTTCAGCGGTTCTCATTAAAACAGTCTCCTGTAGACTCAGTTTCCTAAAAGAAGAGGAGAAAATTCCAAACGCTTTCATCCCAGTTCAAGTATCCACCAGGGCAGGGAACTGTGGAAGTTATGGTGGGATCTCAGATGACATTCTCTGGAAAGAAAACTTAATAGAGTGCAAGTATGAAATGCTCAGGCCAGAGCAGCTGTGCCCTCTGCAAGGGCTTGGCCGGTGCCTGCACCTCTCCCTCGCCTGTGCTGAGCAAGGAAGGGCAGAGAGGGGGAAATCAGGGGTCTGCTGGAGGAGCCCCTCCACTCTGAAAGCCTTTGGCACCTCCGTGAGATATTTAAATGACAGACAGACATATAGGGATCTGTAAATACTCATTTGGTGCCAACTAAACCACAAAGAAGATACAGCATTTGTGGTCCAAGGAAGTTTAAATATTTGTGGTCAAACTTAAAATTCGACATAAAACTCTCATCTGCGATGGAAGGCGGCCAGGAACTGCATGGAGAACGTATAAGCTGTGTAAACTCACAGAAATGGCTTCCCAGCCAGCTCTGCCAGGACCAGGCAGAATATTCCAGCTTTTGCCTCTCTGCTTGAAGCAGAGGTGACACTGGAAGGGCAAGAAGTGGATGGTGCAGGCTGGGCAGGTGGGGGCTGTCAGGGTGAGTTTTGGTTTGCACCTTTTTAGTGCTATTTTTATATTGTAGATTGCCATCCCTGCTCCCCCGTTCCTGTGTTGTCACGCTTTTCCTTCCACCACCCAACTTCCCACTGTCACAGCACTCTGTGACACTGGTGCTTTGTCCTGTGGGACAGGAATCCCTGAGTTACTCTGTGGGTGAAATCATGGGGCAGTTTCTCCTTGTTTCCATAGGGCAGTCCTTGGGAAAGAGTTTGTGCTGTTGATAAATCTTAAAGGTTTCCTCCTTGTGAGCCCCCAGCAGGGCCAGCTCCCTTCTGCCACTGCTCCAGAGACACATTCTGGAACAGGGAGGGTGCCAGATAACCACAGCCCTGTCCCCACAGCACAGGCAGCCTGCACTGGGCTCCTGCCCTTTTTTTTTTTCCTCCACGTATCCTGCAGAAAGGGCTCTGTCTCAGGGCACTGTCGCAAGAGCGCCCTGAGATTTGTAATCGAGATGTTGGATTGAACATTCATCAGCCGCATTTCCCAAATTCCAGGAGAGACAGATCCCAGTCCTGGCACAGCAACACGGTCTCTAGTCACCAGTGTGGCCTCACAAGCAGATGTACCCAAAAAACACCCGGGCTGGAGAGGTGTGGGGGTGGCCCTGCCTTGTCCCCAACGCCAGCGTCCCCTGCAGTGGTGGCCTCAGAGGAAGGGCAGCGTGCGGCTGCTGAGAGCAGAGCGGTCGCCTTTCCCTTACTAAGCAATCCTCCCTTCCTCCACCGAAGAGCCTGCTAACCACTTTCTTATCTGTCTGAACTCTGCAAAACAATCTCTGGCAAGGCAGGCATCCTCCGAAATGGCAGAGGAAATAAATTCCCCCAGTCCCCGAAAAGGAAAAGGCTGGAGGCTCCTGCGGCAGGGAGAGCAGCCCATGCCCTGTGAAAGCTGTCAGTGGTGCCATGTTGGCTTTGCTGAGGATAAGGAGCTTGCTTTCCTCCTTCCCCAGCCTGGGACCACGGGTTAGGGGCAGGATTTTAGGGATTTGTCTTCCTCAGTTCATGTTCCGGTAGGATTTGCAAAGGAGGAGCAGAGCAGGCTTCTTTGGACTTGGCTTTACTCTGTGGCCTGAGTAAAGGCCACTTTTTCTCCTTCTTTCCTTGGGAAGTTTGGAAGTGCTGGGAGCTGGGGTGGGAGACAGGAAGGCACTGAGGTGGCTGTAGCAGGGAGTCCCTGTGTGTGACTCACTGTTTCTCCAGGAGTCATCTGCCTCTTTCACAGCTGTGATTTTTCAGCCCCTTGTTGACATGACAGACAATTAAAATGTGTGGTCCTGTGCTCAAGGCTTCACCTTGAAGAGCAGAAATGCCCTGCATGTGTCACTGCTGTGGGGATCAGCACATGTGGGCATGGTGGGTGGAAGCAAATTCTTTCTCCAGTGAAAATTCCTGCAAAAATCCCTGCAGTGTCTTTTGGAGGCACCATTTTGCTCTGTAGAGGAGCCCATAGCCCTTGCTGAGCTGTTGGCAGCAATGCCTGAGGACATGAGGAGATTTAGACACTCACAAACCAGCTGAAACATCCCCATTACTCACTGGCAACTTTCTGCATCCCATCATCTTCTCTGGGACTGCTCTGGTGGGGGTAAATTTAAACAAACTGAAGAGCCACCTCCTGCCTACGAGGTGTTGGATGCAGCCTGGAGCCAACTGCTCCATGCTGCAAATGCTGCTGCTCCCTGGATCTGACAATGAAGTTCTTTAGCACATTTAACAGGTGAGTAAGACATTAGAGCAACTCTTTCCAAGCATCAGTGAAAGCCAAAAGCTTGGTTTGGAATCCAGCAGGAACTTTCCTCTCCAGGCTGTGTAGCTCCAGGGAAGCAGTTGGTCCCGGGCTGGGCTGTGTCAGCTTTCCAGGCCATCCTGGGCACAGGAACTTTAGGTGGATCTGGAGGATGGTTTTTCATCTGGAACATCTGCTTTGGCTTTGGTGTTGACTCTTCCACAAAATTAACTAAAGGTTCCTGCAGGACCCTCAGAGGTATTTTGGCTCCAAGCCCCAGAGCTGCTCACAGCTTCCCCTATGTCACTGAGACAGAATCTCACCCTGATGTCCTACAGCTGCCAGCAGTGACAGGTACCAGAACCTTGGCAGGAATCTGTGCAGGCTACTCAGGGCTTCTTATGGTCTGACCCCAAAAATTGGGTGACTCAGCTCGGATCCATCACTTTGCACCTTTATGTCACCCATGTGTATTCTCTGCATCACTGCATTGGATGAGGCAAGCCCAGCAAACCCTGGTGATGGTGGGCAGCTGGCTCCCTTTCCGTGCTGCTTTCCAGCTTTAAAGGCCAGTCCTGGCTGAGCTGTGTGGCCTTTAAAGCTGGAAAGACGGAGGTGTTTGCCAGACCAAAGCACATCTGCTGTGATGACTCGTCTGAGACTGTGTGCCCCAGTGCAGGGGCTGGAGCTGTGCCTGTGTGAGGCTCAGGATGCTGGGAGAGAGTTTAGGATAAGACATGGCCACATTTTCTCTTTGGAGAGTGGTTCTGCAGCTGTGGCCACGGGGAAGAGCAACTGGAATGGTTCTTCTGGAGTTCTCTGTCTTCCTTGGGTGTTTTCTCGTGCTCCTCTCTGTGATGGAGCATCTGGCATGGATGTGGCAGATCCTTTCCCCAGATGTGCTCTCTGGTTGGTGCACAGGATGCAGCAGTGAGATCCATCCAAGCCAGAGGTGCCTTGGTTTGGTCCCTGCTGCAGCCACAGTTGCTCTCTCGGGTCACACACAGCGTTGCAGGCATGTGGGAACCGTGTCCACCCAGCCTGCTTGTGGGATTAGTTAAAATTAAAAGTTTCTCTGAGAGATCTGTGCTGCAGGCAGCTCTCAGCTGCTGAAACCAGGGTTACACCCAGCTGTGAGTGCCTCTGCCCAGCTGGGATGGACACCTTGGTGCTCCCTACCCAGGTGGCCAAACCCCTCCAAGCTGTATTTGGGGCTGGGCAGAGCAAGGGGCTCTTCGGGTGGGGAACGACCCTGGGGGAGTTGGGCTGTGATGAATCCAGGGTTGAACCCGGCCCAGCTTCTGTGCAAGCCTGTGAGATTAAAACTCAGAAGGGACGAGAGCAAAGGAGGTGCTTTCCTCTGTGCTCCTCCTCCGAGCTGGCTCCCCAGGGATGGGAGGAGGCGGCCCAGGGCACAGGGCAGCATTGAGCCATGGCCTGCCTGGATGTTTTGGAGGGTCAGTGCAAACATTTCAGCTGGACAGTGCAGTTGCTGCGTGGTTTAGATTGTTTGGGGCTCACTTGGTCTCAGCGTCGTTCAGCTACTTCAGCTAAGACATGTTTAAAATGATGTGGCAAGAACAGTGTTATCCCCACGCTGGATCGTGCTGGAGCTTGGCTCTGAGTCCCGGTCCTATCCCGTTCCCATCTCTGAATCTGGGATGGGATCTCTCCATGCTATGACTCAAACTTCTCATGTCCTTTTCCCCTTCTGAATCCAGCTGTCAGGATGTTCTGGTGTCTCCCCCTCGCACATAGGAATGCAGAGCCGGCAATGGCAGCCTGTCCTCCAAAAAATCACTTCTCCAGAGCTGCTGCCTCCTGTTTCCTTATGGAATCTCAGGTTTTGCCGAGGGAGAAGCTGCCAGGATCCCTCCACACATCTCCAGCATCAGTGTGGCATTGCCAGAGGCTGCTGTGAGCGTGGGGCAGCTCTCTCCAGACCATGTCCCCCCCCGGGATGTGGTAAGTCCCCGCGGCTGAGCAGGGCTCCCCCGGCCAGCTGGCTGGGCTGCCGGAGGCTCTTTGGACTAGCTGAAGGAATCTGCATTCCTGCCTCCCAGTTGTTTGCTCTTTAGGACGCTGTGTAAAATTAACAAGTTGTAAAAGTTGATTGAAGGCGGCGGAGGGTGTGACAGCGATTTTGGGAGCTGCGGGAGAGCCGCGTGCGGAGCGGCGGGGCCGGCCCGGGGGCAGAGGCGCGGCCCCCCCGGCTCCCGGAGCTCCTCTGACCCAAAGCGAGAGCGGGGCTGGTTTCTGGTGGTGTCACCCCGCCAGCACCAGGTGCAGGTGTCCCCTCAGGCACAGAGCTCACAGCTCTCAGAGCAAGCCCTTCTCTCTCCTTAAATCTCCTGGAGGACATGTGGTGATGTGGTGTGGGAGTCCTCTGCCCTCCACAGTGCTCAGGGAAGCTTTTCCCTTCTGCCTGTTTTATCAGTGGGGGGAAATACAGCTGAGACCATAGAGGGGCTCAGCTTCATTAGATCTGGTTAGACCATGGCACTCTGCTCACCACTGGTGACACTCGGGAGGTCCTGGTGGCACTGGCACTGCAGAGTGGCTTTGAAAAGGCAACAGCTGGTACAGTTAATGCACAGCCCAGTGGGTCTCAACAAGCAGTTAGTGTGTGTTAATGTGTGTCCCGCTGTGTCTTACTCAATGATCAGTATGTTAATGTGTGACCCATGAATTAGCAGTTGGCTAATGAGCCTCAGCAGCTGCCAGCCCCCAGTGGGTGGCTGGTGCTGGAGCTGGTGGTGAGCCTGTCTGATGGAGCAGGAGATTGGAAATGTCTCCCCTCCAGCCTCGATGAGATCAGGCTGGCAGTCAGGGCTGCTGCAGCCGAAGTCACCTCAGTCCCACGCCCGGTCCCCAGCCACGTGTCCCCGAGAGGCACCGCGGTGGCGAGGGGCTCGGTGGTGGCTCTGGGGAACTGAGCCCGGGTCACGGACAGGGGCACCAGACCACTTCAGCAATTCTCGGTTTCGGTTTTCCTTTGAGAGCGGCTGTGTTCGTGTCAGGCCTATTTTCATACCCAGCAGTGACTCGGAGCCAGGCTTTCGGTTCCTGCTGTCGCACTGCACAGAGGGGGAAGGGCTCTATTCCCCGCTGGGGCTGAGGTGTCTGCTGCCACATCACCACATACATCCCCACCGTGCCATTTCATGTTGCCATTCCTTTGGGAAGATCAGGCACAGCCCCTGCTGTCCCCACCACGCTCTGCTGGCATTGCCGCGTGCACCAGCGAGCACCTTCACGGCCATCCCGGTTATCCCGGCACTGCCACTCGCATTTCCACTCTGAAACAGGAAGTTTCTGACCAAACTGGGTTGCTTGGCAGCATGCAAGGTCCCTCTCTGCTGTTCTAGAGAGACCTGGGTGCCAGTCACGGGTCACTTCTTTCCCAGCCTGGCTGCCGGCAGCCCGGGGCTGCACCACGTCCTCCCCGAGCAGGGCTGCACGTGACGGGGATGTGCAGAGCATTTGCTCCTTCCCTGTTTTTCATTCATGTGGGCTGGAAAAATGTGTTCATGAGACGAGTTGCTGTGGCATTATGTCATGGGCCTTTGGTTGGGCTCTTTTTTCCCCCCAGCAGATGAGCTGGATTTAAGCATGTGCTGTGCTGGCTTGGCAGGAAATCTGGTGTTTCCTACTGGTTTCTTCTTCAGGGGAGGAAGGAGTGATCCCACCTGCCCTTGTCCCCAGCCCCAGCCAAGGGTGAAGGGAGCTCTTCTGCATTTTGCCTGATCATTCCTGATCCAAGAGGCTCAGATTTAAGCCTTTGTGGAGCAATGGCTTCACTGCAGCTGTGTCAGCACTCAGCCCCTCCTGAAAACCTCGTGGATGTGGCTTTTATTTCTAGAGGTGTCTTGAGAAATCCCTCAGGAATGGGGTCAGAATGGGGCACCCATTTCTTCCCCACCTATGCAGGCAGTTTCTGCATCCCCTTCCCTGCTGCTGCTGTTCTTGGCCACATCCTGGCATCCCCTGGCACGTGGCTGGTGGTGGTGGGCACTCTGTTTGCCCAGCAGAACTGCAGATATCCAGACTGGAAAATCCCTGGGCAGAAGTTACCCCACGTGAGTCAGGCTGGGTCTCTGTGGCATTAGCCCGTGGAGCTGGGGGTGAAGCCAGTGTTGAGGTTTCCACCACTTCCCTCAGCTGCAGTCTGGAGCTCTCAGGAACTCTCAGGAGGGATGTTTCCCATGACAGCCATTCCAACTTTGCTCGTGTTCTCTTTCCTTTGGACTTTCCCCTGCACACAACTGTTCCTAAAGGAGAGCCAGGAGGATGGGAATGTTCCTGTGGTGACACTTGCAGGGATTGCTCCTGGCTGGATGTCACAAGCAGAAAAACGCTGTCCTGGGACAGAGGGTCCCCGACAGCTCCTGGAACTGCTGAGCTGGTGTGACCTTGTCCTTTGCTCACCTCAGTCCCATAGGACACATTTTATAGGTGCAGAATCAGTGCTTAAGAATCCATTGATCCTCAAAATATTGAGGTCCTCAATTGATTCTTGCAGTCACGGTGCTCACACCACCTCCCTGCAGCAGCAGCTGCCTCTGTGGGGAGGACAGGGCTTCTCCTCCCATGCAGGTCCAGGGGGACACAGGATTGCAGGGGGACACCTCCCAACAGAGGCAGCCCCAGCTGCGGGTGCACGAGGGCAGTAGCTGGGGTGGGA
Organism: Acrocephalus scirpaceus scirpaceus; assembly: GCA_910950805.1. Lineage (NCBI taxonomy): Eukaryota > Metazoa > Chordata > Aves > Passeriformes > Sylviidae > Acrocephalus > Acrocephalus scirpaceus. Next base: position 6,884,246 of record OU383791.1, on the reverse strand, counting down.
GGTTGGAGGTCAGAGGAGGGTCAGGTTTTTGACACGCACAGCAGTGACACGGTGGTTAAAATTAGCCCACAGAGAGGAAACTGGCAGTGCTGTGGAAGAGCAGAAGTTTCCTCTCACAGCAGCCTGGTGCAGTGGGACCGGTGCCACTGCCAGCCCTGGCTCACCGAGGGACACGGTGCCCCATTGGGGACACACTGATGTCCACCACACCAGGACCAGGCCTGGCATCACATGGTGTGTTTCCCTGGCTGTGGGGCACCTGGCCCTCTCCCCAGCCTCAGAATCCCAGTCCTGGGAGGCTGCAGAGACCTTTTTGGCACGGGGGTCTCTGAGACTGCTTTGGTCTACGAGCACAGCAAACCCAGGGTGGTTTGGGGGCAGGAGAAACTCTGGCGTCAACACCGACTTTGCATCCGTAGCGTGTAGCACTTTTAATCTCGTTTGCTGACTTTCTCCCTATAAATCTGCAGCTCCCTGGGGGTGACACCAGTCAGCAGGAAGCACCAGGGGAGAGCTGTGCAGGTGCAGAGCCCTGCTGCAAGGGGACAAGGGCTGAGCCAAGGCCAGGCGTGGCGGAGGTGCCGGCCGAGGCTGTGCCGCACGGGACAGGGCTGCGGAGGCACCGGGCTCCCGTGCTCTGGAAACTCCATTTGAGAGCCTCATAAATTGGATAATTACCCAAGCTATTGAGTTTCCTTCAGGCCAGATCCGTCCCAGCCTCCCCAACGGGGCTCCCCAGTTGGTCTGTGAGATGGGCCCGTGGGACGGGGTCGGGCTGGAGGTGAGATGGGGCTCAGGTTTTCTCAAATGCCCCCACCCTCTCACTTCTCACACCTGCATCCCTCCACAGCTTTTAGGGGGGAAATCCAGCAATGAAGCCAAAATGAAGCAGAGGAATAGGCCACATCATTGATCTCCCATGGTTCAGCAGGATTTTTCCCCATTTGCTGGGGCTGGGCAGGGGGCTGGCTGTGCCCTGGGAGTCCTGCAGCCCTGGAATGTTCAGAGGAGGCAGAACAGGATCAGTGCTGAATGTCCTGACTTTGCCTGACTCCTTTTCCCTGGGGACTACAAAGCCAGGCAAACCCCTTCCACTTGTGTTTAGAAGAGGGGCACCCCTCACATCCCTGTGGTGCTGCCTGCATCCCGCTGGGCCTTCTCTCCCAAACATTTCCCCCTGGTCGTTACTCATCCGCTCCCCTTTGCACTGACTTTGTTTTCCTTTCCCTCTCCCCAACCCCCTCGTCCTCACCCCGTAGGTTATTGCAGCCGACTGCAAGAGGGTCACAGTTCTGAAGTATTTCCTGGAAGCCCTTTGTGGACAAGAAGAGCCTTTGCTGGCATTCAAGGGTGGAAAATATGTGTCAGTGGCACCCGTCCCAGACGCCATGGGAAAGGAAATGGGAAGCCAAGAGGGAAAACAACTGGAAGATCAGGTACCGTGCGGGAAGAGCGCGCCTCGGTGAAGGAAGAATCACCCCTGTGGGGCCCAGCCTCTGCCTGCCCTGCAGCTCCCGCTATTTATAGCTGCCCTAGCTGCGTGTGCATTTTATGGGGGGAGGCGGGGGGGGGGGCAAATGGTGCACAGCCCTTGTCTCCTGAGTGTGCTTCGCTCGTGCCCTTTCCTGCCAGCCCAGCCCGCCTGCCTCTATCTCGCACTATGAGTTCCAGATGCTGCTTTTTTCATACCCAGGCTGGGGGGAGCTTTAATAATGTGCAGCACCACGGCCCCGGGAGAGGAGGTGGGCGAGGGGGTGTCAGGGTTCAGCTTCAGGATCAAGTTTATAGCCGTGGAGCTCGTTGTGGCAGAGGCCTGAGCTCCAGCCTCCAGCACACGTACAGGAAGAGCTGACATTGGCGCCCCGTCCCTCCCCTGCCTCTCACATCCTGATGTGATTAAGGAATTCAACTCTTGTTTTTCTGCCCTTGCTTGTTCCTGTAGGCCTTGCTTCACTCCAGGCTCCGTGTGTGTGTTTAAGGGCCCTGCCAGCTGCTCTGCAGGTTGACTCCTTTCTTCTGTTTAATCTTGCAGTTGGAAAGGCCAGGGAAACAGGAGAGAGGAGCAGAGGCGTTGGGAACGGGAAGCTGGGTGGCCTGGTGCTGCCCAGGCTCACTCTGGCTTCCTTCCCAGTGCTGGGGCCGGGCACTCAGAGCCAGAGGGATCTCACCCTGAGCAGGGACAGCACCTTGTCTCTGTCCCATGGAAACTGAAAGTCAGAAGAAGCCCCCAGAGCAATGCTGTACTCAGCACTCTCCTTGTCCCAGCTGAGCAGGGGACAGCAAATCCCCAGGCAAGAGTTGTCTCTGTAAGGTGGGAAACCTGGATCTTTGTCCTGTTCTGGAGAAGGTGCTGGAGGTTTTCAAGCTGGCATGTGGGATATGGGGGCATATTTAGGTTCTTCCCAGTGTCATGACAGGGATGGTTCTGTTTCCATGAGGCTCCTTTTGTTGGCTCAGTCCCTCCAGTTCCTGCTGTGAACAAGCACAGTACCAGGACAGCTCCCTCCTGCCCCATCCCCACAGTCTCTGCTCAGCTGTGGGAATCTCTCCATGAGCTCGTTGTGCAACCCTGGAGCTTCCCTCTTGGGCTCTGATCTCAAGGGAGTTTGCAGCTCGCCAGAGTGACCATCAGCACTGTGGGGCGAGCAGGTCCTGACCCCCCCAGCAAATCTGCATCAGACAGAGGCTTTTCCCTGAGGCCCTGGTGTGACAATCTGCCTCTGGCAGCATCCCCCCATCCCCTGTGGTCCAGGGAGAGGGAAGTGAGCCTGAGGGCTCCCATCTTCCTCGTTCCCATGGCTAAAAGGTCACAAGGAGAGAAGAGAAGGTGGTTCTGTGGCCTGGGTGAAATGATTGAGTGCACGACTGTGCAGCACTGGGGTTGTTCTAAATTAAGAGCATGAGTCCCTTCTGCTGACACGTGTCATGGCAGCCTGCACAGGGCAGGGAGTGTAGCCCTGCTCTCACCCCTCTGTGCAGGATCTGTCTCCTACAGCCCTCCAGGGGCTCACAGCAGGTTTTTCTGGCCAGGTGCCATCTGGGAACTCTACCCAAGCCCATCAGAACCCTTGGATTTTGTGCAGAGAAGGGAAGGATGAGTAATGGCATGGCTTGGGAAGGCCAGCCATGATCACTGGGGAGCAAGGTTGGCTGCATGAAATGAGGGGTCTGCATGCAGCAGTGGAGAGTTGGGCTCCTGGGCAACACATGTGGGGCACATGTTGAGGAACAGGGATTTGTGGGCTCCCCTTTAGGTGTGGAATGACTGGGGAGAGCAGCAGAGCTTGGGCAGAACATGCTTGTGAGTGATGCCCCCTTAGACACCAGCCACCACCTCCCACACTGCTGTACCCCAGAGATTTGGGTACGTGGGGAAAGCCAGTGTGGCCTCCAGCTAAGGTAGGAACAGCACAGTTCCTTCTGGGGTCTCCAGTTCAGGCAGTGCAGGCATACTGGGAATGGTCTGCAGAACTGGTGGGGAACCTCAGGAAAGGGTCTCTAGGAGAGGAAGAAGATGCAGTATGGTCCAGATGTGGGCAGGAGGTTGGAGAACCAGGGACCCTTGAGTTCAGCAAAGACAAGGTTCCTAGACAGCAGGAGCATGGCAAAGGCTGACTAGAAGTAGGGTGGAAATATTAACAGAGGAAGTCATTAACTGTTGAAACGAGTGACCTTGAGGCACAGTGGAGTTCCATCATGTGGAGCTTTAAAATCAAGATTTTGAACATCTCCTTCTGAAACATCTGTTCCAGAGCAGCTGGAAGTTTTGGGGTGGGTGCAGGAATCTCTCTGGCCTACTCAGAGATCAAAATGGAGAACAGCACCTGGGTTTGTGGATCTGAGGTTCCTGTCAGGATGAACAGCCCGTGTGCCCTGTGGGATGAGGCAGCCTTGCAGTGCCCTGGTGCAGGGAGGTGGAAGGAAGCAGCCTGAGCAGGGATGTGCAGCCTGGACAGCCAGGCAAAGCAGAGAGACAGGGAAATACCATGATTCCACAGAACTGAAGGCTATAAAACATCAGTGACTCACCCAAGGCTGTGGGAAAAGTTTTCCAAGGTGAGGAAGAGGGTGTGATTTTAGAACAGAGCATAAAGCTGGGCTGCCCCTGCCCAGCCTGGTTGCTGCTTTTTCTGCCCATTGCCTCCTGTCTCACCTTGTCATTTCCTGAATGTTTACTATTTATTTGGTTTCTTTGGGGTGTTTAGAAATAGTCAGTCACCATCAGCCAGGGGTGATGGACTGCCTGACAGGGATTTGTCTGCTGGAAAAGGACGAGCAGAACGAGAATGATCCCTGCCACCAGCATCCCTTACAGTGATCCCTTTCTCTCTTTCTGCATTTCCTGGAAGAAGGAGGACGATGTGAGGATTGAGGCCTTTGAAGATGACTCTGAGACTGAAGGCAGTGGAGGAGAGATGGACATCAAGGAGCTCAGAGCCAAAAAGCAAGCGCTGGCCAGGAAAGTGGCTGAGCAGCAGCGCCGCCAAGACAAGATTCAGGTAGGATGGGCTGGGCTGATCCCACCTCGCTGTGCCAGTGGTGCACAGCTGTTTTGCTACCATGCTTCAGTGACCTCTTGGGATATCCCATGGCACCTTAACCTTCCTGGGTGTAATGCCACGTGCTGCCTCTGTGAAACCCAGCAGCAAACAGCTTTGGCCTTTTGGAAGGTCCAAATCTGTGTTGCTGTCCCCACTCTGGGTAAGATCTGCCTTCCCAGGTCTTGAAATGAATGTTTTGGGGACCGTCTTGAAGCCAGTCACAGCTTCCCTATGAAACTGCCAGCACCCAGGAGTGTGCAGGGCAGGGCTGTGGCTGCTGGCTGCAGTGCTGTGTGTGCCAGGCAGTGAGCTGTGCCCCAGGGCAGCAGCTCCTCTGTGTGTGTGCCAGTGAGCTGTGCCTCCACCCAGGGCAGAGGCTCCGTGACAGTGAGTTTTGGTGAGAAATCAGCCTTCCTGTGCAGCGGGGCACAGGCAGACAAGGGAGAGGGTGGGACGTGAACGGCAGAGTTCATGCAGGAGCCAGCGCCGGAAAAATAGTCTGCGAAGGGCTGCTGCAGCCAGAACGTTGCCATCGTTATGGGGACAAACAGACGGGATGCAGGTGATCCTGGCCTGGCCCTGGCCTGATGAGAGCGTGTTTCCCAGTGGGAGCTGGTGAAGTAAACTGGTTGGACTGGGAGCAGGCGCCTGGCGATGCACCCTGTTGCTTTAAGAGCAATCTCACATGCATGGATGGCTGTTGGCTGCCTCTTCGCTCGCAACCCCTCTTCCTCCAGCCTCGCGGCCCAGATGAGGATTTCTCAGCAGAGGAAAAATTCTCCCTGGCTCCCCTCCCCCTCACCTCCGCCCTCTCTAATGCCCAGGGCCCTTCACTTCCATAATTCTTCATTTTCCAGCCTTGAACGTAAGCCAGACACATCTGTCTGGCCATATGCGTGAACTCTGCAGTGTGTGCCGAGGTGGTTGTAAAACAGGGCTGCTGAAGGCCCTACTGGGAGAGCCTGCACATGTGTACCCTCGGGCTACTGGCGCCGGGCCCAGAACCACTGCGCTTCGCTTTTCCAAACCCACCCCAACCTTTGCAGATTTCGCCTTTTTTCTCTTTTTTTTTTTCCCTTTTTTTTTTCTCTTTTTCGTTTGAATTCGGAGCAATCCATATCAAGGCAAAGGTAGAAGTTTGTGTGCTGGGAGGGAGGGGCCGCCCCCACAAGCGAGTCCATTATTGTTGGCAGGTACCTGGGTCACGTTAATAGGAGGAGGAAGAAAGCAGCTAACGAAACTTGAGTGAGAGATCGGAGAGATGGGCTGTAAATTAAAGCGGCCTGAAGCCTCCCAGCCTCCCGTGGTTGTTAAAGCGGGAGGTGTAAGTAAATTCCCCACTTCCCACTGCCTTGTACAGACACAGCAAACAGGAACTGCACATGTTCGGGGAGGGCAGCGCGCAGCAGATCCCGGCGAGCGGCGCAGCTGCAGCGGGGCCCCCCGGGATGGCCGCTGCCCATTCTGCGGGGAGAGTGGGGGCTGCCTGATGTTGTCAGGGGCTTTCTCCCCCCGGCCTGCTCCTCCCTTCCTCCCCGGCCGTGCTGGGGCTGATGCTCGAAGGCAGAGAGAGGTCAAAACGAGGGTGTGGGCAGCTTCAGGGGCTGCACAGCTGAGAGCTGAGGTGAAGTTGGAGTATGAAGGCGCGGGGTGGAGGAGAAGTCCTTGGGGCTTCAGTAAAGTCATCCAGGCTGTAGCTGGCTGGGAATGGCCTGGAGCAGAACATGTGTGCTTGCCCCAGTCCTCTCCCTGCCCGGGTACTGACCACGCAGCTGGAGCAGCTCGGCTGGAAAATGCTGCGGGGAGAGGCCAGGTTGGAGCCAGCTCAGCATCCACCCCCTCCACTTTCCCTCTTAACCTGTGATCCTTGACCTCTCTGCTCTTCCCAGCAGATTTAGTGTTTCATGGAGCTGGGGACCTTTCCCTTTCCCTGTTACAGCCTGTCATTCACTGCCCACCTAGGGAATGTCAGCTGCTCTCCAAGTCACCCTTTCATTTTTCTGGGGACAAGCCACAGCTCCATCCCGGTCTAGCAGATGTGGCTCCTGTCTCAGCACACAAGACTCAGCTCCCCACACAGCAGTGGGGACTCAGGTCCAGGTGCTGTGGCTGCCTCCTGTGGAATCTGTGATGATGTGTGCAGTCCCCCAGGGTGCAGGGCAAAGCCTTCATCTCTTGGCCTTGTGGTTTCTTTCTGTGCCCAAGGAGAGCACAGTGTCACAGCTTCACCTGGCACTTGCAGAGTTGTACTTGTCCTGGATGAAGTCACTGCCTTCTCCCTTGCAGGTTTTCCTGCCTTTGCCTTGCTCCCCAATCTGTGGCAGCCCAGCTGTGCTGCTGATTGACACCTTGAGGGGGATTTGAGCTTCATTGCTCTCCTTAGGTCGCTGTCCCTGTCCTGGCCATGTGCTGGACTGTCGCTTGAGCTGCTGGGGAAGCACAGGTCCTGGCAGGATAAATGGCAAACGGGGAGGCCCTCAGCCAGCACCAGCTTTATGGGGAACTCAGCTCCATTCCCCTACACAAGCACAGACCCCAAAACCCCCAAACCCGAGAGGAAAAAAGGACCAGAGCAGGGTCAGGTCTCTTGTATTCCTGGGTAGCTCTAAATGCAAAGCAGCTCCCTGGCTCCATTGCCAGCCTGCCACTGCCCTCACCACATTCCCACAGTGGGACAGAGCTGGTGACAGCTGGTGACAGCTGGTGACAGCAGGGATGCATCAGGACGAGGTGAAAGACCAGGCACATCCCTGGGTGCTGCTCAGCTGTTCAGAGGGAGGAGAGGCCAGGCAGGCAGGTGGACAAGCAGAGGTGGCAGCGACGCTGCCGGGGCAGGCAGGGCACTCAGACAGGGCTGTCCCCAGCCCACAGCATGTCCTGCTGCTTGGCCAGCCCTCGGTCCATGCTGTTCAGCGTCCCCTGTCCTTTGTGCCGCCGCTGCGCGCTGGGAGCGGTCGGGTTTCCTGACCGGTTGAAAACATCCCACCTGAAACATAACAGCCTCTTCCTCTGGATGCTGCTATTGTTTTGCTCAGCATTACAGAAGCAGCTCAACCGGGGCGGCCAATTATGACATGTCTTCCCAAAATAGCCGCTCTCCTGTCCCTTCTGAGCCCACGGAACGGCCGCCCCCTTAAGATGCAGCCGCTCCTTTGTGGCGGTAGTGTGAGTAAGTGGCTAAATTTAGCCGTGTCCCATTCACGCTCTCCCTCCCCGCAGGAACAATGCCGCGGGCGCACACGCGCCGGCACAGCACCTGCCTGGGAGCGGGTGCCTGCAGCCTGCGGAAGGCGCACACCCACCCACGGCGGCTCCGCCACGGCGGCGGCCCCGGTGTGCTACCAGGCACGGGGCACGTTTACTCCCGAGGAAGACGCTGGGGACGAACCTTGGGAGGGAGGAAGCCCTGGAGCAGAGAGGCTTGGAGGAGGCATTGTTCTCGGCCCTGGAAAATCCGATCCCCGCGGAGCGCGCGGGGCTGGAAGGGGCAGCGGCGCCGGCTTTGGCCGCGGTTGGTGGCAGGAGGGAGGTGGTGGCAGGATGGTGGTGGCCCTTCCGTCCTGGCCGAGCGGTGTGACCGCGTGTGACCTTGTCGCTTTTCTCTTCGGCCTCTCTGCCATCCTGGCACCGCGGGCAGAGGAGTTTCGGGGTCCGTGTGCGGAGCTCCGGGGTCCATGTGGAGCCTTTCTCCTTTTCTGGAGACCCTCAGTTCGCCCCCCTGTCGCTCTGGGCTTTTGGGGGACCCGTCCCCTGCCCACGCTGGAAGCCCTCACCCGGGCATTGACTTCCGGGGAATTCCCCAGGTGATCCCAGCTGATGGATGAGCTGGGAATTTGGGACTGTGTGTGCAGGAGCGTCTGATCTCAGTGCTGCCACCAGCTGGGGCAGCCGGGGGAGCCACCTCCGGCTCCGGCCCAGCTCCTGGGAGAAGCCCCCGTGGCCGGAGCAGCGGGACGGGCAGGGGGCTGCGGGTGGGAGCAGCGCTGACACCGCAGCGTGCGGGTGCAGGAGGCCGGGGGGGTGGAGCTGGCAGCCCAGCAGAGGGCAAGGAGCCCCCGGTCTCAGAGCTCCACTCCACGTCCAGCACTGTGGGGTCACCCTGCCACTGAGTTGAGCCAAGCCGAGCTTATTTGTTTAACCCAAATAAGCCAAAGCTAAAATCCGGCTGTCCCAAAACACTTGGGCCGGGGCGAGGCTGTACCTCTGCTGTTCCATCCACCCGGGATAGAACACTCCCCGGGGTGATTTCCAGACCCCACCTCCCTGCAGGACACACAGGCCACCACCTCCCTGTCCTTGTTTTAGGGACGCTGAGGCACGGGGGGACCAGCAGCAGTAAAAGCACAGAAGCTGAGTCCCAAACACGAGCATCCCGATCCACACCCTCCTGCTCCTCTTCCTCCCCACGGGCCGGTGCCCCACGGGCCGGCAGAAGGGTTAAGGCAGAACTGGCCTCCCCGGTTCTGCCGCACATGGGCTCCCTTTCATCTCTGGCGCGGGGCCAGCCAGCGTCCGCATGAATCACAGGCCACTCCTCTCTCCCCCAAACCCCTTGGCCGGAGGCTTCTGCAGCCTTTTACTCACACAAACAAAAATAAATCTCGCTGCCGGCCTCTGAACTCTGCAAAGGCGAGTTTCCCTCTGGCTCCCCGAGCGGCCCGGAGCTGTGCGCGGGGACTTGGCACGCTCCCCGCCGACCTCGCTCTTTCACTCCCGGCGCATCCTGTGTCCTTCTCTCACCGGGCGGCCCGGCGAGCGGAATGGGACGTGACGGCCGGCACAGGCGTTGCTGGCGGCTGCCAGGAACCGGCCGGGTACGGCCCGCCGGGGCCGCGGGGGCAAATGCCACACACGAGGGTACCGCCCTCCCCGCCGGCACCGCCGTGCCCCCGGCCCGAGGGGTGGGTGAGCGCCCTGCTGACACTCCTGAGGTCACCTGCACGGGCTGGGGTGAGTCACAGGCTCAGGAATCGTATTGGGGTGCAGATGGGGGTCCCCTCCTGCCACCAGCTCTTGTTCACATACGTCTGTCACTGTTCAGTGGATTCCACTGAACTGCGTGGTTTCACCCCCACTTCCTGCAGCTTCGGGGCCATTGACCTCTTTGGCTGCCACATAAGGGACTTGCTACTCTCTGCATTGATCAATGGGGCACTTCTCACCTCCCCAAGGCAGGTGGAGCAGGGTCCAGTGCCTCCCAGGGACAAGCAGCTCCTCCCACACCCCAAATCCCTGTGGAGACACCCCACCTGCTGTTCTCCTTGTGGTGAGGAGGCAGCAGCAGCTCCGTGCTGGGCTTGGTTCCAGGTGGTCCCTGACTGTAGCTCTTCCTGTGCCACCAGTGAGTGCCCAGGCAGAGCACAGGCAGGGATGGCATCTAGCACGTGGCTGGTACAGAGCTGCAGCCTGGGGACACTGGTGTGTCCCCTGTGTGATGGGGAAGGCCTATCCTCCCACTGGCATGCAGCAGACAGGACCTGGCATGCTCCCTGCTCTGCCTGACACCCCTCAGGGTTTGTGGGAGCCACATCCCCAGGACCAGCACTGCCTGGAGGAGAGTGGGAGGCACGTGGTGAGGTTCTGGTTGCTGCCTTGCCTGGAGACACTTGTGGGAGGTGGCAGCATCAATTTAAAGCCTTGATTTAAAGCCAGATGACAACACTTGGAAATGAATTAAAAACCACTTCTTTCCATGGCCACTGCTGGCCCATGCAGCTCGTTGTTCCAGGGCGCCTCCAAGGGTTTGGCATGACTGAGGGAGGATTGGGATCCTCACTGTGGACAGGGGGAGCTTCCCATACCATTGGGCAGGACAGACTTGGTAATCACCATGCATGCCCAGGGCACATCTGGGGGTCCAAGCCTGATCTCAGAAGGGTTTGCATGGTGGATGTGTTCCACAGCAGCTCTCCTGTGCTCCATGGGTGACCGGTTCCTATTAGAGGCAACAAACAGCAGCGAGTCCAGGGAAGCTATTTTTAAGCAGAGGAAGCACTAGAATAGCATCCTGAGTTTTTTAAGCCTGTGGCTTACTAAAGAGCCCAAGTCCTTCGAGAGCCTCGAAAGTCATACGTGAGCTCTGGGGTCTCATTTTGGCAACTGGCGTTGGCCAGAGACCCAGGTGCAGCCCAGAGGGCAGCCAGTGAGCCCCAGCAGACCCTTCCTCTGTGAGTGTGAGCATTTCTGTCCCTGTGGGTGTGAAGGGCTCGACCAAGGACAGTACTGTGAGTTTTCAGGGCTGGAACCCACCTGGTTTCCCAGCTGGATGGAGTCGGAAAAGGCAGGGCATGTGCAGGAGGTGGTAGGACAGTGAAGGAGAAATTGAGCCAAGGATCCCGACCCCACAGACCTCTGGCTGCCTGCTTGGGGTCCCTGTGTTAGGGGGCTGTTGGCAGGACTTATGCATCCCAAACTGGTTTGTTTTGTCTGTTGTCACCTTGACCTGTTTCCATGTGAAGCCACAGAACCCCTGTCCTCCCTCCCCCTTGGCACCGGTGCAGATGATCCTGGCAACTGCCAGTCCCACAAAATAGGACAATTCCCAAAATATCTCCATTTTCAAGGCTGGTCCCAGTTCTCCCAAAGCCTGGACAGGGCTTTTTTTCTAGGAGAATGTTTTCTTGAAGGCTTTTGCCATCCTGCTCACATGTGTACTGTGGGCCTGCAGGAGCTGATGTTTGGGTGTGCAGGTGGGATGGATGCAGCCTCCTCCCAGTCCCCTTCACATAAATCTGTACGTGCCAGCCAGGCTTATCTTCTACTCTCAGGATCCACAAGTTGTAGGACTGACATCCTCCTCACTCACCATGTGTCCTTCCTTCTCCTCCAGGCCGTGCTCAAAGACCAGAGCCAAATGAGGCAGATGGAGCTGGAGATCAGACCAGTCTTTCTGGTCCCGGACACCAACGGTTTCATCGACCACCTCGGCAGTTTGGTCACACTGCTGGACTGCAGGAAGTTCATCCTGGTGGTGCCCCTGATCGGTGAGTAGGGCCAGTGCTGTGGGGAGGGCTTCCCCTCTCCCCTGGTGTGGTCTGTCCCTCCAGTCTGGCTCCCTCTCTCTGTGCCCCATGTGCCCGCAGTGCCTGTGTGGTCTGGAGCTGGTCAGTTCATGCTGTGGGACTAGAGTTCATCCTGCCCTGTCTCATCCCAGTCGTTGCTGGCATTCCTTCAGCCCCTGTCACCCTGCTCCTCCCTGCCAGCCTTCTGCCCACAGCACTCAGCAAACTTCTCCCAGTGCATTTGGGGGTGCCAGGGGCTGGGAGAAAGCAGATGGGTGTTAAATGGGATTTGGAGGGAATTTCGAAGGGAGCAAGGAGGAGGAATTGTTAAACAATCAGAGCAGATAGCTTATCCCAGCTGAGCTGGGGCTTAGGCAAGCTGAGCAAATGGCCGGCCTGTGTCCCAGCGTCTCGGAGCTGCTCAAGCCCAGCCCTTCTTTTTATCCTTATAAAGCTCTCAGTAAAACAGCAAGCTGGTTCCCGTTATTGGTAAACACTCACCCTGGCAGATAACGGCTGTGCTGCTGGGTGGTCTCCCAGGGTGGCGGCAGCTTTGGGTCGGTGCCTTTGCTCTGATTGTTTGATCACGCTCCGGGCTGGAGGTGCCGCTCCTCTGGCCAGTGGCACTCGGGCGCCTGGCACGTCCCAGTGTCAGCCTGGCACTCACAGGATCCCTGAGGACAGCAGCAGAGGCTGGGCAGGAGTGGGGCTGAGCATTGCATAGCCCACATCCCATCCATAGCTCCAGGAGGCTGGGGACCAGCTGGGTGCTGTGGGTATCTCCAGTGTCCAGGCAGTGAGGTGGCACAGGTACACCCCGTGGCATGCAGGGGTGCTGCCCCCCGAGCCACTGTGGGGGTTCCTTCCCAACTCCTGGTGTCCAGCACACAGCTCTGCCTGTCCCAGAGCTAACATCCAGCTGCTGCCCTTCCCCTCAGGCTGAGCAGCCCAGCTCAGGAGGGATTCCTGGGGCTGAGGATGGCACCCCTGGGTGGGGAGAGCAGGGCTGGATGCCTGCCCAGCACAGCACAGGAGCTGCCAAGTTGCTCTGTGGCTTGGCACTGCAGAAGCCAAGGGAAGGCAGTCAGCAGCACCAGCAGAGCCTGGGAAGCCCTGAGGGCTGTGAGGCATGTTAACACCTGGGAGAGCCAGGACCTGCCTTGGAGCCATGGCTTTGCCTCCTGGTGCACTCCGGTGGTTGCTGGGAGGCTTCTCCATCAAATCCCAGCCAGGGGCAGCAGGAGAGCTGAAAACTCTGCTCCTCTCCCTGTCCAAGATGCTGCTGCCCTCAACCTGCAAAAGGAGCCTGGCCTGCCACAGGCACAACTGAGCACTTTTAGTGCCCTCCTGTCCTGCTGCCTCATCATATGGGGACAGAGTAACTCATCTCCCACTGCTTCCACAAGCCTCCCAGAAGCACCCCAAATGCAGCAAGTCCTTATCCATGCATGGGTTGGTCACATTCCCCCTTGTCCCCCAGGACAGCCATCATCATGGGCAGGAGGAAGCCATCCCCTGGGGCCTTGGTGCCATGTCCCATGGGCAGACTGGGGAGAGGCACAGTGCCCTTCCCCCGGCACTGCTCCCTGCTCTTCCCGGGGATGCAGCAAGGGGTTAAGCGCTTGGCTTCTCGTTGGGTTTGTTTCTCTTGCTCTTTAACCTGCTCCGTGCTCCTTGAGCCTGACCCCGCCATGGAGAAGCCAGGCCTGGTGCAGAAGCACAAACAAGCCTCCCCTTTGAAGCCTGTTTAGCTTGGAAGCAGGAAGGCGGATTTCGGGAGGGAATACCAGCTTTTCCTGTTTGATGTTCCGTTCTTGCACGGCTCCCCCCACCCCGGGCCCAGCCGTGCATTGTGTGGAAATGGCAGCATCAGGTCGGTAGCAAGAAGAGTCTCCAGCCAGGGAAGAGCAAAGCAACTCCACGCAGATTTAATTGGAATACCCAGACAGTGAGTGCCAGTCTCACCATGGAACAGAGCGATCACGCAGGCTCCCCGGGCAGTGATTCACAGCACTGGGGAGAGGCCTCAGACCCCGAGCTCTCTCCCCGAACCCCCCAAGGAATGCATAGTTCCCACTTGAACTCAGGACTTGGCTCCAAGCTCGGAAACAATCTTCAGAAATGAAGCCATGGCTCAAACACACACACACACACACACACACAGAGTGCGGAGGCTCCCTCACACACACGTGCACACCAGCTCTGTGCACACGCAGCCCTGTGCACCAGCACAGCCAGGGGACACTTGTGTGCACATCTGGATGCACATTTGTGTGCCCAGCCCTGCTGCCAGCTGTGAGGCTGGGCATACCAAGGGTGTGTCCAGATGTGCTCACGAGCGTCGTCGCTCTCACACGCAGAGCAGCTCTTCCAGCAGCCCCAGCATCCAAGGGTTGGTCCCTCCTGGAGCACTGGGGTCCCTTGGGCTCATCAGGCTGGAGCAGCTGGAGTTCCCAACCACTTGGCAGCACTACAAGAGGTTCCAGTCAAGGTGAACAGGCTGGGAATCCACCTGGATTCCAAGCTCGTCTCGAGGCAGGACAGATGCGCAAAGCCAGATGGGTGAGGTGTTGAAAGGAGCGTGTTCCCTGCCAGGAGCACGGGGTGGTGGCTTCAAGTGGGAAAACAGCCCTGGGATTTGTGTGGGAAATAGTGCCAGGGTGGGAACTGCCTGCTTCCTGTTCCCATGTGCAGCCCTGCAGCCAGACCGTGCCGAGCCAGGCAGTGCCACACGGGCAGGAGGCAGTGCCACATGGGCAGGAGGCAGTGCCACACGGGCAGGGGCACAGTGCCACACAGGCAGGAGGCACAGTGCCACATGGGCAGGGGCACAGTGCCACACAGGCAGGAGGTGCAGTGCCACATGGGCAGGAGGCACAGTGCCACAGGGACAGGAGGCACAGTGCCACCAGCCATCACTGTGCTCAGAGATAGAGGAGCAGGATGCAGGAGTTCAGGGTTTCCTGACAGCCCCAGGCACGGACATGCTGTTGGGCATGGCACAGGAGTGTGGGGTGGGGGGCACAGCGATGCTCCCCAGTGTTTGGCAGGGCAGAACCAGCTGCCCTCACCAGTTACACTGTGGGGATGAGGTGCCTGCGCTCTCCGGGCCGAGCCAGGTGACCCACGGAGGTGGAAGGCAGCAAAGCTTTTCCAGACCCGCAGCCAAGTCCAGGAGCACAGGGACACTGCAGCAGCTGAACCCAGATTTCCTGAGCCAGCTCCCAGTGCCCCGGCCCTGAGGCCTTGGCAACTTGCGTGCTCCAGCAGCAGGTCACGGGAGCACCTTGTCCCATAGTAACTGTACCTCCTCTTCCTGTTTGAAGTGATAAACGAGCTGGATGGCCTGGCCAAGGGCCCAGAGATGGAGCACCGGGCTGCAGGCTATGCCCGCCAAGTGCAGGAGAGAGCCAGGAAGTCCATCGAGTTCCTGGAGGAGCGATTCGAGAGCCGGGACAACTGTTTGAGGGCTCTGACCAGCAGAGGCAACGAGCTGGAGTCCATCTCCTTCCGCAGTGAAGACACCACTGGCCAGCAGGTAGGGGGCATCCTGGACTCGGAGGGCAGGGAGCTCTTTGCCACCACCTCCTCAGGGAAAACCAGGGACTCTGAGGTCTGTGAGCTCTGGGCTGGGGGTGGCTCTGTGCTCCCACCTTGCATGTGGCTGAGCAGGCCCTTGTGTCTCAGCTTGGGGCAGCCCTGCTCTCACTGAGCTGTGTTGGGGTGTCTCGGGGCGGTGCAGCAGTCAGGGTGGTGGGAGTGCAAAGTTTTCCCTGCCAAGGGTAACCTTGCCCTTTCTTTTCCAGGGAAACAATGACGACCTGATTCTGTCCTGCTGCCTCCACTATTGCAATGACAAGGCCAAGGATTTCATGCCCTCCAACAAAGGTGGGACATCCTCACATCCTCTTTGTCCCTTCTCTGTTGCATTCCACGGACTCCTCCCGTTTCTCTTTCATGGCCCTTGGATCTATTCCCTCCTGCATTTTGCCTCTTTCAACACCAAGGTGCCACCTCCTGCCTCCGGTCAGCCCCAGGCTGTGGCCCTCCCTCCTCATTGCCAAATGTCACCTCATGGCACCTTGGGGATGCCCCAGCCTGTGACAAACTCACCATAAACATCCACAGAGCCACTTTGGTGGTGACAAAGGGCCAGAAAATGCCTCCTCCCCCATGACCCCTGATGCTTTCTGTCCAGGACTCTTTTTCCTCTGGATTCCTGGCTGGCATCAACCATGTGTGCTGGGACCAGAGAGCCTCCAGGCTGTTGCCAGGGCGGCAGGGATGGGAATCGCATCAGCAGCTGCCCAAGAAATCAACCCACATTTGTCAGCACGAATTCTTAGCAGCTTAACTTGTCAGATTCACAGAGAAACCGTCACCAAATGTTTATGTGCAAATGATGCTGAATTTTGAAATCATGTGGATTATGGGGAATGGGGCCTGACAAGCTGACAGCCTCTGGTTTGTAACAAGGAGGCGCGTCACCAGCGCGGGGCAGAGGATGTTTATTGTTACACATTTCTTAAAGTGTCCGCGCAAAACCTCCCGCTCCCACTTGAGGCAGCTCTCAATCCCTGTCCTGCCTTCCCACTGAGCCCCCAATTCCCTTCCTTCCAGCACAGGCTTGCCCACCATCCCCAGCCCCGACACCATGACCGTAGCCCGCATTCCTGGCCACCCTCCCCTTCCCCTCGTCCTGCTGCTCCCTGCGCAGCCAATCTGGGCCCATGTTGGGCTCCCATAAACTCTGTTTTTTCCATTCCCGTCCTGGCTCGGAGGCACTGTGTTTCCTGTGCTCATAGGAACAGTACTCTGGTCACAGGACCCAGCTGCTTACACATACCCCATATGCTTCCCCTGCCTCTCACACACGTAAGCGTGGCTCCCACATCCCAGCCCGGCGCGTTGCGTGCGGGGCAGCTCATCCATCTGGGGGCAAGATCCCTTTGGTTGTTTCTCAGGCATCAACTCCCAGTGTCTGTCTGAGCCCCAGCCAGAAACGCCTCGGTGTCAGTGGCGACTCCAAAAAAGCTCCGCAAAAACCAAGGGGTGGCTTTAGATCTTATAATGAGATCAACAGAATAATAGCACCAGCTTCCTGCTGGAGCCAGGGTCGCAGGCTGTCTTCCTGGCCTGGGTCAGGCTGGGACCTTCTCTTCCCAGCCTGTGGCCAGTCTACCACCCGTGTGGGCAGTGGGCAGTGATCACAAATCACCCCTGGGAGCACAGAGAGGGGAGCAGATGCCCTTTGGGATGCAGGGCTGTCTCTCTGAGGCCCACCAGGAAGCTTGGTCAGGATCAGGAGAGAGCTGAGAGCTGGGAAGGCAGGGGAGCACACCACGGGCTGGGTGGAAGGCCTGGGGCAGGTCTGAGCTTTACCATGCTCTGTGTGTGTGTGTGTCTTTGCAGACGATCCCATCCGTTTGCTCAGGGAAGTGGTTTTGCTGACGGACGACCGCAACCTGCGAGTCAAAGCGCTGACCCGCAACGTGCCGGTGCGGGACATCCCCACCTTCCTCAAGTGGGCTCAGGAGGGCTGAGGGGGCCAAGCGGGGCCCAGGGCCCCTGAGGAGTCACGCAGCCCCTGACGGTGGGAGCCCAGCTCCAGCAGCGGCCGCGCCGCGCCGCCGCCGCCGCCAGCCCACCACGAACAATAAACGCCACGTCTTCAACCCACCCCGGAATGGCCGTGCTGCCAAGGGCCCCCCCGAGGGCAGACCAGCTGGGAAGGTCATTGCTGTGGATGGTTCACGTGGAGGCTGGGCCGTTGAGGGTCCCGCCGGCCTTTGGGCAGTGCCAGCGCGGAGCTGGAGAGCCCCGCTGAGGAGGGAAGCTTTGGGTGAGCCCTGTGCTGGATCACCAGCCTTTTGCTTGGTTTGCTTGGGTGCAGAGAGCTCGAGTCACGCCTTGATGGCTCTTTGGGTTTGTAGGCTGCGTAGGGCAGAGATTGGGGACACTCTGGCACAGACTTTGGGATTGTTTAGTCCAGCCTGTACACCTTGGAGAGGCCATGGACTTCAAGGGCAGGTTTCCCCCTGCCCCAACCTGTTTGTCCTGCATGGCCAGACAGCCCCAGGTCCCCATCCCCTTCCCCACCGTGTGCTGTCCCGTGCAGGAGTGCTGCTTGCAGAGGGGTTTGGCCTCTCTGTGCTGCGGGGTTTGCTTGTTGAGTTCCATTTTTTCAGTGTAGGTTAGTTTTCAGGTGTGTGCCCTGCCTGCTTTGCTGGGGGAGACTTTGAACACCCCCATAACTGCTTTGTCCTGATCCCATGCCCACCCCAGCCGTTACTGGCCCCTTCCCTTCTCCCCCAGACCCCTTAGTCCTCCCCTGCTACCTTCAGGCACGCTTTTGACCTTAGACCCCATGTGAGGCTAACAAAATTCTCCAAGGACCCCAGGACTGGCTGTCCCATGGGTACTGTGTGTCCTCACATTGCCACAGCCCCTCTTCCATGTGGGATCTGGCTTCTGCCTATGGCTGCAGAGTCAGAGAGAACCACAGAAATGCTCAGCCTCACTACTTGCTCAGCTGAGAAGGTCCATGGATGGAGCCATTGCCTCGTCCCTGGGTCATTTTACACTTGGATTTGGGTTTGGGGTGCTGCTAAGCCTTCCACACCCCACGTTGTCCCATCACCAAGTGGTGACACAGCAGATACAGAAGCTAAGAGGGAGCATTAACCCCTGAACCAGAGCCCCTGGAGCTCTGTCAAGTCCCAGTCCCATGAGCCGAGGGTGGGAGCAACCCCAAGGCCACCCCTGGTCCCCGCTGGGGGCATGGGAGGGAAGTGTCAGAGGTGGCAGAGGAAGCAGCAGGACAGAGCCCAGGGTTTTCCTTTCCTGTGTGGGTGGCTCAGGGCTGGTATCTGCCTCAGGAAGCTCAGCTACCCCTGCGCCAGCTGCCCACAGCCCCAGGGCCAGAGCAGCACCAGGGTCAGAGCCATGGACACACACGGGGCTGTGCTGGATAACCTGTGCCAGAGCTCACAGAGACTTTGTGGTGCTGTGGGGCACAGGGAGCCATCAGCACAGCACCCACGCCCCGGATCCTTGCCCACAGCCCTGCTGGCTGCCAGCTTTGCAGAGACTTTGCCTCCTCCTCCTCCACGCTGGGTGTGTTTCCATGTTTGTTTTCTTACGGCGCTGCCCCAGTGCTGCTTCCCAGAGCCCTTCCCGAGGTACCACCAGCCCGGAGGGCCCTGCAGCTCTGCCAGACATGTCACAGGCTCAGCCATGGGACAGTTTTGGTGCCACCAAACCAGCTGGCACAACGACGAGCCGAGCTTGAGCGCCTGGGGCCGTCCCTGCCAGGCTGCTGGGAGCCCTTGTCTTGGGGCAGCGCCTGCCTTTGAGCTGTTAAGTTGGTTTTAATAATTTTTAGTATTAAACATGTGTCAGTGCAGCGTGGTGTGTTATTTGTTGTCAGTGCATGAATTGCTGTTGAGGTTGGGGTGGGGGACACTGGGGAGGGACAGCAGTGGGACACGTTGTAAGGATGACAGCAGCTCTGTCCCACCTGCATCTGCTGCTGCCCCGCAGCTGAGGGGTCCAGGCAAACCAGATGCACAACAAAACCCCTTGGGTCCCCTCCTTGCAGCTCTGCACCCACAGACTCCCCCCGGGGTCACTCCCAGCCCCCAGGGGTCACTCCCAGCACCCTGGGGTCACTCCCAGCCGTGCTCAGCATCAGCCAGGCCCCTCCCCAGAGAAGAACGCGAGGCCACGCGTGTTAATGTCACTTTATTGCTCATTCCGTTTCGACTATAGAAAAAAAAGAGGGCGAGAAGCCCGTGTACAAATTGGACGTGATACAGGGGGGGCCGGGGCCCCGCTGGGCGCTGCCAGCTGTGCTTTGGGTGCTGCCACCGCCGCCAGTCACCCCACGGCAGCTCCGGGGGACACCGCCGGCCCTGGGGGACCGGGACAGCCCCGGGAGGCTCAGGGGGCAGCTGGGCAGGAGCGGCCAGCTCAGGCTAAGGCACAGTGGCTGCGAGGCCGGGGGCAGTCGCTGCTGGCGGCCGCCCGGAGCCTCGTGTGCAAAGGAGAGGAGGGGGCTCAGGAGGGGGGAGAAGCTTCACATTAGCCCCAACGGAGGGGTCAGGGCACGGGCCGGGGGGATCCAGGCTGGGGGGGCGTTGCCCACACCGAGCAGAAGGTGGGAGAGGGGGTGCGGTGGTGGCAGAAGGTGCCCGGGAGGGGACTCGGCCCCAGGTCACATGCACCCCCCCGGGCTGTGCCCCACGGCCCCTCCCGCAGCCCCTGCCCACCTCCCGTAGCTGACAAACCAGAGACCGCTTTGTCTTTGTCATGGACCCCCCGGCCCGGCCCGGCCGCGCTGGAGACGGGCGTCTTTGGCAAAAATAAAAAAATAAATCATCAAGGCGAGTGGCCGCCCGAGGGCAAATCGGCCGGGTGCCGGGGCTGACCCGGGTGCCCCGGGCATCCCTGATGGCGAGGCAGGGCCCAGGGGCTCAGTCTGGGACAGGCCCTGCCCCACCTCCCAAAAACACGGGGAGCAGCCGGCGGAGCCCTTGCGCTCGGGACGGGAGGTCAGTGCTTGCTTCGGGGCGAGGAGCATCGCCGTTCCCCGGCCTCCCCGGCATGGACGTGACCGCCGCTCCCCCGTCCCGCGCCTGCTGCTCAGACCCCACCGTCCCCCTCCGTCAGTCTGTCCCCGAGCCCCGGGGGGGTTCACACCCCCGGCCCAGCGCTGGCCGCTCCCGCTCAGCACGGGGGCGTCGCTCCGGCCACGACGGACGAACTACTCACGGCCCGCGGCGGTCGGGGAGGCACAGTCCGGGTCCCGTCGCGGCAAAACCGGGCGCCGGCGGGTCCCACCGTGGGGCCGGAGCGACGCGGCGGCTGCCGAGGGCGTCCCCTCGCCCGGGGGCAGCCCTGAGGTAAGGAGCGGGCTCATGTCCTCCAAAGCCTCGGGGCGCAGCCCGGCCTCACAGCTTGTGCGTCGCTGCCGCCCGGTGCCGGGCTCCCGGCACCCCCCACGGCAAAGGGGCGGAGGTGCCGCGGGGTCAGTCCCTGATTTATCGGCCTCTCCCGGGCGAGCCGGGGCGCTGGCCGAGGGACACGCCGTCCATCCAGCCCGGAGCAGCTCTCACGGGACCTTCGCTACGAGCGAGTTCTCCGGGAGCGTCGGCAGCGCCAGGGGACGAGCACCCATCACCTCTCGCCCCCCGCCCCAGCTCCACACGGGGCAGCGAGGGGAGCCCAGCGGCCCCCCCAGCCCCCCGGCCAGGCCGGTGCTAGGGGGGCGAGTATCGCTCTATGGTCCGGGCAGCCTCGGTGTGGAGGTGCGGAGCCTGAGCCAGCACCTCGGCCGCCTTGTCCTGGCTCAGCCCCAGGTGCTCGGCCGTGAACTTGGCCAGGGGGTAGAGGCTCTCCATGGCCTTGGGGTCGCTGAGGAAGTGCGAGGTGTGGGACAGCAGCTCGGCCGCCTTCTCCTGCTTGAGCCCCAGCTGGTCGGCGGTGAGTCGGGCCATGGCGTAGACGCTGTCGGGGAAGTCCAGCTTGGCTTTGCCGTCGGGGCCGGCCGCGTGCATCTTCATGTGGCTGATGAGGTTGCGCTGCTGGGCGAACTTCCCGCCGCACACCTGGCACTCGTAGGGCTTCTCGCCCGAGTGGATGCGCATGTGCTCGGTCAGGCGGTACTGGCGGGTGAAGCGCATCCCGCAGGCGTCGCAGGCGAAGGGCTTCAGGCCGAGGTGGCTGCGCATGTGGCGGGTCATGGTGCCGCGCTGCGTGAACTTCTTGCCGCAGATGGTGCAGGGGTAAGGGCGCGTCAGCCAGTGCGTCTTCTCGTGCTGCCGCAGCGTGGCAGGGTCCT
This sequence comes from Acrocephalus scirpaceus scirpaceus, assembly GCA_910950805.1. NCBI lineage: Eukaryota > Metazoa > Chordata > Aves > Passeriformes > Sylviidae > Acrocephalus > Acrocephalus scirpaceus. The sequence continues at coordinate 6,862,863 of OU383791.1, read as the reverse complement.
TGTAGGACTTGTCGCAGGAGGAGCAGCGGTAAGGCCTCAAGATGTCACCCAGCCCCGGGCCGCCTTTGTCCAGGAAGGGCACGGCCTGCTCGGCCGCCGCCTTGTGATAGAGCTCCTCTTCGTTGTGGGCCTCCACGTGGGCGTTGAGCTGCTCGGAGCTGGGGAAGCCCTTGCCGCAGGGGATGCAGACGTACAGGTTGTCGCCCAGGCTCTCCGGCTCGTAGCCCAGGTGGTTGCAGTAGCGGTCCAGCGCGTCGCCGGGTGAGGGGCCCTCGCTGCTGCCCGTCTCCTCGCTCGTGCTGTTATCGGGCTCCAGGTCGTTGCTCTCCACGCTGGGGTAACGAGGCTGCGGCCCCGCGGGCGGCGATTCGGCCTTCTCCTCCCGATCCAGCTCCTTCTCCGCCTCCCCCTCATCCAGGTAGGGGCCCAGGGGCTCGTGCTTCATCCAGCGGTACATCAGCTCTCGCCCATCGGCGCGGGGCAGCGGGGGCTCGGCGCAGGGCGGCGTGCTGCGGAAGGGGTCGGGGGCGTGGGGGTGCCCCCCCGGCTCGCCGCCCGGCGGGGAGTCCTTGTAGGCAGCGGCGTGGCTGCCCAGGAGGCCGGCGCTGACGGGGGGGCTGTCGTGCCGTGGGGGCAGCGAGGGCTCGCGGGGCTCGCTGGGCAGCAGGCGGTCGGTGGGCAGGAGCTGGGCGGAGGGGCCGGTGGGGCTCTTCTTGGACAGGTCGAGGCCGCAGGGCGGCGAGCAGTGGCGCTCGGGCGGGCACAGCCCGTGGGGGTGCAGCGGGGCGCCCTGGGCGGCCGAGGCGTACAGCTCCCCGCACTGAGTGTTGAGCGGTGTAGCTGGCTCCACGGGCGGCAGGTCCACGGGCCGCGGCGTCCCCGAGTAGCAAGCCTGGATGACCGGCGTGGCGGCCCGCAGCCCGCGGCCCAGCTTGTAGGGCGCGTAGCCCCCGCGCAGGTGGCAGTACTTGCCGCTGCGCTTCAGCTTCTTCTTGCAAAGGGCCACCAAGCCGGGGATCTGGAGGTAGCTGGCGGCAGCCAGCACAGCACCCAGGCTCTGCTCGCTGCCCGGCTCGCACTCGGCCAGGCGGCCGGTGTAGATGAAGTCGAGGATGAGGCGGAAGATGCCGGGGCTCACCATCTCATGGTCCAGGTTGAGCAGGTTGTCGTGGACCACCAGCGACTTGAGGTAGGCGCTGCTGGCGGCCAGGATGTTCTTGTGCGCTCGGAAAAGCGCGTTCTGCACCACGATGATCACGTCGCACAGGAAGCCCTTGGTGCGCTGCGTGTTCAGCTGCAGCAGCAGCTGCCGCGAGTGGCTCGGCACCTCCATGGCGTCCAGCATCCCGCTCCTCGCCCGCCGCCCTGCAACACACCGGCCGCCCCGTCAGCAGCGCCGTCCCCGGCCCCGCATGCCCTCCGCGGGGGGCTCGACGTGCGTGGCCGGGGCTTCACCCACGCGTGGGGTGGGCGGAGTGGGGAGGGTCGGGTCTCAGCCCCACGCACCGCTGAATCCCGGCCGCTCTGCTCTGCCGCCCGGCCGGTGCCACCGCTTATATGGGGGCTCGTTTCTCGGCGGGTCGGGGGGGGCGGGAGCGGGGCGAAAACCCCCGGAGGGTTTTGGAGAAAGTGACATCACCCGCCGCCGCCGCCAGTGCCGCGCCCCGGCCCCGCCAGCCCCGGGATCCCGCGACCCCGCGCCCACCTGCCGGGGGAGCGCAGTGTGGGGGGGACACCCCGGCCACCCGCCCGCCGATCTCCGCGCCCCGCCGCTGTCCCGCTCCCCGCCGCGCCTCCCCGCTTCTTATGCGCCCCGGTCCCGGGAGGCGGCCGGCCGGACCCCCCGGGCGCCCCCCGCCCCCGTTTCCTCTCCCCCCCTCGAGGTGAGCGGGGGGAAGGTTGGGGGTGTGGGGGGGAGCGGGACCTCCCTTCCCGCCTCCGTTCCGGTGCCCCCCGCCCAGGTGCGTAAAGCCAAGCGCCCGCGGAGCTGCTTTCCCGGCCGATTTCCCCCGTATTTCGGGGTGTTCCCCCCCTCCCCTTACCTGGGCGTCCGGTGGCGTCCGCCAGCCAGCTGAGGTCTCGGTGAACTCTCATGGCTCAGCCCCGGGGGGGCCGCCGCCGGTTGCTGCTCCCCTCCACCCTCCTCTTCCTCTGCTGCTTCTCTTCCTCCATACCCCGCGCTCCCGGCCGGTCCTACGGAACGGGAGGAGGAGGAAGAGGAGGAGGAGGTGGTTGTGGAAGAAGCAGCAGCGGTTCCTCGGGGTTCCCGACGCCGCCAGCTCGGAGGTGAAACCCGGGCTGCGAACTCCCCCTGACCCCGGCCTGAACTCCGAGCAGCGCCGCTGGCTGTTAAAGGGACGGCGGGAGGTTTTCCTCCTCCCATCCCCGGGCGGGGCACCGACAAGCCGGGCCCCCCCCTTTACACACCCCTCCCTCCCCATCCCGGTCTCCTCCTCCTCCTCCCAGCCCCGTTTTTCCCTCCTCCCGGTCTTCTCCCGCCGCGCCCCGACCGCCCCCTCGGGGGTCTCCATCCTTAGGACATCGCCCTTTGCCCGGGGACACCCCGGGTGGGGCCGGGAGCCCCGAAGAGGGGAGGGGACCCGGGGTGTCCCCGGCCAAAGGGCGATGTGTCCCCCCCGTCGGTACCGCTCGTAGGGCGCCATCTAGCGGCTCCCGGTGCGCTCCACCCCGCCCGTTACCGGGGGCGGCTCCTCCCCGCGCAGGTGGGACCCGACGGGGCGGACGGTGCCGGGGAAGGGTGAAGCAGAGGGGCTTTGCTTGCCCCCCGCCCGAGGGATGGGTGCTGACACACAAAGCGGGGTGGCACCCCTCGGTTGGGACGGCTGCAGAGGGTGGTATCGTTTTGGGGTGCAGAGGGTGGAACTTCGTGCCCGATGAGTGGAGATGTGGTGGGGAAGGGTTCTGGGGAGCAGCGAGGGAAGGCAGACGGCCCTGGTCTGCTGGTGAGGGGGGAGAGCAGAAAGCGGGAGGGGCGCGCAGCGCTGGCGCCCAGATGTGCGGTGGCGGTGGCTCGGGGTGGGCTGGGGGCTCGCGGTGGTTCGGGATGAGGAGGAGGAGGAGGAGGAGAGGGAGGCAGAGCCACGTTTCCTCCGGCTTCATCCCTCCAGCCGTCCCTGGAAAGGCGGCTGGGCCGGGGGTGCAGCACGGGGTACCCCCCATGGCGCTGGGGGAGCCGCCTCTCGCTTCACACTTTCACTTCTCCTTTCTCACAGCCGCAGCCTCTTGCACAACCTCCTGGTGCAGCAAAGCACCGTGATGGGCTTCCCCAGGCCTGGCGCTAATCCTGGGGTGTCCCGCGGGTCCCCCCCCGACCTGAGCAGGGCACCACGAGCAGCGGCCCTGCCCTGTCACATCCTTGGGGTTTCACCCCGTAACTCAGGTCCCTCGTGAATGGGAGCCAATGTGGGGTCCTTGATGCCTGGGACAGGGTTTGGCCAGCCCTGAATTTGGGGCAGAGAAGGATGGGTGCTGCAGGGGGGGTGCAGGCTGGCGGCAGCCGTTGCCCTCACAGCTCAGCATCACTCACCTGCAACTCCTCCTCAGACTCCCTTCAGACTCAGCGTGTCCCTGTTCACTACGGAGGCGTCACCCTGGGGACCGGGACGGAATGTCACCCCTGCCCGTGGGGACCCTGCGGTGGGCTCATCCCAGAAATCCCCTCCCTGCTCCCCGTGCCGGGCTCTGGCCCACAGGAAGTGCCGGGATCCTGGGAGCGGGACGTGGGCGACCCTCGTTAGAGCCGCGGTTTAATCCCAACTCCCCGGGCACTAATTTCTTCCCCCTCTCCCATTTTTTTTTTTTGTTTCCCCCCTCTTCAATTAACGGCTGGAAGTGTTTCAGGTTCTGGCAGCGAGCTCTGGACGTCGCTGTGAGCGATGGCTCCCGCGGGCTCCGTCCCGGTAATTTATGGGGCTGAGCTGCATAAATCACGGCAGCGAGCGGCTCCCAGACAGCTGCATCCCCCGGGGCCGGCCGGGACCCCGGGCTGCCCCAGCTACCTGCTGAGTGACGCCGAGCCCCGGGGGCAGCGGCCGAGGGAGGGAATGGAAAAACCCTTCACCTTTTCCACCCTCCTTTGCGGCTCCTCTCCCGTTCCCGGCCTCTCCCAGGAGCAGAGGGGAGGATCGGTGCCCGCAGGGGTTTGGGGCAGGTGGAGGGGGATTTCTTTGCGCGAGTATCCCCCGTCCCGTCCTGCTCAGCCTTCTGGAGGGATCCTAACACCGCAGCCTGAGCCAGCGTTCTGCACCCAGAGCTCTCAGAACCTGCCGGGTCCTCCCAGGGAGCTTCAGCCGATGTCCAGCTCCGAGGGGCGGGAAGGGCCGGGCTGCAGGACAGAGAGAAGAGGCAGCGCCGGCGCCCGGGAGCGCGAAGGGAAAGGGGCATTTTCGCCTCAATGTGCTGAGCAGATTGGAACCAGCTCTGGTTAAGTCATTGGCTCTGTTGGGAGGTCTGAGCTGGAGCGTTTCCCGCCTGTGCCCCCTCCCCACGATCAATCAAAGTTGCAGCAAATTAGCCCAGATGCTGGGAGATTCGGTTCAAATCCAGCTGTGGTTTGGATCGCGTTCGCATGCCTGGCTTCATGTGGGACCTGGGCTTTTGGACAGGATACAGCCCCCCGGTCTCTGCAGGGCCCTGTTTCCCAGCGCAGCCTCTCCCCAAAGCCCACACACATGTCTTCCATTACGGCGCGTTGGCCAGCGGGGCCGCATCCGGCAGCGCCGGGAGCCTGCAGCCCCCGCTGGCAGCTCGGCCGCGTTTTCCCGGCGGTGCCGGGGTACGGCAGCCCCGAAACTGCGGCCCCTGGTGTGTGTGCGGGGGGATGCGTGTCCCCTCCACCTGGGCTGGGCTGGGCTGTGAAACCCGTGACAGAGGTTGGGCGGGGATCACCGCTGCCCTGAGCTGTCCCAGTACCAAGCCCTGCCTGCTGCAAAGCAAGGCTGGGGCAGCCACGGAACCCTGCCAAGTTCTCCCAGGTGTCCCCCAGTCATGGGAGGGTCCCCAAATGGCAGCGGGAAGGGCAGAGCTCCCCTGGCACAGCATAGGCACGGTCAGGGTGGCTGCTCTCTGCCTGCTGTGAGGTCTGGGTGGCATTGCTGGGGTGGACAATGGGAGTGATTCCCTGTGGGTGATACTCAAGTGTCTGGGGGGCCCTTCTCTGTGGACCTGATGGGCAGTGGGACCCCTTTCTTGTGGGGTGACACTGAGACCCTTTGTGCAGAGCGATACTTGGCCAGACAAGGACACCTACCCCTGCAAGGTGATTTTCATGGAGCAGGGCAACCCTTCCTTGTGGAAGGATATCCAGGTGCACAAGAGAGAGAACAAGACACAGAATCAAACAGTGGGGGCTGAGATTGGGAGAGACCTCAGGAAGTCTTCACCAACCCTCTGCTCCAGCAGGGCCACCCAGGGCTGGCTGCACAGGACCTTGCCCAGGTGGGTTTGGATATCTCAAAGTTCAGTGACTCCAGTGCCTCCCTGGGCAGAGCTCCCCTCCAGTGTGGGAGTGTGAGGTGTCACCTCCCTGATGGTCAGAGGAAGCCGTGGGACTCAGTCTGTGCCACCCAGCCCTGGTCCTGGCACTGGGCACCACGGGGCTGAGTCTGTCCTGTCCCCACCCTCCCTCCATGGGTCACTGCTGTGTCCCTGGAGCCTTCTCTTCTCCAGCCAGTCCCAGCTCTCTGCCTCTCCTGGATGCTCCAGTCCTTTACTCTTCCTAGTGGTCCTTCCCTGGACTCTCCCCAGTATTTCCATGCTGGGATCCCAGCTCTGGACCCAGCAGTTCAGGATCCTCTCACTGGTGTCAACCAACACAGACCAGGACATCATTCACCTCCCTCATCCCAAGGATACATGGACAACTTCCCATCCCCCAGGACCCCCAAGGTCTTTTCCACTGGGCTGCTGGCCAGCTGGACAGTCCCTGGGATATCCCAGAGCTGAGGGATCTTCCTCCCCAGGAGCAGGGCTTTGCAATTCCCCTTGTTCATCTGGGGGCCAGTGGAATCCCTTCCTTGTGGGGGGATGTTTGGGAAGACAAAGGCACCCATCCCTGTGAGGTGATGCTTTGTGGAGCAGTGGGGTGATGCCTGATGGGTGACAGGATCCATCCTCTGCAGGTAGCTGAGGATCCTGTCCCTGTGGGTCGAAGTTTGGTGAGAAGATGGGATCCCTTTCCTTATGGGTGATGCCTCTTGGGGGCAGTGGGACCCTTTGTGGGGGCAATTTTCAGTCAAACAAGGGCACCCATCCCTGCCAGGTGCTGTTTCCCAGGGCAGTGGGATGAGATTTGATGGGCTGGTGGAACCCCTTCTCTGCAGGCAGGTGACGATCTCCTCCCCGTGGGATGATGCTTGGTGAAACCGTGGGACACATTCCCTCGTGGATGATGTTTCCTGGGGCAGTGGGGCCCTTCCATGTGGGGCAATTCCCAGGAAAAGGCACCCATACCTGCCTGGAGTTGTTTCCTGGGGCAGTGGCACCCCTTCCTTGTGGCTCAGATTGGGTGAGGAGCACTCCCAGCAGGGTGACAGTTCGGGGCTGGAGGTGATGAGACCCCTTTCCTTTGGCGTGACGCATGGTGGGGCAGTAGGATCCCTTCCTTGTGGGATGATATCCAAGCAGGTGAAGCCCCCACCCCTGCGGAGTCACGATGATGGCACAATGAGACCTCCTCCCTTCTCAGGTGGGGCCGCACCGCCCCTCCCTCCCTCAATCCCCCTCACCCACCACCCCCTTCCCACCCACCACCTCCCCCTCCCCACCCACATCCCCGGGCCCTCCGTCCCCCCCTCCCGCGACAGGGACACGCCGTGGGAAGCCCACGAGATGGCAGCAGCGGGCCGCGCTCCGGGATGCGACACCCCCTCCTCGGGGGCCGCGACCCCCCCACGCCACCTCCCCGTCCTGCTCGGTGCGCCTCGGGGGCACCGGGACGTGGCGTGGGGGGGGTCGCGGCCCCCGGAGGAACGGCGGAGCTGCGCAGCCGGTTGCGGGTGGGCCGGCCCCAGTTGCTGACTAATCCCGGGGCTGAGTCACGGTTGCGGCGGGCAGCGCTGCGGCAGCGATCCCCCCCTTCCCCTTCGCCAACCGGAGAGCCCCGACGGGGCGAGCGCCGGTGCTGCGTGGGGGAAAAAAAGAAATAGGCGGGGGGAGAGGAGTGGGGACACCCCTCATCTAGCAGGGGGTGGGATCGGCGGTCTGGGGAGTTCTAGGGGGGGCGGCAGCGCCTTGAGCGGGGCGGCTGGTGGAGGATGGGAGGTGCCGGTGGGGTTGGGAGGGTTAATCCTCCGAGCCGCCCTGCGGGTTTTTGGGGGTGTGAGGGGTAAGGGAGTGGGGGCACCGTGGCTCGAGGCCCCCGGAGCAGCGTGTGGCCTTGCAGCAGCGTGCGGCCTTGCGCAGCGGCGGATGCTGGCGGGCGCGGATGCTGCTGTCAATGACAACGCCGCTGTTGCTGTGGTTACCGGTGTGATGCTTCGCCAGAGCAGAGTGAGGTCAGACGGCTCCGGCAGGAATGGGGGGGATGGATGGATGGATGGATGGATGGATGGATGGATGGATGGATGGATGGACAGGTGCATAAAGGATGCTCCCAACCCCCCCTGGATATCCCAACTCCAGGCCCATCCTGGGGGTTGCTGGCACTTGGGAAGGAGTAAGGGGTCAAAATTAATTCACCCATGGAGCCACAACCTGTTCCTGTAGCACTGACAGGTTTGGGGGCACCCAGCCCTGGTGGGAGTGAGGGCCAGGCCCCACTGTGGGGCTGGAGGGCTCAGGGCAGCACGGTGCTGCAGTGGGTTGCCCACCCTATTTATTCTAAACTCACCCCCCACCACCACTTTACGCTGTCCCATCATCCCACAGCGCACTGGAGTGGCACCCATGGGTGCTCGGGACACTGAAGGACACGGGCTCTTCTCACCACATGGGAGGTGCTGCTCAGGACGTTGTGGTGGGTGAGGGATGCAGTGGGCAGGGCGCACCCCCAGGCGGGTGTGGGCACCTCTGTGCAGCCCTTTCCCCTCATGGAGGGCTCAGCCAGCCCCAAATCAGCAGCCCCGTGGTGATGCCAGGATTCTGGCCTAGAGGGGTGGTCAGGGTGATGGGTGCCCTGGGCTCCCATGGGTGCCTGGATGGACACCTCGTGCCTGGGGCAGGGGGTGCCCCTCACTGCACCCCCAGGGTGACAGGACCCTCAGTTTGTGTCTCAGTGGGTGCTCGTCCCTCGGTCTGGCAGCAGGTGCAGAAGGGATGTGGGTGCTGGGTGCTCCTCCTCGAGCTGCCGGGGATCAGGGGAGGCTCCGGAGGGGCCGGGGGGGCTCCGGGGTCCTGTTGCAGCCCGGACCCCCTGCCCGGCTCCGGGCCGCTGTCCTCCCCCCGCGCCGATATAAATAGTAGCGTCTTCCCGTTCCCTAAATTTCCTCGCTGACGTAGCGCTCACGTCATTGTGTAGGTTGATGCTTTTCTATGAATGAGCCGAGATCCCCGTTACTACGAGCCCGATCCTATAAAAGCCCCGCGCTCTGCGGACAGCGCAGCACCGACACCGGCGCCGGCCCCGCCGGGAGCCGCGGGGCCCCTGCCCGGCCCGGCAGCCGCGGGGCCCGCAGGAGGTAAGGCACCGGCTGGCTTGGCCCGCAGGTAAGCGGGGACGGAGCCCGGTGCGGGGGCGGGAGGGGGCAGCGGAGCCCCGCGGCACCGAGCGCTGCACCTGCCGGCCCCGGGGCGGGGGTGAGGCGGAGCGGTGGGCACCGGCGGCCGGGGGCGGGGGCGGGAGGGGACAGCTCTGCGGCGGGCGGGGGCGGCGCGGAGCCGCCTGGCGCAGCCCCACGTGCGGGCCGGGGGCGGCGGGGGCGGCGGGGCCGGGCGGCGGCGCCGGCGGGGGCGGTGCGCGGGGGCGGGCGCTGAGCGCGGGGCCGCCCCGGGGGGGTGCGCGGAGGGGCCCGGCCGCCCGCACCTTGCAGGGGTTGGGATGGGGGGGGCGGGGAGAGGTGCGGAAGCGCATCCGAGCGTGGGGCTGCGTGTGTGTGTCCCGCTCCGCGGTGACACCGGCGCCCGCTGTCCCCCCCTCTCCGAGCCTCCCCGCAGCCACCCCCGACGGGACCCCCCCAGCCCCATCCCGCCGTGCCGCCGTGCCTGGCACTCTCCACCGCCGCCTCCCTCGGGTTCCCCCGCAGCCCCGTGTTCCCCAGCCCGGGTGCTGTCGGCTCCGCAGCCCGGGGGGAAGGGGGGGTGTCGATCGCCTTCACCCCGCTGCGTCTAAAGAGCGCGGAGACCCCGCTGAGGAGAGCCCGAGTCAGAGCGTCGGCACCTTGGCTCTAGACTGCTTACTGCTGCGTAGGGACAGGACAGTAACAGTCTACAGTCATGGCTACTGAAGCATGACCCACCGCCGGCACCGGCACCGGCACCGGCCCCGCACCGGCCCCGCACCGGCCCCGGCCCCGCCGCAGCGCCGGGGGGGCGGGCGCTGTCCGTGGTGCTGAGCCCGTCGGGGAGCGCGCCCCGACGGGGGCGGGGGGGGAAGGCGGGGAAGGGGCGGGGATGGGGGGGGTGTCCCGGTGCCCGCCTGACCCCGCTCTCTCTTTCCCCCCCCGCAGACACCGACCCCCCCACGGCGGAAGCCCCCCCCCGCCTTCCCGCTGCAGCCCAGGTAGGGGGGGACCCCCGGCGGGGCGGACACGCGTGGGAGGGCAGGGGGCGGGGGGGGGGGGGTGGGCGGACGCTACCGATGCTGCCGATGCTACCGACACTCCCCCCCCTTCCCAAGCACCGGGAGTCCCCCCCGCGCCGCCGGTGGGGGTCGGGCGCGCTCGCTGCGGTGGCGGGGACGCCTCCTCGCCGTCGCCAAGGCACCGGCTGCCCCCTCCCAACCCGCCCTCCCGGCCCACCCCCCTCCCCAACTCCGACGCCGCCCGGGCGACCGTGGCTTTAGATTGTTACTGTGCCGCTGGGGGGGTAACAGTCTACAGCCATGGTCGCCGGGACAGGCGGACTCGCACCGCGGGCAGCACCGGCTCCCCCCACTCGCCCACCCCCGGGGGTCCCCGAGGCGGCGGAGGCGGGGGTCCCGTCGGGGGCGGCCCGCCTCCCGGGGCAGTAGGAGCTCACATGCAGGATGCAGCTCACCGCACATCAACTCTTACTGTTCGGGGGGGCGGGCGCCGAGCGGCTCCTCTTCGGGCAGCGGGAACCATGGGGACCCCCTCCTCGGATCCCCCATCCTGCCCCCCCCGCCCCGCAGCCCCTCACCTGCCCTCCCGGGGGGACCCGCAGCCCCTCGGGGACTGTCCCCGCCGGGCTCGTCCCGCCGCATCTGTCCGCTCGGCAGTCGGGCTCCCGTCCCCCCGTCCCGTCCCGTTCCCCCCGTCTCGCCGCCGGTGCTCGGGGGGTCCCGCGGGCCGTTCGCGGAGCGGGGCTGGCGGCGGGGCCGGCGCGGCGGGGACTGAGCGCGGCCCGCGGGGCCGGGGCGGGGGCGGCCGGGGGCGGTCGCAGGTTGCACAACCCGCCCGGCTCGGCCAGGAGATTCCTGAGCGGCGAAGTCAGAGCGGCCCGGCCTGCCCCGGCACCGGGCACCGGGCCTTCGGCAGCCGGCGGCCACCGGTGCTGGCCGGGCAGGGCTCCTCACGGGGGGCACCGGGGGACTCACAGCCCTGGAGAAGGAGAGAGGGGGCTGGAGGGGCTGTAGTGACCACACTGATCCCGGAGGGGAGGGAGATACCCAATCCCACGGGGACACCGGGGATGTAGGGTCAAGCCCAAGTGGGTGAGGGTGGCAGAGGAACAGGGAGAGTCCCTGAACAGGAACCTTCAGTCCTGCAGCACAGAGGTGCCGTGGGTGTCCCACCTAGATCAAGTAGGGGTCACACAGGGTCTCCTGCCCAACTCTCCCTCTCCAAAGCAGCCCCATTAGGATCCCTCACCCATCCATGGGGTCATGGCAGCTCTGCCCTCACCCAGGCACGGCCACCAGCAGCTCCCCAGGGGCCACAGTGGGACATGGGAGCAGCAGGCAGGGGAGGATCAGAGGTAGCAGGTCCCTGCTGTGCCCTGCCATGTCTCTTGCTTGTTCCCTTTAATTCCTGCTTTTCCCATCGCTGCTGTTGGTGACGGGCCAAGCACCTCACACCTCCAGGATGGGCATTTTCGGGCAGTCCCAGCAGCGCTCAGGTAAAACCACATCTATGTCCAGCACAGCCATGGCCACAAAACCCACCCTCCACCCCCTGGGAAACACCTCCTTGTTTGCACCCCATCAACAGCATCACAGTGAGGTCCAGGCCATGGTGACATCAGTGTCCCTTCCAGAACACTTCCCTGGGTGAGGGGACACATCCTGTGGCCCCTTGGACCCCACGCTCCAGCTCGGGAACATTCCAGCTGCACTGTTGTTTTGAAGGCCAAGTCTCTCCCGCTGACACCCTGGAATCAGTTTTTCTTCCAGAGCACTTAAAAATATCCTGGATCCCTGACACCGGGACTTGTCTTCCAAGGGCGCTTCCAAGCCGCCGGGCCTGGGGCCAGCCGTCAGCGCCGGGGGACAGAGCCCGTCCAGCTCCTGTGCTCCTCCTCAGCACGGAGATGGCGGCGGCGCTGGGAAGGGACGCGGTGCCAAGGAGGATCACAGGAGGATCCCAGCCCCTGCCACGGCCTCTTCCACGGTGGAACGGTGCTCAGCGGGGCACAGGCACGGCACAAACGCTGCCTTACCTCAGCAGCGCACCCAGCACCCTCACAGTGTCACTGTGCAGGGTGGGAAGGGACTTCCTGGGACTTCCAAGCCTACAGAGCCCAGTGGCTGAGGACTCGGTGGACACCACCTGCAGCGAAGGTCCCGAGGAACTCTCCCAGCCAGGATTTCCCTGCGCATCCCTAGGAAAGCACGTGGCCCCAGAAAACTTCCAGACAAAACCCGGCACCCACTCCCGGCTTTGCCAAGTGGCATCCTGGCACCGTAGGAATTTAGGGTGGGTCCGGGGGGGCTGAGCCAGTGAAGTTGGTGGGGGCTGCAGGGAGAGGTGCTGCTGTTGCCCCCCCAAAGGCTGGGCAGGTTCCCACTGGCCCCACACGCTGTTGCTGCCATCTGACAGCTCTTGGCGAAACGGCCTTTTGTGATTCAGCCGTGTTTATCCCAGCCTGCAGCCCGGCCCAGCGTGGGTTTCCATGGAAAACTTCCATCCAAAACAAGGAGAGAGAAGGAGCTACAGCAGGAGTGACTCAGCCACAACTGGAAGCTTCTGCGAGTGAAGCAGGGAAGGGGGGGCTGTTCCCAACGCCTTGGTCCTGCTCCAGCAGCGGGGCCCAGGGACGGTCCTGGCTGTCCCCTGCCCGTGTCACTGCCACTTTGCAGGCAGGAGCTTGGCAGGTTTGGGGGAAGCTTTGCTGTAAAAACCATCTGGGAAACTCATCACCCTCCTGGAGTGCCCCCTCCCCACGCCTGTGGCAGGTCCCACCAGTGGGGCAGAGGAGGAAGAGCGTGAGATGAGTAAGGCTCAAACCTTGGCATGAGCCATACCTGACGCCAGGCTCGGTGGGATGTCACTTTTTCCAGTGCTGCCCACAGGAACCCCCACCCGTGCCTGGTGTGCCCCAAGTGGGTGGCTGGCAGGGTGGGCAGCAGCAGTGGCCTCGAGGTGGCAGTGGCACAGGGGGAAGCGGGCCGGGGAGCTGGGGAGAGGTGACAAAACAGCCGGAGTTTGCAGGGAAGGCCAGCACTGGCAGCACCTCTGCTCATGCCAGGCTCCTCCTGCCTTCCCTGGGACACTGGGAGGGCTGGGGGCTCTGCTCACCCAGGGAAGGGCCTGGCCGAGCCCTGGACTCCATGCCCACAGCAGGCTCCTCACAAGCAGGGCCACAGCCAGGGCCCTTCCTGCCACTGAGGTCACACAGGTGGCTCCAATGGCTGTGGGCACATCTGGGGACAGGGGTGACATCCCCCTGCCAGAACAGCCAGGCTCCCAGTGCTGCTGGTAACACTGGGGATTGTCCCCAGGGCTCTCCTGTCCCAGGCAAGTGGCACAGCTGCCACCCGGATCCCGGGCTCACTCCATCACCCCCTGTTCAGCAACAGCAACTGGACCCCGCTGTTTTGGGGGAAAAACTGACTCCCCTGGGCCAGCCCGGGTGATGGAAAAGGGAACTCCCCAGCTGAGTGAGGGGTGGGAGGGCATCAGCCAGTCTTGTCTCCAGGCTCACCTCTCAGGCAGCCAAGGAGCGTGGCTGCATCCCAGGAACAGACCTGGAGCTGCGAGAGAGGCGGGGGCCAGCCCGAGGGCATCTCGCCAGGGAAAGGAGGGAGAGGGCAGGATTCCCATGGCAAACCCCTCCGGCCGCTGTGGACACGCCGTGACAGCCGCGGGAGCCGCTTCCCTCCTCCCACCGCACCGGGACCAAGCAGGACCTCCCTCCGCTGCTCACACAGGCACCTCCTGCGGACAAAGGTCGCGTTTATCTGTTTTTATTCATTTATTTACACCGGTACAGCAGATACCCGGCAGGAGCCATCTTTATGCAGACCCCGGGAAAGGGGAAGGTATTGCAGCACCCCAGTTCAGGTCACCCATTCCTCCCCGAGCCACCCGAGGGAGCTGCCTGCAGAGCTGGGACCGTGCTGCTCACTCACCGCACCCTGGACTTCTTCCCCTTCCTTCCCTCTTCCCTGGAGCTGCCGGTGCCTCCCCGTGCCCGGGAGCTGCGGGGCCGCAGTGCGGCCGTGGCTGCGGTGCCTCCCCCGCGGAGCGGGAGCTCGGCCATGATCCAGCAGCTCCCGGGGCTGCCGAGCGCGGCCGCTGCCGTCCCTGCCCGGCGGCGGGGGAGGAACGGAGACAAAGGCTCCGGTGCGTTGTCACAGCTGGTCGCCGTGTTCAGTCACAGCTGCAGCCCCCAAAAAAACAGCCTCTGGTGTGCCCATGTGGTCACCAAGGGCTGCAGACACCGGATGCCGTCGCAGCAGATGTGACACAGCCCAGGTGAAGTGGCACAGACGGCCAGCACTGCCCCAGCCCCGCCAGCCCGCAGGGAATGAGCCACATCCTCCTGCCACCATCAGCACCGTGCTGCAAACCGGGGCTAAAAACCTGCTGGGGCTGAGAACTGCTCACTCTGCTGCGCTGGTTTAACCCACGGCAGCTCCCGGGCCTGCTCCCAGCTGAGTGAACACAGGAAGGGCTTCAGCAGCACGGTGTCCCCCGGCCCTCACTGCTCTGCCCTGCTGCTCAAGCAGGGGGAAAATTCACATTTTTCACCCGATTTCCCTCTTTTACCAGCTCTACACCCCCAAGGAAAGCCGTGGTTAGAGGAGCTCTGCTAGCACTCCTCTCCTGAGCCTTGTGCCCAGTGCTGAGCTGGGCAGAAGCTGAGCAGGACACCTGCAAGTGTTACAGCAATAAAGATTTTGGTGTGCTTCTGGGTAACACAGAGCCACAAACAGCGGCAAGCTTTTCTCGTTCATGGAGGCACTTTGTGCAGGGAAAATTCAACACAGGCATGCTGAGCCAGCAGAGATTTCATTCCTGAAACAAACACCAGCCCTGGCACTGCCAAGGATGAGAGGGTTTTCCAGGCACAGACCAGCTGCAAGCTTGGCTTAACAGATATTAAAACCCACAAATCTTTGGGGTGTAAAACTGCAGGAGCTCTGTGCTCTGTACACACTTCCTGTGGCTGAGCTGAGGGACTCTCATTTTGAGCAGGTTTGCACACAGAGCAGTGTCACCCTCCTGCCCTCAACTCCCTCACTGTCACAGCCCCACACTCAAGTGTTACCTGTCATACATGTTATATACATTATATGTAACTTTATATACATATATATGTATATGTTTTATACTGATATATAAAACAAAGCTGAAAATAAGGGAGATAAAGAACCATTTATCCTGGCCTGGGTGAACACTGAAGAGCAGGACGTGCAGTGAGCTGTTCTCTGGTCCCTCTGGAGGCACGGAAACAGTGATGTTTCACACGATGGCCGGCAGCACGTGGCTCACCAGAGCCCTTTTTTATTACAGAGCCCATTCTCAAACTTCCCCAGCCCCTGGGCGCTCGGCCTGGCCCTGCCCGGGGCAGAAGCGTTCCAAGAATTCCAGGTAGGCTTTCTTCTGCGCCGCAGCCGCGGGGACGAAGTGCCCGCCGGGGTGCGTGAGCATCACGGGCTCCACGAAGCACTGGGCCAGCTCCCTGCTGAGGGGCGCCGCGATGACGGCGTCGGTGTCGCCCACGATGTGCAGCGTGGGCAGGGCGATAGGCTCCCGGTAGAAGTGTCCGTGTGCCGGGGCGCGGCTGGCGAAGCCGGCCACCAGCACGGCGAAGGTCACCGGGAAGCGCGGATCGCCGCGGGCCCGCAGGGCGCACACCATGGCGGCCAGCGCCGCGCCCTGGCTGAAGCCCAGCAGCCCGTCGAAGGGCCCGTGCTCGGCCAGCGCCGCCGCCACGGCGGACAGAGACTCCTCCAGCCCCGCCGGAGCCGCGGCCGCTTCCCCCGCCTCGAACGTGCCGGGCCCGGAGAAACCACCAGCCGCGAGGGGGGTCGTCCCCGTCTGGGTCATCCTCAGCGCCGGCGGGCAAAGGGTGCGGCGCGTCGATGGCCACCAGCTCGGCGCGGCCGCGCAGGGCCTTGCGGAGCGCGCCGGTGCGCTGGCGGAAGCGGCGGGCGCTCTGCCGGTACCCGTGCAGCGCCAGCAGCCGCAGCGGCCGCGCCTCCGCCATGGCCGCACCCACAGAGCGCCACTTCCGCCTTCCCGCCGAAACGCTGCGCGCTGATTGGTCGGGGAGAGGACAGAGGGCGGAGCGCCTCGGCGGAGGTGAGGAGCGCCCCCTGGCGGCGGGAGGTCGCCGGGGGGGGTGAGGACGGGGCAGCCCCGACGGGGCGGGACGCGAGCCCGGTGCGATGGCGGCGGCCGCGGGCAGGGCCGCAGCACGGCCTGGGCTTGCAAGGGGCAGCCCCCGCGGACAGCCGGGATCGCTCCTTGCGGGAGCAGTTTTGTCGTTGAGTTACGGGGTGCGACCCCATCCATTCCAGTGACGGTAGAGGGGAGTCCCGGTGGTGCTTACCCCGGTGGGTGCATCGGCGGTGCCCTCGTCGCTGCCCATGCCGGGTCCCAGAGCGCGGCAGCTGCGGGCGACACTCACGAGGCTGCGGGATCCCCGGAGCTTGGCTGCTCCCCACCCTCGGGCGGGGCGGGGGACGCGGGTGGCTTCCCCTGCAGGGAGAGGGAGGGTCAGGGATGTCCCAGCCCCAGCCGGAGCTGCCATGAGCCAGTCCGTGCCCAGCCCGCAGCACCCCGCGGGGCACTGCGGGAGGAACCCCCCCCTTTCCCGGGGAGCCGCGGGGATCAGCAGGCGCTCACCCCGACCAGGGCTGGGGGGACCCGCGCGTCCCTCCCGCGGGCCGGGCTGGCACTGTCCCCGTTACTGCTCGATGGCCACGACACCACGGGGTGGCGCTTTTGGTACGCGGCACCGAGCGGCACCGGGCGCTCAGCCCGTCCCGGTGCTCTCACCGGCCCGAGGGACGGAGCGGGGACCCGGTGACGCCCCGCCGCCCACCTGTGCCGGCCGCCCGCGGCGCGGGGGCTGTGTGCCACCGTGGTTCACCGTCCACGGCCCCAGGGACTGGCTGGCGTAGAAGTCCATGGGGTAAGGCTGCTGCCACTCGATGTCCTGCAGAGCCACCGCAGCCTGCAGAGAGGATGGGGGATGAGACCCCGAGGGGTGGAGGGGGAGCTGGTGGTGCTGGGAGAGCTCCCAGCGTCCAGCTTGGTGTGTGAGGAGGGCGCTGCTGGGGCAAAGCTGAAGGCACTGGGAATCCCACTGGTTTCACAAAGGACTGGATATCCCAGCAGCATGCCTGGACTGTGCACAGAGCACAGATGGAGAGAGGAGGGGGCACTGGGTGCAGGGACACCCCCAAGCCTGCTCTGGTGCATCACCCCAAGGCAGGACTATCCCCCCAAAATGGAGAGGGGTGCTCACCTCATAGGGGGTCAGCAGTGGCTTGCTGAAGGCTTCTCCCCAGTCGATGGAGAGCCGGGGACAGGCTACCTGCACCCACCTGCAAGGGAAATGTCACAGTGGGGATGAGCATTTTGGGAAGCACAAGGCACAACAAAGCCCCTCGGCAGAACCCCAGAAGGTCATTGCTGTGCCAGTGCCACCCTGGTAAGGACAGCCATGCCCCTTCCCTGCACAGTGACAGCAGGACAGACATGTCAGGGACAGCTCCAAGCAGGAATTGCACAGGGATGGGGCACCCTGGGGCTGGAGGGGGCTCAGCAGCACTCACACATCCACCTCTGGGAAGAGCTTTAACTTGCTGGGGAAGATCTCAGACAGCAGCACCCGCACGTAGGGCCGGCCCAGGGCGCGGAGACGCAGCTCCAGGTGCTGAGGGGGAAAAAGGCACCTGGCAGGGTTAGGGTACCCCAGCAAGCCCCCCAGGCCTTGCCCACAGCCCCTTCCTGGCCATCAGACCCTCTGTGGGTCCCAGCTCTGCCCCACAGCCGTGTCCCCTTGGCAGTCATAGGCCAGACTGCGGCCACGGCTCCGGCTTGTGCCCAGCTCTCCCCAGCACGTGCCTCAGCCTAATGAAGTAATTACAGCTCAATGACAACAATCTGTTCTCGTTAGCGGCTGCCTGCCCTGGGACACCCGCCTGTCACGGGCTGGCTGCAGCCAGAGCTTTCAGAAGCAGGAGAGGGGCCAGAGATGTCCTTGTCCTCCAGAGCCAGCACTAATCACCCCCTGCCCAGCCAGCCCTGGCCATGCCCGTGTCCTGCCCGCTGTGGAAGAGCAGCTGCTGGGACCTTGCTGCCCTGCTCTGCCCACTGCTCCCTGCACTGCCTCAAACCTCACCTGTGGCTACCCCAGGGTTCCTGGGTGTGAGCAGGGCCACCATGCTCAGAGGGCAGAGCTCTGCTGCCCTGCTCCCGTCACCCAGCCGGGGTGCAGCAAGCGCCAGCACGGCAGCTGAGCAGGGATGCTGAACCTGATCGGAAGTTCATCCAATTAAAACAAACTCAGCCAATTAATTGCCGAGCTGTCTGGGCAGGGCGGGTGGGGGGGAGGTTCTCCAAGACTGGCCAGCTCTCCCCAGGAACGGGTTTAATGAGCCCTTGTCCAGCCTCCCTCATCTGCTGCTAATTGCCCACGCAGACCGGGGCCAGTGGCCACTGATGGGTTGCCAGCGGTGCCACATCTCACCCTGGCAGCGAGGACAGCGATGGTGCCACCACTTACCCATCCTTTCCCCCCACCCAACAGCAGCGCCTGGTGCCCAGTGGGGACATTGGCGAGGGGGCTGGTACCTGTAGGATGCTGGGGGAGCCCTGACGGCCCAGCGTGCCCAGGATGAGCCCCCAGCAGCGGGCACTGGTGGCAGTGTGGATGGCGTCCTGCCGGGCGCGGTGCATGCGCTCGTGGCTGTAGTGCTCCTGCGAGAACACTTTGCTGTAGGGATCGTACCTGCAAAGCACAGCCAGGCTCACACGAGCTCCCTCCATCACCTGCCCTCCTCCCAGTGATGCCCGTCCCTCATTAGCACTAATTGCCTCCCACAGCATCTGTCCTCCTGGCTGATGTAGGACCCAGCCGGCTCGTTAGGGGACAAGGACAGGGATAGGGACAAGTGTCCCACCACAGCACCCCAACACCCAGCACAGCCTCGGCTCCGTGCTCGCCTTCACACTCGGCTTCCCCCCATCCTGGCTCATCAATTATGAAGAATTCTTTGATTTGTTGCTTTGTTTGACGAGGAGAATTTTAATCAAATCCCACTCGGGTTTCGGCAGCTTCACCAGCGCCATAAACCTGACGTGCGCCTCCCGTTCGTAACAAACGACCTACTAGGAAATTCAGATTCCGCCAAATGGGCCCAGCCTTTCACTCCTGATATTTCATCTGCTTTCAGCGGCCTCATCATCGCGCTTTATGGCCTCTGCCTGCAGCAGCCTGGGCTTTAATGGCTGCACCTCCACGAGCTTTCACAGGTACTTGTCAAAATGTTTATATTCAGCCAGAGTAAATGGCTGGTGTTCATCTCCCCCCCAAAGCACCTCCTCACCCCACCCTGTGGCTTCTCACCTGCCTGTGCAGCTGCCTGCCCAGCCCTGGGGTGCACATGGGGACAGACAGGGAGCTCCCTGCCATGGGGTTGGAGTGGGTGCTGTACCTGTATGCAGGTATCCCCGGGTTGGCAATCATGATGGACTCCAGGTGGAAGCGCCCGTCGCCCAAATACCTGCCGAGAGGGGAGGGACAGCTGTGGCACTGGCAAACAGCAGCACCCCATCCACGTGTCCACTGCTTTCCCAAACTGCAGCACTGTGGAGATGCCAGGAATCCCAGCTCCTGTGCTGGGACCCAGGGGCAGCAGGTACAGCCAGGGCAGGGTTGGACAGGCAGCCACGCTCAGAACAAGGAGGGGTGCTCACACCAGCACGGGGTGGCTGAGAGCTGCTCCATCTCAATGGCTGGTTCTAGACGTTGCTGCTTCCATTTCTAATCGGATTTCCAGTCAGCAATTACATTTCAAAGCCTTTCATTCAGCTGCCCTAATGGAGTGAGGGCTTGGAAAATGAATTCAGACGTAAAACTTGACTAGATTTTGCCCTTAATTGGAGAATGACATTTTGGGAGATCAAAGCTAATTTGTCTGCAAAAGTTAGCCCCAGAGACGGTGCAAAGAAGAAAATAATAACGCAGGGAGGACGCAGGTAAGGCTAAGTGCACCTGCGCAGGTTGGTACCGCACTGCCGCTCCTCTGCCAGCTGAAAGGACCCACTGTCACCAATGCAGTGTCAGCCTGGCTGGCCCTGCCTGCTCCTGATGCCCTTGGGGAGCTGGAAAGTGGTTCAGGATGAATCCAGATCTCCCACTGACCACGTGCCCAGCTCCCTGCATGGCCATGCTTGGAAAGGCACTGGTGCTGTTGGCTTCCAGCAGCGTGGGCAAGAAGGAGCTCAGCAGGACCCAAACCCACACCTGGGCTCCCCGGCTCCCCCCAAGTGTGGGGTCCTTGTATTTATTTATTCTGCAGCACACTGTATTCACAGTACATTAAGCATTTCCATTACCTAAAATAATTAGGTGATAGGAAGCGAAGTGCTCCCTCTAATTTGCTGTCCTTAAATAAAATTAATGTTGCTGTGATGTTGGGCCCCGGCCATTTGTCTTTTCCAATTATCCACCCGCCCTTCCATCTATTATCTATTCTGATATACGACTCAATTATTTCCTCCGTGCTACAAGCACATGCCACTTAAAGCAGCGTGAGGAGCTGAAAGGGGCCCATCCCAGCCTGTGAATACCCTGTGAAACCCTCCAAAATTGCACAAAAGCAGGCAGGGGGTGCAGGAAGGATGGCAAGTCTAGGCCAGGCAGGAGGGTGCTGAAGGACCTTGGGTACTTACACAATGGCATCCGTGTCCTGAGCAAGCCGGGGTGACGTACAGCCCAGGATCTCTCCTGGGGACAGTGGCTTACACTGGGGCACACACACCTTGTACTGTGACTGCAGCTCCTGTGACACTGCCTGTGGGAGACGTGGGGTCAGCAGGGACAGGCCACGGCACAAAGTGGGGCTGAGGACCCTTGGGGACACCCCAGTCCTGGCAGTCCCAGCTGTTATAACCCAGCAGAGGGGAACCAGCCCGCTCGGGGTAGCACCAGCAACATCCCCGCACAGCCGGGGATGCTCAGCGAGGCTCAGCCAACGTATCAATTAAAAGACAAGGGAAAAGGCTTAACGCTTGGATAGCCCCGTGTTTAGATAGACACGGCTCAAGAGGCTCATTCATCTCCTCCCATCCTGCCCAGCCGGCCGTTGAGGGGCAGACAGACAGACCCGCCGGAGCTTCCCCGGCCTCTGCCGGCACTGCATCAAAATGCCAAGTGCTCCACCGCCTGCCCTGACATTTCCAGAGCAGCTCCCGAGGGAGCTGGGGAGGGGTGCCGCCATGAAACATTGATCAGAGTTATTATAAAGTACTTGATCAACATTATGGCAGCAGCACGTTTATTGCAGCGGCTCGGCAGAGGGGAACCGGCTCCGGCAGCACCCCGGGGCAGCCGCTCCCACCGCGGGGTGGGACGGGGAAGGGCTGAGCCAGAGGAAAACTCAAGGAGAGACAAAAGCCAGGGATTTCCATCTCACCTGCACCGTGGACACAAACTGGATGGTGCTGACCAGGGCCAGGGAGGCGCCTGCTGCGAAGTTGAAGCGAATGGTCTCAAGGAAATGGGATGCATCGATCTTTATGTCCACAAACACATAGAGCATCTTCAGCCCCTGTGTGGAGTCGATGGGAACTGGTGATGGGAAGAGACAAGGTCTGAGTGTGGGGTACACCCGGGGCTCCAGCGAGCTCCAGGCTGTTGCTGCCTGCAGCTGGGGGACAAAACATGTTGGTGGGGCTCCCTGTGCCCCAAACTGCTCTGGCATAGGCAGGGTGGGCTGTGCCACCCCTCTGCCTGTGCTGGTACCCAGGGCATGGGGTGCAGATGGGAGCCACGGAGAGCACCCGCTCGTTTCTCTCCAGATAATGGCAGCCTGGGGAATCAATGAACACAAATCTAATTACCCCTGGTGCTAAGAAGCCTTTGTCACCACGATTAAGTGAATAATTAAAGTACACAGAGTCCACATCGATCCGCAGCTCCGCGTTCACTTCCCATTTTGGTGCTCTTCGCCTGATCACAATTAAGTGCAAATTACTCCCTCCTGCGGGGCACGTGGGGCTGGCAGGGAGCAGGAAGCATCCCTGTGCCTCACCATTGGCCACCCTGGTGACAGGATTACTGTGGGCAGCTCAAAAGGAGCCCAGCATCCTCACAGCAGCCCGTGGGGAACCCAGGGTGCCCTGTCACCCACCCAACTCTGCCCTGTGACCCACCCAACCCAGAGCAGGCAAGGGTGACAAGGCCACGGGCATCAGATGACAGCTTGACAGCTGGGTGGTGACAGTCAGCCTGGCAGTGCCTGCCTGTCCCTGCAGGGAGCAGCTCCAGCTGATGTGACTCCCATTCCCTGGAGCAGCCTGATGAATACAGCCTCTTCCTTCCCTTCCCGCTGTTCATTCATGAGCAGCAGGCTACAAACCAGGAGTTTTATACTCGCTGTTCCAGTGGTGCCCATAACCCTCCTCCCGTAACAAAGCACCTAGCACACATATTTATCACCACGAACGCTCACACCGACGTGGCTTTCAGGACACAGTTCTCAACTGGGGAGTCAGTATTTCATACAGAGCCTGATGCAATTCTTCAAACCCATTTATAGGGCCCCATAAACGTCCAGGAGGGCTGCCAGGTGCTGGGAGCGTGGCAGCAGCAGGGATGCACACACCTCCTACTAGCTGTGGCAATTCTGCAGATCCACCTTAAAACCCAGAGCGTCTTATTGTTATTTTTGGGCTGATTCCATCCTGGGTGGACTTCAAAGTTAGCAGCATCTGGGACAGCAGCACAGTTTCCATGGCAACTGGATCCAGAGTACTGTCCGCCTGGGGAGCACACAGCCTCCTCCTCCCTTCCCCACCCAGCCTGCACTGTACCCGCACAGCCGCCTCTCCTGGCCCCGGGACCCCCAGGCTCCCCTCTGCCATCATTCCCTTCCTCATCACTCCACAGGGGCAGGAACAGCCTCATCCCTGCTGGCAGCTCCTGGGCCAGCAGAGTCCTGCCAAGCCATGGCCTTGCTGCTCTGCTCTTGGGGACAAGGCTGCATCCGTGTGCTACTGCAGCAGCCAAGCTGGATGAGCACACCCTGGCTGCGCCCAAAATCCTGCCCAGGAGCAACGACCCAGCCAGCCTGGCCCCATACAAAGCCAGCAGCTGAAGCTGGAGAACAGAAAGCCCTTTGGGAAGGGATTAGCCTTTGGCACTAAGTCTCCGAGCTGGCGTTGAGAGGGGTGTGGAGTTGGCATGGCATGGTGGCAGTGGCACACAGGGCCACCCCAGCAGCACCCCGGGATTCAAGCGTCACCTACTTAGGCAACTGTGTCCATAGTGCACCAGGAAATCAGCGCCCAGGGCCCGGGCCGTGTAGTCGTCCACGCAGCAGGCGCCGTAGGTCACGTCACCCATCACCACCGCCTCTGCATCCGTGAATCTGTGGGAAGGCACAGCACTGAGGGTCACCACAGCCCAGGTTCTGCCCCCCAGCCCCGTGCCGTGTCACTACGGGGGGACCCCGCGCTGCACACGCCGAAGAGGACAAGCACTGGCTACTCTCCGAGATGTCAACATGATTAAGCTGGAGAGCGGTAATCCGCCTCTTCAATTGGGTAAAGCTGTTTGCAATTCAGCGGATTATCCACTCATCAAACAATACGCTGCCAGATTCCTAATGCTCCAGCAGGGAGAGCAGCAGAGGGAGACCCGGCACAGCGTGGTGCCACTGCTTCCACCAGCCAGCCCTGGGGACTGCAGCCACCAGGATGGGCAGAACAGCTGTCCTGGCATCCCTTGTGGTGCCAGCCAAGCCACCATCACCCTGTGCCTGGGCACTGTGTGAGCTGTGAATCCAGTCTGCACCTGGCTGTGTCATTCCTGGATGCCAGTCTGGCCAAGATGGGCAACCTCCAGAAAAGCTGGTGCTTAAGTGGCACTTGGCAAGGGAAAGCACCAAACCACCACTGGTGCTGTCCCATACCCCCAGTGCTCCAGTCTGAACCCACCTGGCACCTGCCAGCCTGTGGGTGAAGGGGCACCAGCACCAAGCAGCAAAGCCAGAGCTCTGGCATGATTCAGAGGCACCACCATTGTGGCTATTTACTGCACCATTTTGAGGGATTATTAGCTTGGCTGCCTTCCCAGGGAGCCTCGGCAGCAGGATGAGAGCAGGTATCGCCATGACAAAGCCCCGTGCCTGGAGGGGCAGCTTAAACCAGATGCTAATTCCTTATTTACCCGAGGCCCTGCTGTAGCTCGGTGCCAGCGGGGGTCCCCCCTGCTGCTGGCACAGGGGACCGGGGAAGGAGGGGGCCCTGGCACAGCATCACCCCCTGCAGCACCCATGGCTGGCTGGGGGCCAGGGTCCCGCGCTCCCCCCAAGCGCCAGGCAGGGAGCGTTACGTCGGCGGCAAGAATAGAAATGGTGGGCAGAGCTGGGCAGATGGCAGAAGGTGGAGAAATGGCGGAGCGTGCTGAATATTAACAGCTCCGGCCCATCCGTCAGCGCCCGGGGAGGGGGACAGGGGAGCAGCAATGCTGGAGCATCCCCGAGGAGGGAACACAACCATCCTCACCTCCCGAGTCCAGCCTGGGCAGCTTCCACTCCACAAGGGTTGGGGATGCAGCTGGGGAGCGTCAGAAGATGGGCTGGAACTTGCCAGCACCCAAATCCCGCGATTCCTGAGGGCCAGCGTGGCCTGGATGGGAGGATGGCTCCTCCACTGCCCACGTGGCCACGCCATGGGGCTGGGGGCTGCCAGTGAAGGTTCCAGAAGGCTCTTCCCACCCTTCCGAGCCCCCAGCCCCCTCCTCTAATGAGAGGTGATGAGATGAACATGAATCAGACTCCACACATCTCAGCAAAAGTGGAAAATTATTCAGCTCCTTAAGATTCAGGATGGGGAGGTCTGACTCAGAGCGGCAGCCAGCGCCGCTTAATTTTTTATAGATTAAAATGTATGCAAATTGGCCCAAACCCCAGAGAAAGTCCCTGGGGGTGAAGAGCAAGAAAGTGAAATAGCAACGGTGGAAGGAGGAGGGCAGAGGTGCCTGTGGCCCTGCCTGGTGTATGGGGCTGCAGCTGGGCAGGGAGAGATGAGGCTGAGCCCTGTGCTGGCCATGGGCAAGATTCCTCCTCTGGCTGCAGGGAGTGGAGTCACAAGTGAGCAAAGAGGCCACAGGATGGTGCCTGGTGAGGAGGGAACCCAAGGGTGCTGGCAAGGCCAGGAGCCTGGTGGTGCTGCAGGAGGGGCTCCAGGATGGCACACACCAGGATCACCTGCTCTGGCTGGGCTGGACAATCGAGCAGAGCCATAATCATCTCCTGAGATAAATCAAAGGCAAGTGCCAGGGCCTCCCCTTGATGTTTTAATCAGTTCGGTGTCGCCAGAGTCTTTCATCAAACTACAGAGGAAGAAAATGTCAATTAGCAGCCACCTGCCTCCAACGTGGGCTGGGGAGCTGCTCACCAACCAGCCCTGACCAGGACGTGGGCAAGGGGCAGCCACGGCAGCATCCTTGTCAGTGTTTTGTGTCCCTGGAAGTTGTCACAGCCGCGGATGGGTCCCAGCAGCGTGCTGGCAGTGGTGACAGGGATGTCCCCACCCAGCGCTGAGACGCTCATTACAGCTGGGAGCTCATGAATATTGAACACGTGGGGAGGTTATTCATCTTTTACGTCCCGCAAACCCCGGCTCATTCTGAAAAACCGCCTGGCCTTAGCATTTTTCTCATCTCCCCCTAATTCATTATCTTCTCTTTTAAACAGATGGCTCCCAAAATCCCATTTATAAAGCGCCATGCTCAGCACTGGCAGGATGTGCTCCAGGGCAGGCCAGGTCTCAGCCCTGATCCCAGCTGGGACCCCCAGGTCCTCCCAGCCCTGCTCCCCAGCGCAGGATGGAGGCAGCAGCAATCCAGGGACAAGTTTTGGGGCTGAAAACTCTGGGTCAGAGACATGCACACATGGTGCCTGCATGTCCCCAAGCATGGAGTAGCCAGTCCCTGTCACCTGAGCACAGGCACTTGGCTGGAGCAGCCCTGATTTATCCCAGCCCCTCGAAAAATGAATGAGAGCATTTGCTGCTGGCAGGAGCACAAGGTCCCTTGGCAGTGTGTGAATGATACAGTGCTGGCCCTCAAGCCATGAGGCAGAGCTGCTCTCCCCAGCAGGGACGAGTCCTCAGCCCCTGTTTGTCCACCAGCCCTTGGTGGGGAGGGGATTGAGGGGACTGGGCTGACAGTGGCCAGTCCTGGCACCCCCTGTGCTATGGGAGGATGGAGCCAGCACTGGGATGCCAGGGTGCCTGCATGTTGTGCTGGGAACAGGGATACACTGCAGACTGCCCCTTGCCTCACAGCCACCTGCCTCACCTGCATATGGCCCTTCAACTACCCCATAACCACCCCATAATCACCCCACAAACTCCACACCCACCGCCTGCCCTGTGCCCAATCCCAGCGTGTCCCAGGACACCCGTGGGTGCTGCTGTTCTGGGCTGTGGGGGCTGAGCCCAGCCCTGGCCGAGAACAGCGCACTTAATTAGTGGAGAAGCCCATCACCAAGCCCCATTACCAGACTCTCAACTTCATTAGCACAGGAAGGCTGCACGTAATTAAAATAATGAGTTTGCAATTTTATTGCAATTGGTGCTGGAAGAGCCTGGCTGCAGCTGGGCAATGATGGGGCCTCACAGAGCTTCTGCAAGCGGGGGCAGGATGGGGAGAGGTGGGTGTCCCCACAGCCCCCAGGAGGAATCATCTCCAGCTGGGTCCTCTCCCCTGAGGGGACTCCCCACTCTGTCCTCACTATAGGTGGCAGGACAAACACCACCTCTCAAGGGGCATGTCCCAGGGCACCACAGCATTGCTGGTCCTGTAGCAGCAAAAAAAAAAACCAAAATAAGGCAAACCAAAGGCCAGTGCATGTTGGTTGTAAAGCCACCACGACCATCCTGTGTCTGGATGGTGCCTGTCCCCTCTTCACAATGGCCAGGTCACAGAGTTCTGTGGGATACAAGGAGGTGGCATGGGGCACCTGGTGGTGGGCACCACACCTGTGCTGGCACATCCCAACCCTGGGAGGTGACAGCCCTATAGACCCCACACATTCCACCCAGCCCAATGCCCCTGGCACAGCCACCACCCGGGTAGAAGGTTTTGAACATCTCCAATGAAGTGAGAACTCCATTCCTCCTAATGATGCTGTTGTGTGGTTAATGACAGTGATTAAATTCCCCTGCACAGCGTGCACCCGCTGCCAGCGCCTCCAGGTTGTGCTTAAAAAGGACGAGGGGAGAAGGGAAGGCAGCGCTGGCCAGCAGAACCACGGCACACCGCAGCTGAGGCCAGATCCTGATCTCTGTTAGTGTCCCAAGGTGGCCTTTTGGGACCTCCTGGTGATGCTGCCAGCTTCATCAACAGCATTCAGTGCCACACTGCTCAGTGCCACATGGCAGACCTGCCTGGCCAAGGGACCTGGTGCCTGCTGGCACTGGGAACTTTCTGGGCACACCAGCCATGGCACTGGGGACTGCAGGGCACACCAGCCATCAGGGGCTGTTTTGTCCTGGCCATAGTGGGGCATTCCAAACTCTGCCACAGCTGTTGGGCTGTGCACACAGATGTTTAACTCTTTATTTGCTGTCACTTCAAAAAGTCCCCATGTGTTCCTGAGTCACCTGGATGAGACTAGGATGGTCTGAGCACCTCCAGCATCACCTTGCATGGATCTTCAAAAGCCATTGGGAGTTGGGAGGTGTTTAAAGCTGTGGCAGGGCAGCCTGTGCAGGCATCAGGACACCCCTGGGCCCCCCTGCCATTGCCCATCCCTGTCAACAAACCTCGGCTGATTAGCAGGAGCCTCTCACCCCGGAGTGGCACAGGAAGACAGAGGGATTAGCAGCTGCGAAGCCTGACAGCCGACTTTATTAACACAGAATCAAAAGCCCAGCTGAGAGCCCAGCTGATCCGTCTGCTCCAGCCCCGGCAGGGAGGGGAGCAGGGGTCCGCTCCTGGCTGCACAGCCCCCAGCTGCAAGCTGCTGCTGCAGGGGGACACGACTGCCACCTCCCCGGCACGACAGCGGGTGGGCTGGGGGGCTGCCCCTCCCTGAGCTGTGGTCCGAGCTCCCCCCACGCGGCTCTCCACGCTGCCGCCCCCCCAGCACGAGTTCCCCTCTGCCGAATTACATCAGCCGTGACAAATGGAGCCAATTTGGAAGGTGCCGCGGGAGCGTCGTGATGCGGCGCCGGCAGCGCGCAGACCCCGGCCCCGCCGCCCCCCTCCCGCAGCCGGGGCCGCTCGCCCCGGCACAGCTTTGACAATGACAAACCTATTAACGGTAATTAAGTGGCCTCACACCGGTCAATGCTCCGAGTGTGCTCTCGATTTCAAAGGCTCCAGGCTAAGAACCCCACCGGCCTTTCCGGGCGGCTGCTGTGATGCTTCGGCTACATCTTCATCCCCGCAGCCCCTCGGGGCTCGGCAAGCGCCAGTGCGATGCTGGGAAGCTCAGACAGGCCTCACCTGGCTGCCCCCTCTCCTCCTTACTCCACGGAGCTCCCCGGGGGCCTGCTCACTCCCACGTGGCAGTGAGGGACGTGGTGACACTGCCATCCCACTGCACGGGGACAGACAGACGCACAGCGAGCGAGCTGCCTGGGATGCGGGGGAGTGAGCCACATCCCCGCTCTCGGCTCTCCCCAGCACCACCAGGCCAAGGCACAAATATTCTATTAAAAGGCAGCTCCAGCAGAAGGGATAAATATTCCGTCTGAGTGGCAGCTGACACGGCTCCAGTTCAACCAAAACACACAGGGGTGGCCACTGTCACCCCAGGGGCACCAGCCCCGGGCATGGCTCTGCAGGCAGCAGCAGGGAAGGCAGGGGAGGGAGAACTCACTCCCCAAACTCCCACCAGCAAGAAGAGGGTGGGAGGCTGTGGGGATGGGCTGGGGAAAGGGGCTGCTGGCTGAGCAATGCCCCTTGTGGGCACACAGGTATTCCTGTCACGCTCAGCCCTCACATCCTCTCTGTCACCAGGAGGAAGAAGGGAACACCAGCCCTGGGCTGATGGTACCCCAAGCCCCTGTCCCCAGCCTGGCCACGGCAGGCAGAGCACACAGCCGCAGCGATTCCTGTCACGTCGGAGGCTCGTCCGGCCCCAGCACTGGGTGAGGAGGGCCAGCAGGAGCGGGCGGCCGAGCTGCGATTCCACATTAATGCTGGCGATGAATATTAATAGCAGGAAGAGGCAGGAACTAACGAGGCCACCTGCCGATTCACACCTCACCTCCAGCAGTGTAACCGGGTCTTCGGTGTGTCCCAGAGAGAGCGGGCACAGGGCTGGGCTCACTCCTGCCCACAGCCACAATCCTCTGGCTGGCAGTGCTGGTACCCAGCACAGCCACATCCCCAGCCAGGGTCACAGACAGCACCCAGTGCTCCCAGTAAGGGAATGGCAGTGAGGTGGAGGTGTCCCTGGGTGCTGCATGGTGGCAGTGAGGGAAGGATACAGCCCCTCCTGCTCAGCCTTGAAGCCATCCCACATCCAAACACTATCCCATCAGTGGCCTCACATCCCCTCCCTTGGCTGGGCATTTCCACCCACGCAGCACCCATCTCCTACCAGCACCCCTCACCAGCCCTGTAGAGCACCCCCAGCAATGAGGGTGAGTCCAGCAAGGATGCCAGCACCCCAGAATGCACCGGCACCCTGGCATTCAGCACCCTGGAATCCACCATCCACCGGGAAGTGGGGCTTAAGGTTTCATTCAGATAAAAGAGCCCCTTAATCCGCTGCCTTTGAAGTCGGAGACATGAAAGCGGCTGGGTGCCAAAGCCGGAGAGGAGGCAGCTCCGCTTAAAGGGACAAACCCACGCGGAGCTGCCCACACTCGCACCCATCCCCTGCCCCCCGCGCCCATCCCCTGCCCGCGCCCACCTTCCCACCGAGCGCGGGGCTGCCGCGATGCCCGCGGGGGAGACAATGGTGGCAGAGCGGGGACAAAGCCCGCGGGCACGGCTGCCTTCCCACCCGGCACGGCAGCGGTGGGGAGGCAGGCGAGGCTGCTGGCCTCGGCGAGGCAGCTGCTAATGAGTGCCACGACCCCGATGGCAGACGAGGCACCGAGTGCTATTAGCACTAATTCATTGGGCTAAAACAGAGAAGGGGCTGCGGAGGGGGCTGTGGCGGGTGGGGAGGAAGGCAGACGCAGCTCACAGCTCGGCAGGAAAAGAGATCACGGCCAATTTCTGCAAGGTGCCTGCATCCACTGTCACTGCCCAACCCGGCTATTCTCCAGTGCCTCAGCCTCACCTCTCAAGCGGCACAGAAAAATCAAGAGAGGAGCCGTGGCGAAGGGGTCACCCAGCAGGAGTGACCCTTTCCGTGCCATTACCGTAGCCTCAAGCTTCCCTGGCCGCAGCAAGGCTGCCCCTGCGCATTTCCTTGCTGGGCAGCGTGGCTGCAGAGGCAGGACGGGGCCGTGGGGGAGGAGGACGGCTCCGTGCCGCAGCGGTGGCCTCGCTCGGGCACCGGGCTGGCGTCAGCCGGTTGTTAACACGGCTGCTCCCGAGCTCCAGCACCCCCGCGGGGGCCCCGGCATGCTGAGCCTGTCAGCAGCTCCCGGCACGGTGGGGAGGGGAGGAGAAGCCGAGCAGAGAGGGCAGGGCTGGCACCGTGCCGGTCCTTGTCCCCAGGGCTGGCAGCAGGGCCCTGTGACCTGCCGCAGGGCTGCCCAGCTGTGCCCAGCCAGGTTGTGGCTCCACGAAGGCAGCCACAGCACCTCCGCATCCACAGCTCTGGGCTTCATCCTGCCCATCCCCAAGCCATCCCCCATCCCCTTGCCAGCCCCGGAGCCCCGCAGGGAAAAGCCGTGGTCTTACCGCTCAATGATGTCAGCGATGGTGCAGGCAAACATGAGGAGCCCTTCTGGCATCTGCAGGGCCACTGGGAAGAGAAACAGCCACGGGGTTAGGAGGGGCTGGAAGGGACATCCTGAAGCAGGGATCAGCTCAAGGTGCAGCCACAAACCACCTTCCCCAAACCAGCCAGGTGTTGGTCAAAACTCTGGGTGGGTCTGGCAGCTGGGGTGCAGCTGTCCTGCCTTGGGCCGTACCCACTCTCCCTGTGCACACACCTCATCCCTCTCTGAACCCGCTGACACTGCTGGTCTCTCCCACTTCCCGCAGTAATGACTTCCAGATTTTAATTATGTGCTGCAAAGCAAAAGATAGTTTCTTCTATTTATTTTAAACCTGCTCCCAATAATGTAAACGTGTGCCCCTGGTTCTCCTGGTACAAGAAAGAGTGAATAATCATCCCCTGTTCAGCCTCTCCACATCATTCACAATTCTACATCCCTATCATATCCCCCTTCGTTCACCTCTTTTCTGGTTAAAGGATCTAAATCTATTTAATCTCTCCTTATACAGAAGCTGCTCCAAACCTTTGATCATCCTCACTGCCCTTCTCCACACCCCCCTCCCAGCTTCTCTCTCCATTTCAGGAGGGTGGCCAGCAACAGCCGCAGCATTGTGCCTTGCAGGAATTTACTCAACAACAAATTATGTTTCCTCATTTGCTCCCTCCTCACAGCTCAGAACAATCTCTCTTCCTCCAAAGGCCAGTTGACTGCCCAGTGCCTGGGGTACAGCCAGGACCCCCCCACAGGGTGCTGGGGAGGAGCAGGGACCATGAGTGAGGAGGTGAATGGAGGAGGCCCCATTAATCCTGTTGTTATTTGACCTCCCAGTCGCACTAAGATATCCCAGCTTCCCTGCTATCTATCCAAACACTCTCTCCAGATTCCCCTCCAACAAAATCCCCCTGCTGTGCCAGGCCCAGCCTGCTGGCCAGTGTGGAGCTGTGTAAAGGCCTGGCTCAAATTGGACTGATCCCACCCTGTTCCAACCCACAGGGCACAAGGAAAACTGCACATGCTCTGCCAGCTCCTGCCTGACCTGGCAGGGATGAGGGCTCCATGTCCCAGCATCCCCCAGCCCATCGGAGACCACTCTGGCCCATTTGGGGCTGCCCTTCACCCCAGATCTGCAAACAGGGGGTTGGCAGGAGGCAGCTGGGTCGCTCTCCACCATCCCAGCACGATGGGGAAACAGAGTGCTCCCCAACCCCCCCAAACCCCACAGCAGGCAGGGCACAGGCAGGGCTGGCTGCAGCCCTGTGGGAGGCTGCGTTCCCCCAGCAACGAGCCCCTGGCTGGTCTCTGCACACGCAGATTTTTAAATCCCAGCACGGCTGGCTGGCTGATGGGCTCCGCTCCCAGCTCGGAAGCCTAAATCCCAGCCGCATATTTACATTTAATTAGGAGGTGCCAAGCAGCAAAACACAGCAAGGGAAGGCAGAGCAGCACGGCTGGGCAGCCTCGCTGTGTCCTGATGGGACACGTCCAGCCCTGATTCCCACACCACAGCCGGAATGGGGCGGACAGCCCCTCATCCTCCAGCCCTTCAGCATCGCAGCTCAGCTTCCAGAACATCCCCCGTGACACCTGCCAGCCCTGCCAGCTCGGTGGCAGCAGGCAGAGACATTCCCAGGTGGATACAAAGCATTTCAAATCTGCCTCTGCCGCTGCGCACGTGAAGTCAGGGTGGGGACGCCGGTGACACCCGGGATAGAGGGGATAGAGGGGGAGGCTCCGTGCCCTGCTCCCCGTTCTGATCACACATTGCTCAGTGGGATGCACAGGCTGTGCAGGGAAAGCCCTGGCAGCACTTCTGAAGCCTCCACAATCATTCCCCGCTCCTCTGGGGCTGCACAACCTCTGAGGAAGGTTCAGAGCAGAGAGCAGCACAGCCCAGCTCCCTGTCAGCCCACCCCTCAGTACCTGCTGTTGTGGGGCTCCCCTTTCCCGGCCCCAGCAGTGTGTCAGGAAAGTGCAGGGAGAGAGGAGAGAGGCAAGAGGAGCACAGCAGGGACCTGGCCAGCATCCCAGACACATCTCCAGGCTGACAGGTCCGCGCAGCTCAACCTGTCCTGTCCAATGTGATTATAATCCAGAGATACAGATCTATTAACCCCCCTCGAGAGGAGGAGAGCTCGCCAACACAGAGCTAAACACACCGGGGGCACAGCAGCAGCTCGGCCTCACCCCTGCCCCAACCTCACCTGCCCCACGGGGGGTCCCAGCAGCACAAACCAGCCCCAAACCCGCTCATCCCCCGGGTCAGCTCTCACCCTTCCTGGCCCGAGCCTGCCGGATGCGCCAGATGGTCTTGGGGATCTCGAAGTTGTAGTTGGGGGGCAGGGCCTCCGCCGCCTGCCGCAGCTCCGCGTTCCCGAGGATCTCCTCGGGGATCTGCTGGGCCACGTGCCGCGCTCGGGCTGCGGGACAAACCGGGGGAGCTCAGGGAGCCGTCGGAGGGCAGCGCACCCCGCACCTCACACCCCCAGCAGCTTTGCTGTCCCCATGCCAACCCTCGGGTCAGGCTGTGCTCAAACCCCCAGGGACAAGCGGGGAAAAGGGGTGGGGTCCTGCCCTTCACGCTGGGGGCGGATTGCAAGCGCTTTTTTGGGGAACAAGGCGGCTTTTTTTAGCCCAGAAAGCACCGCAGGGACGATGTGAAACCCTGCGAGTGCAGCTGGCTGTCCCCACACAGAGTGACAGCACTGTAAGGGCTCACGGGCCAGCATCACGGCGACACCCTAAGGAACCCCTGTCTCCCCAACAAGGGGATCCCGTTATCCCACCGGGAAAACGCCGCCCAGCGCCGGGCCATCCATCCCCGGCAGCCTCATCCTGAAGCCGCCCCCCGACAGCAGCCGCCCCCCTACATCTCGGCGATGCCAGAGTGCAGCGGGGGAGTGACAGCAGGGGGATTATTCACTATTTCCAGCCCAACACCGGCACTCACGAGCCACCAAACCATCCCCGCACGGCCCACGGGACAACCGACAAAGGGCCAGCTGGGCCGGGCCGGCGGCGGGGGTGGCCGGGACGGTGGCAGAGCCAGCTCCCGCCACCGGCCCGTCCTCCCCCGCCGAGGCAACCAAAACAGCGCCCGGTAGCGGCACCGGGAGCCCCGCGCGGAGCCGGTCCCAGCCCACCTTTGGCGGGCACCGGGGCCGCACTCCCGGCCCGCACGGGGGCCGCCATGGCTGTGGCGCACGTGGAGGCGGGAAGGCAGCACTAAGCGATCCCCGCGCAAGGCCAGAGCAGTCGCCGGCCGAGAGATCGAGCCTGGGAGCGCACCTGCGGGCCCCGACGGGACGGGCGGTGCGGCGGGGACCGAGCGCTCTCGCCACCGTCCCGGCGGGACACCGGGAGTGCAGTGGGATGCGACAGGCGCTGCGATGGCGGGGCTGTCCGCCCTTCGCGTCGGGGATGTGGTCCCACCGCATCCCTCGCGGTGCTGACAGCTCCAGGGTTAATGGTCTTCACGTTAACACGGGGACGGGGCGGGGGCACCGGGGATGTTGTCATGGTGACGGGTCCGTGTGTGTCCCCCCCCATGCCCGTGTCGTGGGGCAGAAGCCACGTCCCTGCCAAGCATGGGACAAGAGGGACCCGAGGGTAATGGGGAGCCCCTGGAGACAACGGGGATCCCGACGGTGCAATAAGGACAGCAGCGCTCCCGGTGGGATAACGGGACCCTCTTGGGGCAGTGGGGACAGCAGCGTTCCCGTTGGGATAACGGGACCCGCGGTGGGACAGAGGGAAGGAGGCAAGAGGGAACCTCGAGAGGCAGGAGGGACAGCCCGGGGTCAGCGGGGATCTCCAGGGGACGACAGAAGACCGAGGAGGCAGCGGGGATCCCCCGAGGACAGCGGCGATCCCGGCGGGGCAGCGGGGACAGCGGCGTTCCCGGTGGGATAACGGGACCTCCTGTGGTGCACAGGGGAGGAGGCGCCAGGGACCCTCTGGGGCCACTCTAGGGACAGTGGGGACAGCTGGGGCAGGGCGGTGTCGGGATCGCGGCGGAGAGTGCGGGGACGGGCAGGAATCGGGAGACAAAGGGGACAGCAGCGACCGGGAGGCAGAGGGAACAGCAGAGCCCCCGGCGGGGTATCCGTGACCCCGGTGGGGCGGAGGGAACGAGAAGGGGCGGAGGGCACCGTAGGGGCGGCTGGGACCGTGCCGGGGCGGCGGGGACAGCGCGAACAGCAGAGACCCGGATCGGACGGTGCATCCCGGCAGGACACGGCGGGCGGAGGGGACGATAAGGGACCGAGGGGACGGCGGGTCCCCGGGGAGCGGCAGGGACGGTGCTGAGCAGGCGGGACAGCGAGGACAGCCGCGACCACGGCAGGCGCGGGGCGGCGCGGCGGAGCCTCGGTGCGATACCGGGGCACCGTGCGGACGACGACGGCAGAGGGGACAACGATGTGCCGGGGGTGACAGTCGGTCCCGGGGGGACCGCAGAGCCCCGGGAGGGCGGCGCTGAGCCATACCCCCCGGTGGGGCGGAGGGAGGGCGGCGGCGCGGGGAACGGGAGCAGCGGCACTTTCACGAACTGTCCACGGGAGGCGGGAGAGGCGGCGGCGGCGGCGGAAGGGGGGGGCCCGGGGGGGGCTCGCCCAGCCCAGCCCAGCCCGGCCCAGCCCTGCCCGCCCCGTCGCTGCCCCGCCCCGCCCTGCCCAGCCCTGCCCGCCGCTGCAGGCAGCGCGGCACCGGCACCGGGCACCCCTTTATAGGCTCTGCCCGAGGGGGTGGGGGGCGGCGGCGGCCCCAGCCCCGAGGGGGCGGCTCCCCCCTAAAAGCCGGCGGCGGGACGCGCGGCGGGCAGAGGCGCGGCCGGCGCTCCCCGGTGCTCCGGGGCCGGCGCTCCCCGGTGCCGCTGCGGCTCGGCCCGCCATGCCCCCGCGGGGGCCGCTCGCCCGGGCTCCGGCTCCTCGTTCCCGGTACAGCAGCAGCCGCCGCCGCCGCTACCGCTCGCCGCCGCCGCGCCCGAGGCTCTGAGCGCCGCCGCCGCCGGGAGACCGCGCCCGCCCCGGCTCCAAGATGCTCCGCCAAGGTGAGCAGCGCACCGGGAGGGCACCGGGTGCCGCGGGCACCGGGGGCAGCGGGGCCGGCCCCGAAGTTTGTCTCCCCGCCGAAGTTGGGGCCGCGCCGCCGGGCGCCCCCCGCCGCCACCGCGTTACCGGCGCCGCCACCGAGGCTCGGGCACCCCCCGGGGAGCGGCACCGGCGGGAGCGCAGCGCGGCGGGGAGGCGGGAGACCGGGAGGAGCGAAGGGAGGCAGGGCAGGCGCCGGGTCCCGCAGGACCGGGGACGCGGCGAGTCCCGCGGGCACCGGGGTACGGCGGGTCCCGGAGGCAGCGGAGCTGCGGCGGGAGCGGGGGGGCGGCGGTGCTCGTCCCTCAAGGCGAGGGAACGGGAAACGGAGCTCACCGGGGAGCGCCGCGGGGTTCGGCGGGCAAGTTGGGGCGAGCCGTCCCGTTCGGCCCCCCCCGAGGAGAATCGCTCCGCTGTGACATCACGCGATTTCCATGGCAACCGCCTGGGACATCATCGGGGAGCTTTGTGACATCACGGCGAGGGGAGCAGTTGGCCCTCCCGGGGGGTCCGGGACGGTGGGGGGTGGGGGGCAGGACCCCCAGCCCCGCCGTACTGGAGCCAGTCCCGGGGAGGTGCTGGGGACAGCGGTGCCGTGCGGGGGGACCTCGGCTGGACCCCCCGCTGCTGTCCCGTGCCCCAGGGAGGGGGCGCCCACAGAGCCCCAGGCCCAGCCCTCACCACCAGCAGCACATGCCCCTCTCCGACGAGGCTCGGGCAGTGGAGGAGGCACCAACGCTCTGTGAGCAGCCCCTGGCACTGGGGTGCCGACCCCCAGGCAGGGCAGAGCCCCTGCTGCCACCCCAGGGATGCTTTTTCCCACTGGGGGAAATGTCACCTTGCGGCTGTGGGGCCTCACACTCGGATGTTCCTTTCTCTGGCTCCCGCCTCAGCTTTGTTTGGTGTGTTAACCCAACCCGGCTGGATGATTTGAGAATAAACCTCAAGCCTTCAGAGCAGTCCCGGTTTCCAGCCTTGATTCCCAGCCCTGGTGCTGCCGGCTGGAGGAAAAGCATCATCCAGGCTGGGAAGCTGCGAGCCTGAGGTGGAGGCAGGCAGCGAGGCTGCTGACAGGGTTGGATCCCACCAGGGGTAGCCTGTTAAGGTCAAGATCTACAGCTTTCATTTGTGGAGCTAGAAAAACAAAATGCAAATTGAAGAGCCTGTGGGCTAAAGCAAAACCTATTCTTAAAGTTTTTGTCTTGTTAAGCAAGGAAATAGAGTGCCAAATAGGCTTTGTTAAGTGGCAGTCTAATTAATAATTTAAAATCTTGTAGCTGTCTTTCATTAGAATTTATCTGTACATCAACCACAAAATCAGTCAAACACACTCATTTATAAGTTAATACCGTTCCTGAATAATTCAACAGGCAGTTAGAGGAGGCCTCCATCCTGCCGACAGGTTCTCCCCTCCCTGCCTCACCCTGGCCAGGTGTCCCTGGGCTGGGGGTCCCCATCCCCAGCATTTGCCCCAAGCAGGGTGCAGAGGGGACATCCCACACGTGAGGCAAGGGGACAAAGGGGACAGCTGCAGTTGTTTGGCTGGGCTGGGGGCAAACCCCTCTGGTTTTGTCAAGGATGGTGGCAACAAAGCAAGGCTGTGCTGGTGGGTGGCAGCGCGGGCTGATGGTGGCACTGCCACCGCCTTCCACGTCCCACTGCTGAGGACCAGGCTTGAGGCTGGGCTTGAGGCAGCCATGGGTGACACCTCCAAGGGAGGCAGCTCCGAGGGGACAGCTCTGATCCCGGTGCCACACGGGCAGAGCTGCAGGATGGTGGCAGCGTGGCCGGGCAAGTGCTGCGGTTCCTGAGGGCATTTTGGGCCTCTTGCACCCTGTGAGCTTCATCTGTGGAGTCACTGGTGGGATTCAGGGTGGATTCTGTGCCAGTGGGATGTCACTGGTGGTGTGGCAGTGGGTGACAGCGTGGGGGTGCAGCTCTGTCCCGCCTGAGGGTGTCACAGCCCTGTCAGAGGTGGCCGCAGGCAGCCGCAGGCGGGAGTGCGATACTGGCGATGCAGGAGAAGGAGATTTCCAGGTCAAGGATGACACCAAGGTCATGGGCAGCCACATCCCTGTCCCTTCCATCGCTCATCCCATCGATGGGGTGTCCAGCCTCCGTCCCTCCCTGCCAGGGCAGCAGCCAGTGGGCAGGGTGCAGGCGCAGGCTGGACTGCGGTTCTTGCGCCGGGGAGCCAAGAGCCCAGAAACCTTTCTGCTTATAAAAGTTTAATTTCCTAAAGAGCTGATAGGAAGCCACAAGCTCTCTGTGCCCAGTGAAGCAAGGGAGGGGGGTCAGGATGTGGCCCAGGCTGTCCCTGCGGTGGTGCTGGGGGGAGCAAGGAAGGCTCAGCAGACGAGACCTGCCCAGACCTGGAGTTGGAGGCGGGATGTGAAGGAGCCGTCGGCGCTCAGTGACCTGCACTGATGGAGCCCGGCAGGGTCAGAGCTGTGGCCACGCTTGGCTGGATGTTATTCCCACCTTTTGCCTAAAATGCCACACCCCGCAGTCCCAGCTGAGTGCTGAAGGCTGTGGGTGACACTCCAGGTGGCCTCGAAGCGCTGCCCTAAAAACATGGGTGAACCTGCCGGGGAGACGTAAAAATATGCATTTTTCTGGAGTGATTTCACACCCATCTTTTTCCCTGAAGCTCCTGGCAGTGCTGGAGCCGGTGGCACAGGCCAGCAGCAGTGACAGTGAGGATCCATGGCTTGCAGGATGAGGCCACAAGTGGGATGTCATTGCCTTGGGGGCCAGGCAGGAACTTGGGCTGCTGGAAACTGCTGGAGCGCTGATGGGTTTTGACAGCAAGAGCCAAAATCTTGTTTGAAGGCAAAAACCATGCAGGGCAGTGTGGGAGCCTGGAGGGACATGGTGGTGGCCAGGTGTGACCAGGGCTGTCTCCCGTTGGGGTGTCCCCTGCTCCTGGCAGTGCCACTGTGGGAGTGTAGAGGCAAAGCTCCCCTTGCAGAGGAGTGACCCAGGACACGGCCACTTCAGTCCCAAGTCACTGGGGCACCGCCTGTGTGACATTGGGGCACCCCTGAGTGACACTGCTGCTCATCCCCGCCCCAGGGAGCTGCTCCAGTCTTCCCCAAACAGCCAAAACCGTGGGCTTTGTTTGCAGAGTGCAATTCCAGGGTTCAGCCACGATCAGTAGAGACTTGGGTTATTACGAGCAGATTATGTTTGCAGAGCACTTTGGTGGAGCAGCAGCAGCAGCACAGGCACCCACAGCCCCAGCAGTGGTGGCTGTTGTTTGGGTTCCCAGCAGGTTAAGATGGGTGAGGTGTTGCCCTCGTTCAGAACCCACTGAAGGATGCTGGAATCTGATTTAAGAGCAGAGGCAACAAGTGTGAGGCCGCAGGGAGAGCCATGAGGCCAGGAGCAAGCGGGATCGTGGTGGGAGTCAGTGAGGAGGAGCTGGGGAGCCGTGTGCTGGCACAGGCAGAGGTGCAGGGCACGGCCTCAGGAGCACCACTGCGATACAGGAGCATCCGTGTCCTCTCCAGCAAGGCTGCTCTTCCCCTGCTATTTTGGGTGACTGTGCTGCTCAAGCCCAAGGTGGAAGGAGAGCTGGCTCAGCCTCAGGATCCTCTGCCAGCAGCAGGGCTGGCGCTGTCCTCACTCCGGATGTCAACACCGCGTCCCATCTCCCAAATCCAGGAAGCACCAATCCCACCGATCCCCCCGTACCATCCCTGCGGAACAGCATCACCATGGAAACCCACAGCGCCTGCCGCCCGCCCGGCAATCAGAGAGGGGGGACACTTTTAGGAATATTATTTTTACTGATGACAAATGGTGGAGGCTCGGCGCTGACAAAAGGAGCCGAGCCCAGCGCTGGGCATCGCCTGCTTTCCCAGTGGCCGTTCCTTCTCCTGCTTTTCCTGCCGAGGGCACGTGCTGCCGGGTGTTAAAGTGCGGGCAGGGCGAGCGGCAGATGCAGGACGGGAGGATGAGGGGGGCAATCTTCTTTGCGCAGATTAGGATTGTGGGGGTTATTAAGCGGAAAATGCTCCATTTGGTGCAGAAAGCTCCTTTTCCTTTTTAACAGCATATGTGCCCGCTGGCTGCTTGCTTCCCGGTGGTGTTGGCACAGCGGCTCGGAGCCGGCACGGCAGCTTGGAGCCGGCCCAGCTTTGGTGAGCAGCTTTTAGCGATGCTCCTGCCTGAGCTGGGAGAGCCGTGACCGTTCTGGTGGCTTCACGGTGCCAAAAGCTGGTTCCTCTCAGGGCTGCAGCCTCTCACGGGGTGGCCTCTCAGCGGGATTTGGCCCTGCAGAGGTGATGGCACAGCAGGTCCGTGGTGATCCAGCGCATCCAAAGGGATCCCGTGTGTGGGGAGGTGCTGGAGCTGGAGGGTGGCTGAGGTGCTCCACGTGCTCCCTAAGTCCCGGCATCACCAGCACACGGGGAGGATGCAGCCGCTGTTTACTGGGGAGCAGCGGTGGGAGGGAATTTGGCTGCTGCTGCTCTGGCAGGGCTCCTCACGGAGCAGCCCTGCAAGCGGAGGGGAGGTGCCAGCGGCTCCGCCAGCCCCGTGTGCCGCACTTGGGAACCGCTTGCTATTTTTTTTTTCTCCCAGCTGCATTTGCACCAGCGTTTGCGTTGGTTTGCTTGGGGAAACCCCGTCCCCGTGACCACGGGACCCCCGCGGTGCCACCCGAGGGGTGCAAAGCCCGTCCTTGAGGCACGGAGATTGTCACGGGGCTTTTTGGCCCGAGGTGACCTGGGTGAGATCTTGCCCGTGAGACCTTCACCCAGCTGGGTATCCATGTGCATTTGGTGTGTTCCTACACCGGGCAGAGCCCTTCTGATCCCCGCGGGGCGAAGCAGAGCGGGACAAAGGCTGCCGGCTGCATCCGCTGCCAGCTCCTGCCTCCCCGAGCCTCCCTCCTTCCCTCCCTGCTGCCTGCAAATTCGGCATCCCATCGGGTGCTGGATACAGCCACCCTGCGGGAAGCTCACTGGAGCCGGCAGAGGGGCTGGGATGATCCCCCCTCGGCAGGGATATGCCGGGGTGTTTGTGCTAACAAGCCCAGCGTATTATAATTTCAATGGAATTTAAAAAACAAAATAGTCCTCAGACAAACGACTCTGCAGTGCCTCTGCCAGGGCCTAAGATCTGCTGCTATCTATTTTTTAATAATTGAGGGTAATAAATATGTATTTCTTTCTCCTTTCTCTCCGTACGCTGCAGCTTGTCAGCTCCCTGCGTCTCTCCTCTGATCAGACCCCATCTTTGCCGCGCGGAAAGGAAAAGAAAGGGAAAAAAAGAAAGAGAGGGGAGAGAGAGAGAGAGAAAAAAAAAGATTCTTTAAGCAAAAAGGATTAAAGCCTTGAAAGTAGGTCTGCCCGAGCCACTCGGCTCTTCCTGCTCCCTGCCAGCCGCAGGGACAAGAGGACCATCCCCAGGTGGTGGAATCCATCCCCGCGGGGTGTTTTTGGGTGCAGAGCTCGGCTGGGCAGCGTCAAATCCCCCGGGGAACGGGGCTGTGGCTGGGCAGAGCCGCCGGGTAACTTGGCAAAGCGCTGCTCAGAGCCAGTTCTGCTTCGGCGGCAGATATTCCCAGGCTCATTATTCCCTCTGGTTTTCGGATGGAGATGTTGGCTCGAAGACGTGGAGGGGGTTCGGCGGTGGGGCTGAGCCCGGGCCAGGCTGCGGGACCCCCCCGGCCTCGGGATGCTGGGGCGGAGGAGGCGCTGGTGTGAAGGAGGCGGCTATTTATAGCTTCCCTCGGCTTTTGTTCCTTTTCCAGTAGAGCTCCTCTCGAAATAGAAACAGTGCCGACTGCGCGGCCGCTCCCGGGGCCCAGCCTGGATGCGGGGGGCACCTCTCGACCCGGGGCCGGGGGATACCCCAAGCTCAGGATACCCCGAGGTGCTTTCACCTTGGGCATCCCCCGTCCTGCATCCCTGGAGATGAGGTTGGTGTGGGATGGGGAGTGAAAGCTGCCCCCCTGCACCCCCCGTGTGCTGGTGATGCCCGTTCTGACCCTGAAGGGGATGAATGGCTCTGAGGGGAGCACCTCTGCAGGGTGACAGCGCCGGGTGTCCCATGGGAGAGCAGGTGATGTTCCCTGGGGAACGCCCTGACAAGGTCTGTCCCGGTTTTCCAGCTCAGTCGTTGCCTCTGCTTTTCCCTCCCAGCATCCAACAGCACCCCCTTGGTCCCCCCACCCCCCTCCCTCCCCCCTCCATCTCTGATCAATATAGCTGGGAAAAACAAAACAAAACAAAGTAAATATTTAATACGATCCAGGGAGCCACAGCGAGCGCTCCCCCCGTCTGTCTCCTCCAGCAGCCGCTCGCAGCAGCTCCCCAGCCCTAATGAGCCTGAGTGCAACAGGGATCGATGGCAGAGGCAACCTCCGCAGAGGGGTCAGCTCTGCCACATCCCCTGCGCTGCTCCGGAGCTCAGGCTTGGCCCCCTGCACCCCCCAGTGCTGCCT
Source organism: Acrocephalus scirpaceus scirpaceus (assembly GCA_910950805.1). Lineage (NCBI taxonomy): Eukaryota > Metazoa > Chordata > Aves > Passeriformes > Sylviidae > Acrocephalus > Acrocephalus scirpaceus. The sequence goes on along the minus strand of OU383791.1, from coordinate 6,820,702 downwards.
GCTCTCCTCATCCTCTTCCTCGTGCCTCGTTTTTCCTCTCCTGTGTCCCCTTTGTTGTTTCCAGCTCCTGGGAGGGATGAAGGTTCTGCTGCTCTGTCACAGCCACGCGGGACAGGAGCTGTGTCAGGCATCAGCTCCAGGCTGGGGCTTCCTTGGGGTGTGGGGTGGGCTGGATCCAACATGGGATGAGTGTGTCACCCCCCACACTTGTGCAGCAGATCCATTATGGATGGAGATAGGAGCCTTTGGAAGACCCCAAATACCTTTAGAGCTGACACTGGCTTTTTAACCAGAGCTGAGACAGTGTCTGTGTTTGTGGTGTGAGCAGGTGTGCCTCCTCCTCCTCCTCAGCCTCTCACCCCCTCAGCTGCATCCCCCAGTGCCCTCCACAGACCCCAAGTGCTGACAGAGTTTGGGAAGTGTCAGTACCAGGTAACTGGCAGGCTGGAGCTGCCTCATTGCACTCCAGCTCCACGTGTTTTCTGAGTTTGGATGGTCCCTGTCACTCCAACACCAATGGAGCTGCCAGATTTCCTGTCACCCTGACCCAGCTACTTTGAGCTGGACAGTCCCTGTTGTCCCCACCAGCCTGTGTTCCATAGGTGTGGGAGGGACCAACCTTTGTCCCCAGCCAGGCATTCCCTCAGCTGCACCTGTGCATCCCCATGCAGCCTCATCCTGCCCTGGTGTCCCTGCAGGATGCAGAGGTGGCACACAGGAGAGGCAGAACCCAGGAGGGGCACCAGGCTGTGCTCCTCTGCCACCACAATGTTTTGCAAATAGTTTTTCCATGGAAAAGTCAATTGTCCTTGGTGGTGCCTGGGATGAACCCACGGCTGAATTCCATCCCTGGGATGTGATGAGAGGGATTCCCACCCTGCCTGATGCTCCTTGTCCAGCACTGCCAGACCTCCAGCACTGCAAAGGCTCAGCCAGGCTGTGCCTGGGGATGGGAACTGCATTTACAGCTGGAAAACAACCCAGAGTTCCCCGAGCACGGGGCTGGGAATGTGCAGCTCCTGCCTCCCAGGTGATGCTGCTGAGCATCTTCCTGCAGCTCAGGGTCTCCCAGCAGGCTGCAGAGGTGGCAGGGCAGGGCTGCCCCTGGGAAGTGCAGCAGTGGGAGCACGACTTGGGACAGCGGTGCAGGTCCTGCGTCACAGATGCAGCTTGTGGCAAAGTGCCGAGGAAGTTTTGCAGCAGCATTAGAAAATGTTGACATGTTTTTTGAAACAATTTCAGATCTGATATCTGCGCCAGATTGAGTTTGTAACCAGCTTTATTGTTTAAGCCTGCTGGGATTTCATCAAAGGCGTCTGCTGTTTACCCAGAACCATTTCATTGGAGAAAACAGCAAACAGACCTGCATTTCTATCTGATTTCACTTTTTCCTTTTCCTCCTGAATTTAAGTGCTTGTGAAAAGCATGGCTGATAAGGCAGAGCGGTGTGGATAAATCCCGGGGACTGGCGCGGTGGATGCTCTACCAGCTGCTCCAGCTTTATTAATAGACCCAAGGCAGTTGCTGGACCAGCTGCTGGGTGCCAGCCTGGAGCGAGGCACCCGCCTCAGGGGCAGCTGGATGTCCCCAGATGGTTTTGGGATCTCCATCCCGGCAGGCTGAGCCGAGTCATGACTCCTCAGGATGCCGAAGGCTGGGGAGAGGAGCCACGCAGAGATTTTTTTAGTGCTTTCAGTGTGAATTTAGATTTAAACCGTGAGGGAGCCAATGCCTGTCCCTCCCCAGGGAGTGACCCCAGCAGGCAATGTGCTCTGTCACTCCATGACAAGCCAGGCCAAGGCAATGCAGCCACGGGAAGCAGAGAAGGATGAAGGAGAAACCAAACTAGAAAGGGGCTTGGTGTAAACAGCATCAATCCTTCTCTCACATCCCTGGGGAATCCAGTGGCTGCCAGCCTGGCTCTGTCTTTTGCCCATTGCTGACCTTGGAAACACACTGGAGAGGAGGATTTGGGGCTTGAGGCAGAACCCAAGAGGCTTTTACAAGGAGTTGACCTGGGGGCTGCAGCCCCCTCTGCCTCTGACTGCTTTGCTCCAGGCATCTTCCCATGGCTGCATCCTGGTCACCCATCACCAGCATTGTTTTCTCCAGGGTTTGGCATCTACTTCACTTGAGGATGGCCTTGGTGGCTGTTCCCACTTTTCCTGGCTTTTAGGACCAAGACACAACACACTGGGGTTAGTGGAGTGCATCCCACTGCCTTTCCCAGAGTCCCTTTGGCACCTGCCTGCTGTCCCAGGTGCTGGCACTCCCTGGGCAGGTTGTGCCAGTGGCACCTTGCCAAGGGCTGGTCCTGCCCATCGATCACACCTGCACAGTGACAATGTAATTTTTATCTCCAGTTGTTTATTTCGCAGACAGAACTACTTGTAAATTCCGAGAAGAATATATATCCCTGTGCGTGACAGATCCAGCACATGGCGATTAATCTGGCCCTCTTAAGACCTGAATACCAAAGTGTCCCAATGTCACTCCTAGATGGGGTGTCAAGCCCTGGGGCAGCACTTTGGGGATATGCAGGGACTTGGTGGCAGAACGTGCCCAGCTCCAGGTGATGCTTCCCAAATACTTATTGCACTTCCTACCAGCTCGGGCGGTCCCTGACTGATATTCCAGCTCTCCAGACTCAGGCTCCAGCTCCTCTTTTTTGGGAGGTTTATGCAAATAGGGCTCTTTTTTTTTTTTTTTTTTTTTTTTAATTCCTCACCGCTGCTGCTCTGCTGTGCCCCAGATAGCAGAAGTGCTGAGGACAGGTGTTTGCGTCAGGTCCTGCGGCACCCGCGTCCCACCCGCCAGGCCGAGGGGAGGAGGGATGCGCCGAGGGGATAGCCCGAGGGGGGAAAGGGCAGGGAGCAGCCAGCAGAGGCCAAGGATGGAGAGGGGAAGTGCCCATCCTCACTAGCGCAGTGCAACCCTTAAAGGAGCTTCCCCTCTCCATCCAAGCATGGCTCTGTCCCCAGTGAGAGGCAGGACAAGGTTTTGGGGTGTCAATTTGGGCTCTGCAGCATCCCTCAGCCCCATTGGCAACACCCTCTGTGTCATAAAGTCTCTTATTTACAACGTCCTACTCGGGAGCATCTGGGAAGCGAAGCGCGTCATTTCCAGGGAGAGCAAAAAAAAAAAAAATATGCTGCATATTTCAGTGTCTTTTGAATTTTTTAGGTTTCCCTGAACTGTGCTAATGGGTTGGTGGTGGCAGGGGGGGAGGCGAGGGCCCAGCCCAGCTCCCGGCCTGCCTTGCTGCTCCTCCGCGCGGCCATCACTGCATTGCTGCTCTTAAAATATTCAGTGCTGTTGGCCACAATTTCACAGCGGGTCAAAGCGCGCCGAGCCAGCAAGAAGGAGGGAAAGTGTGACAACGAGATTAACCCCGGCCCGGCAGGCCCCGGCCGTGCTCGGCAGGCTGAGCACGATGTGCTGCAGCCACCTCGTCCCGGGGGACCAGCAGTGAGTCCAGAGGGGCCACGACACCCAAAATCCCTCTGGTTGCCCAATCTTGCTGAGTTGTTGGCATCACCTGCAAGATGGTGAAGGGACATTGAGAGCATCCAGAGTCCTGCTGGGAGGATTGAGCATCTCCTCCTTCTCTGAGCTGCTGCAAAGCAGGAGCCTGGCGATGCAATGAAATGAGGATACCCCCAGTTTTGGGGACTTTGCTGAGAGTCCTGAGTGCTTTTCACCCCGAGAAGTTGTGGTTCCCAGGCCTTGCACAACCATCAGTTGGTGCTAGTGGTGGAGCAGCAGATTTACAATGCAAAAGAGCAGCTGCTTGAGCCCTGCTTGCTGACAGGGATTTAGTAATCCTGTCGTCAGCCCGGAGTTTGCTCTCCGAGTCGCTGGCTTTGGCTGCCAGGCTTTTCTAAGAAAACTTCTGAGGCTGGGGGAAAGAAGTGAAGCGAAGCACATGGTCTGTGCCCACCATGCAAGGGGGATGGTGGGTGGTGGCTGTGATTCTCTGTGGAGCCTGGGGTGGGTGAGGGACACTGCCACAGGGAGAAGGGGTGTGCCAGGCTCAGTCCTGGAAGCCACGTGTTGTTCAGAGGCTGGAGACCCCCAGGAACCTCCTGTTGCACACCCTTGGGCTGGGATACCTTGCATGGCCAGGTTGGCTGAGGCTTGGACTTGTGTCTCCTGCACTTTTCCTTGGATTCTTGGTCGCGTGCCACGACTCCAGAGCTCACTACCAGCGGCGCGGATGACTGCGCACGCACGCGGTGTCACCTGCAGGAAGTGCTGCAGCTGATGGATGCTCTCCTGGGCTTTGAAGGGCACCGTGGCTGATTTATCAGGGTGTCTCTGTGGGTCAGGGTCATGCCACTGGTCTCCATGACAAGAGGTGGCTGCTGGGTTGGGTTTTCTGGCAAGGAGCTGGCAGTGCTGTGACCATCCTGCTGTCTCAGGCAGCCACCTCCAACTCAAAAGCAACCAGCCCTGTGGTGACCCCTCTGTCACTGCCTCATCCCCACACACACCCATCATTCCCAAAATCACGCTTCCCAAGGGTTCAGGGATGTGTTTGTGTCTCTGCCAAGCTTGGGGCTGGAGCAGCAGTGCCCTCCTTGAGCCAGCCCCGTGGCTGCCCTCTCGCACCCTGTGCCGGCGGCTGGCCAAGCTCTTCTCCCTAATTCTCCTTCATCCCTGTTAATGTACCACCAGATGTTCTCATTATCCATTTAAACATATAATCCTCCCCCGAATCCCGCTAAGCTCCTGGCCTCCCCGATACCTCATGGCAGTGCGTTCCACAGGTTAATTATGCATTTTTAATTAATCACCAAGCAGAGAATGACCCATGAATAAGGGATATGAAGATCCTTCAACTGGGAATAGTTGGCAAATTGTCCCCAGGCGGGGCCATGCCGGTGTCATGGTCTCCTTGAATAACAAGACTAGCTCTAAAAATTCCTGGTTTGTGGATCTGACATGACTGGAGGTTGTGACAGAGCTGTGCCTGTGTGGATGGGACCCCTCCTGTGCCTCATGTCCCCCTCCAAATGGGGAGGAACCACATCCCCACCAGAGCTGTCTGTGTCCCACCTGGAAGCGATGGAGCAAGTGCAGGGAGGAGGAGTGAGGCAGGGAGGGGGAAAAAAAAAATCACATGTTGTTTTAAAAAGGCATTTTTGAGTGAATGCTGAATAGGGTTTGGGAAAATTGCCTTAAAGGCCTGTTCTCTGCAGGGACGGAGCTTTTCATGGAGCAGGAGTATTCTGAAACTTAATTGCACATTTGCACGGGCTAGTGTTTTTATTTCTCTCAGGTCTCCGAGGTGGTCTTTGAAGATTGCTGTCTCTCTGTAATGGTTTTCTTTATCTCAAATAAATTCCGCACACCTGCGAGGTGGAGCTGCTTGAAAGAAATTATGTCGGAATTGGCTCTCGATTTAATAAATCTGCAAATGGAACGGGGATGCAGAGAGGCGAGGTGGTTGGTGGGGCTGGCTGTACCTCCTCCCTGCTCCCCACCTCTCCCTTCCCTTCTCCACCAGCCTCCTCACAGCCTCCCCGTGGGTTGGGAAGAGCATGGGGCTGAGCAAAGTGAGTCCAGATCTTGCCTTTTCCCCCTGTCAGCCACTGCTGGCACATCTGAGGGGGCTCCAGCTGAACGTCTGGCAGTGCAGACCCCTCTAATGCCCACCTGGCTGCCTCCTCCAGGAACGTGCAACCCTGGCACGAACCCATCTGTGCTTCCAAAAGCTGCCATTAGGATCCCTGGATCTAAACACTCCCTTGATGGAGATGATACTACAAACTGAATGCCCAAGGGGTATTCCCCAAGGAATGTCCTGAGGACCCTCCTTCAAGGATGTCTGATGCCATTATCTTTCCTCAGTTTGGAGCTGTGGTTTGCCCCTTCAGCTCCTCCTTGCCGCCGCCCATCGCACGCTACCACCATTTCTCCTTCTCCAGGAATCAGTTCCGCAGCTCCCCAGCTCACCAGGGGACGTTTAGCCAGCACTCCATTTTGGAAGCAAGAGAAAAGCCTGCGGCAGGGTTGTGTGCCGCTGCAGCAGGCAGACACAAATCCCCGGGCAGCCGGGGCAAGCGTGTGCCGGGCAGCCCCGGCTGTCAGGAGGAGAGGGATGGGCGGCCGCGGGAGTACACAGACAGGTTAATGGCAGCCGTGGATGCTGCACAATTGGATTTCACCTCCCCGCTTCTTAAGGAATCAGCAGCTCTCCCTTGTTCACTAACCCGGCCAGCCCCCTCTCCCCGTGAGGATGAAGTGTCACCCGTTGAAAGCTCACCAAGGGCCATCTCAAACCCTCCCTCCCCTTGCCAGGCTCCCCAGACAGACAGACAGACAGACAGACAGACACGAGGTTGCCCGCAGAGGCCGTGCCACCTCCTGGGCGAGCCCCGTCTGCTCAGGCTTCAGGTGAACAAGGCGCCGGGAGATTTTATTGCCTCGCTGGATTTTGTTCCACTCTGTTATTCGGCACGATTGAATTTGCTGCCGCTCAGGCAGGAGCCGGCGCAGCCGGAGCTCCCGCGCCGCTCCGGTGGGACCGTGACCTTGTCTGGGTGCCTCACTTAGCCCTGGGCTGGGTACTTCGGTGCCGGCGTGGGAGCTGGGCGTTCGTCTGCCTCCCACTGAGCATCCATCCCGCCGTGGTCCCGCTCCCTTGCCTGAGCCAAATCCTCTCTCTGCTCCACTTTTTAAGCGTTGACCTTGGAAATGCTTTCAGGGAAAGCATCTGCCTTCCCAGCTCTCTCCTCTCTTTGCTACCCGATTATGTCCCTCTGTCTTCGTCTCCCTCGCAGCTGCCGAGGTTTCAATGCCAGGGGCATCACCACAAGTGCCTGAACCCTTGTGCAAAGCATTCCCTAGTTTTAGTCACACTCGCTGGTTCATGGTGTCAGCTGGGAGACAGCATCTCATCCAAGTGCAGGTGGCCTTGGATCAGTGCAATCCCGTGTGGTGGCACCAACACCACTCCAGCACAGCACCAGACCCCAGCCCTTAACAGTGACACAGGGCCATTCCCAGAGTGTTGGGAAATGCAGCTGTGAGGGGTCAGCGGGCAGAGCCATCCAGGAGGGCTGTGGGAGCCCGGTTCTCTCTGTGTTGACAGCCACAGCTCTTCTTCCCCACCAGCTGCGCCATCGCCTCTGCCCCGTGATTGAATTAGGGGGCTGTAACCCACCCCCCTCCCGCCCGGGCCCCGGCGCGCCGGGCTCAGATGCTGAACTCGAGAGCCATAATTTAATAAGTCTCAGGCAGACAGTGCTCCGATAGCCGTCGGGATCTCTCGCCTCTTCCCTGCCCAGCCATGCGCTGATTTATGCTCCCAGGTGATGGCTGGGATTTTGCCTGGGATTTGTGGCCTTCTGGGATGATCTTTCCCCAAAGCAGGAAGCTTGTGGGGTGAGCTGGGAGCAGGAGCAGGGCCATGCAGGCTGGGGTGAGTGTGGTGTTCACACCTCACCAGGCTGACCCTTTATTTGAGGAGGAAGGAGAGATGGGGGGGGCAGAGGGACCCCATTCCTTACAGGAGCAGCTGCTCTTGGACTACCTGGGCACAACGAGTTAAAAGTTGCAATTAGTAAAGTGCTGACGATGGGAAGGTGGGGTGGAAACAAGCGGCACTAAATGAATCCTGAAAGGTTATTCCAATAAGCAGCAGCACGGTTTCCAGCTGAGCTCGCTTCCCTGGGAGCTGGGGGACAAGGGATGGGATCCAGGGTGAGAGATACCAGGTGGGATGAGGGATGTTGCTGGAGCATGCTCAGGTGCCAGCAATGCCTGCTGGAGTGGAAAATACGGCAGGGGAATTAAAGCAGGAGGGGGACAGGCCACCACATCACAGAGATGCTCAGCCAGGGGTGTGGTGGGTGAGTCCTGCCCGTTCTGTGCTCCCACAGTGGCTTTTCCACATGGCCCAAACCCCGTCACAGGTGTGGAGCCCCGTGCCCCATGTGCACGGGGAGGGGTTTGGGGAGTGGTGTGAGCCTCGCTGCTGTGGCAGGGAATCCTTGAAGTGTGGAGAGTGGCCCGTGAGTCGCAGGGGGGGCTGCAGGGGGAGCGGAGCTGGGAGCCGGGGAGGAGGATCCCGGGGAAGGCGTTGTTCTTCCAGCTGAGCAGACAGGAGCCCGGGCAGGCGCAGGCAGCCAGCGGTGGCCTCTCCCTGCCAGACGTGGCTGTTCCAGCTCTCTCTGCTGGTGCAACACCACGGAGCTATTATTAGACTCCAATTTTCTGTGGGTAGCTCTGAACGCCCCCGTGCCTCCAGCAGCTCCGCAGATGCCAGGGCAGAGCGGGATCTGCTGGCACTGGTGGGGACGAGTGTCCCTGGTGAGTTCAGAGGGGGTGTGGGTGGCAGTGAGGGGTGGCAGAGCCCCCCAGCACAGGGACATGGAGAGCTGAGCACCACAGCCTGGTCTGGAGGCACAGAGCAAAAGGCAATGAGTTGTCTAACAAGGGGTTTGGCTGATGAGGAGGGCACAGAGCCCCTGGAAACGCTCCTTGTGTCAGTGGTAGGTGACAGAGATGCTGTCCCAACAGAGATGTGGTCTACAGGGCTCTGCACACCTCAAAGCACATCTGGATTTCACAGCATCACTCCAAAATGGAGCCACAGCATCCCCATCACTGCCATCCTTGGCAGGAGGTACCTGGGAGCATGGAAGGGTTGTGGAACACCAGGACAACCCATCCCATGCCAGAGGAGGGCTGGGACTGGGGAGACATGGCATCTTGCTCCCACCCTCTCCCAGCCTGGTTTCCAAGCAGGAGTGTTTAAATGCCTTTTATGTTGTGACTCAAATGATGAAAGGCCTGAAAATGGGACTAACAAAGACGAGTTGTACTTCAGAATAAAAAACCCATGAAAGCAGCAGATGCTGTCATAGGAATAAATTGTATCAACAGCGATCAGATGGGAAGTGAGAAGTCAGAATGGAGTTGCTCTGTCTTTCACGTTCCAGTGAAAATTTCTGGGTCCATGAATTTAGCCAGAATCAGGTAGGATGAAAGACTTTGTCTGACAAGGCATTTCAAAGGATCTGGGAGCCTCCAGAGATGTGACCACTTGGACAGGGAAATGGGGCCCCTCAGTTTTAATGAGCATTTCAGTTGCCTTCCTTTATCCTTCTGCCAAGATCTTATTTTTGTTTTCTTTTCCTTTCCTTTAAAACTGCCGATTTCCACTCCTTGCGATTTGTTTTAACTTTGCAAAACGTGCATTCGAGCAACACAACAGGAAGAGGAGGAGGAGAATGGTAGAACATCCCCATCACTCCATCCAGCCCAACCTGTTGCTTCTCACCCCAAACCCCTCCTTGCTGTGGCCAGCCCGGATGTTTTGGCTGCTGCCAGTCGGCACCACCAACCTTCAGCATCTTTCCAGCCCTGCAACGATTTCCCATCTCCCTATCTCCGCTTTCCACAGCAACAGGATCCCACACGGGCTGTAATTAATAGAAATTAGACTGTCAAGACCTTGCAGCCCCCATCCCATAATTGCTTGGCCTTGCTGTGTTGGAGGCGCGGGGATCGGCGGCAGGCTCGAGAGCTGCCGGTGATGGGAACACATCCCGTTATCAAGCTATTTTTATTAAGCTTTTAATGCAGGCACTTGCGTGGTGCTGGGGGATGTGCAGCATCTCCACAAAGTCCACTCCCGGAGGGATGTGCAGGGGGATATTTTGGGATGGAATGTCGGCACTGGAGCCAGACAAAGCAGGATATTAGCAGAGTGCCGTGTCCTGACCGTGTTCATCGCTGGCGCGTTAATTCCCAGCACCAGGCTGCTCCAAACATTGAGATTTCAGGGGTTGGCAAAGCATTGCTGCTCAAGTCCTCAGGTCCCCCACATCCCCACACACCCCAAGAGCTGTGTGGGAGAGTGACAATGCCCAACATCCAACTGGGCACATGGCATTTCCCACCGGCTCATTAAGCCTCCACATGGCCCTGGATGCCAGGCAGAGGAGAGGCACAGCTCAGCTATTCACACTGCTCTGCTTTTATCACTGCCTTTTTCACGAGCTGGTAAAAAGTTCAGTGCAAAGCACAGGAGAGGTCCCTGAAAGGCAGCCGTGCTTATGACCCAGCGTGCTGGCTCACGTCTCCTGTGGGAATGGGGTTTTGCTGGAATCTGCGGTGCTCGCTCGGCCGGTGACCCGCAGGGATGTTCACTTGGAGGGGCTCATGGCGTCGCCCTCAGAGGAGACCAAGGGCACAGGGAAAGGTGCTGCTGCCCTTTTTTGGGTGTGGGAGAGAGACCTGAGGCTGTGGGCTGGGCTCCAAATGACGCCAACGCTTCTTTTTTGGTTGGGGGGAAGAAAATGTGACAGAGCCGGCAGCTTTGATGCCTGCCTTCCCCCCTGCTGCAGACAGAATGATGTGCTGCTGAATGAGGAAGAAGGTACACGACAGGCTCCAATTTGCCCTCTTCTCCACCAAACACAAGGACATCCAGTAAATCTCAAATGCAGAGAGGCTGAAAAGGGATGATGAAAGGGAGCCCATGCGGCACGGTACAGAATTCGCTTGTGGATCTCGGTGGCACAGGACACTGCTGGGGTCGGGACCTCAGCAGGATTACAAGTCTATAGGACTAATGCCCTCCCTATTAGCCATGCTTGCCTGAAACCCTCTTTACCTCCCTGTGCCGGGTTGCTCCCAGCTCCAGCCAGGTAAAGATCCACTCAGCACATCCTCACTTTTCCTCCAGTTTTTCCAACTCCAGTGAATGTGAGCTGGATGGGGCAGCCAAGCGTGCACTGAGAGCCTGGGCAGCTGTCACTTTGCTCTTCCATCTCATATTTGCTGTGTTTTGGCTGTATTTCTGATCCTAAAGAAACCCTCCGCAGCTCCTGGCCAGCTGCTGGCAGGGAAACGGGCTGGTGAATCTGCTTTCTCTACACATGAGCTTGTTCAGCGTTTGATACCGATCTGGCTGGTGCTCAGCTGGGGTGGGTTTTGTCATTTCATCTGCAATTGTTTTGCTGTAAAGCACCTCGAAGGGTTCACTCCCCGGCTGTTTTACAAAGGACATCGTTCTTATTACCGCTGTGAATGAACTGCTTTGCATTTCTGTGAATGGGAAGGAAAACTTGTCACCTCAGGACAAAAAGGGAGTGGAAGTATCTGATGATCCCCTGAGACGCCTCAGACAATCCACTAAGCTCAAGTCATCCTCCTCTACTTCTCTTTCCTCGGGGGCAATTGGAATTATTAGTCCCTTCTCAAGGACCTCGAGATCTCCCTGTCCTTTGCCAAATTCTATCCCGGCTTCACTGCGGGCTGCTGGCAAGCCCTGTCCTGTGCTGGGGACCAGCAGAGGATGTCTGGTGCCTGCTGGGGGTCAGGACAGCAGTGCCTGAAACCCCTGTCCATGCCTGGAATCCTGCTCAGGGTGTTCCCTGGTCCATGCTATCCTCTCCTGGAGAAGCAGGAGCATCCTGGTGTCCATTGACTTCTCCAGCCACAGCAGGACCCAAGGATTTGACTCATCCATGCACAGAGAGATGGATGCATTCCCTCCAGCATTCCTGCACTCCAAAATGGTCCCAGTGGCCTTTGAGATGCACAGTGGGGTGAGACACAGGGGCACAATAAACCCTGCAGCAGCAGGGAAAGGAGACCGAGGAAAAGAGGATGGTGTGTCTCCCCTGATGTCCAGGGACAGGACATGTGGGAATGGTTGCACCAAGGGAGCTTTAGACTGGACATTAGGAAGCATTTCTTCACTGGGAGGGTGGTCAGACCCTGGAACAGGTTTCCTGGAGGGGTGGCTGATGCCCCAAGCCTGTTCCAGAGACATTTGGACAATGCCCTTAATAACAAGCTTTAGCTTTTGGGCAGATGGAGCAGATGATCACTGTAGGTCCCTTACAAGAGAAATATCCCATCCTATCCCAGTGATCTGTCTCCAAGTGCTGCAAGCAGCAGCCTCTGATTTAAGCACTCTTCTCCCAAAGCTGCACTGAGGCTCTGGGGTTGTTCCCTGTGCCTGCAGCTCCAGGACCAGCAGCATCCCACTGCAGTTTTCCACCAAGGGCATCCCTGCCGTGGAAGGTGTGCTCAGAACTGGGGTTAAGCAGAGTGGATTATACTGGGAAAACACACTCTACACTCCCTCTGCTTCTGCGTGCGTTAGTCCTGAAAGAAGCATTTAAATTAAACAAGTTTCTATAGCCCAGTTTCAATCCCACAGCCACTTCCACCATTGACCTCCTTTTTCCCCCCTTCTTCTCCAGCTTGAGAGCAGGAGGAGGAGATGCAGTCAGAGAGGAGTGCTAATTAAACAGGGAGTTCCACATTAGGGTACAAATCCTCTGGACTAGCACAAACCCTGCCAATTTCTCTATGTATTTATTATTTTTTCAGTACAATTGTAATTTCCAGTGGTGCCTCCAGCACCAGGAGAGAGTTCAGGGGCTGCTCTTGGAGAGGATTAGCACGCTGGAAGCATTATTGCTTTCCTTCACTGTGAATTCAGGAGTGATTCCCTGACGGCTGCACTCTATATAGAAGTGAATCGGTGCTAATTTGTTTTTGAGGATCACACATCCACCAACATGTGAAAGACAATCCTGCTTCTCGATGTATATTTTGAGCCAGTGCTACAGCAAACAACGGAAAATAAGCAAGCAAAGGAAGCCAGACCTCCCTCGCCCAGAAAGCCAGAGCTGGAAAAGAGCGGACTTTCATTATTTTTTGCCCGTGTGAGTTGGTTCTGCATCCTTCCAGAAGTATTTTGGGTTTTGGCCCTGCTGCCCATGGCAAGAGAGAGCAGGGGCTTGGGCAGCTCTCACATGGAAAGCCTCAGGGACGCTCTGTTGGACGGGATGTCAGAGAGACTGAGTATAAAAGGCTCCTTATTTTATTCCTGTTAAATCATCCTGGAGTTTAACTGCAAGAGAGGAATAAATGAACTAATTGAATCTGTAACTATGGAGGGACTGGGTACCTGGCAGGGGAGCAGCAGCCCCGCCACCCATTGCTCCTCTCTCTTTATTTGTGTGATTCAGAGGGACGTGGTCCGTGGGGAGATATCAGAGCCGGCTGAAATGGAAGACAAAGCTATTGTTTCAAACAGAGTTATTGATTTTTACATTATTACACTATGAAATTTATGGTCTGGTTTCAAACTGCAATAGGAGTTAATGACCACCATCCAGAAACTTCCAGGTGACCTTGGCCTTGACTTTGGTGGAGGAAGGTGAGCAGCTCCAGTTGCCAGGTCAGCAAAAGTAAATTGAAGTTGCGACACCCTAAAGGACTTGATTTTGAGGTGCTGCTGGGCCCAGGTCTCCACCCTGAGCTTGAGCTCACAGCAAACTCCAAGCTGGTTGACATCCATGATGGGGTGGGGAAATTGGACCTTCTCAGCTCCAAACAAAAGTTGTTCCTGCTGTTAAGCCACGTTTTGCCCCCAGCCAGAAACACCACGGTGTCACCAGAGCTCCTGAGCACGGTTCTCCATCCTCAGCTGACCTCCCAGCACAGCTCGGCTGCCCAAGGATTTGCTCCTTTCAGTCACAGCTGGAGAAATGCAAACCAAGGGGCTCTGGGAGCACCCAGGGAGAGGAGGCAACACAGCCCAGGGCAGAAGGAACCCTGTGAGAGGGGAGAGCAAAGGGCAGAGCTCAGAGCAGGCAGCTGCCTGCAAAGGCCACGGCCCATTCCTGATTGCAGCACTCCCATCTCAGTCACTGGAGGAGGATTTGCTTTCAGAGTGACCAGGAGGACATTTGTACCAGTTAACACATGAGATACTGGTGCCACAGAAGGGTTTGCAAAGGCACTCCCCAGTCTACAGCCTTTTCCTGGCTTTTCTTTAAAAGCTACCTCCTCATGCATCTTTTGGCACCGCTCTCTTCCCTAAGGTTTCCTTAGCACTATTCCTTCCAAATTTCCTTGTATGCTTCTTCCTGTGGGAACAGTGTTTCCACTTGCCAGCCAAGGAAGGCAATTTCCAGCTGCTGGAGAAGGATTTTTTTTCTTGTAGTGCCATCTCCCTGGAACATCCCTGATGCTGCACCCCGAGCTAAAGTCGTGTGAAGCCAGTAGCCTCCAAGCTCATCTTCTGCCTCGGAGGTCATAATTGCCATTAAATCACAGCTTGCCTAACCAAATTATGCAAAACCGAAATTATCTCCAATGATTTTTATGTTGCTGAAATGTTCCAGAACTGCCGGGGTGATGACTGGGGGATTGGGAGCAGCTGTCACTCCATCAGAAACCATAACTCCAAACAGCTGGGATCTGTCAGTTATTTATGACACCGGTCGCAAAAAAAAATAATAAAATGATGAAGGTGGATGGGTGGCTGCCACTCTCTGGCTGAAAGGCAGCTCGTGCAGAAAGCAGAACCTCGTGCTGTGTCCCAGTGCTGGGAGCTGCAGCTGATGTTTTTGGGAGCAATCCCAGCGAGGTTGCTCCTGCTGCAGGACTGCAGGGAAGCACCTTAAGGGGCTGTGCACAGAGGCTGCAAGGGAGCTGCTGCTCACTGGGGAATTTAGGCTTTGTGACAGTCAGCATGGGTGTGTTTATTTTATCCTCTGCCTTGCAAAAAAAAAAAAAAGGAAGGAGAATAAGAGGAAATAAACCCTGCAGCTGCTAAGCACAGGTCTGACACTGCTTTGTCGAGCCGTCCCAGATCCTGAGTTTGGCTCTTGGCTCGTGCCCAGTTGCTTTTGCTGCTCTGTCCTTGCCTTTCATCGTCCTTCACTTGGCTGATGAAATTGTGAGCATTTGAGGCTGCTTTTTCTCCCTAAACAACAGTTTCTCTCTGTGTGAACATCCAATTCTGAGGTCCTTCCCAAGTTTCAAAGTGTACCTTCCCCTCGGGGGTTGTAGTCATGTCTTTGTGCACCAGCTTGTTAGGGGTGGATTTTGAAAAATCCTTTGATAGATCCAGGGTGGGAACAGGGCAGGAAAATCTCTGCTTAGAGCTCAGTGAGGTGCTGGTGTTAGAGCAGGTGTGAGTTTGGCCTCAAAAGAGGGTGAGTGATGAGGAAGCTTCTTCCTTTTTGATAATCCCGCCTGTGAGCAGATGCTTTGTCCCCACTTGTAGCGCACTCTGGTTAAGTATTATTATTTATATTATGTAGTAGCTATACATAGTGTTTTATGGCAGTAAAAATACATAAATCAGCAACCAGAAGACGAGGGCTTTGCTCTAAAGAGCTTATAAATCTAACAGCTTGAGCAGCCCCGGTAATGGACACAGTAAGCAGGCAGTCAAGTTGCATGTAGACATGAGCTAAGATGGGTCTCCCAAAGCAGATGGTGGGTTTAGGAGAGATTTGGAAGAGAAGCAACCTGCTCCATCCTCGAGAGCGGATTCTCCTGCTGGAGAATTAGACAGGCTCTGACCCATATAAGCTTGTCCGGGTGGAGAGGTGAAAACATCCATCTGAGAGGAGCAGCTCGCCAAGAGGGAACGGGCAGGGGGTGCTGGGGTGTGTGGCAGGGCTGATTTTTGGGGTTGTCCTGCAGGTGTATCCTCCCCAGGGACAAGCTTATCCTTGTCCTGGGTGATGTCTTGGCCTTGAATCTGAGCCTCCTAATGAAAGTGGCATTGTGTTCTAAAGAAACCGAGTCCCTGCCTGGCTCGGAGGTACAGTAAAGTGTTATAAACCTTAAAAAGCAAGAAAACTGCCAGGGCAGGTACAGCTGGCTCTCTGGAGCAAGCGGCACTGCAGAGTCAAGAGTCCCTGCCGTGGTGGCAGAGAAGTGCTCCAACCCTTCAAACCATCCGTCTTTGATCCTGGGTATCAAACCAGCGTTTTTTTTGTTTTGTTTTTTTCTCTTTTTTTTCAAATTTCTTCCTGTGCTGGCACCGGCCTGAGAGGAACCTGGTCTGGGCTGGAGAGGGATGTGCAGTGTCTGGCCGATCGCGCTGGCTCCGGGTGTCTGCATTCTTCTGGCTGCTTTCAGCTCCTGCACAAATTGAGGCTTCACGCTAAATGCATTACACTGTATAACAATTAATCCCGTGCTACATATAGAAAGTCCTTACTCATCAATAATGCATGTGGGAGGAGTGATTTTCACTCTCAGTAATAAGGCTAAGACAATGGAAACAAGCAGGTAATGGAGAACATTTATAACGATGTTAATCTAATAATGAGTCTAATGCTGTTAAAAGTAAGACTGCAAACTGGACGCATCCAAAGATAAATTATTTCAAGCATTCATTAACTGATGCCTAATTAATGCCCAATTAGGGGGATGTTACATGGGAAATGGTTTGGACAGTCAGACGAATTCATTCCAATCACTGAAACCTCAGTCAGGAGCAGGAGGCAGCAGAAGGACTCGGCGAGCAGAGGCCGGGGTGACACAGCACATCAGTGGGAGAAAGGCAGGAGATAAACACCCCTTTGCTGGTTTTATCCATGTCAGCAGGGATTTGGTTTTACTCACTTCACCAGCAGGTTTCTGGAGGATTTTTCTGTGCTGCTTTTGAAGCTCTCCCTCCCCGGTGAGCTCCAACACTCGGGCTGGTGACCCTCTGTGTGCCTCACAACCTTTACAAGATGAAGTTGAAAGGGCTGAGTCAGGAATAATAAGTTAGACAGGGTCAAACTCTCAGGAGAGCTGGGCTGGGGCCTCTCAGGAGGCTCCCAAGGTGTTTTCCAGTCTGGGAAGCCCAGTGAGACCCAAGTGCTCCTGGCTGTCACACCCCAGTGGGATTTGGCTGCTGGATATCCCAGTGCTGGTGTTAGCAGCCTAGGAGCTTCATGGCTCCATGGCCACAGCCTCTTTGCTTTTGGGAGGTCTCATTCCCAGATCTAAACTGGGACCCTTCCCAGAGCATGCCAGGAGCAGCTTCTCACAGCACTAAGCAGCCAGCAGGTTTTACAGGCTTGGAGGGAAGGCCTCCTTGATGAGACCACAGCCCTTGTGTGCATCCAGTGGGGAGTCCAGACCTTCATAGAATCATAGATTGCCTTGGGATGGAAGGGACCTCAAAGAACATCTAGTTCCATCCCCCTGCCATGGGCAGGGACACCTCCCATGAGACCAGGGTGCTCCAAGCCCCATCCAGCCTGGCCTTGGACACTTCCAGGGATGGTGCAGCCACAGCTTCTCTGGACAGCCTGTGCCAGGGCCTCACCACCCTAGCAAGGAAGAATTCCTTCATTATGCCTGATGTAAACCTACACACTATCCAAGTCCTGCTCCCCTGTTCACCCTTTTTTATTTAAGTATCCATCCTTCTGTTTCCCCATTCTCCTTAACCCCAAGTTGCAATAGAGGGAAAGATACCCCTGTCTTTTCTTCCCACCATCCTATCCTCAGGAAGCTGAGAACAAGTGACAACCCCAGCCTATCCCTCACCCAGCATCCCTGGCTGCAGGAATCCCATCTCTCTCTCCATAGGAGCTCCAGCCATTAACTCACAGCTGCCTGTTAATTAAAGAGATGGACTCAGTTCCCTCTGACCTTTACCTCCGGAGTTATCCCTGCAGGCAGCGAGCTGTTAAACACTGCGTTCCCTTTCGGCAGGAGCCTCTACCTTGGCCATGCTCCAGGGAGGCCTGGGCTGCCTTGGTCCATCACCACGCGTTGCTAACAGCCTCCTGTCATCACCATCCCTATACGTGAAATCCTGGATGCTCCCAGATCCCTGCCCGGCTCCACCTCCTGTCAGTAATCCCGTTAGCCTGGCAACTGTCGTGTCACGGAAGAGCGCATAAAACTGTTGTTTGGAAGCAATATGTAATCTTCCAACCTGCTGCGTGTAGCTGGGAGATGGTTTATTGATTCAGGCCCTTGTGATTTGGTATTTGCAATAACAGACTCTGCATGTGGGAGATCGTCACAGCACTTGTGCCTGGCAGGGTTTTGCTAATAAACATCAGACCTACGGAAGGCGCCGCGCACCGGTGTCACCGAGGTAAGACGGGGCACGTGGAGCCGTCCCACCTTGGCGAGGCACATCCTAGAGTTAAAAAAACCCGGCGGAATACATCTGCAAACATTGCTTTGCCTCTCCTGTTGTAGAATCCTTGGGATACCGTTGATTCCCAGGCTGTGAGTGGCAGCCAGGGCTCCCGTTTTTGGCACGGAGCGCTGGGTAGTCAGCACGACGCTCCCACCAGCGCAGCCCCTCGCTCATCGCGCAGAGGCACGACAGCAAAGCCCAAATGCTACGGCGGTGACTTGGAGAGCGTTCCTTTTCCTACACAGCCGTAGGAGTTGTCGCGAATTCAGCGTTCCCGACTCAGCAGCCCTTTTTGGCAGTGGCGCAGGGATGAGACATCCCTCCTGGTGGCCCGTGCTTCGTTTCTGAAGGGCAGCGCCTGGAAGTCATCCCCCTCATTCCCATTCCCAGGCAAGGCTCGATCCGGTGCTTTGGGCAGCAATGCTATTTTTTTTTTTTTCCCCCTATTAACCTCCCAGTCAGCGATGACTGGCTCGTACTGGTGATTTATGGAGAGTCAATAACCCAGTTTATCTAAAATATGTGGCAGCTTTGCCTTGAAAGGATGGGTTTAGATGGACGGGTCACCTGCTGTTAACTAAATGGCAATAGATCTCCATACCAGGGAAAAGGCAGCAGCAACCACGCAGTTATATTTCAAACACAATTAACAAGAAAACAGCGAGGTTTTTGTGCCTCCAACTTGTGTTAGGCTGTAGGCACTGAAAAGAGGGACTGTAAAAGCCCAAGGGGTCCCAGCTCTTGGACTAGCTGGTGATAACGACGTGGAGTAATTAGAGATGAACTCCACTTCCACTCTCGTTTTTCAGATTATTACAAGCTGAGTAGGACTCGTGGGCAGGATGGCACCGGCAGCTGTGCTCTGCTCCGCTGCTACTCCTTTTCCCCGTAAAGTCCAGAGGCAGAATTCATTAGACATGAGCAAATTTTGCATGTAAGAGGAAAAAGCCAAATCTAGGAGGAAAATCTGAATGAGAAATGACAAGTCTGGTGCAATGAGTCTGAAAAGCCACTCGGCGCAGAAGGAATAGCCTGAAAGCAAGCCTGGTGCGAGGAGTGGGAGCGAGACGGGAGCGGGGCGGTGAAACCGGAGCTCCGGGAGCTGAGCAGAGGGAGGGGATGATTCTGCCTCGCTCTCTGCTTCTCTGCTGCGAGAAAGCCCCAGTCACAGGCACGTACTGTAGCATTAGAGGATGCAATATGCTTTGCCACAGGACATCCATTTAAAAATATGTCTGAGCATCCCACTTCCAAACGGAGTTTTCGGCTCAGCCTTTTCCACCAACTGCTGACAACATATTTCCCTGTAAATCGCTCGGGTTTCGGGGTGGATGGTGGTGTCTAACAACTGTAGTGAAAGGAGACGGTGGGGATGGGTCTGTGCCTTTGGGGGGAGTGGGATGCACGGCACATGTGTAATTTTAGGTGTTTCGCTGGGAATCGCCGAATCTCTGCAGCTTTTCCTCTCCGATATGTGCAGGCGATTTAACAGATGCATTTCAGGAGGAGTGGGGGCACCTGCTAGGGTTTGAATTTCCTCTGTTTGCTCTCACACCGCAGCGCTTCCTTGCCTGCAGGCAAGGGGCTCTGCTGCCTGCGCTGCCAGCGTGAATTCTCACCGAGAAAGTTTCTCCTGCCTGTTCCGGGCTGGGAACACAACCAGCCGCCTGTTGCAGGCAGCGAGAGGAGGCAGGGAGTACTCCATACATCACGTTTTAACTGCCGTGGGTGATGAGCCTACTCATCACAGCCGCGTGGGTAATTCATGAGCAGAGAGGAGGGCTGAGCTAATTGGGGGCGTTTTTCACCCGGAATAGTCTCCACAGCAGCGATGGGTGGGCGGGAGGTGCCCGGTTCCCGCTGACGCCGCTCTCCCCTCTCTCCGCACAGGGGGGTTTGCGGAGCTGCTGCTGGTGCTGCTGGGGCTGAAGGTGCCCGGTGCCCTGGGCTGCCCCACCGACTGCGTGTGCTACCCCTCGCCCATGACCGTCAGCTGCCAGGCTCACAACTTCGTCACCATCCCCGAGGGCATCCCCGAGGACAGCGAGAGGATCTTCCTCCAAAACAACCAGATCACCTTGCTGCTGCGGGGCCACTTCAGCCCTTCCATGGTCACCCTCTGGATCTACTCCAACAACATCACCTTCATCGACCCCAACACCTTCGACGGGTTCGTCAACCTGGAAGAGCTGGACCTGGGGGACAACCGCTACTTAAGGGCTTTAGCTGCAGACACTTTCCAAGGGCTGGTGAAACTCCACGCCTTGTATCTGTACAAGTGCGGGCTGAGCTCCCTCCCCAGTGGGATTTTCGGTGGCCTCCACAACCTGCAATACCTTTACCTGCAAGACAACCACATCGAGTTCCTTCAGGACGATATTTTTGTTGACTTGGTTAACCTCAGCCATCTTTTTCTCCATGGAAACAAGCTCTGGAGCCTCCATCAGAACACGTTCAGGGGACTAATAAACCTGGATCGGCTGCTCATCCATCAAAATCAGCTGCAGTGGATTCATAGGCGGGCTTTTCATGACCTCCGAAGATTGACCACCCTTTTCCTGTTCAATAACAGCCTCTCGGAGCTGCAGGGGGACTGCCTGGCCCACCTGGCAGCCCTGGAGTTCCTCAGGCTGAATGGGAACCCGTGGAGCTGCGACTGCAAAGCCCGTTCCCTCTGGGAATGGCTGCACAGGTTCAGAGGCTCCAGCTCCAGCGTCATCTGCGAGTCCCCCGAGCAGATGCACGGCAAGGACCTCAAGGTGCTAAGAGCAGAAGACTTTAGGAACTGTTCAGGGTCCGAGTCACTCCATCAGATGAAAACACACACCTTCTCCACAGCGGACAGAGGAGCCTCCAAATCCCACCACCCTCACCACTCCTCCAAGGAGAAGGGGAAGGAGCGAGGGGCTGAGAACAGTTTGCACAGCAACCAGCCCGGCTCCCGGCCGGGTTACCGCAAACCCGGCAAGAACTGCACCAGCCACAAAAGCCGTAACCGAACCGCCAAGCCGGTGTCCTTGGGGCCCGCGCAAAAAACGGGCAGGAGGTGCCAGACTATGTGCCTGATTATCAGCACAAATACAGCTTCGGGGCCATGCCCACGCTGTCCCCCAAGCGCAAGGGTAAGTGCACCCGGCGGACGCCCATCCGCCCGCCCAGCGGGGTGCAGCAGGCCGCCGGCTGCCCGGGGCTCAGGGCGTCGCTCCTGGTTTTTATGGTGGTGTTGGCGGCCGTCATCCGCTGAGCCCCCCCGCCCCCCGGCCGCGGACGGAGCGGAGCTGTACTGCCACCAATCTACAAAGGACCAGAGTTTCTTTTCTTCTTCTTTTTTTGTACGTGGCTCAGCGTCGGCCTGGCGAAGGGGAAGAACGTTGTCTCGGCTTCTGAGGGTTGTCTCCGTGCCCGGCCGGACTGTGCCGAGCGCAGCGGGAGCAGATTAAAAGGCATTATCACACCTTGTCACAAACAGCCTAACCGAGCACCTAACAACAACAAAAAAAGCCAACCTTACAAAAAGCAGATAACAGGGACGGTTACCAATTCGTCGGTGATAACACCTGGACAAATGGACTGTATCCATGCTCTTGTGAAATCCCGTTCGTTTGAGAGCGCTCCGAACGACCCCTCCAATTACCGAAAGGAACATAATTGCTGTAAAAACCATCACCGATTAAGCCTACACTGTTTCTCTCTGAAAGTGAGTGCAAGGACACTGATACAGCTGTAATAAGGACATTTGGTTCTCCCACGTTTTAGCCCTTTTGGCTCCAAACCCAGAGGCCAAAGTTGGCTGGGAATCTCTTAGAAGACAATCTCAAACCCCTGAATATCTCAGGCATTACAGCAGAACAGGGCTTGCCTGCTGGGCTTGGAGTAGCCAACAACCAAAGGAAAGACTGATTAGAGGTGGAATTAAACAAAAAAATAAAAAACCAAACCAAACCCCGACAAACCCAACACATAAAGAAATGAGGTACCCGCAGGAGGTGTGTTTTTTGTAACCATGTTCACACATCTGAGAAAAAAACCCCAACAATTGCACAGGCTCCCCCTCTTCCCCTCAATTATCCATATGTATGTCTTACAATGTTTATAAACTATATGGAAACTGTATCTTCAGAACTAAGGATTGTATTATTGAATTTATAGCAGACCAGTATATAATTTTTTTTTTTTTCCTTGAGAAAACAAACCGGCAGCAGTGCCTACAGATGCTGAAAGCCATCGGGCAGGGCTCAGTACACGCGGGGGAACCACAACGGACCAACGTTCTCAGCAATTCAGAGCACTAAACTTTGGCAGGGGTCGGGGGGGTGGTTGTGTGCGATGCAGCAAAGTCCATACCCAGAGAGCCAAAATTCACCCTTGCATCCTAATTTGTAACTGGTGGGGTGGGGAGGGAGAGAGAGAGAGAGATTAATTAGCCCAAATAAATAGAGCCATAGAGCTCTGTCTCCGGAGAGCACTCCGAGGCCCCGGGGAGGAAAGGGGCTGGTTTTGGGGCTGGAGGCGGAGAGGAGCTTCCCAGCCGTGGCGGTGGCGTGAGGACCTTTATAGCTGGACTAAGGTTTTCACTGGGGCAGCAAGGAGCAGCTGCCAGGCTGCAGACAGACCTGACAGAGTCAGGAGAGGTTTTGTTTCTTAAAAGGAACAGATTCTGGAAGAGTCAGAGAAAGGGGAAACTACAGCTTGTAGAGGACCAGCGAGAAGCGCGGTGCCCGAGGTTTCTGGTCCGTGGCAGGAGAGAGAAATCCGTGGTCCAAGAGAGCTGTACAAAGGGGGTTGTGGGGAGGTGGAGGGGAGGGAGCAGAGCATCCTGTTCCTCTCCTCCTGGGTTAAACCGTGTGCTGGAGGGATGTGTTTGGTGGTCGGGGGCATGGCAGAGCCGGCAGCTCCATCAATGTCAGCCCGTGGGCTCGGGGAGGTGCTGCCCAGATTCTGCAGTTGGTGTGAATTCCCTGTCAGCGTGGATATGTGAGACCAAACAGACACTGAAGTTAATGAAACAAAGGAAATAAAAGTGATCTTGGACAAGAAAAGGCTTCTGTTCTTTCCATAACCATATCTCAGTGGCGGTATTTTGAGGCTGTGGCTCAAGTGTGGGGCTGGAAATCCTGAAGAAAAGAGCTGGAATTTCCCATCAGACACACAAGTAGCTTCAGGAAGGATGGGCCAGCTAGGGAAATCTGTTCTCCCAACCACTGTGGGGAAGGGGAGAGGCTACTTACACAGTGGCAGAACCCTTGGAAGTATCTGGAAATGAAAAGGGCAACTCCCACTGCAAAGAGAAGCAGAAAATTCCCCGATGCATTTGTGTTTACAAGCAGTTGGATGGTGAGAGTGGGAAGCTGGAGGGGCATGGCCTCCAGCAGGCAAGGCAGGCCAGAGGCTTGGATGCTTCTCTTTTAAACTCCCTTCTTGGGGAATAGCAAGAGTAATTCTGGGAGGAGAAAGGAAGAGGTTACTTCATCAAGCCCTCTGCCTTCTAGCTCCTACCCAAACTTTTCTGTCTACAGGGCTCTAAAGCTCCACTAAAGGGATGTCCAATGCAGCCAGAACAAATAATCCGTGATCTGAAATAGCTCCCTCATGTCCTACTCTCTATAACCAATAGCAACTGAATGAGTCTGGCACTGTCCCTCAGAAGTGGAGCATGTTGTTATGTTGGTTATTTCGTTTCATACTCTGGAAATCAAAGCTCTCAGTGGGAGAATGAAGAAGAGAAGCACTTTATTAATTTTTTTTTAAGTCTGCGTGTAACTCCTGTAATATAGGAGTGAAATGTCAGCACAGGAGATGCTAATGTTTTATAAATGATTTGGGTGCAGCAGGCACGGTGGATAGTCTTTGAGATGAATTATATTAGAAGAGACTACGCCTGGCTCAAAACCGTAATTGTATTTTTAGTATCTTTTCCTTTAACATGTAGGAAAAATAAAGGCAACTGCACGGTGTATTACAAGCCTTGTCAATCAAGTGCTGTAACTCCTAGTGATAAAGGCAACTGTTTAAAAACCAGAAGGGAGACATGATACACTGCTAAATAGGAGATGTCTCTTGACACGGCGTTGTGGTTTAACCTGGCAGGCAGCTGAACACCACATGGTGCAGGAACGAGGGAGAGGATTGGGAAAAATACAAGTGATATTCATGGCTTGAGATAAGGCTGGTTTAATAGGAGAGAAATGGGAGAAATAACAATAGCAACAATAGAATTGGAATATGCAAACCAAGTGATGCACAATGCAGTTGCTCACCACCTGCTGATGCTCAGCCAGTCCCTCAGCAATGGCCACTGATCATGATTCCATTTGGTTTAGGATATCCCTTTGGACAGTGGGGTCAGCTGTCCCTTCCCAGTTTCTTGTGCCCACAGCATCCTCAGAGGAGCAGAAAAGTCCTTGACTCAGGGCAAACACTGCTGAGCAACAACGAAAAATCCGTGTTACCGACATTATTCTCACCCCAAACCCAAACCACAGCTCCTTAGAAAGAAAATCAACTAACCCAGCCCAAACCAGGACACACAGGTTCTTGATATTCCTTCTGTCTCCTCCTTAGCTGCCATCCCTCCCCGCTCCCATCCTTCTTCCACGACCACAGCTCTTTGAGGATAAACTAAATTTTTATGGCATGCTCTGACACTCAGGCTCGATAACGAACTTCCCAGCTGCGTGGTTCAGCTCACCACGGCCCCGGGTTCACGCTCGTGTGTCTCTTCCCCAGCTCCTTCCTACAGCATGTCTTCATGCATTTTGAATGTTGCTCTGAGGCCCGGCAGAAATCCCCTCTCCTCTGAAGCAGCAGCTCTCCACTGGAGCGGATGTAGGTGTAACCCTGACTGGCCAGAGATTGTCAGGCTCGGGCTGGAGATAAGTTGGAGAAATTTGGGATCTCATTAGAATTGCTCCCAGACACCCAAGGTGTCTGACAGGGGTGAAGAGCTGAACCCCAGAGTGGTGGGAAGCACCACGGCCACTTGGAGGTGATGCTGGTCTGGCTGAGGCCAATGGGCTGAGGTTCAACCAGGCCACGTGGCAGGTCCTACACTTGGGTCACAACCACCCCATGCAGCACCACACACCTGGGGCAGTGTCTGGAGAGGTTCCCCAGGTGGGAAAGGACCTGGAGGTGCTGGTCAGCACTGGATGAACACGAACCCAGGTGTGCCCAGGTGGGCAAGAAGGCCAAGGACACCTGGCTTGGGGTCCCCATCCCTGGAGGGATTTAACACACCTGTGGATGTGGCACTTGGGATGTGGTTTACTGGTGGCCTTGGCTGTGCTGGGTTAACTGTTGGGCTTTATGACCACAGAGGTCTTTTCCAACCTAAATGATTCCATGATTCTATAAATTCTAAACCCTTCCTTGCTCCTATCACAAGCTCATCCTTTGGATGTACCCCGATCCCTTCCTGGCATGGGGGCAGACAGGCCCTGTTGCCTGGGCAGACAGAGTAGCTCCCCACAGCTCAGCTGTGAGCTCCCCTGGGAAAAATATCACCTGAGCCTGTATTTGCTCATCAGTTTGCCTTTCCTTTAGTGCTTTGCTTTTTCTCTTGTCCAGTCCATGCTGCTCTGGAAGATGAGACAAGTCCCTGTCGCTGTGGCTGCTTTCCCCTTCCTTCCATCAGTGAGCTTTAACACTCTGACTTTGGGCTGTTCATGCAAATCCTTTCCATTAAAAAAAATAAACACAGAGAACCCAGAGGAGACCCCAGACTGTGCCTCTGGAAATTCACTCCCAGTGGCAGAATCCCGTTTCCTGAGTCGGAGCCAATTTTCTCTCCTTTGTACCACTTTTCCACAGTTTCATCCCGTAATTGCTAATATAGAGCTTTTCGTACATGCTTTGAAATCAGAAACCACGCAACACTGCATCTCTTTTATCCTCCCAGGCAGGATGAAAAACCAAACACCTCTTGGATACTGAGAATAAATTTTTAGTTTATCAGTCTAAACCAACACCACGAGACCGCGGTTTCTCCTGTATTCCCCATCGCTTCCCAGACCACGCTCGTGCCCCCCCTGCACCAATTCCAAACTATTTCCTTTGTTTCAGAAAGGTGCTTTGTGACATGTTCCCCTTCAGAGGGACAGAGTGGAACAAAAGCACCACTTCACATTTCTTGCAGCTAAATAACACTTTTTTTTGCAGTCCTTCAAGTTTATCCTTCCCTAAATCCCCTGCCTGTGTATTCTTTCCCTGTCTTAGCTTCAACCACTCCCCCAGGAACACTTCCCAGGAGCCCATTTCCCATTACCAAGATTATTTCCCTTTTCATCACTATCTCCTTGAGGTCCTGCTGGTTGGCACCATCCCCCTGTGCCCCCAGCCCCTCTTCCCTCCCTTTCCACATCCAGCAGCCCCCGAGCTCACCCCAGCTTTGGAGAAACACGAGATACTGACACCAGTGCTGGTGGGAACAAGTGATTCCAGGGCTGCTGTTGTATTCCTGACTGCGTTGGAGTTTGTGGGTTACAGATGGAAGCAAAAGCAACTCTGAAAGCAGGACACAGGTGCTCACGCTCTGCAATGTGTGTTTTTGGGGAAGGTGTCACGCTGACGAGCTGAAAACATCTCTGCCCACATAAAAGCAGCCCCAGGAGCAACACCCCTCCAGAGTCCCCATCCATCTCTGTCCTCCCCTTTCCCAGAGAAGCAGCTTTCAGCAGGGAGAAGGATGTGTGTGACCACCTCTCTGTCCCCACTCGAAGGCAGCCGATTTGGTGAACAAAAGCGAGTGTTTCACCACAAGCCCCTCGTTACCCAGCTCCCTGCTGGAAATAGCTGCTCACTAAAATCCTTTTTTCCCCCCCCACCCTGTGAACACGGGTGAAATTCTCCCCACACCCAGATTCTCCCCACTCTGCAGATACATCTTTATCTCTCTGCAGGCTCATGCCCACCCTCATCCGCACAGCCTGAGTCCTTGCTGGAGCTGCCCCTCCATCCTCTTCCTCCTTTGTGAAAACAGAATCAAAATAACTGTTTAACAAATCAGCCATTACCTTCTCTCATGTCACCAATTCCCCGCTATCATTTCGTAATTGGCCAATTTTCTCTTTTACCTTCTCTCTGCTCTGAATACGTCTCGGGGAGCTCTGATTGTGTGTTAAAATATCCTCCCTAATTCACTGCTCAATATCTCTTTCTGCTCTTCTAATTGCCCTTTTAACTTGCTTCTAATTTTTTTATAAATCTCCTAATCCTCTTCCTGCACAGGTTGTTTACATGCACTGGAGAATGTATATGTATTAGCAGATGTTCCTGGGTAAATAATGCACAAAAGAATATTACTGCTTCACGCAAGCTGCAATTACTGCTTCCCTCAGAATAAGCCCTGTTTAACCCTCCTATTTAGGGCACACGCCCCTGCTCTTGCTGCACATCTCCAGGCTATTTCACTCCTGCTGCAGAACATTAACACCACCAGCTCCACCACGGCTCACTCGCTATCTTCTGGGGAAAAAAAAAAAAAAAAGAATTCAAAAAAAGAGAGAAAGGATCTAAGGATAAAGGGAGTGGTGTGGTTATGCGCCAACAGTTTTATTTTTGAGGGAACACAGCTAAAAGAAACTAAACAAAATAGCTACATGAGTCAAACACAGCAAGTAATACCCCAAGTAATAAACAAATTTGATAGTCTTGGTGCTTTTGATTTATGGACAGCTTCCTGCACTCCCAGCTCACAGGGAGTCAGCTGCCACAGCCCCGGTGCTGCAGACAGGCACAGGGTCAGGCAGGCGTTGTTTGCCATCTGCTTTGTAAAACACTTCCCAACACTACTCAAAATTTCCTTCCTCTTTTCCGTTTCTCCCCTCCATTTGTTTGTGGTCTCCTTTTGCCAACGCGCTGCAGCACCCGCCAGATGCTCACAATCCTGTGTTTTCCAGCTAAAAGGGGGATGCTAAGGCATGGGTTTAAAGTTACAGGTCTTGTTTGGATGAAAAGAGTTGAATTCTCTTCTCTGGGGATCCAGGCAGAAATCAGTGTTTTGCAACACAACCCTTGATCTTGTTGAGGGACAAAAGGCTTTGCTGGAAGCTTCAGGGGGTGGGGGTTATTTTGTACTTAGAGAGTGTCAAAACCTAAGTACCAAATCGTGATTAGCAATAATGTCCTGGCCAACAGAACATCTCCGGTGTCTTACACCTCCATCCTGCCAAAACTAGCAACCTCACCTGACCAAACCTGCCTGGGGCACAGGAGATTTAAACAAATGGAGTTGGAGGAAACCCAAAATCTCATGGAAACAGTGAAAACTCTCCTGCTTTTCAGGTGCTGTGCTCTGCCACGCAAGGTCAAAAGCAAAACACTTCTATTAAAATACTGAATTGTTCCTTATGACAGGCTGAGGATTTCTGAGGCTGCTATGGAATAATGACTCCTGGCTATTTGCTGACTTGCCCAGGAGGATCCCCATTTCTCCTTCACATCCATACACTTTTTTCTCCAGAGAAGCAGATCCCACTCCCAAGGAGCCAGGGTTGCCATCCCTAGAGATGGATTTTGTGTGCTTTAATCTGAGCCGCACCTGGTGATCCCTCTCCACCTGGGCAGGTACCACAGCACCCCCAGCACAGGACTTGTCTGCACCTTCCCCATCACTTAGATGAGATTTAACACCTCCACTTTGAGCCTACCAGCATGACTTGGTTATTTCTTTTTTCCTACAGACCTTGCGAAACTTCTCTCTCAGGCCTGATTTCTCAATAGTGCATACAAATTGCTCTCCTTGGAAAAGGTTTTCATCATGATTCCCCCAGTCAATCCTTCTACAGCTAAAATATCCCATAATCAAAGGTGTTGGCTCCTCACACATCTCTGAGGAAGCATTTCTGTGTGTTCTCTCTCATGAAGTGCCTTGCATGCCCTCATGTCCTCAGAATAAGCCCTCCTGGAACCCCTCCTGGGAATCACAGGCTATCTGTATGATTTTCAACTCATGCCTTAACCTCACTCTGAAATATAAAAATGTAAAAAAAATAATAATTTAAGAGAAAAAGCAGTGACTATTTTGACACCAAAGGATCCTGGGGAGGACCAAATGTGCAAAATCTGCTGGTGCACGGCGTTGGCTGCATGCAGGGTCCTGTTCCACAGCACCATGTGCCTGCTCCCAGGAGAATCATGTCCCTTACCACTCTTTCAGGGATTCCTGATAGAAGGAGTCCCTGGGACACTTGTTCCTCTCCAGCTCTTAATGTTTTCTAAGGGCACAGCTCGGGGAAGCAGCCCAGCAAAGGAGAGCAGAACACAAAGCAGCGAAACCTCACCCTCGCTGTCACGGGAAGACTTCTCCACTCTTCCCTGCATCTATTTAGCACGTAGAAAGCAAAAGGAAACAAGAGAACACACACATATGGAGCCCCTGTTAAACCTGAACTAAATATACCACGGGATGTTAACAGCCTGCCTCAACTCCCTGGCACTCCAGCTGGCACGGCAGGACCCCGGCCATCGGCTTTGTTGGGTAGCTGGAAGGGTTTTCTCTGAAGCAAAGATGGGAAACCTCCAAAAATCCCCCTCCACATGTGCTGCTGACACAGCACTGCCCTGAAACGTTGGTGCCAGCATCCAGAGAGCAGAGAGGCACTGAGCAGCCCTGCCTGACAGCATCTCCTCCTGTGAGGCTCCATCTCCCTGCATGCCTGTAGGATCCCCTTCCCGCAGGCGGGCGAGGAGCAGAGCTGGGACCAGCCAAGGACATCTGCATGGGGGAGCTGTGCAGCACAACGAGTGGATCTTCAGGAAGGAAGATGGGAATTCTCGAGATTAGAGCAGTGAGAGAGGAGGGAAGGGCTGGGGAGAGGCAGGAGCAGCAGGAAGGAGGGCATACGTGCCGGCTGTGGGTGTGTGCAGCCCCTGAGAGGGGAAAGGTGGACAGATTTGTCTTGAGAGCTGAGAAATTATTAGAGCCAATTATGTGAGCCGAGTACGTGAAAAGTAATCCCAGCTGCAGGGAGCTGGGGGTAGGGGCGGGAGGGGGAAAAGAAAATCATGATGTGATTCAAGGGGGCCCAAGAGAAAAAGCACAAGAGCGGCGATGACCTGGTTTGCAGATGGATCCATTTCTATTTCTGCTCAGATGCTGAAGCTGAGCCTCACCCAGAGCTCTCGGCTCTCCGATGGCTTGCGTGACTTCTTCCCTGCCTGGTGCAAGTGTCAGGCACATGCATGTACCACATGTCATCTGGGAATCATATTTGCCTTAACAATCTGCACAAATGAAAGGGCAAACAAGAATTCACTATTACCATGAGCCCTTCCTTCTTCCAGCAGAACAATGTTGTTTTGTCCAGTACAACACCCTGTTCCCATGTGTTAATATTTGGGACAAAGGTTGCTCAATTTATTTTTATTTTCTCTCTTTTTACAGTTTTGGAAATAAAAGCTAATTCATTGTGCGGATTCTGGTAATTCTGAGTCATGCACTAAATACAGCATTTCTCAAGAAGATTTTTCTCCTTTCCCCCCCATTTTGTAACTTTTTCCAAGTAACACTGTACACAGAGAAACAAACACCAGGGAAAGAAAACAAAAAGCAGCTCCTACATCAAGGCAGATCCCAGCTCCTCAGGCTTCCAGCACATCTCAACCCAGAACTAGAGCAAAAGGGCAGATTATTTAAAGCCATTGCATGTAGGCCAATTTTCACTGCAGTTCCTTTTGGCTCTGATTTTCAGGCCCCAGTGGAGTGGTGAAGTCATGAATAAATGCAAGTAAACTGAGCTTATCCACTCTTATTTTGAGCAGTGGAGTTTACTCACCTCATGCTGCTTCAGATGGAACACCAAAGGGTAAGTTTAAAGGGAAAAAAATCCAGGGGGGAGCGGGGGATAATCTACTGCTGCCCTCATCTACCAGCTCAGCGAGTCCAGCACAGAGCAAAGGCAGGGCTGGGAAGCTGCAGACCCACAGAGACTCCTGCTCTGGATATTGAACACACACAGTTATCTCCTGGGGCTCTGGAAGGGCTGGAGTTGGTCCCGTGCTGCGTGATGGGCAGGGGGAAACTCCCCGTGCCCCTGCCAAGAGGGAACTCATCCGAATGGGATTTCCTGCCTCAGCCACTGCACACAGAAAGCTTCACTGGAGGAGGAGGAGAAGACACCCTCAGCTGATGTTCTCCATCAGAAAGGCAGTGTTTAGAGGAGGAGGGGTGGATTTTGACTGGAAACAACATTACAGCCTTCCAAACTGAAAATATAAATAGAACAAATATTTGAGAGTATCACCAGTCTTGGAGCTGGCTATCCATCAGTCTTGGAGCACATCAGCCACCCAGAGGTGTCCAGTGGGACCAACAATCAAATGCTGCTCACACAGGATGTTCCCCAGGGGCAAGGCAAGCTGGAGACACTCTCAGAGCTGGCCAACAGCAGCACTGCAAATGCTGTGTAATGAATTAAACACACTGAACACCATATTCTGCTCTTTGGAGCCAGGACCACGCTTGCCCACTCACCTGCTTTGTACAGAACTTCCTCTGAGCTCTGTGCAGGAGTGGCAGAGCCTGAATCTCCCATAGACAGGATCTGAAATCTACAGAGATAAATCCATTATGGTTATCACATTAAGCCCAAACGAAAAAAGAAGGAGAAACACCCTGCAATTTTATCTCCCTGCAAGCATCCCTTCCGCTCAGCTCTGACTGTAGTGCAGAGATGGCCACACTTGTCTCCTTGTGGTCTAAACAGCAGAGAGAGCCAGCTCCTTCAAAGTTAAAAGAAAATAGTAATAATGGAGTCCCCACATTCCTGCTGTGTTTATAAAGAGATGTTTTCTTCCTGAGCTCTACAGCATGGCGGGCTTAATCTGAAATTTCTTTTTAATCATAGCGGGAGTCCCAATTAACGTGTCGGGTAATCGTTCAAGTAGAACTGGAGTTTCATGGCTGCAGCAAGGCGAGGAGAGGCTCAGCATCAGGGTACCAGAGCATGGCCAGGGACCAGGAGCACATCCAGGGGCTGGCCTCACCCTGTCCCCAAACCAAGGGGAACAAGGGCAGCTCCACCCTGCAAGTTTAACACACAAATAGGTCCCCGAGCTCCCCACGCATCGGGAATGCAGCAGCTCCATGAAAAACCTCACGGTGGGAGCGACAGCATCGCACTGCTTTCACACGCACCTTCCCGAAGGAAAAACACCCATCACACTCACTCCTGCCTCAATCTGCAGGCGTGTAATCCAACACATGTGCTTCCAGCGCGCAGGCGGGGAGGGGGACCTGCCTCTGACCTACTTTCTTTTGTTGCTGGAAGTGCTGATCTCTATGCAGAATTCTGCGAGCAGGCAGAAGCTGTCATTAGGGTCTGGCATCATCTCTGCCTTACACCGCTCCTTACATCACCGCAGCCACCAATTCCAGCCCGGGTGCTCCCGATTTTCGCCGGTGCCGGCGCCAGGACGCTCTGACCTCGTCCTGCCTGCGAGCACAGAAAATTTCCTGCGAGCACAGAAAATTGCTGCCTGTCACGCAGCGGATTTTGGCCAGGCAAGGGGGTTACCTGCAGCCTCGGATGAACGCTGTACTTACCCAGAGGAGAGTGCTGCAGTCAGCACACCCACCGCCTTACTCTCTTGTTGTTTTTTTTTTTTTTTATTTTTATTTTTCATTCACAAGGAAGTTGGGTCTGAGTTAGGCGCCGTGCTGACCTGGAAAGCAAAGCTCTTAAAATTCAAACGCGTACACCCAGGGCGGATCTCATCGGGAAGTATTATGGAAAACACGGGCAAAAAACAACCTCTTAAACACACAGGGCTTCCATCTCGAAGTATAAAAGATGTGGTGTGAGTGTGACCCTCCTCCAGCTCTCCTCTGCTCCTTCAATATCTCCTTTTAGGATGTTGAGCCGCAGCCCTGAGGTTTGGGAGTTCCAGGCTCACTGCAGTCACTGGGGCTTGTGTAAATTGGTCTTCAGAGAAAACCAACTCCGCTGCCTTATGCAAAACCACTCTTTAGTAACCTACTAAAGAGCATCCCCAGAATCTGTCTTCCCTGTGCTCCCAGGTACCCGGGTGTAACACAGCGCCTTGATGTTGCAGATGTGGAGATAAAAGGCTGTTGTGTTAAACCCGCATCCTTCAGACCTTGTAAGGCAGTTACTAGAAACAAGCCTTCCCCTCCTGCAATGGCTTAAGAACAGACCATTTTAATTGATTAGTTTGCCCATTATGGGTAAGCAGAGGAACAGCCTTGCAATTGAACCTCAGTCCTTGAAATGCAGAGAGACATCAGCCTGCAGTGCATTTGCAAACCTCAGAGGCCAATTTCTACCCTTTCTGCTGTTCCACTCCCTCAGTCTGGGATTTACCTAAGCACACAGGATGCATCTCTACACCAGGCAGGGGGGGAATTGCTTTGCATTGACGTTCAGTCAACAGATTCTAACGATAAAACAGTTTCAGATCCGCACTTTGATTAAAATCAGAGCCATGGAAAAATCATGCTAAGGTTCATCTAATGAATTTTACTTTCCAAGACTTTAGCAGAAGCCTGCCAGGAACTAAATCCAAGGGGGTAAAGCTAAATTTGACAGTCTGATAGTTGTCTTCACCCCAACTCCTCATCAGGTTTAGCAGTATAAATAAATCTGGCGTGGCAAGCAAGAAAATAATCCCATCTATTTAGCAGCAACCGTCTACTGGGGAGAGGATAAGAGGCATTTGAAGACAGAAACAACAATCTCAAATTGTATGTATATGAAATTAAAGGATGAGGGTAATTAATTGTTTGATAAGATAAAATCTGTGCTAAGTTAGGGCCATGAGTCAGAGAAATGAGAGATAGAAAATATGTTCATCACTCAGTCCACCTCTTTACCAACACATATTTTCTAGCATTTGTCCAGTGTAGGCTTTGTTTTGTTTTTTTCAAGTCAATGAATCAACTTTCTTGATATTCAGCCCAATGCCAAACAGGAGCTACTGGCATTTGCCGAGGATGAATAAATAACTAGTAATGGTTCAGTCTCGTGAGATGGGCCAGGAAAATCCTGGGTGAGGTTTCCCAGGGACACGGCTGGGCTCGATCACACTCCCCTGGTGCTTTCTAAAAGAGCATATATACCT
This sequence comes from Acrocephalus scirpaceus scirpaceus, assembly GCA_910950805.1. Lineage (NCBI taxonomy): Eukaryota > Metazoa > Chordata > Aves > Passeriformes > Sylviidae > Acrocephalus > Acrocephalus scirpaceus. Next base: position 6,786,696 of record OU383791.1, on the reverse strand, counting down.
ACATATGTACAGAGCTGTGTTGTTACACCAACCGCCAACGAGCGCCGCCCAGCCCGCACCTCTCCACGGATGCGTTTTTGCCTGCTGCTCCCATCTCCCCGAAATACCAAGTGACTTGTTTTGAGAAAGCTCATTTCTCCCGGCACCCTTACCTCACTCTTAGCAACCTTCTATTTAAAGTCACAATCTGTTGCAGCAAGCCAGCTTAGGAGTGTATAAACAAGCTGTTATGACCCCGCTGCAGGAAGGGGAGGAAATGGCCTATGCTTTAAAGTCAGCTGCCTTCAATAATTAGAAGCAAGTAGACAAACATGAAAGCAATGACACTTCAATGTTCTGTTATTTAAAGGGTACAGCCGCCGCTCAGTCCCTCGTTACCACCCAGGTATGCAGCCCTGGTGTAATTAGTCAAGCAAAGAACAGTGTCACCTGCCACAGGAGGGGGTCACAAACTCCTTCCCTGTCCCCGTTACTGGGAGAAGTATGTGGGGCTTTTTATTTTAATCAGTCTTTTTCTCTTAGCATGCCATGGCAGCTGCTTCTCACATCAGAAACACTGAAAGGTTTTTATTAGTCCTAATGCTCCACAGAAGAATTAAGAGGTAACAGCACATATGTTCTGCTGTGCCCCAAAGAGTGGGAAAGGGAGGAAAATTAGCTGTTCTGCAGCCCAGAGTGCAGGACTTGCTTATTACCAGAATCAGCTGCTGATGGAGTGAACACATCCATGCACAAAGCATTCCCTTTGCAAAGTAGCAGGCTCTGCATTCCTGGCCTGAGAGGGGGAAGCCAAAGGTCCCTCAGAGCAGCAGGAATGTTTCTTCTGGAGCTGTCAGTAGAGGAGACAGTCTCCTTGCGAAAGGCAACGCGGGGCTCTCTGCTTTATTCCATCTCCCAAATGGAAAGTGGAGAAAAAGGCAAAATCAGCACTAACATCACACCTGGGAAGCTCACAGTGCTGCGTGGTTTAAACCTGAGCGGGGCACATATCTCCCATTAGGCTGTCTTGACATTACACTCACAAATAACCCTCAAGTGCTTTTAGTGTAAAAGCTTGAAACTTGTTTGCTGAGGGACTCATTCACATCAGCATCCTGAGCAGGGAGCCGACTTCTTCAAAGCAGCTTTCTTTAGGGAAACACAACGCCAAGGAGAGCAGGCACTCAGCTCTTCCAGGAGAGATTAAAGAGGAAAATTAGAGAAGCTGCAGCTTATGCCCATACCAATAAGAGCAGGTGTTTACCACTACTTAAATAATTAAAAAGATTTTTCACCAGTGACCAGGTTGTCGCCGACTCATCTCACTGCCACCCATGGATGCAGGCAGCAGAGTGACAGCAGGGCTCTGCTCTGTGGGATTCTGCCACCTCAGTAATCCCAGCACAGTGAACTGCAGGGAAGAGAAGAGGAAAGAGAGAGGAGGAAAAAATCCCATTTTTCCCCGGAAGCTCTGCTGTGATTTCTTTTGGGATAGGACCCAAGGTTTGTTTAGAACCATTTTTAGCCAGACCATGTAATACCGATTACATTAAAATGCTGAGACTTTGGGAGCAATTATCCCAAAAAATAGCATGCCAGGCAGAGCAGTGCAATTAGGCTGCATGTTAAGAGGCAGGATCCAGGCATTAGAACCCAAACCAGCACGCACGGGACACGATCCACATTTAGTGTATTTACAACACATGACCTAATAGTAAAAGCAATAATTAGCTACTATTAATACCAGTGGATGAAAATAGAGTGGAAGGGAAGCTGCAAGTTATTTATACAGAGGTGGCCCCACCAGCCAAGATGGCAATGGTTTAGCGTGCTCATCCTGAGCCCCAAGAGGGGACAGATGGCCCAGGGATGAGGGAAAACCTTTGGAATCCACAGTGGCTGTGCCATGGGTGCTCCAGCTTGCAGGGAGGACGGGCACTCCAGGCTGAAGGAGGTGGATTTGAATCTCACCTCCATCCCCTCTCCATGTACTGAGCTCGCACGCAGCAGCCACAGAATCTCTCCCAGAATCTTCACACGGGATTAAATAACACACAACCTGTAGAGGGTGAACCAGAAGGATGACACCCCCTCTCTTTGTACTTCTCCAAAACATTGCCAGGCATTCAGGCAAGGCAACAACTGCAGTGATGCAAAGCAACACCACAACGTCTCCTAGAGCAGGAAACAGGACTTGGCTCAAAGCTTTTGTTAGGGAGAAGAGGGTCCTTTCATAATACAGCCCTTTGTTCTGCTGGAGGAATTCAAATGCTATAAATTCATCCCCCTGGTAAATGCAGCAGTTATCAGGCATTTTACCACAGGATTCCTGGTCTCCTAGTGAAGTTAAATGCAGTGCCATTACAGCAGCACTTTAACGTGTAAATATTACATTCCCGGTTCTTTAGGAGATGTTCATTTAGTGAAATAAAATCCTGCTAGTAAAACACCTGATCAAACCCTTCAGCTGAACTGGCCCAGTAATTGCTCTAGGACTGGAGGGAGTCCAATGACTGGTTGCAATTTATGACCACTTTAGGAAAAAAATCTACCTTGAAGCATCCGCTAAGGACTGACTTGTAGATGAGATCATGGAGTACATTTACATTGCAGCTTTCTATAACGTTAAGTGGCCACTAATTCGTGCTGAATTCCTTTGTAATTCTGATGGAATCACATCTGACAATCACATAAATAGCAAAAAATTCCTCAGGAATAATGTTACTACAACAAGGAGTAAAAGGCAAAGGAATGATTCATCTTTCATGGTGAGACATGCCCTTTTCTATCATCTCTACTCACCCAAAATAATTTGCCCAGCCCAAATTTCACAGCCGGGGCTGACAGACACTAAGTTGTAAAGGGGTCACTCTCCTGAGCCACACAACTCAGCCACAGTTACAGTTTGAGGGAAATACAGTTAAAATCTGAAGCTGTGAGAAAGCTTAAAGACAATTAAGCAACAAGATGGGCTGCCTAAGGGAGGCGGCAGGAAAACCTTGATGAAGATTTCCCTGCAGGCAGGGGGCTGCATTAAATGACCATCATCTCCACTGCTATTAAAAATCCAGGGGTTGTGGTAGGAAGTGGACAGAGATGTGGGATGCAAAACACAACCATTTTAACCCTTTCCATTCAGCAGAGAGAAGCAAGGTTAGGAAAGGGTGGAACAAAAAGACCAGAATGCAGGGAAAAGCAGAGTCATAAATGTAGTGGAAGAGTAAGATCCAGCTGGAGAGCTGTAAAATGGCAGAGCAGAGTCAGAATCCTGTCAAAGACACAGAGGGGAGGGATCATCACAGATTTTAAGGAGTTTGGTGTTTTTTCCTTCCTGCAGAGAGGGTAAATCCTCTCCATATTCTGGAAGCAGGGAGGAAAGGAGGGTTTAGGCTCTCTGCATCCCCCAGCTCCAGAAAGCAAACATTGGTTCTGCCCTAGAAGAAAAGTGGTTTTATCACCTTCAATCCTGCTCCAAAAGGGCTGTTAGAAAAGCCACAACCCTTTGGCACTTGAATAGCACTGAAATCAAACACCAGCTCAACTCCTGCCTCCACGTCCTCCCTAGGAGAAAAAAACACCTGGGAAAGCCATCAGGACATCTCTTCCTCTTGCTCCATGGACCTGAGAAACCTGGAGATGATCCAAAAAAAGCTGTATTTTGACTGTCTCAATTAACCAAATAGCTAAAAACTTTGTTATTTGCCTGGCACCAGTCGAAGCAGGGTCCATATGCTGAACTAGAACAAGAACTTGCTCGAGGAATTGCTGCCTGCACCGTGAGATGCCAGAAGCCAGATGGGGGATTTATAACAGCACAAGGCTGGCTCAATGGGCAGGGGCTGCTCCAGCACAGCATGTTCCTGGAAGAAAGCAACAATCACTAAAGTTAGGGGAAAGGGTTAAAAATAAAAGTGAGCAACTTTCTTATCATGCACTCCTTGCCTTCCACTGAATTAACATCGGAATCAGAAATCAGATGATGCTCCGGGCTGCCTGAAAATTGTTTTTACACTTTCAGTATGCCCATGGCCAAAACCTAGACAATGTATGTTCATGTGAGGTGATTATTTAATGAATGAAGGGTGCAGAGAGATGAGGAGGAGCTGATGCTCCCCTTGTGCTGTTATCTTGAACAAAGACTTTTGGGATCATCTCCACAAAACAGCAACAGCATCCCTGGAAAGGACATCCCTGATGCCTCAACTCTTTTGGACAGCAAACACATTCCCAATCTCTCATGGAAGTTACAGGGCCGGGGTGTGATTGAGGCAGAGGGATGCACAACATGAAGTTGCAGTTTTAGCTTCCCATTGGGTGCAATAATTACAGGTAGGGAGTAACAGCAGCATCTCTCCATAAGGCTGTTAATAAAGTTCACCTTCACTAGCTCAACCCATTCCTCTTTCCTAAAGACTGGAAGAGATTTTATAGCAGATTCATCACCTCCACCCTTTAATTCTATTTTTGGAGTCTATTGAACTTTTGCATATGTTGAAATGAAAAGAGTCTATATTAACACAACCACTTTTTTGTTACTGTAATGAGAGCCTTGAAACCACCACAAAGAGAAACATGCCTTTTAGCAGCTGAAACAAATTATTACAGCAACTGAGTCTTAAAAGGAATTTCAAGTAAAAATATAGTATTGCATGAAGTTGTTATGGCAACTGATGTTGTAGAGTAACTGCACTGGGGCAAGTTTTCCTCCTTCATCCTGCTCAGAAAAGTCTGGGAAAAACTTTATGATAAAATTGTGCCTTAATTAGTCAAATAAGTCATAAATATAGCTTATCCCAAAATCCTTAACATTCCAGCCTCATGCAGTCTGTGTGCAGTTACTCTACTAATGAGAAAATATATCTACTAAAGCCCCACTTACCATTAAAAATCCTATCCAATATTTTTCTAATACAATTTATCAATTTAAACACATTGCACAATGTAATATTCTGCAGCATTCCATTAAAATGATAAATAGCCACGGAAAAAACAAGGGATTAAACATACTGTAATGTAATCTAACAGTATTTAAACATAAATAAAAAAAACTTAAATATGGATGGGAAATGTACCGTATTTGTGAGCAAAAAGAGCCCAAGTTGCTCCCTGGGTTGGAGTATTAATAGGCCAGAGGAAGCAGAGCAGTGAGAAATGACAGTCAACTTCAGAGGATATAAAATGTCCATTAGGCTTTGTTATAAGATTACATCAAAGCAGTTCATATGTTTTAATCTGGGGAAAGAGAAAGCAGCTACTTGGGGTCTGTGCCTGGGGGCTGCCTCTGTGTACTGAACCAGACAGTTTGCATAATGAACAATTTTTATTCAATCAGGATTTCAGCACAGATAGTTCCCACTCAATGGGCTCTAACACAAATGGGGTTGGATATTGATGCTATTCTTCAAGCTCCACCTGCTGGCTCCGGAAGGAGTGCTGGTGGCTTTCTGAAGGGCCAGTTTGTGGAGGGACATCAAGTTATTGGCATAAAAATCCAAGCCCGGGCTCTGTGCTTCTTGCCTTTCTCAGTTTCAAAAAAAAAAAAAAACACCACCAAAAATCAACCAACCAATAAAACCCAGAACCCTCCCAAAAAATAAAATCAAAACAAAATATAAACCCCACCCACAAAATCCTCCAGACTTTGGAGTTTTCCTTGGGTTGCACCAATAATTTGGCTGATTTGCTTAGGCAGATGTTGAGCTGCAGACGAGCTCCCGCAGCAAAGGTGCAGGAGCTGCCAAAACCTGCCTGGTTGAACCCACCTGACTGCCAGGGGAGTTGCCTTGTGCTGAGAGTGCAGCCAAAAGGGCAGAGCAGCCAGGGAAATCATTCCATTTAGCACGCGCCTTCTGCACAATAATTACTTATTTAAATTTTACTCTGCTGCTCGAGCCATTAGAAAAATGCACTATAAACAAAGGTGATTTTATGCAGACAATAGCTGAGCCAGTCATTTTTTAAAGACAGGCACACCATGACTTATGTCCCGGGATGAGCAGCTCTTATGAGATGGCTGCAACAAGGTTTATAGCCTAAACCCTATTTCCAAGGGTTATTCCAGTGGCTGCACTGCTGGATCACCTTCAGCTTTAGCAGCAGCATGGAACTCACCCCACAAATGCAAGCCAGGGTCACTAACAGCTTTATGAGCAGGAAGAGCCCAGGCAACACTTTGCTGCACAGAAGTGCTTGCTGAATCCTGGGATGATCATTTAAAGGTTTCACATATACACCTGATAATTCAAAGTTAATTAGTGTGGGCATATTAGAGATGTTCCTGCCTGCACCTCTGGATTCTGCCTATTGATCAGGCACTGCGGCTGCTCTCAGCTCGGGGAGGAAGTGAATTCACTCTGTTGCAGTGAATTTTGCTTCCTGCCTGATTCGGGTAGGCTTTGCTTCTGACTGGCACCAAATCCCTTCTTCCTATTTCCAGAAGAAAAATAGCTCCCTTTTAATCTAGACCTTCCAAAGCTCCTGCCATGCCTGTGACGTCCTGAATGCAGAATTATGGCTTTCCCTGGTTCCTGCTCATTTGTCTGGAAGCCTGCAGGTTGTTGTATCTCACCCCCAGTACTCTTTTGGCTCCGTCCAGAAATACTCTTTTATCAATTCACCTGACAGCGATCCAGCAGGAAGGGTGTTGTTGGAGGATGATGCTAATCCAGAGAGACCATTCTTCAGTTGGAGCATTCATGAAGTCTAATGAACTATTGGCAGAAAGGGACTTCAGTGGCGCAATTAAAACTCGCTTCTGCGAGACACAAAATATTGCAACTAAAAGTTAACGGTGCCAAGCAGGGGAGCTGGATTAGCTCAGGGAACATAAATTGGTGAGAAGAAGCCACTTCCTTCTCCCCCTCCCCATCCCCAAGCCTTATGCATTAGGCAAAGCTGAAATAATGAATATGTATTGCAAGGTGTTTGCTACAAGCCTACTTATAAAGTGCACAGCCAGGAACTCCTGGAAGGGGGATTTATGGGAGCAGTCACACACAGCTGGCACACCGTGTTCTGCAGGCTTCAGTTGGGATGAATGCCCCCCCTGTAAGCACTTAGCACCCACCACAATAAACTAAGGTGTATAAGCAGAGTCTAAAGTTTATTTTCAGGAGCATCCCTTGAGGAGGAATGCTAAATCAACCACCTCAGGTTTGGTAAATTCAACGAGAAGCCTGAGCTGGGAGAGGGGACGTGGCTCATCTCCTGCTCTGAGATATCCAATGTCCTCAAAATGCTCAAGGAAGAGGAGGCAAAGCATGGGAATAGGTTGCTGCTTGAGGACTGGACCAGTCATTAACACCAGATGACATCCCATTAATCAGAGGAAATGACACTAACAGGACCATTACAATGCTGTGATCTTTCACCAGCTTCGTTAACTGAGAGGGAAAAAAACCCACAACCCATCGGACACGAAGTTTTAACTTCAAAAAGAAATTTCACCTTCAAATTGCTTTGTCTTTTTGCGTTTGTTTCCAAGCACAGTAATTAAAATTCTAAATCAAAATCCAGTTCCTCTTTTCGTTCACTCTCACTTGGCAATGAGCACGCTCTCCCCAAAATCCAATACAAGGCTGGAGTATAATGAGAGCGAGTCAAGCAAAGCTTTCTACAAGGTGAAGGCAGCTCCTGGAGCTTTAACATCAGCCAGGAGCTGTGGTGACACAGGCTCTGACTGCAAAGGCTGGCTTAAGGGCTGATGCTAAAGACCATGTCCACTGATAGGTGGGGATATTAATGCCACTCCTTTCTTCAAACCCTCTAAGTCTGCACTGCTGCCTGGGAGAGGTTTGAAGACTAAAGATATATTTTTTTGAATTATTAATCTCTTTGCAGAAGCTGTACACTTGGAGACAGCACGGAAAATAGGTTAAGGCTCACAATAAGCTGAATGAGTTAAATCAGAATCAGGCAAGTGTGCTGACAGCCAGCTCCTGTGACTCTTAAGCTTATGGGCCAAGGTATGAGTATGAAGGGAAGAGCAGGATCAAGTCAGATAAAATGAACATGTTGGGTTTGACTAGTCTGTAAGGAAGGGTCAAATAGTGGCTTGCTGGTGGGACCCACAGCCAACATGGAATGACTGACTGAAGCAAAGAAGGACTGACATTACTTCTCCAAATTATAAATTCTGCTTCCCAATCTATCTGAATGGATTAACCTCAAAACATGAGATCCGGAATTTAAAGATTCAGAATTCAGAAGCTATTATGAGTCAAGAGCAGGAATTAGCATTTGAGTTATAAATATGCTCTAACAAACTGACAGGAGTCGGCTTGCTGTTCCTTCCCTTTTTGAAGATGGTGGCATCATACTCGCAATATTTAGAGACATAAACCTAGAAGTGATTTTCACATCCCAGCTGGATGTTAACAACGTGGCTTGTTGGGAGAACACTGCTCCACATCTAACCAGTGCTGCCATGCAGGAAGCTGTTACAACAAGGCAGGGTTTCCAGCACAGGAGATGGGAGCTGTCCATGGAAAAAGTGCTGTCCCAGGACACAAAGCTGTGCCATGGCACCCTGATCTTCTCCAGGTCCTCCCTTACCTAAAAGGCCGTCAGGAGAGAGGCAGACACGAGCACACTGTGAATAAACAGGAGCCACTAATATCAGAGAAAGTCTCCAGGCAGTAAGTAATGAAGGCACTAAATAACTGTACCCGCTATTCGGATTTTCTGCCAAACATTAGCCAATTTAAAAGGCAGCAAGAGGCCTTTTACACAGGGAGAATTTCTTTGAGCACCGACTTAAAAGCTGAAGTTTGGCAGGAAAGTGTCTGAGAAGGATGGGGGAGAGGTAAAAGCCAATTTCACCTGGTAATCTGCTACACTATTTGTGTCCTACCCAGACCACACTTCATGCATTAAGAACACACTGCAGCTCTCCCCCGCGCTGGGGGAGCGGGGAGCTAATGGTTTCTATTACAGGCGTGTGTGGAGGGTGGCTGTGGCATGCACATCTGTCTGCAAAATAGATGTTAGCTCTGGAAAGTGCCTAAACACCTCCGTTCCCCAGCAAACGGGGCCGGCAGCGGAGTTTTTTGGGCTCCCTCCTGGCAGTGACAGGCGGGGGTGATTGACAGGGCTGGGAGCCGAAAAGCCCGCACGTGCTCTCACTGTAAATAGTAAAGCTTAAAAGCCTCAGCCCTTAACTGACTATTTCACAGACTTCAACTCAGTTGCTCTTAATGAGGATTTCCACGCGCACACATGGAGAAAAAAAAAAAGAGTCTACACATTCTCAGTGCAAAGGGAAAAAAAAAAAACCCAACAAACCAAAAAAATCAACAACCAAACAGCAAAATAAACAGCTGGTGAAGTGAAATACGAGGTTAGAGCCCTCTCTGATTCAAGAGAAGATTATTAAAACAGCTATAAAGATGGTGTTGGCATCTCTTGAAATGAGTTTGTTACATTCAGAAGAGGCAGTTACACATGACAAACCATTTTCTGTTTAATTAGAGGGCTCTGTGTGGAACACTTCCAGGCGGAGGAGGGGAGCAGATTGCCACCCAGCATCTCAATTATGGGACAGAGCCTTAACGATTCGACATGCAAATGTTTTTGACTGACCGCAGAGGGAGAAAAAAAAAGAGGAAAAAAAAAAAGAAAGAAAGAAAGAAAAAAAAAAGAGATGTTCTGGAGGTTAAAGAACAGGAGCTTTGTCCCAGCCTTCAGCAATCTGGGCTTTCTTGCCACATACATTAGTGCTAAAGGTTTTCTTTCTGCCCAAAGAATGGCTTCTACTTGCTGGCTGGGGAAAAAAAAAAATAATACTTCTATGGGGAAAACCACAGAGATACCCTCTGTCCAACCCTGGTTAAAAGCTTTCTATTCTTCCAACCAGGTAAAATAATTCGTGGTTGAGGAATAGAGCAGGACCTTGGTATTCACACCAAAGCTCTGAAAGTAAGCAAGCACAGAAAGGAAATTCTAGCTAATACAAGTTAAATATAGGTTATGTTAGCTGCATTTTACAAGCACTAAGAATGTTTTTGGAGAAAGCTGTCATTTTTAATGACAGCACAAGCTCCAATTACCACATAGCTGATACACTTGGGATTTGGAAGTTTTTTTTTAAATCACTTGAAATCTAAAAAAACCTTCATTATCAGCTTCTGAGTTGGATGTAAATAACTTCACCTGGTGCTAAGAAGTTTAACATTTCACAGGGGCACACGAACAACTTAAAGCCATTTATAAATGCAGCTTCAGCTTCCTGGCAATCTAAATGCTGTCTCTGGCAACTTGAGCAGCAGCAGAGAACACAAGGCTGGGCTGCAAGGGGAAGAGGAGCAAGGCTAAAAGAGATGTGTGAGCCTCACCAAACCCTGCAATCAGGCAAGAACACACCTCAGGCTGCTGATACCTGTCAGTTCAGGGAGAAGATTCATCTTGCTGCTAGGCTTAAGAGAGGCCACTTAAGCTGAGAGCAAAACCATGTATCACCTTGAGCCTGAAGCAGAGCGTTTGCCCCACAAAAGATGCTTCCAGAACAAAAATGCAGCTATGCTGAGGAAATTCTCTGTCCAGTGGAACCCTCCCAGCTCCAGCACGCTGTCCTTTGGTTCCCTCAGGCTTTCATTATTCACCAAGGTTAACAACCCCAAAACAAGTCAAAAAAACCCCCTGAACTCGCTTACAAAACCCAGAAAGCTCCTTGGAAAATCCTGCAAAAAACCAGCACCACGCACAGGGCAGCTCCAGCCCTAAAACCTAATGCAGGAGGCAGCTGAAGGCTGAAAATTCTCCTTCCCCACAGCTAATGTGAAAGCCTTACAGTCAGCAAGAAGAAGGGCAGCCTTCTAGCTTGTGGCAAGCACAAAGTGGGATTGAATCATTACTTGAAGAACGTGTTTCAGTGTCTATAAATAAAAACCTGCGAGGCTCCTTGCCAAAGAAGCCCAAGTCAATATCGCTTTTCTATATGCGCTGTCAAACTTTACTTTTAGACAGTATATTAATTACCCAGTCAATAATTGTGGGTTTCATTAGTGTATTAAATACCTCAATCAATAATATTTATCCTTTTCAGAGTCGGTCTTCACCAAAAACAAAGGCAGGAGTATTTTTTGATCCTGCAGTTCAAAAAGTCAGTGCAGCATAGCAGCAAGGCTTTAATGGAAAACATAAAACACTAGAAACAGACAAAAATCGGATTATTACTCTTATTTTTCAGCCTTTTGTACAATAAGCCATGAGGGAATTCCGAGAGCTAAACTGATGGCAAAAAAAATTAGATTTCTTCCTCTTAATTGCTCAGCGGTGATGTCAGAGTGGACATGACAAATGTTCACATCTTTCATTTCTCCATCAGATAAACCAGCAACCAGCTCTGCCAACTTTCCTGAGGATAAACTCTCAGAGCAAAGAGCCCATTTATTGTGCATCCTCTGCAGTGCAGCCTCCCAAGTGCCTTTATCCTAACCTGGGCTATCCCTGGGAATTACATCCCTATGAGAGGTAACATCCTCACCTGGGACCTTAAAGAAAATTCCATCAGGCAACACAAAAGGAGCTCAGGAAGGTGATTTTTTTAGTTGGTTTTGTTGATTTTTAATTTTGTTGTTGTTGTGGTTTAAAAGCTCCATTTAAAGGGCAAAATGTTTGGGACAAATTAGGAAAAAAAAAAAAAGCCTTTGCAAGTGTCCAGTTTATTTTAAATAACTTACAAGGATGGGAAAAAAGAAAAGCACAACAAACAGCCGAGGAACACTCCCAAAGGCACGCTTTTGGCATGGCACAGAGGCTGAATTTAACAACAAATCAATGCAATATAAACAGGAAAAAAACTAAAAACAAACAACACCCTACCCCCCAAACACAGACACCTAAATATCCAAATAAAATACACAGAAAAATGCATAACAGGCCTCATGAAAAATCCATCTGGCGATCCAAACTACTTTTTTTTTTTTTTAAATATGCATATGATTGAAATGCAAAAATGTAAACATGAAAAACAGACTTTAAAAACTGCGAGAAGGTCTGTGGGCCTCTTGCATCCTCACAGATAATATATTAAAGAGAATTTCCACTCCCTGTAATAAGATTACTGATATTTACTGCACTACTCCGGTATTTATAATGCCTAATATGCTGCAGACCACTCCTTTCCATGAACACAGGCTTTGGAAGTAGGCAGCTCACTCCATTTCACGTTATTCTAAAGCCTTTTATATCAAAGTGATGTGAAATTTCTCTTTTTTTCCTATCTGAATCTCCCCAGCAGCCCTTACAGCTGCCTGAGGGCTGAGGGAGATGCCCTGTGAGGTGGCCAGTTGTTCAAGGGCTAAAAAACAAGGAAAGGTGACAAAAAAGGGCCCAGAAGGGAAGTTAATATTCCCTCCTCGAGATGTTATGCTGCATCTTGGGCAGCAAACGTAAATATCACCAGGGATTAGGAATCAAAACACCAGACTCATCAGCTTCCACACTCACACCCGTTGCACTAAAAGGACAATCCCGTCGTGCTGGAACACAGAGCCCACACACACACACTCATCCCAGCTGCCAGGCAGAGCACACACACAGCACAAAGCAACCAGTCACTCCTGATCCATCTAAGACCACCATTTGTTCCTTACAACAGCCCTGAGAATGTATTACACCTCCAAGCTTTACTTCGGGGACAAAAAAAAAAACCCCAAACAAACACCAAACCCACCTGATGCATCTTAAAAACTCGGGTTGGCTGGAACAGAATCTCCCCTCCAGGGACTCGTAAAGGGTCACTAACAACTCATTTAAAATTCTCGCCCAGTGAAAACAACAGTTCAATCCTACCAGAGGGAATTAAGACAAACAGCAAACTACCTGAACATGGCCCGGCAGAGCACGCTCCAGATCCTCCCTCGGCCATGCAGAACTTGATGCTCTTGTGTAATTGCTTTGGCACCTGCCTGTTTCCAAACCAGCAGCCTCCCAATTTCATCTCTGCTGTGTACATTTAATTTAAAGCAAAACACGAGCAGCCACGGGAATCCTCACCTCACAGAGATTTAGGTACGAACAATTCCAGAATCCTTTCAATTGAGCAAATACATATTCAGCCCAGGTAATGGCTGAAGCCATCCAGAATAACCTGGATGGTAGCAGGGGAGATTTATGATGAGGGGAAGGAAGGAACAGGCTAGTTTGCCAATAATCCAAATTAGCATTGTGAGTCCACTTAATTAGCATAATCAGAAGAGCCCAGAGCCTTTGTGAAGTTTTCTACAGCTCATGCCAGTGTCTGCAGGGATCCACCAGGGTTTGGATTGCTATGGTCAGCTGGCAGGGAGGTGGGAGGAGGATGGAGACACCTCCACACCTTCCCTGCCCTCACTCCTCAGCTGGATACCTCACTTTCCTTGGTAATAAATTAACAAACAATTTATTAACCAGTTACTTTCAGCAGCTCTAGCCTATGATCAGGGGAAGGAAGGCAAGATAGACAGAGGCATCTATCTTTTATATAAGTGGGAAATCATATGCCCCTCTCAGGATTCATTCTGCTATATTAGCTCTTCTAGGCCCCTCCTAAAAAAGATCCTCATTCTCCTACTCAGCAGTGTAGTCCTCCTCTGTACTCGCCCCAGCTGAGTTTCTTTTTTGCCTCTCCACATTGCAGGCCAGAGCTGTACATAGCATTCGAGATGAGATCTCACAGCAGAGGCTTATATAATGCTGTGGCACTTGTATAGCTACACTAGAAATACCTTGCCTCACATAGCTTGATGTTTTTATCATATACTAGCTGATTAAAGCATGATTAAAACCCTCCAACTCTTCAGTCACTAATGAGCATCCACTTTAGAGCAGAGGGTTGTTTTTTATTAGTCCTCAAATAAATGGCTTTTCACACAAACTGTTTTAAGTTGATTTTCTGTTCCAGTTCTCAAGGTCATTCAGCTGATCCTGTAAGATATCTTAATGTTCTTGATACCCTCCATCTCTAGTGCTCTGGCTGATGGCACAATAAACCCTGCAATATGGATGTGCAGCAATTCCCCTTGGGAGAAGGAGCTGCCCCAGCACAGGCAGGTGTGCAACACTCAGAGCAGCAAACACCTGCCAAAAACAACACCCATAAAACCTTCCTGGTGTCTATGGATGGGCCCAGGAATTGGAAATGAGCCTTAAGGAACATGGTGGAATACCACTTGTTCCCAGTTTCCTAAAATTGGGTAGGAGGGAAAGGAAGGGAGCAGTACCAAAAGACTGGTTAGCAGAGTGGAAAGATGGATTATCACCACTAACCTACCATTTGTCAATCCAGAACTGTGCTGAAGACCGTAATTTTCTAGTCAATGCTTTACAAGCAAGGTCAGAGGGAACAAATACTTCAATAAAAAAAATGCAAGACATCAGCAGAAGAACCCAGTTGTGATCCTCAGAATCCAAAAAAGAAGAGGTTGTGTTCGCAATTAATGGGCCCAGAATAATGTGCTTCATGTCCATCAATGGAAATGACATTTACAGTACTTAAACACCAAGACTTGAGCTGACAAACAGGAAATCACGGGGAATAAAGGGCACCAACTGAATACACGAAGAAACTGCGCTCTACGGAGCAAAATAAATAAATAAATCTCACTTGTGCTACCAGAGCCCCACTGCAGCACTGCCTGGATGCTTGGAGCTGTGCAGCAAATGCCAAGCTGTGAGCTGCAGCCAGGGAACACATAATTAATGTGATTAGGAGCACACAGAGCTAGCATGCTCTGCTGACTGAAAAGCCCAGTAGCATAATTACTGTTTTCTGTACTAGCTCTATGTCTGAACAAATCTCAAAGCCTGGTTAGTTTTAGACTGCTGTGTAAACGTCAATAAAAATCCCAGAAGTGCCAGCTCATCAGCATTCTCAGGCACAGAAATGGTGAAAATATCACTGCATTTCCATGCTGTTAACATCAGGCAAAGAAGTCTCCATTCTTCAGTCTAACCTTAGAGTTTGTAATAAGGTAACATCTCCCCCAAGTGAATGCTTATTATGAAAGCTAATTAATTGCTTTCCAGTAATGAGAAGTCTTTGGTGTTCAAAGAAAGCAAAATTCACTACACAGGAATTAAACAGTGTTTATTGAAACAAAGCTCCCCCCCATTTAAAGACCTCTTTCAGATTAACATCGCTACAAACAAAACCAAAGAAACTCAACATACAAACATACAAAACATGCATAGGCAGGAACTATGAGCCAAAAAAAATCAGTCAGAAATCCATAGTATTAATTGAAGAGAAAACTAAAGCAATGCTTTGTAGTTGCCTGGATTTCCCTGGGGGATGGAGAGTCAATGCTTATCTGCCTTCCTCAGAAGAGACAATTTTGATTAATATCAGACCCATCTGACTCAGTCTATTAAACCCTGAAGGAAGGATATTCTTCAGATATAAGAGATATGTCTTTGATTAATAATTCTACCATATTGCCATTCCAAGCATTAACAACTGCATGGCACCTGTAGAAAGTGAAAGCCTTTGAATTCTATGGAAGGGAACTAACTTGTACTAATAGACCTGTTCTCTTTTGTCCAGATCTGAAAGCTCTGTGACACTGTTCCTCCTACCCTCTGCTGAACAAGTCAAAGTGTCAAGGTTGTCACCACTTCCTTGCAAAGAAGACAAAATGGTTATATAATTCAGCTTTACATATAGGGAAGAGAGCAAAGTTACTTCAGACATTCTGAGTGGTTTGTCTTAAAGAGCTTGGCAATCTGTCTAAAGATTCCTCTTCAGCACTGTCAGAGTTTAACAGACCAAAACAGGCTACAAAGTCGTGGCCATCAGAGTGCATTCTTACCTCCCAGGGCACATCTCCAGAGAAATGCATCAAATCACTCAGCCCACTACGCTGGGCTGCCACGCTCGGCGTAACTAACGCTGAATTATCACACACAGGGTGGGGAAAAAGTCAATGTAATCTTATCTATTGAGTTTTTCCTGGAAGTTCTAGGCTCAAGCAGCCAGCACTGGCCTCCTCACCCCAGCTGAGCATTTCTCCTGATGTTGGCAATCAACCTCTTGCTGTATTCTCTGTAGTTCACGGGTTTGATGTCCATCGCTGTGGCCTTAATACGAGATTCATCCTGTGAAAGAGAAATTTTAGTATGTAAAAGAACATGAAGCACTCCAGGCATTTGGTTCCAACCTCCTTCTGCCCCATTAACTTACTGCTCATGGTATCTGGGTTAGCTGGGAGTGCCAACATGACTCCCAGAGCTGGTATGTTGTTTTCATGTGAAACCAGCCACTCTTGATGAGCCTGAGAGGGAACAGCAAGGATCCCCCCTTCAGCACTCAAGATTGACAGTATTTGTGTGATCTTTGGAATCTTCTGTTCTCTGCGAGCAAGGGAAACCTCTCCCCACAAACATAAGAGGAGGAAGTCACCTCCTATGGAGACAAGCTGAACTACAAAAGCCACAAGTTACATTATTTGCCTTTTGGGCAACACTTACGTTGTAAGTCTCCAGTTTCACTCGGATCCTGAACTCGTACGTGTTGAAGTTTGCGTTTTGGAACACTTCTTCAAAAGCCTGCTCGTTCTGAGGGAAGGACAAAGACAGGGATCAGCTGCAGACACTCCAGGCTCCCAGTAGTGCCATGAACTTTGAGAACAGCTCAGCTTTTGGGGAGGTTGGCAAAACACTGGAAATAACTGACCCACACAGGCAGAGCTGAGTCTTCTGTCATCACATTTTAGATGCCAAACCCATAACTCAAAAATTTTTAAAATAAAAAGGTGACAACTTTTTAGCTGCAAAGGAACATACAATTGCACTGAATCTGCAACCAGGTATAAGGAATAAAAATGCTACAAGTCTTCAGGAGCTGGCAAATGGCTAATTCTGATGTTGTGCTGTGACCACAAACACTGACAGAGTTAACTATTTCCTTATTAATTGCCTTATTAGGCATTCTGCTTCTCCATCAAAGCTGCATGTATCCTTCCCATCCTGACACAGGCCTGTTTAAGAGAATGTTCTATAAAAAAATCAGATCCATGTTTTGAACGTGCTTTAATAACCATGAGAAGACTGTGTCATATTTATAACATAAGCTGCTTCTAATTACCATATGAACACTAAACATCATCATCATCATTTATAACAGACAATTTGTCAAAACAGTAGAAAAGGAGCAGGCAAGTCGTGGAGACTGTGAAAAAAAAGTTTATTTTTGTAAAAATATGAGTCGTAAAAACCTTTGCTGACATTCAAAAAAAATTTCTGCATCTCCCTGATGATACTGACAAGTAATTATTAATGCATTTATCTACCAGATGCACTTGACTTGATCAGTCACTCCAGCAGCAGACAGAGCATCTGATCTGGAATTGAATCCACCCCAGTTCCACTCACATTCCAAGTGTTACATCTGCTGTTTTTCACTGTGTGCAGCACTATTTTACACTACACAGTGATTCTCCTAGGGTTTAGAAAAGCACAACAAATGGAGGTGAACAGGAGCAGCTAGGTTCACAGATTACAGAATTTAGGCATATCCCTCCTGAATATTAAAACCCCTTCCTTTGGCCATTTTGTGGATTAGAGGATAAGAAAACTCGCTTAATAAAGCATTTAGCTCCTCTCTGCAGCTCTGTCACAAACTGTGCTAACCATTAGTGAGTTGAAAATGCCCTCAGCATAGCAGTCACTGCTACCCCACATTACCTCCTTTGGTATCTAACAAGCACAGGCTAGAGGCAGATGAAAAACCTTGCACATGTATCTCTGCTTAGCGTGGTCACGGGCTGTACATGAACTCCATCCATACTGTGAGCACTGAAAAGACTCCCACCAACTTCACAAGACACTGCATCAGCTCTATCAGAGAAAAACCACTAAGAAAAGCTTACTGCAAATGCATCGAGTACCATTTTTAAAGGCTCATAAAAGTGTCAAATCAAAACCAATTTCTCCTGGAACACAAAGCATTCCCGCTCAAGGGCTCACTCCATATTATGTTCCATTTTCTATCCTCAGCCATTTCCATTAGGCAGCTCTTCAAAAAGCATTACATGTTTGTACTGGTACATAGGATCTGCTGTCTCTCCTTCCCCACCCAGTTCTCTTCAACATTAAAAGCAACTAAGAAATTTTGTTTAAACTCCAGCAGAGATTAAGCATGGCTGAAGTAAGAAAATATTGACAAGTTAAGAACATCTGAAAATGGAAATGCAAAAGTGCAAGCACATCTAATTAGAATCCCCCCAGCTAGACATCTTCCTACAGAACAGAGGTGTCCAGCCTTTGTAATACCACAAAAACTCAGCATCCCAGAACCACAACCTTTGTACCCTTCACCCCTGACAGCCAGAGTGCAGAAAAATTCCAAAAATCATTCCATGTTACAGGAAAAATAGCCCTGCTTGGCTGAAATAGAGGTCTACAACAGTGTCTCAAGACAACAGCCTCAACAATCCTTCCTGCTTCATTTCCCTCTCACAGCCAAGCAATGGGTTAACCAACAACTGGGATATCTGTGGAGTCCTGGAATGAAACAGCCTTAGCCTGGGAGCACAGCAAGGCTCATATGCAATTCAAGAACTTATCATGCATTCCACATCATTTAAAAACAAAACAAAGCCACACAGTTTTTATACAGTACACAAGTTAAAAAAAAAATCAAGAAAAGATTATTTTGGTTGGAAGAAAGACAAATGCAGCAGAAAAGCACAGAGTGACAAAGGGGAGATAATACTGCCTGTTAGTGTCTAATGACTTACAACCTTAAAAACTGTTCTATCTGTCACAGAAAGATCACTTCAGCATCTCTGCAAATGACCCGTTTTACAAATTGTGGTTTTCGTGAGACCCACAAAGTTCTGATGATATTTGGTGGGGGGAAAAAAAGAGCCTTCAAAAGTGAGCTCACACACATTAGTTCAAAAAGCTTCCTGCCTACTTAACAAAGATACATACAAAGTGTTCTAGAACTTTTTGATTTTGTAAACAAATTTTTTGGAACACATTAGGGATAATGTTGTCAGCATTCATTGCTAAACTAAGGTTTTTTTTGCAGATTCTTCCAATCTAGGTACAATGATAAAACAGGCTGTCTTTTCTACTGGAGCCAACACGTGTTAAAGCTGTCAGTCCCCCAAAGGTTGTGGCACAACCCTGCAGTGATCAGCTGCCTCTCCAGGTCCAGGTGATGAGCACAGGCTGATCTCCAGCTTTCAGCAGCCAAAAGAGCTCAGGGGTAGACAGACTGACTGTGGGAGCAAACTATGGGGGAAAGCAGGCAAATCTCTGTTCTTCAGGCAGATGGCCTGTGGAAAATAATCCCAAGGAGAGTAAACAAGTCCTTGCCAAGAACTTCAGGCTAGGGGGAGAAGCAATGATTTGTGAACTTGTGAAAGATACTGAAGGCCAACATCTGGAGGACAACCTTGGGCTGAGCTGGCCTATCACCCAGAGAAAGGGCAAATCAAATCCTTGACAAATAAAATAGAACACCCCTTTCTTTCATATGGCATAATTTTAAGTATTTTAAATGCTGTTAATTCCCACAGCAAGTACATGAACATGCCCCAAAGCCTTTGCCACATTTGCTGTACATTCACACACAAATATCAGGCCATGCTCTCTGGTGGATCAGTACTGGTGACCTTACATTTTTGCCAGACCCACCTTCAAAACATTACAAGAATATTTCCTTACCAGAAGGATCAAAAAAAAACCCCACACCTAAGAAATCTGAGGGCAGCTCAATACAAGATGAGTGAAAGATAGTTCAACTTCAAGGCAAACAGTAAAAATATAATAAGCTAATTGACTGACCTTTTCCTTCAGTTCTCCCAGGAAAGCTGCGTTTTGCCCAAGAATGAATTCTGCTGTGTCTTGAAAACAAGTTACCCACTGATATTCCAGACAGTCTGCAATGGTAATCTAGAATACAACAACAAAACCCAAAAGGTTATTTCACCCAGTTGCCTTTTCCCCCAGGAAGACAGAAGACAACAGAAAAGAAAAACATATCTCAGAGCTATAGAGAGTTTTAAATTTCCAGTAACTCTCAGAGCCTGACCTGTATGTCCTTTCAATCACTGAGGGTGGAAAGCAGTGACTTCCTACCTTTTTTAAGCTCCACAGAATGTCCATAACTTAACACAGGTTAATATTGGCAGTAGATTGAACCACATGGAAAGGCCAACAAGATCACAGCAGGACAACACTGATGGATGCTCAGCTGTGTCCTGCTGCCACTGGTGAGCTGTGAGCAGGAACAGGTATCCCAAAACAACAACCAGCAAGGGGGACAGCAGCAACTCTGCCAACTGAATTTACTCTGCACACACCTGAGTGCTTGAGTGTAAAAATTCATGTAACACTCTGTTATGTTATGAGGAAACTACCAAAACATTCAAGGAGCAGACAGTTAAAAGATCAATTTCCAGCCTCACATGCATTTCCTGGCTGCTTTGACAATTAGAAGGAGGAAATGGGAGAACACTGCTCTGAAGGCCTTGAGTGTACCCTCAGCATTCCCTTTATATTCTACAAGAATGACTGCTACATAAAGCTGTTAATGTGTTCCTAGAAGTTAGCTGATAAAAATTATTCAGCAGCAGTTTGTGTTCTAGGGAGGCTGCAGGGATAGTTCCCTTCTCTCTGCATGCCCACCTGGCAGAGCATTTCTAAGAGGCAGATACAACTCTTAATTTATAATGTAAAACAGAAGGTTCAATGCCTATGGTGTAAGTGGGCATCACAATAATAATCCCCAGACAACTTTCTGAAGCAGGCTCCATTAAAGCACGAGGCAGAACAATACCTACCAAAAAAACTGTACTAAATATAGGTAGCAGCTGTAAAAGTGCAATTACTGCTCTCCAGAAATGCCATTTTACTTCAGTTTATCTTCACTACTGAAGAGGCGGAGGCCATCTGTATTCTGCACTGCATAGTACACTTGGAAACCAGATTCAACCGAGCTAGCAGCAACTTTTTGGCAAAGAGAAAAGCTTTTAATTGGAGGACGAGGAAAACAAACTGCTTATCAGCTCAATGAAACATCCCTCACTCAGGTACAGCACACAAACCAGTAAAACACCCTGTAACTCACGGGCAGCACAGACAGACTCGATGTTCCCTCGAAAGCTTTTTCTCTTTGGATTGTGCTGGGAACGTGGCAGGAAAACGCCCTGAAATCCGATCCGGGTACTCACCAGGAGCATCAGGCGGTACTTGAAGTTGGGGAATTCGCGGTCACACTTCTCGCAGCGGTAAAGTCCATTTTGCTGGTCTATCACTTTCTTGTTGCAATCCTGAGAGGGACATGCCTGGTACATGCTGTTCTCTTTGCGCAGATGTACAATTGTGCCCACACAGCTAAAATAATCTGCCTGGGAGAGTGAGTGTGCAACATTAGCCTCAAAATACTCAATGTTTTCCCCATTCTGAATTAACTACAAAAGCAAGGCGCCCATACTTGGATATTTAGGATTAGAAAGCTTAACAGCTATGGATTACTGGGAAAGTGTAAATCAACCCCTCTGTTGCAATAATTTTTAGGCTTCCATTATGTTAATAAAGCCCCTACAGCAAGATTATTTTGTGTTTCCATTGCAGGAAACTCCAATTGCTAGGTCTTCTTTAGATAAAGCATATTTGATTCTCCATTGTGTCTGTTCAAATCTGCACTTTTTCACAGGATTAAGATCCTGCACTTTCCTACGCTTCTTTCGGGAACCAATACAAAAAACCAGAAAGCCTATTGTGTAGTGTTACAGATAAGCATTTGATTAAACTATAGCCTACAGAACAAAATACCCACTCACCACACTAAAATAATCATCATAATGGTTTAAGACCACGGTCAAGTCTTTCAGCAGAAAGAATAGAGGTTGCTTAAGAAGCATGGGCAAAAATTGTCACAGAAAATAGCTGAATTACAGGTAGAGTGAAAGTGTTCAGGGCCAGGTTGGATGGGACCCTGAGCCACCTTATCTAAGGGGTGACATCCCTGCCCTTGATTAGGGGTTTGGAAAGAAGTGATCTTTAAGGTCCCTTCCAACCCAAACCATTCTATGATTTTAAAGGGTTTTTTCCATGGATATATTCTCTTTTATATCCCAAACAGCTTAGCACCTAAGTCTGAGACAAAAAAATTTAAAAATAAAAAGCAGTATAAGCCTAGGGAGGTTTCTGGAATGAAAAACCAAAGACCTAGGGTTTATTACCAGCTTTTCTATTGACCAAGTGTGCACCCTTGAAAACCACTTCCTCCTAATGCACCTGTTTCTCCTGGAACACTCTGTGCTGCTTATTTGAAAATCTTTGGGGTAAAAACATCTCCCCTTCATTTAAAGGAGGCTTAGAATTCTCTTGCAAACAAAGTATCATGTTGCAACATCAGCAACAAGCTTGGATTTATTTGAAAAACGATAATATTAATTAATAGCATAAATTCCAAGACAGTAAACACATCCTGCTCAACACTTGGACTACTTCAATAAGAAGAACACCTGCACAAAGCCTTGCTTTTGTTTTCTCCCCAATACACAAAGCTTGTACTGAGTGGCCATGCCTTACCTTATCTCCTTGTCCCAAGTTCTCAGATTTGGCTTCAAACAAAGTTTTCCAATTGGTATTTGCTCCAGCTGCTGCCCCTCCCCTGACATCAGAGATGGAGGCACATTCCAGAAGCTGCCCCTCGGAGTCAAACCTGCAACCACAGAGATGCACTTCTATTTTTGGAGAGCAGACCATACAGACTTATCAAAAGCTTACGTTTATTTTCATGTGCTCGATACATGAGGGATTTTTTATCAATGATTGCAAAGGAAACAATTACAGTAATATGTGTATATTGCAAACAAAAATAGCATTTCGGAATAAGTTAATAGTCTGACTTAATTAGCACAGTATTTTACAAACCCACAAAAGGAGGACAGCTTTGTTCTATATAACTGCAATTTGTTTGCCAGCTAGTGGTCAAACCACGCACTGCACACTTCTCAGAGGCAGGCAGATAACAAGATTTAAGGGCATCAAGATATTTCCATAATTAAAATTAAATTACATGGTACCATTATCTTCGCAGCAGCTTCGAAAGAAAAAGCAAAT
The DNA here is from genome assembly GCA_910950805.1 of Acrocephalus scirpaceus scirpaceus. NCBI lineage: Eukaryota > Metazoa > Chordata > Aves > Passeriformes > Sylviidae > Acrocephalus > Acrocephalus scirpaceus. Next base: position 6,763,656 of record OU383791.1, on the reverse strand, counting down.
AGCATTGAAAAGATTATGCTTCCTCTGTTAAAATAAGAAAGCACAGCTCTTCAGCAAAAGGTTGCACTGCATTCCCGTTGTGATGGGCTTTGTGATTTCACAAACACACCAACGAGGCTCAAAGATTGAGCTTAATTAAAGCGTGACAGTAATAGCTCAGACCCACAATCAATTTTATCTCCAACAAGCCTCTGAAGTATGGGAGAGCCACAGCTCAATGACAAATGGAGGATGCCATTTATTTCATCCACATTTGGGTGATGTAACTGGAGTCTGAAGACTCAGGATTCACAAGTCTGATGCTGTTGGCACTTAACCCTCTTCACACACACACACCACATCTCACCACATTCATACTTACAACAGACAATTTAACAACTACTTACAGGAGAGGCAACAATGAAATCGCTTTGTTTTCCTGACAATAAAAGAGTTATTTTGCTATCTGAAAAATATCTGGCAAGAACGAGACACTGAGAGATGTCAAACAGCCCCTCCACACTAACTGAGTGCGTATCAGATTCCACACAATGGAAAAAGCCTGTGGAAAAAAATGCTGTTCTCTCAGATCAAGCCTCAGAAAGTAGAGCTGGTCAAGCCTGATTTCATGCTGCCTTCCAAGGCTTTGGGTCAGCATGCACTACCCCGATTTCAATTTTTCAAGGTCTGTCATGGAATTAAAAGTTTTTTGAATTGAACAACTTAAGAAGGACAGCTTTCCAGGCTCTAGGGCTTGCAAGCCACAGAAGTTTCTACAGCCCTGGAAGTCATACCCTCTGCCACCTTCCCTCAGTGCTACACACACTGCTCAAGTGCAGAGAAACAAAACAAGACAAAAACTCTGCAGGAGGTTGAAACCAAACAACAAACACACTCATACCATCCTCGGAGCTTGAAAGCCTCTGGGCTATCAGGGTTGATGACAACTGTGCTGGAGGACAGGACAGACAGGCTTCTGCCACCAAAGTCAGAGACACGGGCTCCTTTGATGGCAATCACAGGTTGTCTGGAACCATCAAACTGTTCAGCCTGCATGTGTGAAAAACCAGAGAGCAGCAGCAGCACGTTACAGGAAAGGCACTGAACTTGTGGTCATAATTCACAGGTCGTGACAAGAGACCAAATCTGATTCAAACTGCCCCGCTGTATCTAAAAGGTAAGGTTTTGAATGGTGTCATTAGGAGTTTAAGCAAAGGTAGGTGACAATTTTCTGTGCAATCCTAACACCCTGTTTCCTGGGGAACCAGAGAATCCTTAAGTCACACCACGGGTTTATTAGAAAAGACTGGTCCCCTCTGTCAGCAGCTTTACACCAGGATTTTAGGAAGGGAGATGTGTTGTGGGAATGGAAACAAAATTAATTGTTCATATCAGACTCCTCAGGAGATGAAACAACTCACTCAGCCTCACTGAGCCAATCATGTCCATCTTACTACCACTTACACAAAAGTGCAGCTATGCTGACCAAACATTTTTACTCAACTTTCCATCTGCTGTTTTTTATCTCATAAAGCTGCTCTAATGCTGTTCAACTGCCATTGCCTCAGTAGTCTGACACTAACAATGAACCTCATGGCATGAGAGAGGGTTTGAAAAGTATAGATTTTATGGACCCCACACTACTCAGCAAGCAAGGGGAGGATCATGTGCTTAAAGATAACAAATAAGCTGGAGTTGCAGTAAGCACTCACTGTACCCATGAGATGCAAAAAGAACAGAAAACACATCCCAGCAGTCATGGCAGTGACTGTTGTAAAGGACATACACATTCTAACCCTAACTGTGCCAGCTGCAAGCCATACATCGCTCCCCCTCAATGCTTATTGATATTTCTGTTCTACAAGCAAGCAAACAGATTTAACTTTGCAAAATGCAGACCCTGATCTCTGTTGGAAGAGTTATGCCAGGAGTTGTATACCAGTAGTCTCTCCTGTTACAACCTAGTTCAATCTTAAGGCTTTGTGATACTGAACTTTAGTTTACTTCATTTGTATCAGCAGATGGTTAATGGTGTTTAGGTACCTACAGTATCAGTGCACTTGATCATTTAGCCATAAAGCATCACTGTCAAGCTGGCAGGATCACTCCCATTTTATAGACTGGCACATAAATCCCTAAGCATCTACAACAACAGTGGAAAACAAAGTAGCCTGTTAAAAAGATAAGGAAGCAGTTTAAAACTGTTCAAACTTTCACTTCCAAGGCTCTGACGCTTTAAACTCCCAGTCTGAGACAGAGCCTCTCAACCTGCTCATTAGGGGTAACACGTTTCCCACCCTACAAATAAAATTCATCTCATTTGAGACAGCCATAGCCACCGGGCTTTTCCATAATCAAACTGCAGCTCATACCCTTTCCTAAGCCAGGAGCCCGTTACCTTCAGTGTTTTGGCTTGAGACATAATGTCTGCAGTTGTTCAGAACACATTAGTCAGATCATGTCAGCAGTTTGTCAGGGAAAGGTTAAGAACATCACACCTGAATGCAACCAGACAGTCTTTCACCTTCTCTTGGCCCCTGATCCTTGAACACCCAGGACTGTGTCAGTGCTGTGCCCATCTCAGGTGACATCTCACCCTACACCAAGGAAGCTTTGTTAAGAACAGGTAAGAGAGCACATACCTCATTTCCCCACAGCGTGGCTGTCACCAGTTTCCCTGATGTATCCATGAGATGCACATTCCTCTTTGAAACCTCCCTATTGTTAGCTTTCACTGTAATTTTAGTGACATCTTCGTAGCTCTTGCAAATTCCAATTACATCTGAGAAACAGTTACAATTTAGAGTTACTCAAGGGTCACAATTGGGGAATACAAGATCACAAGAGAAGAATTCAAACCTACTGTCAGATTTTTACCTTGTATCCCAGCTCCCTATTGAAATGCAATCTGATATGGAAATTAAGTGTATTATGGTAGGAATGTTCCACTACAGAACTCTTCAGTGCTTTAATTTTGTTGACGCAGTCATTAAGATATTCATGAATGCAAGCCTCACCACATTAGAGAGATCAAGGCATTGTACTATCTTTTCCCATCACATTCTGTCAAAGGACTTCAGTCCTGATCATGTAACACACACTTGCTGTTCAAGCACAAGCAAGAGCCTTCAAAGTGACTGAAAGACAATGGAACAACTGGCTCGTGCCTCCACATAACTGCAACTTTAACAAGTCTGCACCTTCAGGTGGTAAGAGCTAAAGCAAGCCCCTGTGCAGCCCCTAAAAATACACCACGTTTAATATAACCCATCTACCTTTAAAATTGCCAGCTGAATGGCTCTGAATCACAGGCATCTTGTGCCTCTGAAACCTGAGAACCCTCGCCCCCACCCAAGCCTCTGATTTTTTTCCGGAGTACTCTGCCCAACGAATTACAGAAAAACAAACCTCCAATACTTCACAAAGCAAGCCAAAACAGTCATGCAACTTGGACTTGGATGCAATGAATTATGCCAAAATCACTACAGAGATAATTAGATAGTGAAAGAAAGCAAGACCACAGAAGGTATGAAATGCACACGTGCTGAGCAAGGGCATTTTTTCTTTCAGCCTTTTTCTGTGGAAAACAGTGATCACAGTAAAATAAACAACTATCACCTACTGTCTTTAGTTTAAAGCATAGGTTTGAAGAATAATTGTTATAAATTGTTAGAAAACAGGGCAAAATCATCCTAACAGGAAAATTGCCTGAGGTATTTTTTAATGGCAACCATTATTGGATAACTTCAATTAAGAGATCACAACACTTGAAGCATCCTATGCTCACTACTTGCCCAGAATTCAGGACACAAAAATCAAACTTCAAAGCTTTAGAATTTCCCATTTTTCTACTTTCACTGACCAACAATCGAGTCTTTGGGTGTGTTCTCCAAGTCAGAGATGGATACAAAATCAAACTGAACAGATGGAAGATGCTGGGCATCATCACAGGGCACAACTGAAGTCTCATTAGTGAATGTAATCTCATAGTCATTCTTAACAGCTGTATATTGCTTGTTAGCAGTCTTCAAATTGCCTTTGGTAAAATAATATACCTACAGGAGAAAGCAATGAAACAGGGGATATTATCAGTAGTCAGGCAAAATAGATTTGTGTTCACCTTTAAAAATCCTTGCTAGGCTCAAGTTCCTCTTTTCCAGCTCCTGTCAGTCTAAGAAAGTGCAAAGCTAAACCATACCTTGTTCAATTCAATGAGTGGAAAGAACTTGTCTGCTTGATCGTTGAATGCAGTAGCTCTAATCTCACCCTGCAGGAAAATAGGGGAGCTGGTCAGAAGTGAAATTTGGCATGGAAAAAGATAAAAAAAAAATAATAATAAAAATCTTTGCAATGTTAAGTGAGAGCAGTCCTGCAGAGACAGTGGGGTCTGCCAGGGTAGCTCCAGGCGTGTGAGAAACAAACAACCTTCTCTTCACAACTGCAGTTAGAGCTAAAATGACATCTTCTACACCTGACAATCAAACCTCATATTCAAGTCTCATTAGTACATCTAGAGCTTCAGAATAAAAGGCGTAAGAACTACATCCATCATAGAGACACCTCTGAAAATGCCAGAAAAACTGGCAGTGATGAAATAAAATTCAAACAGACCCCGCAGCTCCACAAGTTAGCACACAGTATATTGTGATGGCTCCCACTCAGATGTGTCTATAAGTAAGAATTAATAACAATTATACCCTCACTAGATATAAACACTGTTTTTTTAAAAAAAAAAATTAATACAGACATTATGCAGAGAAAACAAATGCCTGGTGACAACATGTTATATTATTAACCTCACATTTTACACTCAATATAATCTAGCAGAATCTTGTTTGTTTTCACGACAGAAGGCTGTAATTTGATAAGAGGTTTGACAAACTGCAAGTTTAGTTAGATTAACCAGATACCATTCCCCAAACAAACCACAGAGGAAATTTCTCAGTGTTACAATAATTTGTACTCCAATTTCCTCATGAAAATTGAAAGCTTGTAACTTGGAGGTAATGCTCCTCTCACTCCCTGTTTTGTAAGGTGTAGTTCAGCCAGGAGGAGATGTCACTCTCAATCTACAGGAAACCACCACAACCCTCAGTATTAGGTTGTCAGTTTGCATAAACAACTCTATTTTGAAGCTGCAAAAATCCAGTCACACACTATAGACTTTGATGAAAAATAATCAGCAATGCTGCACATTTAAGGCTTCATTCTGGATAAAAACTGGCACGTTGATGTGCAACTTAATGAATGCAGGGATACAAGTTTCAGTTGTAATAAAAAAAATCATTTCCGAAAAATGCACTTTATTTCCTCTATTCTGGCTTTATGAAGGGTTCATCAGCATCTGGCATACATTATCTTTGTCTCAACATATGACACTTACACTTTCATCAACCAGCTCTATGGAAAAGAGCTTTCCTTCACCACGGGAGTTGCTCCACGTGCGGATCTGACCTTTTTGGGTAACCCGAGCACAAATGGTCCACCTGAAATCATGCAAGAAATCACTGCTCTGCATCTTTTTAAAGAAGAGGTTGACTTGACACACCTTTGGAACTGTAATGTGACTATTTAAAATCCAGAATCTTCCCACTGCACCTCGACAACCCTTTCCAGTGCTTTCTGTTTTAATGGCCTAGACCATTAAAGACAGAAAGTTGTAGAGAAGGCAACAAAGCAGCCATAAAGCATCCAGTATGATAATAATAGTGAACAATCCTTCTGCACAGAAGCAGGCCTCAAATCTTTTACTCTTCTAGGGTACATTTCTCACACAGCAGTTTGCCTGCTCTGAAAAGCCACGCCAGAACTCAAGAGCTCAATTATAGGATTCGCATTTAACTTGGGTAATCAAATCAGTTTGCATAACTTAAAAATGTCATTCACTAAATAATTACATCCTCATGCTTTTCAACAGCTCAGTAGCCGAAGTGAATAGCTTACTGAGCTGTTTTGTCATTAAGTTACCAAAAAGAAGGTTGCTTTAGGGAAAAAAAAATCAGACAAGTCAATCGATTTTCAACTAAAATATTAAAAACCTATCAAGCTCAGCAGGGCAGCAGCACCAAGACAATGGCAAGGCAAATCTCAGATTGTTAAGAGTGTTGTTGCAATCTAAAAAGATAAAAGAAAGAAAAAAAAAAGAACACCCTTCCCCACAAAAAAAAAAAAAAGGCAGAAAACAAAACCCCAAACGAAAACCCAAAACAACAACAAAACCCCCCAAAAACCAAAACAAAGCCCACCAGTGTTTCTATGGAAGGTTTTTTGCTTGTTTCTCTGGGTGGTTTTGTGGTTGTTGTTGAGTTGGTTTGTTTGAACCTAACCAATAAGTCCAAAGAACTCAAGGTATTATCAGACAGACTCACACACAAAAAATCAAACCAAAGCTATTGTTCCTTCATGCCTGTGACATGAACAAGGCCAGGCAAACCACAAGAACTCACTTGGACTGGTATGGATTCAAGCTGGCAATCGGCACCACTTTGGCCTGAGACCCCCCAGGTGTCTTCAGGGCACTGGGAGCACTCGCTTTTCCAAACTGGTTGGAGGGAGCGTGGTACTTGGGAGCAGCAGGACCTTCCAAAAACCACAACAGAGCAGAGAGGGTTTCAGCCTTGCACACAAAAATGAGATTAAAACCAACTCAGGGTGCAGAACTTGTTCCAGGGAACGCTGGAGCTCCCTGTGCCAAGTGGGCATCACAGAGGGGCTTGAAGTTTGTTTGTTTGTATCGTTTCTGCTCTTGGTCACAAGCGTGTCCTAGGCTGCAAAATGCTGCAGAAGAGACTCTCAGACCTTTTAGAGTGCTTGCACTGAAGTGGAGATGTGTCCACAAGAGTCAACCACTTGAACACGGGTTAAGTGGCATGCAAGTGTTTAGCAGTAAATTCTCTAAAATACAGAATCACAGGCTGGTTTGGGTTGGAAGGGATTCATTCAAGACAGGGACACCTTCCACAGACAACCTTACCCAAGAATCCCACCCAACCCAGCCCTGAACACTTCCAGGGATGGGAAATGTTAGATCAACACACCAGGTGGGGGAACAACTAAGGAAAAATACCCCACAAATAGTTTTTTGACATGAAGTGATACTGCTAATTCTAAACTCAGTCTTGTCAACATATATGCAAAAAACTCTTGTGATCAGCTTTAAGCAAGGAAGGAGAAGCTTGTTTTCTGCTGCAAGTTTCTAAGCAAATGTCAAAATTTTACTATTTAAAAATCCTTCCTAAACACAGGGGTAAAGAATACAGACAAGTTAAAGCGGCACCAAGAATTAGGATTGACAACTTTTTAGCTCAAAAAAAAGTCTACAGGCTGACATTTAAATTGACTGCATCTTTCTCTCACTGAAATCTTGATCAAAAAACCATGTTTCTTGATGAAGAAACTATCAAATAATTTCAGTGTATTACCTAAAATGTTTGGCCTTTATCTCAGCATTGGTAACAAACACAGTTGGTGGCCAGCTCCAAACTGCAGCCTCATTTGGGTGCCCACAGTGCATTGTTTCAAAATGCAGTGTAAACTGAATAAAGTTGAAGAGTTTTGGGGTTTTTTTTCCCTTAGAGACAAAAAAGGACAATTTTCCCCCCTTTTATAACCAAATATAGAGTTCTCTTGAGAGAATTCATCTTGTCAAGCTATGGGTTACTCCTCAATGGAGTTTCTTGTGCAACACCATTGGAGAAAGGATTTTATTTAAACTGAAGCTGTAGTTTCTCACTGATCACGTATCAGAATTCCTGCCCAGGATGGCTCTTACCTGCTCCAGACAAATTGCCATTTTGTTGCTGTGGTTTGCTGGGTGCTGAGTTTCCTGCTGGAGCTGCAGCACGTTGCCCTTGTCCTGCTAATTAAAATGGAAAGAGACCATAGAGTAGGGAGCACAGTAATTAAAAGTATCCTTTTAGGAAATAAGACTTGCATTAAAAAAAAAAAATTAAAACCACAGAGAAGATGCTAAAATCCAGGTATTTAAGACACAGGAGCAGCAAGCTATCTGTTGAACATTACCATGAAGGAATTCCAGTCAGATCTTTTTCCTCAAGCAACTGCTTTCTACTTGGAAAGAACTCAGGGCTGATGGTGATTTAAAAGGACAGCCCTGAAGTAATCTTGACAACTTTTCAGTGTTTATCAGCTGCTATTGCTCTGACAGGTAGTTTCTGCTCCTACCTAAGAGCTAAGATAAAAAAAACTGTAAAGAACTCTGTCTCATCACTCAGAAAGGGCCAAAAATCCACTGGGTAAAGTCAAATCTGAAGTTAACCCAAGACAAAGAAAACACCTGCTGCATTTCATTTCCGAAATATGAAGATGTTTAATGTGAGGGTGATGGAGTCATCACTTCAGAATTCACCAGGGCCCCTCTTGGCACACAGCAGTAAATTGCTTAGGGAGCAAAGTGATGCTGTAGGAAGAACACAGTGTCCATTTTTTTTAGATTTCAGGACTTTAACTTGCTTTAATTTGATGATGAATTACAAGGGAAAGAGCAGACAGGCATACCTAAAGTAAAACTCCATTAAAAGACTAATTTACCATTCAAAATCTTGAATTCCTTTCCAATATAACTTGCCTCTAGATGGGAAAATATCCAACATTTTTGTCCTTTTGGACACAACTGATCCATAAGGTCTTGCTTTGCAGGGAGACCTAGGCCTGGGCATGATTTGGGACGTGAGGAGGAAGATGGGCAAAAAAAGTGGAAAAGAAGATCACACCAAGCCTGTAGAGCACCACGAGGAACAAAAACAGAGAATCCCAGGATGGAGGGACAGCACCAAACTACGGGAAAGGAGCAGAAGGAACCCAAGGAGAGCCCAGCGTGGTGTTGCCAGGTGTGGTGCAGACTCCAGAGGTAACCCCCTGGTTATTTTTAATCCCAAATCCAGGTCCTTGCACAAACCCCAATCTGCTCCTCTAACTTGCCGCAGCAGAGTCACATCGGTGAACTGGTGACAGTCTCCCTGGCAACAGCGTGACGTCAAACAGCAAAATGTGTATTTGCTGCAGGTTCCACTAGATGGAGGAGCCAGGTCTCCCCCTTGCTCGGTGGCCTCAGGTGCTCAGAGGGTCAGCACTCCACACCCAAATTCATTTTGTGCAAGGGGAAACAGGAAAAAACCCAACAAGACGCATTAAAAGAAAAATATGTCTGGTCAGGGGAGGAATATTCAGGAAGAACAGAATGTGGGTATGAAGCAGCAAGAGGTTTCCTCATCACTTTTGTTCCAAATATGTTTTTTTCTGTAGGAATTTGTGATTATGAAAAAAAAAAACCCCACTGAAAACCAAACCAAAGACCACCACATCCATTGGAACACGTGTGCGTTATGAAACACAAATTCACATTTTAATGGCTGCCTACCCACAGCCGAGTGTTTCTCAACAGAGTAAGAATAAATTCACACATCTGTGCATGTGTTCAAATACAGAAGCAGCAGAAATATCTCTCCAATTTTCTCGCTTGGAGAGCCTAGGGACTCCTAAACTGTGATTTTTGGTGGCTGGTGGCCTACAGATCACTTAAAGTGCTCAGAAAACTGAGGAGGCTGCCTGGTTTTTGCTGCTAGTTTTTATTAGCTAGAGGTGAAAAAAACAGCTGAAATACCTGCTCACATTTCTGCTGTATGTGGTGGGTTAGGCAAAGCCAAGACCTTTGCCTGCAGCTGCCCCCCAGCCCACTCAAAGGCAATCAGTATGTAACAGGAGCCCTCAGCTTCCAATAATTTGTCACTGAGAGGTTTTGCCACAGAGCCATGACACAAGACCTGCCCCAGAACTGAGCAGCAGGGAAGGGAGAGAAGGGAAAAGAAAAAAAAAAAAGCATTTTGAAACAGCACACACCTAAATCACAGCAGTGAGAAGGGCGAGAATGAGGAGTTCAAGTGAATGTGTAAGTGCATAAACATTTCAACATGGAAAGATTAATGACAGAAGTTAAACATAAGTAGCAAGTCATTGTCATAGTGAAAAGAAAGTCCAGCATCAGAGTAATTTGAATGAGATTAACGACAGTAATAACACAACCATCCAGTCTTCAACAAGAACTAAACTGCTCAGTCTTAATTTTCAATACTATTATGAGAGGCTGCCTGAAAAGTTTTTATGATTTGTAATAAGAAGATTGTGTCTCCAGCTTCCTTGTTAGGCAGATTAACCACCTACTGCTCCCATGTAAAGTGGCCAAAAACCAGCTTCTCACCCCCCTGGGTCCCACTGTGCTATTACAGTCTGAGAAAGAATATTCCTTAATCCTAGGTCTGACAGTCTTGAGATCTGTATTTCAAGAAAAACCAAAAGTAGGGCTAAAAGATACATTTTTAAAATACCAGAACTTTTTTTTTCATGGAAACCACGAAGTACATTTAAGATATTCATTTTGCATTAGCCAAGCGTCCCTCAAAAATACAATTTTTTAATATATACAGGGACTTGGAGAATGTGCAACTTGAAATACACACCTCTGCCATTTCATCAAGGCCTTCAGGACAAATCCTGCAGCCTGCAGAGCAGCAAGGCTGGGTTAATCTTACCTAATCTAAACTATTACCATCTTCTGTATCAGGAACCTTATTTAGTAGCAAATAAAAGGGTATGAAGTTGTCAGAATAATATCAGTGTAAAAATGAAATACATATCACATCCTATTTGGCATCTTTTATCTAGTGCAAGCCCACACATATTATGACCACAGACCTGTAACATCTCCAAAAGAGTTTAGATTTGAAACCTTCGCCGCAGAGTATTTTTGTAAGTCCAAATGAAGAACACAACTTTGATCAAAGTAATGGTAATTTCACCAGAATTTATAGTTAAAGGTATATTTTCAGCTCAGTTCTGTCAGATACCACGTTCTCAGTGGTTTCTAAGCAACAATATAACTGAAAAACACTATAGTTCACAAGCTCTTGTATCACATAAGCAGGGAAATGGGAGAAAGGCACAAAACAGTCTGCTCAGTAGCTATTCTGAAAGTCTTGGTCTCTACAGCAACTGTGGGATTAAACCATAAAATCTGAGATGTCAACACATTTTTTAAACAGCAATTAGCTAAGTAACTATCAAAGGAACAAAGGATTCTTTAGGCTCATTTAACAAACGCCCCTCTTAATTCCCTTGGAAAAAGTTAATGAAGAAGGATGCCTTTGCCTTTGCAACAGAATAGATTTTTAACCAGAAGAGCAATGTACCTACCACCACTGTTTGTCCAAACTATTCTACAGAAAACTCTTGCCACTAATGTGTAGTCCCTTAGTAATAAAAATATATTAGTTCACTTCTCTCAGGATGAAAAAAAATCTTCAGGAAGAGCTGTTTGCTATTAAATTCCAGCCATTATCTGTGTATACATCACTGACAGAGCTGTTCAAATATTTTCTTTAAGTGCTTATTATTCTCCCTCCTTTCTCAAAGATCAGAATTGGAAGAGCAGAACAGACTTTTGAACGTTCTCGGAGGGAAAAATGTTTTAATTTAAAAAAACATTTGCATTAGAACTGCAAGCTCAGCACACAAAAAGGAAGAACACAATTATTTATTCAACACAACAGATCCAATGAGATTCATGGCAGGTCAGATTAAGGTCCACCCAGTGCCTCAAATCTTTTTTAGCTGGGCATGGTAGGAATGGGTGCTTAGGGAATTTTGTGCTCTCCTTGTTTTCATACCAGTCTCTCGTCTATGTACTTGGAACAATCTAAGTTTTAGTGCTTCCTGCACCTAACATTCATGCAGAGGATGTATTGTTATGTTTAACAGCCTTTAATGGATTTCTCTTTCACATCTAATTGCTTTTTGAACCTGTGCCAACTTTTGGCACCTACCTCCACAAGTTCCATCATTTAACTATGCAGTTTAGGGGTGGGGTGCAGCCTTTGTTTTACAACCACTGCCTGACAACATGAGAGCTAAAGAGCATCAAATGAACATAGGAAAGAGAGAGAGAGATTCATCATTCTTTATTCATCCCCTCCACACCATCTTAGACTTTTACAGATCATTATTCCATCTTCCTCCTCCTGTTTCTTTCCAGACAGGAGAAATTAGAATCTATCTGATTACTCATTAGGAGGAGACATAAAATAGCTTCCGCTTACTTACTGGAACTCGAGGTAGAGACCACTCACTACAATAAAAACCTGTCAGGGTTATAAGGTATGGATGCTCCAAATACCATGGAGAGACTCAAGCCTCAGCCATGGTGCAGAGTTTATTAAAACAGGAACAAACCCCAGTTTGTGTGACACAAACAAAAAGGATTTTCAAGATCTGAACATCATTATTGCAGGCATAAAAAAACCCCTCAACGTGTCTGACTGCTTTTTTCAAATGAAAGAGAGAAGCTGAAAGGCTCTCTGAGCTGACAGAAAAGTATTTGCTTACACATACTCACCTTCATTGTATGGCTGGGGATTGCCAATAGGCCCAGGAACCTGATCAGCAGTTTGCAGGACATTTACATCCATCAGGATAACCACTCTCCTACAACACAGAACAGACAGCAAATAAAGATTTTCACTCCCTCTGCAACTCCCATCTCTGAATATCCTTTGCAGAAAAACCAAGCATTAAAAAGCTGATTCTTTGGATGAAGGATCTGGGAGACAAAAGCTCTCCACTGTCAACTAAGCCCTCTCTTGAGGGACAAGTAAGCTTGGAACAATATCACACTGCATCAAGGACAGGGATGGCAGGCTGAACAGGTACCAAAAATAGCTTGGGAAACCCCTGTGGTTTAAAAGTAGCAAAACCATTTCAGATTTTTATTCCCTGCCTCAAAAGTTGACTTCTCCCCAGAATAAAAAGAAGACAAACCCCAGTTCATATCCTGCTAGACATATACAGAGTTTTTCTGTAATAGTTTCACCTGGATCCCTTCTTATTTTGCAGTATCCCATCCCCTCAATTTTTCCTCCTATCCTATTTCCTCAAAGTTTAATAAAAGATCAGATTCCACAACACCTAAGTAACAAGGTATCTTTATTGTTTCTTTTCAACAGCAGATAATTTTAAGGAAGCTTTGTACAAGTATTTGGAGTATTCCAGTTGGAGTATTTCAACTGGAAACTTGATATTACTAAATCACTGTACCAGATACACCTGATCCCACTAGAGTCACATTCTGCAATTTATTTCTTCTGTTACTGCTGTGGACTTTCCCTCTCACACCCTAAAGCCTGAGTATTTTCAGATAATCCCAACCAAAAGCACTTGGCCTCTGCTTAGTCACAAAGCACAGAGCCTCCACTAGTGCAGCTGCCTTTCTGTAGGGCTGTACTTAAAGATTAACACAAATACCTTCCATCTTTCAGGCTGTTGACAATGAATCTGTTAACCTGGCAAATACACCGGGCTGACAAGCGCTCGTTTTCCACCAGGGAGTTCAGCTGTGTTGCCAACATGAATGCTGCAGGAGCAGAAGGAAAATAGTGAAACAATTCACAATGCCAGCTTTAAAAAGGGCTTCCATGGCTGGCTACACCCTTTCCAGCCAGTCAGGTATTGCACTGGATCTACAGCTTGACAAAGAAAACAGTGCAACTGCTAAGAAGTCACCAAAACTGAGTATAAACTATGCTGTGTTTATTCCCCACACTTCAGAGTGCAGTGATAGCTAGAACGTTTGTATATCAAAGAACTGAGAGGAAGATTAAGCTAAATTACTTAAAAATCAATGTTACATATATAGGTTTCTGTATTTTCATTATATCCTGCAGCAAGTTGACTGCTTATATTTCACAAAGTTCCAAAAGTCATAGATTTCACCTAAACAACAAAATGCAGTTGCACACTTCAGAGTCTGTGGCCCAGTGAAAAACCACAATCTCTTTCAGTATTTATTTCAGCACTTTGCATCCAGTCACCAGACCAGGAACTTTTATCACCCTCAGCATCTCCACATTTAAAAAAACCTCACTGCAGCTTGTCATACTCACAGGAAAGGGTGTTCACCCCATCACTCATCAGCACTCGGTAACGTGGGGGCCCAGTTCCTGTGGCAATAGCCCGTGTATTCTGCAGGGGAAAAAAAAAACAAACCCAGGCTGTCAGTTCACATTTGTCCAGAAACTTTTCCAAAACAGAAAGTGACATCAACAACAAGTGACTTATCTATTTGGCTTTTTTGAACACTAATATCAATGGCACAGCCCAAGCAATGTAAAACAAAACTAAGAGAACTCAAAGTAGAGCAGCCTTGCTCAGCTTCCTGCAGAGGAAGGGACAATACTCACAATGACTTGAAGCACGGGCTTGAGGACTTCCTCCCCTTGCATGATGGCCTGGAGAAATGAAAGAGAAACTCAGAAATGTGCCACCGCCTCGCTCGGGAATGCCTCGCCACCCAAAACCACAGAATCCATGAGCCCGACCTAGGAAGGGTTTGTAGCCACGAAGCTGAGGAGGAACTGCCCTGGAAGAGCCAAGGACGTGGTGGGCACCGCTGGACAAGGACCACCTCCTGGTGGATCACGGTTTTAAAGAGTTAAGATTTTAGCTAAGGGTTAGAAGCAATCCATATTGACCACGATGTAAGTTAGATAAACAAACGACAGGCTAATAATTATTAGATGCTCAATTGTTGTAATGTTAGCCATTATGACCTTGTTTATAGAAGGAAGTGGAACAGATTGAAAGAACAGATTGAAACCAGTAAGAACAACAGCCAGCACCTGGATTTTATATCAATCAATCATGTAGCAGGGGACCTTTGATCGTGCCACAGGATCACGGAGACCTGATGTAGACATTCCTGATTTCATCCTTCAAGACTACCGACCCAATTCAAGAGCAGAATTGCTCACGCGTGAAGGACTAATTGCCTCATTTTAATTCAGAGCGGGGATGGGAGGTGCTGGGGTTATGCATATGTGTTGTATGTAAGACTTTGAGAAATAAATAGAGGGCAAGGAACTTTGTACGGGGCTGCCACGTCTCTAGGGGACTACTCCTGTGCAGGGCGGCGGTGTATTAATAAACATATCACTTTCTAACTTTAATTAGTTAGAGAGTCTTTGTCCGTGATCTTCGGTTTTAACGTCTCATTGGGACCAGGCCCCGCTCCGGGCCTGCCTCTCCCCTTGAGACCCGGTGCCCAGGCCCGGCTTTCACCTCCCACCCTGCCCATGACCAGGTCCACCCCAGCCCACCCCGGCTCACCGCGATGGCCCCCTCGCTCAGCCGCACGCTCATGGTGCTGCGTCAACCACTGCCGCCAAAAACTCCCGCCGCCGCTGCTGCCAAATACTGCCGCTGCCGCCGCCAAATCTTCCCACCGCCGCCGCTACCAAAAATCGCCACAGCTACCGCCGCCAAAACTGCCCACCACCGCCGCCGCTGCCAAAAATTCCCGCCGCTAACGCCGCCAAATATTCCCGCCGCTGACGCTGCCAAAAATTCCCGCCGCCGTCGCTGCCAAATATTCCCACCGCCTTCTTCCGGCGCTGCCTTACGTCACGCCGTGATTACCCGCCAGCTTGGCGCTTCTATTGGCTGCCCGGCGCCGTACGGCGGAAGTATTCCTGTACTCCGTGCAGGGATGCTGTGGGCGCCGCCATGGCGGTGATGGCGCTGCCGGTGGCGGAGTGGCAGGCCCGCGCCGCCCGGCTCTGGGCCGCGCTGGACCCGGCGCTGAGGGAGCGGCTGGCGGCAGCTTCGCTTCACGACGCGGTGCGGCTGGGTTGCGACCTGCTCCGGTGAGCTGCGGGCGGGGCGGCTCCGGCACAGGGAGGAGGAGGGACTGGAGCATCTCTCTTAATGCGTGTAAATAACTCGGGGGGGTGTCAAAGGATGGACTAGGCTCTGCTCGGTGGAACCGAGCAATAGGACACGGGGCAACGGGCAGAAAGTGAAACCGGGGAAATTCCATCTGGATAAAATTCCACCTTTCTACCTGACAGGAGGTTGGAGGTCGGCCTCGTCTCCCAGGGTACTGGCAATAGGACTAGAAGATATAGGCTTAAACTTCACTTTAGGAAGGTTTAGGCTGGATACTAGTAAGAATTTCTTCACAGAAAAGGTGATTGGACTCAGAAATCTGAGTCTGGAATGGGCTGCCCAGGGAGGTGATGAAGTCGCTGTCCTTGGAAGTGTTTGAGGAAAGACTGGACATGGCATTCAGTGCCATGGTCTGACTGACAAACGGGATCCACCACAGGCTGGACTGGATGACCTCAGAGGTCTGTTCCAACCTAATTGATCCTGTGATTCTGTGAATATGAGGAAGAATTTCTTCCCTGTGCAGTGACCACGCACCGGCACAGATTGAGAGTGTGGAGTCTCCCTCACTGGAGATACTCCAGAACTCTCTGGACACAATCCTGTGCCACAAGAATCATCCTCCTTTGAGCAGATTCCAAACTGATTCCTCGGTGCTGACCCCGTGTCCCACAGGAGCGAGGAGGAGGCAGCCCTGCTGAGGTTGTGCCACCGGGCACGCACGGACAAGGAGCCGGAGGCCGCCAGCTGGTACCGGGAGCAGGGAAACCGGGAATTCAAGAGGGGCCAGTACCAGGCTGCCCTGAGGCTCTACTCCAAGGTAGGTGTGGCATGAGAGGATCCCAGGAAAGGGGTCCCACAACACCTCCCAGCCAAAGGGATCCCCTGGGAGAGTCCTGCAGCCCCTCACGGTTGAAGGGCTCCTGTGAGGGGCGAGGAGCAGCTCCCGTGAGGGGGATCCTGCTCAGAGGGTCCTGTGAGGGATCCCCCAAGGCAGCTGCAATTCTCTGGTCTCTGCAGGCAGCATCCCACGAGCTCCCTGGGAGCCCCGAGGTGTCCGTGTGCTTTGCCAACCGCTCGGCCGCCCTCCTCCATCTGGGGCACTTTGAGGTAAGTGGGGCCAGGGCAGCACCCACCCCACAAGGTCCTGGGTGCCCCTAAGGTGTTTGATTGTTAGAACAAGTGACAGCAGATCAGATGTGCTCCCCAAGCTGTGCTTAAAGCATCCATAACTCAACTTTCTGAAGGGCTCCTGCTTCATTTCCGTGTCAGGGTGCTTTAATTGGGCAGCAGGTTGGTTATGCACATGGAATTTGCTGATTAACACACAGAATTCTTCCATGAGGCTGTCTTAGGTGGAATGAAAGAGCACGAGCTGGTTTTCAAGCCCAATTAAAAGGCCTTATCTTTGTTCCTAGGTTTGTTTGGAAGATATTGCCAGGGCTGAAAGCCATGGCTATCCAGACAGGCTGCTGCCCAAGGTCCTGCTGCGGAAAGCTGAGTGTCTGCTGTGCCTGGAGAGGTTACAGGAGGCACAGGATATCCTCAGAGTCCTGGAGAGTAAAATTGCTCTTGATGGGGTCATGACTACTCACCTGACACGGCTAAAAAAGTTAAGTCAGCTGAAGGTTAAATCAGGTGGGAAGGAGAAGTGTCCAGAGCCTGCACAAGAAGCACGTGGTGGCATTCAAGGGGAGCCAGAGATCTGGGAAGAGAACAGCAGAATTTCAGGTGCATCTTCATCTCTGAGCTTGAGTTTTGATGCAGAGAGAGGACGTCACTTGGTGGCCTGCCAGGACATCGTGCCAGGACAGAGCCTGGTGACAGAGGAGGCCTTTGTGAGTGTGCTGTGCCCTGGGGAGAGCCTTGCTGTGCAGGATGGAGACACAGAGTGGGACACTCGAGCCACCAATGCAGATCTTTACTGCCACCGCTGTCTGAGGCAGCTGCTGGCCTCAGTGCCTTGTCAGGGCTGCAGTTATGCCAAGTACTGCAGCCAGGACTGTGCAGACATGGCATGGCAGCAGTACCACAGGACAGAGTGTTCCCTGGGAGCGCTGCTCCTCACGCTGGGCGTCTTCTGCCACGTGGCCTTGAGGACTGTGCTGCTGGCAGGGTTTGCAGAGGTTAGCAGGCTGGTGGCACAGTCCCACCATGGGGACAAGAACCTTCAGAACCCTGAGGCAAGATGCAAACCTCTCAGTGATGCAGGAACTGGTAGCAGAGGTATCCCTGGTTGTGGCAGCAATGGTCAGTACCAGAGTTCTTACCAAGCTCTGTTCCACCTTTTGCCCCACACTGAGCAGCACAGCCCTGAGCACAAGTTTCTCTGCACTCTCAGTGTGGTAGCTATGTGCAAACAGCTGCAAGCAGCTGGCCTGGAGGCTGCTGTGTTGAATCAGGAATCACCTCAGCAGTGGTCCAAACCAAAGACATGTGAAAAAACCTCAGATGAATTGTCCCCAGAGCTGAAGATTGTGGCAGAAGCAATGCTGAGGCACGTGTTGCAGCTGCAGTGTAATGCACAAGCAATCACTGTAATGCAGGAGCTGGGTAAGATAAAAAAGTTAAAGCCCTACTGTGTTGTCACAGAATAGTTGGGGTTGGATGGGACCTCTGAAGGTGATTCAGTCCAAATCCCCTGCCCAGGCAGGGTCACTTGGAGCAGGTGACACAGGAACATGTCCAGCTGGGTTTGGAATGTCTCCAGACCTCCCTGGGCAGCCTGTTCCAGTGCTCTGCCACCCTCAGTGGAAAGAAGTTTTTCCTCATGTTGAGATGGAGCTTCTTGTTTAATTTGTGACCGTTGCTTCTCATCCTGGCACCACAGAAAAGAGTCCATCACCATTCTCTGACACCTGTATTTGAATATGTATTGATGAGATCCCTTCTCAGTCTTCTCCAGACTAACCAAGCCCAGCTCCCTCAGTCTCTCCAGTCGCTCCTCTTTCCTGTCCTCAGGAGTCAGGACTGTCCTCTCCTTGCCCATCCTCCTTGTGTGAAATGAAGAGATTGAATTATCAGCTGTAAAAAGCTCCCATTGCAGATGGAAATGACTTGTTTAAAATTTAATGGCCTGTCCCGTGCTGGCCTGTTCCTTGGTGCACATTCAGAGTGTGTTTAGCTATTATTTATTGCAGCAATATACCAGGAACTTTTCTGCTGCTGCCTGCGATCGGTCACAGTGCTCGTTGCAGAAATTGTGTGGGTTTGTGAGCATTCAATCTCAACCTGCTTGGTTTTCCTCTGTCTTCAGGGCCTGGAGATGGGGCTGTTGTAGATAAGAAGCCTGTGAGGCTGGCAACAGCTTTCTTCCCTGTCCTCAGCCTCCTGAACCACTCCTGCTGCCCCAATACCAGCGTGTCATTCAGTGGGACAGCTGCCACTGTCAGGGCATCACGGCCAATCTCAAGTGGCCAAGAGGTTTTGCACTGCTATGGTAAGCCCTAATTCTGTGTTTGTCTCAAGGCACAGACACCATTCACCTCTCCTTATCATGCTGATGGCTATTTATATTATAACTGTCATATAATTCTCATCTAATGTTGCCAGAGTCTTTGTTTAGCAGCCTTGACCAACATTTCATCTCTTAAACCCACTGTTAGATTTTCACTTTCCAGTTGTGTCCTCCCCAAAATATACCTAGTCCCAATTGTTACAAAAATCCATTTATTCTGATGTTAAGAACTTTGCCATCCTTTGCAGGGCCTCACTGGTGTAGGATGAGGGTTGCTGAGAGACAGCAGCTCCTCAGTCAGTATTTCTTTGAGTGTCACTGCCGAGCGTGCCTTGAGGAGTTAGAGTCTGGTGTCAAGAGTGTGGTGTCTATCAGAAATTCATTCTGCTGTCCCAAATGCCGGGCCCAAATGCAGGTAATTCTCCATAGTTATGATGGTGCAACTTACTGAGGTGTGTAAGGTTTGGGGCTGGGAAAGCCAAGAGGTGAAGGCCTCACTTTGATCCCTGCTCAGAAGCCAAAAGCCCCTGTTGAGTCAGGACAGTGTCTCACTATTTCTTATAAAATCAAATAAGCTGGTAATAATTTATAACAAAATCACTTTGTTTAATGAATACAACTGAGAAACAATTTAGCATCTCCATAACCCAGAGCTGATGCAGATGGAGAGTAAGGTTTGAGCTGAACATGAGCAGGAATGATCACAAGGTGATTTCCACAGGGGGAAGAAGACACACTTTGCTGTTCAAATGAAGCTTGTGCAACCTCAGCCAGCAGAGATCACCTGTCTGGCCGTTTACAGGACCTTCAGCAACAAACCAAGAAAGCTTTAGACCTGCTGAGAGTTGGGAAGGCTGGTAAGGCTCAGCTTTGTGCCCTGAGGTCAGGAGCTGAGGAGCCCAGGTCGGGACAGGAACCATGAGATGGCACTGTTGCTCATGCCATTGGGCTGCTGTGACATGTGGCCTAGTGTCCCTGGGGACTTCAGCTTTAGATTTTTTTATACCCCCTGATCTAAGGTGTTAATCTAAGTCATATTGTTCCATAGTAAAGTAATTAAAACAAAAGAAACCAGGGTAACATTGGAGTTGGGCATTCCCAGGCCTTGTTTTCCTGGAGGGAGTTGGGCCAGCACTGGGGTAGACTAAGCAGAGGTGCAGATGAAGTCAGTGTTGAATCCTAACCAAACCCCAATTAGCTGTGCAACATGCAAAGATGACATTGGATTGATTTTATTTCATGGATCATGGAAAACTGGAGACTGGCCACAGGGTGAATTTTATAACCTTTTTTTTTTATATATAGATCAGGCTATCAAAATGCTCCTGAAGTGTCAGATGGATGCTGGGACCTTCTTGTCTCCAGAGCATTTGCTGATGGGAGAGATGGAGGATCATCTGGCACAGGTCTATGCTACTCTTGGTATGGCATTGTCCTCTCACTCTCCCATGTTTCCTGAACTTTGAATTTAACATGACTAGCTTTTTCTTGGACTGGCCCTCTCATTTTTTCCCAAGTTTTGTCAGCAGGGCTCTCAGAAGGACCAAACCTGTGTTCCCAGCAGCCAGTGAACAATACTGTGCTCTCATGTTCTTTTACATTCCCTGTCCTGGTTCTGTGGACAGAGCTCACCACAATTTGATTAATTCTGTCAGGTTCTTTGGGTGGCAGTAGCTCTAGGAAGTATTTATTAATTTCTCATTGTTTGTTTTGCTTTGTTTTTCCATCAGGGAAGTGGCAGGAAGCAGCCAGACACCTGAAGAAGAGTATTGAGATTGTGGAAAAGCACCATGGGCCATCAAGTGTAGAAACAGGCCATGAACTTTTCAAGCTGGCACAAATCCTCTTCAATGGGTGAGTTTGGTTTCATCCTCTGTCCCTGCCCTGCACCATTCCTGTGTGTCTGACACACTATCAAGGCACCTTGAGGGTGTCTCACAGGACACAGGGCAGTCTGGCACAGGCACTCTCTTAGGAATCTGTTTCTCTCCTTTGTGTCTATCTTTTTCTTCTCTCTGGCTCAATTTATTCCCTGCCCAATTGTTTGTCAACTCATCACCCTTGGTGTTTATACCTCAGTTTTATAATGTACTGACATCTTCTCAAAGAAGAGAATGAAATCCTCTTGCTTTATTGGCAAGGAAATCCCCTGACTGCTTCTGAAAATCTCCTCACAACTCCCTTTAACCAAATTAATTTTAGCAGGAGCTGCAGTGATGAAGTAGTGGGTTCCTATATACTCAAGGATAATGTTTTCAGGTTTTGTCCATCTCCTCACCTTTCCATCCCCCTCATCCTCCCTTTGCAGCTGAAGCAGACACAATTTTCCTGCTGCTGGAAGGCAGGGGAGCATGGGATCTGTGGCCATGAACAGGTTTAGGTTTTTGTTAGGGAGGGCTTAAAGGTTGTGTAAGTCAAGAAGCTGAATTAAGTATTTTGCATGCTCTGTTCTTATTATCTTCCTATTTCAGATTTGCAGTTTCTGAAGCTCTGAGCACGATTCAAAGAGCAGAGGGGATTTTGTCAGTGCACTTTGGTCCTCAGAGTGCTCAGATCCAGGAACTACAGGAGATGAAGGCCTGCCTGTCAGAGCTTCCCAGAAATATCCTTCAGAGGACTTAATTTCCCTGTCAAAGGAAGCTGCAATGTGATATTTCATCAAAGCTAAGTGTCATGTGGTAAGGTAGTCATGTAGTACAAGCTGGAAAATCATGTGTAACAGCAACTTGAATGAAGTCTTGAAATGCTCTTTAGTGAGCCTGTTGTAAATAAAATGACCAACTCTAACGTGAGAGGGGTGTGTGTGTGTGGTATGGTGGGAACAGAGGCTGTTGTATAAGTTCTGTGTGTGGGTTGGAAGCAAATGTTTGAGTTGCTTTTGTGTGAGATGTGACTCTCCTCTGTGTGGTGCCCTGAGCATTATGAACGTACAGTCATCCAGAGCACGTTGCCTTCTATTTTTAATACTGTGAGGCACTTTCCTTCTTGCCAGTGTCAAATGGAAATGGTTGGAAGGGCTGAGGCAACAGCCTGGGACATGCAAACTTAGAGTCTATAAAAGGGGGCACTGCAGAAAACTTGGAGGGCTCCAGCACAGATATGTCAGTGATGAGGGACTCAGAATCAACACCTGGTGTCAGGTTGGAAAACAGGATGGGGAACAATGCAGCATACACCAGATAATGTTTGCTTTCAGGACACAGAACTGCATTCCTCCTGTGGGGATATTGGGAGTGTGGGCAGACAACCTTTCAAGGGAGAATACTTGGGCTTGCTGAGATTAATAGCAAAAGCTCTTTTATTGCAGCATGAAGGCGTAAGGTTTGCAAGTTGTGTCTTTGTGCAGCAGAGCAGGGAGCCAGTATCCCTCCCAATATCACCCTTTCCATTTGGGCCCTACCATTGCAGATTATTGTGATGGGATCTAAACACCCCTGGGATCCAGGATCTTGCCAATGAAGAGGAGGGTTCCAGTGGCATCATCCCTCAGTACAAGAAGGAAAGGTCTGTCCACATGGTATTCTATGGGGAAGGTCAGACGAGCAGCGTTGGCCCCAGGGTTTGGTGTGGATCTTTCCCCATCCTCACTAAGCTCCAGCATTGCCTTGTGTTGCACGTGTGATAATCTCAGAGGTTTGGCAGAAATCTTGGAGAAATCGGGTGATGTGAAAAGCGATTGGAGCCCTGGAGAAAAGAGACAAAGTTCCATTAGCTGCAGGCATGGGTTGCAGAAGGGGGAGCAGCCCTGCTAAGGTGTGATCCACGAGGGCAGGGACCTGCTGGGACAGAGCTTTTTGGGGGAACAGGGAGAAGCAGCTTCCATCTGCTTCACTGAGCTTCACCCACAATCTCAGCAGCACCGTATGAGCTTGGTGGAGGGATGTGATAAAAAGCTGAGAAGTCTTGGATGAAGGTGGTCTGGTTGCTGGTGAAATCTCCAACAACCATAACTAACAACCCACCAGCTTCATATTCTCAGAGCAGGAAGCAACTTGACCACTGCTTTGAGCCCTGGCAGCCTGCAAAGGGGGTGTGATGCACATACTTGTCTCCTTTAGTGTGCTGCCAAGTGCCTCTTCGTGGTTCAGCTTTAGTTTGGGCAGGCTTAGCACAGCGTGGACTGTCTTCAGCTCCTTGTCCACATCGTGGACAAACTCAGAAGTGAGGCTTTCCTCAATCAGAGTCATGTTCTGGGTCACCTTGGTGGGCAGGAAGAACATGGCACTGATTCCCTCTGTCAGGGGCAGCTGGGCAATCTGCAAGGCCAGAAATAAGAAAGATAAGAAAGGGTCACATCAGTAATAAACAGTTTTACCCATCCTGTACCAGGCAGAGGCCTGATTCTCAGGCTGGAATCTCAACCTTTTCAGTGAACATTTGATCTTCTTCCCTGTTTATCTGACACTTCTGGCTTTTTCCTCAGGCTTTCATCCATCCTTGCTGCACTCTTCCTGCTATGGAAGTGCTCTCTCACCTGCTAAATCCTGCAGCATTGTTTTAGGGAATTCTCACTAGAACACCTTTGAGCTCATGCTCCAGGCAAAGATTGGTTGAAAGAGGTAGAGGTGGAAAAGTTTTGAGAGGTGTGCCCTGCCCTTCTTGCCCAACTTTAAGTCAAGCAATACAGGCTGGTAGGACCTGGGCATAAATTAAATTTTGGATTGCTTGTGACATAGCCTGGGTAGAAGCAAGATGTCCTAAGAATCAACACACTGCCTTTCAAAACAGGGATTGCAAAAGTAGCTGATGGGAGGAGCAAGGCTGGAATGGGTTAACAGGTAGGTGCAGCTGAACCTGCTCCTCAGTAGATTTAGGAGATCTTAGGCAATATTTGCTGTCTGACCTTGCAGTTGAGTTCCGAGTCAAAACCATATCTCAGGATGGCTTTGGGGTCTGACATCATGGACACCTTCACTGTTCTGTCCTCATCCAGGTGGAAGTCCTTCAGGGCAGTCTTCTTGGTGTCAAACTTGGTTTTCCATGTCCCTGTTTTGTAAGAGAGAAAATGCAGGATTTTCTGGAATAACAGCATATGAAACCAGGCTTATAATAATCTTGTGCTTTTAAGTATTTGTGCATTAAGGAGTTGAGGCATAACAGGGATAGAAATAGACTGATTGGAGCTACTGATTTACTGCCATCCTTGGCCCCTCCTTTTCATCTGAGAATTGGCTAAATGGCAAATAAATCATCAAGCCAGTGTATGGGTGGAGTAGCCATTGGGAAGTTGATGTCTACTTATGTAATTACAAAACTATTTTAAAGGGTAACAGTTGTGTCAATGGATATAAAGTGCCTCTCTCCCCACCCTTTATTTTGCTCCTTGTCTCTAAGCAATAATTCTCCAGGACACTGGCTTGCAGTGTTTAAGAACAGCTCTCTAGTATCAAACTTCCTTCTACAGTGGTAAGGCTCAGAACACTCTAAGCTGTTCCTTCCCTAAATGGTAATATCCTGTCTCTGAATGGAGTTTTGTGAGCTTAAACTTTCTTCTCTGATTCTTACTGCAAACAGGTCAAGATTCAGCTTCCCAAGAGTAATAATTCCTCCCTCAGGACTATTTTTATTCAGGTAGTGTGCTTTTTTTTTTTCCCCTCCTTTACTAAACATTCTCAAACACTTTCTTCTCACACTCTCTCTTTGACACCCTGTTTGCACTATTGAAAGTGAGAGCATTCCTTCACATCTCCTCTTAACACGTTCCTAATGGACTTTTTCTGTGCCCAAGCACACAACATCCTTACCCTTGAAGAAAGCAGCCCCAGCAAGGAGAATGCTGACATCTGTGGGCATGTTCTGCATGAACCTCATAATCCTTCCCTTTGTCTGCTGTCTGACCCAGTTGTTGATTTCTTGGAGGTCCAGCTGGCTGTTGCCACTCAGCGCCCTCAGTCGCATCTTGTAGGACTTCTCGAGCTGGCTGGGAAATCCAGGCCTTGCCCTGAGTCCTGGGGAATAAAAACATGGATACTGCAGCTAGCTCCCTTATCCAAACAATCTCAAGGCAGCAGGTGGCAATCCAAAGCCCAGCAACAGGTCTTTCATAAATTATCTGTGCCTGTTTGTCTACAGAAACCTGCTTTGAAGAGGAATATCTGAGAGCACATTAAGGAAACTGATCCAAATCCTACAGCCACCCATGCTGGAGCATGGGATAACTCT
Organism: Acrocephalus scirpaceus scirpaceus; assembly: GCA_910950805.1. Taxonomy (NCBI): domain Eukaryota; kingdom Metazoa; phylum Chordata; class Aves; order Passeriformes; family Sylviidae; genus Acrocephalus; species Acrocephalus scirpaceus. The sequence continues at coordinate 6,738,329 of OU383791.1, read as the reverse complement.
TTTCTGAAAACTGAAAAAAGGAGATAAGAACTGAAGGCTTGGACACAGCCATTCCTACATCAGCCTTTCTTCTTTCCCCAGCCTGCTTTCTGAGTACAGCTTACTCAACCTATTGGATTCTTGGAACCAGCAGGTTCCAAAAGATAGCTCTTAGCATTCTCAGCAGATGTTTATTGCATGCCAGAAGCAGACATTTCAAATAGCTCTGCAAGGAATTAAAACAAAGGAATATGGCTGAGTGTTATCACAAATAGAAAATGTGATCTGTGGTTCCTGGAAGCCAGCAACACCTGCCAGACAGCCTGGAGTGAAGGCAAAAATTATCAGCAAGTTTCTTTTAGGTCTTCTGTGAGTTAACTGTTCTGTCACCAAGGTCTTTGTGTGCGTGTCTGGTCTTTTATTTAAGTGCACACAAACTTTCCAGGCTTTTTCTGGAGCAGCAAGAGCATTCCATGCCCTGTCTGCATCCTGGCTCAGCAGAATGCCAGAGCTGTGTTACTCAGTGGGTTTTTATATATATATACACACACACCAAAATAGCTACTGCTGACAGCTTTTTAGGTAGAATTTCATAGAGGGCAGGAAGGACTTTTACTTTTCTCCAGGATGATCCGGGAGGCACTTTTCATGCTCTTCTCTGGGCCAGTCACACTGCTCAGGAGGTCCTTGTAGGTATCGTGCACCTCAGCCTTGTTGAGCAGGTCGTAGAACAGGGCACGAGAAATCACATTTTCAGTTCGTTCTCCAGCCCCTGCCAACGACCAGGAAAACATGAGTGAAGGGCTGCTGAGCCAGAGGGTGAGTGTGGAAATGGGGCAAAGAACTCACCAAGTGAGAGACCAGAAAGTGCAGTAGCCAGGCTGAAGGGAGACAGCAGCACGTTGGCCGTGGCTGTCCGGCTGGACTGCTGGCGGTACAAGTCATAGCCAAAGTTGGAGACTGCAGCTGCCAGCTTGTTCACAGGGCTCTTGTAGAATGGATCTTCCTCTTCCTCGCCAGCATTGGCTCCATCAGCTGTGGCAGAGTTCTGGCAGGTCCAGGGAGTGCTTTGGTTAGACTTGCAGTTGTGGTAAACACTTCATAGGCAAACAACTACAGCTATTCTTCTGTGACCTACAGAAATATTGACTTTATCTTATAGAGAGTGTAGGAACAGTTACTTTAATGCCAAAGGCAGCACTGAGTTTGAAATTCTGCCTCCTGGTCATCCCCTGATGTAACTACTGTGGTTTTATCCAGGTAAAGCAGGAGTTAGTCTCATTATGTTGCTAAATAAAATCCCAGTAATTTAGGAGGGTAGCGTTTAATCCTTCGGTAAGAATCTCTAAAATTAAATTACCTGCTCCACACCTCTCCCTCTCTGCACATTGACTCCTACTCACCTGCTCAGTAGCTGAGTTCTGGGTTCTGCTTGGGACAGTTAAGAGACCAAGGAAAAGGAGAACCACTGGAATCTGCATGCTTGGACCTACAGAGTAAGAATACAGCAGAGAGTTTGAGCAATCAGGTAAATACATCTCTACCACAACTATTCACTGTACCTGGCTGTGACAGGAGCTGCAGTGACAGATGCTGCTGCTTTGTCCTTCCAGTTGTGAAACACACACCTGATCTGAGCCAGGTTTCCTTCTCTAGTTGGAAGCATTCAGCCAGACTGGCCCCAGTGACTTTAAAATTAGGCAAGCACATGGTGTGGGTGTGCCTGAGCACAAAAGCAGATGTGTGTGGCCCAAACCACACTGATGCTGGCAGTTACTGAGTGCCAAGGTCCAGAAAAGCATCAAATCATTACTTCTGAGTTTTAGGCTTCAAAAAAATTCAGGACTTCATTTATAAAAGGTACCAAATCCATACTGAACGGGGCAGAAGGCAACACTGACTGGTTACTGCTTTGATATACAAATTACCTGCCTCAGGCAGTAGTTTGCTGTTTCTTGTGTCTACGTGTACCTGTGTCCATCCTTTGCTTCTTATTTGCAATCTGATGAAGTAAAATAGAAGAGCTTTCTTAAAAGACAATAAGGAAACCTAGAGAAGTGAAAGGCAGAGCTTGGCTTATTTGACATTTTTTAATGGAAGTGGGAGAAAAGCACCAAACTCCCCAGAGCTGTTCTTTCTGTGGAATCCACTTCTCATCACTCCAGTACTGGGATGAGTGGCCCTTCCAGACAGATCTGTCTGGTGCAGAGGGCACTGAGGAACCCAGGGCTTTGCTGTGGGTAACCCAGAGCTACTAAAGCATCCTGCCCCCGAGAACAGACGCCACTGAGGCTGGTCTGGAGCAATGTTTAGAGAGATTCCCAGAAATTAAAGGAAGAGGGTTGTATTTAACTAACCCCTGTCATCCAGGCAACTAGAGAAATCAGAGGAAGAACATGTGTTTCAGATTAACTTCAGCTACAAAGCAAACACGCCTGCTGCTAGAAATACACGTGGCGACAACAGCCCCAGCTCTAGACCCTGTTCAGGCAAAGTGAGAGGCAGTTTGCTGTTTCCCTTCCCTGCCTTTTCTTCTGGAGGCAGCTCTCCCTTGGAGAAAAAAGCATCACAGGGAGGTTTTAAGCTTTCAGCTGTGTTCACCCAGTGTAACACAGAAGTGGTACCCTCCTTCCCCTGTGCACTTGCATCCTGCAGCCTGCTGCCATCCCAGCTGCAGAATAGGTGAGGTTTTTGGTGCAGAAGATGTGGATGAAGAGGATTTACTGTCTGGTGTATCTGGGCTGTGGTAGTGGATATGATCCTGGGATTGCTCCTATCATTCCAGAGATTTACAATGAACAGGCACCACGCTGGAAGAGAGATGCCAGAAGTCCTGCATGAGGCTAAGACAAACAGGCCTTAGGGAGGGCTCAGTGAGGATGCCTGTACCAAGCTGCACTCCTGCATGCTGAGAGGAAGAGGTTTGGCCCAGTCTAGCTTAGAGATGAAGCTTTTCCATGGAGCATAACCTTTTCTCTGTAGGAAAAGAAAATAATCTCAACACAACCTCTGCTTCCAGCTACACTGAGCTCCTGGGAGCATGGGAGCAGAGATTGGTTTTGCAGATTGTATTGTTTTTGCCAGTACTGTCACCAGCTTCATATTTCTCAGACTTAGCCAAAAAGTAATTTCCATTTTAAAAAGACAAAGCCTTTTGAGTTTGAATTGGCCTGAACATCTGGATTCTATTTGTATTTCTCTTAGCACACAGCCAGAAATGCAGAGAAAAGAATTTGGTTGGATCGGAGGTGGGATGGTTTCAGGCATGATATTAAAATCTGTGGCTGCCTTGAAGGAGAAGAGAAGGAGCAACAGCGAGTGATGTTACAGTCAAAAGGTATAGGAAGAAAACCTTGAGAAATGAGCTGGGAAGGAACTTTGTGTCTGGGAGTTGTCGATTTGTGAAGGCCTGCAGGTGCAAAGGAAATATTTTACTTTCCACCTACAGTGGTACAAGTCTCTCATATCATTTATAAACATCTCTGACTTTAGAGGTGCTGTGAAACAAGACCCATGAGTTCAGACTGCTCGCTCTGCTTGTTCCACAGCACCAGCTCCTGGAGCATCCTGCAACCACCAGCTCCAGAGGATTTGCCTGTCACATCATCCCAGACAAAAAAAATGTTCCCAGCTGCGAGGCAGATGCTTGAAAGGCAGCAAACCCACCCCAGTTCCCGAGCACAGCTCAGCCCCGGGGGCAAAGCTGATGCTGGTGGCTCCCGATCCTTGGTGAGGTCTCTTGGTGGGAATCCCACCTGCAGAAGGACCATTCTTCCCATTTCCCAGGTCCTCTGAGAGCTGCCCAGCCTTCAGCCCCTGCCCTGTGCCCCCCTGGCCGCTGGCAGTGGCACAGGTGAGCTGTCCCTGAGCTGTCCCTTACCTGGGGCTCCTCTCGGCCGCTGCTGTCAGGGCTCCCAGCGGGTGCGAGTCGAGGACAGTGCGGCTTTGGTACAGCCACATCTGCTTTTTGCTGCTTCCCCCAGCCCAGCCTTCGGCAGGCTTCAGGTTACAGCTTCCCAGGGCTCTCTTAAAGTGCTCTGCTCCCATTTTCTGCCCCTGCCACCCTCGCCCTGAATTGCACTAATTTTTCAACCCTTTTTTCCCCCCAAAACAAATCCCCGTGCTTAAGGGCAGCCTGGTGGGTAAAGCACAGGTAGGAAAGGCAAACACTCCCTGCCCTGTTTGAGCAAATCTTTTATCCCAGCAGTTCTGCCATAGGTCACATCAGGGAATTCCTTCTGTCTCAGAGGTATGGTTAATGCAGTAGTGTTTAATGGATTTATAGATTTATGTCCAAGATTTAATGGAGAGACTGTGGAAACAGGATTCTGTTGTTTGAGGCAGTTAAGACGCTGGGAACTGCTCGTATTCAGTGATAGTTAACAAGAAATCATTAACTGGCTCGAAGTTTTTGGCTGAAAAGAAAGAGGCTAGAAAGCCAAGGACTTGTTAAAAAAGAAGACGAATTAAGAGGATCTTGTAGAAGCTTTCAGAATGATAAATGATATGGAGAAAGGAAAGGGACAGAGGAGTTCCATTATTACTTTCCACAGAAGGCTCAAGGGGAGCACCCACCCGTGCACATTTAAATCAAGGCAGTGTATTTTTAAACAAGTATTAAATTGTAAAACTCATTATAATTAGATATTGCAGAAGATGAAAGATAAATAGATTTGAGAGTAAAAAACCCAAACCAAATTAATGGAAGAAAGGTCCCCTGAAGGCTACTAACAGCCAGCTGGGCAACACAGCCAGAGAACAGTGGGTTTTCCTTGTCCCTTGTCATCCTTTTTTCTTCCATGGTTACTGGAAGGACCAGGATGGATACTGGGCTAACTGGACACGTAGCTAACCAGATCCAGCTGTTTTTCTGTTTGGAAATGCTGGAGAGGCAGTGATGTCAGGGCCCCCAGCCTGGGACATCTCTCCGGGCTCGCTGCCAGCAGGTAACGAGGAGCTGCTCCCGTGTGAGCACTGAGCTCATCCAGTCCCTCAGCAAAGGGGAAAGAATGGGCTCAGAGATGCATTAGCTGCTGGTTTTGCAGGCCAGGAAAGCAGCTCAGGTGTGCCCTGTGATTAGTCTGTGCTTCAAAGGTCACCCCTCCTAACAAGAGGGGTGGCAGCTCTGCTTTCAGCTGCTTCTCAGCTTGCTCTGTGCAAAATCGTCTGCAGAGAAAAAAATTGTGCTTGTTATTCTTTCATTCTCAGCCCAGGAATGGGGGTGTTGGCTGTGGAGATGTTTTCTGGTGGTTTTCATCTCTTTGTGATGCCTTGTTTGTGGTGTTAAAATGCCCTTTATGGAAGGACCACTAGAGAAGTTTTTATGTCTCTTCTCTATCTTCAAATGAAAATCCATCTGTTTAAATACAGGGTCAGTTTTAAAACCATTTAAATCAGAGTGGTAGTTTCATAGAACGTTATTACAGACCAAAGCCAGCTCTATTCCTGTAGGTGAAGGGTATCCCTGAAATGGTGCATTAAACTCATCTAACAAAGTCAGTTTTGTTAAATCAATCCAAACATTTTCCTGTTGTTCTGGTTTGGTTTCAGTATGCTCTCTGACAGCAGTTCACTTCTGCTGTGGAAGCAGTGGTGATATGAATTTGCTCTAGGTAAGGAAAAAAATACATCTAATATTAAAGAAACTGGGACTTATTTGATATTCTGAGCCAGTGGTGCAGATGGATAGAGCAGACACCCTGTGCTAGTCATGTCTTTTCAGAATACAGCTCCGTCAAAATGAAAGCTTTAGCAATGCAAAGTGGAAACTCCTGAGCAGAAACATTAATATTGCTTTGCATTTTACAAACTGCCTCTTCTGGAAAGTCAGTGGAGTGAAAAAGAGTCTTATGGTTGGTGTAACTGATAATTTGTTGAGCGAAGCACAGTCATGGAGGGCTGCTGTACTGTCAAATAAGATGAAATTAATAGTTTGACAAGAATAGCTTGGAGGAGGAGTGATGGCAGCAAGACAGAAAATAGGAAATAAGAACCAAGCTGTTCAGGAAACTGAGAACAAGGGAAAAAAACTTTATAAAAGCGGGAGCTGGAGGGCAGAGGCGTGAAAAGGAAAACTTGAGCTTCAAAATTTTGCAGCGGTTGCAGTGCAACAGGGTGGCTTTCAGGGAGGTTACAGTAGGCAAAGAAGACTTACCTAAGGCATGGAATGGTATTTCTGAATGCTAGGAATGAATCTGTATAAATAAATAAGCTAAAATGTTCCCTGTGGGCTAAAGCTGTGCCCTCTAGTAAGAAGAGCTGAATCCTTGTGGGTTTACTTGTTAAAATTGCAGGGCCCTGTAATTGCAGCCTCTTTCTGAAGGGTTTGTGTCATTACACTGGCTAGAGGGGTAGGCATTATCTTCGGCCATTCTTCCCCTTTTAGACTGGAAGAAATGCATAATTGGAGGTTGGAGCCAGGACTTTTTATTCCCCAAAGTCGCCTGCCTCCCCGAAATTCATGGTTAGTGAGTCAGTCCTGCTCTTATGCCAGCAGATGGTGCAGACTATTCAGGGACGGAGGCTCCCAGAAGCATTCTGCTCCTTCCTTTGAGGGAAGGCAGCCTTCCCAAGAGGGGAAAACACTGCCAGAAGGGTGGCCCTTGGGCTCTCTAACTGCTGCTCTGCAAGAACAGAGCACCATCCTTTCTAGCCAGCAGCTGAGGGGCTTTGGAAGCAGAAATTACTATGGACAGGAGTTGTTTTGTACAGAAGTACTCACGAGTTAGGCCTGTATTTTTAAGTGGTAGGATGACTTGGTTGGGTGGAGGGACCCCAAAATTCCTTGATAGAATCATAAAATGGTTTGGTTTGGAAGGAACCTTAAAGATCATCTTGTTCCAACCCCCCTGCCATGGGCAGGGAGACCTTCCACTATCCCAGGTTGCTCCAAGCCATGTCCAAGCTGTCCTTGGACACTTCCAGGGATGGGGCAGCCACAGCTTCTCTGGGCACCCTGTGCCAGGACCTCATGGGCTTTTAGGGCACTGCTGCATTGGAACAAGGGCCCATCTCAGACCAAGGGGAAGCTATAACAGGACATTGCCTTTTGCCAAAACAAAAGCAGTGACATTCAGCTACCAGTGTCAGAATCTTTCCTCCATTCCCTGGAAGCTGTCCCAGCCATCCACAGCATGGAGACTGTGGAGCCAGGAGTATCCCAGTGAAGAACAAATCTCAGATAACAGATGCCAGATCAGTTCCTTTGACCCTCTGAGCAGATCCCAGCATTTGTCAGGTTTTACCCAAGAGAAAATGTTACATCCTTGTTTATCCCTGCATTGCTGCTCACAAAGGCCAAACAGCCTCCTGACCCTGTGCCACTGAACTCATGCCCTAATTCAGGGAATTCTGCCATCTCACAAAGCAGCTCTGACCCAGAGCATCCATCCCCTGCATACCTGGCAGGGGAAATGCCCAAAACCTGTTGAACTCAGTCCTAGGAGAGTCTCTACAGATTTGCCATTTCACCTCACAGCCCCTGTTGTTCCCTGTGACAAGGTGTAGCAAAAAGCAGATCCTTTGCCAGAACCCCTCCTGTATTTTCTTCTGTCATGCCCAGATTTTTTTTTTCCTCCCAATCTTTGCAATTACTAAATTTTTGTGCCTTTTTCCTTTCTCTGTTGGGTCCTTCAATGCAACACCTTCAGCAAATATATTCTGCTTTATTCTTTATTATTCTGCCAACATAAAAATTACTAAAAAACGCTTCTATAAAATATGCCTCGAAAAAATCTAGCATTACCCAGCCTCTAGAGGAAGGGCTGGAGAGAAGGATCCAAAGGGAGGGGTTTCCTACTGCAGACCCTCCTACATCAGATCCAAATAGCCAAGGAGTGGGAAAAGGGAATCTTTGAAAAGAGCCCATGCCTGGAAGTGGCTGTGACTCATCCTAGAGAAGACAACTGGTTTCTAGTCCAGTTGCTCTTGGAGGTCGTTGTCTAGGTGGGCACAGATGGTTTTCAGAGGAACACTGAGGGATTCGTGTTCCCAGGAACTGCGGAAGGAAGAGCCACATTAATACATCCCTGGCTGATGTCCAAGCTGCCAGATGCTAATGATGATTCCAGGCTACAGGGGACTCTAATAAGATCTTAATGAAGACTCTAATAACAGTCTGGGGACAAGAAAGTCTCCCTTCCATGACTGAGAGCCCTGGAAGGGAAATCCAGGCAGAACAAGCTTTTCAGGTTCAACAGAGGGGAGCCTGGAGAAGCTCGTCAGGGCTGGAATGGGCTATCCCAGGACTGGTCTCTAGGGATCTGTAAAGGAAAACAGCAAGGAATTTCCCCCTGTGGCCTCAGAGGGGCAGGAGGCCTCTCTCAGCTGGTCCAGAGGCTCAGGCAGGAGTCCCAGAACACTCAGGCTCTGCCCTCTGTTATTTGGGCACGCGGTGCTCCTTGGCACCTCTGGCTTCGTGTGAGTCCCGTGGCTCTCTCATCTGGGGAGCAGCATCTGGGCTGGGGTTCTGGACACTGCCAATAAAAAGTGGGATCCCTGTTTCATCCTCAAAGATGATGAAGATGAAGGGCCTGTCGAGGCTGAAGGCAGAGCCTGAGCGTGACAGCATGACACTGGTGGCAGCAGATGCTTCCACCCCGTCTTCTTTAAGCTCCAGGGTGGCCTGGTGCTGTACACTGGACACAAAGAGAGGCTCCTCTGTGATCTTCTGGAGATTTGGGCTCGTGAACAGCTCCTGGAGGCCTGCAGAGAAATAAGATCAAGTTGGTGCCACCAGTTTCTCAAAGCTGTATGAAGAATCCCCTGATCTGTTGCTCCATGTGCTGCCCACCATGGAGGACTGGAGAACTGACAGGCAAGAGAAACAAAAACTCCACCTGTTTAACAATAGTAGGGTAAGAACTTGAAGTCATCCTTAAAAAGCAGCAGCAAGTCTGAAGACTCCTTCTAGCTAGGCTCTAAACACTTCTACAGAGATTATTTTTTTAAGCAATTCTTTGCAAAACAAAGTGAACTCTTAAATTATTCTCATCTGGAAGGGCAGGACCTGGTGTTTTATTTCAGCTCCAGGTTTTGTGATCTGAATTTTCTCTGTTGGCAATTTCCACGTCCTGGACATTGAATTCAATGACAAAGGAAGAGAGTGAGATTGATGCATGGGGTAAGTTGGTCTTGGCTACAATAGCTCGTAAAGGCTGTGAGAAGCTGTGAATGCTCTGTAGTATCATCTTGTTGGAGCAAAACATTTGGTGCCAGGCAAGCAAGGAGTAAGGAGGAGGAGAGGAAGAAGAGCTGGGAGAGTTTGGAGTTCTGGAGCAAGCTGTGAGGCACAGCTTTAGAAACAAGGGTGGCAGCTTTTGGTGTCAGTGAACAGATTGATCAGCTCCTCTTGTTCTCTGCACACCCTGCTAGAGGCCTTACCCATTTGGCTGAGAACCTGGTTGAGTTCCAGCTGGTAGTCCAACTTTATTTTGGGGATCTTCACTGTGGTGGGCACCTCTCTGGGGAAAAGCCTGCACAGTTCTTTGTAAGGGAAATTCTCCAGCACGTGAGAGGTGTTCTGGGTGTTCTGGTTTGGTACAATGACCACAAAACTCACATCACTCTTAAAGGGAAACTTGGCCACCTGGAAATAAAACCAACCAGAGAAGAATTTAAGGAAAAGGAAGGGAAGTCCAGAAAGAAATGCTTTTAATTTAGTGTTTTTCTAATTGGTCTACAGGGCCACTCTTGCTCTCAGATGAAAACAGCCTGGTGAGAAGGAGGGATCTGATTTCTCCAGAGAAGAATTTGTTGGAATAACAGCTTTAGATTTTAGTATTACCCACTGGCTGGTAAAGATTGAGCACATGGCAGAGTGAAAACCCACATGCACAAGCTTGCCCCACTCTGGATTCTGGAAAACACCAACAGCACATTGCCCAAGGGAATTCCTTTCCATATTTCCTCATTTATCTTTTACTCAGGGCTTTAAAACTCTATTAATTCCTGGTTAGTTGGAATATCTCTTTGTGGTTTTTCCTAGAGATTAAAAGTGAAGATTCAACATTCTTGCTGGAAGCAAGGACAAAGAATGATTATTAAATTTTTGTGTGCTATGCCTGTTTAAAAAAAAATGTTTTTTGGAGAGAATGCTTGCAGTTAGTAAAATACCACAGCAAGAGGAAATTCCAATGAAAATTTGCAGTGCTCCTGAGAGATCCCTACCTGAATATCCTGGGACTCCAGTGTAAACCAGCTCAGGGGGTACTGGTGGGCTTTCATCATCTCAACTGGGACCACAAACTCATCGTCAAGGTAGAACACATCTGGCCCAGTGAAGCTTGCATTAAACTTATTCCTCCAAAACCCTGTATAAATAAAAGTTTTGAAAGTGATGAAGTTAAGTTTGGGTAGAAAATCAGAAACTGCTGAGCTGACACTCCTCCTATCTTGAGTTCTCTAACAAGGCCAATAGTGACCAGGGAAGTGAGAATACAGCAAAGAGAAGTCAGTACCAAGGCTGGAAGAGCCCAAACAGCAGGAAATTCTTATCATCCAGAGAGAAACTATGGAATAACAAAAAGAACACGGATTAATCCTCATGCCTCAGTGTGGGAGACTACTGAAGGCTATGGAGATAAAAGAAACTATGTTTGTGCTTTGAAAAATGGGGAGTGTTGCCTCTGTGCTGCAGAGGGGGAAACACTGCACCAAGACCAAGGTAAAACGTTTGTAGATTTACACTGCAAGTGTTTGTTCTGTGCACAGGGAATTGAAAAAGGAAGATGTGGCCGACCACTGTGCTGTAGTCAGAGAGAAATCCACAGAAGCTGCCTCTGAGCTCTGTGGTGGGTTTGCAGTGAGCTGCAAACGACCTGGTTCATCATTTAGGTTAGAAAAGACCTTTAAGATCACTGAGTAGATGAGCAGGGATGTGCCACTGCCTGGGATCCTGAACCAGGAGGCAAAGATACTGCAGGTCCCAAAGATACCGCTGTGTCCTGGCTCTGCTGTCAAGTAACATTTTTAGCACATTTGAAGCAGTTGGGAATCATTACTGTAAAGAAATCTAAGCAAGAGGAACAGCAGATGCACAGGAACAAGCAGATTGCCTAGCAGGAAGCAAGGAGAGGAGATGCTGTTCAGCTACAGGGCTTGCAGAAAACTGGAGTTCTAACTATTTCCTCTTGAAAAAATAAGGGAGGCCTGTGGAGCTCACCGTGGAAATAGATGGCATTGAGCAGGAGCATCACTGTGTTTTCAGGGAGCTGCTGGAGGAAGGAGGGAATTTGTCCATGAGTGGTTTCCTTTACCCAGTTGTTTATGGCCACGAGGTCATCCTGACTGATCCCAGAAAGGGTCATGGGCTTTGCTCCGTAGAATTTCTCTGACTCCTCCAGGAATTTCTCTTTCACCTCAAACCCTGGCAAAGGGGAGGAATGATGGAAAAGGTTTGCTCAGCATGATTGATATGATATGATATGATATGATATGATATGATATGATATGATATGATGATATGATTGATATGATATTTCCTCCTCTCCCCAAGAGGAGGAAATAGGGGAATTTGATGTCTCCAGTGTGCTTCCATCACTCTCTGTGACTGGGAGGTTTATCCCACACCAGTCCAGCCCTCCCTGGGCCAGCTCTCACCTTTCTGCAGGTACAGACGTGACCCAAGGCTGAGTGTGGACTCTGTGAGCCTCCTGCGAAGGGTGCCCAGCATGTGGTGCAGGCAGGGCACTGACTCCAAGTGCATCACCTCCAGCAAATGCTTCTCTGTCTGATTTGCTGCTCCTAAAAAATCAAATTCCTGTTAGGTCTCATGCCCATGGAGTGGAAAACAGGGATGTTACTCTGGCTGCCTCTTGTTAGAAACACGCTGTGCCTCACAAAAGAGGCTGGAGAAATCTGAGAGTCGGAGCCTCAGAGGGCAGCTTCAATTGTAATCATGCCTAATTAAAGCTGCAGGAGCAAGGATAAGTGGAAGGGACTGAATTTCATTTGCATCTCTCACACTGGTTGCTCGTGCCTCTGGGAGAGGGAACGGGGAAGGGCAGGGAATGGTGGTTTTGCCACTAAGAATTACCCAGTGCCAGGTGAGACAGGGCGAGGGCGATGCTGAGCGGGGACAGGATCACGTTGGTTCTGTTGGACTCCAGCTGCACCTCTCTCAGGAGATCAATGCTGAATCTCATCAAGCCATCTGCCAGCCTTTGGCTCTTCTTCCAAGTAATCTCACAGCTTTTATCTCCAGCCTCTCCTTCCTCTTCAGAAGAGGCATTTTCCCCAGGTGATTTCTTCCCACGACAGCCCCCAGCTACGGCTTCATCTTCTGAGTTCCAATCATCCCTCGTGCCTGGCAGGGTGGTGGGGAATGCTGACATGGCTCCATCATTCTCCTGGAAGCTGTCATAAGTAAATTCTACCAGCTCTCCTTTTGGCAGCTTGGCCATCACTTTTGGTGGGATGGTTCCCAGCAAATCCGACTGTACAATTCCAGCACTTTTCACATCCTGGGGAGAAACAAGGACAGCACTGGGAAAGCAAGAGCACAGTGACACCCTCATGGGCTGAGAAAACTGGACAGAGCTGGACTCCTCTGCTCTGGTGGTGATTTTGCTTCAGTTTCCCTCTAACCCTGAGGATAATGATCTGAGGGAATGGCTTTGGAAAAGAGAAGGTCTTGTATGTGGAAATGGACCCAGTGAGGGTCTGGCAGTGGTTCCTCCTCCACTTGCTCTCAGGAGAGCTTGAGGGCAAGACCCACCACCAGCTCAGCACATCCATTGTGGCTTCAGCATTTACAGATCCATCGTCCTCAGCCTTGATTTCATCTCCTCCCCTCACACATTTTAGCAGTGCCCACCTGCCTCACACTGCTCAGCCCCTTCTGCTGCTGTCACAGCCCTGATCCAGTCTGGCTCAATTCCTCCTCCAGACATCTGTGTTTTCTTGACCTGTGTATTCTATTCCATCCTTCCTCTCTCTAAATTTCCTCGTTTTCCACTCTTCTAAGCTTTAGCCTTTAGCACTGCCACCACTCTCCTCACATTTGCATGGTCTGAAACATCCCAGGCTCAGTGGGTTGGATCAGCTACAGGTCTTTCTCCCTGTCATCCTCACAGCTGGTGGTTTCCCTCACCTTTCCTTTTCAATCAGAAATTAAATCATCCACCTGCCAGCACTGTACACAGCAGCACTGATGTCAACTCCATACTCTGCCCAGTTATTTAGGGTGGAGCTTCCAATTTGAAGGAGCACAGCATTGGCTGCAGCTGGGAGTAAAGATGGACTTTCTCATGGCACTGGCACTGCCTGGGCTCATCCTTTCTCAGGAAAAACTGCAAATCCCACAGAAGAACTTCAGCCCCCTTGGGTGGAACCCGTCAGTGCTTACCCAGTCTTCCCATCTTTGTCCAGGAAGAGACGCTGCTGGTCATTGGCATGTGCCAGCTGTGGGGAAAAAATCAACAAAGAAACAAAGTCAGGTCACTCTGAACTTCCAGAGTTTGTCTTCCCTGCTCCCACTGCAATCCTGGCTGTAGCAGTCCCCACAAGGCAGCAGCACGGGCAGGATTTTGGGATGGAGACCTGGGGGCAGTGGGGCCTGACATGGGAAGGTGGAAGTGAGGAGCAGCTGCAAACACTGGATTTGTTTAGAAAGGGGTCAGGCCAGTCTGGCACAAAATAATGGATCCTTCAGAGAGTGAGCAGTGCGGTTTTGCAATCTCAATTCTGACAGGGATCCAGATTTAAAAGTTGGGGGGGAGGAAAAAAACTGCATTTTAAAAACCTCCTGAAGATCACAGTCACTAAATACAGTTGAGGTCAAGTTCCAAAAGAAAACTTTCTACAGAAATATGAATAATAAGAACATCCACAACTAGTTTAGCTGGGTAAAAGATTAGAAACCTTGCTGGTGAACCCCCCCAGCAGTGTCCTCCACCTATCTGCCTTCCAGGCCTTCTCTGGGTGGTATTTGCCTCATGGTCTGGCTCAGGGAGCCACCACACTTCCCTTGCTCTTTGCTGGAATAGCAACTTACCCTTGGGAGGCTGTGCAGAGCAGCCAGACAGAGCAGCCCCCAGAGGAACCCCATTTTCCTGGAACAGAAGGACCAGCCGAGAGAGAGGAGTTATTTCCAGCTGCGAGCTCAGCCTATTGAGGTCTACAGGGAGAAAATTTATCAACCTGGCCAAACAGGTTGGCACAAGAGCTCATGGAAAGCAATAGGGAGATGAACAATGCTGCAAAGAAACAACACAGGGCTCCTGGGTCCGGTGCCAAGGCAGGGAGATCAGAGAGGAGCAGGGGCCCACAGCGGAGCTGCAGCCACAGCCAGGCTCTGCCTGGATCCTGCCTGTCTGACCCTGCTGCCCTGGTTTCTCTGGACTGCAAATGGTATTTCCCTAATCAGTGCTGCACACACTGTGCCTCTGGAAGGAGACAAGAGCCTTTCTGCTCCTTTCCCATGGAAACCACTGAGATACAGGCACAGCATCCTCAGCTGTGCCCCAGGCTGTTGGGAGAAGCGCTACTGACCTGCAGGTGCTGCCTGGGAGGGGATTTGCAGGTAGGAAGTGCAATACCAGAGCAGTTTCCCAGCATTATGTCCTGGAAGGGGGAGTCCTCCCCTTCCCAGCACTCATCTTCCCCCTTTGCTGGCAAACCCCGCCTCTCCCACCTCCGTGCTCCAGTTCCAGCGTGGGACAGTGGGAGCAGGGCTTCCAGGGTCACGGACAAAACCCCACCCATTCCCTGGCCAACGCTTCACCCAGCCACTTTTCCCTTTCAGACAGAAATAAAATACCTTCTTCTCATAAAACCTCCATGCCAAAACCCAGCCCCCTGCATGGCGTCCACATTTAATTCCTGGGGCTGCTTTCCACGCTCCAAGCAGTCCTTACTTCACCCAGAGCTGCTGGGCTGAGCTCCCACTGGCAGAAGATAACTTGAGGCCATTTCACTCTTCCCCTTCTTTCACTCCAAATCCTGCAGTCACATCCAACCCCACATACCCTTTTCCTCCCCATCCTTTAACCCTCTGCCAAATTCACCCCTCTCTCCCAGAGGGCCATTGGAGGAGCCCTCATTTCTATCAAATCCTTTGATTTATCCCTTACCTGAGGTTGTTCATGTCCACGTTGGAGCTGGCACCTGCTTTAGCCTGTCCAGCAGCTCTGCATGGGGCACACAGAGCTCTTGTCCAGCCCCCCTTTCCCAGCAGCGACCTTCGGCACCACCCCCTGTTTGGGAATTTGGCAGGCAAATATTGACCTACAGCATCCGGTTAAACATTGGTTTGGGGGAGAAGAGTGAATTTGTGGTGCATTTGGAGATGGGGACACACTTTTGGGCTGCTGTACCTTCAAGATAACCTTAACACCGAGTTTACCAGATCCAAAACTCCCAGCAGCAGAAGTAATTTGCAAGTGGCTCCGCTTTGCAAACACTCCCCATGCTAGGAATATTCTCTTTTATTCATAAACTTCAGTGAAAACGCAGGGCTTGGTGTTTATTGCCACAGGGCTCGATGTTTATTGCCACAGGGCTCTCTGGTTTGGGAATTTTCTTTGCTGAAACCCCCAGCTCTTTCCTCCTGGAGTCCCAGTGTGAGGCACTGGTTTGGCAGAGGGCAGGTGCAGGTGCCCAGGGCCCCGTGGCTGCACACAGCAGGTTCTGATGGCCAGGCTGGGCTGAGCCAAGAGCAGCTGATCCCTCCCCTGGGGCACAGCACGCTCCAGAGCTCTCCCAGGGCAGCTGGTCCCAGTGTCCAGGGCATGCACACACTGCTTGGGGCACAGAAGAAAAGTCCTGGGGACGGGCAGAACTCCAGCAGACCTGCCCTGGGTGGATTTGTGCCCTGTGCAGAAGTGATGGTGATCCTTCCTGCCTCTGCCCCTGTCCTCAGTGGGAGAGGAGCCACTGAGGACCAGCAGGGAGCACCAACAGCATCTTCCACTCATCCATTCCTTGCAGGAACTCGTGGTTCCCAAGCTCAGCCCAGACAGTGGTGACAGATCTGAGCTCTGCAACCACATTTGGGACGTGCTGCTGCAACACAGGGAGCCAATTCCCCTTGGAAGGCCAATTCCTGTGCAGCAGAGTCCTGCCCTACATCCAGGGCTCCCCCAGAACACGAGAGGAGCCTGAAGGAGGAGGTGTCACTTTGGCTGAGCAGCAGGAGAGCTGCAGCCAGCACACCCAGCCCCTCCAGCACAGAGCTTCCACACACACACCCGGCTCTGCAGCTCTTTCAAAGAGTTTATTAGAAGTAAATATTTACATCTATTGCAAATGGTTAATAGGCAACACGGGACTGAGAGCTCCCCTTGGGTGGGGAAGGACAGCACTGGCCAACCACTCACCCCCCCAGCTGCAGCTGGATGGAAGCCCTTTCCCCTCCCAGCACAACCCACAGCAGGCTCCTCCTCTGCCCAAGGTAAGAGCTTCCTGCTCCCCTGATCCGGGCTCTGGCTAGGCTGAAGGATGGGTGGGAAAAGGGCTGCAATAGAAGGGAGGAAACTGCTCCTACTGGTGGGGCAAAGAGCACCCTCTGTGCCCTTGGGGTGGGAACAGACAGTGCTGTCCCAAAGGAAAGGCCAAAGAGAGACCATGCTGGATTCTTGCCTCCTGCCTCTCACCCTACAAGGGCAGGAGGGCACAAAACTGAGCACCTTTTTGCTGTCCTGTCTTCCCCAGGAGCCTGACCAGCACGAAGGAGAGGATTAGAAGGATTTATTGAGGATCACTGCCAGTGCATAGCACACATGGCATTCCTCACCCCTTACACACCATCATGGGATGCTGGGGCAGGAAATAACGGCCCTACCCCACTGCTCCAAAAACCAAAATCCCCATGGAAGCATCTAGTTCTGGCCTCCTTAGAGAGTCACATTCCCACCCCAATCTGCCCCTCTGCAGCAGCCCATTCCAAGGAACTGGCAGAGCAGATGGGGTTTGTACCTTGGCTGGCTTCCATCCCAGTCCTTGCCCTGGAGCCAGCACGGCAGCAGAAGGGCTCTGGTGAACCTCTCCTCCTCCCATGCAGGCTCTAACTCAGCTGGCAGAACCTAAAGTTCACAGAGCACCCCCTCTGGGCTTTGAGCTCCAGCCACAGGAGGAGGAGATGCAGCTCCAAAGGCAGCACTTCCCAGGCCCAGCTTCTGCCATCCCTGTGGGGCTGCTCAGTGGTTCAGGAGAGGAAGGGGAAGTGCAGGTGGCAGTAGCTAAACTGTTGTTTTGTCAAGAGGCACCTCCTACCCCTTAACTGAAGGGAGAAGGGTACCTGTGGTCCCTGTTACTGTGGAGGGCAGCTCACAGTCCCCTGGGGATCAGGCACACACGGTTAGGAAAGCTCCAGGCCTCTCTGCAGGGTGACAGTGACCTACAACGCCCAATATCTCTCCCGGCAGCAGCGGAGGTTTCTCAGTTATGGCTTTTTTTTCTCTTTCAAGATACAGAAAGAGGTTAAGAGACCTAACAAGTACACACCTCCCCCTGCATCCTCTGCTCAGAAACATCTGACTCTGCCTCCTCCAAAAGCCACGCTACTGGCTTCCAGCTCAGCACAGCTCTGTGGGACAGGCTGCCAGCCTGGGGGTCACTACGCCAGGAGCCGGATGACGCCGTTGTCCGAGCCCAGCAGGAGGTGGCACTTTGTGGGCAGCACTGCCAGGCTGGTCAGTGTACCCCGAAAGTTCTCTGAGCTCAGCTTGGTGGTGCTGGTGGGCAGGGCTGAGGACTCCAGCATGGAGTAGACCCCGATCTTGTTGGCCACAGTGCCAGTGACCACTTCGTTACCGTAGAGGTCGAACGCGTGGATGGGCTCGGAAGCAGATTTGTAGTGCTGCAAAGGCTTCTGCTCCAGCTCCTTCCAGACAGTCAGGGAATGATCTGAGGAGGAGCTGATCAGCACGTTGCCCTCTGCAGCCTGCAGGAGAGGAAAGGCCAGTGAACCAACATTTCTGTAAAAACTCACAATCTGGTGCTGCACGAGAGCAGCAGGCAGCTGCCAGGGATCCAATGGTCACAGTGCAATCCCTCAGGATCCCAAGCCATTTCCAAGCAGCTGATGGTACTGAGCATTTTAGCAAGGCCTTGGGTGAACACTGCAAACTAAAGGATGCTCTGGTAGCTGACAATCTCCTCCAAGAGATGGGCTGGGCCTCTTCTCAACAATACCCTGACACCCAACACAGCTCACTCATCATCTGTTACTACTGCAGTGGCTACAGGGATTACCATGCAGTCTCCCTCTCCACTAAATCACCTGTCAAACTGTTTTCCTTTTCAGGAGAAGGAACTAGGAGGCTCTCCCACAGCTGAAAATACAGCTGAGGGTAGGAGAAGCCTGGAGCTGCTTATTAGCAGAGCTAGTGAGAGGGTAAACAACCCACACTGCTGAACTTTGTTTAACCCATGTTTGGGTCGAGGACACTGGAGACCCAGCACTGCTCCCTGGGGTGGGTAAATATGGACAAGAGTTACTCATTAGAGCAACACTCTCCCAGGGAAGCCGAGAGCCCCGTGGAGAAAGAAACACATTTGCTCCTTCACAGGAGCCACAACTCCTCCCTGCCCCTACTGCAGGATTTGAAACCCAGGAGGGCTGAGCTCTGGCAGCACGAGTTGGACCAAGAACAGCTGGCAGCAGCACTAACCATGGGGCAGGAGAGCTTGGGCAGCCCCTGAGGGACACTGCAAGGATGGAGCAAGGATGGAGCATACAAACCCTGAAGGAAGGATGCTCCACCCGGCCTCAGAGCATCAATGAGGCCCCACCCTGATCCCAGCTGAGCCTCTCACCTTGATCTGCAGGATGTCTCCCTCATGGGCAGGCCAGCCCCGCATGATGAGCCCTGTCCTGGTGTCCAGCAGCACGATGAAGCCGGAGGAGAAGCCGGCCATGACGCTGCGGCCGCTTGGACTGACGGCCAGGCAGCGGATGAGCCCCGCGCTCACCCCGCTGGCCAGGCGGAACTCGTGCTGCAAGACAAGACAGTCCAGCTGGGGATGAAGCTCAGGGGAGCTGGCATTTAAGGGACAAGCAGGTTTTTCCATGGCTTTGGGCCAGCTGTGATGCCATCATTAAGCACAGGGCTGGAGGAAGGTGACTCACAGAGCACCACATCCCTACCTGTAGTCCCGGCTTCCTGTGGTCAATGAACCTCAGCACGGAGTCTGCACTGGCCACAGAGATGCTGTGACAGGGAGGTGGCATGGTGGTCACAGCTGTGATGGGGACTTTGCTGTCTAACTCATCAAAAGTCCGCAGGAGTTTGCCTGTGAAAAGATGACAGATATCAAATCACACAGCAGATCTCCAGTTCTGTGCTGGCTTTTAACAGGAGCTATCCAAACTCAGCCCTGTAAGGGCTGGACCAACTCACTCCAGCTCCTCACCCTTTCCCTTCTTACCCGTGAACTGGTCCCAGATGTGCACGGTGCCATCACAGCTGACCACGTGCTGTGGTGCCTCCAGCTGGCTCACGTAGAACACGGATTTCTTGTGCTCGGCGTAGGTGAAGCGCGCTGGCACCTCGCTGGTGCCATCCCCGTAGTTGTACAGCGGCCAGAGCCTCACTGTCTTGTCCTTGCTGCCACTCAGGAAGAAATCCTCACTGCCCAGCGGTGCCACGCACTTGATGGCCCCGGAATGCCCTGAGAAACTCTGCAGCTTGATCTGGTGGAAGTGGAAGCGGGGGTCGTGCTGGCTCACGCCGATCTCGTACTGCCAGTAGGCCAGCCAGTTCCCACACAGCATGTGGGTGCTGCGGGGCAGGTCATGCTTCAGGGTGTTCTCCTCGCTGGATGAGCTGGGAATGAATCCATCAGTGCCAGCACTGAGGCGGAGCAAGCCCAGACCCTCCCGCTGCGTGTCCACGGGCACCTGGATGCGGTTCCCCACCAGGACACTCCCAAAAGTGCCAGAGTGAGTGTCCTCCTGGGGGCTGGAGAACGCCTCAGCCCCTCGAGGGTCTTGCTCTGAGCCCACCACACTGGGTGTTTGTTCCAGGCCAACCACCTGCAGGTTCTGGGGGTTCACGTTCTCCAGGTGGAGGCTGGCCAGCTTCTCAACCAGCGAGTGGTTGGGCACAACCGTCCGGATAATGTCACCTGAGGAGACAGAGACAGCGTGGCTGCAAGGGAAGCAATGTCCCCATCATCATCATCATCCCCCTCCATACACAGGGATGGGGGCACAGCATCCCCCAAGTCAGCTACATCTGCTCCCAGCCAAGGCAGCCTGAAGTCCAGTGGGCTCCCAACCCAAGAATCAGCCCAAGCCATGCAGTAGAAGCTGTGGGTTTCCCCCAGCAGCTCTGTGAGCTGTGATTGCCCTGGAGTTCAGGCCCAGAGCACAGAACTCCCTCACAGAGCCCTGGAGCTGTTGGCCAAGGCGTACCCAGCAAGCAGGAGAAGGGGATGTAGGTGATGTAGGCCATCTCGGGGTTGAACACCTTCTGTAACTCCACCAGCACAGATGGATCCAGGGCCAGCAGCTTCCCATCCGAAAGGGGCACCTCCATCAGTGGCACCTCACAGCTGCTCAGTGACTCTGCTGTCAACCCCTGGACAAGAGAAACAAGGTCAGATAAACCCCAAGATCAAATGCTCTTACCACACAAACACAGCCAGGTATGCCCACCACATTCCCCCATCTGGGGAAGTGCAGGAGGACCTCTCCCACACCACTGACCTGGTCCTGCAGCTCCTGCAGCAGCGAGAATGCCCTGAAGAAGTTTCTCACTGTGTCACTCAGGTGCTGCTGCACCATCTCCTGCCCAATCCGCAGGCAGATCAAGGCAATGAGGCTGATTGTCTTCACACACAGGACAACACGGGCCTGGGCTCCACTGGGGAAACTGAAGAGGACATCCATGACCAGCTTGCCCTCCACATATCCCTTTTTTCCACCCTCTGCCTCATGCTTCCTGCCTTTTCTGCATTATCAAAATGCTTTCAGCAGTGTAAGAGTGCAAGGAGATGCACATCAGAGCATAAACAGTCCCCCAGCCATGGCTGCATTAAGGCCCCCCCAGGACCATTCCCAAATCCCTGATGTTGTGCCAATCCTGCAGCACTTACCCCACAGCTGGTGAGGTAAGGAAGCCCAGCACTGGGAGCAGCACCTCCTGACTGATCTTGGGGAGGATGTCCATGAGTGTGGTGTCAGAGAGACACACCACGATCTTCTGTGTCAGTGTCACAGCAGCCAGGAGCCCGGCCTCCTTCCGACTGTTCAGCCGGACCCCGCCCGAGCCACTGCCAGGGGCAACCTGTGAAAGGGACTCCTCAGTGCCAGGGCCACCACCTCCCCAGCAGCACACAGCAAAGGGGACCCCGGGGTCAGCTGAGCTCAGCCTGGAACCCTGCATGGCACAGGTTCTGGAAGAGGAACCTGAGCACCAAAGCTCAACAGCAAAGCATGTCCTGCACTCAAGGGATGAGTCAAAAAACTGACAGGCACCTATCAGCACAAGAGATGAGCCTGGAGAAAATGGGGAATGACACCCCTAAGCTCACAGATTTCCTCTGCAGAGTACAACATCCCCACAAATGGGAAGCTCAGCAGCAAGACCAACAACGCCCCGCTGGTCCAAACCACCCTGGACACCCCAGAACATCATTTGCCAGCACAGAGAGAGGGGAAATTCTTACATACACACAATTTAAAGCAAAAATCAGCATCTTCATCCCACAGTCTGCAGAGAAACAGTCCTTGCATGAATATCCAAGCACAAATTACAGACAAACCTGCTGGTGACTTCTAGAAATCCAGCTGCTGATAATTTCATGAGGCAGAACTGCACATCCTTTTTCTGCTGACAATGTACTGCTGCTGTTATGGCAGTGCCAAAGAGTTAATAACATCAGCAGCAACACTCAAATATTTCTTTCTAGATTGTCTTATTTCCTAACTCCTAGACAAATCAAACACCCAAGAAAAGAGAGCCAGTAACAAAACCCACAGACAATTCCCAGTTCCTGCTATATTTCTTGTACACCTGCCATCTTCCAGCTCATCACAGAGGCTCTTCCTCTCACAAAATAGCCACCCTGCCAAATCCTGCAAGAAGGATTGACTTTATCCTATTTGTGACCCGCAAGTTCCATTGTTCCAGTATCAGGTTGCCAAATGCTGTTTCACAGGGGTATTAATCCCCCCCGTGCCCCCAAGAAATGAGCTTAGGAAAGCAAAGCAGAACAGCTGGAGCTATGATTGCAACTGGGTGGAGAGATTTTTGCTGAAAAATGGGATTTTTTCCCCTGAAAAATCTCCCCTTCAACACTGGAAAAACTGACAATGCCTTTTTGTTTTCCTTAAATGAACAGCTGTGGCCTCTTTTCCTCTATGTTTAAATTATCAGACAGCTACTGAAGTTTTCCATTTAAATGAGAATCCATAACCAAAGTGTTTACAACCACTAAAGAGGGAGCAATATGAAAAATAAGCCTGTTTAAAACATTCAAAACCTTTTTCATTTTAATGAAAAATTAAGTTTTTCAACCAGCTGCATTATACATTTCCTTCTTGATATGAACCTCAAGCTGAAAAGTTGGTGAGCCTTGCCAGTGCCTTTTATTCAGTTGAAAACCCGTTGGTCTCCTCCCAGTTCACCCCTATCTACCCACACAGACCTCTGTGAACACTCACTCCAGCAATCTCACAGCAGCACAAGCTGCTCCTCCTGCCTGTTATCACAATCCCACCCTTGTGCCAGCTCTGTCTGGGCACAGAAAAGCAGGAGAAATGGTTTTTTCTCTGCTTTCACAAGGTCTGACAGGGAAAGAGGGGTATGGACACAGCCGTGTGCTTTGCTGGGAGCAGTCTGGAGCTTGTGGCAGGAGGTGAAAGTGCCTCTCCTGCCCTTCTCAGCCAACACAGCCAGAGCTGCTCAGCCCACACTGGCCCAGACAGAGCCCAGCCAAGCTCAGTTTTTATGCAGAAGGTTCCTGGTCAGGCTGGACTATTATTTTTATATCTCCACTTTGTGCCTGGACACAGCTCTTGCCCCAACAGAGAGGAGGAAATGGCAATACTGACCAGGTAGCTGATGTAGGGCAGGTACTGGTAGGTGAGGACAGGCTCTCCATACAAATATGCCACGTGCATGAGGCAGGACAGCACTGGCTTGGACACCTGATCTCCCAGCACGGGCCGCTTTTGGTAGATATTTCCTGTGCTCAGGGGACTGTTCTCATCGCTGCTCGGTACAAACTGCTGCCTGGTCGGGCCTGCCCAGAGAACAACACATCATGAGCTGAAGCAGCAGCCACACCCAAGGCACCAGCAGACAGGCTGGGGGCACAGCCCACCCTGGGGCCCAGGGAAGAGGCATTACCAACGTAGCAGGACGTGAGCAGCCGGAGCAGGTTCCTGGCGATGAAGCGGGACGTGACGGTCGGGCCCAGCTTGGCTGAGAGCCACCTCACCATCTTACAGGCTGTGTCTGCAAAACAACAGCAGTCACAAGGACACTGCCCAGCACGGCACTGATTAGCTATCAGCCCCTGCTGCCCCAACCCTGACTCTCAGAGCTACATGCAGTCCTGGCCTCTCACTCTGGTTTCATCACTGTCCCCAGGCTGGGAACACAAACACCCCCAAATCTGGACCCGCTTCTCCCAAGGCTCTGCCCAACAGCCTGGACACTGGCAGGGTCTTACCCAGCAGTATGGTCTGCTCTTTGTCATCAGAGTGATCTGGCAGCTCCTCTCCCTCCCCATCCTCTGGCTCGCTGCTGTCATCAGCCAGGGTGACATCCACAGAGGCCCCAGCAGCATCCACGACCACCGTCAGCTCTGCATCAACTGCAGCATCCTCATGCTCCTCTTCCTCATGCTCCTCTTCCTCCTCCTCCGAGTCCTCGCTCTGCTTCAGGTCCTGGCTGCTGTCCATCGACTTCAAGCTACTCTTGTCCTTCTGGGAGTCCCCATCTGCAGGTCTGTCCTCGCCCAGGGACACCTCGCTGGCGCTGCTCTTGTCACTCAGCCGGCCGAGGCTGAGCGATTCCTGCTCCTGGGGCTGCAGAGATTCCCCAACGTAGAGGCCACTCTGGAAGTCCTCACCCTCAGGCAGGTAGGCCTGGTCATGGAAGCTGACCCCAGAGGTGTAGTCCAGGAGGTCGAGTGCAGCAGAGCTGTGCTCCACATCCATCTTGATCTCCTCCCCAAACACACACGACACCGGGCTCTCCCCTCCGCTCTCATCGTCCTCAGCAGTGCCCAGGAGGGATTTGCTCTCCTCCCGGGAGCTCTCGATGCCCACGAGGATCTGCAGGATGTGGGGCAGCAGGTTCAGGAGGAAGGACTGCAGCCCCAGGCGCACGATCAGCTGGGCCACAAAGCAGTCTGTGTACAGGTAGAACCTGCCGTGCCGGGAGCAGGGGGTCTCGTAGGCGCCGATCAGGGGTTTCAGCAGGTATTTATTGGCATTCTTGGGCCCCAGGGATTTAGCTATGGGTTCAAAGAGGTACCATGCTGCGTAGACAGCGGTGTTTTCCTCAGACATCAGAGATAATATGAAAGGTAGAAGAATCTCCAGGCCCTCAGGAGTGATTTCAGAAAGGATTCCCTCCAGCTGCTGCCACAGCTGGAAAACAAGCTCCCGGCCTTGCCCTTCATCCTCGATCTTCTTTGCCTGATAGGTGAAAATGAACTTGTGCAGAGCTGGGAAATACGTGGGGAAGGGGACAATGGAGCTGAAGGGGCTGAGGAGCTGCGTGGGACAGGGTGGGGGGAGGCCCTGGAAGATGGGTTTGTACTCAAACAGCTGCACTGCGCCCTTGCCTGGCCTGCTCTTCAGCAGCTTCTCCACGGGCACGCTCAGCTGCAGCAGGACGTGCAGCACGTGCTGCAGCGGGGCCGGGATCTCCTTGGGGTGGTAGCGGCAGAGGTTCCGCACCATCAGGAACCGCTCCAGCAGGGATGCGTCGGGCTTCGAAGGACGAAGCCTCGGTGCAAATATAATCTCAGCCACCAGGATACCCAGGGCTTGCATGTCCCTCTGGAAAAGGTCTGAGAGACCCAAGGGTGGCTCTTCCCATGGCTGCTCCATCAGCTGCATCTCGCTGCTCAAGCCTTTAACCAAGAAGTTGTCCAATTTCTCCAGTTCCTCTAGGGCCTGGAGTGGATTGAAGCC
This sequence comes from Acrocephalus scirpaceus scirpaceus, assembly GCA_910950805.1. NCBI lineage: Eukaryota > Metazoa > Chordata > Aves > Passeriformes > Sylviidae > Acrocephalus > Acrocephalus scirpaceus. The sequence goes on along the minus strand of OU383791.1, from coordinate 6,713,254 downwards.
TTCAGGAAGAGTGATCTTCATGTCGAGCTGATCCACAGCCCCTGCCTTGCTCCGACGGAGCGGCCGGACCCCCGAGGATTTGCTGTCAGTGGCATAAGCAGGGAGGGTGGAGGGCTGTGCTGGAGGCACAGCAGCACAGGGCTGGTCAGGGGCTCTCCCAGGAGCAGAAATGGAATCCAGGGCTTCCGTGCCTTGCTCCAAATCATCCTCACCAGCGATGGGTTTCTCCCCAGACCAGGTGGTTTCACTGGGAGTAGCCTCCAGGACCAGCCCATTGACTGCATCTGTCACCTGGCCTTGGATGTCCTCCAAAACCACAGTCTCCCGGATGTTCTGGAGCAGAGGCCGGGCAATGGCTGGAGCTTCAGCAGGAGGGTAGGCAGGTCCCACCATGCGCCTGGGATGGGGCTGGTCAAAGAGCTGCACGACCCCGTAGGTCGTCAGGTGCGTGTGGTTGTCAACCAAGTGGAGGCAGACGTTCTTCTCCTTGACTGCATCCTTCCCCAGCAGCTTGTAGCCAAACGTCAGGTCAATCCAGTGGTGCAGGTCCTGGGAGACCTCCCGGCTCTCCAGCAGCATGCGGTGAACTTCGATGAACTCCTCGTAGGAGCTGCACCACGAGGGCACATCCAGGTCGGGCATGTCCGGGTGGATGGAGCGGAAGATGGAAGGGTCTGTGTAAAACTCTGGGATGCACTCGTCCGGTGTCCAGCTCTGCATGCGCTCCATGCTGGCTGGGTACTCATTGGGCTCCCACTGGGACCTCACATGGCAGCACAGCACTGCCTTGGGTGTCCTGCGGGCCGTGTACACGTAGTAGGTGATATCTGAGAGGACGTCTGAGATGTGATGGGGGACGTGGAGCTGCTCCCCACTCGATCCCCCCGCAACAAACGCCTGCTTGGTCATCTCGTAGGTGAAGTCCAGCTGCTTGTCCCCCTTGTTGAGACGGAACTTGGATTTCCTTAGGTCCCTGAACTTCCCGTTTTTGGTAGTGAAGTCCACCACCCACGGAAGAACCGGGTGGTAATTGGGGTCTCCCATTCTCCTCCCAGCCAAGCTGTTCAGGTGCATAAGGTAGTCGAAGTTGCTGACCTGCCCGTGCACCCACTGCAACACCATGTCTCGGAGGTCCTTCTGGCAGGCACTGCATGTCACCTCCTGCCTTTGCACACAGCTTTGCTCACTGTTTTGTTCCAGACCACCCTCCGGATTCTCTTTCTCCTCCCCGGGTCCCTCGTACCCTCTGAAGTTCACACGCAGCCGGCTGCACAACTTCTCATCCACAGCCACGTCCCGAAGGGAGAAATCTCCACAAGCCAGACCCGCCTGGTGACAAGCCTTCATGGCCTGCAGCACGTGGAAGAGGAGGAAGAGGATTTTGGCGTGGCTGTTGGTTAGCTTGGCCGGGCTGAAGGTCACAACGTCGTGCAGGCAGTACTGCACATAGGGGTAGATGATGTACAGCATGTCGGCCGACTCCAGCAGCGCCTCAGCCTGCAGCACGTTGGGGCACAAGGGCACCCCTTTGGCCACGCTCTCCTTGGCAGGGGACGTGCCAGGCACGTTCCTGCCCACCTGGAGCACGGGGCAGCCGTAGGCTCTGTGCAGGGCGGCCCTCAGCGCGTCCAGCGCCGGCACCGTGGGCGGCGCGTCCGGGCGCTGGTAGGGCCGCGCGTAGAGCGCGTGAGCCCGGCCCCACAGGTTGTGGTAGTTCTGGGTGGCCACGCTCTGCATGAAGCCGTGCAGGCTGTCCACGTTGCTGCTGCAGCGCTGCTCGGGGGGCTGTGCCCGCAGCGGGTACCTCAGCAGGGCTTTCCTCAGCCCGTGGATCTCCACCCGTGTCCAGCCCGCCGGGAGTTTCTGCACCGAGTGCTGCAGGAACGTCCTGAGCTCCACCTCGCTCAGCCCCTCGGGCCGCGGGCAGGCTGTGGGCAGCACCCGGCGCTCCTTGAGGCTCTGCAGCCATTTCAGCGGCACGAAGGCGGTGACGTGGGTCCTCTCCGGGGCCAGCTGCCGGCGGTCGATGTTCAGGTCCTTCTCCACGCTCCGCAGGAAGCTTTCCATGCTGGATTCTGCTGGGAGAAAGGTGGCCCAGACAGGCTGTGAGTGAGCAAAGAGGCACAGAACCACCCTGCCCGCCCCACCGAGCAGCAAGTCTCACTTCCCCATTGGCACTCGGGTTAAAAAAATCCTGGTTTGAGGGGCTTGGTCACTGTGCCTGTGTGTGGGGGGTGACAAGGGACCAGCCCAAGGTGGGTGATGTGGTGAGGCTTCCATAGCCCCTGGCAGGGGGACACAATGGGGATTTGCACATCCAAGTGCTGGGGAAGGGACATGATAGGACCTCTGCAGGTTTAGGGTTGGTGGGGGCACACACAATGCAACATCCAGAGCCTGGGAGTGGGATGTGATGGCATCTCTTCAGCCCCAAACTTTAGGGACACTCACAGCCCCAAGAACTGAAAAGGAACATGATGGGATGTGGAGGGGGACATCTACAGCCCCAAGACTGGCGGTGGGGACACAACGGCACCTCCTCAGCTGGAGGGGGTACACGATGGGATCTCTGCAGCATATCCCCCGTACTGGGGACACAAAGGAACCTCTGCAGTCCCCAGGGCCCCGGAGAGGAGCCACGGGAGCGACACAGAGGATGCTCACAGAACGGAGCACGGACCCAGCACCGAGCCACGGCCACGGCCGGCCAGGCGGCTCCGGCCCCTCTGGGCCCTCGCTACCGGCGCGGGAACGACAGAGCCGTGCTGAGCCCCGCGGCCCCGAGGGCCGGTCCGGGGAGCCCTCATCCCCCCGTGGGGTCCCTCACCGCCCCGGCGGCCCCGCGTTACCTGGCGGCGGCGGCTCAGCCGCGGCGGGCGGCGGCGGGGGCGGCCCCGGCCATGTTGGTCAGGTGACGGCGGTCACATGCGGCCGCCGCTCCGCCATGTGCGCCGGGGGGGCCGGGCCGCGCTCCCCGCCGGGCCCCCGCGGGGCCGGGCCCGGGCTCCCTCCAGCGGCCGCGGGGCGGGGGGGGCCGGGGCGGGCGCGGGGCCGGGGCTGCGCATGGGGGCGTGACGCGGCGGCGGGCGTGACGTCACCATGACGTCAGAGGCGCCCCGGGCTGTCAGCTGGAGCCGGGCGAGCCGCGCTGACGAGGCAGCCGGTCTTAAAGGGGTCCCCACCCGCCGCGGGCGGACCCCACCGGCGGCAGGTGAGTGCCCGGGGGAAGCCGGCGCGGAGCAGCGGGGCCAGTCCAGCCCCGCCGCCCCGGGACCCTGCCGCCTTTTGCCCCGCGAGGCACCGCACGCTACGGGAGTTGCCGGCCCCGGTGCTCATGAGCCGAACCGGGTCCTCCCACCGCCACCTGGGCCCTGTCGGGCCTCCGGGACCGGCGGGTGCGGCAGTACCCACGGGGCGCACGGTCACGACAGCCACGGGCGGCCGGACCGCGCGCGGCCCCTTTAAGGGCGCCGGGGGCTCCCGCCGGGCAGCGCCGCATGGCGCGGCGGCGCGTGGGAGTCACGTGGGTGGGACGTGGCGGCCGCCGATTGGCCTCCCGGCCCTGGCCCGCTGCAATCAGCTGTTACTGGGACGAAGGGCAGGAAACGGCCTTAAAGGGGCACCGCAGGTCAGACCCTGGCCCAGCGGGGCGGGAGCGGCAGCGCTGGGAGTGCCGGCGGGGCAGCGGTTGAGCCCTACTGTCGGGCCAAGCCTCGCCGCGCCTGCCCTGCGCTCTCCCCCGCCGGCACCCGCGGCGGGCGCGGCCCCTTTAAAGAAGTTGTCCAGTCATCGCGCGGCGCTGCCAAGTCATCGGGGTCAGCCGAGTTCTCGCGGCCACGCCCCCCGCGCCCGCCTATTGGTGCGCCCGGCGAGCGCTCACTTCTGATTGGTCGAGGACTTAGAGCAACTTCTCGGAATCGGGGCTGTGTCACCAGCCCCGGCACAGGGAGGCGCCGCCCGAGGGCGGGCGGAGGCGGCCGGGCCGTGTCCGCGGCAGCGCCACGCCCCGCCCGGGGCCCGCGGAAGGGTCGAGCCCCTTCGGAGCCGCCCTGCCCCCGCCGCCCCTTCACCCGCTTGAAAATGCCAACTCACAGCACGCGGGGCATGCCGGGAGCGCCGCGCCGCACTACAACTCCCGGCATGTCCCGCGGCTGGGTGGCCCCGACCGTTCCCAAGGCAACCGCCGCCCGGCCGGGAGGGTGCCAAGCTCTCCCCCGGCGGGGTGGGCGGGGCATAGCGCTCACCTCGCCTTCCCATTGGCTGAGCCGCGAGTCGCTCTTGGTCACCATTGGCTGGAGCGGGCGGCAATCGCGGAGCGGGGGCGGGAGCGGCGCGTGCCGGCGGTGCCGGCCGGCGATTGGCTCGGGGGCGTGGTCGGGGGCGTGGCCGGGGGGCGGCTGCGTCATGACTCCGCCAGCTGATCCGGGACGGAGCCGGCGCGCGGCGGGGGGGAGGCGGCGGCACCGGCACCGGGCACGGCCGGGGCGGCACCGGCGGGGCGGCGGCGCCGGCGCTGGGCCAAGTGGGGCCCAGCCGAGCCGCGCAGGTGGGTCTGCCGGTACCGCGCTGGGATGAGCGGTAAGGGTGGCCGAGCCCCGCGCGGCGCCCTCGGTTCTTCGGGGGTTGAGGGGCCCCACCGTGCCCCGTTGGGGAAGGTCACCTTTCCCCGGGGCACGGCGGCCATGGGGGCGCGGCACGGCGCGTCCTTCGGCGGGCTCCGCGGCGCCGCCTGGGCCAGGCGGCCTCGCCCCCGGTGTCGGTGGGGCGGGGAGGGGGGGTTGGGGCCGGGGCCCGTGCGCGGCTCCAGCGCCGGGAGGTCCCGGTGGGGCGGGCGGGGCTGCGGCCGGGGCCTCCCCGCGACGGGCGGTGGCCGCCCCGGGGGTGACCTTCACTCCGGGACCGGACTGGGCAGACTTTGACCCACGGCCGCTCCCCGCCGTGGGCACGGAGCGGAGCATCCCAGGCGGCGGAGGGCCGAGAAGACGGCGGGGTGTCCCGGGGGGAGTGCAGGGAGCGACTTTGCCGTGGAGCGGCGTGGGGGGAGCTGCCTCCGTTAGGGGGGAGGGGGGAGTTGGTTTTACCGAGAGGAGAGACACTGGGGGAGGGGGACGTGACCCGGTTATACCGGGAGAGGGGCACCAGTTGGGGGCACAGCGTTTTTTATTAGCGGGGTGGGCTCCCGCCGGGGCCCTTCCCAGAGCCGCTGGGGTCTGTCAGGGCAGAGAAGGGCTGGGTGGGAACCCCGTTACCGACAGGGCCCCCCCTCGTCGGCCCCCGGTGCTGGCGGGGCCCGCGGTGCCGGCGGGGCCGGTGGCTTCAGCGGCGGGTGCTGATTCACGGGCCGGCGGGGGTGGAGCAGGGCCGGGACCAGCTCGCTGGAATCCGGACCAGATGTACCCGGCACGCCAGGAATGCTCGGCATCCCCGCCGGGCCCCGCCGCCGCCGCTGCGCCCGGCCACCGGCCCCGCACCGAAAGCCCCGCAGCCCTCGCCGCAGCACCCACCGGGGTCCGGCCTCCCCCGCTGCCCGCCCAGGCCTGGGGCCAGCCGGGCTCCCCAGTGCCTTTGGGGTGTCGCTGGTGAGAGGATGCTGTGATGGCCCCCCGGGGATTTCCCATGTTTCCCGTTGCCATCTGTCCCCCACCATGCCCGGTTTCCCGGGGGGGTTCCCAAAACTCGATCCTCAGCAGCCGAAGCGTTGGGTGTTGTAGAAAAGGGATTTTTCCCGGGCCGAGGGGAAAGCAGTGGGGTCCCATACCAGCCCTGGGGTTGGCGTCCTTGCCCTCCAACAAAACGGCTCCGAAAGGGGCTGGGCTGCCCGAAATTCCCCCCGCCGGTGGCTTGGCAGCAGCCGCCTGACAAAGTGTCTTCCCCGTCAGGAAGTGGCTGGCTCCTGTCCAGGTGGGACCCTGCCAGCGCTGATGGATGCCCGAGGTGAGCCCTGGGAACGCCGCTGTAACCCCTACCTGCAGTGGCCTCCCTTCTGCGGCCACCGGGCCCTGCCGGAGCAGGTTGCCTTATCTCTTGTTTTCCAGCAGAAATGGCCTTGGATTTCCCTGCCTGTCGCTCGTGGTTTAGGGCTGGCTGCAGGTGCTGGAGCTCATGCACTGCCTGCCTTGGGAGCGGGGAGGGATGGGGAGAGTTGAGGTCGGAGCTGCCTCTGGGTTTCCTTCGATGGGGGGATGTCCCTGGGGAGAGGACAGAGCGATAGATCAGCGTTGGGATGAGGGAGAAAAGCTGCTGTGGGTGACAGCTCAGCTTGGCACAGTTCAATCCTGGCTCTGAAATGTGTATTCCCTTCCCAGGTGCTGCTGTGCCACCCTGCTCCTGGCTAACCAGCACCAGTTCTTCAGTGGCAAGCTTTATGTCCTTCTCCAGTAGCTAAAGCTGCCAGTTGAAGAACTGTTGAATGTAGCCACTCTCTTCTCGTCACTGGGACCTTGGATGCCAGCCAGAGCCGTGCCCTGAGCGACCCAGATGAGCCACTCTGCAGCGTCCTGTGGATTGGAGGGCTGAGGATGAGTCCGACCCGGATGAAGAAAGTCCCCTCAAAGCCTCCAGACAGAGCCTTGGCTGGAAGATTCCAGGCAGCCATGCCAGCAGGGCTGTCAAACTGTGTCCCCCCCTCAATGGGGGAGGAGTGAGAGAGGCGTTAAACCCCCAGGTGACTGGAGGAGACCGAGAGAGGCATTAAACGTTGTTTTGCTCAACTGTTCAGTTTTAGGAAGTTTGTTGCCTGTGGGTTGCCTGCATCATGTGGGAAGATGGTGGGGGCTGCAGACCCTGGGGGGGCAACAGCACCAGAGCTGTGCCCCCAACTGATGCCACTCTGGGGTCTGCCAGTGGAGGGTTGATCCTTCAGGTGCCTTGGGTTTGTCCTGATCCAAAGGTTGGGCGTAGCCCACAGGTCTGACCTGCTGCTGAGCTCAGGATGTGGATTAATCCTGCAACATTCCAGGCAGTGGGATGGAGCCTGGGGAGAGGGCTGGCTGCACACCCACGCTGCCCCGCTGCGGGCCGGGCGCGGTGGGGCCGGGCCACTGGGCCAGGGTGACTCAGGGCCGAGTCACGCACAGCTCTGGATGGCTGTTCCCGGAACCTCTGTCCCTGGGAGGCCACACAGCCCTGCTGGCCCCCAGCAGTGCCAGCATTCCAGGTATTTTGGAGCTAGCAGCACTCAGAGGGGCCATGGTGAAATTTTTGGGCTCTTCCACGGTCCGGGAATACATTGGTGGCTCATTGGTGAACAGAAGCAGAAGACTGCCCCAGAAGGAACTTGGAAGCTGCCCTCCAAGGCCCTGCCTTGCACTGAGTGAGAAGGGCCCAGCAAGGGCTCCAGGCAGCCTGTGCACCCCAGGCTTTCCCACAGGACTGCCGGGACCTCCAGCTCCCAGGCTGCCCTGGTGAATGGGAATCAGGGGAGTGTCCAGGCATTGCTGCTCAGGGCCTGCCAGAAAGAGCACAGCTCATCCCAGCTCCAAGGGCGGGCAGGGAGGAACAGCCCTGTGCTGAAATGTCTGCACAATCTCAACTTAATCTGCCTGCCCAGGCTGCAGCTGCCCAAGGCAGGGCTGCTCCCAAACTCTGGCACCCAGCAAAGCACAGAAAGTGGCCTGGTGTCCATTAAGTGCTAGAAGTAGAATAAATCTGTTGTCCTGAGGTCTTTCCTTCTTACATAAAGCTGCTGTGCTTGGTGTAGTTTTGCTGATGGTTACAAGAAGCTGAGTTTCTCCAGGGTGGTTGTCACCCAGAGGGAGTGGGACTGCTGAACGCCCTTGGATCAGTTCCTCCAGCTTGAGGCAGAGCCTGTCTCTTCCACCACAGCTGCCCTGCTGCAAGTCCATGCAAAACAGCTGGCACCTGCTCAGTGCCCAACACATCCTGGAGTGCATCGAGGGGCAGAAAGTTATGGTGAGGGGTGTGGAGGGTGCCTGAGGGCAGGGAGGAGCAGCTCCTGGGCCATGCTCCCCTTCTTCTGCAGCACAGATTGATCTGTTTGAGTGCTCCACGTGCCTCATAAATCTACACATTCCCTGTCACAAAGGAACAACCTGTGCTGCTGAAACCCAGCTCTTTTCTGGTTAAAATGTGGCTCTTTCAGAGCAGCGAGGTTTCCCTGAGCAGAACCACCAAACCCATGGGGTCAGGAAGTGCAAAACGTTGTATCTCAGGTCAAGTTCATGTGTGAGGTGCCAGAAGACAAATTTGGGTGTTTAACACAAAACCAGCACTGCAGTATCTCAGCTGCTGAGCAGAGGGCTCAGGCTCTGGCTGTCCTGCACTTCATATCAAACCAGAGGGGATTTGGGCTGTCAGTGAATGTCCCTGTGGGAACTTGCCCAGCTCCTGGGACTTACCCTTCCTCCTGCACAGCCCCATGTGACTGGTGAGTAAGTGCAAGGTTTCCTGTAGAAAGCACAGCCTTGCTCGCTGTTGCCTTGCAGAAATCTAGTAACTCTTTCCTCTAGCATCTGGCCACCTCCTCCAAGCATCCAGCATGCAGGGACGCAGCAGGAAAGGCTGGATCTGGGATTTCTCTGCCAGAGGCTGGCTGCTCGCTGCAGCAGCTAAAATATTTGAGACAGCAGTGACACTGCCAGCAGGTGCTGCTGGCTTAGAGGTCAGGTGGCATCCCTCTGTCCTTAGGGGCAGGGTATTCTGTGCAAGTTCCTGCACACAGCCCACCTCGTTCCCTGCTGGGAGAGCAGCTTGTCTCGGTCACAGCTCCCCTTGCTGGGAAAATGTGTTTTTGCAAAGGAGAAGGTCAGCGTGACCGGTGTGCTAAATGAGAGCTCCCTGCCAACAGGGAAGGGAACAGGAGGAGCTGGTGTATCTCTGGCTGGTGCATCTGTGCATATGTGGTGGCTGCTGCCAGCTCAGACCCTCAGCTGAGCCCCAGGCCATGGGAATCCTCTCATCCAGCACAGCAGCTCTGCTGAGCTTTTCCCAGCACAAGTGGGCAGCCAAGGGCTGTCTGCAAAAACAAAATCCAGGTGCTGGGTTCAGCTTTGCTGATGGTTTTATTGCTCCAGGGTGGGAGGATGTGGAGCTGCTAAAACTTGGTTGTGAGCCCCTCACTAGGGGCACACACCAAGCTTAGCTTTGTGCCAGCGAGGGGGTGTTGCTAATGTTGCCAATGTCACAGGCCCTGGAAACGAGAGGTAAGTTGGGGATTTGCATGACTCCTCTTGGTTTTGTGTCTCTCAGTGGGTTCTGCTAATATGGGGAACAGCACAAAGCCACCCACCAGCTCAGTCAGGATGTCACTTACTCTGCTTCTTCTTTGGAGATTTGTTTCCCCAAGTACAAAACTTCTGCAATCAGAGACACCATGGGGTCGCAGTTCAGGCTGGCAGCTGCAGTCACATGGCCTTCCCTGGAAGGGAAAGAGGAAGAATGTGGATCTTCTCAGGGTACATAACTCAGCACAGCAGCATCCCCGTGGCACAGTGGCCAGGGAGCAGCTGTATTTCAGAGGGCTCAGGGCAGGGTGGCTGGTGCTGCAGGATGCACAGGGACTCGTGGCAGATTGCCTGGCACTGCTGGGAGCTGGGCACTGAGCCTGGGAGCAGTGGGGCAGAGGGAGAGATGTGTCCCAGGCTCTCTGCCCAGCTGGTGTCATCATTTGAGTTCATTCTCTTCTCCTTCCCTGCTCTGCTTTGGTTTTCTCTGGTTCAGCACCCAGCAGCTGCCTTTAGTGCACAGCCAGGAGATGTGGAGCCTCTGTGGGATCTCTGCAGGCTGTAAGAGAGAGGACTGTACCCTGTTTCCAGGGCATTGAATTCACTCACCTGATGTAAAAGATCAGGAATTTCTGTTGCTCCAGGCTGCCCTTCACAACAGTGTCCGTGTATCCCTTCCCACAGCCTGTGAGAGAGAGCCTGCTCAGGGAGCCCTGGCACAGCAGCTGCCATCCCACCTCAGAGCCAGTGTGGGTAGGGACAGAGGGGACAGTGACTGGGACTGGGACAGGGCAGGGAAGCAGACATGAAGGCCCTGGACAAGCAGAACTGACTTTGAGCCTCTCCCTGGTTTAGAGAAGGAAGTTCTTCCTCTGTGACCTCTAAGCTGCCGGAGATCAGCAAAGAACAAGAGCTCTGGGTGACCTCTAGGCCCAGGGCTCAAACTCACCATGGCAGCCAGTCCAGAGCTCGAGCTGCTTCAGGTGAACTCTGCAACCACAGAGTGTTTACAAGCCCCAGACCCAGCTGGTGAGAAGAGCTTCTGTTCCCCTCCTTCTGCCCCTTCCTACCTGCATAACGGATGCTTTTCCCAAGCATCGTGGTCCAGAAATAAGGAACAGTGTGCAACTCCTTCCCTCTGTTCAGCATGTTTAAAGCAGCACAGTGACCTGTGATGAACCAACACAGAGAATGTTTCTCTTGCAGGTCCTTAAAAATTGTTCCTGCTGTCCCTTCTGTAGCATTCCCATCTCTAAGGGAGCTGGAAGGTGACGTGGCTGTCCCCTCACCATGGGCCTCTGCCACCTGTTGGTGGTGGATGCTGGACCTGTCCCCATCGAGCAGCGCCACCGGGAATGTGACCACATCCCCCGCAGCAAAGACATTCGGGATGTTGGTTTGCATGTGCTAATGGGACAAAAGGCAATTAGTGCAGGGATGAGAGGGAAGGGATGGGGTGTGGGCTGGGATACTCAGCTGGCACTCACCAGATTCACCAGGATGGCACCTTTGTCATCTCTGGCAATGGAGGTGCCCTTCAGAAACGTTGAGTTGGGGATTGACCCTGTGGGGAGAGGAGCAGGGATGAAATGCAGCAAAGCTCTGCAGGGACAGGGAGGAAATTTGGCCTCACAGTTCCTGTTCCTGCTTGGAGCAGAGCACTTGGAGCAGTGACCTGTGCTTGGGCTGGTGCTGAGCCACTGCAGGGGCAATAAAACCAGGGCCCAGGACACAGCACGCTCTGGTAATGCAGCAGGGACCTGTGGAACTCAGCAAGAGTGTAACCAGCTCCTTTCCTCCTGCCAAGTCTGTGCTCATGGGCTGCTGACTTTTCCAGGTGTTGTTTGGGGCCAAGAGGAAGGGCTGGATGATAACAGAGTGGGAAAGAAACTGCAGGGAATGGTGTCCTGGAAATGAATTGTGATGCCCTGGGCTTGCTGGATGTTCTGCCCATTCCCAAAGCTGCCTCCCTCTCCCAGCTGGGGTCTCTTACCTATTCCCACCACTACCACATCTGCAGGGAGCTTTTCTCCGTTGGCAAGAACAGCCTCTGTGACCTAGGAAAGAAGGAAGGATCATTAATAAAGAGTTAAAACCTCTGTCCTAATTCCCACAGCCTCCCTGCTGCTTTGCTCTTTGCTGTCCTTTTTCTTCCCCAGGTTTGGATCACCTTGTCCAACTAATGTGTGTTGCTGGGAATGTAAAAGAAATCATGCTGTTGTCCCTGGGATAGGAACATTTACTGGTGCCCTTTGAGCCCAGAGCTCGGTGAAAGGGAAGGGAGGGTCTAGACATGGGACAGGAAAGCCTGATGTAGGCACTGGGTTATATCTCAACTTGGGCTTTTTTCCCCTAAAATTAGCAGTTCAGGGGTCACAAAGGCATGACTGACCTTTCCATCCTTTCCTTTCAGCTCACAGAGTTCTGTTTTCATGTGGAACTTCACCCCTTTATTTTGCAGCATCTGAAAAGGACTGGTTTGAGTATTCATTAGGAAATTCCAGGCTATAAAAACAGCTGTACCCAGCCAAAACCCAGGCAGGCAGCTCTGCTGCTGCTCCAGGCTGCAGGGAGGTTCCATTTGTGTCCCTGGCTGGCACAGGCAGCCTGGAAGCCTGACTGACTTTTTACCACAGTCCTGGTCAGGACTGGTGTGTGAGGTGGGTTTGGGATGAAGAATTGATGTGTGGGGGGTGAAGATTGGGAGCAGCCGTGTGTGCAGAGCTCGTGGGTGAGCTGTGGGTGAGGACAGAGGCTGGGCATGCAGAGTTATGACTCAGCACAGGGGCGAGGTTTCCTGGGCTGATGTGGATCTCTGGGCTGCTTGGATATCATGTGTTCTCCATCCTAGAAATCAGCCCCAGGTTTTCCTAACCTTCATGGCGACACCTCCAACCTGAGGACCCAGGGCGTGCTGGAAAGGGAACTCCTCTCTTTCCACCACTGAGATGGTTGCAGCCTTGTCTGAGAGGAAAGCAGCCACCTCCATTCCTGCAAGGAAGAGGCATGCCCAAGGTAAGCCTGCTGCAAGCATCAACCTGCACCCTTGGAAACCTTCTCCCCTTCCAGGAGAACAAATCTGATATGCTGCCAGTGCTGAACTGCTTTGCTATGCATTTCTGGGCTGAGGTATTTAGCTCCCCTCGTTCTTTGTTCTCGTGCACACAGACCTGGATATTAGGAGATGCAAAGAATAGCTCCTGGTTATGTACAAAATAATTCCCTTTCTGTGCCTTAGCTTTCCCACTGCTTCTGGGGAATCCAGCTCCTCTGGAGGACAGTGACCTTTTCGTAAGGCACATTTCCCTCTATCCATGTGTAGAAATTGTTTATAGCTCTCAACGTTTCTGGCTATCAGAGGAAAGAATGAGTGTGTGCTGCGTAACACACACCCCCAGCAGCTCCAGGGAGGATCCCAGCCGGGTAGAAAAGGAACATCCCTTCCCTGAGGGCCTCCAGTTAATGTGCACACCCAATAGAAAGGGGTTTGAAGGCTCTCACTGATGGTTTGACACCCACTCCAGCCTGGTACCTATGAATGAAGCTCCTACAATCACTAGATTCTTCCCAGTTGCCAGCTTCAAGATCTTGCTGGACTCTTCCGGGGTTTGGAGTGTGCAAATGTTCTGCAGGTCTGCACCTGGGACTTTGAGGAAACCAGAGCTGAAAGAGAGAGAATCCAGATGCATTTCACAATATAAATTAAATAGAAAGCACAAGAAGGGAGCACAAACCTATGGCTGTGTCATTCCATTCTGCCCTTTCATATCATTTCCCACCTCCACCTTTACATCCCAGTGTTGTCCTGCCTAAAATCCTGCGTGTGGCCAACACTTTGTGCACTCACTGGCTGCCTGTTGCAATGAGCAGCTGGTGGTACTGCTGAGAGGAGCCATCCATGAAGCGAACCCTCTGCTTCTGGAAATCCACAGACACTGCCTGCAGCAGAGGAGGGGCACAGATCAGACAGGCACCTCCTCTGTCTTGCCTGTGTGCCTTGTTTCTGGGCACTCAGGTGGGATGAGGGGTGTTGAGGTTCTCTTCCCCTTCCCACAGGACCATCCATGGATGCACAGATCAGTGTTACACCCTCCCCATGGCAGGAACAGGATCACCCACTGAGGACTGAGCTCAGCTGCTCTGGTACCTCTTTCTCTAGCCAGAACTCTATGCCCTGAGCCTTGAGGAATTCAGGTTTCCTCAGGTAGACCTCCTCAGGTTTCAAGTTCATTTCCTGGAAACACAACAGAAATCTGAAATGAAGCACTTCTTAGAGGCAGCAATTCTCCTGACGTGTTTCCTGTGGAGTCAGTTTGTAAAAGAGGTGAATTTTCCATTAGTGAATCACAGCTGCCCACACTGCCCCATCCCCATCACCTTGTGCCCACCTCAGAAAAACCATCAAACTTTAATGGGGAGAACTCAATAAAAGGAGATTAAAACATCAGTTTATGACCCTGATCAAAGACTTCTGTGAGGAAAAAGATATTTTCCTGGAAATAACACCCCTATTCCCTTTGGACACCTCAGCACTGCTGCTTTGCTCACTCCATTGCTCCTGGCCCTGAGTGTGGCCCATGTCACACGTGGGCACAGTCCTGCCCTTGTCTCACACCAACCTTGCTCAGTTTGGACTTGTCATAGGGAACGTGTTTCTCACTGGTGGCCATGATGATCCTGCCAGTGAATCCCTCCTGGCGAAGAGTCTCTGCACACACCAGGGCAGCCACACCTACAGGAGATGCTCATCTCAGCCCTCTGACACCTCAGTGCGGAGGAGGAGGAGGAGCAGGTCAGTCCTCCCTGGAGAGGAGAGTGGCAGTTCCCAGAGTGTGTGGAGGGGGGCAGAGCTCAGATCCCTTCACTGACCTCCCCCCAGCAGCAGCATCGTGTTCCTGTTGAGGAGGCACCTCCTGCTTGTGTCCTTCACCCTCAGGCTGCTTTCCAGGTCCTGCAACAAAATGCAAAATGCTCGAGTCATACGCAGCCCAAGGTGCTGCCTGTGCTCAGTGACAGCAGGTAAGGTCAGTACCTTCTTTTTTGCTGTAATAAACACCTTTCCATCTTCCACTGTTACCTGAGGGAGGGAAAGGAGAGGTTTTTTAAGTGCTGTATCCATGAGGTTGTGGTAGGAGCTCTCCTGGGAGATCCTGGTCCAGTGTGCCATCTGTCTCTGACTCTGATCTTGGACGTCACACGATACTGAGGAGCTCATGAGCTTTTCTCCTCATCCTAAGAGCACTGAGGAAGAGCTGTAAATCCTCTTTTTCCTTCCAAAAGCACTTGTGCCGGCTCTGAGGAATACCAGGATCTATAGCATCACCTTTGATTGAAAGGAGCTTTAGGGCAGGGATTTACATAATCCCAAGAAATCATCCCAAGAATCAGCCTTGTGTTGAAGCTCTGAGTGACAGAGCTGTGGACAGGTCAGGGGACTTGTGAGAGAGAATGAATGTGAGAGGCACCCAGATGGGAGGACAAGAAGTCACCTTAAAGCAGGAGATACAGTCCAGAGCAGGGTATTCCTCAATGTCTCCAGTCCTGATGTTAAAGCAGGCCCCGTGCCAGGGGCAGCGCAGCCTCTCCCCTCTCAAGACCCCTGCAAGAGACCCCCTCCAGCTGAGGATTGAGAACCAACCTCCCCAAGGTGGTTTTTTTCCCCCTGCCCTGAGTCAGGGTTACCTTTGCTCAGCGGGGCACCGTAGTGGGGACATTTGCTGCCTAGAGCACTGAATTCCTTCCTGTTCCTCACCAGCAGCACTGGGTAGCCAGCCACCATCACCTCCAGGAGCCTGGGGGAGAGGTGCAGAGGTGGGCACAGAACCACCCAAACCCCCACCACAGCCCCCAGGCACTCACTGTCCATCCCCAACGTCATCCTCCCTGCAGACCTCCTCAGTGATGGTGTCATCGCTGTCCATGCTGGTGGCTGCTGGCAGCAGGTCAGTGTCAGGCACCCAAATTTCTGATGAAGGAGCAAAATAACCTTCAGCTGGTGGAAAACACTCCTTTTTTAACCTTATGTCCAAACCCAACACCCATTCCTCTGCCCTTTTCTCCTCTGAATTAACCCATGTCTCATTTCCAGCTCTGTCCCATCAAACTCATCTGCAGCACAGGGTGAGTGAGCAGATGTGGTTAATGGCTCTTGTAAACAAATACAATTATTTATTTGGGAGGTGCTGCTGCTGTAGCCCATGCCTCCCTCAAATTGGGTCTAAAGAGATGCTTCAGCCTCTCCAAAGCCTCTCCAACATTTATGCAGAGATGTTATTCATGGTAATTGCCGTGAAAGCAATAATCCATGCCCAAAATGCCTCCTGGGCTAAAAAACAGCCCACACCCTTGGTCCTCAGTGCTCTCCCTGACTTAGCAGTCATTGAGAGGCTGATTAGGAATCTCCCTCTCTGTTTTGGAGGGAAAGAAGCAAGAAATGGAGCAAGGGAAGGTCATTTGAGGCAGGTTTTGGTGTAGGGTGGTGACTTGCTCCTGCAAATCCTCCTTGCACCACTTCCCTAATCCCAGGTTCTTTAGGAAAAGCATCAATGAGTACTCACCTGGTCCTGCCAGGGGGGTTCAGGCACCTGTCCCCCAGGTCAGAGAGCCACCACTGCTTCTGTCTGTGACTTTCTCCTGTGAGGTGCCACCCTGGTGTCTCATCATAGGTGCTCTACCCACTGCCAGCCCACGGCTGGTGATGCTCTCCCAAGTTGCACAACGTTCCCATCCATCAGGAGATGGAGCTCCTGGAAGCAGGCGCCTGCCAGGGATTTTATCTGATTTCTGCAACTGGTCTGGGCCTAATTAAGGGCATTTTGCTGAGGTTTAGAGTTGCAAAAGAATTGAGGGCACACAGGAATTATGGCATAGGTGTGGTGTAAAGATACAGGGCAGCATGGGTAGTGTGACCAGAATCTCAAGGGGATTCAGTGACATCCCATGGTCCCCTCCCACTGCCCTTTTTCCTGACTGAAAGCACTCCAGCTCAACACAAGGTATATTTGCAGCACTTTGGAATGATATTGCTACTTTTTATATATTTCAACAACATTTAAAATTCTTTAATTTGATCTTTTGGTAGTATTTTTCTCCGTTGATTTTAAGGAATGTGAAGTTTTCAGCAGCTCTGTGTGTGCCTTCCACCCCAGCTCTGCTCATGGTTCAGTCACCAATGTCCAGGCACACGATCCATCATCCCCTGGCCCGTGAAGGATGGCATGGAGCAGGGTGCTGCTTGCTGAGCTATTTTTACAACAAAGTGGGAGTTGCAAAAAACCGGGAGTAACACCTACACTGTTTGTGTCTCCTCTTGTTCTTATCTCTATTTCACAGTCAATATGTTTCACAACTTAAAATATGCCTCAAAAATTAAGGAGGGAAAAGTTACCAACAGTGTGCTTCCATCATCTCCCTTGCAGAACAGCAGATCCACAGGGATCAGCTCCCTGCCAGCAGCACGTTCCCAAATCCAGCAGCAGGGGGGATAAAAATCCCCTGGTGGGTATGACCTGGAGAAGAAGGCACGTGCAGGATGCTGGATAAGTGCAGGCTGGATTATTTGAGGAGCTGTTCAATTCATGGGACCCTCCAAGCCATGAGCACCCTTTCCTTCAGAGCAGGATACCAGGACACTGCTGTGTCCAGACAATCCAGGCCCACAGGCTCTGCACACCCACCATGGGCACAGGAACGAGGAATTTTCTCACAGCACCAATGAGCAGCTTCTGGGCTCTGCCCTCCTGGCCAGGAGCCTGAATGTGAAACAATTTGGCTGCCAAACGTCCGTATTTAAACTCTCTGTAATTATTCCCCAGAAGCGCGTTCCCACGTGGAGGAGCAGCAGCCCTCTTGGAGTGTTCTCTGACTCAGCAGAAATCACTGGAAAACGTTTGCTCACAGATGGAAATCTGCAGTGAACAGCCAAAGGGGCAGGCACAGAGGTGTGCAGCTTTGGGATGAGGCAGGTGGAGCTTGATCCTGTGCAGAGACATTTGCACTCCAGGGCTGAGCTGCAGATTTGGCTGCTGGATGCAGCCGAGCACCCAGGAAAAGCTTTTGTAAAGTGCAAAGGAAAAGGCAAAACAAAATGCCTGACAAAAGGCAAAGATGATAGAATGGATATTTAAAAGGTGATAGACAAAGGACACAAAGTGGAAAAGGGCTTTGGATGTCAGAGAGAAGCAGGGGGTTGGCTGCAGGGATGTTTGTGTCAGGAACACACAGTATGCCCTCGAGGGACTGGGATGGGATTGGAGACAGATTTTCAGGAAGATGCTCTGTAAATTTCTTTTGGCCCTTTTTAGGTAAACCAGAGGTGGTTACTCAGAGGGTTTTAGATCTTTGCTTGCAGCACAAGTCAGGATGAAACATAGGAAGGAAGAGAGGAAAAGGAAGTGGTGCCCTCAACCACAGACAGAGCCCAGGTGGGCATCAGGCATCTCTGAGCAGATCTGCCACCCACACTGGTGCTGACTCACACGAGCTGCTGAGCTGACCTTGGATTTTATTAGATACCTTCACTTCTGCTGTGTCTCTCCAGTGCTGCTGGCCCTCCAGAAAACTCAACTTTAGAGGCAAGGATTTAAAGGGTGTACCTTTCCTGCCTTCAAATTCCCATCACTATCAGCTGGAGTAACACATTTTTCATGCCATGGCTGTGTGGATTCATTTTTTTCCCACCTTTTTCCCAGCTCAGGGCCCTTCCCTGCTCTACCAGACCCACTGATTTTAACAAGCAGCACCCACAGAGTCAAATCATAGGAAAACTGCTCAGCTGCAGGAAGAGGAAGCGAGGTGAAACCTGCAGCAGAGCTGACGTGATTAATGGGGCACTGCTCTCAGAACAGCTTGGTTTGTGATATTAATAACGAGAGAATTCAGGAGGGAACCTAACCTGTTCCAAGCTGTGGAGCCAGCAGCAGCAGGAGATGCAGTGGGGAAGCTCCTGTGCTTTTATTTGTAAAACAGGAGGAATTGAGTGGGCTCAGAGGGTGTCATGCTGAACTGGGTGAAGGGGCTGGGATGTGGTTCCACCTTGGAGGATTCGTTCTTAAATGTCTGAAATGCAAAAAAACCCCCATGTAGTCATAAATGCATCATGATATAATCATCAAGCACATACATATTCATCAAAATTACTTAAGCTTGAGACTGGTGAATTAAACAGAGAAAAAAATGTTTATCCCACAAGGGAAGAAGACAAGGAAAAGGAAATATTTAGCGGGAATGAATTTGCTTACAGGGTAAGAATAATTATATGTCATGTTTCACATTTTCTTCCTAAGCATTCATGTCTGGTGATGGTGAGAGATGGGATACAGGCCTGGCAGACAGCTGGCACCACTTCACAGTGAACACTGGGAAAGGAAAGAAGGAACCTGAAACCTTACCAATAATACCACATTAACAGTTCAGAAAGTCAAAACATTTGGGGCATGGCTGCTGAAAGCAGAGGAGACCTGCCCATGCTGCTGTGCTTGAAGGGGATTTGTCAGTGGAATTTTGTTTATCCCCTGGCATACCTGTGCAGATGGAGTGAGAAGACAGCACATCCTTTGTGCCACTGGTTCATGACAGCTGGTCCAGCCCAAGCCCTTGGGAAACAGCTGAGCCTGCAGCATCCTCAGGGACACTCTGCTGTCAACACAGGTTTCCCCAACAAGTCCCTTGTGCCAAGTCCTGAGGGGAAAAAAAATATCCTTCCAGTCCTGGGAAAAAAGGAAGAAGGCCAAAAGAAGAGCATCCAGATCAACCTGCCCCGGGGTCATTTATCATGTGGGCAAAGCAGGCTCTGCCTGGGTGGTTTGGGAACATTCCCACATGCCAGGCTGCAGGAGGCAGCTGCTGTGCCCAGTCTGCAACTGGTATCTGGCACCAGAACATGCTGGCTCTGTGAAGCTCCCGGGAGAGACATTGCATTCCAGGAATGATCTCAGGAAGGATGAGCAGCCTGGGCAGCAGAACACCTGCAGGGCTGGTCAAAACACTGTGGGGTGGGAGAAAAACCTTTCCCTCAGGAGTGGGAGCTTGCAGGCATGGGCAGGGTAAATGGGCAGGCTGTGGTGCAAGCACAGATTATTTCCTCTGCCAGGTGAGTTCAAGTCCTGAGGTCAGTGGTAAAGTGCTGCACATTTTGGCATTTCTTGCCTTAAATTCTGGAGCTGCTCACCACACTCACAGAGACTGAAATCCCTTTCTCCCATGTCCACAGCCAGTTCTACCTGGAGAATATCCAGCTTCCACATCAGAAAGGTGTTCCTGGCTGGAAGGGGTGGATGCTCAAGTTTGAATTGATTTCAGCTCTCTCCACAACTGCCTCTGCAATGCCTGGGCATGCTGTGCCATGCAGAACTTGCATTTTGCACAGTAGATCCTTTCATAAGTGTGAAGTTCCAGACTTCCTGAATGGAGATGTGGATATATAAAGCATTCCTACATCATCTGACTTCTTATGGCCTCAGCAGACAGAGTGGTGACACAGTTTAGAGAGGGATGGGGACAATAGCTAATTAAAGTTTGGAAGCCAAGCTGCTTGATTTGTTTTGAGCTCTTGGACTCCTCAGATTACTTCAGGTGTGAGCCAGGTCTGGCATTAGGTGAGCAGATGGGTTTTATGACTCCTTGGATGCAGAGAGGCAAATTAAGAGAGGGAAGCTTTGCAAAACTTGTGCCTGGCTCCCACATCTGTTGGCTCCAGCGAGTCCTCTGTGGCATTTGGGATCAGAGTAGGCTCCTCCTTCAGTAAGGGATGGTGGAAGTGCAAAAGCACACCCAAATCTCCCCCCCCAGGGGTAGTTGGGGAGCATCTGGTGGGGGCAGAGTTCAGTTGGCAGAATTCCTGCAGTGGATTATCACCAAACTGCCAGCTTTTTATTGTGGAAAATGGGTTCTATCTCTCAGATGTGCTGCAGAGAAATTCCAGCCTGGAAAAGGGAGACAAAAACGATTGTCTAAAATCTATTGAATAAAATTCTGTACCCTCGATTTACACTGCTGCTGCAAAGCCCCCACTATGGGATTAGCTGCGGTGGCATTATGGGATGGACCTGGGCACGTCCTTGCTGGTACCTGCAAGGACTCCCCTGCCCTGCTGGGAGCAGGCACCGACAGCCACCCGGCACCAGGCTGAGCTGCCTCCCCGCAGAAAATGAGGTCGTTTGGGGACAGTCGGAAAACTTCTGGAAATCTGGGTGAAAAAGGCAATATCTCCAAATAAGGTGGGAAGGAGGAATCCCATCGGGTCGGGCTCCCGGTTCTCCAGCGGGTGTGCAGGGACCTCTTGTGGCAGCTGCGCCCGAGAGCTCCGGTCCCTGCTCGCCCCTTCGGGTTCTTTTGGGACAAGCCCGGCCCCCGAGCCTGTGGCGTGTGGTTGAATATTTGGCCTGATCCGGTGTCAGGGGACTTGTTTGCAACTGGGCTTGGAATTCTCCAGTTCCAAAACCGCCCCCGGTTAATGCCATCGCTGCAGAGGAAGGAAGACAAGGAGAAAAGGCTGGAATCGCATTGTAAGAAACTATGGCTCAATGGAAGTCCTTGTAAAATTAAATAAAATCTGGGCTAAAATGCCCCAAAAAGCAGTTTATATGTAACTGTTGGTAGTGCTGTAGCAATGGGATCAAAGTCCTTGAACCAGAGGCTCAATTAATCACGGCTTAAATTCCTCCCATGCAGAAGTGGTAGGTAAAAGCTCTCCAGGCTCCAGAAACATTTTAACTATTCCTGTCCCCGAGCCCAGCTGAATGTTCATCTTTAGGATAAACACACCACAAGTGGAGGAGCCCCTGAGGAAACAGGGCTGGACTTGCAGACATTCCACGGTCTGGGATTTTCCCTGCAGGCAGGTGAAGGGCAGAGTTGTCACCAGGGAAAGGGACAGGCAAGATTTTTTGAGGCTAAAACACTGCAGATGACTTCTCATTCGGAAACCGGCTCTGTGCAATTTTATACTCAATTAATTGTTAAATGATTTTTCTCCTCAGTGCCCTGAGCAGCCCAGCACGTCTCCAAGGCATGTCTCTCTTTCCTGAGCACATCTTACGCTGAACAAAAATGTCTTTGCATTTGGTCTTCTCAGTAACAGATTAGCCTGTGTGATCCCTCCAGTCCTAATACACGAGATTATTTAAAATCCCCTGAGCACTCAGGGCTGCCTATTACTTCAGGCAGTGTCTCCTGGCCACGTAACTGTTATGAAAGTACATTGTCTTGCCTGGCTTTTAAGCAAATTTGTGCAGCATGAACAGATCTTTTTCTACCAGTTAGGACTATCATGGAAACACAGAATTGTTTAGGTTGGAAATGAGCCTCACAAATCTCCCAATTTGATTTAATCACTCAGCGTCCCTTCCATCAGTGTGTATTTGATGGTTTTGTGTCCATCACCCCAAAGCCAGGACAGCAACGAAGAGCTCAGGCTCCACACGCTTCTTGTTTCAGCGAAGAGGAAGTAGGAGATTTCATCCAAAATTAATACCTCAAAGGAGAGGTGGAGTTTGACATTAATCGGTGTGTACACGGTGACTCAGCCCGGCGGCAGAAGGGGAAGCGAGGGCTGCGCAGCAGCTTCTGCTGGAGACATCAAAAAGCAACAAGGGAGCGATCAAATTACGGGAAGCTGGAAAAGCAGCGTAGTTGTAGGGTAGAGCTAAAATTGTGGCTACGGGATTGTGAATTTCCACAACCTCCAGAGAGCAGAGCTGGGGTATCCCAGACATCGGGGAGCTCCTCTTGGGATCAGACATGGGACAGGGGGATGAGGGATAACAGTGCTGTGGGCAGAGCATTTTTAGGCAAAACAATCAGATCTTTTTCCCTGCTTGATGCGCGATCAGCCCCGGTGTTGTGGTCTGGGGGGTCCTGATCCGGGGGGAGCAGCGGCTTGGAGAGCTCCCGCCCAAGGAAACAACGACGGTGACGGGCATCGCCTGCCGGGGATGCTTTGGGGTGAAGGACCACCGGCCGCAGCACCTCATGGGAGAGGCGTTTGGTCACCCGGTGCCACCAAGGTGGAGGCAGAACCTCCAGGGAACGAGGGAAGTGCCCCCGGTTCCCGCACAGCGGCGGGACACGCGTTCCCCGCTCCGTGCCACGCTCTCAGCCGGCTCCGGGCTGGCGCCGCCTCTGCCGTGCGATGCCGGGAAAGGCGGATACATCCTCGGGGGCTCAATTCCCGTTCTCCCGCTCCCCGTGTCCCACGGCCCGACGGGAAGCGCTGCCCCTGCGTGTCCGCACCCCTGAGCGGGGGGATGCGGGAACTGCCAGCGCCAGCAGCGGGGCGGCCTCCGGCCCTTCCCCTCGGGAGTGATGCTCGCTGTGCCCCCGCCCGGGCCATGCGCATCGCGGCCGGGGCAGGGCGGTGCCGGCGGGGCGGTGCCCGTGCCCGGGGCGGTGCCGGTGCCCAGGGCGGGTCCCGGGGCTGGGCGAGGCGGAGCCCGTCGGGCAGCGAGGCCGGTCCCATGGGAGCCCGGCGGGCCGCTGGATGCCCATGGCTTTCAGCCCGGGGCTGCTGGTGGTGGCCGGGTCTTTCGCCGCTTTCCGCCTGCTGAACCGGGGGCTGGAGCGGCTCGTGCCGCCGCCGCCCTCGGCCCGGCGCAACCGCTGGAAGTGGCGCAACATCTGGACATCGCTGGCGCACAGCGTGCTCAGCGGCGGCGGGGCGCTGGCCGGGTGAGAGGCACCGCGGAGCCCCGCGGGAACACCGGGCTGCCGGGGGGGAACCGGGACACTGCGAGGGAATGGGGACGTCGAGGGACCCGACGGGAACCTGGGGCCAAGGGGGCACTGAGGGAAATGGGGGTGTTGGGGACCCTGGGGAGTGCGAGGACCTGCAGACTGGGGGGCACTGAGAGAGGGAGGAAGGAACAGGGAGGCACCAGGGGATGGGGAGACTCCAGGGAAAACAGGACGAGAGGGGTGGCTGTGGGTGGAGCAGGGCAACACGAGGTCTCCGGGGAGGGTCGGCAGCACCAGGTGGGTGCTGAGGACACCGGGAGGGAAATGGAGAACCGGAGGCACTGCCCGACACTCACAACCTCTCTCCCTGCAGGTTCTACCTCCACCCCGAGATGTCCAACGACCTGGTGGGCGCACACCCGCCCGGGGCGCACAGCCTGGTGGCCGTGTCTGTAGGTGAGGTGTGACTGTCCCCTGTTTGTCCCGCGGGGGGTCTTCGCGGGCTCGTCGGTGCCTGACACCAGCCCCTCGAGCCATGTCGCGATGTCTCAGGCACCTCAAACAATCGCCCTATTCTTGGCAAAGGACAGTGGCTCCTTTCTGTCCCACGGCAGCCGCAGCCAGGAGGTACTGGGCACCGGGCTGCGCTCCACCGTCCTCGGGGGGGAGCCGGGGCTTGGGGCATCCCAAAAGTGCCCACATGGGGTTGGTGGAGTTAGTTGGTGCCTCTTCCTGGACACACGTCCTACAGAGTGATTGCAACCACACCGATTTCCTTCTTTTGCTGTGTGTGACTCCCCACCCACACAGCTGTAGCCATCACTTCCCTGGCAGGGCTGCCCAGCCCAGTCAGGTGCAGAGCCCACTGAGGCAGGGGGGATTTGTTAGCACAGTCCTTCCTGACTCCCTTTTTGTTCATGGACTCCCCAATCCCAGGCTATTTCCTTGAAGACTTTGTGGACATGTTGTGCAATCAGAAACTTCATCAGTCCTGGGAGCTGCTCTTTCATCACTCTGTGGTGAGTGCACCAGCACAGGTACCACCAGGGAGGCTGGGGATGGGGGACATGAGTGGGGCTCCTGCTGTTGTTTGTGTGGGTGTTTGCTGCCTGATTTTATTTCCTGGGGAGAGGAGCCCAGACAGCAGGGCCTGCAGCTCCTCTTGGTCCTGCAGGACTCTGTACCCTTAGATGGTCTGCAGAAAGGCATCCAGAAATGGGGTAGGAAAAAACCATGGGTACACAGAGTATGGGGGCAGAGGGCTGGGCTGATCCACAACAGTGTCACTGACAGCAGTGACCCAGGTGTCCCCTCTGGCACAGGTGAGTAGCTCACCTCCTGTGGCTCTTGCCCTCTTGAGCACTGCCAGCAAGGGCTGCACACCTCCTCCATCCACCTCTTGCTCCCTGGGGCCCTTTCCTCCCACCTGGGGCTGGTGTGATGCAGGACCCCCACTCCAATGTTTTCTTGCTGTTCCCTGTGTGGGTTTCTCTCTGATCACCTCCGATGTCCAGGTGCCGGAGTGTTTTTCCCAACCAAAACAATTCTGTGGTGCTGAGGCTGTGGATGCTGCAGGGCAGGGGGGTGGCACAGCCCAGGGCTGAGCAGCAGAGATGCTGCAGGGTTCAGGGGAGGCTCAGGGGTGTGCAGGGCTTGGGGAGGGGGACAGGGACACTCACCTGGGCTGAGACTGGGTAGTCAGACCTGCTCTGTCAGTGAGCCCTGGGGCTCTGCTGGCTGCTGCTGGTGAGCCAAAAGTTCATCTCCACAATAGAGCTAATTCAAGCCAAGACAGTGACTTAACGAGCGGGGAGCAGATAATCTCATTACAGAGCCCATACAGAGAACAGCATTAATGGCATAAACCAAAGAAAGGACTGAGTGTGCTGAAGCGTGGGCAGGCAGAGCCTGTCCCCCTGCCTGGCAGGGAGGGTGTGGGGCAGGAATCCTGTCCCAAACAGTCTCTGCTGCAGCACCCAGCAGCCCCAGGGGGCTTGAGGGGGCTCTCTGATACACCAAAGCCACCTAATCCCTGCAGGGTGCCTGTTCTGGGAGAATCCCTGAGCCAGCAGAGGTTGTAGCCCTGGGCTACACTCTCTCTTCCTGTCCATTCACTGGGTGTGGGAAAACCTGCTGGGCCACAACGGGCTGCATTCCCCAGGCCTCAACAGCAGGGTGAGGTCAGGCTGCTTTGTCTCCTCAGCCAGCCTGGGGCCTAGAGAGTTGTTCCCTTCTCTTCCCACTGGAACAAAAAAACCCACTCAGGTTTCATGCAAGGTGAGGAGGTGCCCGAGGCTGCAGTGCTGCAGGGATGGCACTGCTGTGATGATCCTTTCCACCTCTGCTCCAGGCTGTGCCCAAGTGTGGAGGATTCCAGCTTACAGCTGCTGAGAGCAACCAGCCCCTGGGCTCAGTCTCTCTTCTCCCTCCTTCCCAGGTCATCATCTGCTTCGGTATTGCCGTGCTGCTCCACCAGTACGTCGGCTTTGCCCTGGTGGCTTTACTGGTGGAGATCAACTCCATCTTCCTCCACCTGCGGCAGATCCTGCTCATGGCCAACCTGGTGCACACCACCTGCTACCGCCTCAACAGCCTCATCAACCTGGGCACCTACGTGGTGTTCCGCATCGCCACGCTGGCCTGGATGAGCCGCTGGCTCTTCCTCAATCGCCAGAACGTGCCCCCGGCCACCTACGCCGTGGGCACGGTGGGCATGGCAATCATGACACCCATGAACGTCATCCTCTTCTACCGCCTGCTGCGGAGTGACTTCCTCAAATCCAGACGGGATGTGCAGCGGGAGAAGGAGGAATAGCTCCCTCCACTGTGAGGAGGGGCAGTTCCAAGTCCATGGAGCATGTGGAGGGTGAATGTGGCTGTTTCAGTACCTTGCAGGGAGGGCTGCACTAACAGAGCATCCAGGCTTTCCTTGTGGCTCAAGATCCTGGGCCCTGCACAGCTGAGGAGGTGCTCATGGACACTGTGGCTCTGCTCCCCAAACACTTTTGGATGATGTGGTTGGACATCTAAGTCCAGCTCTGATTGGGAGCTGCTCAGAGAAGCCTCGACAGCTCTCACAGCTCCCTGAGGCACCACTGAGATGAGAAGGGGGCAGAGCAGCTTTGTTTCCCCACTGCTCTTCCAGACATCCCGACACCACAGGGTGTTTCCAATCCCTTTGGTGCTGCAGCCCCCAGCGTCCCATCAGCCACGGGACACTGAGTTCTCTGTGGCATCTCCTATGAGAACACCACCAGCAAGACACGCCCCAAGGCTTTGCCTTTGAGGTGATGGTCACTAAAAACCAAACCCTGCACTGATAAACCCTCCCCAAGGAGATTGTCCCTGGCTGGGTGGCTGCTGCCCACTGTGGGGTGCAGGTTGGGGGCAGCCCCAGCTCTCCTGACATCTGGAGCTTTTTCCTTGTTGTTTTGTCCCCAGATAATTTAAGTGCCCATAAATGAGCGTGGGAGAGCACAAGTCTGGCAGGAGGATGCTGTGTGATGGTCACTTCCCACAGATGTGGGGTTTTCAGGCACCTTTTAGGATTCAGGCATCTGTTAGGAATGCCAAGTTGTGCTGCAGAGCCCGGTGTAACGCTCTCACCCGGCAGCAAAGGCTCTTACTAACACGAGCTTTTAATAAATGGCTGCAAATGAAGTGGCTTGAGGGGAAAGGATTGAGAGGGGACAAAAGGACTCAGCATCCCAGCCCACTCTGGGGGTGTCACTACTTAGCACAGTCCTTACCCTGTGTCTCCCTGCCATGGAGTGAAAATACACTGGCACACTCTACCTCTCTTGTTGGTTTTTTTTTTCCCTCACCCCTCTCCTTTCTGTGGAGCAAGATGAAGGTTTTTAAATGTCTTTCCACTCCACATTTCCTTTTCCTCACTGATTCTCACACTGGACTGTTCCAGCACTGTGTATATAACAGGATCATCCCACTTGATGTTACGTGAACCAGTCTGGAGAAATGCACTGGGTCAGTCACGTTTTCTTTGTGTGGCAAATAAGCTTTAGCACGAAATCTCTCACTTTGTTTGAAGAGCTTGGGGTCAGGCTGGAGCAAGGCACTGCTCAGAGAGGGTGGCACGTGTTTTGAGGAAGAAGACACATTCCTGCTGGGCAGGGAAAGACGAGTGATCCATGGGCAGTGTGAGGCTGGAGACAATGCGTGGCCAAAGCCGCTTACATTTCTATTTGTGGAGAGCAGGGAAGCTTCCAGGTGCTGGGCACAACTACTCCAGGTTTGGGTATGTCACCTCAAGCACTGTTGAGGTGCCTGTGTGCCCCTCACAGCTCCCAGCTGGAGCAGAACTGTCACCCAGGGCTTCCTCTTTGGCTTGACTCATGTACTCCAAATATTCCAGGAGCTGCTCCACTGATCCTTGCCCTTAGCACAGCCTCTGCATCTGTTAAAAACGCTGCCTCTGCTCTCCAGGCTCTGCCCACACCCGGGATGTTTCTCAAGGCCTGGATTGTGTTCCCACATTCCTGCTGTCACGTGGATGTCCTGTACCCCGGGCACGTGGGGTTGGGGGCCAGGGGAGCCTGGTTTGGGCGCCTCTTAATCCGCCGTGATTTTCCCACAGGGCTAAGGTGGGATAAGCAGTGGCTTTGCAGGTCACCGAGGTCAGATGTGGGGATGCCCTGTGCTTGTCCATCCCGATGGAAAGTGCCACAGCCTTGGCTTGAAGGGTTTTGGGAAGGACTCACCTCTCTATTCCCATTGTATAAATGGGAGTGTCTCCATCATGGAATAAATTGCTGGGGAGCAACACCCCAGCCTGCCACCCAATCACCCCCACTCCAGCCCCATCCAATATCCCTCCAGAACAAGTTTTCTCCCCATGGGAGCCCCTACCCTGGCAAAACCCTAAGGCAAGAGCCTGTCCGGCTGCTGAGTGGCCCTGACAACACATTGAACTCACCTACAGTGAGCTGGACCTCGCATTTTCATAGATGCTGAGGTTGGGGAGCACCTGTGTTCCTGGAGAGAGGCAGGAAGGGGGCAACGAGGTGGGTGGCTACTTGCTGGAGTATTAGGGGTCATAGTGTGGCCATGGGGACAGTGCTGGGGGTCAGGCATCACTGGGGTGCAGCATCCCCCAGCCTGCCTGGGGCACGGGGGCTGGCTGAGATGGGCTTAGCCCCACTGAGGGGATGTCCAGGCCCCTTGCGGGATGTCCCCGCGCTGCTCCACAGGGGACATCACGGGGATGTGTCCGGGATGCGTCCAAGATGCCCCCGTGAGGGCTCCCCCAGCCTCTACCACCCTTAGGGTGGGGAGGGGGGGGTGGTGCATGACCCGGCCGGGGCGCCCCCTACAGCAGAGAGGAGTGAGCTGCGCCAGGTGCTGTCCAATCAGAGGCGGAGCTGCGCTGTCACCACCGCCCCTCTCCGCCAATCGGAAGCAGCGGAGGGCGGGACCGGGGAAAGCGGGACACCACACCGGACGTGTGCTCCAGACACAACTTCCTCCCCTCTTCCGCCCTCAGTCCTGCCCTGCCCCACCCCGCACTCTGATAGGATATACTTGCCGTCTGTGAGATTTCCTGAAAGCTGATTGGATAGTCCGCGCTGCGGGTCCCGCCTACATCCGGGGCTCGCAGGCGCGGTAGCGGCGGCGCGGGGCCGCCATTGTGGTGGCGGAGCGCGGTGGTCGCGGCTGCCGGTGAGGGCCAGCGGCGAGCGGCGGATTCGGGGTGGGCCCGGGGCGAGCGGGAGTGACGGGGGAGCGACCAGCGGCGTCCTCGTCGTGGTCCCGTACCTCCCTCTGAGCTCCTCCCCACCCTCTCCGCAGGTGCGTCGCCATGGCCGCCGTGTTCCCGTACCGCGGCGGCTGCGCCCCGGTGCCCAACCCGCTGGCGCCGCTGCCCGACTACATGTCCGAGGAGAAGCTGCAGGAGAAAGGTGGGTACGGCCCCAGCACCTCAGATCCTCCGCGGGGGACAAGGCCTGACCCGCCGCCTCTGTGTCCCCGCAGCCCGCAAATGGCAGCAGCTGCAGGCCAAGCGCTATGCGGAGAAGAGAAAATTCGGCTTCGTGGACGCGCAGAAGGAGGACATGCCCCCCGAGCATGTCCGCAAAATCATCCGCGACCACGGCGACATGACCAATAGAAAGTTCCGGCACGACAAGCGCGTCTACCTGGGGTAAGGGGTGCCCGGTGTGTGACAGAGGGGGAGCTCAGGGCATCCGCCGCTGCTGCCTTGAGAGTTGTTGAAGGGAGAGATTCTTCTCCAAAGGGTTCTTCGTAGCACAGTGAGGATGCCCTGAGGTATCAGTGTAGAGGAGGATCAGCAAATGGAGGTGTTGCTTTGAATTTATGAGAAAAAACATTAGCCTGGCTAATGCATCATTGAAGGGAAAGCCCCTTCACCAAAGGGCTTTCAGTGTCGGTTGTGGCTCTGTCTATTGCTGTGAGGTATCAGTGTAAAAGAGCATCAGCAAAGGGAATTGTTGCTTTGAATTTATGAGAAAAAACATTACCCTGCATAACACAGCGTCTTAGAGGAAGTTGGGGAGAGTGTGAAATGGTTTTTGTAAGGTTGAAAAGCATCCTGAGTGCTTCTTTGCTGTTTGGATGTAGAGAGCTGTCTGTGCACATCGTGGTCTGCTGCAATAACTTACCATTGCCCATAAAAACTGCAGAAACCCAGTTAAAAACTTCAGGTTTTGTTTGCAACATTCTTGAAAGCCAAATCACTGAAAAACCTTTTGATAGTACAAAGGTAGTGTGGGAAATTAATGGATTTGCTTTTTGAACCAGTCAGATGAGCAGCTTGCAGGAGGGAAAACTGGGAGGTTGTTGGGCTTGTGGCAGGTGGTTGGCTGTCCCTGAGATCCACTCCAGCGTGGTTTCCCTTGGTTTGTGGTTGCAGGGCTCTGAAGTACATGCCCCATGCTGTGCTGAAGCTCCTGGAGAACATGCCCATGCCCTGGGAGCAGATCCGAGACGTTCCTGTCCTGTACCACATCACCGGCGCCATCTCCTTTGTCAACGAGATCCCCTGGGTCATCGAGCCTGTCTACATTGCCCAGTGGGGGTAGGTGCCTTCTGCTTCATCCAGGTGGGGCAAACCTTTTTGCATCCACCATAAAATCCCTCTGATTTTAACCTTCCCTTGATTTCCTGCAGCTCCATGTGGATTATGATGAGGAGGGAGAAGAGGGACAGGCGTCACTTCAAGAGGATGAGGTTCCCCCCGTTTGATGATGAAGAACCCCCTCTGGATTATGCTGATAACATCCTGGATGTGGAGCCCCTGGAGGCCATTCAGCTGGAGCTGGATCCAGAGGAGGATGCCCCTGTGCTGGACTGGTTCTATGACCACCAACCTCTGAAGGACAACAGGAAGTACGTGGCTGTGGTAGCACAATTCACAGGGAGTGGGGAGAAAACCAAACAATGCATGAATTACCTGTGCAGAGCAGTAATTAACCTTTGTGTGATGGTGGTGGGGAGAGAAAAACTTTCCCTCAAGGGTAGGAGGGAAAACCTGAGTGCTGGAAAGCTGCATCTTGTGCTTGCAGGTTGCTCAGAGAAGCTGTAGCTGCCCCCTCCCTGGAAGTGATCAAAGCCAGGTTGGATGGGGCTCTGAGCAGCCTGGGATAGTAGAAATGGAAGGGTTGGAACAAGATGAGCTTTAAGGTTCCTTTCAACCCAAACCATTCTGGGATTCTATGATTCAGCATCCAGCAAGGTCCCTCTATCCAGGAGGCCTGTTACCCACTTACCTGCTAAAACTGATGGATCTGACCATGCTGTCAAGCTGGCAGCCTGCATTGTCCAGCTGGAATTTAAAACTGATTATTTGCTAAGGATGCACAGGTGTTCTGTGTCAGTTTGGGCACAGAGGAGGAGAGGAACTGGAGCAGCCAGCGTTTTCTAAGTAGGAGGAGTCCAGAGTGGTCTTTAACAGTGCTGCAGCCTTTCCTTCAGCCTAGAGACACCCACGTGTTACCTGTCCTTGCTGAACGATGGGTGGCAAGAGGTGTTTGGTTATTGTGGTGCTTTGTTTGTGCTGTGGTTGTATCTGGAGTGTCCATGCTCTGCTTTCCAGGTATGTGAATGGCTCCACGTACCAGCGCTGGCAGTTCACCCTGCCCATGATGTCCACCCTGTACCGCCTGGCCAACCAGCTGCTCACTGACCTGGTAGATGACAACTACTTCTATCTGTTTGATCTGAAAGCGTTCTTCACCTCCAAGGCACTGAACATGGCCATTCCTGGAGGTCCCAAGTTTGAGCCCCTCGTCAGAGACATCAATCTTCAGTAAGTGTTGGGTTTTAGGACTGAGATAGATGGTTATCTGCCAGATGCTGTCTGGTAGCATGTTTTCAGTCACAGATGTTTGTCTCTCTCATCCTGAATGCCTGCATAATAATTTCTTGTCTCATTTTAAGGGATGAAGATTGGAATGAATTTAATGACATCAACAAAATCATCATCAGGCAGCCCATCAGGACAGAGTACAAAATTGCTTTCCCATACCTGTACAACAACCTGCCACACCACGTCCACCTCACCTGGTATGTGCAGCAGCCTCCAGAGCCAAGAGAGGAGGGAAAGGCTGTCAGAAGCTCTAATGCATTTTTTTTGTTGCAGGTATCATACTCCAAACGTTGTTTTCATTAAAACAGAAGATCCTGACCTCCCAGCTTTTTACTTTGATCCTCTGATCAACCCCATTTCACACAGACATTCTGTCAAGGTGAGTCAGTGGGTTTTCTGTAAAAAAATAAAGAGATAAATCCTCTGTGTGGAAGTAGGGGGCTTTAGTACCTTGCTTCTAATAGCAGCACACAAACATAGATGTTTCAAGAGAAGACACCAGCCCTTTGACAAAAAAAAGCCAGAATTTTAGTCTTCTTCTACTTCTGGAGTTGCACAAAGTTGTTTCCTTTGGTTTCTGTAGAACAAAGCCCAATTTCTAATTAATAGAGTCTTATGACAGATTATTTATCTTTCTGGTTGTCCTTGGTGTATTCATGGAGGTGACATCTCCCTGAGGTTACCTCCATAACACCGAACTCAGGGTCTGGTAGCCACAGTTTGCCTTGTTGAGTGCTTTTTGCTTCTCTCATGCCCAGTACAGCCACACTTCTTCCATGAGAGCAAAGAGGTGCTTTTTTTAACTTTCTTAACTCAGAAACTGAGCTGAAGCAACCAGGAAACACCTTGTGTGGTGCTTCTGTATTTCAGAGCCAGGAGCCACTGCCTGATGACGATGAAGAGTTTGAGTTGCCAGAGTTTGTGGAGCCTTTCCTGAAGGATACCCCTCTCTACACTGATAACACAGCCAATGGCATTGCCTTGCTGTGGGCCCCACGACCCTTCAATCTGAGGTCTGGCAGGACCCGGAGAGCTCTTGACATCCCACTGGTCAAGAACTGGTGAGTTCTGTTCTGGGGGAAGGCTGATGTAGTGATCATGACATTATTACATTGTTATAATGAAAATGAAATACATTATGGTGACTGGTTTCTAGAGATTTTAGGAGAATTTCTGGAGGCTTCCCTCTAGGGAATGTGAGTTAGCTGAAGCTGTGGAGTGTGATTTATCCACAGGTACCGTGAGCACTGCCCAGCAGGACAGCCAGTCAAGGTGAGAGTCTCCTACCAGAAGCTGCTGAAATACTATGTCCTGAATGCACTCAAACACAGACCTCCCAAGGCCCAGAAGAAGAGGTGAGTGGGCTCTGTTCAGTGGGGAGCTGCTGATCTCTGTAGGGGATGGAGCTGATTGTGGTCTCTGCTCTCTCCAGGTACCTGTTCCGCTCCTTCAAGGCTACCAAATTTTTCCAGTCGACCAAGCTGGACTGGGTGGAAGTTGGCCTGCAAGTGTGTCGCCAGGGCTACAACATGCTGAACTTGCTGATCCACAGAAAGAACCTGAATTACCTTCACTTGGATTACAACTTCAACTTGAAACCTGTGAAGACCCTCACCACAAAGGTATCAGTCCATGTGCTGTTGTAAGCAAGAGTGGAGTTTACATGAAGGTCATTGTGTAGCCAGTGAGGAAATCGAGGCCACAGTGCTTCATCTGCTCAGTTATTGACCAAATTGGAGTTGTTTCACTCTTCTCTGACATTGTTACATAAATTCTGAATATTTTGTCTTATCCAGGAAAGAAAAAAATCCCGTTTTGGGAACGCTTTCCATCTGTGCCGAGAGGTCCTGCGGCTGACTAAGCTGGTGGTGGACAGCCACGTCCAGTACAGACTGGGAAATGTGGATGCGTTTCAGGTAAGCTTTTTGGTTTTATTTTTTAAATGTGGTGAGAAGAATTGAGAGGAGAATTGGAATATTTTATATGGGAAGTAGCTTCTGTGGGACCCACAAAGTGGCTGAATGTTGTAGTCTTACAAGAAGAAGAAAATGAAAATAAGCAGCATTGTTTGAAATTTTGCTTTTATATTAGTTTATAAGAATTGATCATTGTCTGAGGCAGCATTAGGAGCTTTGTATGGCCTGATACACTTTGTCCAATAAACCTGGCTGCTGGAGGTGATGTCTGAGGTGTTGATTGTTATCCCTGACTGTGTTCCATGTCTCAGCTGGCAGATGGCCTGCAGTACATCTTTGCCCACGTGGGTCAGCTCACGGGGATGTACCGGTACAAATACAAACTGATGAGGCAAATTCGAATGTGCAAGGACCTGAAACATCTCATCTACTACAGGTTTAACACAGTAAGTTCCACCTTTCCACGTGATACTGACCCCATGTAAACTGAGGAACAAGGGAGGGATTCTGGAATGTCAATAAATTACCTGCTCTTACCAGGTCTCTGTTCTTCCAGGGGCCTGTGGGCAAAGGTCCTGGCTGTGGTTTCTGGGCTCCAGGCTGGAGAGTGTGGCTGTTCTTCATGAGGGGCATCACCCCACTGCTGGAACGCTGGCTGGGGAATCTGCTGGCCAGGCAGTTTGAAGGTCAGCACCCTGTAAATCCTGCACATGGGAGGAGTGTGTGGTAAAGATTAATAATGTTTGCTTGCCAGCCAGTTTTCTGTTCGCACTGGTGGTTGTTATCCATGCTCCATTGAGCAGTTTAGAGCTCTTTCAAGATCTGTGCCCCCAGAACAGATTCTAAATGGAAGTGGGATTTCCTGCTCCATAGCCACTTAATCATCTACTCCAGACTCCTGGCAGTGTAGTTTCTCCAGACATCCTGCACCTCCATGCACTCCTGAATCAGGAAGGAGAGTCACTGCCTGGTGGTGTCAGAATTCCTGAAGGGCTTTCCTTTTTCCAGGCCGTCACTCCAAGGGTGTTGCAAAGACTGTCACCAAGCAGCGTGTGGAGTCTCACTTTGACCTGGAGCTCAGGGCAGCTGTCATGCACGACATCCTGGACATGATGCCAGAAGGGATCAAGCAGAACAAAGCCAGAACCATCCTGCAGCACCTGAGTGAGGCCTGGCGGTGCTGGAAGGCAAATATTCCCTGGAAGGTAAATCTCTCACTTGGCCTTTGGGTTCAGTTCTAGCATCACCCAAGGGGAGCTGCTCTTGGAAGGCTCCCACTCCTGCTTCCCTCAAGCTCCTGTCTCTCCCCAGGTGCCAGGGCTGCCAACTCCTATTGAGAACATGATCCTGAGGTACGTGAAGGCCAAAGCTGACTGGTGGACAAACACAGCTCACTACAACCGCGAGCGGATCCGCCGCGGAGCCACCGTCGACAAAACCGTCTGCAAGAAGAACCTGGGCAGGCTGACCAGACTGTACCTGAAAGCTGAGCAGGAACGGCAGCATAATTATCTGAAGGTACTTCTGTCCTCCCTGAAATTGCCTAGATTTGTGCTGTTTTCATAGGGAAGCTTTCACTGATTAATTCTGTTGGTGTGGTTCTGCAGGATGGGCCTTACATCACTGCAGAAGAGGCTGTTGCTGTGTACACAACCACAGTGCACTGGCTGGAGAGCAGGAGGTTCTCCCCCATTCCCTTCCCCCCACTGTCCTACAAGCATGACACTAAGTTGCTGATCTTAGCCCTGGAGAGGCTGAAGGAAGCTTACAGGTAAGCAGTGGGAAATGATCTTCAGGGGCTCTGGGAAAGGCTTCTGTTTTGTTTCTATTCCTGTGATGAAGTATGGTGTAAAATTTACCCTGGTGACTGGTAAAGCTGTTGGTTTTGGTAGTGTGAATTTATCTGGGAGTTCTCATTGACCGTCACTTGGGCAAAACCACCACCGTGCTTGTAAGTTTGGAGGTGTGGATTGTGAGGATTTATGGGTTTAACATTATCATTCATCAGTTTAATGCAGTGGCTATTAGGCTGTTCATGTGCAGGTGCTGAGCTGTTCTCTCTTGTTTTCAGTGTGAAATCACGCCTGAATCAGTCACAGAGAGAGGAGCTGGGCTTGATTGAGCAGGCTTATGATAATCCCCACGAAGCTCTGTCCAGAATCAAGCGACATCTGTTGACTCAGAGAGCCTTCAAGGAGGTGTGTGAAAGCCCAGCCATGTTATGCTGCATCCAGAAGCTGAATGGCACAAAAACCTTGTGTTTTTTCTCAACTACCAGCCTCAGTTTTTCCCCCTCTTTTGTTTTTTAAGGTGGGAATTGAGTTCATGGATCTCTACAGCCACTTGGTCCCTGTTTATGATGTTGAGCCCCTGGAGAAGATCACAGATGCTTATCTGGATCAGTACTTGTGGTATGAGGCCGATAAGAGAAGACTCTTCCCTCCTTGGATCAAACCTGCTGACACTGAGCCACCCCCTCTGCTGGTGTACAAGTGGTGCCAAGGTCAGTAGGCTCGTGGATTCCATGCAGAAATGATTTTTCATATGGGGGAACTTGTGTCCTATGAGTCCCCTTAGGAGTTGAATTTTGGTTTTGCAATTTGCAGTCAATAATTAAAGTCAGAGATGTATTTTGTAGGTTGATACACGTGTATATACTGGAGGAGGACAACTTGCACAGCATTTATGGTTGATTACATAGTTTTCCTCCCATTTCTGGATAGACTGGAAGATCCGGAGTCTGAAAAATCAGGCATTGCAGGACTTACATTGAGTTCCTGTGCACAGTGGCTGCTCCTGTGCTCGGATGTGTCAGATAACACAACATTGTTTGTTCCCTCAGGCATTAACAACCTGCAGGATGTTTGGGAAACAAGTGAAGGGGAGTGCAACGTGATGCTGGAATCTCGGTTTGAGAAGATGTATGAGAAGATTGACCTGACCTTGCTCAA
Source organism: Acrocephalus scirpaceus scirpaceus (assembly GCA_910950805.1). Lineage (NCBI taxonomy): Eukaryota > Metazoa > Chordata > Aves > Passeriformes > Sylviidae > Acrocephalus > Acrocephalus scirpaceus. The sequence goes on along the minus strand of OU383791.1, from coordinate 6,677,193 downwards.
CAGGCTGCTGCGTCTCATTGTTGATCACAACATTGCTGACTACATGACAGCCAAGAACAACGTGGTGATCAACTACAAGGTGATGGTTGTTGTCAGGAAAAGGGGTTTGTGGTAAAAGGAACCCACGAGGGAGAAGGTTTTGGACCTGTGGCAAAGAATGAATGCAAGACTTGCCAAAGAAAAGTGATGAGGGAGTAAAAAAAATATTCTGGGTCCTGCTGAGGAAGAGCTGCTCAGGTGAAAGGGTTCTGATGTGTTGGGATGTGTTTTCTCACAATTCCCCTTTGTCTCCTCAGGACATGAATCACACAAACTCCTACGGGATTATCCGTGGGCTGCAGTTTGCTTCCTTCATTGTCCAGTACTATGGGCTTGTGATGGACCTGCTGGTGCTGGGCCTGCACCGGGCCAGTGAGATGGCTGGGCCTCCCCAGATGCCAAATGACTTCCTCAGCTTCCAGGACATTGCCACGGAGGTGGCCCATCCCATTCGCCTCTTCTGCAGATACATTGACAGGATTCACATCTTCTTCAGGTGAGATCTCTGGGGCTCTGCTTTCCTCAGGTGAACACAAAAGAAAGGGAGAATTAGTGTGCTCCTGCTTTTGTTCCCTTTGCTGTTGAAGATCAGGAATATTTCAATTGACAGACTTCCCTGGTTAACTGGATGCCCACATGCCTCCTCTTGCTTTCTCAGCTTGCTTTTCTGCAGCTTCACTGGACCAATAAAAACAACAATGTCAAGAAACACAGATGACCAATAGAAATACAAAAATGCTCAATTGTTAGGGATTTGGTAAATTAGAGACTGATAAAATAAGCCTTTTTTATCTCTTCATGGAAAGATAACCCAAACCCTGAGTTGCTCCATGCTAATGAAATCCCCCCCATTCATTGGGAGGACACAGAAATGGGACAGTTACATTCAAACAGGCTGACAAACAACTTTTCCTAATTAAATCCTTACCTTTCTGGCCAGACTGGTGTTGATAAGTTGACCATGTAAGTCCAGATCATTTTCTGTGCATTTCCAGGTTTACAGCTGATGAGGCAAGAGACCTGATCCAGCGGTACCTGACAGAGCACCCAGACCCCAACAACGAGAACATTGTGGGCTACAACAACAAGAAGTGCTGGCCCCGGGACGCTCGGATGCGCCTCATGAAGCACGACGTGAACCTGTAAGTGTGGGTTTGTTATCTTCTTCTGTTAGAGCTTCCAGGGTTCCAACATGTAACTGCTGCAGCTGGGAAAGAAGTGGTAGCAAAAAGGGGAAAATCAGTAAGTAAATGCTGGAGACTGATAGGTGCTCAGAATGAGGAGTGAGGGGTCTCTGCCGAAATCCTGAAAAGTTAGGGAAGCTCTGTGAACTTGCCCAGTTATTATTTGGGCAAATTATGAGGTGTCACTGTGCACATTGTGTTTTCCAGTGGCCATGCTGTGTTCTGGCCCTGAGCTTCCAGGGTTCCAACAGGTAAGTGCTGCAGCTGGGAAAGAAGTGGTAGGAAAAAGGGGAAAATCAGTGATAAGTAACTCTTGGAGACTGATAGGTGCTCAGGATGAGATGTGAGGACTGAAGGGTCTCTGCTGAAATCCTGAAAAATTAGGGAAGCTCTGTGAACTTGCCTGGTTGTTATTTGGGCAAATTAAGACGTGTCACTGTGCACTTTGTGTTTTCCAGTGGCCGTGCTGTGTTCTGGGATATCAAGAACCGTTTGCCCCGCTCGGTGACCACGGTGCAGTGGGAGAACAGCTTCGTGTCTGTGTACAGCAAGGACAACCCCAACCTGCTGTTCAACATGTGCGGCTTCGAGTGCCGCATCCTGCCCAAGTGCCGCACCAGCTACGAGGAGTTCACCCACAAGGATGGGGTCTGGAACCTGCAGAATGAGGTGGGCTGGGAGAGCAATCCCTGGGTGGGATTTCCATCTCTTGGAGAGTGATACATTCTTACCTGAGGCCAGAGTGTTTTGAGCCCCATGCAGGTGTATCAAGATCTGAGACATTTCCCAGAGATGGCTTAGAATAATTGAGAGACAGCTGATCAGGTGTGTTGTAAAAAGGAAAAGGTTTTTATAAAAGCAGAAAATAACAAACTATACAAAACAAAACAGAAGCCAGGCACAGTGCAGAGAAACCTCCAGCACCTGCTAAGACACCCCAAAAAGCACCAAGGGGATCAAGGAGGTATAATTTGGCTTGCTGCCCAATAGAAACAGCCACAGGTTTTGAGAAACATCCCAAAGACCCAATAGGTGCCCCTGTGCTGGCATTAAGCCAACCATGGTAAGAAGGGCATGGAAGATTCTAGTTTTTTTTCCTTAAAAGTCTTGAGGTGAAACTGTAACTCTTTCCCTTGTTTGGAAACGTCCACTTGGGTGTGAGGATGCACTGCCACAGGAGAGGGGCTCCCAGGAGGGAACTGATGGGTCTGTGCTCCCCAGGTCACCAAGGAGCGCACGGCTCAGTGCTTCCTGCGTGTGGATGATGAGTCTATGCAGAGGTTTCACAACAGAGTGAGGCAGATCCTCATGGCCTCTGGCTCCACAACCTTCACTAAGGTAAGGGGAGAGGGAGATCTATGACAGCTTTCTGCAGATTCTTGGGGAATGAGCCAGGAGCTGATCCTTTCCTTTCCTTTCCTTTCTAGATTGTCAATAAATGGAACACAGCTCTGATTGGCTTGATGACTTATTTCCGGGAAGCTGTTGTAAATACTCAGGAGCTGCTTGATTTGCTGGTGAAGTGTGAGAATAAAATCCAGACTCGGATCAAGATTGGCCTGAATTCCAAAATGCCCAGCCGTTTTCCTCCTGTGGTGTTCTACACCCCTAAGGAACTGGGGGGCCTGGGCATGCTCTCCATGGGCCACGTTCTCATCCCTCAGTCTGACCTGAGGTGAGTTGTGCTGTTCTAATTCCTGCATGATTTGAGTGTTCTCTTAGATGCTCTTTCCCCTAAAAATATTCCAAGAGTGCTCAACCATGCCATGGTACAGAGCTGTGTTGCCTTTACAGCAGCTCATGGCAGTGATCAGGAAGCCTCAGTTCCTCCTACCTCATTATTTTCTCTTCACTCCAGGTGGTCCAAGCAGACAGATGTTGGCATCACTCACTTCCGCTCAGGAATGAGTCATGAGGAGGACCAGCTCATCCCAAATCTGTATCGTTACATCCAGCCTTGGGAGAGTGAATTCATTGACTCTCAGAGGGTGTGGGCAGAGTATGCCCTGAAACGACAGGAGGCTATAGCCCAGAACAGGTGTGTGTCCGTGTGTGGGAGGACAGGAGCAGGGGGAAGTTTTATGCTGTCTGGGGATTTTGGAGACTTTGCTGGCCCTGTGGTACCTGCAATGCTGTTCCCTTACCTCTGGAGGAGAGTTGGCATTTTAGTGTCCCCTGCCAGAGCCCTGAGCTCTGTCATTTCTGTGATCTCATCAGCTGAACTACTCATTAATTCATTGCTGTAACTTGAGAGGTAACAAAGTGTGGGGATTTTTTTTTCTTCAGGCGTCTGACACTGGAGGATCTGGAGGACTCATGGGACAGGGGAATTCCTCGGATTAACACCCTTTTCCAGAAGGACCGGCATACTCTGGCTTATGATAAAGGGTGGAGAGTCAGGACTGACTTCAAACAGTATCAGGTACTGACAGGGAATTTCTCTTCACCTGGATATGAAGTTCAGGTGTTCCACACAAAGTCCTTTTACCTTGCATTATTGCAGGTGCACTTCTGCTGCAGAAGGAATTTACAGCCTTGTGTTGGGACTGGTAGAAGCTGTTTGGAACCAAATGCTTCAGAATTTGTAGCTATCCCCTTTTGAAGCATTTGGATAGATTGCATTGTATCAGAGAAAACCATAATAAACACAACTGCATATTACAGAATCAGTTCTGGAGAGAGAAATTAATTATCCCAAAACAAACATTCCAAAATATTAAGTTTTAGTAACAGTGGGATAATTTGTTATTTAAAGCCTTTAATGACAGCTCTGTAGAAGGCCAGTCCCTGAAAGATAAAAATATCACCTGTGGTTCCACCCAGTGTGAATTGCAGAGTAGCACTGACAGAACTCGTGTTGTGGATGAGCTGTGTCCTCCAGCATTGAGGGCATGAGCCTTTTAACTGTTCACTGACCATCACCATGATGCTGGTTCCTACAATGAGTGCAGCCAGGTGAGTGATCTGCTCACTGTTGTCTCCAGGTGCTGAAGCAGAACCCGTTCTGGTGGACACACCAGCGCCACGATGGCAAACTCTGGAACCTGAACAATTACCGCACGGACATGATCCAGGCCCTGGGCGGGGTGGAAGGGATCCTGGAGCACACGCTCTTCAAGGGCACCTACTTCCCCACGTGGGAGGGTCTCTTCTGGTAAGAGGAACTTTGATGTGGGCTCTGGGCTTAGGCTGTGCTGATTCTGTTGAGTTTCTGCTTGTTTTCAGTTGTGTAGTTCAGTTCTGGGAGGGAGCTACAGCTTGCAAATCCATGGAAGTTTCTTGGCATGAAACAACCTTCCCAGCTTGTGGCTGTCTCTGTTACAAGTGACACATAGCAGCAGAGATGAGGGACATCTCATTCAATTGAGTCTAATGCAGTTGATGGTCTGCCCTTTCTAGGGAGAAGGCCAGTGGCTTTGAGGAGTCCATGAAGTGGAAGAAGCTGACAAATGCCCAGAGATCGGGTTTGAACCAAATTCCAAACAGAAGATTCACTCTCTGGTGGTCTCCTACCATTAACAGAGCCAATGTAAGTACCTGGTGTTTGTCCCTCTAGGAGCAGACACCACTTTTCCACTGAAATGAGAGCAGTTAATTGATCCAGTTAATTCTCAGAACATCTCTTACAGAAGTACTTAATCTCCTTAAAAATGGAGATGCTCCATTTTTTGAATTTCCTCTGTTGTGCTGTTATGTGTTCTCACACCTGCTTTTCCTTTGCAGGTGTATGTTGGGTTCCAGGTGCAGCTGGATTTGACAGGGATCTTCATGCATGGCAAAATCCCCACACTGAAGATTTCCCTCATCCAGATTTTCCGAGCTCACTTGTGGCAGAAGATCCATGAGAGCATTGTCATGGATTTGTGTCAGGTGAGCAGTGTTGGCTTGGTTTGTGTCTGTGCCCTTCTGGAGCAGGACAAGTCTTCCTCCAGCAATTTGGCAGAGAAAGGGAAGAAACAGAAAATGGAATTTTCCTGACTGCCTCCGTGTTGAGGATAGATTCCTTATCTGGGTTGCTTGAACACATCTCATGTGTTCTGCCTCTTCCAGGTGTTTGATCAAGAGCTGGATGCTCTGGAGATTGAGACAGTGCAGAAAGAGACAATCCATCCCAGGAAGTCCTACAAGATGAATTCCTCATGTGCAGATATCCTTCTCTTTGCTTCCTACAAGTGGAATGTGTCACGTCCATCCTTGCTGGCAGATTCCAAGTGAGTTTCCCTTTTCCCTCTCCTCAGTGTCCTTGCAGATCGGAGCTGCTGAGCCTGTCACCCAGAGCCTCTTCTCTTGGGCATCTAGGGGGCACTGGAGAGTGTGTGCAGCAAAGCACAGGGCTTGTTTGGGTAGGTGGTTGCAGCACCTCTTGGCACTGCCTTCTGCAAAACAACAACACTGCCTTTGCTCCTGTGCTCTCCTCTGGGTGAACTTTTCCCTGAGCTGTTGGAGGTTCTTCTGGAAACCCCACAAAGCTGAGCTGGCCCAGGGCCAGAATCTGGAGTGAATCCTCACCAGACAGTCCCTGGGGCAGATGACCCTCGTGACTACACAGCAGTGGACTCACTGCTGCTTTGTTTAAACCTTCCAACAGCCTCTGCAATCACTGCTGTGTGATGAGAACCGTAGAGTCCCTTTGCAGGGTGAAATGTGGATATGAGCTGGCTGCAGTGTCCATGCTTGGTGACAGTTACTGCAGGGGAGTTTTGTGCAAGATGAACTCTTTGTGGCTTGCTTTTCTCCTCAGGGATGTGATGGACAGCACCACCACCCAGAAGTACTGGATTGACATCCAGCTGCGCTGGGGCGACTACGACTCGCACGACATCGAGCGCTATGCGAGGGCCAAGTTCCTGGACTACACCACTGACAACATGAGCATCTACCCCTCTCCCACTGGGGTGCTCATTGCCATTGATCTGGCCTACAACCTGCACAGGTGAGAGCTGCACCTTCTGTGGTTTCTTTCTAGGGTTGGCATTGGTAGTTTGTGGGTATTGTCTCAGTGCATCTCCAGACTGGGTTGTATTCCAGGCAGGAGGATGAGGGCAGAAGGCAGAAGCTGGAGATGTGCAGTGAGTGGAATAAGGCATCTCAGGTTGCCCAGTTTTGCCTAATAGTAGTGGTTCAGTTCCCCCAGTTCATTAATAACTTGTTTCTCAGGATATTTCTGTCAGACTGTTGTTGGAGCTGAAGGACAGGCCTTGTTTCAAAGTCCCTACAAGTGGGGACAGCTATTTCTCACTGGAAACTAGGGGGAAGGTCAGAAATTAGTTCTCCGGTGTGTTAGAGAAGGTGCAGCTTTTCTGGGACTGCTGCATGTATGTGCTGTGGCTTCCCACTGAGGGGGTGTAGGGAAAAGCCATAGGTGACCAGCTCCCTGGGACATTGCAGAAGTCATACTGCAGTACAAAGTGTTATTTCAGCAGGTAGAAAGGAGCCTGGCTGCTGCATGGAAAGCGGGGCTGTTGAGGAGGTTGTTAGACCTCCTCAGGTCTAACAGTAACAACTTCTGTTTGTTTCCTTCTTCAGTGCTTATGGGAACTGGTTCCCTGGGAGCAAACCTCTGATCCAGCAGGCCATGGCCAAAATCATGAAAGCAAACCCTGCCCTGTATGTGTTGAGGGAACGAATCCGCAAAGGGCTGCAGCTCTACTCCTCAGAGCCCACGGAGCCCTACCTGTCCTCCCAGAACTATGGGGAGCTCTTCTCCAACCAGATCATCTGGTTTGTGGATGACACCAACGTCTACAGAGTCACCATCCACAAGGTGAGGCCAGAGGAGTGTCTCAGGGAAAGGACTGAATGGGGTGGAGGTTTCCATGTGTGATGGAAATATGGGAGTCAACACAGGGACCCAGATTTTTGCAGTGTGCACAGAGCAGCTCTTACATTTCCCACACAGAGAGTTGGCTCTTGTGTAAAGGTGTGGGTGGGCTCCATTTATTTCCCTGCTCTTCTCACTCTCACTTGTTTCCTCAGACTTTTGAAGGTAATTTGACCACAAAACCCATCAATGGAGCCATTTTCATCTTCAATCCCAGAACTGGACAGCTCTTCCTGAAGATCATCCACACATCTGTGTGGGCAGGACAGAAGCGTCTGGGACAGGTAGGGCCTGGCTGTGACCTGGGGGTGGGCTCTGAGTGCATGGGACACTCCTTTGACCAGAAAACATCACCAAGATTTTCATCTTCCTGCCTCTTAATGAGTTTGGAGTTCCAAAGTCCGAGTGGTCAGGCAGGCAGGAGCATGGGATATAAAAGTGGGAGAGCACAGGCGTTGCTGCTGCAAGGATTTTGAGGCTTTGAGGTGTGAAGACCCCACATCATCAAGCAGAGCTTGAGGAATAGTGCTGTGCTCCTTGTTACACAAATCACTCTGCACTTGGCTGTACATCCAGTGCAGTGAGAAAGCTCAGGTGGCAAATCCAGGGAGGTGGAGTAGCCAGCTGTTTTTTTTTCTGAGCCACTCAGGATTAACTGAGCTCCAGGAATGGGAACTGCCCTCTGTGATCAGTAAGGAGGAAATGCTGGGCCTTGTCACTGATCTGGAACAAACCATATATTCCAGTTGTATTTTTAGAATTTGGCTTGCATCCCTCTGGTTCCCAGGGACATGGAGATGCTGCTGGAGAGCAGGGGGAAATATTTCTCTAACCCTGCTGTCTTTCTGTAGCTGGCCAAGTGGAAGACTGCTGAAGAAGTGGCTGCCTTGATCCGATCCCTGCCCGTGGAGGAGCAGCCAAAGCAGATCATAGTGACACGGAAGGGCATGCTGGACCCACTTGAGGTAAGGATGCAGCTCCATGAGGGTGTGTAAAATCTGCAGGAGATAACAGGATAGTTCTGTGTCCTGTGATGTTGTGCAGTAGTTGTGAGCTAATTCCTCTTGATAAACTCCAGGTGCACTTGCTGGATTTCCCCAATATTGTGATCAAAGGCTCGGAGTTGCAGCTACCCTTCCAGGCCTGTCTGAAAGTGGAGAAGTTTGGTGATCTCATCCTGAAGGCCACTGAACCCCAGATGGTTCTCTTCAATCTCTATGATGACTGGCTGAAAACCATCTCTTCCTACACAGTAAGCACAGATGTGTCCTCTACATTTTGCTTTACTGCTGATAAATGAGGCAGGAACCAAGGCCTCAGATAAGCCTGATGATTTGTTTGGACTGAATCTGCCTGGATTTTCCTTTAGATGGATTTCCCTGGCAGTTCAAACAGAGGAATGCTGCACCAGGGCCTTGTATATTTAATTTTCTTCTTTCTAACTGCATCTTTTTTTCATCTCCAAGGCATTCTCCCGTCTGATCCTGATTCTCCGGGCACTGCACGTGAATAACGATCGAGCCAAAGTTATCCTGAAGCCAGACAAGACAACCATCACTGAGCCTCACCACATCTGGCCAACCCTGACAGATGAGGAGTGGATCAAGGTGGAGGTGCAGCTGAAGGATCTCATCCTTGCTGACTATGGCAAGAAGAACAAGTAAGCCAGAATCCTGTCAGCCTTTCCTTCCTGCCCTAAAGGCTGTGGCCAAGGGCCTTTGTCAATGCACTCTCAGCTTTGTAGGGTTAATAATAACTCTGGTTATTATTAATAACTTTCTGGTAAGACAGATAAAAATGCACCAAATCTTTGATCTGAGCATCATGTGATCATGGCTCTTCTTTTGTTTAAAAAGTTGCATTTAATTTTTTCGTAGTGGATGTTCTGAGCTTGTGCCTGAAGGTGAGAAGGCTCCAGAATGTATTTTGAGATGCCTGACTGGGGTGAATTTTCTCTTCCAGCGTGAACGTTGCATCCCTGACTCAGTCAGAGATCCGAGACATCATCCTGGGCATGGAGATCTCTGCTCCATCTCAGCAGAGGCAGCAGATTGCAGAAATTGAGAAGCAAACCAAGGAGCAGTCGCAGCTGACGGCCACACAGACCCGCACGGTGAACAAACACGGGGATGAAATCATCACCTCCACCACCAGCAACTACGAAACCCAGACCTTCTCCTCCAAGACTGAGTGGAGGGTCAGGTAGGAAGGCAGGCAGGGGTGGTGGAAAGGGTTGGAATGCTCAGGCAGGATCTGTGCCCCTTCTGATCATGGTCTCCTCCTCACAGAGCAATTTCTGCTGCCAACCTCCACCTGCGGACAAACCACATCTATGTCTCATCAGATGACATAAAGGAGACAGGTTACACCTACATTCTTCCCAAAAATGTGTTGAAGAAGTTCATCTGCATCTCAGACCTGCGGGCCCAGGTGAGTGTGCAGGGAGTTTGTTACAGTTGTGCCCCACTCAAACACACCTAGGGGGAAACTCTTGGTGAAGGGCTGGGAACCTGCTGTGGTTTGTCCACATGAATCCCTCTGATGCTCTCCTCAGGAATTAAGGAGTTCCCACTCTCACAGTTACACAGAGATGTTTTCTGGCCTTCTAAGGCAGGTGTGTGTGTCTTAGATTGCAGGTTACCTGTATGGAGTGAGCCCTCCAGACAACCCCCAGGTGAAGGAGATCCGCTGCATTGTGATGGTGCCCCAGTGGGGGACACACCAGACCGTGCACCTCCCAGGGCAGCTGCCACAGCATGAGTATCTCAAGGTGAGTTAAATTTCAGCTTCCAGGGTGGGTGGAAGGTCAGTAACAAGGACCTGAGATGGTGGAGCAGCTTCCATTGGTCTTTTGTAGTTGTAGGAGTGAAAGGGCTCAGTCTGAAGCCAAACCTGATTGAGATCAAGTGAAGGGAAAGCCTGTGATCTCTGTGTCCCTTTTGCTAGGCCTTGAAGTGGTTTCATTTTAAATGGTTTTGATTTTTCTCTTAAACCCCACTCTCTGTCAGGAAATGGAACCTCTGGGCTGGATTCACACCCAACCAAACGAGTCCCCTCAGCTCTCACCACAGGATGTCACCACCCACGCCAAGGTCATGGCTGACAACCCCTCCTGGGATGGGGAGAAGACCATCATCATCACCTGCAGGTGAGGGGCAGGGAGGTTTCTGATGCCCCTCTGAAGGGGGTGTTGCTGCAGAGCTGGAGAGCTCAAAATAAAATTGGCAGGAAGGGAGGGTTGGCTCATTCCTGCTTTCCCTCCTCTGCCCCAGGTGAGGAGTGTGACTTGCCTCACGTCTTCTCCTTTTCAGTTTCACCCCTGGCTCCTGCACGCTGACAGCCTACAAACTGACCCCGAGCGGGTACGAGTGGGGCCGGCAGAACACGGACAAAGGGAACAATCCCAAGGGTTACCTCCCCTCCCACTACGAGAGGGTGCAGATGCTCCTGTCCGACCGCTTCCTCGGCTTCTTCATGGTCCCAGCACAGGGCTCCTGGAACTACAACTTCATGGGTGAGCTGGCCTGGGGAGGGGAGGGGAAAGGAGGCAGTGTGAGGAACTTGGGGAGGAGGGAATAGCTCCTTAGCCACTCCAAAGCTTCCTCTAAGTGGCTGGCAGGGATACCAGCACTGTGCCCTGAACTTTCCTTAGTTACCAGCATTGGGATGTCAGTTCAATGGGTTTTTTGTTGGCTAGAGAGGAAAAATAGATCCCATGTCTGTCTGGATTGTAGTGCGTGATCTGTCACCACTGAATAATTAATCCCTGTCAGGCAAACGAGATAATGGAAAATGCAAGAGAGAAGCTGTTCCCAGCAGGGAGGTCCTGGTATCATGAACACCACAGGCAGCTGGAGAAGGGGTCAGGAAATGAGAGTGACAGAATACTCGACTAGCATCAAAAGGACTGTAAATCTCTTGAGGGGAGGAACCCAAAGAGGGATGATTTTGTGGGTTTAAAACTCTCTTTCCTGGCATGGAAATGGTTGTTGAAGGGTGGAGGAGGCAGAAGGAGTAGGTGGGTGGGTGACAGAAGGTGTCAGGTGGGTGACGCTCCCTCTTTTCCAGGTGTCCGCCACGACCCCAACATGAAATACGAGCTGCAGCTCGCCAACCCCAAGGAGTTTTACCACGAGGTCCATCGCCCCTCTCACTTCCTCAACTTCGCGCTGCTGCAGGAGGGGGAGGTTTACTCTGCCGACCGCGAGGATCTCTACGCCTAATCCTGCCCGCGCCCCTCTTAGTACTGTTGATATTCAACAGCGTGTTCGTGTGTCCCCCCTCCCCTGCGCCCCGCTCGCCCCCCTCTCACCCCGCGCGTTGTTTGTTTACCCCACTTTACCGCTCAATAAATTTTGTACGAACGGGATCGCGGGCGCTTTCCCCGCCTCGGGGGCGGCCCCGGACGGGGCGGGCCGGGCCGTGCCGGGCGGGGCGTGCGCGGGGCCATGGCGGAGCCGCTGTGGCGAACGCCGCCGGGCCGGCTGGCCCCGCCGCACGTCTATCGCATGGCCGGAGCGCTGGGCGCCGAGCTGCGCCGCCTCTCCGCCCGCTTCGGGCCCGACGCCGTGGCCGGGCTGGTGCCGCCCGTGGTGCGGCTGCTGGAGCTGCTGGAGGCGCTGGTGGCCCCGCCGGGCGCTGAGGGGGAGGCGCCGGCAGCGCCGGCCGGGCCGCAGGAGGCGGAGGTGAGCGGGGACCTGCGGCGGTGGCACCGAGCCACGCGTGTCCCGCAGGAGCGGCCGTGGGGACGGCGCCGGGCCGGCTGCTCGCTGTGCCCGGGGGTGGGGCTGCCGCGGGTGTCCCACATTTTGTGGCACGGCTCCGACCTGGCTGTTCCCGTTCCCCGTGGGGACGGCTCCGACCCTGCTTTCCCTTTTCCCAGGGGATGGCTCCGACACTGCCTTTCCCTTTTCCCAGGGATGGCTCCAACCCTGCTTTCCCTTTTCCCGCCGTTCCCTTTTCCCAGGGGAAAAGGCTCTGACCCCGCTGCCCTGCATCCCCTGGCACGGCTCTGATGTGGCTGTTCCTTTCTCCCAGGGGATGGCTATCCCTGCTGTCACCCATCCCCTGGGATGGCTCTGATCTCGCTATCCCTGTCCTCTGGTATGGATCTGACCGGGCTGTCCCTTATCCCTTGGCACAGCTCCGACCTGTCTGGCCCACTTGTCCCGTTAGGGTGGCTCTAACCCAGTTGTCCCCCTTTCGGGGTGGTGGCACTGACCCCACTGTCCCCCATCCCTTGGGAAGCCTCTGACCTGGCTGTCACCGTCCACTGGAACAGCGCTGACCCGGCTGATTCCTGGCTGTCCCTGTGCCCTGGGGGTGGCTCTGACCCGGCTGTCCCCGTCCCCAGGACCCGGAGCAGAGGCTGTGGGAGGCCGAGCGCCGGGAGCGAGCCCTGCACGGCCGCCTGGCCTGCCTGGAGGAGCAGAACCGCCAGCTCCTGGGGCAGCTTGCCGAGAGCCAGTCCCAGGAAGGTGGGTGTCCCACTGGGTTTGGGGTCCCCTGGTGCCGCAGGGTGTCCCTGGGAGTGGCAGGCTGGGTGCGGGGCTGAACCTGCTCTTCTGCAGCCTGGAATGCTGCTCTCCTTTCCCTCACCTTGGAGACCTGTCCCAGCAGGGAGCACAGGCATTGCCTTGTTCTGCAAATCACAGGGATCCCAAACATCCAGAGCACCTCAAAAGCCCCCAGGAAGGTGGTGGAGGCAGGCACAGAGTGCGGGCTGCTCTGCCAACACAAGGAATGGTCTAAAACTCTCAGTTCCCTTCTTTCCGCTGTTCCCACTGTGAGATTACCAGGAACAAGTCAGACTTTGCAGAAGGAGTGAGGAAGTTTGCAGTGGGCTTGGGGGTCAACCCTCAAAAGATGTTTTTAGGAATGGGGAGCAGGCTGGCTGGATTTCTGATATATTAATTTGCATTAGCAATTTGTCATGCTTAAGGGACCATTCTGGGTTAAACAGCAGTTGCTGTTGACACGAGTTTTTAATTATGTATGGACCGGTTTCATAAATTTTAGGCTTAAGTTTAGGTGGCATAGTTTGGGTTTGGGCCTGGGTCTTGGTATATGTTCTAATGGGTTGGGTTTCTGTGTTTATTTTGAATTTGTGGGCTTGGGGGAGTCCCTGAGGACTCTCACTCCTGTCCACCCCTGTGTGGTCTCAGATAGCACGGCACGGAAGGAGCGGGAGCTGATGCTGCGGCTGAAGGAGGTGGTGGACAGGCAGAGGGATGAGCTCCGTGCCCAGGCCCACGAGATCGTCTGCAAGAGCCGGGACACGGAGGCGGTGAGGGCGTGGGAGCTCAGGGGTGTGGTGTGCCAAGGCCCGGGGACCTGCTTTCATGTCACATCCCCCTCCCCGGGGCTGTCACAGCCGCTGAGCCTGCTGGGGCAGGTGGCACTGATGTCCCTGGGTGGGGACACTGCCTCACTCACCTTTGGCTGCCCTGCGCCCTCCAGCTGCAGGAACAGCTCCATCGCTTCATGGCCATGAACGAGGAGCTGCGGCACAAGGTGGCCGTGGTGCAGGCCCAGCTCAAGAGTGCCCTGGAGCAGAAGTCAGACCTGGAGGCTGCCATGCTGCAAAGCCAGAGGGAAACGAGCAGGAGGAGCAGGACAGCCCCGGAGAGTCGGCAGCCAGAGCCTGCTGTGGTGAGTTAAATTTCAGCTTGGTGTGGTGAGTCTGAGCTGTGGCCTCGCTGCTGCTGGGCATCACCAGCCCTGACCCCACACTCCCAGCCTGGTGTGGAGCTTTTGGCACACCCAGACACGGCTACTTGAGGAAACCCCACAGCTGAAAACTGAACAGTGTGGTGTCTGCAGTGCCAGTAACACCTCTGAAAAAGCTGGTATGGGTGGAGCAAGATGAGGTGATAGGAGTTAAAACAAGATGGGACTCAGAAGATGAGGGGGGTTTGCTTCCTCTGGTGATGGGCAGTGGTTGCTGGCTGAGATGGGGACATTCCTGAGACTTCTCCATTTTTGCCTGCATGTGCACCGAGCCTTTGGGTGGGGGTTTTGAGGTCTTTGCTTGCCTGCTGACTCTTCTTTCCTTCCCCTCCAGGAGGGAACCCTGTCACCCTCAGAGGAGCCACAGCACCAGGATGGGGACAGGAGCCCTGCTCACTGCTGCTTCTCCAAGGAAGAGCTGCAGCAGATCCTGCAAGAGAGGAATGAGCTCAAGACCAACCTGTTCTTGGTGCAGGAAGAGCTGGCCTATTACCAGAGGTGAGTCCTGTCCCTGCAGCCACCCCTGGCCCATCAGGGGCTGCTCCCACCACAGTCAGGGCAGAATCTTCCCCAGGCTCTTGGTTAACCAGCTGGCTGCTTTTTGCCAGGGAGCTGCTAAACGAGGAGAGAATTCCCAGCTTCTTCTTGGATGCAATGAAATCAAACATCAAAAAACAGAGGAAAAAAATCAGAGCCAAAATGCTGGGAACGACGGAGGAGTCGGCGAGCAGGTGAGTCAGGCTGGGTGCTGGGATTCTCCCAGCAGGGTGGGTGCTGGCTGGCCTGCTCCAGATGTGTGTGATGCCCTGGATTGCGACTTCCCCAAGCCCAGAGCTGCCTCCTCCTTCCTGAGATCAAAGGTTTGATGTCTGCAGCTGATGTGTTGCTCTGGCATAGCTGTGCCACAGGGGCTGGGCTTTGTGCTGCAACTCCTGTGTCCCTGTCACCAGTCAGGCGTGGCCTGGCCAAATGCCACTTGTCCCTGCGTGCATGTGACAAAAGGGAGGTGAGGTGGTGGCACTGGGAGCGCTGGACAAACTCCAGAGTGGCTCCAGCACTTGCTGCTGTGGCTCAGTGTGGGTTTACCCCCATTTCTTTGTGCTGCAGTGATGAAGAGGAGAGCTCCTGGCTCCCAGGTCATGGCACAGACTGTGTGAATGCTCAGCCTCCAGAATCCAAAATTAGGAGCTTGTAAGTTTGCTCCTGTGCTGGTAGGGATGGGAGGCTCTGCCAGTGGAGGGGTTTGGGGTTTGGCTGGGACCTGGCACTTTTTGAGTTTGGATGTGATGGGAACAGAGTCAGCAGGCTGGTGCAGGGCTGGCAGGGATGCTGCCAAAACAGGGGTTGCTGTTTTTGGGGGATCTGCCTTGTCCTGGGTGTCACACCCTCCCAGGGCCCGCAGCCAGGCTGTGTCCTGCTGCCACCACAGAGGGAGGTTGGGACTCCACATCCTCCCTGGGGAGGTTCTTCTCCCCCACAGCTCTTGTCTGCTCTCTCTGCAGTTTTGGGCTGTGGTATCAGGGCAGCAGCAAAGAACCCCCCACATCCAGCTGCTCTGGAACCTGGGAGATCATCGACTCGCTGGACACGCAGCTGGAGCCACAGGGAGAGAGCAAGGCAGGGTCCAGCTCCCCTGACAGAGCCATGGCACCACTCTGACCCCACGGGAACGGGAGCAGGATCTGTCCTTGCAGCAGAACTTCCTGGATCCTCTTCTCCCAGTGACTTCAGGAGCAGCATGGCAGCCCTGGCACTTCCCTGTGCCGTGGTGGTGGCAAAGCCACAGCGTGGGCAGATTCCTGCAAACCCACTGGGACACTTGGATGTGGGCTGCCAGCCTGGCATGGGGCAGCTCAGCACCTCTGGGCATCTCTGCCCACCAGCCACCCTTTCACTGTGCCCACGGCTTCACCCTCACAGCTGTGCCCCCTCCCCACTGCTCCCTGCTTGCAGCTCAGCATGGTGGGGGTCTGCACCCTCCTCCTGCTTCACACCCCAAAAGGGATCTTCCCATCCACTGGTGGCTCTTTGCAAACCCCTCTGCTCACAGCCCAAGGTTCCATTGCCCCATGCTGCTCTGTGGGGCTGTTTTACCTCACCCTTTTCTGTCTGTACCTCGCAAATCCCTGCAATGTGAAGGTTCAGCTGGGGTGTCCCGGGGTCACCACACGGCTCGGAGGGGCTGAGCACTCTGCACTGGGTGTCCAGGTGCTCCCGTGGCTGGGAGCCCTCAGGATCAGCACCAGCAGGGCCACTCCTGCACTTCTCAGGCATGGGGGTGAATCAGTTTTGTTCTGGGACCTCTTCTGCCCCCTCTGGGCCCTGGCAGACTGGAATAATCCTTGTGTTCATGGGGGCGAGTCGGTCGCCTCAAATCAGGTACTTTCTACCTTTAATTTGGAAATAAATCAGTTTCTCGTTTTTCCTCTGAGGTTCTGGCTGCAGCCTCTGCTTTCTGCTTGGGAAGGGCTGGATGATGCTCCCAGGTATCCCTCACCCTTCTCCTCATGGCTGTGCCCCCCGAGCCCCTTCTGGTGGGTCAGCTGTGATGGGGAGGGGGCTCCAGGGGGGTGATCCCACAGTGCTGGGCATGGAGGAGTTAATTCCTGAATGGCCAAGGGGAGCTTCCAACCCGGAGCCCCTCCTTGGCTGAGCCGGCCTTGGGTAGGAAAAAGGTGTTTCCTGTGCATCTGCTGACACAAAGCTCCTGGGGACATGGCGAGGTGGGACAGTGGCCAGCAGCCCTTCAAAGGCCAGCGTAGGTCAGGCTGTGTTGCCATGGGGGACGTGGGGACCCCTCCTCTGAGCCCCTGCCAGGGGCTGGCAGTGCCATGGGGTGGCTCACGGGGGCTGAGGCAGGGGGTGGCACTGGGCACCTTGTTTGGGTTGGGGGGACATTGTCTGAAGCAGTTTGGGGGGCGATGGAGGATGGCACAGGGGGAGTGGGGTGACACAGGTGAGATGTTCGGGCAGGTAGCAGCCCCTGTGTGGCTGTGTTGAGCCCCTGGATGTCCCTTTCTGTGGCAGGCTGGCAGCCAGGGCCAAAAATAGCCCGGGCAGCAGCATTCCCTGCTCCCCCTCCCCGCCGCACCCCTGACGTCTGGATCGGGGCGCCTCCTCCCACGTTTCCTCAGGAAGAAACCCAAGGCTGGAGGGAGGAAGAGGCCGCACCGTGGGTGGGACGGGACAGACGGACAGAGGGACACCAGCGTGGGGCTGGGGAGCCACCAGCACTGGGGCCCTGGTGCCCAGCTGGAATGGAGAGCGCCCGGCCCATCCTCTGCCTCCAGCTGTGGCTGTGGGTGCAGAGCTCTGCCCAGGAGCTCGACCCTGAGGGCAGGAACGTCTGCAGGTAGGTGCCACGAGGGTCCCCACTTGTGCCACTGCATCTCCTGGGGCCTCTCAGCAGCCCCAGGGGGTTGTTGTCCATCCCTCCTTCCGTGCACAGAGATCTGCAGCCTGGCACGGGGTGGGTGCTGAGGCTGGGGTGATGCTGGGGTGCGTGATCAGGGCATGTCTGGGCATTTGGGGTGTCAGATCCCTTCTCCAGGGTTTATTTCTCATTCACCCTCTGAGTGCAGGGCAACGGGGCAATGCGGGACCCTTGGCAAAACTCCTCATGGGGAAAAGTCGGTGTAGCAAACCCCAAAGAGCTTTGGGGAGCTGATGTCCCCCTGATGTCCCATAAATTTGTTGCCACGTTGCCTCTCCCATTATCTCCCACCAACGGCGACGCCGTTCACAGCCTTCACTTCTCTGCCTCATTTCTGCGCTGCTGCCGAGGTCTGAGCCTCTACCAGGGCATGGGACACCCGGCACGGGCTCCGTGGGGACATTCCCGGCACTTCGGGCACACCAGCCCCGCCGCCCACTCGGGCTGCAGCCTCCTAAATTTCCTTCTATTTTTCTGGTTTCCTTCCGGAGCGTTGCCCTGGGGGCCGCGCTGCCTTCTCAGCACTGGGGCAAGGATCGCCTCGCCTGGGCCGAGGCCATGAAGCTGCCCTGGCCCCCCGGCCCTGGCTGACACCCCCGGTCTCTCCCGCAGGTTCCCGGCCGGCCCGGCGTGCTGTCCCGGCTGGAAGCAGGACGGGAGGGCCTGCACGGTCGGTGAGTGATGGATGGGGATGAATCTCCAAGCGTGGTCCCCACGCTCATCCTCTGAGTGTTGGGGAAAGCCCTGCAGCTCTGTTCCAGCCATGCCAGTGGGGTCCCGCATTGAGGGACCAGCGCTGCTGGTGCTGCAGCTGAGCCGGAGTGATGGAGCGGGAAGCGGGATGCGGTTTTCCCTGGGAATGCTGTCCCTGCGGGAGGTGCGGGGGTGGCAGGTGGGGTGTGAGCCCACAGAGCGCTGAGTGCTTTTCCTGCCGCGACAGCCGTGTGCGAGGGGGAGGACGCCTGCAGGGAAGGTGAAGTGTGCGTGAAGCCCGGGCTGTGCCGCTGCAAACCCGGCTTCTTCGGAGCAGACTGCAGCTCCCGTGAGTGCCTCCCCCGCGCTCAGCCCCTGCCATCCCCCTTTAAAGCCAGCCGGGTGCTCGGCGGGCTGCCGAGCTTCTCCCCATCCCGGCTGTGTCCTTTCCCCTCGCAGGCTGCCCCGAGCAGTACTGGGGCCACGACTGCAAGCGGAGCTGCCCCTGCCACCCCAACGGGCGCTGCGACCCCGTCAGCGGCCACTGCACCTGCGACCCCAACCACTGGGGCGGGCTGTGCCAGTTCCCCTGCCAGTGCGGCCCCCACGGCCGCTGCGACCCCCTGACCGGCGCCTGCCACTGCGAGCCGGGCTGGTGGGCACCCGGCTGCAGGAAGCAATGCCAGTGCAACCCCTCCACCTCTCACTGCGACCCCCTGAGCGG
The DNA here is from genome assembly GCA_910950805.1 of Acrocephalus scirpaceus scirpaceus. Classification (NCBI taxonomy): domain Eukaryota; kingdom Metazoa; phylum Chordata; class Aves; order Passeriformes; family Sylviidae; genus Acrocephalus; species Acrocephalus scirpaceus. Next base: position 6,658,570 of record OU383791.1, on the reverse strand, counting down.
GCTGTGCCGCTGCCTGCCGGGCTGGTGGGGCAGGAGGTGCAGCTTTAAGTGCTCCTGCAACGTGTCGCCCTGCGCGCAGGAGACGGGCAAGTGCGAGTGCCTGGCTGGCTACTGGGGACCGGCGTGCCAGCGGCGCTGCGACTGCGGGCACGGCTCCTGCAGTCCCGTCACCGGCCACTGCAGCTGCCAGCCCGGCTACCAGGGCAGGAGCTGCAGGGACCCCTGTCCGGCAGGGAAATACGGATCGCACTGTGTGCACAGGTGAGATGGAGGAGCAGGGGGGATCCAGCAGGGCTGCAGTCAGATTTTGGGGGAAGTCGCTGTGCTTGTGTCTGTCCCTTTGGCTGGGCAGGGACAGCTGTCATGGGTTTCATCCCAGGCTGGATGAAGTATCATCATTGCCCCAAAAGAAGCACCTCGCTAATGCCAGCAGAAAGTGCCACCCTAAAATCTGGTTCTCCCTTGTCCCACTCCCCATGGTGATTAAGCAGCACATCCCATCTCAGAATATTCTGTGATTCTGCTTCCCTCCCGCCCTTTTGCTACCACAGAGCGTTAGGCACCGCTGTGTATTTCCCCTTGGTCCAAAATGATTCTTAATGATTTTGTGGGGTGAAACGTGCTTTTTGTGGGGTGAAACGTGCTTTTTGTGGGGTGAAATCTGCTTTTTGTGGGGTGAAGCCTGCTTTTTGTGGGGTGAAACCTGTTTTTTGTGGGGTAAACCACGCTTTTTTGGCGGTACAAAGGTGGATGTTGTGACCTCAGTGCCTCTCTGCCCACGCAGCTGTGGGAGCTGCAAGCGCAGCCAGCCCTGCTCACCCGTGGATGGCTTCTGCCTGGCCTGCCAGCCCGGCTGGAACGGGACCCTGTGCAAGGATCCCTGTGCTCCTGGATTCCATGGGGAGGGCTGTCTGCAGCCGTGTCCTCGCTGCCAGCACGGGGAGCCCTGTGACCCCCAGACCGGGTCCTGCCTGCGCTGTGATCCCGGCTGGACAGGCCCCAGGTGAGGGTGAGGCTGCTGGGGGTGTCCCTGCTCGGGGGTGTCCCTGCTCGGGGGTGTCCCTGCTCTGAGGTGCAGTCACTGATGCTTTGATCTGTTCTGGCAGCTGCAACAGCTCCTGCCCCGTGGGCACCTTTGGTGATGGCTGCCAGTTCCTCTGTCCCGAGTGTGTTTCAGGGAGCTGTGACCCTGTGACAGGAGTTTGCATCTGCCAGGCAGGCTACTGGGGAGACAGGTAATGCCAGGAAAATGCTGGGAGTGGGCAGGGCTGGAGCCTTGCTCCCGCTGGGGGCATTTCCCTCCTTTCCTCTCTCTTCCAGCTGCAATGACACCTGTCCCGAGGGATATTTTGGAGTGAATTGTTCCTCGCCCTGCCAGTGCTCCCGGGGGACCTGCGACCCTGTGCAGGGTGACTGTGTGCTAAGTAAGATTTACCTCACGTTTACTCCTTGGTACTGGGCAAGAGATGGTCACATCCTCCCCGGGGAAGGTGCTGGGGTGTATCCTGGTGTATTCTGACCCCACCAGGAGTTGTCAGCTCCTGCCCTCTCCATGCAGGGCTGTTCTATAGGCATCACAGCCACAGGACATGCCAGACTCAACCCATGTCCTCACACAGGTTTGAAGGACCATGGAGCCCTTGCAGCTGCCATCCTTGTCCCTCTCCTGCTGCTGCTGCTCTGTGTTGCCTGCTGCTGCTGTGGTGCTGGCTCAGCAGATGCCAGGGACAGGTATTCTCTCATATTTTTCAACCTTGGGCACAAACCCCCATCTCCCGTGTCCCTTGATGTCCACCTCTGCTCTGCAGGGCGGCTGTGCCGGACGATGATGTGCTGGGCAGGATGAAGCACCACGTGCAAGGGGTGCTGGCCAACCTCAGCGCTCTCATGCCCTGCTTTAACCTGGGGAGCTCAAAACTTCCCAAAGTCACAGGTAAGCAAAGCAGAGCTGCCAACAGCACTTCCACAAGTGCTGCATTCTCCAGGGGGGAGCCTGAGACTCCTCTCCCCCGAGCACCCTGGGGTGCTCAAGTTCAGCTGGGTGTCTTCTCCTCCCCAGTTTCCCATCACGACACGGAAATCCCCTTCAATCCCAGCTTCATCGAGCCACCATCTTCTGCGTGGGTTTCGGACAGCTCCTTCTCCTCCTTCGACACCGACAACGAGGGACCCGAGTACTCCGTCCCTCCCAGAGAAGGTGACGCCCATGGCTGCTCCTCCTCCTCCTCTCTGATCACCTCTGGCTGCCGGGGTCAATCCTGGCCGTCCCAGGGAGGTGTGCTTGGCACAGACAGTGTTTATTTCCTTGCCCTTGTTTTCCTGTCTGCAGGGCTGTGTTTGGCCCTGTGCAATGGGACGTGCCCAGTGGGGCAACCCCATTTCACAACCTCCTCCCTGGGAAACGATCCCAGGGACAATCCTGTTCCATCAGCTCCTGTGCCAGTGTCCCCAATTATGTCCCCGGGCCGGGTGGCAGCTGTGGCAGCCGTAACACGTGTCACCTTGTCCCACAGGCATCCCGCTGCTGGGCGGGGCTGAGCTGCAGGATGGGACATCCCCCGCTGGCGCTGGCGAGGCGCTCCCAGACCCGTCCGCCTTCGACTCCGAGGATGTCTCGCAGCCCTTCGCCATCCCCCGCACCTCCAGCATCGCCAAGGCCAAGCGACCCTCTGTGTCCTTCGCCGAGGGGACAAAATTCGGGGCGGCCGAGACGCCCAGCCCCAGCCGCAAGCCCAAAGCCCCGTGGGGCCCATCCAGGGTGACCCCACCGCCGGGGGATGCGGGGGCCGAGCCCCCCAGCGAGCGCCCGGCCAGCGATTGCTACGAGAACCCCGAGCCCCTGAGCAAGGGGGACGAAAGCCACCGGCCATCGCCTCGGGCCACCCCGGGGGGACGCCGCAGGGTGGTGTCCAGCACCAGGCATGTGGCCCAGAGAGTGGAGGCGCTGGAAGCAGCCGCGAAATCCGGCAGCTGGGAGGCGAAGGGGAAGGAAGCCAATGTCACCACCATCTACATGATGGTGGGAACGGCCGGGCAGGACCCCAGGGCGGAGGGGACTGGTGAAGGACCGGTCCAGGCTGTGCTGAAGCGTCTGGGCAGCTTGCAGAAGGGCAAGTGGGCTGCCAAGGAGGAGCCTAAGGTGAGGAGGAGCATGGAGGCCATCCAGAAACCTCCTCGCCGGGCCCTGGCGCAGCGCAGGGACTCGGAGAACAGCTGCAAGCAGAGGGAGAGTGTGCCGGGAGCTCCTGCCGAGCCAGCCCCGGGCAAGCAGCAGCACACCGCTGCAAAGAGACTGTCCCTCCTCCTTGCATCTCTCTCGTCCAAAAGCACCGGGGCCCAGGACGGGGCCAGCGAAACCGTGGGTGCTACAGAGAAGGGCAAAAGCCCGGAGTTAGCTGGCAGCCTCGAAAGGAAGGCGCAGGCTGCCGCGGAGGAAGAGCCGAAATACGAGAACGTGGCCAGCAGCGGGGCTGATTCGCCCTCCGGCCCCGGCAAAGAGCAGCCGGCCACCCCTCCGGCCACCTGAGCCGGGCTGGGCCCGGGCTGGGCCCGCTGGAGCCGCAGGGCTCCTCCAACCCCAGCCCGGGGGAGCCGGGAGCCGCTCCCAGCTGTGAACTGGTGAACCATCGAGCCTTCCTGGGGATCCCTTCCCTTTCCTCCGAGCCGTGGAGCCTCGCTGGGGCCACAGCGGGGACAGCCTGTGGGGCTGTGGTGCTTGAGGACTGTTTTCTGCTCCTCCCTGCCCTACCAGCCACATCTGTGTCTGCACAGCCCCAGGGACAGCGATGCTCTGGATGCTGTGGTGGCACCCTCAGGTGTCTGTCACCGCTAGGGACATACCCAATGCAGGGCTGCTGAGTGCTCAGCTGGGGAATGCGTGCACAAAACCCATTCTCACCCCATCGGTTTTCACCTTTCCCTGTCCCAATTCCAGCCATGCAGCTTGGAGTTTTTGCTGTAAAGGTCCTACTCACTGAAGGGGATTATTTTGTGGAGCTGGGCTGAGGAGAGATGATGGGCTGTCACAAACAGCTTCAGAGAAAATTAATTTCAGCTGCTTATCTCAAAGGGTATCTGGGTCTGCTGGGGTTTATCTGTGTGGCTCTGGCTTCTGTGGCAGGCCCTGGCTGCCTTTGCTTCCATGTGGAAAAGCTCGTGGCAGGACACAGGGTGTAGTGACAGCCTTTTAAACTCCACACAGTTCCAAGCTGCAGTTGTGCAAACGTGGCAGCTGGGCAGTGACCATCAACCTGTGCACCTGGCGCCATGCTGATAAGGGTGGAAGTTACCTGGAAAATGGGATTTCCACGGGTGCCCTAAGTTCCTGCCACCTCCCACGCCTCATTCCTGCTGTAAAGGCAGTTCAGATGCCAAAGAGGATTTGCAGAGTGATCTTGTTTTAGATGTATCTAAGTAGTAGAATGTTTTTGTGTATTTTTTCTGTTATTTCGCGTGGTGTGAAAGCCTTGGAATGAAAATTAAATGCCCTTCAGGTTTCCCAGCCACCCTTTGAGTCAAAGATACAACCAGAAATATTCTCTAGAGTGTGGAAACTGTCAGCAGCCTTAGGCTTTCCGTTTGGGTTTTTTATAAAAATTTTCTGGCTCTGTTGAATTCTGAATTCTCACTCACTACGCAGAACCCAAGACTGGAGTGCAGGAGGAATGTGAGTGGGCTGTGAGCGTCCAGAGCCCCTCTGCTGCAGCCTGCACCTCACACATTATGTGCAGAGCTCCACATGAATCCCTCTGCTCTGGCACTGCTCAGCTGGGGTTTAGGGTTTGGGGTGTTTCAGAAAACACAGTGGGTTTTGCTTTTTCCCTTTTGCTTTCCATGGGTGCTTCTCCACAGCACAAGGCACCAAATCCCCACAGTCTGATGTGGTTGAAGCTTCCAGTTTTGCAGCCAGCACAAAGCACCCTTTCCTGCGGTGGAATCATCTGCTGCTGTGATTATAACACCAAATATTCTGGCATCCAAATAAAACTGCTCATCCTGGCAGGACTGGAGCAGCAGCCTGTTCTGCACAGGCTTGCTTTTGTTTTGACACACTTTTATGACAGCAGCAGGGACAGTCCCACATTTGAATTATAAGCAGCCATTTTTTCCCCTAATGGTATGGATATTTTGAGCCTGTGAGCTGAGCAGTGCTGTGCCAGGAGTATCACGTGAGCCAGTTCACTCTGGGTGCAGCATGTAAATAGCTGACAGCAACCTGACAGCCTTCGTGCCGCTCAAACCAGCGCCTGGTTTGAGAAAACGCTGCTGCTGGGAGAACCTTCTGTGCCCACACAGCCAGGATGTTTTCCTTGCTTGAAGATGAAGCATCTTGATCATGTCTGGGCAGGGAAAGGAGATGCAGATTTCCAGCGTGTGGCTGCTGGTGCACACTCCTGCAGCGTGGCTGCGCTGGTGTCTGCCTGCTGGGGATGCTTCCCTTGGCTGTGCCGGGGGTTTAGTTCTGGATGTGGGAGGTGCAGGCTGCACTGGCGAGTGCAGTGCAAGGCAGAGCCGGCGGGTGAGGGAGGGGAAATCTCTTCCCGTGCCGGATCTCTGACTTTGCAAAGCTGCTGCGATGTTTGGAAGGCAGGCAGTGGGACGGGATCCATGTGCAGGTGCTGTCTGTAAGCAGAGAGGTGTTTGTGTGCTCTGCTGGGGCAGGAACAGAGGCTGGAGCTGTTCCTGGGGTCTGTCCCGTGGTGGTCTGTCCTTTTCATCCCGTCAGCCTTGTCATCTCCTTTCCCAAACTGCCCAAGCCTTTGAAGAGCACCACATCATTTACCCCAGTGGCTGTGCCAGAGCAGGAGCTGTCATCTCCCTTCCAGCCTAAACTCATTCCTGGCCAGTTTCTAAAAACATGTCTCTGTGTCAGTGCTGTTCTTCAGCTTCACTTTATTTTTTTTCTCCCCATGCTGTTTACTCAATCCCTGGGGTATTTATAGCTGGCCATGGATCACCTGATAGCTTCTTTTCTCCTTCTAGGATAGGAAAACTGAGCCCCCCCCGCTCTTGCTGTGGCAAAGAGGTCCTGTGACCCCAAACAGCCTCTGAGCTCCTCCCTGTCACAGTTTGTGTTTCTTGGACACAGCAGCCAGGTCTGGGTGCTGATGTCTCCTGGGTCTTGTGCTGTCTCAGCCTTCCTCTACCTCTATTAAACACCTGGCACTGATCCAGGCTGCCTTGTTTTCTTTGGGCTTTTTGTTTGTTTGTTTGCATTGGCTTAAATCCACTTTCCAGCTGTTGAAACACTTGACCCCTCTCCCACAGCCAAGGCCGAGGAGTTTCCTCTTCCCGCCCCCCACAGGGATGGAGTGGTGGGGACACGTCCGTCTGTCTGGGGCCCTCTGCTTCCTCTGGGGTGTTTACCTGCCACAAACGCAGTTTTCATCTCCTTCGGCTGAGAAAATATCCTCTATAAAGCTTCTAGGGATTCATGGCCATGTCCTCTGACCCGGGACCTCCCTATGAGGGATGGATTTATGGCAGGTCTAGAAATATCTCAGAGGAATGCTCTGAAAAATAATTTAACAGAAAAAAAGAAGGCAGAGTTATGGTGAAGTCAGATGTGAAGCTGGCTTGTAGTGATATTACTTTTATTTCATGAAACTGGGCTGTATCCCCAGCAGTGTGATCAACAGGTTTAGTGAGGGGATTTCCCCCCTTTATTCCAATATAAAAAGGACAGGGATGTGTGGGAGTGAGTCCAGAGGAAGCCACAATGATGATCAGAGGCTGGAGCAGCTCTGCTATGGACAGAATGAGAGAGCTGGGGGTGTTCAGCCTGGAGAAGGGTGTAGGGAAACTTTATAGCACTTCCAGTGGCTAAAGGGGATCCAAGAGAGCTGGAGAGGGACTTTGGACAAGGGATGGAGAGACAGGACATGGGGGAATGGCAGGGTTAGATGGGATATTGGGAAGAAATTCTTTGCGGTGAGGCACAGGGTGCCCAGAGCAGCTGTGGCCGCCCCACCCCTAGAAGTGTCCAAGGACAGCTTGGATGGGGCTTAGAGCAACCTGGTCTGGTGGTAAGTGTCCCTGTCCATGCCAGGGGGTGGAATGAGGTGATGTTTTAGGGTCCTTCCAACCCAAACCTTTCTGTGACTCTTTGAATGAGCTGTGTCATGGGCTGGGGTGTCTCGAGGGCTCGTTGCCTCTGTCCAGCCGTGCCGTGAGGGTGCTCATCCCCGGGCTGTGTTGGATGCCTGCTCCCAAAACGCCCTTTTAATCAGGTGGAGCAGCTTCTCTGGTCTCTCTCCTTGAGCAGGACAGGCAGACCTCGCAGGACGGATCCGGTACCTGTACCCACAGCAGACGAGCAATACCGCGGGTGCTGTTCCCCACACGGCTGCCTGTGCTCGGCGGAGCTGTCCTCACCCACAGCAGCCGTTCCGCGGCGAGCGCGGTGCGGCTCCCCCAGCTGCCGCCCGGGGCCGGCGGAGACCGGCGGAGAGCGGCAGCGAACCCCGCGGGGCGTTCCCCGCTGTCCCCGCGCCGTGCCGGGCGGGGGAGCCGCATCACCTCCGGCCGCCGATCCCGTTTTAGTCGCTTTTCCCTGGAAGGAAAGGTGCCGCTGTCCCCGCGGACGGTCCGTGTGTGTCTGTGTGTGTGTGTGTCCCGCTCGGCCCCGTGCCCAGCCCCGGTTGTCCCGCCCGGTGCGTGCGGCTGTGCCGGCAGAGCCCAGGTGCAGCCCGGGCCGGGGGTACCGGGGGATACGGGAGGAGAGGGGATCCAGGAGGGTACCGGGGAGGGGTCCCGGGGGATATCGAGTGCCGAGGGAATCCCGGCGAGTACCGGAGGAGAAACACATCAGGGGATACCTGGGGGTGGGAGGTACTTGGGGGAGATACCTGGGGATACCGGGCAGTGGATATCGGGGGTTACCGGGAGAAGATATCGGGGCGTACCGTGGGATTCCAAGGGAAGGAATGAAGGGGTCCCGTCAGGAGATATCGAGGGGATCCCGGGGGGGGGATATCGGGAGTATCTCAAGGGGTCCCGGGAAGCGATCTCGGGGGATACCGGGGGAGGATACCGGGGGGATCCCATGGGAATATGGAGGGGGTCCCGTGAGGGGGTCCCGTGAGGGGAGGGGGGGGCGCTCGAACCGGCACGTGCCCCAGCGGCAGCGGCGCGCGCGGCCATTGGCTGAGACGGCGGCCAATCAGCGGGCGCGCCTGTTTTGCCTCGGAGGGCGGATAAAAAGCCCGGGTGGGACCGCGGCGGAGCGGAGCGGGCGCGGCACCGGCGGTGAGCGGGGCACGGCACCGGCCGTGGAGGGGGGGGCCGCACCGGCGGCCGCCGTGGGGCTGAGGGCGCTGCCGGAGCGGCGTGAGGCTTGCACGGGAGAGAGGCGGCGGGGAGGAAGGGGGTGCGTGGGGTAATCACGCGTGGGAGTGGCAGGCGGCGGAGGGAGAGGGGATGGAGAGGGGGAGCGCGGGTGGGGGGCTGGATGGCGGGGAGGGACGGGGATGCTGAGGGGTGTTTGGGGCTGTGGGGTGCAGCGGGGGTGATGTGGCGAGTGGGCTGTGCCGGGGGACACTGGGGGGTGGCTGGCAGCGGGGACAGCGGGCTGCAGCTCTTGTCGCAGAGGTGATGGCCGGAGTGGGCAGGGATGAGGGGGCTGCGGGTGCAGGGATAAGGAAGAGGAGGAGGAGGTGATGGAGGAAATGCGCTGTGGGCTGTGCTGGGGCAGCGGGCCTGCGCTGAGGGTGGGGGGGTTTGGGGGGGCTGCAGGCTGGCGTGCAGGGCAGGGGGCTCTGAACTGGCTTCTGTGGCTGGAAGGGAGCCCTGACCTCCAGGCATGAGTGCAGGGAGCTGGGTCAGACCCCCGTCCCGCCAAAGCACCCGCTGCTGGGGTCTCTCCAGTAAGGGAAGCTGTCCTGGCTGGGTGTGTGGCTGGCTGCTTTCCCCAAGCTGAGGTGTGCCTGGGCTGGGAAATGCCTCAGCTTGGCTCAGCCGGCCACCTTTGTGCCTTGTGCTCCCCAGGGTTGCCCCCCCGGACAGGTGTGTTCCCAAATTTGCTCGCTCTCGTGGGTCCTAGGGACCGGGACAAGTGGAGCTGGACACAGTTAATGCAGCTCCAGCATCTGGGGCAGCCCGGAGATGTCACTGACCTGCGGTGTCCCGCAGCTGGTCGGTCTGGCAGGCAGTAGAAAGTGCTCCTTGCTGAGCCATTGGTGGTATAAACTGCATTTATAGAACCCTGATGCACCTTCCGGAGCAGATCTGTGCTTTTGCACGGGGCAGAGCAGACCTGGTGGGTCTCTGAAGCCACCTCTGGGGATGTGGGGCCGTGTCCCTCACTGGCTGATGGCAGTGGGGACATCAGTGTGCTGGCTGCAGCATTCATTCTCCCCGTGCCTCACCCATGAGCTGCCTGCCCCGTGCAGGGGCAGTGGGCTCCAGGCTGTTTGCTGCATTTTCATACCTGTTGCTCGGGGAGTGGAACAGAGTCCTTGAGCAGAGCCCCGTGTCACTCAGAGTGAGCACCCGAGGGGCTCTTCCAAGGGCACCTGTGCCTCCCCCATCCCTCCAGGTCACTTGGCAAGCTGGCACCTGCAAGAACCAGTTCTGCACTCGAGCGCTCAGCATTCAGCAGGCAGCTTTCCCTGCCTGCTAAGTGGGGAGATTCCTTAAACCACCGGGTTTTTTTGTGCTTTTTGAGCAGTGTGGACTCACTGGGTGTTGCTCCCTGCAGGTTGAGGCTCTGAAGGAGGAGGCAGCCACCCCCAGAGGCAGCCATGGCCCCCACGCTGGCCACGGCGCACCGGCGGCGCTGGTGGATGGCGTTCACGGCCATCATTGAGAACCTGCTCTTCTCTGCTGTCCTGCTGGGCTGGGGGTCCCTGCTCATCATGCTGAAGGCAGAAGGGTTTTATTCCTACCTGTGCTACGGGTTAGGTAAGGAATGCTCCGGGCTGGTGTGTGGAGAAGTTGCTGCTGGGGTTTGCTGGTGTGGTTCTGTTTTAGGGTGGTGTGGAGCTGGTTGGAGGAGGGATGAGCTCCATGTCAATCCCAGGAGGGAAGGAAGGGATTTGTGCTCCTTCCTAAAACCAGTGGCATCCTTGTGATGGTACAGTGTGCCTGTAGGTGCTGTTGCTTTCTAGAGTGATTGGGAAAAGGAGCTTTGATGATGGGGTAGAGCTTTTCTGGATGACCTGTTCTGCTTGCCATGAGTTCTTCCTCTGCAAGGGAAGGCTGGATGGGTTCTGGAGGATGATGCTTTGTGGGGAGGGTGTCCTGAGTTTATAAGAGGAGCTTTTTCCTTAGTGCTGAGTAAACAAGGAGTATGGGTGGCAATAATATCAGGACATTGAGGAGAATTTGCAGAATTAAATACTACTGATCATTCCTCTCCTTCTTCAAGCACGCAGGACGTGCTCAAACCAGGCTGTGTTTCTATGAGGGCTTGAGATTTACCCTCAGCCCCAGCCAGAAGTGACTGTCCCTGTTGCAGACATAGCCTGGAAAGGGAGAGATAATTTTGTGATGTGGGAATGGTAATCCTGGGAAAACAGCCTGGAGGTGGGCATCTATCCCCAGCCTGGGTATGGAGAGAGTTGTGCATCCCACAATTGTGTGTTTGGGTGGTCAGTGGGGTTAAAAGGAGCCCCAGGGTAACGGTGTGTTGTGGATTTGGAAAGCTGTGTGGTGACTGAGGGTTTCCATGTGCTCAGAGAAGGGAAGGGCAGAGTGAAGAGAGGCAGTTTGGGCTCTGTCCAGAGGTGTGTGATGGAGACTGAGATTGGATCAGCCCATTTGGGGCTGGTGAAGGAAGCAGTTTGTGAAAAGAGTTGGAAATCAGTGCTTGGACCCTCAGTGAGTAATGGCTGAGAATAGTGTGGAAAACCGGTGTGGGGAAACAAAGTCCAGACAAAGGTACCTGTGAATAGCTGTGATGGTACTTTGGGTTTTACTCATTCATCAGCTGCTTGTTATCTCCCCTGCTTTGTGTACCAGTGCCTGGCTTGGTGCACCTGGCAAACATGCATGTGTTTGAGTCTTTTATCTGCTGCAGTTTGGCAGCTCCATCTCCATCCTGTGCTCTGCTCTCAGGGCGGTGCTCCCAAACGTGTTGGTGTCACTCGGGTCCCCGGGGCATTCCTGTGTGCGAGGGAGACTCCCAGTGCCTGGAAACCTTGCAGGACTTCTGTTCAAGGCTGCTGTGTTCTCTCTACATCATGGAGACTTTGTCACAGGCCTGTATAAGAGATCACATTAAACCCATCAGGTGGAGACTTTCTGCCACCCAGATAAAGCACACAGCAGTTGATAAGCAAATGCTGACTGTCTCTGTGAGCAGGCATTTGCTTGTCTGCTTCCTGAGATGTGTTCTGCTGACAAGAACTTCACTTGGGGCCCACCTTGTGCTCTTTGCCTTGAACTGCTTTCAGTTTGTAAAAGTCAGTGGAGGTTCAGCTGGGTTTCTCACTACTTCCTGCTCTCCCATGTGTGGCTTTTCTGGCTCTCCCCGTGGGAGTGCCCATGCCCACAGACCACAGGGAAGATGCAAATGTTTGGACTGCTTTGAAATTGCTGCCCTGGGGGCAACTGCTCCCTCCCAGTAGCCAACCTATGCCCTGAGGTGAGAAAGCTCAATCCCTGAAGAAATTTGTGTAGTCAAATGTTCTCATTGTCCTCAAATATCTGTCCATCACTTCTGAACTCGGTGATGGCTTGTGATGAGCCCATGCTGACTCACTTTCTTTTCTCTGTTTTTGTTATCACTGTAAGAGTTTTGTGGGGAAGACTCTTGGCTTCAAATGTGTGGAGGCTCTCAATGACCAGCCCCAAACTGAGTTCTCCCTTTGCTGGCATTAGGGTGACCCAATGGTTGCCTTTTTCAGTGTAACCTATTGAATCCTGCAGCCAACTTGGCTGGAAGGTTGGTGCAAACAAACCATGACTAGTAGCCTTTGGGCACTTGTTGTTCCTAATGCTGCTGTGGGCATGTAAGTATTGCAAAGGAAAAAAAAATAGAATTTTCCTAATGAGCCAAAGGTTCTTGGCAGGGCTTTCAGTTTGTCAGCAAAAGCTCTTGCACTTTGTGATGCTTTCCAATGAGAGGCAAAACTAGACCTTGTCCTTTCTGCAGGCTCTTCTCTGAAGGTAACAGCAGCTGCCCAGAAAGTGCTGCAGTTCATGAAGGACTTCTTGCCTCCCTGTTGAATCCCTCACTTCCCTGGCTTGCCCTTGGCTCCACGTGTTGGGTTTTACTCAGCCATTGTACAAATGTGGGGTCCAATGGACTCTTAACTCATTAACATGAGGATGGAGGTGGACACCTGGGGGAAAAAAAATCCGAAATAGCAAAATATTTTTAGAGCAATTGTGCAACAGGGCTGGAGTGGGGGGTTGTACCCGTTGGGCCACCTCCGGAGAGGTATGTTTGAAATTCGCTGACAAGGAGCCTGGTAGTAGCACTTTGTTCCCATTTTAATTTTACTACACTACTACTTGGCCTTTAACCAACTGAAGCAGCATCTTTTATTCGTGCAAATGCTGACTCCACAGTCTTTATCACAGTTCTGGGCCCTTATCAGTTCTTGGGGAATTTGATCAGTCCAGGGCCTTGCCTTGCTATGATGTTCCTGGGATTGGGAACTCAAAGCTTGGGTCTGAAACATGCTTTAAAAAAAAAAAGTCCTGAACTTGATAATCTGCTCACAAAGAGCAGAGATAAGGGACACAGAGGGCTTTCCTCTAAGACAGGGCTGCAGAATACCAAAGGGATGATAAGCTAATTCACTTACAGTGCGTTAACAGCCCTGACGTGGTCATAGGAGGAAGGTGCTGCCTTACAGCTCTTTTCTCTTTTTTATCTGAGCTCTGGGTGGGGGACTTGCAGTCTGAAGGTCCCTCACAATCTCGGGAGATATGACAACTACGATTTGTGACAGGGCTGCACATGTGAGGCTGTAAACAGGAAAAGAATAAACGTGGTAAATACTCGATTTGTACAGGAAACACACTGTGCTGATCAGCAGCTGTCGTGGGAAGGTGCTGGCTGAGAACTGCTGCAAAATGAAACCACAGCTGGGGAGAGAGAAGGGGAATTGAACTGAGGCTCTGCCTTGGTCATATGAAGCTTTCAGGCACCCAGAGAGAGGGTCCTGGAAGGGCAGGGAAACCCGAATAAATTGCTTTTGCAGTGGTACAAAGCAAGAACATCTCCTCCCAGTTCTCAGAAGTATGACACCATCGTGAAAAGAGAAAACATGTTCTTATGTGGGCAGACTGCAGAATCAGTTGTTTGCACATGTCTTTCAGTGTGCTATTTTTTTAAGCCAATACTCCCAGTTCTTTGCCCTTGATTTCTGTCCTTTTTTTTCCCCCCCTTTTTTTTTCTTTCTTTCTTCTTCTATAAAAAAGAGAGGAGGAAAATATGGTTGTGCAGGCTGTGACAGAGCTATTGTCAGGGTGGCTGGGGGTGTCTTGCCTGTTTGACTCAGTCTGATCCATGAAATAAGATGAAAGGAAAGCTGCTCTCTGCCATCTGAGATGGCAGTCACTCCTGGAAAAGCCAGACTCGTTCCTCTGGAAATGTGTGTGTGTGCCTGGGATTTGAAGAGGTCAGTAAAGAGCAGTTAATGATTGACATTCCCTCGCATGGAACCTGCAGCATTTAATTTGGGAAAAAGGATGGCTTTGAATGTTCCAGCCTGAGCAAATCCCAGCGATCATCTTGACATAAATGATTACCGAGGCAGCCTTCTCCTCCACCTAAGCTGTCATTCTTTAAATAGTAACTTGAACTACTAATTGGGCAGTAGAAATCCTGCTGCTTGTGTGGGGAGTGCTGTAAAAATAGGCAGCAATGTTCTTGTAATTGCTGGTAAAGACTTGTAGCTTCTCCTGGCTCGTCAGTGAGGCAGCAGCGAGTGAACACAGCCTCAGTGCTGCTGCCTTGCCCGGGTGTCACACCTCGAGTGCTGCACGCAGGTGGACTTGGCAAGAGGATTTGGGGAGGGCACCACCGTGGGCACAGAGCCAGCCCTTCCCCAAGCAGTTCTCCAGATGGAGCCAGGCACGTAGGAGATTTTCCCGGGAGCGTGGCGTGCGCTGATCTGGAGCGGGATCTGAGCTGGGATTGAGGGGAAGCTGCTGTTTGCTGTAACCAGGTGCATTAGGTAGGTGAGTAGTTAGGCAGGTTCTCTGCCCATTAAACCCCTCCTAGCTGCATGTCCTGTGCTGCCACTCGCTGTCCTGTGCCAACGAGCTGCTGGCACCCAAATCCATGCTTGTGGATGGGACGGCTCTTGGCTGGACCTTGCACCTGCAGCCCCTCCAAAATGTTCTATTTATGGAGGTGGCTCAAAGGATCAGGGGATGTCAGGGTGCCAAGGGCTGCTGGAATCATTTCCATTACGCCTCAGTGGATCTTCTCTTGTTGCTCAGGGGCTGCTTCTATTTTCACAAACAATTTGTATTTCCACATAGCACTGTTGCCTGGCCCCTCCTTGGAGCTGGCACCGAGCAGCTGTAAACAAGGTGGTTGGTACAGGCAGGGAGTGAAGTTTGGTGTCCCATTCCCAGCCTTTCAGTGTTCAGAGAGGGGCAGATTTCCTTGCTGGTTCTGAGCTGTGTCCTCATCACGGGAGGGCCAGCAGGTGTGTGCTGTACGAGCTCCTTGGGGACGTGCAGCAGCTGAACAACACATCAAACCATGAACAGGAATTCGTATTCTCCAGCTTTAAAGGCTGAGTATTTCTGTTTGGAGATCTCTTTGTGGCGAGGGTTACCCAGGCTTTAACACGTGCAGCCAGAAGTTACAAGGTCACTGCACTGTTCGTGTCCCTCCACCCTCCTTCCACTCAGCAGCTGAGCCATCTCTGGAGAGTGCTGACACAGGGAAACTGCTACTACTTTGTCAATTCCCCCCTCCTCTCCTTGTTTTCCCGAGTTTCACCTCTCACCCACATCTGTTTCCTATGAATTTATCTTTGTGGAGAGCCCAAAAGCCTTGATGCTGTGGGTGAAAACTGCAGAGAGCTTCCCAAAGTCTGTCCAGGACTGATTTCTAAGGATGTGACTTGGGTGCCTCAGGCTGCAGTGCTGCCCTCCCTGCAGAGGAGATGCTGCTGGTGGCACTTGTGACATCTTGGGGATATTTGTTGCTTACTCTGGCTATCCATGACTAACAGGACAAGGGGCAGATTAAGTTATCAGTCAGGAGCACATGGCAGTGGAAAGGAACACAGGCAGTTTGAAACCATCTCAGCAAAGATGCTGGTGGGAGCAATGTAGATGGAGAGAAATGCCCCTGCCTTCTCTGGAGTGCTGGGAGGTGGCAGAGGCAGCTCCAAGGATATCAGTGCCTGAATTCCTGCTGATACCTGATGGCAGGAAGGTGGAGCAAGGTTTGTTTGCAGTGGACACAAAGCTGGGAGCCTGGTTTAGAGCAGCTGGGAGAGGCAGGGTGAAACCAGTAACTGTAGAGGGGCTGAGGCTTGGGTAGAAGGGAGGGAGGTGCAAAGTGGGGCTGTGTTACCTCCAGAGATGACACAGAGCAGCCATGGGGATCTCCCCCACCAGCCACAGCAGACAGTGAATGGGAAGCCACTTGCACATGAGGGATTCCTGCTAATTAACTAAACCAACCAGGGCTTGCTGGCAATCTCCAGCCTCACTTCATGCTGGTGGTTATGTCTGTGACTTCTCCCTCTGTTCCTCCTTTAGTATTGAGCTTGATCAGATCAATTATTAAATATGAAGGAGAGTGTTTTATATCACTGGCTTGCAGCAGCAAGAGAGCAAGTGCTTTGTCATAGCAGCAAAGGTTCCAGATGAGTGTTGGGAGGAGGAGAGCTGGAGTGCACTGGAGCTGTGAGTTAATGGGAGTCTGAAGGCACACAACTCACTCGAGGAGTTGTGAGCAGCCTTGGGATAGGCATGTAACAGGAGAGTTGACATGAGGCAGTAAAAGGGAACTTCTTTCCTTTATTTTTTTTTTTTCCTGAACTGGCCTGTTTCTGTCTCGGTTACACAACGTGGGCTCTGTTCAGCGTGGGAGTTTGCATGCAGAGTTCCTCATGTAAGGGCAAGACCAGAAAGCTGGGGATATAATTGATCTGTGTGACCTAAACCCATTTTGAAAGAATAGAAAATGCTAATTGCAGGGCAGGAGTTAAAGATTCATCAATCCTTGAAAAAAACAGAGAAGGCAGGTGAGCTGCCAGGCCCCCTGGGAACAGGATAGTTAAATCCAGGAAGGATTTTTTAGAGCCAGGGCAGTCAAAGCAGGGTGGCTACTGCAAAGCCATTCTTCATCCTGATGCCTGCAGTGAGGGTAGGAAGCTTTTCATTTGAGCAGGCCGTTGCTCAGTGCCAGGCCTTGTCAGCCTGGTGTCTGGAACCAAAATAACTGATTTGGCTGTAGCTGTCGTTAGTTTTGTTAGGGAAAAGATCTCTGAGAACATGACAGCTGTAGATTAGGAGGACCTTATTTTTGTATCCCTCTGGGTTTAACTGGGTTTAGTCTCCTGTAATTGCCAAGCCCTTACTGCATAGTTGTTTTAATAAATGAATGAATCTCCATCCTTAGGTTTTTACCCTGCTGCTGCATGGGATACCTGGGTCTCCTGGGTGCTTTTTCCTGCTCAAAGCAGAGCTCATCAGGTTTCCCTCATCCTTCTGCTGCTCTGCTTCTCCATTTCTCACTGATTAGAATAAAAACTGGACTGTGGAGGGTGTATGCCCAGCAGGGCTTTTCCCTTCCCTCCTTCCTGCTTCAAGCCTCACCCTGACACCCTGTCCTCTCTCACCCTGTGCAGAGACCACCACCAACAGCTCTGAGCTCGACAACAGCACAGATTCAGAGCACAAATGGCCTTCCTGCAACGCCCAGGATGAAATGCTCAACTTGGCCTTCACCATTGGCTCCTTCCTGCTCAGTGCCATCACGCTGCCCCTGGGAATTGTCATGGACAAGTATGGCCCCCGCAAGCTGCGCCTGCTGGGCAGGTGGGTGTGCAGGGCTCCAGGGCTGGGCTGAGGGCTCCATTCCCACCCTGCCCGGGTGCTGTGGGCTCCCTGCAGCCTTGGGAAGAGTCTGAGGGATGGGGCTGGTGTCTGCACAGGACAGCAGAGCAGCTCTGGGGTGATTTCAGCCAGCACAGTGGATTGCTCCATAAGGGAAGGGCCTGGAACTCCGTGTCCACACTTCAGCTCTCCAGTGCTGCTCTGTGATCCCCGTCCAGATGGAGCCTGGAGGAAGAGCGGAGTCATTTGTGACTCAGGGAGGGTAGCTTTCTCCTTGGGCTGGGAGCTATGTTCTGAGAGGCACAAAACCAAGATGTTACATCATTGTTTGCAGGCTGGGGAGTTAACTCAGGGATAAACATGTCCTGTTGCCTTTCCCAGGGCCCTTCTCTTCCATGTGGTGTGTGTTGCTTTCTGCCTCAAACAGCAAGGTTGTCAACTGCTTCTGTCATGGATTAGTGACTAGTGACTCACAGATTAGGGATTAGTGACTTTTGGGATCAGTAGACCCCAGCACTGTTTTAACTGTCACAATTTTAATGCAGTGAACTTGATTAGAAACCGAACTGGCCTGTGGGCAGAGTGGGAAAAACAGGACAAGTCTCTGAGTCAGACCCTACCAGAGAGGAGTTGAGTGCTGGGGCTCAGGACAAAGGCTGCTGCTGCCTTTGGTCACCCTGAGGTGAGAGCTGGAAAAACTCAGTGCTGGAAAGCCAGTGGGAATTTGGGTCCAGACAGAGCTGCGTCAGTGCTGGGAGGAAAGCTTCCTGCCCCAGCCCTTGTGCAAGGCTTGCCTGTAATACTTGTTTGTCTCTAATATTTGGGTATTTCCCTAGATTTTTCTTTCCAAATTGCCAACTTCCCTCCCTGTTACAGCAACTGCCCTGCGAGGTGCTGAGGAGGTGGAAGCAGCTGTAATTTTCTGTGGGTAAATTTGTGAGAGACTCATGGCTCTGGTTCCCTTGCAGCGCCTGCTTTGCCATATCCTGCGTGCTGATCGCCTACGGTGCCAGCAACCCAGACTGTAAGTTGGCATCTCCCTGCTGATCTGGGAGCATTTCAGGGCTGTGGTTTGGGGTTTTTGGGGGAAGCAGAGTTCAAACTGTCACCCACACCAGTGCTGTACTGGGGTCTTGCTGGGGACACAAGGCAAACAGTCTGCCAGCCTGAGGGAGCCAAGTGGCTCTGGGAAGGGCTGGTGTTTCACAACACCAAGTGGAGAGTGTAGCAAGGGCCAAACGTCTGAGATACCCAGGTCCCTTAATTTTGTGTTTGGGCAGGGCCAGGTCCTGTAAAGGAGCAATTCCAAATGAGTTCATGGCTTTTTCAGGGTTGGGAAATGGGTAATAGCCCACAATGTGTAATTGGCTTTTTTGCCAGAGGTAGATGGAGCTTGCTCCTCAAGAGCAGATAGTGAGATGATGCTTTGGATTGTTTGTTCAAGTAAATCTTCCTTTTGAGACCCATCAGACAAGCAAGAGAAACACAGGCATGATGATCAGGTCTGATCATTAGAGAAAAGGAACCCTTCCATCCCATCCTGAGCTGTGTCTTGGAGGAGAGCCCTGTCCCTCCCAGTCTGTGTGGCTGGGGAGATGGGTGCTGGGTCAGGAGCAGCGTGACATGTCCTGAGGGTGTTGATCCACTGAGGTTTTCACATGTCAGGACCAAAGCCCTCAGGGCTCTGTCTCCTTTCCCTCTGCACCCCAGTGGGAGCTGAGGGCAGGTTTTTTATTGTTGCAGCTCTGTCTGTGCTGATATTCATTGCCCTGGCTCTGAATGGCTTTGGTGGGATGTGCATGACCTTCACATCGCTCACGGTAAGTGAAGAGTTACTACCTGACTGTTTTATCCTTCACTGTGGCTGTGAGCTGGGCTGGCAGGCAAGAGCAAAGTGGATCTTCTGCCTGTAGCTTGAATAGCACGTGTTTGTGTTTGGTACAAAGGGTCAGTCACCCTTAGGAGTGAGTCCTTGGTTGTTATTCTAAAGCTTGCTTTCCCCAATCCTTTTTTTTTTTTTTTCACCTGCCCTTTGTATCTCAGGTGAAGGTGGGGGGAAAAAAGGAAGTGTTTTTGTCTAGGACTCATAATGTGCCTGTACATGCAGTGCTCAGCTACTTGGCACAGGCTGGACGTGTGTTTGCACTGGATTTAGCATTGACATAGTGCAGGAAGAATCAGCAGGGCACAAACCCTTGCAGCTGGGTATGGCCAGCTTTCTGCAAGCACAGTTTGCATCTCTCCCTGTGAACATGGTTCTTCTTGATCACAAAAGGTTTTGCTTTTCAGAAGGGTGAGAGTCCCTCAGAGGCTTCCTTAGAAATGCTGTGCTGTTGGGTGTGCACAGCACACTTGGATATGTTCAGGATTGCATGGAAAGCTTTGGTCAACAGCTGTCAGCTGGTTCTCTGCGTTTTGGGGTTCTTTCTGCCTGGAGGCAGAAGCAGTATCATTCTCCAAATAACTGCTTTATTTTCTGCCTCATTACCCTGATTGTTGTCAGTGTGGCTCAAGCAGGGCTGGGTGGAAAGTCGCCCAGAAAACAAGCCTGGGAAGCACCGATTTTATTAATTTTTTTCCCTGAGCTGTAGTTGAAAACTTTCAGATTTGGACTGCACTACGTTCAACTTGCTGTTGAAGTAAAACTTCCTGTTAAAAGTTACCTCTAATTTAACAGGGCTTAGGCACTGGCTGAAGTCCTGAGACCTAAATTTGGCAGAGAGTGTCTTCAGAGAGCACTCCCTGCACCATGGTTTTGCTGCTGCTGTTGCTTTCATATATTCAAAGCTTTCAGAACTCTGTGCAGATGTTGCTCTCTCCTTCATATGTGGTGTTCTTCACTGAAAGCCTTGGCTGTGACCCCAGGGAGCTGTGGGGCAAATGTCATCCTGCTTTAAATAAGAGCAAGGAAGAGAGGAGCACAATCAGTAGTGCTGTGGGAGAAGAGAGGATTCCCACCCTGCTGCTGCCAGCATTGATTATTGTCTCTCTGGGTGATTATTAAGGGGTCACAGATTATTTTAGAACCACTGGTGATGATAGGAGTGAGGGCAGGATAGGGCAGGAATAGATTGGGTGTGTTGTGCTGGTGCCTTTTAGCAGCAGAAGTAAGCAAAGCCACTTATTAGTGCCCTCATTAGTGAGCCAGTTGTGCAGTGCCAAGGAAGAGCAGCAGCAGGAAAAAGGTCAGCTCTTCCAAGAGGAGATCCAAGCCTTGGGGAGGGCTGAAGGAGGCAGTGATGTTGTGAGGTCACACAGATGCCTCAGGTGGAGCCCATCCCCTCAGCGTGTTCTGCAAGGAGCTGGGGTGGCTTCAGGCCTGACTTCTCCAATCCACAGGCAGGTGTAGCTGCTTGTGCAGCTGCACAGAGGCATTTCTGTACCTGGGGCGTGTGAATGTGATTAAAAATAGCCTAAAGTGGGAGGGAAGCACTTCTTCACCTGCACCACAGCATAGCTGTGCTGCTGCCTGTTAGAACCAGCTGTATTTTGGTTGTTGGCAGCTCACAGCTTTATCATTCTGCCTGCAAGCTGCACTTGGTGTGTCAAGAACCATCTTCTGCTGTCCAGGGTGATACCTTGTGGTTCCTTCCAGCTGTGGCCCCTGGAGACAGGCGAGGGAGGGACACAGGGACAAGCCCGTGGGCTGTGGGTGACCCGGCCTGAACACGCTGTGCTCCACTTTGTGCCTGGGAGGGGACACTGAACGCTGAAAGGGGACACTCAAAACCCTTTTGTAAGGGTGTTCAATACCCAGGAGATGAACCCTGTTTGTCCCAGTGCCAGGGGAGCTCGGTCTGGCTGCCACAGGCGTGCACAAGTCACAGCAAGGTGACTCCCTGCTCCTGCCAGCTGCTGGTGACCTCAGGTGCTCCAGGAAATGGGTCAGACCCACTGGTGCAATGCTCCTCAGCCACCCCAGGCAGGTTTTGGTTGCTGCTTCATGGCAGGGTGTCCCTCAAGCCCAGCTTGTGAGGCTTCAGGTGATCAGAGCTCCGGGGACATGGTGTGATCTGGTGGCAGGGACCCTGAGACAGGGATAAAGGGGATCTCCGAGGATTAGAGCCTGGGACAGTGCTCCACAAAGCTTTGCCTCTTGAGTTTAAAGCCTTTTTCAGAAACAAGTCCCCCAGGGTATCATGAAAGCACATGGCAAGCTGTGGAGCCAAAACAAGCTGCTGCTCCTGGGTGCCTGGCCTGTGGCTTGGGGAGGAGGGGGCAGCCAGCAAACGGTTCCCAGTTCTGGGAACAAGGTCAGGCTGTGCCTGTTGTTAAAATGCAGAGGGGAGATTTCTGCCTCGTGACTTGGTCTTGGCCAATATAAGTGAAGATTGGAAATGGAAACAGATCTGTGCTGGTGGCTCTGACAGCAACACAGGAATCTGGCGCTGGTTCTGCTCCGAAGCTATTTCATGCAAAGAAATAAACATGTGTGATAAATTACCACAAAGAGCCTTTTATAGATTGTTCTCTGTCCTGTTTTCCTTTCAAAGAATTACAGCTGCTTTGCTCTGATTTTCTGCTGCAAACAGCCCCCTTCAATCAGAGAGGGGGGGACATCTCTGTGTAGTGAATATTCTTTGCTTGGAAATATTAGGAAAATTTTGGGCTCTGTGAGCTTTTGTTTGTTGGAGAATGGGAACAGGAGTTTCCATATGCTTTGGGCAAAGGGGGCAGTTTGAGGCTTTCCTGCAGAACATATTTTTAGTGTCTGTGTAACTTCCAAATACACCCCCAATAGGGAAAACAAAGTTTAATTGAACAAAAATACCATTTTTCAGTAGTCTAGTTCTCAATGCCTTGATTTTTTTCTACTGATCTTTCAAACAGTCCTTTCAAGAGTAGGGAAACAGGGTTTGGTAGCAATGCTGTGCTATCTTCTGTATATGGATTGTCTCCAGGGAAAAGCTGGAAAACAATATAAATTATTATAAACTCACTGTAGGGCAGATGAGGAAAAAAAAAACCTCTGCAAGAGGAAATGATTTATCAGTTTAGGATTACAGACCTGCAATAAAAGACTCCAGTAAAAAACAGTTATGTGTGGCAACATTCACTGAGTGTCTTTGTGACAGAGCATAAAGTTAATAGTACAATGAGTATTAGTGACCTTTAAACAAGAGGCTTAAGAGTTTCTGTCGTCATAGGTCTTGCAGAATTGGAGCTGTCATACCAGAATGGGCAGAAGTTAGTGGAGGAGTCACTTCTGGCCTGCAGGGATGAGATCAGAATGAGGATTAGATCCTTTTTGGTGGCAGAAAAACAAGGCTTACTTGCTCTGTGGCTTGTGTTTTTTGTGGGATGTTGGGTTGTTTCTTTTTTCCTCCTCTCTGTGGTTCATTTTTTCCAATGCTTGCTACTATAAAGACAGCATGAAAAATGACTTGGTAAATATTGCATGTTATTTTTGTAGCTGGTCTTTAGATGAGACCTGCACAGGCACTGCCATTGCTGGCACAGTCTCAGAGGTTTTCTGGTCTTGAAGGGACATTTCCCCCTTCATCTCCCCTCTGTTCTTCCTTCCAAGTACTCAGTGTTTGCAGTTTCTGCTTTGATTGGGCTGGATAAGACATTAAATCTCTTCTGTCCAATTTTTTTAATCTAGCTGCTTGCTTGGTGCCAAATTGGATTTGAGGAAATCTTTAGCCTTTCGAGGACTTCTGTCCCAATCAAGGCAGAAGCAGCCTTGGGTTCTCCTGGTCGTGGCTGCCTGTTCTGTCTCCAGTAGCCCTCAAAGCAGGAGGATCCACCTGGAAGTTCCTTTCCTGCTGTATGAAAAAGGCTTTTTGTGGACTCAGGATCTCTGGGGGAAAACCAGCCCGAGCCAAGAAGCAGCTGTGTTTGTGCAGCTCTTGCCCTGCCCTGAGCTCCCCAGCAGGAGCAGCAGTTTTGTTGTAATTTCTGGACATTATTTGATGTTTGTGGTGTTTGGGATAAAGCAAATGCCCATCCTGGTGACAAGCACCCAGCCTGTTTTGCAGCCCTCAGATATTCCACTCGGCAGATGCCGCTTTCTGGGAGTGTGTAAATTCAGGCCAGCACTTCCAAGAGAAGACTTTTTTTCAGTGCCTGGTAACAGACCTTTGGATCCTTGAGCCGTTTCCTGTCTGCAGCTCCCGGGAGCAGCCTGCTGGCAGCAATCCCGCATGCGGGGATTGATGGGTGTGGGGATGCTCCGCAGAGCAGCGCAGCCTCTTCTGCCTCCTCCTCCTCCTCCTCTGGGGTTCACGGGCAGCATCAGGCTCAGCACATCCTTGCTGCTGCTCCCCAGCCCCGGGGTTATGTGAGGACCTGCAGGCTGCAGTGCATAGGCAGCTCTGCAGTGAGGCACGGGGATGATAAACAGCCAGATGGGTCCCGGAGTGCTCCTGCACAGGAATACTTGCCTTGTAAACACGCCGTGACACAAGCCAGATTTGCTTGCCTTATATTGCTGCTCCTGGGAAAAGATGGATTTGTTTTTCAGCCGTGCAAGGGGGGATGTGATGGCAGCGTTTTCTCAGGCTGATATTCTGGGAATCATTTTGTTCAGCAGCCTCTTTGCACAGAGGAAAGGCTGCTTGTGCTTCCAGTCCTAGAAGGCATCTGCAGTGTCCTGCTTTGAGGCCCTCTGAGGCTGACGTGGTAATGATGCTCAAGTGAATTTGGGGAGTAAGTGACCCAAAAAGAAAAAAGGAGGTGGGAGGGAAATCAGCCAGCCTGCTGCAGAGTCTCTGCCCATTGACCAGCTTCAGGAGGTATCAGCCCCGCTCTCCACAGCCTGACAACTTCAGTGCTTCTCCCTGTAATTTCCAGTTTCCAGCCCAGCATTAGTGAGTGATGAAAATTCGTTCACTTCTGGCTGTTTAGGAAAACAGGGAGCTCTTCCTTTCCCAGGAGAGTAGGAAGGTCTCCCAGCTGTTTCTGCCTTTGGCTCTTGAGTGGAAGCAGGGGCTGGAGTGATTTTGCTGTTCAGGTGGCAGAAGTGGTTGCTGTGATCTGCTGCTGGCTGTCCTTACTGAGAGCTTTGCTTTCCCAACAGATCCTTGCAGAACCAGCCTGGTCTGCTCTCAGCAGTGCCAGCACACCTGATGGGAGCCCAGGCAGTGAAGTGGGGTGGGTGGCAGGAGTAGCAATGTCAGATCTTGCTTGCTGCAGAGCTCAGTAGCTGTGCTGAGCAATAAATCCTTGGATATCTGGGGTTTGTGATTCTTTCCCTGCACCTAGCTCTGGGATAGTGTGCTGAGGCATCTGAGCCATGCCAGTGATGCAGAAATGATCAGCAGAGAGAGTCTGCTGCCACAGAAGGAGCCGTGGAGATGGCTAGAAATGGAAATGCAAACAGCAGCACCGTTTGTGCTTGTCTCTGTTCCTTCTTGTTATAACAGGAACTTTCTGGTCTGCTGCAAAGGATTTGGGTGCTGACCCAAGGTGCATAAACAAAGCTGGCAGTTCAAGGTGTTGCAGGGTGTGTTAAGGACTGCAGCCTGTGGCTAATAACACTTGATAAAAAGAAAGTGATAAATAGAGAATTTGGGCATGTGTTTGTGGGAGAGGAAAAGTGGTGGCTACAAGTTTGGGGTAAGGAACTCTTAAAGAAAGCAAAGGAGCTGGAGCAAATGCTCCTGTGCTAAAGTTGAATGATGCAAAATATGCTGTCAGTCTGGAAAGAAGCAGCGTCAGTAAGCACATAAATCTTGGATTGCAGACATTCCCTGTCTCTGGAGACACCAGTGCAACCTGCAGAGTAATATCTTGAAGGGCTAAGTCATGCCTAAATAAAACTGGCTGCTTCACATTCTGGTATCCAGGAGAATTAATCCTAAATGCCAATATCTTCTGGAGAAAGCCTCGTTCCCTTGGCAGCAACCTGTTTCAACTGATTTTTCTCTGTCTCCTCAGCTGCCCAACATGTTTGGTGACCTGCGTTCCACGTTCATTGCTCTGATGATTGGCTCCTATGCTTCCTCTGCTGTGACTTTTCCAGGAATCAAGGTGAGGCTGTGGGATCAAGGCTTGTGACTGGTGCTATTGTGCTGGTGTCTTGCTCCATTTAGCAATAATGTGGCAAGAAGGAGGGACTATTTGCTAAAGCCCTTTTTTAGGGATGTGCATTTGCAAGATTCGGTTCCTGTCTGTATTAGAGACTTCCCAAGTGACCACCTCAAGAATGCAGCAATTAGAAAATTTTAGAAGTGCTAAGTAGAAGTGAAAAACTGAAGATTTTTTTTTTTAGAAAAGGTTGCTTTGTTAATCTCTAAGTTGTGTATATATATAATTTTTTCTAATACACATAAGTATATTTTATCTGTGTGATTGTCACCAATGGTTGGCTTTGAACATAATTTATGGCTGGCTAATGGCACTGAAGGGACAAGAGATTGTCACCTGGACTGCCTGGATAGATCACCTGGTTCTGAACCAGGGATGTTTCATTGCAGTCTCAGGTGTGCAGGGGAATTCCTGCTGTTTTTCCAAGAAAGTCCTTGCCACAAAACTCTTTTTTGTTACTACTTGAGTTTAACCCATTTTAAGTGAATCATGGTGTTCTTTCCCCATTCCTCTCAGACCTCATTGCAAGAATATTGAAGCATCTTTCTGCTCCTGTAGCTAAAACCATATTCCCTTGTGATTCCCAGGTTATATATGACTTTGGGGTCTCCTTCATCCTTATTCTGCTTGTCTGGGCAAGCTGTGCAGGACTCGTTTTCCTCAACTGCTTCTTCAACTGGCCCCTGGAGCCTTTCCCAGGACCAGAAGACATGGACTACTCGTAAGTCTCCAGGGCTAATCCCATTCCTAATCCTCTAGGAAGAGCTGGCACAAATAATTTGGAGGTGTAGACAGGGAACCCCTTGCATGTTGTTTATTGCTGCCACCTCTTAGGCAGAGGATTTCTGCCTGCCCCCCTAGCATGTGAGTACCTGTGGAAAGTGGAGCTTCCCAAATTGTGGGAATTAGGAAGGAATCTGTTCCTGGTCAGAAGTATTTTCATATTGATTTATGCCAAGTTGGCCCAGGGAAAGTATCTCAGTGTGCTCTGGATTGAAACCATTTGTGGGTCTGTAATGGAAACCAGTGCCTTAAATCCACAAACAGCCTTTCTGACTCCTGCAACGCTGCTGCCTCTGACTCCTCACCCTGTGCTGCAGCTCTCACGCTCTTTGCAACCCAACAGGGTGAAAATAAAGTTCAGCTGGCTGGGATTTGACCACAAAATCACCGGGAAGCAGTTCTACAAGCAAGTGACGACCGTGGGGCGCCGTCTGAGCGTGGGGAGCTCCATGAAGGGCCCCAAGGAGCCGGCAGCTCTGCAGGAGAACAACAAGCTCTGTCTGTCTACGGTGGACCTGGAAGTGAAGTGCCAGCCTGACAGTGCAGGTGTGGTTCTGTGGGTGCCCCAGGGTGCTGGCACAGGCCTGCTGGGCTCCCTGCACTGCTCTAGACCTGTTGGGAAGGGAGCAATACGTGATTCAGGTGCTGCCGGGGCCTCGTGCCAGCCACCAGGGCTGGAACATGAGTTATATAAGGAATCCTGTCCTTGTGTCCTTCCCTGGATACAAATGGTGTGGCCAGTGGTGGGGACAGCAGATGGGAGCTGGTGTGGCTGCAGGGGGCAGGGCAGCTGGTCCCTGCTGGCTCTTAGGTGGATTGTTGCCTTCATGACCAAGCCTTCTTTACTTAGGGGCATTTTAGAATGGTTTGACTTGGAAGGGACCTTAAAGATCATTTCATTCCACCCCTTCCACCAGAACACTTTGCTCAAAGCCCTGTCCAAGCTGGCCTTGATGGTGAAAGCAAATGGTTTGAGGCTTCTTTTTGTCCTAACCCACCAAATCAGGCAGCCGCCTTTGCTGCTTCCTTGCCCCTAACCAAACTCCAAGCACCTGCAGCTGTTGATGATGGGAGTTTGTAAGGCACCAGGTGAACTCCTGGGAGCTGCCACTGGCACTTCTAGCCAGGAGAGGACCCACTAGGCCAGAGGTAAAATTGTAACTGTTTCCCAGGGTGTACTGCATTCTTCAGAGATTCTGTTATTCCTTCTGCAGCTACTCCCTCCTTCATGAAGAGTGTCTTCAGTCCCATCCTGCTGCTCAGCCTTATCACCATGTGTGTCACTCAGCTGAGGCTCATCTTCTACATGGGAGCCATGAACACCATCCTTGAGTTCCTGTCTGGAGATGAAAATCAAGGTGGGGGAACCTCTGAAAGCCTTTACCTGCTTCCCTGGGGCTGGGAGCTGACCCAGACTTGGTCAGTGAAGGCAGAGCAGCTGATTACTCAGCAGATACTCTGTGTAGGGCAATCCATGGTGTCCAAGTGCACTGACAGCTGCTGGGAGGGTCCAGGAAAGGGCTGGAACCAGCCCAGCACAGAGGGGCAGTGAGGTAGACTCTTGAATGTCAAGCTAATTTTAGCCCTGTGCCTGTCAAATACTACCCCATGGTATTTCCCCACATAAGCTGTTGCAAGTAACCTCTGGGGGTGGGCTGTGATAATTTTTATTTTAACTGGAAAACCTATTTCATCAGGTATTTGCTTAACTTATCCCAAGCAAGCAGAGAATGCAGAGCAGCTGACTCTCATGAGTAATGGTTGGACTCGGTGCCTCAGCCCAGCACCCGGGGGTGGGAGAAGTGAAGTCAGAGCTGGGGTTTTGTGCAGCTTGGTGGGTGCTGGGGAGGCTCAGGGGTGCTCCCTGTGCTGGATTCCCTGCATTTATAGTTCTGATGAAGTTCATGGAGCAAACAGGAAAGAGTACATTGGTTTACTGTCAAAAATACCCAGGATTGCAAAACAGGACTTAGTCTTTTTTTTTGTTGTTTTTGTCCTTTGTAGTAAGATCCAGTTTGAACTTGTTAAATCTGGATTGCATGAAGCTGATAAATCAAGAGGCACTCCTCTGAAAACAGGAGTGAGCTCTGGGGGAGGGCAGGAAACTCAGGAAACTCCAAGTGCCCTGGCATTCCCTGAATTGCTTTGTTTCTTGAGCCTCTGACAGCCTGCAGCATTTAGCTCTTTATCTCCTGGCTCAGGAGGCAGCTTAGACATTAAACAGCAAAACAGGACAAATTTCACACTGCCTACCTTTCCCGACACTGCTTCCTTTTCTGCTTACTTTATAACTCTGACACTGCTTTTTAAAAAAATTATCATTGTTATTATTGATTTTTACCCTGGCTTACTGTACTAATTTAATTTTCATTTCTTTCCTTCTCCTCCCCTCCTTGGAATTTCAGAATTAATATCAACTATATAAGCTGCCAATTCTGCTTAGATCAAGCTCCTTGCTGAAGCAGGGATTGTGCCCCTTGAGCACACTGCAGTTTTTCTGTGCCACCTTTAAGATTTCTTCCTATTTTTTTTTTCCCTTCCTCCCCCTGAATGTAGCCTGGGCTCATTGCAGTGCAGTCGCTGTCTTGGTGTTTCCATGGCATCAGCAAAACAGTGTTATTGTCTGGTCTCAGCAGTGTCAGGCTCTGCTGCAAGAGCAGTTCCAAGGCACGTGCAGCTCTCTAGAAATGTAATCTGTGTGTGCATCAGGAGAGGATGGGATGCTGCTCCCTCACATTCCTCGTTCTTCCTGCGTTTGTTCTCTTGGGTGGGATTTGCTCAGAGCTCCCTCCACCTGCAGCTGCCCTCGGGAGCACTGAGCAGGAGAAGAGGAGAGCTGAGTCAAACCCTGCAAGTGGTGTTGAGAAAGAAAAGTTAAATGTTCCCGGGAGCAGAACAGGAAAGAAGGATGTGGGGAAAACCATGCAGATAAGTAGTGAAGTCTTTGATTGCAGTGAGGCACAACGTCCTTGGAAGTTCTTTCTGTGCAGGTTATGGTGACTTAGACCTGTCAGGAAAACAAAAAGTGGAGAGAGCAATCAGCTCGTGGCCACTTATCTGCTGTGACCTCCCAAAAGATGAGGGAAAAGCTTAAGGGTTCATTCTGTAAATGTGAAAAACTGTGTAATTGTGTTTAGGAAGGCAGGGAAGAGTAGACCTGTTATGCCTAGAACCTGAAATTTGTCTGTATCTTTCATAAATTGTCACCTTGCTTTCAAATGTGGTGATACTGAGAGACCTTGGGGAGAATCAGGGCCGGAAAACTCAGCTGTTGTGAGGTTCGTGCTCAGGGTAGTTTTGAGGGAAGAGCGTCTAGAACAGAGAATATAAAGGCTTGTGCCCATGTGTGCTTCCTTGGCTAGGTATTCTTGCTTTTTCTCCTCGGGAAAGAATGACTTTTAAGATGACAGAAAAGCTGAGGGGGCTCTGTCTTGTAGCAGCTACTGTCTTTCCTTCCCTTCTCTTGCTGACCCCATAAATTTCACTCCCTGATTCAAGCTGGCCTCTGCCCTTGCTGTTTAGAGCCTAAGATTAAGTGTTCAGGGTAGCATAAAGAGACAAAACATGACAGCGTGGCTTGCTTCTTACCCTCTATTAAAAAATAACCAGCCACCAGTAAATCAGCTCCTGCAGTGTTCATAGAGAGTGATGCCACCTGTTTCTCTTGGCTGCAGCAGTTGCTATAATGAGAGGGGGTGTGGGGTCACCTCAGGGCTTGCCTTTGTGGGAGGAACGGGGCCGTGAATGTGAGTTTGGAGGTTGGAAGCTCCTCTCAGCTCCTTTGCCAGCAGCTGGAACCAGGAAAAGATCACCAGGTGCCCTGCTTGGGCACAGCAGAGCAGCCCTGCTGGGATTTGCTGCAACTGTCTGGGAGAGAGAGGCTTGTTGGAAACTTTCTCTCCATTACCAAGTGGATTTTGGTGGAAATCCTGGCTGTAGTGCTTTGGCTAGGCTTAAAAACGGGAGGGACAAATTAAAATTTGAGCTGGTTTGCTTAGAGGGCTGTAACTTGTGCTCTGTGCTGAGATGGGCAGTTTCAAGACTACATCCTTATTTCGGAGCTATGGCACACCATGACTCACCAGCTCTTCTGTGTGGTGCCTCAATCATCACGTGGGCTGCTGAGAGGAAGTGGAAAAAAAGCCTTGCAGGGTGGAGGAACTGCTCACTAACAGGAGGAGACGATTTCTTCTGAGTCTGCTGGCATCAGCTTTCCCTTAGCAGGCCATGGAGACACTTCTCTCATCGTTAGCACGGAATTTTCATCACTTTGACCTTTTGAACAGTTGCTCACAAATGCTGGGATTTTTTTGATGTTAATCTCCTGTCCCCTTTCTTCCAAACTTGTCCATTCAGCACAAACTGGGTTAGTCCTCACCTTCCCAGCCTGATTGTCCTCACTGGAGCATCCCAGCTGGAGAAGCTGGAGCTGCAGCTCCCAGCAAGGCAGGAGAGGAGATGACTAAAGCAGGTCTGGCTGTGCAGCACACAAAGCTTATAAAAGCTTTTCCTGCCTGTCCTGCCCAGAATAAACCTCACTGACATTAAGTGGGTGCCGTGTCCCCATTTTTGGAGCCCTACCTGCTGCAGTCCAGAGAATTCCAGAGCAGGATCAGAATGGCTGAAGGAGGTGTGTCCAGTATGTCCATTCTGGTGTCTGGAAGGTTGATGAAAAAGGTTTTTAATAGGAGAGGTGATCAGTGGGAAGGTTTTTGTCATCTTTTTTTTTTCTATTGCTCAGACTGAAAACTATTTTAATTTTTTTTTCCCCTGCAGTGGCTCTCTACACTTCCATTTTTGGGGTCCTGCAGCTGCTGTGCCTGCTGACAGCGCCTGTGATCGGGTGCATCATGGACTGGAGAATGAAAGAGTGTGATGATGGCTCAGAAGAGAACGAGGAGAGCAACGCTGAGCAGTGCGTAGTGTGCGCCCCACGGGACATGCAGACACCTGGCAGGGCCCCCCTGCTCTGCCCTGTGTGTTGTGGGATGAAGGACTGGAAAGAATATTGGCTCTTCAGTCTAGAAAAGAAAGCCTGAAGGAAGACTTGATAATGACAGAGGAGAGGAGCAGACTATCCATGTCCACTAAGATCAGTGAAGAAGAGCAAATTTAAGTTGTAGCAGGAGAGGCTCAGACTTCCCTCCTAGCCTAAGAGGAAGAGTAACAGCACTGAAATAATTACCCAGATGTTCCTCAGCTTCCACTGGTGGAGATCCCAGCACGTCCATAGGCAGATCTGTAGCCAAACTGGTGTAGATAGAGTTGATGTGATGTGTGGAGAATCTTGCTGTGAGTTCCAGCAGCTGCTGGAAGTGTGTTTGTAACACAGGTTTTTGCTGTCCTTCCAGAGGTGACAAGAAAAAGAAAAAACGTGACCGCCAGATCCAGAAAATCACCAACGCCACCAATGCCTTTGTATTCACCAACTTCCTGCTGGTTGGATTTGGAATCACCTGTCTTATTCCTAATCTACCCTTGCAGGTGAGTAGGTGAAATGGCTGGGGGTGGCAGAATGACAGGACAGTGGCAGGAGGGCTGGGACTGGCACTGCTGGGAAACTTCCACCCTGCTTTGGAAGCCCCTCTTTTAGAGCTGAAACAACACACTGCAGTTTAGATCTCTTGGGAAAACCTGAACAAGCAGCTATAGTTAAAATGCCAGTCGATTCAGAATTTATTTGCACTTAAAAGTTTCTGCAGCTGTGTGACAACAAATCCTTGCCCACCAAGATCCTCTCAGCAGTGCCTGTACATTTAAACTGGGCTTGATTTAAGCTGCTGAAGGTTGGAAAAACTTGCAAGAGTGATGTGTAAAGCAGGTCATTCCTGCGTCAAATGCTGTGCCCAATGGTACCTGTGGGATTATAAACCTGTTAAAATATTTATTCTGTGGCACCACCTATTTTTGGCAGGGGAGTTTAGTGATTTTATGCTACACTTAAGCACGCCTTGATGATGTAGGCAAACAGCTGCAGTTTGCTCATACCTGCGTGTTGTCTGCAATAACTTGTGGAAAATTAACTAAATTGGTGGCCATGGAAAAGCATTGTGATCCTGGCCATGGGTTGCTGGGGACACGTCCTTGCAGCAGTGCCACCTGAAAATGAGAGAGGTCTTGTGTGTGTGCAAAGTAAGGAAAAGCAGTGCCTGGAGACAAGGACAGATTTCTTCCCTCATGCTGGTATTTCAGGTTTTGGGTGTGGGTTTCCCAATCCTACCTAAAAAGAACAGATTTTAGGAATGGCTGATGTTGGGGTCTGGCACACCTGAGTGGGTGTCTAGGATGTGACAATTTTCCTGCTTCTTTTTTCAGATTCTGTCCTTCATTTTGCACACAATTGTGAGAGGATTCATCCACTCAGCTGTGGGAGGCCTCTATGCAGCTGTGTAAGTCTCTGGTTCCCTATAAAATGTGGCTGGCCAGATAAACTGGTTTGGGATGATGGGCTGTCCAGGGGAGAAGGGAGATCAGGAATGAGGTTTTCATGGTCAGAGGGGAAAAATGATGCAACTTGTTTCCTCAGTCACCTCTAGACATGACAATAGCTGGACTGAAATCTCTGTGCTTTCCTTGTTTAGCAACAGAGCCAGGCACAGCTATGTGTGGGCCTCACGTGAGATTAAACTATTGACACTCAGGTTATATAGTAAAAACTCAAGGCTTTTTTTGTCTTGTAATGAGCAGATATGTGCATGTGCCCAGGTAAAACATTAACGTGCCTGAAAACATCTCTGCTGCTGTCCTCTGAAGTTGACATTGGTAAAACATTGCTCAAGATACCATTAGTGATGCCTCCTCCCTTTCCCAGGACAGATCACCCATCCTGTTTCCAACTTAGCAAGTTATCAATAGCTGAATCTAAATACTCTCTTCCTCATTAAGCAATGTTTTTGGCCTTGAAAACAGATCTGTCCCTCAGTGCTGAGGGACAGAGGAACAAAGAGGAGCTGCTCTCTTCCAGGGAATCAGAGATTTGTTGAGGTGGGAAGGGACTTCTCAAGACCAAGGTCAGCTAGTGCAGATTGTCCAGGAGTACAACTGATTGTGTTTTAAATATCTCCATGGATGGAGACTCCACAGCTCCACAGACTCTATCAAAGGTTTATATCCCCATGTCTGGGGAATCCAGACTAGAAAACACATCTAAGAGTCTGCTTCAGAAATGTATAAACTTTTGGTTCCCTGGCAGCCAGAACAAAAATATTTTTGTCTTGAGCAAGGTAAATAAATGTATGTTGCAGTAGGTATCACCTTACTTGTAAATTAATCCTATTTGACCATTGCAACTCTGGAACTTCCTGGAGCTGAGGTATTTTTGCTGAGATTATGACTTTTTGGAATATTAGAAGGTTTTGATTTTCTTCTTTCTTTCCAAGTTTAGTTTAACCTGACCCTTTTTAAATACTGCTCAGTCATGGAAAGAGAAAGATGTTAGATGATTCCTGAAATTTATTTTTCCATTAATTTTATCTGATAGCAGCACTTGCCAGTCAACAGTGTTGCTTAGTTTGACATAGGATCAGACTTGTCCTCTAAAAAGCAAAACACTAACCTGTTGTGCAGGTTTCACTCACTTCCAAAGGGAGCAAATTGTTATGACCAGATGAAAATGATTGCTCAGCCACAAGTGTTGTCATCTGGATAAAGAGGCCCTGCTTTTAACTTGTAAATATCAACACTCTGCTCCCCGTGCAATAGGAACAGGAGCTGTATAAGCTCCTGCCCACAGTAGAGCTGCAAAACAAAACAAATGCTGGATCTGATATTACTAAAGTTTAAGAGCTCAGGATGAGAATAATCTGAAGGAAGAAGGTTCCAGCCTTGGCCCCAGTTCCATTCTGCTCTCGAGCACTGTGCACACTGCAGGGTATATGTAAATACCCTATAAAAAGGAGCAGTTACACAGTGCAGGAGGGAGTTCTGCATGTTAAGCCTGTCCTGGGACTGTGCTCTCATGTTGGTCTGTGTTGTTCCCAGGCTGGCAATGTCATCTGACCTGGGTGATGTGAACAGTCAAGGTGACACATAATAATGCTGTTGCTTTCTTTGTTGACAGATACCCCTCGACTCAGTTTGGCAGCTTGACAGGGCTGCAGTCGTTGATCAGTGCCCTCTTTGCCCTTCTGCAGCAGCCTCTCTTCATGGCACTGACGGGACCTTTGAAAGGAGACCCCCTCTGGGCAAGTTCTCAGTTTTGATGTGAAAGCTTGGGGGTTAAGATGATCTTTGACTCATTTCTTGGGGAAAAAAAATACTCCTGTGCACGGACCAAGGTTAAAAACAGCTGTAATTTTACATGTCCCTCAGTCTGCTGTTACCTTGGTGCTGTCCAAGAGACCTTTCCCTGTGTGAGTAATGACTCCCTGGGCAGGAAAGCCAGTAACCCTTATGGTGTATGGAAAGGGAGGAAGGGAATGTTTTCCACTAACAGTTTATCTGGTGAGTCAGAATCTGTCAGGTTAAAATGGATGAGTGTGAGCAGACCTCAAAATTCAGAAAAAACACTCTGACACTGGAGAACTATGAGCTCCAATTACCAGTAAATTTTGGATTGCTGATGCTAATGTCCAAAAAGCCAAATGGCTGTTGAGGGCAGGGCTAATGTGGTGTCTTGCTGAGTCTGGGCAGCTCAATAAAATCATGACATAGGTGGTCTTGGGGAAAATTCTATTCTCTAGGCTACATGTGCCCATGCCTGTTGCTCTTCAATCAGCAAACGTGCTGTGAAACACCTGCAGCTCAAACAGCCCTGCCTGTTTTGTGGAACAAGACACCCACAGCCATAATCCAGAGCCACAAACTCTTGCAGCATTTAGCTTGTACACACAAGGTGCTCTGAGCACGGGAGTGTAAACACAAAAACAGTGGAGGATGTTGCCAGCACACGGAGCAGGGCGTCTCCTGGTTTGCCCACAGCTGGGTGATGTGGGCTGGGCTCCGACACTGCTGCATGCGTGACTGGGTTGTTGTCTTCTCCTAACCAGCCTAATTTTGGTTTGCTTTCCTCCTGCAGGTGAATGTTGGCTTGCTTGGCATGAGCCTCCTGGGTTTCTGCCTCCCAATCTACCTGGTCTGCTACAGACGCAGGCTAGAGAGAGAAAAAAAGCAGAAGATGGAAGATGCCAAACTTTTCTTCAAAATCAATGGCACTCCCACTGAGGAAGCCTTTGTTTAAACTGGTGCTTCACGTACAACCTCCCCTGTACAAGTTCCTACCACATCTGTGGGTTCTACCTGTGGCTGTAAGCCAGGACTTTTCTCCCCTGGCTCTGCCAGTCTTTGCTCATCACTGGAGTGAAGGCTGGACATCAGGACTGAGATTTCCTCAGATATATGGCAGGAGGAGACTTCCCACTCCTTACTCCAAAACACGGGACACTTTTCCTTTTTATAAAGGCCACACAGATATTGTGTCTTAAATTATCCCCTGATCACAGTTTCCAGCAGCAGAGAGTTTGCATAGGAAACTGGGGAGAGAAGGAATAGAGGGATGGGTGAAGAGGGAAGACAGACCATAATTCGAGTGTGCAAATGTAACACACTGCAGTCTGTTTTCTCCCCTTCTTCCCCCAAACTTGGCTGACACAGTCTCGGATGCAAGCTGCACTTTCCTCCCTCCCCAAGGCTTCATAATGGTCTTTCTGCTTGATGTGTAGCTGGACCCAGTGGTTTTACTGTCTCTCCAGACATATCCCTGTTCCTGAGGCAGGGAAGGGGTTTTTATTCCTATGTGTATGAGCACAGCTTCAGTGTATTGCTAAATGTTGGCTGCTAGCACTGACAGCTCCCAAACCTTTTATTACTGCAAATGACACAGACTGTGAGCAATGGATCTGCCTTCCACACTGAAATGAAGAGCCTATAGTGGAATGCTGATCTTAGACCAAGCCTTGGGAGGCCTGGAATTCCTCTTCTTCCCGGTTCACAAACTCACCTGTATGTGTTTTAAACTGTCTGCAGTCCTGGAGCCTCTGAGATAAGAATTGGATCTTGTTTACCGATGAAGTGCTTTGAGACTTGTTGCCTTTTGCCTCCTCTTCCCCCTGACACGACCCTGGGAGGGGAGCAGCAATGTGTATTCAGTAAAGTGGAGAAGCTTCTTGAAGCTGAGTTCTGGGGCTTCAGACACCTTGGTGTTCATGTGCCGTGGGCTGACCTGCTGGTGAAAAGAATCAAGAGTGCAGAACACTCCTTTGTGTCTGGTAACTGGATCCTGTGGACATTAGCAGGGTGATGTGGTGATGTCATTTTTCCTTTTAGCCATAGCTTATTTACCTTGGTATGATAATGGTCACCAAGCTGCTGAACACCAGGTTACTGTGACTGACCAAAATGCTGCCGGTTTGGCTGCTCTAGGAGCCTTCTACAATGTTGATGCTCTGTCTGGACAGAGCACCTGGTGACTGATTGTATGGTGAAGCTGTCAGAGCAATACATGTGGGTAAAGGTGCCCCAGGCCTGTTCACACCAGGGAGGGAACACAAAGGGAATTTTTAACCTGCTTATTTTTATAGAGGTTTTCCTTGTCTCAAGCAGACTTTTCTGCCCTTAACCTTCTTGTTGAGGTCGGCAGCTCAGGCTCTGTAGCCCTGTGTTAGGCATTGCACTGAGTGGAGCTGCTGGGGGCAGGACTGGGCAGGGGTGAGGACGAGCAGCACCGGCTGCACCGGGCTGAGCTGGTGGCTGCGGGAAGGTTGGGGCAGAAATAAAACAATTACAGAGACCTAGTGGTGGTGTTTTACTGCAAAGCCTGGCAGGGCCTCAGACACTCAAGTTGTCTATGTCTGGTTGAAAAAGTACGAGAAACAACACCATGCTGCGACCTTCCTGTGAGAAATCACCTGGGAGCTGGGTGTTAACTCCTTCTCTGGGGGTTTGGAGGAGACAGAACCTCCGTCCGGGCAGGGATGCAGCTTTGCTAAAGAGCCCAGAGCCGCGGCAGCAGGGCCGGGAGCCCCGCGGGTCCCTGGCTGGTGGCAGTGCAGCGCTGCGTGGGCCGGCAGCGCCATCTCCAGTCGCTGCTGCTCGCTCCGTGGTACTTTGTAGTCAGCAGTCACTCGTTTCAGAAGGACTCGCCACTTGAGGGTTTTACACATTTGTGATTTTTTTTTTTTTATTGTGTTGCCTTTATTTAAATGTGTTTGTTTCAAGGCAGCCTTACTGCCTACTATCAATACTGTACTATTCTGGAACTTTTTGTCTTTTGGTGATGATTTAGTGACCTTGTTTTTTCTTTGAGCAATAATTAAGGCAGCGTTTTGATTAATTTTCCTAGTCACCTATCTTGTCTCAAGTACATGTTCAGAGACACACCAGCAGTGGTACAGCTTGCCTGGACTGCCAGAGGGCTTTCTGCAGATTTCTGCATTTTATATTACAATACTTCTAAATATTTTGAGAAGAGTCCTGCTCCTGCTCAGAGATACTTGTGACATGACAATGACAGATTATCAGGTGTGTGAGCCTCCATCCATAGTCTCAGTGCCCTAAAGCAGAGTTGGAGGGTGTTTGTGTTTTGTGTGCTAGCCCAGCATTACTTCCACTCCAGTTTCAGAATTGAATGTGCTTTCTTCCACTCTCATGTCACTTAAATGCCTGTTACAAATGTCTCAGCAAAACAGTGGAATAGAGAGTGGCATATTTTAATGAAGTCTTAGTGGAAATGCTGCTGCCTTTTAATTTAGCTGCACATACTTCAAAGAACACACTTTTATTTCTGCCATCTACCTCCCTACTGTAGTTCCCAGATCCTGCCCTTTATTAGGGATATCTTCAAATCCAGTTTCATCTGATAAACTGGTGAATGTGTGTGCTTGATGTCTCTGTTGATGTGCCAGGGTGGTCAGAAGCTGCTGGTCAGCTGTAGGAGTAGAGCTCATGTCCTGGTGGGTACAGAGGGGGGTTTCAGCTGTTCAGGGTTGAACAGACAAATGGGATCATGTTCTGGGGCCATGCAAAATCAAACTGTGGAATTCTTTGCTGCAGAATGTAGTGGGGAACAGAAGTATTATTCTTTTTTTAAAAAAAGGCTGGTTAAACAATGGTCTGATGCATCCACTAACTCAGGGAGATTTAAAGTTGCTGTAAATAAGAAAGTTATGCCAAGGAAAGATACTTGTCTGCATGTTCTGTCTTGTAAGAATTGGTCAAAGCTGGAGAAAACACGCTGGGCTAAAGTGAAACACTGGTCTGATCTAATGGGGTGAAATTTATTTTGACAGTTGTGAACCAAACTAACTTCAAGAACAGTCTCAAATTTATCTATCAAAAACCTGCATCTGCATGCAAGATGTGCAAACACTCTACTGATTGTGGCATAACTGCTTCAGAGCTGCACCCCCTGCATCAGTGGGGTCAGTGGAGGGCAACATTCTGCCTTCAGAATATTCTTTTAAACATTGTCTTGCACAGTGCAGAAACACAGCTGGGGTGGTCGTATCATGTGGTTCATCAGGGGCAGTTTGCCTCATCCTTTGATGCTTGGGGAAATAGAATTGTGGGTTATGTTTGGAGTGGCAAACAGCATTGCTGCTTCCCAGCTGAGTGTTTCAGGACTAAGACAATTCCTAGTGCACTCCCTGTGTGCATGAGCCACCTTGTGGGAAAAATAAATAGGCTACCAAAGACTAGAGAGTCACAGCAGTTAGCATCAATAATGCATTTATCTGTATAATTCAAATATAGGTCAATGTGTTTAACTGCTCTCCTAATTCCTAAACCTGTAGGACTTGGGGGTTTTTTTATGTCCTTTGTACCTCCTTACCCTGATCCATATGGGAAGTGCCAGGAGGGTGGCCATGGGAAAGACCTCCATGGAAGCAACCCCAACTGAATTTATGGAAGCAGAAACCTGATCTGTGAGTACCTCAGAGTCAAAGGTGTTGCTGTGTAAAGTGATTGCACCTTGTGGAGACACTGCTCCCAGGCTCTACAGCCTCTCACATGCATTTAATCTGCATTTGTATTAAAAAAAAATAAAAATGGAATTCACAGAGTGAGGAAGGGAGGGTGACAGCTTTTTGCTTTCACTAATCTGTCAGAACCTAAGCCCTGTTGACACAGCCTTTCTAGCACTAAGGCAATGACACGATGTCAGAAGTAGCAGAGAAAATCTGTGCTGTTCTGCTTAATAGGACACTTACACTATGACAGTCACTGAGTAAAGCTATATCTGGATCCTTGAGATGAAACTGGACACAGATGTCTGGGAAAAAAAAGAAGGGGGCAAATCTTGCTGAGACACCAACTTAACTGCAATGATGCTACAGCAACTGAAATGTTCAACTCCCACAGCAAAGCCTGGCCTCTTCATGCTCTGTCTGCAAAGGAAAACTGCAGGATAATGAGATTTTAACTAAGTCCGTAAATCACTGAAATGTTTTCAAGAAGGAGATTTCCCTCTTGACAGGCTGATGAATTTGGAAAATATGCTACAAAATTTAAAGCAGATACTGTAGGGTAAAAGGAATGAAATCTTTAAACCACACATATATGATACTCTTTTTTTCCCCCTTTGATTTTTTTTTCTCTGCATCTGCAGAGCTTTTTGGTATTCCCTACACCCCAGTTTAGAAGTGCAAAGTGCTCATAATGGAAAATAGTATTACAGTAGGATTCCTGATGGGAACAGACTGGCTTGGGGGTTTTTTAATTTAAAAAAAAAGGCCACCTCTGATTTAGAATTCACAATGTTATCTTCTCTGGAATAGCTGAAACAATGATGTGTTATGTAGCTGCAGTGTTACATGTTAATTATAAAGCCCACAAGTCCTTGTTTTCCTCCATGTGCTGCCAGCCTGTCTCTGCGCAATCTGTTTTTACCAGGTGTCCTGTGCTCCACGTTGTCATCCTACTGCTGTTTGTCACTTCCTTGTGCCTGACCCTCTGTCACCTGCTTTTTATTCTGGAGACAATCCCCTCGTTCAAAAAACCCACTCTTTAACCTGCCAGCATTACCTCTCCTGTCTACCTTTTCCTGTCCGCAGAATTTTTTGTAGCGTTTGCCGAAGTGGAATTGTAAACTCCTCGGGGCAGGCCTGTGTCATCTTCTCTGTGTTTGTAAGGTGATGTGCACTCTTGCAGTACTAACTCAAAATAAAGTGGTAATAAGTTAATCATTAGTTTTCCTTCTGAGGGTGAACATAATAAAAGCATCGGTTGCTTCCTAACGAGATTATGGAACCATGAAAGCTTCATAGGGTGGCATCTGCCAAAGGGCAGAACCCAGGCTGAATATTTCCTTGACTCTTCTCTAGGTTAGGAGCTAATAGCCTCTGCCAATTAATTTTTTTCTTCTCCAATTGAGTGTAATCTCTGAGAAAAAAACCCAGACCCTGTAGGTGACAGGTTGAGAATGAGATTGAGCTCAGCTATACAGTGTGAACTGCTGTCAAATAGTGAAACATGAACAGTGTGGCCTTAGAAGGGAACACAGGTGTCAACAGCAAAGCTGCACATCTCCATTATCCATGCCTTAGCTTGGTGATGCTAAATCTGTGGTGGTTTACTTTTCCAATCCAATAATGACAATCATTGAACATGCCATAAATCATGACCTAGTGACAAGGTGAAGCCCATGACCTGAAGCCACTCACCCTCAATGACTGTAGCACTGACTTATCCCCTGGCTATTTGTGTTAATACCCTGGTCACTCGTCATTCCCCTTCCATACCCTCCCAAAAGAGGGGGGCCATGAAGTTGACAAAAATACCTGAGCACGTCCCCTGTTGAGACAGGCTGAGAAATTTGGGTCAGTTCAGCCTGGAGAAGAGGTTGTATGGAGACCACACAGCACCTACCAGTACGTGAAGGAGATGATGGGGAGCCAGAAGGGGACTCCTCATCAAGCACTGTAGTGATAGGACAAGGAATGATGGGTTCAGACTGGAAGAGGGGAAATTTAGGTTAGATTTTGGGAAGAAATTCTTCTCTATGAGGGTGGGGAGGCCCTGGCACAGGTTGCCCAGAGAAGCTGTGGCTGCCCCATCCGTGGCAGTGTCCAAGGGTAGGTTGGACAGGGCTTGGAGCAACCTGAGATAGTGGAAGGTGGTCTGCCCATGGCAGGGGCTGGAGCAAGAAGGTCTTTGGGGTCTCTCCCAAGCCAAACCATTCTGTGATTTAAGGAGAACCTGCTGGTGGCAGGAGGCAGACTGGGAGCACTGCAGGGAGACTTCTTGGGAACCTCAGTCTCGAGTTGAAACAAGTAACAACCATGCAGTTTACACCTCTTGAGAGGACCTAAAGAAGCAGCTATAGTTGCAAATGAGTTGATGAGTTGATCCCGAGCAACTTGAGGGCTTGCCAGGAGACCCCGCCAGCGGCACTGCTGGAAAGACTGCGGCACTGCTCTGGCAAGCCCAGCCTTAAAGCTGAAACAGCACCGCGCGGTTTACACCTCATGAGAGAACCTTAAAAAAACCAAAACACCACAACCACCAAAAAACCAGGAGTTTTAGTTTAAAACGCCATCGGCGAAAGCGGCAGAAGCCCGTGAGGGAGGCGCGCGCTGCCTGAGGGAGCCGGGGGGCGGGAACAGCCGGGGGGCGGGAACAGCCGGGCGGGCCCCGCCCCGCCGCGCGCGGCGCGGAGGTGACGCAGCCGTTGCCGCAGAGACGAACCGCCCCGGCCCCCCCGCCGGCCCGGCCCCCCCGTCCCGGTGCGGCGCGGCTCGGCTCGGCTCGGCTCGGTCCATCCCGCGCAGCGGCCCCGGGACGAGCCTCCTGTCACCTTCAGCGGCGCTGGCCCGGGCGGGAGGCGCGCGGCGGCGCCGCCATGGTGCTCATCAAGGAATAGTGAGTGCGGGGAGCTCCCCCATGCCGGCCCCCTTGAGTCTCCCTCCGGTCACCTCCGTCCGCGCCCGGGGCCTGGCGCGGTGACGGCCGTGGGTGGGCGGACGGGCTTTGCCCCGCACTGCGGCCACGGAGAGGGAGGGAGGGAGCGGGGAGCGCCGTGAGGGCCGCGGCGGCGGTGGGGGCGGCAGTGAAGGTCACGGCGGGGCGGGGGCCGCGGCTGCCGGCGGGCACCGGGTCCGCTCGGCCCCTCTGCGGCTCCGCGGGGTCTCGCCGGTGCCCCTACGGCCTCCGCGGGCGGCTGGCCCCGCACCGGCTGTGCGGGGTGGGTGTTGCCGGTGTCCAGGTGCCGAGGGCCGAGCCGGAGCCGGGAGCCGGCTCAGTCCCGGGGGTTTCTGTGGGAGGTCTGAGGGAGGCAGGGGCGTCTTGCCCCCTGCTCGTTATAACAGAGCCAAAAGTCAAGCCTGGTTTTGGTCCCCTCCCGCCTTTGGCTGTGTAATCTCCAAGGAGGGACTCCCAAGAATGTCAGATATGAGGTAGCTCCAAAATATTTTTGTGTGTGTTGAAGCCTCACCTTGGAGTTCTTCACTGACCCTGAGGCTGCTGCGGTTGTCCTGCCCCGCGATGGGGATGAAGGGGTGGAAAACTGGCTGGACATGAGGGTGTGTAGCTATTAGTCACGTTGCTTGTCACAGTCCTTGGTTCAGCAGCTTTGTGCTTGCTAATGTGGAATATACTCTTGGACCGGTGCACTTTGGCTGGATGTCTTCAAAGCTGTGCATACTCTGCACAAAGTTCTTTCCTGAATTCTTAAGGTTAACTCAAGTGCATTCCCACCTGAAGTGCGTTCCATCATTTTAAACTTCTTTTGGCTGATGGAAGAGGCTTTCTGTTTATTTTTTCTTTCTCCCCTTATAAAAGATCCCTGTGATAAAGTGGGTTTTCAGGTCTTCTCTTAGACACGTTTACCTACATGACTGTGTCCTCCTTATGGGAATTACTTTGCAAGATTATGGACCATGGTGTGGATTTAAATATTAAAACTATGTTGAGGGTTGTACTGATCCTTGTTGTTGCCTTTAAACTTGATTAACTTTTTTTTTCCCCCAATCCTTAAACCCCTGCTATTTTTATCCAGACAATAGGAGTGTACAATTCAGGAGCAGCAACAGAGCTGCTCTTAGTAACACAAAAACACCATTACCTTCTCCAGTGTTAAACTGGATAGCAGGAAGAAACCTGGGCTAAGTGCTTAATTTCAGGTGCATCAAAAGATAATTAACTCCTTCTACAACATCTGTTTTGTTGATATTTTCCTATGAATTTACTACTTTCCCTCTTACAGCACCTTGGCTGGTTATTGTGTATCTTTTTCATGCTTCTGCTCACAATCTCTTGCCCTGTTCCACAGTAAAGCTCATTGTCTGAGCTGTGCTGTAAAGGTGAGAACAAATGTACTTTGAATTTTCAGATTCTGACAGTATGAGCAGTTCATTTTCGTGAGTATTGCTTCCAAAAGTCGTTTTACTCAACATTATTTACCTCACCATATCAGCATGCCTACTGGTCTTTCACACTGCTGTTTCAGAAACAAGGTGGGAAGTGTAAATGTTAAGAGTAAAGGTTAAAAAACCAGAATTACTACACTGGTTTCCTTTTACAGGTTTCCATTTGTATTTCCAAAAGGGTCACTAAACCTTTTTTGTGTTGCCATTATACTGTTTCTTTTCTTCCCTTTGTTTTGCCCTTAGTAAGACAAATGTGGCTCTAAGGACAGTCAAGGTTGCTACTAGACTTTCCAAATGAACATTTATTTTTGACTTTCTGAGATTCCCAGCCACCTCTGACAGTTGCACATCCTGAGTTGTGTCACTGTATTGGCTCAGATTTAAATTTTCTTGACGTTGTTCATCGAAGTTGCCCAATTTACATCCTATTTGAGACAGTTTTGGATGAAATCTCATGTTCCAGGAAGCAGTTGTTTAAGGCATATTGAAACCACTTGTTTTGGTGTGAGCTGGCTATTTGAAGTGCTTTGCTGTTACTGTTGTGCTGTTACTTATGTTAGTTCTGGTTTTATGCAGGCAATTACTGCCTTCCTACCATAGATGGTAAAAATCTAAATGATCTGTAACTTCATCTCATCTGAGCAGATTATTCTTCCATCTCTGTGACCCCTTGTCACACTCTCCCTAGTAAATCAGATGGGTTTTATTATGTACCCTGTAAGTATTTTAGGAGCTGATACAGAAATAGAGCAATATAACAAAAACCTGGTGTCACATTTTATTATCAGGCAAGTCTGTATCATCATTCCTCTACAGCTTCTTGTCCTGATGGTTATGCAGTGATGACTTTAATGCTTTCATTTGATGTCCTGTCAGACTTTCAGACTTATCTTGCATTTCTATCTATCCGTGCTGCAGATAAGCTGCATGGATTTCGTTCATTTGTTTACATTTTTTTGGTGTCAGGGTTTGGAAGTGCTGGCTGGAATCTTGCTTGCTGTCCTTATTTTGATTTAAACTGCCTCAGAAGACCTTGAGGAGAATCAGAGTGTGGAGACTCAGTTCCCTTTCCTGTGAAGTGACGATAATGCCCCTGACCTTCCCTGCAGCTGTACTTCCCTTTCTGTCATTTGAGGCAGATTTTAATCTAACAGGGATCTTAAATGTTCCTCACCATTTTCAGGCCAACCAGATCATATAATTCCTCATAAATTGAGCAAGTTCTGTCCTAAAGTTCGGAATCTTGGTTCCCATTGCTGTTTCTGCAAAGCTTTTCCTCAAGATCTTCTTGAGGAGTCTTCTCTCCTGCTCCTTTATCACTTGACT
Source organism: Acrocephalus scirpaceus scirpaceus (assembly GCA_910950805.1). Classification (NCBI taxonomy): domain Eukaryota; kingdom Metazoa; phylum Chordata; class Aves; order Passeriformes; family Sylviidae; genus Acrocephalus; species Acrocephalus scirpaceus. The sequence continues at coordinate 6,614,150 of OU383791.1, read as the reverse complement.
ATAAGTGGTTTTCACCCCCACGTTCTTGGTTTGCTGGGCTGAACAAACTGTAAACCATTGATCTTGTTTGTGTTTCTGTTTCTCCACTGAACTCTTAAGATCATAATTCAGATTTAGTGTCTTCCAGTTTCCTAAATGGAATTTCATTTGCTTACAGCAATGTTTCACACCAGGTTTTCTGAAGAAAAATGTTTTAACTCCATTCCAAAGAAATAATTTCTTACCTGTTTCTTGGTCTTTCACTTTATCATCCAGCCCCTCTTTTCATTCTTAATGCACTTTTATCCAGTTAACTAACCCAACATCATGTTCAATGGCAAAGTCTACCTGTGAAAATCCCTTTCCTTTTTTTTTAATCCTCCCTTACACCATACTGGTGTTGGTCCTCTTCCCTCTTGCCTTTCAGCAGGTATTTTCAGGAAACAATATGTAACAGTGAGTAAAACAATTCTAGTTCTGTGGATCCTACCAGCAAGTGGCACATGGATTTCCATGAATTGATCAAATCCCATTTAAAAATTGCTTTTACTTCCTCTGTTTGGCAAGGAATGCCATGTCTTCAGTAGACATGACGTAAAGAGGCACACGTGATTGGGTCTGAAATTTGTTGCCAAATGATTGTTCTGTTGTAAGACAGTCACTGTTCTTCTCCACTCACTTTTTTCCATCATTTGTGATCTCTAAGACTCTTCCATACCCGAGTCTTTTAGCTGGTTTTTCTCCCAAGCTGAAAGGCCAAGTCTTAGCTGCTTTCTTCTCACACAGAAGCTTCTCCTCATCTCCAATCATCTTTTTAAGCTTTCTTCCCTTGTTCTGTATCCTCTTTGAGATAAGGTGACCAAGACTGTGTGCCATATTCAAGATGTTGATACAGGGGAGATTGTAGTGACATAATTGTCTTTTTTGTGTGTGTGTCTGTGTGCTGTTCAGTTTCTAATATTGGATTTACTTTTGAGCTTCCACTGAGCTGATGTTTCCTGCTGCTTTTCCATAAAGGCACAAGATATTGGCAATAACTAACTTAGGGCTCATTAACCCCATGTGTTTGGTGAAAATGAGTACCTTGAGTGCATTATTCTTTTTTTATTATTATTAACACTGAACTTCATTTGCAGTTCTCAGTAGTTATTTCTGCAGTGCTTTGCAGTCAGCATGAAGTGTTGGTGTCACAAGTGATCTTGCATAATCTGTAATCTTTTGCCCCTATTGCAGTTTGTTCTTTTGGTAAAGTGTAAAAAAAAAATTTATTTTTACCACTATTGCTTTTTCATAATCTGTTTATTAATACAGAGGGGTTTTATTCCTGATTGTGCCCTAGTTTCTTTGAGACTGATTCCCAAAGAATTGGGAATTCTTCTGCCCATGGTAGCCATATCCATTTCCTGTCTCTTGATTTGATTCCTTGTTCAACGTCATCCTTGCTGAAAGTAGAAATCAAACACAGGTCCAGTTTTGGAGAAGACCTTAACAAGCATGTATTTTTGTCAGCTTTAAATTAATTCTTTTCCAAAAAATCTGTGACTTCAGGCAGTTTTTGCTGTGTTCATTCAGTTAATTCTCAGAAGCATTCAGGAAACCACAATTAAAAAAAAAAGACTCCTTTAAAGCAGTGGCAGCACCTTCCTTTGCAGTGAGCTCTGAGAAAGCCTTTTCTCTGCTGTTTCCTGCTGCTTTGGGACATGTGAGCAAATCGTGCAGTGCCTTGTGGCTATTGCAGATCTCTGCAGAATTGCTGAGGCCCACAGAAACCTCCCCAGCAGCTTGATGAGGAATAAGATGGGATTGCTGAAAGGATGGAGTGAGAGGGATCACAGCTGTGTTGATGCTGTGTAGGTTTGTAGGCCAGTGCAGGCATCACCAGTTGAGTTACAGAATGTTAGGAGAGGGTTGCAATTATGCTCTATCACGTATTGGTTCTCTTTGAGGTTGTTATATAAATAGTTTTTGGCCTAAGGAGTATTGGATGGATCTGGAATTCTGGAGGGAGAAGAGAGCTGTGCAGCCATTGCTGTGAGGAATGTGGGGATTTGGGGGCTGCAGGGATATTTGCTAATTTCTGTCTGTTTTCCCTTCCAGCCGCGTTATCCTGCCCGTGTCTGTGGAGGAGGTAAGTTCTTCTTGCTTCCTTGCTTTAGGACTGTAAATAAACCTGTGATCAAAGCATGAACAAAAACTGGAAAATGCAAGCTGTCTTCAGGAGCCCCTGTGAGCTGTTACTCATTCACCATCATTTTGACCAAATAATTGTATTAAGTCTGAGGGTGCCAATCATCTCTCTTACAAAATACTTTCAGATATGCTGATTATAAATCTTGAGTTGTCAGGCTGTTTCCAAGTGCAGTTTTCCTCTTGATTAGTACTATTGTTCTTTTCTATTTTTTTAACACGAAGGGGAAGCTTTAGTACAATTTCAAGTCACCTTTTAAACTGCATTTTCCTGGAACTCTTTTGTTTTAAACTCTTAGACAAGGATCAAGAATTACTTGTGACTTAGGAGGCTCATATAGCAAAAGAACTTTTTAAGACCTGTGCTATTTAGCACTTACATACAGCAAATTTTCTTTTTGTTTAGATAAAGCTGAATTGAGAGAAGAAATGTAGTTTTTATTGAAGAGAGTGATTTTCATCACCAGACAGACCATGGAATAGCTGTGCAGACTCTGTGGCTGTTTCCCTCCTGTTTCCTCTGATTTGCAGCTTGCCTTTCCTTCCTCCTTCCTGCCTTGAGCAGAGAATCTAACCATATAAATGTTTTGATTGTTTAAATCTTTATACTAACAAGGTAGAAATTGAAATGACTGAGTCCATAGCACTTCCAAAGCAGATTCCTTCTTCTGGATGTGTTTTATTTTTTCCTTGTGATCCTTGGCTGTAAGCCTTGGGTTTGTGAACTCTGATCAAGGCCTTGTTCTACCTCTTAGGGAGAGCTGTGATAACAGCACTCTTGTTCATTTTTCTTACCTCTGAATATAGCAGCTACTGTGGCGTAGACAGTGGTGGGCTGGCTCATGGTAGCACTTTTTTAAGCACATGCCTTTTATAACTCTCACTCTTTTGACAGAACACAGTTTAGAACTTCATGTAGTGCATTCCTGCAGCCATCAGACTGGCTAATAAAACAAAAGCAGTGTCTAAGTGGAGTTTCTTGTTCCATGTGGCTCAGTCTGCTGTGACAGGTATCAGATGCTGACAGAAAGCCCAGACCTCTGATCAGAGAGTGGGTTTAGATCTGTGTTCTATGTCAGTGCAAGAACAGGGCTGTTAATGCCAGAAGTTCTGTCTGTTGCTTGCTCCCTACCTGTAGCTTTTATGCTTTCTGCCTGAATCTGTTTCAAGCAGTTTTAACTGAAGTCAGACTGAAGTATGAGAGTAGGGAAGTGTCTGAGTGCCACTCACAAGAGCAAGTGCTTGACAAAGGAAGAAGTAACATGATCAGCTTTATCAAGTAAGCAAAGGATGCAAACTCGCAGGTTAGAGAGAGCTGTGGGTAAATGGCAAGTTACTTGAGCTCAATGGACAGAAAGGACCTTCCTGAATAACAGGAACCCTGCCATGTAGTGATATGGCTCCTGGGTATCAAGCTGTGTAAATAGAAAGTCAAAGCATCAGCATACAGATTGTTTCTTTGAGGGGGTTAGACTGGATGGAACCCAACACAGGGTTTTCCTAAGTTCTCTGATACTGGGATTAGCCTTCATCCAGTTAAAGCGAGTCCCTGGCTGTGCTCTCGTCCCTCCTTGGCTCTTCAGAGCCTTGTGTGTAAACTGCCTGTGTGGAAAACTGAGAGTTTGGGCTGTAGATAAATCTCTCAGTTTCTGGCAACCTCCTTGTGTGAGGGTGCCCTGGGATTATCTGTTTCAGGAGGTGATTTAATCTGCTCTGGGTCCAAAGCTTGCCTTGTGGAGAACCCCCCAACCTGACCAAATCGAATTTCTCCCCAAACTTGTACATTGTCACCATGTCCCATGAGTGATGTCTCTTTCCAAGGTCTGGTGTTTTTCCTGTGATAATGCAGATTTCAGGAGCCAGTTTGCTGAGCACAGAGAGTTCTAAAGTTCACTTGGTTTTCCCTGTGTACCTGGGTGTGCTTAAGAAGAAAGGTTATTTCCAGTATTGACTCAGAGGATGACTGCTGCTCTGTTTATTGCCTCATCCCCCTTCCTGTGTGCAAAGATGCTGACACATCTGTGAATCACTTGGTCACTGCACTGCTGTCTGTTCTACAAACCAGCTGTTAAACCTTTATTGCTTTCAAGGATTTCCTTGTGTACAAAACTCTTAAATAGGGCTCTGGAGACTTATTATTGCTCTTGACTTTGTAGCTGCTTGTGAAGCATCTCTAGCTAGCAGAAGGACTTTTGATTTCATTTTTATATTGTTGATTTTTGCTCAAAAGGCTTAAGAGTTCAGACATGCATGCAGATTGTTGGCAAAAGTCTGATGCTAGTGTGTAAGATAGGGAATTAAATTAATTGTAACTTTGAGACATCATGAAAGGGTTGAGGGAAGTCTTCTGTGAGGTTCTGTGATATTCCAGGGATTCTGTGTTCAGTCTCCACCCTTAGCAAATGGATCTTAACCAATAGTATGGAATTCAAGAGAAAACTAGTGATGAGGAAGGCATTAGGGAGCTGTGACTTAATCAACACAGGGCTCAGTGCTGCTTAGTTGGCCAAGATGGGAACCAAACAGTGCAAGAGAAGCCCTGGCGATGACTAAAACTCGAAAGCTGGCATGTAGGAGTTAGACTGTAGCAGTCTGTCTTCGGCATGGAAACCCTGCCAAAACGTGGTCCTGCTCAAGTGCAGGCTGCAAGCTGCACTGCTCTGTTGGTTTATCCCTTTTCCCACTGTGGGGAGCAAAGGGAATCTCCTTGTTGGCTGTTGGGTGCCAGGCTTTGCTCCCATTCCCTGACCAGCATCAGGAGCCAACTTTGGGGAGTGTGGACTCGTGTGGGTGTCTCTGCCAGCTGCCACTGAAATGCTGGTATGGATTAGAGCTGTGTGTACACATTCTGTGCTGCCTCTTTGTTCCTTTCACATGGCAAGGAGCTTGCCAAACACACAGGAATCTTATTAATTGCATTCAAAGCGGCTTTCAGGAAAACAACTGCTCTTGAAGATGGTTGAGATCAGGCCTGCTGGAGGAAATTTGGTGCAATGAAGATATTCTCTCAGCTGTGTAAGAGGTGTTTGGCACAGAGCAAGAGGGATGACTTCCTGCAGAAGAGGAGTTTTTTTTGGAGCTCTCAGGTCTCTGTCTGGAGTCCAGATTCATAGAGCCAAGATCTTTTTCTCTGTTTACCTTTGCAGGGAGAATGATGTGGGATTTACTCATTGGGACAGTTTTATTTGGGCCGTTTCCTCTCTTATCAATGCGATTAAAGGCTCAGAAATAACAGGGAAGTTTAAATGGTGAAGATGTTAAACCAAAGGGTTTATCTTCTTAGTGTCTGAACTTTGACCCAAGTATTTGAAAGGGAGAAGGAATGAATAAGAGGCTGTTACTAAGAGGAATTAGTTTGTGCTCCTGGAGCTCTGTCCTAGGACTTGCTGCAAAGCAGTCAAAGCCATTCAGTCCTCCTCTGTAATCCTGTAGTTACCAAACTCATAATAAACTCTGTTCTATGTGTATTTGTGTGGCTGTTCCTCTGCTAAAGCAACTTTGCTTCTAAGGTTTCACAACTCTCATGTTTTGCTCTTCTGGAGGGAGGTGAGTGTTCTGCTTTATGTGGGTCATATGTAGGGAGTCAGGAGGTGTCTGAAATGTCAGAAGTCAGAGACTTGTATTGCAGCCCAAAATCCAGACTGAAACCCAAGCTGCTGTGACAGTGCAGGAACTGTCCAGCCAAGTGAGGGCTGCTCATGTAACCTGGGCCAGGATCTTCTGGAGACATCCAGCAGAGCTGCTGCTCTTAGCTTGAAAATGGTCTGATTTTTGTTCTGCCCCGCATTAGCTGAGGCCAGGACACCTAGCCTTCTTACTCTGGCTTCCATCTATTCTTCCAGCAGGAATAAATATTTCCTTGGCCTTTGTTGGCACCAGATGGCACAAAGTACCAGAGAGCTCTGGGTACTGTTGTTATTTTGGATGCTCTGACAACAAAATTTAACAAGTGTAGAAATTTTCCTTCATTGCAGAAGATGTTCCAGCCCAGTGAAGTATTTCTGGGTTCTCAGCTCTGAGCAATATTCCACTTTTCCAGGCTGGGTTTCAGAAGTGCTATTCCTGTTTCTGATGCAGAGCCTTATGCTTTGGAAAAGGGAGATGGCCTGAAGAGTGTTGCATTGCTTTGTAGTTATGTTTAGTTATGTTATGGAATTCTGGGGGGATTTTGGTAGGGTTGTTTCATTTTTTTTTTTTAAATCATTGCACTTCTGGTGCCAAACACTTTGTGGTTTACCCTTTCAGATTGCCTCCCTGTACTGTTGCTTTTGGCAACAGTTGCTGTTTTGCTCACTTAAGAGTTCTGCAGACTTAACTGTGTGAAGTTGGAACTCTTCCCTTTTAACTCAGTGCTTTAGCTTCTTCATCCTCAAACTTTGCTCATCCAACTTTGCCTCAGAGAAACCTGTGTGAATTTTCTTCATTTGATCATGGGTTGTTTTGAGCTCTGCATCCCCTTTTTCAGCTACAAGAGGCAAGAGTGTATTAATCTTTACATCTTCTGCAGAGGAGAATGTTCTCTTCTGTTCATTTTCTTGATTTTTCCTCTACTCTGCCCTGGGAAACATTTGTGAATGCCTCTTATGAAAGAAATTGTGTAGTACCAAGTACTTTAAGTGATTTTTGGGAAATAATGCTGCCAAGTGAGTGTCTGTAAGAGACTGAGAAATGATTTTAGGGTAAGAATTTTACTGAATGTTGAAATTCTGTGCTCTCCCTGGCAGTGGTTTTAAGCTTGTGGCTAAAAGGAAGTGTGATACAGAAAAAACCCAACACAATCCAGACCACAGATAATAGGAAAAATAATAGTGGGAGCAGTGACAACATAGATCAACTGGTCATTTGGGACACTGGCTCAGTTATTTCATTAGATGAAGTTTTCAGAATGAAAATGCCCTCTTTACTTCAGGCTTCATACTCACTAGTTTGAACTGCATGTGGGGGATGCTCATCTTTGACCCTAAGGGGCTCCTAAGCTGTGCACATTTAACAAATTTGTTTCTTGAAGCACTTAAATCAGGTGGTGCAAGTACCCTTTATGTCTCTCTTATGAAGTTTTTCACTCCCTTCCCCTGCATTTCTTGAAAAAGCTTGATGTGAATTTCTTTGGCACTCTCCTGGATGGCACACTGGGTGCTTATTGATTCAGGATTGGCAGTGCTTTATTCTCAATTTTCTGGGGACAGCTGTGTGCCAAAAAGAGTGAAACCAAATGGATTTTGCTGTGGTATGGCTGGGGTCATCTGTGTTTTCTTCCTTTCTGATGCTCCTTTCATCTTTGCTGCTTTTTCCTGATTCTGTGTTGGTTTGGAGCTTGAGATTGAAGGGTTAAAGGTAATCCTGGCAGTGCTTTCCTCCTAACTACCACTCAAGCTTTCTATCTCAAATGAAATTAAATGAGCTGCTTATCTGCCCATACAAGTGGATGTCCTTTTCTTTGCCCTCTCCTCGGGTAATAAATTTGTCCTTGGCTTCTTCTGGCAAAGTTATTACTTGAGCTAAATTATAGCCACAGTAATAATGTGTCTTTAATTTCTCCAGTATCAAGTGGGGCAGCTGTATTCTGTGGCAGAAGCCAGTAAAAATGAAACTGGTGGAGGTGAAGGAGTGGAGGTCCTGGTGAATGAACCCTACGAGAGAGATGGAGAGCGTGGGCAGTACACACACAAGATCTACCACTTACAGAGGTATGGGAACCATTTCATTCCCAGACTTGGGCAAGAGAAACCAGAGCAAGATGCAATAGGGTTGCTGCAACTGTAAATCACAGATTATGTAAAAGCTGAAAGATGCAGAGGTAAGGCAGGAGTATAACAGCACCTGGCAGTGAGCATCAGTGGGGCACCCACCTTCCCCTGTAAACGTGGCTGTTGTCCCAAGAAAATCTGGCTTAGAGCTTTTCAAAGCAAGTCTGATCCTGCCACCCAGTATTTTCATACTTGAATTTGGCTAAAGAGAAAAACACCTCCTAGATTTCAACCTGCTTTCAGCCTCTTATTTGTTTTATCTTTCATTGTGTAAAGAAGATTTATATTAACATGTCTGATTTAGTATTTCTGGGAAACATTGTAATGGGTTGGGGAGAGCCCTACCAATTGCATAACGATGCAAATCTGTAGTGTTTGCATTCCAGGTGATGTCTTGCCTGTCTCAGTTCTCATTCCATGTAGTCCTTATCAATGCCTTTCTTCCTATTTCCAAATTCTGCAGCAAAGTGCCAACATTTGTGAGAATGCTGGCCCCTGAAGGAGCTCTGAATATACATGAAAAAGCATGGAATGCCTATCCCTACTGCAGAACTGGTGAGTGCCTGAGGAAAGACTCTGGATTCTCCCTTTTTGTTTTCTGGGGGCAGGGGAAAAAGGTAGGGGAGGGTATAAGGGAAGATGCAACCAGTAGAGAAGTTGCTTCAGCTCTTAAATCTTGGATTTCTGTTCTATGAGCCATTTGTGTGGTCAGGAAAAGCAAAATACAGCGCTGAGGAGTTAAAGGAACTGCCCTTGTCTGATGTGCTGCTAATGAGTGACCTTCCTCTGTGAGAGGAAAAGAACAGACCAAGAAATATCTGTTAGTCTTCCTAAAGGAAGAGCTATGTAATATTGATGAAATAAATACTTGAGAGGTGATTTTATGTGCTCAAATGCAGCACAGCCAGGTGGGAAAAAGTGGAAGATGCAAGAGGGGAACAGGGCAGATCTCAGTTGCCTCTTGCTTAGTGCAGGTGAAGGGAACAAGTGTTCAGTGATGGGTATTTGCTCACTTTCAGGATCTGAGGTCAGTGAGGGTTGAACAGAGAATGCTGCAGTTGAAGTGAATCCATCTGTAAAGGCAGGGGTGAGGCTCTGGGAGCTGTGTAAAGTTCTGAAATAATGTCAAACCCATTTTCTACAGGAGTGGTTAGTATTTACTTACTGAAGTTACCAGCCATGGTGTTTAACAGCTTCTCTGGTCTTCACTGCTGTAAACTCAAAATTTGACTTTGCCTCCAAACTTATGTAGTGGTTTTGGCAGCATTTTATGCTGTTTGTGTCTCTGAAGGATACATTTTCTGCTAGTTGGTAGTGGTACAGTTGCTATGGGAATGAGACACTTTAAAATTCCAACAGTTCTTAAAACTCAATATATAAAAAACCTTTTTTTTTTGATAATTTACTTAAGTGAATTTTAAATGAAGTGTTTTAAAAGAAGGAAAAAGCTCTGCAGTGGGAGAGGATAGTGTTCCTTCAGTCTGTGAAATTACATGCAGCAGGCTAGTGGAATGGATATTTCAAATACAAAATTGAGATACTGCCATCGACTTTAGAATAAATTTTTAATGTCTCACAGAAGATGTGGAAACAAAGTTGTTTGCAACCTTTCTAAGTTTTATGCAGTTTTCTTGCTGCATGTTACTTAAATTAGTTAGTAAATGTCTAGCTTACTTCCATGTTAAGCCCACTGAGCTGATTTAAATGCCTGGCTGTATCCTCCACCTCCTCTTCCTTCTTCACCAATTTCTGAAACAAAGTTGTGGAGTTACTTCTTTTGTTATTCTTGAGCTGCTTATCCTTCAGTTACACACTAATAAAATTCTGCTGAAGTGGAAAATTTGGGATACTAAAACCAAGTACAAGAGTTTTCAACACAATCAAAGAAATTTCAGATTTTGATATGCTAGAAATGATAACAAAGCCAAAAAAAACCACTCAACTGTAATAAACAGCAACATAATATGAGATAAAAAGTGCTTTGTTGTGGGGGTTGGAGCAGAAGGCAGTTTTGATGCGGAGGCTGATAAATCTGTTTAGAGAATCTGCCAGCCTGACGTGAAGCAAGAGGAGCTTGGAAAAGTTGCTGAAACCTTCTCTTGGTTGGGATTGGGCAGGAGGGGAGAACCCATGGATGTCAGAGAGAGCCCATGAGTGTGAGAACCCTTGGATGAGAGGGAGGACCCATTGATGTGAGAGAGAACCCCTGGGTGTGGGAGCCCTTGGATGTGAGAGAGGACCCTTGGATGTGAGAGGGAACCCTTGGATGTGAGAGAGAACCCTTGGATGTGAGAGAGAACCCTTGGATGTGAGGACCCTTGGATGTGTTGTGGGGCTGCCTTGGGCATTACCATTTTCCTTTAGATGCGCTCAAGTGTTTTGGTCAGATGTGAGGAGGCTTGGATACCCTGCTGTGAATCTTTGGACAGCAGAAAATGCAGTGCTGGCTTAGAGCTGGCACATTTTCAGCTCTCTCACTAGAATCTGAAATTTAAGAGCCAGGGTCCCAGCAGGAACTAAACCTGAGTGTAGGAGTTGCTGGTGCTTCTGCCTGTGTGCTCCTGTCTGAGGTGCTGTTGCTGTGCTCTCCCTGAGGCACTGCTTGCTTGTTCACAGAGCCTTCTAAACTGGAATAAAGCAGTGCTTTTACTGAATTGTGCCTCGTGGTATTTTTTTTTAATTATATGAGTTCATCCTTCTTACATTTCCCTGTATCTCCTCTGAGAAGCTCAATTAATATGCATATTATGGGCCATTATCAAAGTAGTACTGGAGATTGAGGGAATTTAAATGCCTAGCTTATAACTTTCTGCAGTTCTGCACACTTCTTTGTGCTATAATATGTTGTTTTTATGTACTTTGAGTGGAAGCCTTGCTTAGCTCCTTTGAGAGTATAAACTGTAAGTGAGGTTGCTGTTATTGTGTGCTTTCACAACTTCTGCAGTAAAAATGAAGTGAGGATTGTCTAATAGTTGTACCTGTGGGCTGGTGCCAAGGGGAACAGTGTTCTTCTCTGCAGTCTGACTTAAATATTAATGTTGCTTAAATGTTTTTAGAATAGCAATTCGATGTGTGTTCTACTCTGAGTGTAACCATGGCCTGTGGCCAAATGTCAAGAAACTGAGAAGTTACAACTGCAGTCGAAACGTGTAGGAGTTGCTGCTGTAATGCCACAAGAAACAAGTCTTAATTTGTAGCAAGCTGAGCACTGAAGTTTGAGTGGACATTTCAGAAGAGATTAATTTGTTTCTTTGCAAATGAGGAGTCTTCCCCCACAGGGAAGAAGTTAAGGAGGTGAAGGAACCTGTTTTGAGGCAGCTGCATAGTCACAGCACACAGTCATGGCAAAGTGGGAAGACCCTGGTTTATAATTATTACTGGTTTATTCAATATTTTGTTGGGACTAGCAGGAAAAAAAAAACATTTCCTTCTTGCAGAAATAATAAAATGTTCTTTGGGATGAAGTTCAGCCTTTGAAAAATTAGCCTCAGCTCTGCCTTCTTGTTCTCTTCCTCCAGCCCAACATGTCAGTCTAAATAATTGGCTTTCTGTAAAATTGCTGTAAAAAGCAATTTTCACATGCTAGGGGTTTAGAACAGTCCAAGCCCAGCAGTGGATAATTAAGGCAGCTGGATGTGCATAGGTGATTTGGGATGGTAACTGTCTCCAGGATGCTGGCTTGGAAACTCAAATTGTTACAATACCTTTAAAACCAAATTGCTCCTTAATCAAGGCCTGATGTTAGACTTCAGAACAGACCAGAGAACTTCACCTCCAGCTTCAGACTTCCTTCTGCTTGAGTAGAATTGCTCAGGTAGAGCAGATGCTGACTGTTACAGGATCTTTAATTGCTTCTCTGTGTTGAATAATTGAGCCTCGGTGTCCAGGGAGTTCAGTTACCACGAGCAGCAGAGATGCAGAGGGTCTGGTTACTCCAGGCAGGGCTGCACTGGCCTGAAATCCAGCGTGGGTTTCCTTTGGAACTACGGAGAGATTCCTTATCTGCAAGCTGAGAAAGGATTGGTAAAATGCTGTCTGTCAGCTGAACATACTTACTCCATCTTCTCATCCAGCTGGCTGCAGGCCAGGGAGCACAAGTGGCAGTGCATAATTAATTGCTGCTCCTCTGGGTTTCTCCCAGTCTGAGAATTTCTGGAGAAGTGGGTGAAGTTAGCTGGGTTTTATCAACTTCCATGTCTTTTCCCTCAGAGGTACCTGGGAAGCTGAAGCTGTCCCTGTTTGGCTGAGAGTGGGAGGAGGGCAATGGTTGCTCTGCAGTCTTTTCTCACTAAAGTACTGTGTCTCTTTCTTTCCATGTGTTGATTTCTTGGACCAGTTATTACAGTAAGTATTGCTTTTACTGCTAATCTGTGCAATAATGTCTGAAATGAAGTGTTCTGGGTAGAAGAAGCTCTTTAACCTGAGCCAAAAGCACTTGAGCTTTTATCATTGTAAGATCACATAGATTAACTGCCCTTACCAAGTGTGGTGTATCCTTGTGACCATGGACAGAGATCTGTCTGTGCTCAGCAAAGCTCAGCTTTACAAATGGGAACAAGCCCCTGCCTGGGTAAACTGAGTAAAAGCCACTTAGCTCCTGCCATGCTGTCCCCTTGATTAATCTCTTCTGCATTTGATATTTCCTTTCTACATGCTGAGTGTTTCACTGGCCTGTGCTTTTGTTTCTGCTCCCCTGAGGGAGGATAGGGTTACCTTTGGGAGGCCTTTGCTACTCACAGTAATAGTGAGAAATGGAAAGTTTTTTGCTTACTTGGCAAAACTGTGCTTCTTGTCTCTTCCTTTTCAGTGTCAAAAGCTCTCAGCACATCAGTTTAATACTGTTATTAATTTGAAGAGTTGCATCAAAATATGTACTCAATGCTAGATGAATAATCTCTGTGAAATTGAAAGACAATTTCTGCCTGGCTAACTTATGTTACCCCTTCTAAACTCTAAATAGAGTGGCAGATATTGTCCTTTAGAGAAAAAGCTGTTTATAAACTCCAAATGTTTCACTAAAACAATAGAATTTGTGGGTTGTTTTGTGAACAGCTTGTGGCTTATTTAATCTTAAGTAATTAATGATCAATCAATTTTGCTGAAAGCGATGATCTGGTTACAAATAATTCTGAAATTCCCTAAGTCAGACCTCAGTCAAATGGAGAGTTCGTTCTTTGAATTATTCAGTTCTTTGAGTTGACTCTCCTAATGCTTATCTGTGTAATAAGAAGACAAATTATTATATATCCTAGAATAACAAGAAGCTTTATTTTGATGACAGAATGAGTATATGAAGGATGACTTCCTGATCAAAATTGAAACCTGGCATAAATCAGATCTTGGAACACAAGAGAATGTAAGTATTTCTGTCGTGTGTTTTAGTCATCTCTTTAATGTCACAGTGCTGCTTTCTGTGCTGGGTTAGAGTGGTGCTGTGTGGAGCTGTCTATTCACCATGTTCCTGCATTTCAAATGTTTGTCTCACTACCAAGGCAGATTCCCTTCTGTTGGCTTCCCACATCAACTGAATAAAACTGACCCCCAAACACTTGTTCTGTGTGAGCACCTTTGCTTCTTTAAAAACTCTCCCATTGTGTGTTCACCTCTCTGTAGGTGGGAAGGGGAGCACTGGGTGTCTGCATTTCCATCTGGCTTTGTATTTTCTTATACTGGGAATGTTCTGTCACTGAAGCAGCTGCTTGAGTGTGGTTGTTTCCCTGCAGGTCCATAAACTGGAGCCAGAGGTATGGAAGAGTGTAGAAGCCATTTATATAGACATTGCTGATCGGAGCCAAGTACTGCCCAAGGTATGGTAGGTGGGTAACAGCTCCCTGGGGGAGCTAAAACGGGATCATGGACAAGCTGTGCTTCCAGGGATGGTCACAGGAACAGGACAAGTGAGAGGATGAGCAGAGGAGGAAGGGCGTTCCTCAAAACTGCTCATGCAAGGCAGAGGAAAAGCTCTTGTAAGAACTGTGTCAGCACTGCCTGGAAAATGTGTTGCCTGTGCATGTAACAGTGTATTTCTACAGCAGTGCAGCTGACTGAAGTGCCTGAATAGCAGGAAATGGCACTCCCCTTTCCATACAGGATCTCTCCTAAACTTCCCCCTTTTTGATACTGACCCATGGCTTCACAAGTGTATCTGGAAATGATGTAGCCAACACTTGGTTCTAAGAATCACTGCTGTTACTGTGAGAAACAAAGGGGTGTTTCTTTACTGGGAAGAAAAATCAGCTATGTAAAAATGGAATGTTGGTTGGGTTTCCTGACTTTCAAACAGTATTTGATACCATTTTCATGGTAGTCCTGTGAGTCTGACTGCACTTTTCTTCTAGTGAGCAGCGTGTGAGCATCACACTGATACAGTGCTGTGAAAAATCCTAGATAGCACAGCTGCTTTCTGTAACAGCAGTGTTGGGCTCCCAAAGAACAAGTGGTTACAGGAAACATATCCTGCAGACCTTCTGATAGCCTTACAAAGGTCATATCAGTTTGTTATCACTTCTTCATAGGTCTAGGACACAACACAGGGGGGAGATACATTTCCTTGAAGAGTGTCTGACCTCATGTTGAGGTCTGAAAACAGTAGGTCTTGAGAAGGCAGAGGTTAGTCCTGGCCCAGGAAAATAAATCCTTTTTGTGAGAGAACAGCTGGGTAGCAATAGAATAATTTGTGTTTACTCTTTGTGTCTGTCAATAGGATTACAAGGCAGAAGAAGATCCAGCAAGGTTTAAATCTGTCAAGACTGGACGTGGACCTCTGGGTCCCAACTGGAAGGTTTGTATTGATGAGTTCAGGAACTGTATCAGGATAGATATTGGGGTTTGGAGCCAAAGATACATCTGGAAAACAGTGGAATCCTTTCTGCAGAAGGAAATGCAGAACTCAGCACTGATTCTGTCCCGATTTTAAAAGAAAGAGCTTGGTACAAAGAGAATGAGATTCCAGGAAATCTCCAGAGCTGTCTGGTGCTCAGCCCAAGGGTTCACCCAAGAGAATTCAGCTATGAGGTAGCTGAGTAATGACCAGCAGTGTTTAACCTTTCACTGAAATCCTTGCAATCTGAAGACATTACAGATTATTACAGATATAATACCAGTCTTTAAAAGGGACCCTGAGTGGGATTTGGGGAGCTACTGGTGTGCAGGTCTGATTTCCAGCAGGCAAACTTGGCAGAAGCTGAGGTTGATATGATTCACTTGGGAAGAGTGATTATGGCTCCTGTAATAGGAAATAGGAAACCTTATGGAGTTTTCTTTAAGGCTTTATAATCATGACTCAGATGATATAATCTAATTCCAAAATGTTTTAGATAGGGATTTTATCAAGAGACTTTTAAGGAAGCAAAGTAGCCGTGGTATAACAGTGAAGATACTGAAAGACATAATTTTAATGGAAGAAAAAGTGGACAACAGAGGAAAGGAAGGAATAGTCTGTTCTCAGAATGGAGGGAAAGCCACCTGTGGAGGAAACCAGGGTCTAGTTTCATCATGCCTTGCAAAAGGGTGAGCAAAGGTTTGACAAACTTGTCAATAAAATATAAGAAAGGTGTAAAAATGCAAGAAGATTGTGGGGAATTGTGGGAAGATTAGGGCTGAAGGAGATGGAGACAGAGGCTTAATGTGAATATCTTTGTGTCTTTGCAGAAGGACCTGGGGAAGCAGTCAGATTGTCCATACATGTGTGCTTACAAGCTGGTAACAGTCAAGTTTAAATGGTGGGGTCTGCAAAATAAAGTGGAGAACTTTATACAGAAGGTAAATTCTGTGGTGGGGAGAGATGTGGGAACGGGGCACGTTTCATCACCCACCTGCTGTACAGGCAATGCCTCTGCCTGAAATTCTGCAGTCAGTTAAAGCTGGGTTCAATTCGCTGCTAATCCAAGGGCAGGGCTGGCTGATTGTTCTGTGAATTGGCTATTGAACGTTTTCATTCTAATGTGTGGAGGTAAATTGGCTGGTTTGTGTTGTTTAATAGGTCAGAATTGCAGTCACTTGGTTTGTGAGTGATGAGGTGATGCATTTATACTGCAATTACATTGTGTAGGGGCAGAACATTTTTGTGGGGAAGTGGCTCCAGCTATTTGATCCTGATCAGCTGAGGATCTTTCTGGCAAGTCCTGGAGCTCTAATCACATTTTTCTCTCCTAGTCTGCTGCTTGAAAAACCTGTGTTAAAAAATAAGCAGATGGTGGGAAACTTTATCAACTTAAAACATAAATGGTATCTTGAAAAGAGCTTTTTTGGAGCAGAGTCTATAACCCATGAGCTGCAGCAGGATGCTACACCTGGAAATGGTTGTGTGTGATTTTCCAGGCAATGCTGTATTCATAAAGCTCCTGTGCCTTCAGATCACAGAGACCTCTCAGTGGTTAATATTGATAAAGCACAGAGCTGCTTCTGCAAAAGCAATTCTCTGGTGATACAATCTAAAGATAGCTCCAAGGGGGAATGACCATGGTGCTGCAGGATTTCAAATACCTCTAACAAAAGCCCTGAACAAAGCAGTGTCTCCAATCCCTTTCTATTTATGAGTATCTACAGGTTTGCCTGTAGATACTTGAATCAAAGTACTCGAGCTGCTTTTGATGAGATATGAAACCATAATTGGTAAAACTGAAGTGTCCTTCCTTAATGAGGTCTTTCCAAGAGGCATTGTATATCCCTGTCTAATATAATGATTTTGCCAAGCTTATCTCTTATAAAATGGAAATAAATTGCTCCAAACCTGGAGTAGCTTGTGCACATTAGTCACCTCTGCTGAAAGGTTTTCAGGTGTGAAAAACAAGTCTGGGCATTTTTCTAGGTCACTGCAAAAGAAAAAAAAAAAGCCAAGATAGGTGCATGTCAGCCCATTACACTTCCTAACTTCCAGTTTTTAGCAAGTTAAGGATTTTAAAAATACCTGTTTCTCCTTTTTTCTGCACTTCCAGGCCAACTTTCATGCTGCAAGTAAACCTAACTTGGAGGGCTTTATTCAGTCAGAACAATACTGTCAAATCGAAGGAAATTCACTAATTCTTTCAGTGCAGTGTGCAGACTGCTGTCTAGGTTTGGGGAAAAAAAAAAAAAGGCTTTTCTCTGGGGATTCAAGGCTCTAGATTAGATATTCTGATAAAAGAATAAAAATTAGCTATCTCCCGTTTCCAATTGTGGCAGCTAGATGGAAAGGTGGGCGAGGGAGCTGATTCTTCAGTGTACACATCTCTGAAAATTGTTACAATGCCGTGAGCTCCATGGTAATTGCCCTGTGACTAAGCTGGTTTTTGTGTTTTATTCCTCCTTTCTGCAGCAAGAAAAGCGGCTCTTCACAAACTTCCACCGGCAGCTCTTTTGCTGGCTTGATAAGTGGGTTGATCTGACTATGGAGGACATCCGTAGGATGGAGGAGGAGACCAAGAGACAGCTGGATGAGGTCAGTGGCAAAGCAGGGCAGGTGTGGGTTGTGTGAGAAACTGCTTCTCTCCAGCACAGCACAGAGAGGAAAGGCTGCTGCATTGTCAGGGCATGGTGTGAATTGTGCTCCTGCTATTTAGGTCATGCTGTGTGTGCTTTGAATGATTGGCCATGAGTCCATCGTGCTGGCATCTCCTTCTAATCATTATGGAATTCTCCTTCTGTTTGTTGTTGAGCCAGTAAATGTATTGAACCACAGGTAATGAGGGGCTGAGTGGCAATGATTCATTTACTCCCTCAATATCTTTTACTCAAAGCTGAATGGTCGATTTTGTCCTCATTAGTTGCCAGAAACCTGTTGAGTAAAAGGTTTTTTAGCTCTAAGTACCATAAGCAGGTAGTGGGGGTATGTAACAGGATTCTTACTCTGAGAAACACAAGTTTGGTAATAATGAGAACCTTGTTCCATGGTTTGTGTCCTGCCCTGCACCCTTCTCTCCCTTCATGCCTCAGGATATTTCATTATAGTTTCATGTACACTCTTGCCCTTTGGATAATGGTTCCAAATCTGTTGCCAACCCACAGCTTAACCAGAAATGATGCCTGCATGTGCATTTCACAATCACTGATTTGAGATGCTGAGATATAATCGATGTCTTACAGGAGGTGTTCATCCTGATGAATTTTGAGATAACACACGTGAGAATCAGTACCTGAACACTTGTTTCCTCTTTCAGATGAGAGAAAAAGATCCAGTGAAAGGAATGTCAGCTGCAGATGACTAATATGACTCCTTCCTTGTGCACTGTAGGTATCAAGAGGTTTGACAAAACTCTGTATTGCTCTATTTGGTTTAAAACCCCCAACGTTTGTGTGAGAAATGATCCCGTTCATAGCTTCTGACAGGCAAATCTGTGCTATTGATTGTTTTTATAGTGAACCCATTTCACTGACAGGTTGATGAGCGAGGTTTACTGCCTCATTTCAGAGCTATTCTAAAGAAAAGTCTGAGTGAAAAGTGTAAGAAAAATGTGTTAGAATATTCTGTAGATTTTACTGCTATTCTTATTTCTGTAATGCATATGTTACTTTCCATGACTCGCAGAGAAACTTTTGTCAGTCTCAAAAAAAGTAAGTTAAATGTGCAAACGTTTAGAATACACTTGGAAATTGAACATTCCAAGCATATTTGTGAGGAATTTATTTTTCCATTGCTTGTTAGCAGTATTTACTAATGGGCCAAGGCTTGGAGTAACACTTGGGCATTGCAGGAGAAGCAGCAATGATGGTTTTAAAGCTTTTGACTTGTTTTCTCTCTATTCTGTTAAATATGTCATGAGTTTGGGGGCTGGTTTTGCCAAATTTTTCTTAGACCCTGCAAAAATGTGGTATGGTATTAGAGATATAAGAAGGCAAGGAGAAAAAAGGGATTGTCCTTTTATGTTGGGAAGAACAAGTTATTAGGGCAGTAAAATGCCATCCTAGTTATCCTTGGAAGGAATGGGGTGGGGCAGAACCACATCCTCCTGGGGTACTGACTATTTACCTCTGCTGGTGGTAAGTGGGGAACACAAGGTGAGGGAGTGTCTTAAGGGCTTTGTCTTTTGATAGAAATATTTTCATTTTTGAATGCAGCCACAACCACTTGATTTTCTTCTCTCCCGTTTCCTCCGGATCGGCGCTGCAGTGTAACAGTGCATTGTCTGCCTGGAGACAGCGTGACTCACATTTGCTCTCTCAAGGTTGTCTGACACTTCCCTTGGCACGCTGCTCTTCCAAAGTCATCCTGAAACGTTTCCCTGTTGTCTCTTTGTTTCAGTTTGCAAGACAGTCGTCAGGAAGGCCCAGGGAATCCACACCCTTGACTGACGGACCATCTCTGGATCAAGCCTTTCTCTGTCCAACCGGCAGGCGATTTTAAACCTCCCATAGCTAATTCTAGATGCCCCTTAATATTGTGAGCAAATAGACAGTCTGGTACTAAGCACTCCAATGTTAGCACGTGCATCCCAAGGAGTTTCCTCCTCGGGGCCGTGTGACTTAGAGATCGCTGTATTTACGACTCCTCCCTCCTCTTTTTTTCATTGTGTTCAGACCAATTTCCATGTGGCCCTGTTTGATTTCCAAGTGACATTTTTAGCTCAAATAGTCTTGTGATGTGGTGACTTAGAATTTTTTTTTTGTTTTGGTTTTGTTTTTGGTTTTTTTTTCCAAGTGGGATAAACTGCCACCTTTGTTTTTGCCCAGCCCTTCAGTGTTCTTTGAATGTCTGTTTGGAGAGGGAAAATGTCCATATTTAAAAGTGAAAAAATGTTCTGCTCTCACCCTTGCTCCAGGAGGGAGATATTTAATGGCAGGTAACCTGAGTACAAAGTGAGGAGCAGCCAGAGAGTTCTTGGTTTATGATGAGTTGTGATTTGTGGCTTCTGCAGGGCATTACTTTGTTCTGTCTTAACAAACATGAATTAAAGACTGCCCAGAAGCTGCAGTCAGGCCCTGCACTGGGGCCTTCAGCACTTACATGTTGAATCTCCATTTTAGGGGTCTCCCTGGCCCACGTAGCTCTGTTGTCCTCCAGCTGTACGTGTCAGTCTTACAAAATCTTAATCTTGACATATGTTGCAACTTCCTGGTTCTTTGTTTATTAAGACTTCCCATAACTTAAAAAGCTGGAATGGTTTTGAGTAATAATAACAATGTGATTCTTCCTGGACAAATTGGGATGTTGCAAAGGCTGGTGTGCAAGTGAGGTCTTGGCATCTGGTTACATCCAGGTGCCTAGGGCGGTGGTTCTGCTCAGCAATAATATTCTTCCCATTGCAAGACTGACTAAAATATCTCCTTTTGTGCTGTAAGAAAAGCAGCTTATAAAGACCTGCAGTTTTCTAGGATATCTGTTGGTTATTATAAATCATAGAGGATACTGTTAATGTAAAGAGCTCTTGTTATTTAATGAACTCAAATATTTACTGTAACTATCCTTATGTTGATATCAGCTTTAGACAATCAACTCAGCAGAACAGAATCAAGGAAATTCTGCTTTCTTCAATACATATGAGACAAAAAAAAAAAAAATCCTACTTCTTTGCTTATCCCTGAGGCCCAATGTTTGATTTTTTTCCCTCCCCTAGTAGTAATAACTTTATTTTCCACTCCTGTGTTTGGCAGCACTAACATGAAATCTTGTATGCCAAACAGTCGTGGGTGTATCACCACTTTTGAGGAGTCTTTTTAGCATTCTGTAATACACTGACTCCTCCAGCCCTTCCCACTCCTGCAAGCAGGAGATCCTGAAATGATCCCATGCCCTGCTGAACAAGTCTGTGCTGGGATCAGAGCTGTTTCCAGTGTGAGGGAAGATGGGAATGCTCTGGAGGGAGAGGATGGTGTTTGGTTTCTGGGGAGGGGGCAGTTTATCCCTTTGTTTTTAGTTTGTTATTTTGCCTTACTCATGTCTAAGTGCAATAAGCTCTGAATTGTACCAGTAACTCTGGCAGGCTCTTCTCAGTGACCTCAGACGGTTCTGTGGGGTTGGGGTGGGGTTTGAGGGGTTTTAGCAATCTCACCAGGCAGAAGTAAAACAAGTTTATTGTAAAATAGGTAAAGAAACTAAATTTTAATCTTTGAGGCTATTTGGGACCAGGATGTTTCATGACATGTTGTATAGCTGTTCCAGAAGTATTCTAGGAGTGTAGGCCCCAGTTAAGAGTTCTTTCTGTTTGAAGTATTTTTAACAGAGAATTTATGCACTGACTTCTGTTCGTGTTTGTTGGTTACATTTTGAGGGATTCTTACACTTGAGGGCAACCTGAGAATACACATAGCACACTTGTTCTTTCAGTTTGTGTTATCCAAGAGGCTTTCCATCTGATGGCACTAATCGCCGTGGAAGCAGATTGTAACATTCCACCATTGCAATCCTTTTTTGATCCTCTGATTTCAGAGTAAGAGCTTTTACACAAAGCTTTCCTGATTAGTGGAAAAACTTGGAGGGGAGGGGGAGGAAACTGCAGGAACTTCAGCCTGAATTCTCCCCCTCTGCTCCCTGCCCTTTGTTTTCTGTCCTTCCAATTTGATCCTAAGTGAAAGCATCCCTCAGCCTTTGGATAGACAAATCCTGTAAAGACCCTTCAGTCTCGACGCTTGGTTCCTGCTAGTGAGCATTAGCAAAGATCACGCAGCGTTCCCGTGCCGTATCTTCCATCAGCTTTGGCCAGAACCCCTGGACCTGCCGGCTCCCGGCGGGATCGGCTCCATCCAGAGGGGCTGCATGCTCTGGGATCACCACTCCCATCCACGCCGGGTGGGTTTGGGGCTCCGGGGCAGCCCCCTCGCCCCAGCCTGGCTCAGGTTGGGTTGCTGACGGGGCCGCTCGCCCCTCACATCCCGCAGCCCTCTGGGTTCATCCCGCTGGGTCTCCCGCCACGTCCCGCCGGGTTCTCCGTGCTCTTTCCTTTGGCGACACACACTTTGTAGAATGGGTTAGATTATTATCTCGTCGTTTCTTTAAATGTGAGTTTGTGCCTTTTTTGTCTCCTAAATCTTCCAATACAGGCATATTGGAAACGAAATCTAATAAAATACTAGACAGAGCCTCTCGCCTCCTCCTCCTTTGTTTTGAGGGTTTTTTGAGGGGGGTCTCGGTGCCGTCCTGGTGCTGCTGTGGGTCCTCCCGGCCGCCGGGGGGCGCCGTGGCCGGTGCGTGCCCGCCCCCGTCACGCGCGGCGATGGGCGCAGGGCGCTGAGGGCGGCGCGGAGGCCGCGGCCGGGCCGGGCCGTGTGAGGGGAACGCGGGCGGCTCCGCCGGCCCCTTCCCCGTCCCTCAGGCAGCGCTTCCCTGCGGGAACCCCGGGCATGGAGGCCGCAAGGCTTCCCACCAAGGAGTTGAGGTGAGTGGTGGGTGCGGAGGGGGCGCGGGTCTGAGGGCGGCTTCGAAAAGTGGCCCCAAGCGGTTACGTAAATGGGCGAGAATTAGCGAAACTTGTGTGTGTGCTTATTAGCGGGGGGGTTACACCAATTGGCCGCGTTGCGTAGTCATATGAAATAGAGGAGAAAAGCTGATTTTCTGGTACTGGAGTGGTTCAGGGAGGCTTATGGGGCATTTCTGGGTGCTTGGGACTTCCCGGAGCTCTGTTAATGTGTAATGAGGGCACGAGTATCTGCACTGTTGTCATGGGCCAGGTGTCCCGAACTTGTCACTTTCTACGAGGAAGAAGCTTGAGTAAATATTGAGCTTCTGCTTTTACGGTGTTTTTATGATGTATCTTCACTCCGTATCGGTGTCCTGTCCGGGCTCGATTCCCTTCAGAAACCTGCTTAGGTGGGATTTGGGTAACAGCCTGTGACAGGAAAATTTTAAAAAACAAACCAACAAGCTGAAATATCAGAGCTCAAATATCTCAAAAATCCTCTGAAGGCTTTATTATGAGCGCTGTGACCCTGAGAAATTCTCTGCTATTGAGTCATTTGAGGATTAGCAGTGGTGATGCTAAATAATGACTTCAGTAGGTTGCTTGTATTTAGGACAGTGTTTGTTTGTTTCTACCTCTGAGATCTGTTTTTATCAGTATTGTGGTCACTGGGCGCCTTGAGGAATTGAATTTCTGTCAGTAATGACTGACAGTAATGACTTCAACATTATTTCAGTTTTGTTTAATCAGGTAATTGTCTTACAAAATTAGTAACTGGAGAGTGTTCCCAAGTGATCCATCTCCGCTGGCAGAATTAGATCTGCAGCCTACCTACATTTTTTTCCCTAGAAATTTGTTCTGGAGTAGCTTTTGGGCGACTTCAGTGTAGTCTTACAAAGACTAGTGAGGGAAATAATGTATCCTTTTAATCTGTTACACAAAGTAGTTTTCCAGCTTTTCCGCATACGTTGTGTGTCACCTTGAGCAGGCAGTTGAGTGTGGGATAAAAACACAGCCTTAATAATGGGTGTATTTGTGGGATTCACTAATTATTAGTGTGTATAAAGTCATTATAGAACCCTAAGATGGATGGAAAATTATAATTTTTAAGCCTGTCTCTCATAACAAGACTGAAAGTCAAGTGAATCTCTTTTTGGAAGTTCTGATACTGAAATTACCATTTTGTAAAGAAACAACAGATGAGTGCTATGATGTGAATGTTGAGAGGAACAGTGGCTTTGCTTGGTTCTGATCAGAACTTTGAATGTTCGGGAGCTGGAGATTACATTTCTCCTTGCCTGCAGACGGGCACATGATCGATTCAAATCAACAATAAATTCTTTTAAACCTTGAGCTCGCCGAATTAACCACATTAAATCTATTATGAAAAAACTAATTCACTGTGTGTGGTAGGATGTGATTGCAGCTTTTGTAACAACCCAGCGAGTCTGGTGGGAACGCCACAGTTTTTTTTCCCAGCGTTGCTGCACCTACATTTGTCCTTTAGTGTTGGAAGCGATGCTGAATTAATCCCACAGCATCTGGAAGACCCTTACCAATATCTTGATTTTAATGGGCCAGTCCTTCAGGGCACAGCTTTAACTTGGAGCAGATGGCATCGCTGAGCAGCGAGGATGCCTTGCAGCATTCCGAGGGGCTCTCCCTGAACGATTTGGAGAGCCTGCCCAGCCTGCGCAGCCGCTCCGCCAGCATCAGCAGCACCGGCTCCAGCGGCCGCGTGCAGCTCCGGCACAGGGTGGCACAGCTGATGGCGTGCGTGGAGGACATCAGCTCGGATGATGAGATCCACGAGGAAGTGTCTCGCACTCTGGATGAAGCTTTCCTCATCTGGGGAAAAAAGCTGAAGGATAAGTGGCAAGAATTCAGGTTTTGCACCCTCCAGCTCTTTGTTTTCGTGGTGGCATCAGGGCTCTCAAATAGATTTCTGATTGATGAAAAGTGACAGAAATTCTGTGGGGAAATTAGAACGTTCTTAGAGTTGGTTGCCTGTCCACATTTCAGTTTTAGCATTGGTTTTGTGTGGTTTCTGTTTGTTTTTAGACTACACTTAGTTACCTGGAATGTGGGCACAGCTTCTCCCCCTCCTGATGTCACGAGTTTACTTCAGCTCAACTCGCTGGGCAACACCACGGATATGTACGTTATAGGGTGAGTGACATTAAAGAACTTGCTCTGTGAGTTTATTGCAAAACTCCTGGGTCTCAGCATGGTCTGTTTTGGGAGGACTGTGTGATGGGAATCACTGCCTAGGAGATATTTTAACACTTGCTACCAGAGGGTGAAGAATAAGTCTAACTTAGGTGAAGACTTAGTCTAATTAACAGAGGACCAACTTAGCACAGAGATGATTTGTAGCAGATAGCTGCTGCTTTCTGGTGACAGAATGCAGAATATTTTTTGCTTAACACACAAAAAGTTTGGGCTGCTGCTTTCTTTGTTAGCATGTTCATTTTGATATGAAATTTTTTAGAAATTCAGCGTGTTTTAAGGGAATTAGTGCAAGTTTGTAGGCACAATCTGCCACTGCGTTTTCCAAACTATGTTGAAATTCTGAAGTCCTGATAGTCAGGTTATTTGTTGTAACACATCTTGAGTCTGGCATTGTCTTAAACTCTGTTTTCAGGTGCATATAACCTCCTTTAATTTTGTTTTCCTCAGTGTCAGATGTGTTAGATCTGTGTGTGTGTTAAACTGCTTGAATGAGAAACTGAACAGCAATAAATTTCTGGAGTCTATGTTCTACAAAGTTCTATGAATTCTGTCCAAACCAACTGGTGCAATGTGAGTAATTGTGATGTATTCAGCTTACAGGAGGTGAATTCAAAAATCACGAATTTTCTGTCTGACTTGGCATTTGATGATCCATGGAGCATTTTTTTCATGACTGTTTTGTCTCCCTTGGGATATATGAAGGTAATTATTTATATCTCTCTTAAATGTCACAGTCCTGAAGGAAAATGCCTTAATTTTTTTTCCTCAGATTATCCATAAAAGATAAGCTGATGGTGTTTTTGCAGATATGTCACTTCCATAGGTACACATATGTTAGAAGTGATTTTTCATCACACATGTGTTTTCCTGTTTTTCATGTGATGTGAACTCATACTGAACAGCCTATTTCCTGTGCCCACAACATCTTTATCTCTCCCTTGTTTGTAGAAAATTTTTTTGCTCTGTGCAGTATTGTGATGCTTCTAATGTTGTCTTACACTATAAATATCTCAAGCAATAGCAGCAGTGATTTTTGTTAAGGTTGGTAAGGCTCCTTTATCTTGTGGGGTTTTTTTTTCCAGTTTGTTTGCAGGTGAAAATAAATTGCATATGTGTAAAACAGGATTTTAGTGGGTGTATATATTTACATGAGGACTTAATTTTTGTTTGAAGACCTATAACATTATATGGGAATTTAAATGACAAGATTTTGACAAGATCAGAGACATAAGATCAACTAAAGTACTGGCTATTTTAATAATGCTAACAATAAATGTAGGAAGAGATCCTGAATTTCTCTAGTAAAGAGAAATTAAAAGCCTTTTGTAATGTTTTTCTAAACCAAGCACAATTTCAGGCTGATTTTGCTGAGGTGATTGCATTATCTGCATGCTAATCGGACTCAGTAGTTGTGCTGTTCTTTTAATCGTAATTAAACAAAACAAAGGACCCATTGGGAATTAGAAAAAGGAAAAAAAACCCACATTGTTCACTCTGGCCTAAGTCATTGCTGATAAAAAATTCAAAATCTGGCCGTGGGCTGACATTCAGGCCCTGTATACACACAGTTAAAAGAATTCCTGCTGGTATGCCTGGCTGATTTTGAATTCTAATTTATAACGGAGGCAGTTTGGAGCACACTAATGAATGGATGCTGCCACCTAATGGCTTTCAGCAGGACTTGATTAGCTCTCATAATAAGGGGGAGCTGTCAGGCCGGGTCAAAATCAAACCAGGCAGCAAGGAAAGGTTATCCCAGGACTCAGGCAGGAATTTGGCTGAGCAGGAAAGGAGCAGTTACCCCTTGGCTGACCTGTGACGAGGTTGGGTGTGGAGGGATAGGTGTCACCCTTGGGACATTCTGTCCCCTCAGTAACAGGGTTTGTTTTCAGAGTGTTCAATTGGTCACGGACAATTCTTCCGCCATCCACAGGATCTTGTTCCCTCTGTGCAAGGGCTCTGCTTGATTTGGCTCTGAGGACTGGTGCTGGTTCCAGCAGGGGAGGAATCAGTGCCTTGTGCTGTTCAGGACCTGTGGATGATCCTGAGAAATGTCTGGGGACTGGCCACAGCAGAGTGAAATAAAGCAAATAAATAATAAAGGGACTGGAAGGTCTTGGTACCTCATGAATGTAATTATGGAAAGGAGAATGCTGACTACTAAAATATTTATGCATCATTAGTAATTGCAGTCCATTGTTTCAGTATTGTGTGGTATTTTGTTGGGTTCAAGGACAATGAAAACATTAAAATATATTCTGAAGTCATTTAATTGTGTAAGATAGGGAAACAAAGGAGGAATTGTGTTTTAAATTTTGGGCTGAGTTTTTGTGCTTCTCTAGCAGTTGTATAGTCAATTTTATTCTAATGTAGTCTGTTTCTAAATTAATCCAGCATAAAATTGAACTACAGTTAATGTATTTCAATGTCTGTATTTTAAATTGAATCATTATCATTAAAACAAACACAAAGAATTTTGTGTCTCATGCCAGGAACATTGTAAAGTCCATAAATGTTCAATGAAGGACATCTTTATTAGACTATTTCCACACACACAAACCAAAAAAAACCCAAACCACAAAAACCCTGTGTCTTATGTGCTCTCTAAGTGTTTGGTAAATCAGTTTTTACAGGCACTGCAGGCAAGAGTTTCTGCTATTTGCAGCTCATTTTGTTTGCAGATGCCTGGAATTGACTGCTGTGCTTTTGAGGCATTTAATGGCATTAAAAATATTTAATGATGTGCTCAAGGGTGCTTCAGTTTGAAAAACTTACTGCTGTTGGAGGACTTGTAGGTGTGAGTTATAAAGCTTTTAGGTGAAAAGTGAAGGATTTGATCCTTCATGAGCAGGGTTCTTAAAGACAGAAACAAGAGGCTGGTGAGGCAGAAGAAAAGTCTTTCAAGAGGTTTGGGCAGGTGCATGTTTTAAGGTCGATATCAGATTGAAATATAATGTTAGAACTGTGTCAGTTAGCTGAGGAATTGATCAGATTTGTTTATAAGGATCATGTTTTTCACAGCACTGAAATGAGTCTGCATTTACTGTGTCACAGTATTGAGGGCAGGCATGGAGAGGGAATTGCATGGCCTCTGCTGTGGCCTTCTTCACCTAAAAGCTCCTGTGAAGTAAACCCAAGGACCTCCTGGAAATGACCTTTCCTTCTTTTTTATCTCCCCAGCTCTCCTCAGTTCGCATGCAGGGGTTGCTGCTCCTGATCTTTGTGAAGCACGTGCACCTTCCCTTCATCCGGGACATCCACACCCACTACACCCGGACAGGCCTCTATGGGTACTGGGTAAGGGCTGCCTGAGGGGTGGTTACCTGCTTATTTATGGTGCTGTGTGCCTCCCCATGGGTCCCTGCTGGGACAGAGGAGATGTGGCTTAATTAAAAATTAATAACCTGACAAGCAGACTCATTTGCTTGACTCTCGTATGCAGCACCATAATTTCAGATTTCAGTTTTATTTGCTGATACGCAGCAAGTTGTGTAGGAAGATGTTGTACTGATTTAAATCTTAATTGCAAGATTTAAGAAGTCATAGGTGGTGTTAGTTACATTTGCAGGCACTGACTGCAGTTTCAGGGAATGTTGTTCATCTTCCATGGCAGGGGAACAAAGGAGGAGTCAGCATCCGCATGTCCCTCTTTGGGCACACGATCTGTTTCATGAACTGCCACCTGCCAGCCCACATGGAGAACACGGAGCAGCGACTGGATGACTTTGAGAAAATTCTGGAAATGCAATTTGAAGGAGAGGGTATTCCAAGTCCCTTGGATCATGAGTGAGTTGTTCACTCAGTTCTGTGTTGTTTTTATCTATTATAGGGTGAACTCTTGCACTGAAGAGTTCTGGGTTTGGATTTTTCATCCATCATTTTATTTTAAATGTCCCTTCAGCCTTGACCCTGAACTACTGGGAGGAAAAGATAACCTGAAGGACAGATGTCTGTTTACAAGACATCTGTTTTCTTCCAGTCTCTAACTACATTCATTTGTTAGCATATAGACTGCACATGTCATGCATGTCATGCAGGAAAGCTTTAGAAACTAAAGCCTGTTTATACCAAAAATCCCTTAGGTTGCTGTTAAATGTTCAGAGCTGTAAGACTCAGGAGAAGTTAATATTCAGGCAGTAATAAGCAAGCAGCAAGAATGCAAGGGACCTAATCTACTGTATCAATTACTTCAGGTTTTTTTGTTTAGCAGCAGGTTGTCCCTGTGTATGCTTATCTCTAATTTAAACACAAACTTAATGTTTGTGTTTAAGCTGTTTGCATTAAGTAATAAAAGTGATTAGAGCACCTAATTAGTGTAATGGCTGTCAAATTCTTCCCTTGAGTGAATAGATTCATATAAATCTTCCTTGTTTGATGCATTTTGGTTTGGTTTTAAGGGTTCTCTTCTGGTTTGGAGATCTAAACTTCCGGATAGCAGATTATGGGATACACTTTGTCAGAGAATCAATCAATAACAGGCGTTTCAATCTGCTCTGGGATAAGGACCAGGTAGGTTGGCTCAGTCTCTTTGGGGGTTTGGTTTTCATTTTAATGCACACAAACACAACGTAGTATTTAAATTACACCTTGAGCTTCTAATTTCTGTTAAAGAACACAAACTCAGAGCAGTCATGAGATGGAACATGAGGTGGTCATAAGCCCCAGTTAACTGCAAACTTTCTCTGCTTCTGTGCAGTTTCTTACTTATTTACAGTGCTCATGTTTGACTGGAGCTTTCTTTGAACTTCACATCTTCTCAGTTGTTCTTCACCTTTATCTCTCCTCCCAAGAATTCGTTTTAAGAGAACCTTATTCTGGATTTTGTTTTGGGTAGAATTGTCTCTAAACTTTTAGATGGATCGTGTCAAGAGTTCTGGCTATAACAAAGAGGCCCTTCTGAATTTACCTTTCCAATGTTGTACTGACTGCAATGTTGAATTTTTGGAAGATGCTTTCCCAATCATCCTTTAAGCTCTGATTTTTTTAAACATAATCTTTAAAAGTTACCTTTTATTTCTGCAGTTAAATATGGCAAAAAAGAAGGAAGAATTTCTGAAGGAATTCAGAGAGGGTCCTCTGCTGTTTAAGCCCACCTACAAGTTTGACCTTTACTCGGAGGTCTATGACACAAGGTAAAAGATTAAATGAGTTTAGATGTGGAATATGAGAGTGAATGTGGTGCTTGATTAAATATCACTTCAGTAATCAGCAAACCTGAATTTCTTGAGTGTACTGGGGCAGTTGAGCTGTTCTGTTAGGCTTGGGTTGAGCAAATCTGAATAAATTAATATTTTTGGCTGAATATTTTTGGCTGGGGTCTGCTGATTGTATGAGGGAAGTAATGAAACAACCCAGCTGCCTTTTTGGAAAGACCAGATTAACAAAATAAATGAGCACTTGTTTAAGCTGCTTCAGTTTTGTTCTTTCCTACTAAAAATGCTCATTGGTTGTCCAAAAGGAGCAAAAGAACAATTGTCTGTCATTTTTGCTTCCCTTCTCTGCTTAAGCATTTCATTTGATATGTTGGTATTTGAAAATTGATGTATATTTGTCTTTATTGATTATTTTAAGTTGAAGATGGAGTATCTTAAATTTCCAAAGTTTTTCTGTGATATTAAAGTCTGTTTGTTAAGTATTAGTCTTATGTTTCCACAGAAGGATAAGTTCCTGTCCAAACAGGGTTTTGTACTGATCTTTTTCTTTACTTCCAGAGAACAGAAGTCACTGTTTTGGTTTAAGTAAGAAGACAACTTTCTGAATTTTGTAGTATTTTTAATATTTCAGAATCAAAACAAGGCTCCATCTGAGCTTTTGCTTTGATTTTTGTGAAATATTTGAAAATCAGATGGCAGCTGATTTTCTTTAGGGATTTTCTTAACCTGTCTGAAAGCTGCAGTGTTATCTACTCTGCTGTTGCACTTTATTCATGTGGACCCAAAGACATTTTGCTTCCTAACTGAATATAAAGAGATGTAATGGAACCAGCAGTAAATTCATCTAACAAAAAAGACTTAAAATAATCCAAACCTGGCCATTTTACAATTTTTTTCATATCTGGTTGTCTGTATTGGCTGATTTAGAGAATAAAAAGTATGGTTACACATTCTGTGTGCATCCTGCTGCTGTTCAAGCTACCAGAGAGACTTTGCTCAGATGAGGGTGGCCAGCAGACCTCAAGGCAAGCACCCTGCACAAGTTGCTTTTACTGAAGTCCACAAAATTTTATTTTTGATACTCCTTCAGTGTGAATTCTGAGGGTTGATTTCCCATCAATACCCCATTTTCTCTGAAACAGTGAGTGTTTTCCCTTAAGCTGTTCTTTTGGTATCTTCCTGCACAGCAGAGCAGACATCTGGCATCTCCTGAAGATTTCTGTCTGTTTATAGAATTACTGCAGTAAGTGGGAGAAGGGCCTTTAGTCATTTCAAATCTTTCCACCTCATTAAAGGTGGGAAGGGGTAAAACAAAATGATATTGAATATAGAACTAAGTGGCCTTGGGTTTGGTATTTAAAGTTATTAAACTGACAGTTTTCCTTACACATCCTGCTTTTAACTTCTATAATCCAATCCAGTCCATTCTAATTCCTCTTCCATAGGGTATGATCTTTTCTCCATTTCAATTTGAAGTGATCCACCCATCCAGAGAGTTGCTGTTAAGCCTTCCTCCCACCACAGAGAGAACCACAGAGGGCTCATGTCTTCTGGTGTAATTGATATGGTATAAAAGGAAACTCTGCATTGTGATAAGTTTGATGTATAGCACAGTTGCAGGCACAATGTCCTTGATTATGGAATTTGGAAAGCCTGTTGTTATGAGACAGCAGTAACTTGCAAACCTGAAATGCAGGCTGGTACAATTTAGAAGAACTTATAAATAAAGCATTGCTGTGACTACCATTAGCTACCCAAGTTTGTCCTGTTTTTTGTTGTGAAAAGAAACTTGCTCTCAAATATTTTGAATAATTTCAAACATCATTCAGACTCTTCCTACATATTCCTTATTTTTACGGCCTCATTTCTCAGAATATCTGTATGTTTGGAGCCTGGGGTAGTTGCTGTATTATCTTAATGTTCATGCATGTTTTTACAGGGTTTTAGGAGAAAGTATCATTTCCTGTATGAAGCCAACTAACCCACTGAAACATCCTTCTCCCCTTCATTTTACTCCTCTTTCAGAAAGCCATGAAACTGATCTGTGCTGAATGGAGTTCAAATTAAGGAAATGAAATGTTGCTTGTAAAACACATTAAACAGAGCTGTAAAATGAAGCTTGGATATGATTGCCTCCTTTTATTAATATGTATCTCACAGTCTCTGAGTAGATTTTGCACAGCATTCTTAGCTTTTGGCAACTTGTTTCTCTGCTCATTTCACTTTTTACCTTACATTTTTGCAGTGAGAAGAAAAGAAAGCCAGCTTGGACTGACAGAATTCTATGGAAAGTGAAAAATATCCATGAGGTTGCATCAAAAGAAGGTGAATTGCCTGAAGAAGAACACCCAATTTCTGTTACTCTGAGTAACTATCTCAGTCACATGAGCTATGGCATCAGTGATCACAAACCTGTCACAGGAACTTTCAAGCTTGAGGTACTGTCCCAGTTATGTTGTTAAGAAAAAGTTTGTTTTACTCAAAGTCGAGTAAAAGTTTTTACTCAAAGTTGAGTTGAGTTTTTTTACTCAAAAGTTTGTTTTATGTTGCCTTACAGCAGATAATTTCCTCAACCATAATCTCTGTTTCATTCTGATCATATTGAAGGCAGCAAATTTTTTTCAGGTCATTTCCAGTCAGTTAAAGAGTCCCACTCTGCAATCGTGGCAGAGGATAACTTGAAAAGAATAACTGAAAGAATGACAGGCTTGACTGAGTGTAAACTCTTTTTTGGTGTAGATGAAGCCTCTTGTGTCAGATCCCTTGGTGACACTGAGTGCTGAGGGTGAGTGGAGTGCAGATCACGACGTTCTCATCCGCTACTCCGCCGTGCGTGAATTCCCCAACAGCGCTTGGGACTGGATTGGGCTCTTCCAGGTAACGTTACCTCATTGTGGCTCTTCAGCAGAGATGGGGAATTTGACTGCAGGAGGTCCTTGAGAGTTCTAGAGCACTGATTCTTGCTCGTGCAGAACTCTGTGAAATAGTTGTGCCCTTGATTGCCATTAGTTTCTGTGTGCTGACAGTTTAGCTCAACAGCATGTGAGTTCTTCCACACCCTTTGAATTCTCTGCTAAGATAATCTGGTTGTTTATTGAAGTAAAATGTTGCAGAAGCTGTGCAAAGGAGTTTATGCAACAAAAAGACAAAAATATAGAGCAGTCCCACCCTCTCAGAGACAAAAAATATGTGCATGCCCCCAAAATGTATTGATCCTAGGAGTGTTTTAATTATTTCAGTTAAACAGTAAACATCTCTCACAACTTTGTTTTTCATGTAGTATGGTTTTTGTTTCCATCAGGAAGCTGATGGTTTGTATCTTTCTCTGCAGGTGGCTTTCAGGCATGTGAAGGATTATGTTACTTATGCTTGGGTGGAAGATGATGAAATTGCTTCCCACAGAGACAGCAAACAAGTAAGTCAATTGTATTTCTTTCTAATGCAGTTTCCTATAGCGTAGCATTGGAGATCTGTTCTATATTCCCTTTCCCTCAGGTCCTCTTCCCAGCTGAAGCTAATTGGGAACAATATTATTGTTTTAAATCCCTCTTCCTAATTCTTCCTGTTGAATGTTTTGATCCCTCTTTAAAAACTGCTGTCTGTTACAAAGCTTTCTAGTAGTGATTACCCTAAAGTGATTTAAACCAAACAAATAAAACTTATTTTGATGCAAATGATAAATATCCAGAGATACTTACCTGAACAAATAGAAGTTGAAATTGGGAACGGTGGCTCCTGGGACAGAAGCAAACCAAGCTGGTGGATTGCTCTGCTGTTGCCACCAGGAGGCAGCTCCGCTCCCTCTGCTGCTCTGTGGCTTTGTCCCTTCCCTTCCAACCCCTCTGGGTCTCTTCTCCCTTGTCACTGAACCAGCTTGCTGCCACGGTGAAGGATATTCCTTCTCCTCCCTGATTTAATTTTCAGATGGTTTCCTGAGTTATTTCTGTCCCCTTCCGTTTTAGCTTACGTTTTAAAACGTGCTTATAAATAGCAAATACTGATTTTGATGGTGACCTGAATGGCTTTTTGTAAACTTCTTTTTCTGTGGAAATTGCTCATTGCCTGTTCTTATTCTTGCCAGGTTTACATGAGTGCTTCAGAAATACCTAAGATGGGAGGAGAATTTTTGCTTTGTTATTATAGCAATAACTTGCAGTCAATAGTTGGCATCAGTGAACCTTTTCAGGTAATACTCTAGGAAGCATTGATTAATGTTGATGTGATTTTTTTTATTACTTCTTTTGTTTTCATGTGCATCTGAACACAACTGTGTTAATCCTTGGGAAGGTGGCAGCAGAAGGAATTTTAAAAAGGATATGTCCTGGCTAAAAAGAATTTGCTGATGTGCTGAAAGGCTCTGAGTAACTGTTACAGCATCACACAGCAGTGAAACAAGACAGGTTTCTCTCCCTCATTGTTCACTTTTGGAACGTCAGGCTCCCTGTTAGGTCCCCAGTTTCTGTAAAGGTGGCAAATCGAGTGCTGCCAAAATTCTGGCAATTTTTAGTGAGCTCTTTGTGCTCCATTCTGTGATTTGCACCTAAGTGTTTCCTGTAAATTGTCACTTGAATTTGGGAAGGATGGGACAGCTGGACTCAAGTTATTTGATTAACAGGCTCTGCTTAATTTCTGCAAGCATGACTCAACCTGCCCAAACAAGATGACCTGACCAAGCATTGCTGCTTCTACACAAGCACTGTTTTTTTCCAGAATAATTTTTAATGTGCATAATTTTCCATGCTCTCATGGCTGTGCTCATATGCTGGGGAATCACTGAAAGAGGAATTCTTTACTGTTGATGATGAGGATGAAGGGGTTTTCGAAGACTGTGAAACCTCAGTGCCTTAGGGGATATAATACTGAAAGTTCCTGGCCTGGCTGGTATTTCATTCCTATTTTATACTATGATATATATTTTTAGATATTCTATTTCTATTTTTCTCTGTATGGGTGAGAAACATGGCAGAGTGGAATGTTTGTGTTGTCTCTGAGCTCAGGATCTATCATAGATTCTGCAGGATTGTGCCTTTCATCTTCTATGACATTTAATGTTTTGCTATCACTATATGGATTTTTACTAGATTTTTTTAATCTTCTCCATTTTTAGCAAGCACTACAAACTCCTTTAAATAATGGTATGGATAATACAGAACAACACAGTGCTTTTGAATTATTAATTTGGTTTTCATCCTGTTTTTCTCCTAGATTCAGCCTAGCCAAAAGCCAGTAGAAAAGGACTTGCCAGAGGAAGAGAGCAGTTGGCTGCAGAAATCTGACAATCCAGAACCAAGTGGTAATTCTGAAAAAAGAAAAGGCATTTAATGGTCCTGGTTCAGCAGCCAGACGATTCTTTATGTCTTAGTGATTGTAAGCTTTTGCTCTTAGAAGATGGAGTAAGACAGGTAGGATTGTTCAGAACCTTTGGAAGCTCTTAGAAGATAATTTATTGTGGAAATGGATATTTTTATTCTGGGGAGAGTAATTCTCTTGCACTGGATAAGAACTGTAAAATAGCACTTAAGGAATGCTGTATGTTTTAAGGTGATAGACATTTCTAATGCAATGATTTAACCTAAGGAAGTTGCAATGTTTAATAGGTTTTTGGCTTGTTCCTTTTTTTTGTAGAGGATGTTTTATTTACGATGCAATATTTACTATGCTGTAACCATTTAATAATTGATTTCCAAATTTTGAGTTTAAATGAAGTTATTTAAAAATTATTTATTAGATACAGCTAGTTAGCTTGTTTTAAAATTTTATTTGACTTTCAAATGTAAGCTAATTACCTTTTGGGAAACACCAATGACAGCAGGTCACATCTGCTGACACAAGAAACAAAATCTTTGGAGCATGTAAAGTCTCCTTTGGTAGATCCTTCTCTTCATGCCTTACTGAGAACTCTTTGTAGGATTTTCCATTTCTGATTCTTCCAAATTGAAATACATTTATCAAAATGTACTATTCCTGATTTTTTAAATTCTTCTTTTATAAAACAATTAAGCAATTTGCTTATTGCCTTTCTCCCCCTCATTAAAAATCATAAAATAAATCCATTTTTATACCAGTCCCTGGCTTGGAGTGAGCCAGAATCCAACAGCTTCTGAAGGAAATTGCAGAAGCTGAGAAATGCTTTAGCACAGATGAGCAACCCATGGTTGATGATTTGGTATAATCTTTAAAAATTGTAAATCTCTTCAATTTACAGCAATCAGTCTTCAAACTTCCTGTTTTTCTAGAGGTGCTCAGACCTTTCTGTATCCTGTGCACTTGAGGGTGGAGATGGAATAAAAAATTTCCTGTACCTTTAGGAACCTGAAAGGTAGTTAGCTTCTGAAAGGGTCTTGTTTCTTCATGAGGAAGTGGAGATCTTTGGAAAGGATAGGAAAGGGCACCAACATTCCACAGAATCTCAGACTGCAGTGCTGGGACAGAGCACTTTGAGTCTCCCATGTTCTGTATGCACAGCTCCCTCCCAGGTGTGGTGAGCAGAGTTTGTCACTCCTCACTGGCACAGGGATAGAAAAGAGCAGATTTGGTTCAAGTGGAAGAGCAAAGGGTGTTGGGATGTTCATGCTGGAATTCTGCTTCAGAACTGAGTGGATTCCTTTTTGCTCTTTTTCTCAAAGCCTTATTTCTTTCAGGGTTGTTTTGAGATAGAAAGTTAACAGCTTGATAGGATATTTCTTTTGCTTTTATCATTCACTGTATGAAATCCTTTGAGGTCCAGGTGTCTTTGTGTCCTGTTGAAGCTCTGACATAGGTATCTGGTTAGGTAGTTGCAGTGGGCTTTAGGAACACTTGGCCTCTGTAGGTTTTAGTTGTATCTCAGCTTGATGCTTGGTGTTGGGAACTGTTCCCAGTTGTGAGTAGTGAGGGCAGGTTCAGAGGATACTGTGTTCATTGCATGGATTAACACTGCCTTGAGGTTTACAGTTTGTACATTCCTGTTACACTTTGGAACCATATTAGAAACAGTTTTCCCATTTATACTGGTCTCCCAAGAATTTGTTTTGCACTGAACCTTTCAGATATGTCATACTTCTTATGGCAATTAGGGCATCAGACAAATCCCTGCTTTGAACTGCAGTACCTTTTGCAGTTCCTGAGTTGTGCTCTGTCTCTGGTTTCACTGGTGTAACTTTCTGACCATTCTCCATGCAAGGAGATTCTGTGGAGAGCCCGAAGAACAGTGAGCTCTGAATTCCAGACCACAGCTGGCGATTTACTGTGGACCAAGATCCAGTTTCTTCTAAGCAGGGTGCATCTGCTGGGCAGGAGCAGCTCAGAGGGAGCCCTGCAGCCTCTTTGCAGGGGCAAGACACTCGAGATCCTTTGTGCTTGTGGGAGCTGAGAACCCTCTGTCACTGGACACAGAAGCTGCATTTTGTAAATTGATCCTTTGAACCACGAGACTTCCCGGAAAATGCCCCCAGCAGCTGGGATTGGAACTGCTTGTGTGTAAGGAGGATGCTGCACAGAACTCTGCACTTCTCTCTTCAGTATTATGCACACAGAGGCACTTTTGTTTACTACTGTTACCTATGGTAGCTTTTCAAACTATTCCATGACCTGTAATGATGCAATTTCTGATGAAATTTATCTTTTCTTAAAACACCTTTAATTGGATGTTATAATCACTGGAAATGTTTTTATACTCATGTGTTTTTCTTTTCATGTACCTCTAAAATAAATCCTGGCAGTGAAGTGTTGTGCATGGCCTCTGTTAATTTGAGAAGGAACAGACTGGTTTGGGTGGGGAGGATTAATTTGTAACCTTTCTGCAAGGAACTTGTGTTGGTCATGTTTAATGCACAGATGCTGATTTCCTTTTAGAAGGAAATCAGTAACAACCTATGGTAGGACTTGGGCTGCAAAAGAAGAGCAAGGACAAACCCTGTTTTTCTTTTGGACAAAGCAGATTAATCTTATTTTTTCCCCTATTTCAGTGAATCCAGTATTAAATGCTCTCGTGGTTTTGCATTTTTTATCCCTCTTTCTCACTGAGGTTTTGACATTTTCCTTGTAAAAATGCCCAGACCACTTGACATTGTTTCTTAATTTTTGAGAACAGGTTCTTCTAATTTCACTTTTCACAGTGAATTTTTCATGATGTGATTTGAGGTGTCTCTTTTGCCTTTATGAAAGATCTGCTAAGTTATGCTTCGTATTTTAAATTTTGTGTATTTTAATATAATTTTGCACTTGATTCCCATCTAAGGATAACTTTTCATAACTCCCTGCTGTTGGAGAATTAATTTTCAAATGGGAGCTATATATCCCAAGGAATGTTGTCCAGTCTAGCCTCATTTAACTCCCATATATTCCTGATTGCTGGCTAACCTCAGGATGTGCAGTGTATCATTGCACACAGATAGTACAGCTCTGTGTAAACAGGAAATATTTCTAAGATGTCTTGCGTGTTTGTGAGACCCTAAAAATACGTTCTGATAAAGACCATTGTTCCTACTACCACTGCTTCCTTCTCTGCTCTTGGACACTGAGTGACACTCAGATGAACTTGTCTGAATTAATATACTGCAGTGGAAAGGCCAGTTGAACAAAGCTGGAATTAGGTTTTCCTTGAGAGAGGAAATGATACCTTTTTTGAGAGCTCTGTGTTGCTAACAGGAAACTTCCTGTGGCCCTTTCTGCCCCTGGATTTAGGGATTGCTGTTAGAATGTGATTGACATGAAGTAATTTCTATTTAATACACAGTTACTCTGGAAAATGATCTGCTCAGGAACTGCCCTGAGCTTGTTTAATAGCTTCAGTTTGAGGAACATCATGGATCAGTGTTTGTACAACCCACCTCCATCTATTACAGTGGAATTGTCATCTTCCACTTACAGGGTCTCTGCAATTAAAAAGAACATTGTGCAGCCTAGAAAGCAGCAAGAGAAATCGGTGTGGGAACAGCTGAACACAGGTTGGGAGAATCACTGGAGTCAAACACTGGAGTGTGAGATCTGGGAATGCAAACTGCCGAGAGGAAATGCAGAGGTACAGGAAAAACTCAGAAAATATGAATATAGGCACCACAAAAGGATGAAAAATAAAATGGCAAATGTTTTAACCTGCTAACCATGCTTAGAAACTGGCAGTTCTCAAGGACAGACATCAGCTCTGGTAGGGAATGTTTCAGCATCATTTGTCAAATTCCAGTTAGTGTAACTGGTTTTACAGTTCAGGCTCATCACAGACCACACTGTGCTCCTCTCTGCCCTTTTTTATTCTGTTCTTTTAATTTTTTTTCTCCATCTTATTTCTGCTGTCTTCACCTTTTTTTTCCCCTCTTACTACTCACTTGTAGTCCATCTTCAGAAGGTTTTTTTGCACTTAATTCTGGTATCTGCATCACAGGAGCCATTCCACTGACACAGCTTTGGTGTTCTGACCTTTGTGATTTCTCTCCATAGAAAGGGGAGATAAATCAGGCTGGATATTGCTCCTTGTTACTGAGAATAGGGTGGGTTTGTTTGGGGAAGTGACAATGTTGGGTTTTTAAATGTGATAAAATCTATTTTTTTTTTTAGTAGAACTCTGCATTGGGAAGTAAGTGCTCAGGGAAACAATTGTTGGACTGGAACAATCTTGTGCATAACAGCTAAGGAAGCATAAGAATAATTCCAGATATGAAACACAGAACAGTCACAGGCCCTTTCTTTGCAGTTGTTGAACAGAATTCTGTTACCTGTACCTGCTCTGGAGTGGCCAGTGCTTGTTAATCTTTATTAATTAATCTTGTTAATGCTTTCTTGGCAAGCATTATCAAGTTGGCTTGTAGCAGAGTTGAAAATTCAAATTTGGCTCTTTCAAGAAGATAGAAGGAATTATCTCCTCAGCAAATCTTAAAATATCTGAAATTTAGACTGATTTTTTCCCCCAGTCACAGGCAGGACATCTGATATCTTTTTTGGAGGGTGATAGGTCTGGCCACTCCATTAATGGATGGCATGATCATTGTAAAGTCCTGTAATTGCACTTAAACCAGCATTCACCAGATTCTATTTCTCCTATTTGTAGGAATTTTCATGCAGTAACGTGCCAATTAATTTCCTTTGCCGTGATTAGTTAGCTACTCAAGGACTCAATTAATAATGATTCCATTCTGCAGCAGTTTGCAGAACTTCCTGTAGTTACCATAGGAGCAATCAGGGTTTTCTACTGCTTGCTCTTGGAGGCAAAGATGAAGGATTTTTTTCTGCACAAAATCTCTTGGTAGATTTTTGAAGTCCACCATGGGATTGTTTCGTGCCAACACCTCTGAAACGGCATCCGCAGCGACCTGACTTTTCTGAGCCCGGTGGGACAGAAATGGAACAGCAACAAAGTTGGAGGCAATAAACACAAACATAAATTTAGGCTTCTTGGAACTGTCGTGGCACATTGGAATGAGTGGAAACCAGTCTTGAACTTCATTGTTTCAGCTCTCACCTAACACTTGGTATATAAATACAGAGGTTCATCTTTTCCTCTCGCCACAGGGCTCAGAACCAAAGGCTGCACTTAGTCAAGGTTGGCTGCTGCACACTGAGATCAGAACTATCCATAAAGAATAGAGGGATTTACTGGCATTCCTTGGGAAAATGGAGCTGCAGATTGAACGTATTCCTACAGGAGAAATCATCCGCGTGGTCGGCCGCAAGGCAGAGCGCAGGACTGTAAGCCTGGTTTTTACTGTTCCCTGTCCCCTTCTGGTACTGCTGGTTACACAATAACCAACTTAGACCTGAACTGGGCAACTCCAGGGCAAGAATGGAAGGGTTTGCAAGGCTGGTTGGTCATTGGAGGGACTGGAGCTGTGTTGTGAACTGTTTTTTCTCTCTGGGATGGAATTAGTAGCAGTGAAATGAGTGGGAGTTCAAAAATCGTGAAGATTTATTTCCTGTAGAAATGCTGCAGTGAACAAAAATTGGTGTTTGGCCTGGCTGTATGAATTCTGTCAGAATTCTGGGAGCACTTTCAGACTGCAGAGGAAGGGAAAGAGCTTTGCAACAGTTATTTTGTTCCTCTTATGTTGATTGTGCTGTCACGGGGTTCATACCCTGAATGGAAAGGTTCACATATGGAAAATTCAGTGGTACAGGCACATATTAACAAACTTATAAATATCTCAAGGAACTGACTATTCTGTTGTCTTGGGACTTAATTGACTTGTGTTCAGGATTTATATTAAGCAAGTGGAAATACATGGGCTGATCTTTTCTGGTTTGACACAAACAGTTAAGAAAGATGGTACTTTTCTAAGAATAATTTTAGTTTTCTTGGAATGAGTGGCTGCTCTGTATGTTTTGCTTCAGAATATTTTCTATCTGCATTTGTATAATTTTTAATTAAAGGAGTCTAAAGAAAAGGAACTGTGTAAAATTTAAAATGTTTGGAAGTACCTAAACGCAACTGTGAATTTATCTCTCTCTGTCATAGCGATTTAAAACCTGTTTAACAGATCTTCAGCTCTGGTAGAGCCATCTTGTACTGAAGTGCACATCTGTGCATGTTGCTGCTGTTTCCTAGCATTGTCTTTCTAGTGACTAATCTGAAACTCAATCTGAAAATGAGCTGAGACATTTACTGTGTGGTTGCAAAGTTGTCAGGTAGAGTCGTTTTACTTCAGAAAAAACCCGAGAGCTCCCTCTGCCTTGCTGAGAGAGGGGACAGTGGCAATCTCGAGTTCTCTGGTTTTCAGGAGTGTTACTGACTTACTGTAGTGATAGCAGGGGACACTGGCAGGACTGAATTGTTCCCAGAGGAAAATGTTCCTTTAAACCTTAGCACGTGCCGGGGTCCTGGGGAAGACATCAAACAGAGAAAATTTATTGGTTCAGCTTTCTAAAAAGTTTTAAGCACTTTATGAAACAGTAACTTACTATTTTGAAAACTAAAAGCAGTGTCGAGCAGTGTTTGGTGCTGCATGAATGGCCAGTGAGGGGTGGTTTTAGAGTAACTTAAGATACTTTAAACTGCTGCAGGAGTGGCAAGAGCAAAGCTTTACTGTTTCAGCTCAGAGTGATTCAGGCTGTTGGAGCTCAGTGTGTAGAATTTCCTGTGGATCCTGACGAGACTGCCTCGGGTATTTCACACCTGTGTGGGATGAACCAACCTGCTGCTCACAGCGAATGGTTGCCTGAGCTCGGTGCAATCACTCACAGAGCGAACTTCACCCTGCGTCCTCCCCAGGAACATGCACTTCTGATGACTCCCACAGCCAGGAGGGGCCGGTAGAATTACCGTCAGCGTTCGAGGCTTATCTTATCCGTCTGGAGCAGACAGGTGCGTCTGCCCTTCGAGGCAACAGCAACAGCTCGGTGCAGGAGGCGCTCAGCAGGATGCTGCTGCCGCGGACAGCGTGAGCAGCGCGGGCCGTGCCGGGGGGCGAGGCGGGGTCCCGGCGGAGCTGCGGGGCCGGTGCAGGTGAGGGCGGAGGCAGCGGGCCGCAGCCCGCATGCCCGGCGCTCGGACATGCTCACTAGCGGCGCGGCGCGGGCTCCCGCGGGCAGTCGGCGCCGAGGCGCTCGCGGAGCCGCCGCAGGGCCCCGAGCCGCGCGTCCCGGGGCACCGAGCGCAGGTGAGCGGGGCCGGGGGGACCGAGCGAGCGGTCGGTGTGCGGGGCCGCCTCCTGCCTGCCCGCCCGCCAGCCCGGCCGGCGGCACCGGCGCTCCCCCGGAGCTCGGGCACATGGCTGCGGGGGCAACGGGGGCGGCCGCGGCTCGGCCGTTCTCCCGCAGCCGCCGACCTTCCCGGAAACTCGAAACATTCTCCACGGAAGGAACAAATGAGCAGCCGGCATCCCGGCGGCGGCACGGCGCGGCTCCGGCTGCCCGGAGCAGTTGCTCGCTCGCTGCCCCGCGGGCGGTCCGTGGTGCGCTCCGGTAACGCTTCCCGGCGCGCATCCCGCACTCCGTGCCCGCCGCCGGAGCCGGGCAGGGTGTGGCGGGGCAGCTCCCGCCTCAGACGTGGCCGTGACACGGCCGGGGCTCCGGGCGGCTTGGCTTGCCCTTGTCAAGACAGGCTTCCTGTACATCCCGAACTTGCGTTACAGCTCCGAGCGCTGCTGGGTGTGATCCGCCCTGTGTGCACAGCGCTGCCGTTCACATTGCAGGAGTTCTGCCTTCTTTGCCGGTGCTTGCACAGGTGCCTCAAAGCTCGGTGTGTTTAGTCCTCTGTCACAGGTGGAAATGGTCAAACTCCTTAATTTCTCCAATTCAGACCG
The DNA here is from genome assembly GCA_910950805.1 of Acrocephalus scirpaceus scirpaceus. NCBI lineage: Eukaryota > Metazoa > Chordata > Aves > Passeriformes > Sylviidae > Acrocephalus > Acrocephalus scirpaceus. Next base: position 6,571,332 of record OU383791.1, on the reverse strand, counting down.
CACACCTGTGTCCCCACTGAGACTCAGGGATTCCCATCTCTAGTGTTGCTTTCCATGCCAGTTTTTCCCAGTTCTAATATACCTGGAGTTAATTGCTTTAAGTGACAGTGACTCATGGGAGGAATCTGACTCTGCCTGAATGAGCAACTCATTCTAGTAACTTGAATTTTCCAAGTAAGCTGGCTTGAGCTGCAGTCTTGTCGTTGGGAGGAGGAGAAGTGACTCTGAGGTACAATACAGAGATTATTCTGGTATTTAATCTCTCTCTGACAGTTGCTTGGGGCGGAAGGCTCCTCCGGAACTACTTGTGGATGGCAGCTGTTTAGTTTTTAAAAGTGACAAATGAGAAAATTTGCTTGGTTGGTGGGACAAGCAGTGGAAACAGAACCACATCTTAGGGTACTTGGGAAGGAAGGCATTTTTCTTTCATCCCCTTTTGGAGCAGTAGACAATTGCCAGTTGTCAGCACCTTTTCAAATCTCTTAGAAACTGCCTAAGGCTTGTGGAACTGATGAGTTCTTAATTTTCACAGTAGGCCCTGATATGGCAACCGCTGTCATAACACTTCAGGGGTTTCAGTTTTGATAGTGGATATAATCCCGTGTTTCAGGGAGGGGCTGTGTAAATATGCATTTTGTGTTCTGCCTGGCAGGGACCAATGGAGTGCTACACTGAACACATGCTGTCCTAATTTATCATGGTTTACAGGATAGATTTATTTTTAAAGTGAAAAAAATGTGAATTGTAACACACTAAGGAGTGAGAGATCCCATGTGAGTCAGGATCCACAGTGTGTAATTTCTGCATAATTAATAGTGAAGAAACTTGTGATTTACAGTACATTGTCAGGATTCATAATAACTGTAAGAGAACTTACATAGATCCTGACAAAATGACTCAAGCCATTTTAATTTTTTTATTTCATCTAAACCCACTGGAGGAAGGCCAGTAAGACACTGGGGGCTAAGAATGCTTTGTAATATTAAATACAGTGTTTCTTTCTATGAATAAGCTCAAACTCTATGGATGTCTTTATGCAAAGATAAGATAGTCTTAATCTTGTTCAGATATTTAGGATTTTTCTGTTTGTAGTGTCATGTTGCTTATTATTGCATTGGGAACTACATGCTTTCTAGGAACTGGACAAATTCCTCTACCCCTGTCCAAAGGAACAGTCTGCTCCAAATGCAGGAAAAACAAACTGCAGCAGCTGCCACAGTCCCAGGGCAGTGTATAAAATACAGCTCCCACTGCCCCTTCCCTTGGCCCTTACCTGGCAGGGGTGAATGGTTCCAGCATGGAAAATATTGAGGAGCACTGGGCTGCAGCACTTCGCCTCCCAGTTCAAAGGACTGATGAGTGAGCGCTGTTCTCAGATAACCAGTAGTGCTTTCTGGAGGACAAATGAGTGTTTGGGAAGAGCTGATGTGTTACAGGTGCTGCAGAGAAGGAGGTGGAGAGAACTCAAAGTACAGCGGGTTTTCCCGGGGCTGGTCTGTCCCACAGCCCTTTGTAAGAGATGTGAGTGTAACTCAATCACTTGTCCTTCCACACAGGCTAAAGAACCATTTATAAAGGCTGATTTGTGTGCTGCTAAAGTATTACCGTGGGGAAAACCATCTGTGTTGTGCTTTGTGTTACCTCTATCCGTGGCAGCCAGACGTGGTTAACTGGTGAGGACTGATCCACATCAGAGCAGAGCAGGCCAAACAAACAGGTGATCTGTGAGGAGCAGGTTCCCAGCCCAGCAACATCTGCACACAGGCAGGAAAGGCTGGCATCAGGTGGGCCCTTTGTGCTGGCATAAAGTGATTGCAATTACAGTGTGTGTGTGTCTCCTGTCAGGGCTTTTCCTGTGTTAAACGCTGCTTTACTGCTGTGGAACCAGCTCCTGAGTGATGTGGTTGGCTCTGCCTACGATTGCTATCCCTGCCTTCTCCAGAAACCATCCATCCAACCTGCTGTCAGCTCCAGTGGGTGAGGTTTGCATGCCTTGTCCTCCTCTGAGATTGTAGCACGGTTCTTTTTCTGCCTGGAGGGAGCCACTTGTGCCTCTCTGTGCCTGGATTCAGGGATCTCTCTGCTGGAAAATATCCTGCTCTGTATTTTGTGCCCTCCTCTGTGTATTTCTTGATGTATTAGTGGGGTGGGTGGCCAGCTCTTCCCAGAAAACATTAATAAAGATGTAAGCAGGCAGCACAAGTCACTGTGAAAGGCTAACAAAGCTTGTTATGGCAGAAGGTTTGCAGTGGACAAATCTCAATTAATTTGTTGCAACTGAGTCATGTTCTGTGGGGGTGGAAATGTTCCTTACAACCCTGCCCTGCCTTATTTAAATATTTAAACATTTAAATACAGCAAGGAGCAGCAGGGCCAGTACCTTTCCTGTTGCTTATATATCTCCAGTGTAGTCGGTTCTATATTAAATTCCTGCACTGAAAGGCAGTAAAGGTTAGTATTTAGAACTGCTGTGGCATTCATGCACGCATGGATAGCTCTCCCTGGCAGCTTTTTTTCTTCAGGAAAGCATTTGGTCAGGTGCCAATGTCCAGCTTTCCTGGGACACTCTCAGCCCTTTAACCGGTATGGTGACCTTGGGCCAGCCTGGCCACCGCCCTTCCTGTGATTCAATTTAGCAGCTGATAATAAATGGACGTAGAATTTGACATTTTGGCAGTACCTTTGGAGTGCTGCAGCGTTTGCCTTCTGGGCAGTGAGGTCCCAGGGCTGGGAGGTGCAGCAGGCTGCAGTCACTGAAAGCTTTGTCACTGAATGGGCAGTGTCATTGTTGGTGAAGAATGTCGTGTCAAAATGTGCTGTGATATTTGCCAGGAAATGGAGAGTCCATGAATGACTAAAAAGTCCTCTGTGACACAGCTGTGATGGCACTCAGCCTGCAGGCTGGGCTCTATAAGCTAGAGCTGTGCCTTCAAATTTATTTTGGTCATTTCTTTTGAAGCACTTTTCTAGTAAAATTTCACCACAGAGCTTGCTGTGAAGATGATGAAAGGTCTAGATGGGAAGTCCTATAAAGAGCAGCTGAGGTCACTTGGTTTGTTCAGCCTGGAGAAGAAGAAACTGAGGTCAGACCTCACTGGAGGCTGCAGCTTCCTCATAAGGGACAGCACCAACCTCTGCTCTGTGACAGGAGGAGGGAACAGCTGGAGCTGTGCCAGGGGAGGTTTAGGTTGGATATTAGGAAAAGGTTTTCCCCAGAGGGTGCTGGGGCACTGCCCAGGCTCTCCAGGGAATGGGAATGGCCCCGAGGCTGCCAGAGCTCCAGGAGAATTTGAACAATACTCCCAGAGATGCACAGGGTGGGATTGTTGGGGTGTCTGTGCAGAGCCAGGAGTTGGCCTGGATGATCCTTTTGGCTCCCTCCAGCTCAGGATGTTCTGTGACCTGATTCTATATTTCCTTTTAGTGTTCTGGTGTCTGACAGAGGTTTCACCATTACAAAAGGTAACAGAGCTGTGCTCCTAACCCAGGACAGTGCACACTGGAACAGGAAAACAGCCTTTGGAGGAGGTTGAGGCTGCAGGGAAACCTTGGTGCCTTAGCAGCTGAGTTTCATTAGGCAGAGTGGTCCCGGTGCCTTCTGCCAGCTGACAATCACAATCAGGTGTATTTGGCCATTTTGCTAATGAAGAGGGATTATGGAAGGAGCTGTAATTCAACTAGGGAGCAGTGTTTGTCAGAGGGTTTTATTGAGCTTGCAATTGCATTTTTCTTCATTACCATATACTCAATATTTTATGGTTGTCTGTTTTTATTGCCACCTGCTGCCTGGTCTAGATGGGATAGTCCTATCCTGGAAAGAATCAGCTTTACTTCAGCATTATAATGACAAACTGAGAACAGGAAAAAAAGGGTAAACTCACACTGCACATATTGTTCATGGCTGAAGGGTCCAGTTAAGTCAATGTCCAATTATATAATGAAGAGATAGTGATCTTGTTTAGCTTTTTAGAAAATTAAATTCCACTGAAACAATATAACTGGGACTATAGAAGTAGGAGGAAAACTATTTTCCATTCTGAAGCAGGCCTTTGTATAGAGTTGGGTTTTTTTAAACTCACTAACAGTAACTAATAACTTGTACATTATACAGCCCACACTGAGTCATTGTTTACTCAGGGAAATGACTTTCAACAGCCAGACTTGTTTGCGAAGTTTAATAACTAAAATATGCAGTTCTGTGCTTTACAAGGCTGCACACTATAATCAACATTTGGGAAAAAACAAAACCTGGTGCATATTTGCAACACCACACAGCACTGCATTACAAATGGTGCTGCTGCAGCTCAGGTTTTGATCTGCAGTAAAAGCTGGTGTGGTTTGGAGAGAGGGAAGATTATTGCACAAATTAGTGTTGGGCTTTTCTAGAGTTTTATTGAACCTTCCAAATTAGAGACCAGGAAGCCTTGTTCTGTGTCCCCACATCTTGTTGTTTTAAATAACAGGTTGTCTTCCACTCTTAGGACTTTTGGAGTCTGTTTGAAATTGCCTCTTGTGCTTCTTGGGAGGGAAAGCCACACCTTTGCACCAGGAAGCCAGGAATTCTCTCTCTGACAGAACTGGAACTCAGACAGTAAAACAGATGTTTCTTTTGCCTCGCTTGAGTGAGCACTGGAGTTCAGTTGTGAGCTTTTCTGCCTCTTCCTGACTCATTATCTGCTGTTCTGTGTTAGCATGGGGTTCTCCCACAGATATGACAGGAAACTTCCCACCCATTGCACCTGTAAAGGTTTTAACAACAGCCAGGGTTTGTGTCCCTGGTTGGCTTTGGGATTCTGAATAAACAACCAGCAGAGCACCTATCACATTTCTCAAGTAAACCAAGTGTTTAATTTTAAATAGTGTAATCAAATTATTTTTCAATTTTTCAATTTTCAATTATTTAATCAATTTATTTTTCAATTTTTCCCAAATCACAAGCTTTTTTGGACACAATTTTGTTGGAAAATAGAAAGGAAAACTTTGTCTCGTGAAAATGAAAGCAAGTACAAAATACATGACTTGCAAAATCCTCATTTATTTGTGCATGAATTTGTTTGCTCTTGTAAGTGAGGGAGGGGATCAAAAGCAAGTTCTGCAGAGAAGTACAAAGTGTGTTTTTGTGTGTGTCCAACCATAGCATTCTCTGGGAACACAGATTATATTTAATTTTGCTGATCATCTGTCCAGGAATCTGGTGAATGGGAGTTGGGAACAGCAGTTTATGGAGCTATCAGCAAAGCTTAGAGCTTGTACCATCCCAGAAATTCTCATGTTTTACTTTTATACTTCCACTAAAACAACTGTACAGTGCTGTGACAATCCTAACAGGATTGGAATTACTGAGAGAGCCACGAGGTTTCCTTGGGCATAAACCCAAGGACTGCAAGGTGTCAGGATGGACATGGGTTATTTCTGGTCAGCTGGGGTGGAGAAAAGGTATGGATGGACATATCAAGGTGAAACCTGCTTGTTTGGAAAGGGAATTTACAAATTTATAACTTTCAGGGGGTTTGAATATTCTGTGCTGACTGAAGGGATGGGAGTCTGAGAGAAAACCAGAGGCTGAAAACCCAGAAGGAAAAGTGGAGGCTGAGAAAGGGTGGGAGACCAATCAGAAAAGCAGAAACTGAAAAGGAGTGGGAGGCCAAAGTGGTGTGGGAGGTCAGCAAGGAAAGCAGAGGCCAAAAAGTGGAGGCTGGAAAAGTTTGATGGAGATAAAGATGCGTGGGAGGGAGAAAAGGTGGTGAGGCCAAGATAAGCCCATATCAGAGATGTGATCGATCTCATTTTGCTCTGTTGGCCTCCACATCCTCCTGAAGAAGGGGACTCAGACTATTCAGCTGAAGAAAAATTAAAGCTCAGCTTTATGGAATGACTTGGGGACAAATGCCCATTGTCTTGGCTCTGGTATTACTTCAGTTGGTGCTTGGTTTCAGCACTTAAAAATTTTGGTTTCCAGCAGAAAGCAGCTCTGTAAATTGTTTGAGTTTTGATTGTAAAAGTAGTGCAGATGAGCCTGTCAGTTCAGTACCTTAAAATATTTTTATTTAAGATCACCAAAGAGGTGTCCCCTCAACCCACAGAAGAAACAGCACTGCCATAACTGATCTTGCAGGGATTTGACAAAGCTAGGAGGAATTTGGGATAATTTATGCACATTCAAGACCTGTTTCCAAACCAGGTGTGGTAAAGTCTCTTAGAACTTTTAAGAAAAACAACAATAATGAAGAAACACTGTGTCTTTGCCTGATATAATTAAAGAATACAAGGGCTGATGGTTATGATCCATTTACATATTAGGGTAAAGCTTTCAGTTGTTATTTGAGTCAAATATAAACTAATCTGATTTGAGGTATTTGTATCTTGATACGAGGAAGAAGCAGAGAGGAAAGGAGAGTAAAAAAAAAGAAATAAAAGATGAGCTGCACTTCCTGGAGAGAAAAGCAGGGCATGGCTGGTGCTGGCAGCCTGGCAGGTAGTGAGTGCTGAGAGGGAGCAAGGACTTCCCTGCTGCTCTGGCAGACTGGTCATGAGGGCTGCATGTGAAGAGGAAATTTTGCAACAGTTGTGGTGTTCTCCATGCAAAAAAAAAAAAACCCCTTGCCTTGTGCAGAAGGCTGTTTGATCTCCCTGTCTCTCTCTTCAAACTGAAACCTGACAGGTTGCCAAGTGTCTGCTCTGTGAAGTTTCCGGATCTAGGTGGGGACAGGGGAGTTCCAGCTGCAACCTGAAATGTGTTGAACTGGCAGCTGCTGGTGTCCAAAGCACTTGCACTGGGAGGAAAATTCCACAAAGTGGCTCGGTGTAGGATGAGAATGTGAGCTATGTCCAGGCTCACGGCCATGGAACCCGAATGCTGTGCTCCTGTAACTGTTTGTTTTTCTCTGGAGGCTTCAGTGAAGTTGGCTGCTTGTCACTGAGTGCAGCTTTGCTGGAATGCTGCTTGCCTGCCATCAGAATAGGGAGAACCCGTGAAAGGATTGTGGTGTCACCTGAGAGGAAGGAAATCAGTGTTGCTGCAGGGTGAGTGCACGCATCTGTGAGGAAATCTTTGTACCAGCCAGTTATTGCCTTCCGAGGAAAAAATTAGGTTGTGACAAAACTTTCTGTTTTAGGAAGGTAAATTCTGGTGTAAAAAGCTAAAAGTAGCTGTCAGCTCGGTACCTGGCTGCCTGTTTTGAGCAGTGAATTTCTCTCTGCTGAACTCTTGAAAGTGCTTTTCAGGCCACACTTCCACTGGTCTCAAATTATCTTAATTGCAAACCACTTATCTGAACTGATGAGTAGTTAACACAAATGTGACACAGTGCTCGTTAGAGTAGAAAATCAATCAGTGTTTAGTGTGGGCTGGATTGACATTTCTGGATTGATAGGGGACGGGGAGGTTCATTTGGGTCGATAAATGGCTCAGTGATGAGTGTGTGGAGCGAGCTGCTCCTCTCCTGTGTGCTGGCAACCAAAACCCACCAGCATCAGCCCTCATTTTTAAGGCAAAGAAGTGTCAGGTTTTTGCAATTTTTTTAGCATAGCAGAGCAGTGCTGGGACAGGATCCCGAGGTGTCAGGTTAGGTGATTTATGGTGCTGCTCCCCTGCTCCTGGAGCACTGCAGCTGACAGGCTGCACCCCTGGTGGCATTCCTGGGCTTGTCCCCAGGGCTGCTGCTGGTGATACTGTCCTTGCATCACTTCTCCAGGATTTCAGTGCTCAAGGCATGAGGATGTGCAGAGGTGAGGGATGAACAAGCAGCCAGAGAATCTTGGAGCTTCATCCACGTCACTTCCATGAAATGCCCTTTCTTTTGTGTTCCCCCAGTGTCTAAGATAAGCTTATCCTGCTATCAGTTCTGTTCAGAATCATAGAATGGTCTGGGATGGAAGGGACCTTAAAGATCATCTTGCTCCACCTTTCACTAAAACAATTTAAATTGGTTTCACTGTAGTTCTCCACTCCCTGCCTTTTACTTGCATCCATCTGACCCTCTGATTAACCTTTTGAAACAAAGTTGGGAGAGCAGTGATGAAGAAAACAACATTTTCTATTTGTTAATTCCCTGAACTGTCTGGTCAGAGCTGAATGAATCTTAGTCCCTGTCCAGAGGAGGAGAGGGCCAGGACAGGCACAGCTGGGACAGAGGATATGTCACACTAACATCAGCTGTCCAGGCCAGCTGACAGCAGCCTGGGACTGCCCTCTGGCACCTCAGAGGACATTTTCTGTGCCCTTTTCACCTTGGACAAGTGTCTGTAATGTAATGATGTGGGAACCATGGCTTGTGTGGCTGTTCTATTCTTACCCTGCTGTGTTTTGATCCTTGAAGTCAGTGCTAGTGAGAAGTTTGTTTGCTAGAAGGTTCTGCAGTCACACTGGGGGACTTTTGTGCTCTGATGTGTGGGCTGATTGGCACTAGAACCTCCCAGCATGTGGATGTGGAGCTAAGCCAGCTGTTTGGAACAGAAATGGTAATTAGTTGTTTTCTAAATGTTGGCTTTATCAAGGTTTACAAACAGAACAGGTGATCTGCTCAGAATGAGCATTCCCGAGCTCCAACAGTCCCAGCTCCTGAGCAGTGCATGAACACCTGCACTGCTGCTGCCCTTTAAGGTGCTCTCAGATCAGGAGGAGAGAGGCACTGGTAAATCCTGCCAGGCTGCACGTGCTTGGACGCAGAGCCAGGAGAAGCTGGTGTCTGTTCTGCCTCTTGCCAAAGCATCCTTAGAGTGGCTGGGATCCAAAACAGGGAGAAGTGCCCAAGGCACAGGGGTCCAGATGGGCACTGGTGTCTGGAATATTTTTGCTCTCTTTCCCCTTCCCAGAGCACTGTCTTCCATGGATGGAGTTTTTGGAGTGCACTGATGGTCGGGATGGGGGATACCTTACCCAGGTGAGGATGCAGAGATTCCCACTCTTGCCCTGCTTTTCACCAGGGATAAATTTCTAAAGAACCCTTGAAGCCCTGTGGGACTCTAACAAGGCATTTGTGGTGGGTTGTAGGACAAAGTTTTACTGTGTTGTGGTATCTGAGCATGGTGTGACTGACACAGAAAGGGTAAGGGAGGAGGAATTAATTCTGCTGCCAAAACCTTCCGTGCGAGAGGTCGGATGTGGCTCCGTGCCCACTCCGGGCATACGTGCAGGTTCCTGCAATTTGTTGCTGTCACCACCAGCAGTGGCACACAAGGAAACAAAATTTAAGAGTGCCATCCTGCAACAGAGACCTCAAGAGGCTATTTCTAGATGGAATTGAAGCTCTGTGTGATGTTGTGGACTGTAGCCTCATTGTGAGGGTAGAAAACAACCCAAAAGTGGTTTGCCCTGGAATTCTTTATGCTGTAGTGGACAGCTGCATTAAAATGTTTTGGAGCTTTGCTCCTTTTTGTTGCACTGTGGGTGAAGAGGTTTCACAACCAAGTGTCACCCAGCAGGTGAGCTGGAGTGGGATAGCACTTGAAAAAGTGAATTTTGGAACTGTGGAGTTTAGCCCTGCAGCTACCTGCATGCTCCTGGGACCCATCAGCTGTTGTGGAATTTGTCAGCTCACCAGACAAGTGTGTGCTGCCTCTCACACACACCAGGAATTCTGAGAATGTCAAGGACTCTCGGATTCCGGTCCTGTATGGCCCTTCCCCTCCTGCTCTAGGGGCTCGTGGAAGCAGGAAAGGAGGTCAGGCTTGAAATCCAAAGTTGGAGGAGAGGAATTTGTGGATGTAGAGCAGATAACGCCCATCACTGGCTGCACTTTGCCACTCCCACTCCCCCCTCCTCTGTGGAAAGTCTGATGAAAGCCAGCCGCTCCGCCCTGGCTGTCTGAGCCATACATCCATGCACAAATGCCAGATTCTCTTCATTCCAGGCTGCTGACTTCAAGGAGGACTTGCTCTGACAAGCTGGAAATGAGGGCTGGCAGCTTCGTCTGCAGCTCAAAGGCTTTATCTCTCTTAGACACTCTTCCTAACATTTCCCACAAACACTGCTCTGCTGGTAGGAGCTGTTGCACACACAGGATCCATCAGGCACTTATGAATAAAGCCTTACCTTGTGTAACTCTTCTCAGAACAGGCAAGGAACACTTCACAAAGCACTTGGCACCAGGCCCGTGGCAGAGCTTGCTCTCCTTGTGCTTCAGCCTCATTATCTGGGGAGCAGTAGGAAGAGTCAGCTCAGCCTTTGATTCTCCTGTGCCCCTACCCAGCACTGCTGCTCTTTCCTCCACAAAAATCCTACAGTCCATCTCCCACTTGGACTGTTTCCAGCTTTCCATCATCTCCAGCTTCCACACCATATTCTGATGGTTCTCCACCTCAGTTTCTCTTTCCCCTCTGAACTCCCCCCTTCACTCCTGCCCCATGCTCCATGAGGAGTTCTTTGACTTCCAGGATTGTTCTGGCTCCTCCAGCAGCCGCTGTTTCCCTGCTGTTGCCTCCCAGTGTTGCTCCATGAGGGATGCCAGCTGTGTCCACCTGTTAGGGTTGTTTGGCATGTGCCTTTAAGGCAGCTGCCTCTGCTGCATTTGCAGCCTTGAACCTGGAATATTCATATTCCCTGGCCTATCTCAATCAATTGATGAACTCAGCCTTCACTAAATGCTCTCCCAGGGTGAAATCTATTTGAGATGTAATAATGGTTCTAGAGAAGCTGTGCCAGCTGCTGCAAGATGGCCAAGCTCTTTCTTGATTTTCTGTTTCAAAATCAGTGTTAGAGCAAGTGCACCTTTACATTCACATATTTAGCATGTGGAATGAGATAACCTTAAGCTTGATGCAATAAGATGTGCACCCTCATATAAAAATTTATCATAAATCAAATTTGAGTCATCATCATGGTTGTGACATGATTTCTACTTAAAAGAACATCTCTGATGTCATCACCATATTGCTTCAGAAGCAGCTTGAGGTGTTATTTTAGCTTGGGGAGGGTGTGTACGTGTCTATAGCTTCTATAAACCATCAGGCCAGTGTCAGATGCCTGCCCAGTGCTTCACAGATTGCACAAGTGGCTGTTAGCAGACAAAACTATTTTCTTTTTTGGTCTGATTTTTGAGGGAGGGCTGTTATCACAGGGCTTTGACTTATGGCCATATAACCAACCCTGCTGAGCAGAAAGGGGGATCCTAGTGAGATCTCCTCCAGTGGGACTGTGCTTCCTGGACACTGTGTGAAATAAGACTTTGTGAAACAAAAGCTCTAATTTCCCTTTGTGAAGCTTGATACAGAGAACACAGCTCTATGAGAATTCTCACAGATTCTATGAGAATTAGAATCGTTCTTGCAGGGAGGATTTTGGACAAGAAGCAGGCATGAAATACCCAAAGCATTTAACCTCTGTGTTTTATTCATCTTGGAGCAAGTGTAATTTAAATTGGCACCTCTATAATTGATGAAGTATCTTTTTACCATTTGTTTAATTACCAGTTTCAGTGTCTAGAAAGCAGCAGATCAATAATTTACAGTGATGAACTTCCCTGTGCCTCTGTTTTTCTACTTCAGCCGTGCAAACAACAGCTCCTGAAACAAACCCTCAAATATTGATGCTTTCCTTTAGGTGATATAAAAGAGCTTAACCTTTTTTACTGCCACAGGTGTGCTCCAGCACCACTGAAGCTGAGGGCAGAGCACTGAACTTGGCAAGGCAGGGTCAATTTAGGGCTTGCCCTGCATGTTTTATCAGCTCTCAGCTTTTTGCAGCCTCCTCTCATTGTTGGAGTGATGAAGGCTGGGCTCCTGTTGTTGCTGTGACAGCAGATGCTGCTGCCCTGGCTTTAGGAGAGTTGTTAAAACAGAAAATTCAGGCTGATGAATCAAAGCTGCTGCCTGTGGTTTATATGTCTTTCTTACATGATGTGGTTTGATAACAAATGTTGATTTTTCTATGTGAAATCCCTATTCTGAAGACTCTTGGATCCTTCTGTCAGGTTAGAGCTCCAATTCCCTCATGGTCCTGCAGCACCTCCCCGGGGGGAGGTCCTTGATCTGTCCAAGAGGAGCTACAGGATCTGTGCCTGTCAAATTAGAGGGAAAGAAGTGTTTCCTTCCCAGTGGGATGGGCCTTCAGACAATTCCTGTTGTGGTCGTGGCTGCCATGGACCGTGGGCAGCATCAGAACAGAACTAAAGACACCCAACTTCCATGAGGTCTCCAAATCCATGCATTTCTAGCAGGATGATGAACTCTGCTTTCAGCCTCCCAGTCTCATACCTGTGATTCTTCTCACTTTTTAGAGCCAAGACAAATATCTTATTTCTCCTGGATCCACCTTTGAACTGAGCAAACAACTCAGTGACTGCATCCCTGGACTTGGTATGAAAAATGAACAGTGAATACATCCCTTTCCTGTCTCTTACTCTTAGGAGTGCCAGTCCTCATCTCCTCTTGGAGAACAAGATGCTCTGGGACAGTTGGCATTTCTGTTAATGTCACAACTGTCAATTCCTTCAGCATCTCTCCTTCCAGCTGGAGCTCACAGCCCCCAAGAAGGTTTTGTTTAGAAAATAGGTGTAAAGGGTCATGAGGAAAATTCCTGGGCCTGTTGTGTCAGCCTCAGCTGGGTTTGTGCAGTTTTGCAACCACCAAATGCAGGATTAGGAGTAAATCAGACAGAAAAAGACTGAGGAAGAGAAAGGGTTTGGACCTAACCACAGCTGGGGAATGAATGTTTCCATTCTCTGCAGCCACCCGTGTTTATCCAGATGTGCAACACACATTCCTGGGAACCACAAAGGGATGGACTCCTTCATTGTCCTTTGGTGTCTCTGTTTGTGATTAAAGTGATGTCTGTGATAATGCAGAAATTTTTGAAAATGCAGAGAGCAGGACTGTGTAGTTTTCCTCAGGAGGGAGTTGAAACTGCCTGGGAGATGAGATATTCCTTACAAACCCAAAGGGAGCTAAGTTGCAGGCCAATAATTTATTTATTTATTTATTAACATCAATGTCTTTACTGCTTCTTTTACATTTAAAAAAAATCTTGATTTAAGGCAGTTTTGATCCACTAATGTCAGTTTTTAAACTCTTGGAAAACAATATTCAGGATTGTTTGAGTGCAAGCTGATGCAGGTGGACGTGGGATATCCTTCTGAAATGATGGCTGTATTTTCCAGGCAGCCTGGAACACTTTTGCCATCATAATGGCAACTCATCATTCCCTGTGGATGTTAAGTGATGCTAAATCTATTTTGGGATAAAAAAGATTCACCAAAGCATTAAAGCCTGTTCACCGCAGGCTCTTTGGGACTGACTGCAGAGCAGTCAGAGGAGATGACCTCAGACAATACCCTTCATCTGGTGGCTTTTCCCCTCGTTTTCAGCAGGAGCAGGGCAGGCAGGGGAAAGGGAAGCAGCTCAGACATCAGCTGCAATATCATCTGCCCACGTGCTCTGCTCCCTGCCAGCCCCGAGCCTGACACGCTGCCAGGGCCAGTCTCACTGCCTGGCTCCTCTCCTCCTGTCTGCCCTTGCAAACTGCTCAGGCCCTTCCTTTGAGCACAATCTGGAATTTCCACAGCTCGTCCAATATTCTTATTTTGGCTTCATGATCTAGTTGTTGAAACTCTTTTCCTTAAACTTTTCTTTGGGGGCTTGTGCCATCACAATCAGTGTAAAGTGCTCTTTGTTCCCTTACAAAGGAGGGTTTGAAAGAAGTTCAGTCTCATGTGTGTCACTAATGGTTTTATTAGAACTTATTTATAGCTTTTCTCTGCCCCAAAATAACTGCCTGCCTTAGGCCAACAAAGTCAGTGTGGAACAGAGAGAAAAAAAAAAAAGAGAAAAGAAAAAAAAATAAGAAGTGGTGGAAGTACGAATTGTGCCTGTAAACTCTTCACTTACAAATCATCAGATTAAAAACTGCTCCACTTGTTCAATGTGCTCACAGAACTTAACTCCACTTGGGAACTTGGAGTTTGCTTTGAAGGAGGGTCACACCCAGAAGGAAAATAAGAACTTGTTACTCTCAGGTATCACCCAGCAGGTTGCTGACTTGGCTTTTTTCCCTAAGGAGCCTGTGGAAGAAACCTATGGCAAATGCAATGTACCAATACAAAATGTTGCTCACAGCAACATATCCCCATATTTTGGGTACAAATGATACTGATATCCCAGATATTACACTGATATAAACATCTTTATCCTACTATAAACTGTCCATACTAAGAGCTTTTGATGTACAGTAACAGTAGAGAGGAGTAGGGTTGGTTATTTGTCACTCATGTACAAACTATTTTATTAAAATATCCAAATTAAAGCAAATATGTTCCATATGTGAGCCTCTCTCCTGTGCTTTTCAGGAAAGGTTTAGTCATTTGACCTTTATTCTTCTGACTTTGGAAGCTTGAATATACTCATAAAATCTAGATATTACCTATGCTCCAGTCTCCCATAACAAAAAAGTTCATGGCTTTGAAAACAAATTAAGAATTCCACGACAGCTTTATTGAAGCTTTATGAAAAGCAAAAGCTCCATGCTGCCTTAAAAGAAACTGTTTCATTTGGCTCTTTTGGAGGGAGGTATTTCCTTTTTAAACTGTTTTTCACAGTACCAGTGATGTGATTTTGGGTGTGGTTTGTTTTAATGTAATGCTACATTGGTGAAAGTTGTCAATTAAAAGAAAAAAGGACAAGAGAGGCCAGTGAAGTTCAGTTGTTTCCTATAAAGCAGTCTGATATAGTAGATAAATTTGGTATTTGGATTTCTGTAAAATGATGTGTGTTGGCACAATTAAGAATGATGTCTTTCAGGTAGCCTTCCTTAGGTTTCAGATTTAACCTGCTAAAGAAAATAAAGCAACTTAAACTTTCTGGTTTAGTGCTGGCAGTTCTAAACAGACAATTCCTGTATTTAGAGAAGAATTTTGCAATTATTGGGGGCACAGGGGAGGCTTGGGATCCTGTCAATACAACATTAATAGGGGTGGATGAACTCTGCTTTCAGCCTCCCAGTCTCATACCTGTGATTCTTCTCACTTTTTAGAGCCAAGACAAATATCTTATTTCTCCTGGACTTGACTTTGAAAGTGAGCAAACAACTCAGTGACTGCATCCCTGGAGCTGGAATGAAAAACAAACAGGGAATACAACAGTGTTAGGGTCCTGCCTTACAGCTGAGACTTTGTACTGACTTAAATCCACAGGGAGCTCGTTCCCAAAAATGTTTTTTTTTCCAATTTTAGCTTCCAGATACCACTGACCACAAGCCATACCAGCAGAGGCCATCTTGCTGAATTGCTTTATAATTGTTATGGAGCAAGTACTACATGAGAAAAGAGGCATAAGAGCATTTAAAATAAGAGTTTTTATGTAGCTGTTTTTCTCTCAGAGTCATAACCACTTGTGTTTCCCAGCTCTGAAAAACCTGCCTGCTCCCTGCACTCATTTTCCCCTTTGCTGTGCAGTCAAGGATGTGAAGTATTTAACAGGACAAAAATTAAAGGTCAGTCTAAAAATCCTCAGAAAGCAAGATGTCCCTAAAGATAAAGCCCAACATGGAACATCCTCTTGGCACAGAACTGCTGCCCTGGAAGGCTTTGAGTGCACACCCTTTTCTGGCCAGGTGTTGTGGGGACAAGGGCCAGGTACAAGCAGCTGCTGAGATCCTGGTGACACTGGAGGAATCCTGTGGAACAGTGTAGGGAATTGGGAATAATTGGGAATCTCAGCCATGTTTTCCTGATGCTGTGATGTGGAGAGAGCTTTGCTGTCAAACTCTAATCTCTCATCAATGACTCTTTCACAAAGGTGGCCTGGTTTGTTTTGGGTTTTTTTTAAGGTTCTCTTTTTGTTTTTTTTTTTAATTTGCTGTGGCAAACTGAGCCCTGCAGCTCAAGGAGGTCTCACCAGCTGGCAGGAAAGTGTTGGCTGGGATTTGGCTCGGCGTTCCCCTGGAAGCTGTGTCATTCTGCAGGGAAGAGACATAGGATGTGGCAGGGCTATAGACACAGAATTGTTTGTACATTTTGTCACAAACATCTCTTGCTGTCAGGGAGAAAAAAAACAAAAAACACCAACCAAAACTCTGGGTGATAAATCTGTCTAGGAGTTTATATTGTACTCATTTCCGTGGCAGCTCTGGGGCTGTGTTTGCTCAGCGAGCTGCCCTGCACTGGGAGCTCCTGCCCTTATCCAAAGACAAAGCAGAGATGCAAAGATACCCCTGGATGGAAATCACAGGGAAACCTTCCAGTTCTATCACTTTACCCAAACGAGGCCTCTGTGAGCACTGCTGTAGGAACTCCCTTCCATTTGTATAAGAAAGAGGAAAATCCATCCTTTAACTGGGCTTGCAGGTTTGGTTTGTGCTCAGGGGATGGTGAAAAGTGTGGGTTGGAGCTACAGCTCCACAGCAGTGCCTCTGGCAGCTCTGCTGGGATGTGCACTGCTGCCTGTAGCTGCTCAAACTCTTGGCCTAGGAGACATTAATTCCTGCAATTTTGTGGGAACGCTGCAAAAATGAACTTAAATGGTGCCCAATGTCTTTGCTGTTTAAACCAAGATGATTAAAAGAACTGTCCAGTTGATAAAATATTTGTGCTCCATGGATCTGAAGGGCAGGAAAGGGAGCTCTCAGCCTGCCTTCTGCATCAGCACTGCCCATGTCATGCTTTAGGATGTGGCTGTGTCTTTTCCTGCTCTTTCCCAATCAGAGACATGATCAGCTTGGCTTTGCAAGTCTTATTTTATAGATTTAAAGTCTTTCCTGCCATGTAGAAAAGCAAGGGCATTACAGAAGGACAGAGCAACTCTAATTTGTCCATTTAGTTGCTGATTTTGGCTGTAGGACAGGACCCTGCTCAGCAGAGGAGTCACAGATTAAACTCTGTCCCTCTGTGTGGAGGGGAGCCCTGGATGTGCTGCCTTGCCCTGCTGTGTGAGCAGCCTGGTGTGTCCCTCCTCAGGATTCCTGTACATCCTTCTCCTCCAGACTGCAAACAGTTTAGTGCTGATCTGGCCTTATATAGTAATTTCCTATTATTAGAAACATTTCCTTGGGATCTTGCTCAGGGAGTAGCAGGGGGAAATCCTGTTTCCTTCATCTAACTTGCAGGCAAAGCACCGGTGCTCACTCTTTCCTTATCTCGTGTGGATGGAACAAGAAGTTTTTGTTGTGATTTGCTTTCCAGCCTTAAGCCCTTTCTAACACTGAGCCTCTTTTCAGAAAAGCAGGAAAAGAAATGTGAAGGAATAGGAACTGTCAGTCAGCAGTGTGAGCTGTAAAGTTTTGTCTGCAGCCTGTACATTGCCTGTTCTCTTTCATTGTGTTGTCCTCACTCAGATTTAGTCCTTCCTTTGGAAAACCAACTCTCTGTTCAGTGCTGGATTGTGTGAAAAGTAATGTGCTAGAATATTTCACCTGAGAGTGCCAGGGATGGGCAGACAGCCAGTGGCTGTGTTAAAAAAGAGGAACAACTTTAAATTAAGGAAGGAGAAGTTTTTGTTCTGCGTGCGACAAAAACGTGTTTTTAAAGGCGAGACTCGTCACTGAAAGCAGGGAGATATCCACAGGCTTTGAACACTTAATTTTTCCTGTGAAAACATTTTTTCCCCTTAAAAGGAAGATGTAGGTCCCGCCACTGGGAGTGACTGTTTGGAAAGTCAGTCGGGAGGAATGCACATCAGCTGAACTGAGTCAGGCTGTTTGTGTTACCCGCTCCCTCCGAACCCCATCCCTGCCACAGCCGCTGCAGGGGAGCTGCTGAACACGACTGTGTCAGAGCAGGGCCAGAGCAATCACAGGGAATTAACTGTTGGGTTTAAACTTTGTTGTTGGAGTCAGTGCAACAATTGCTGTTGGGATCAGAGCGTGTTTGTAAAGTCAGGGAAACCCTGAGCGGGAGCAGCCACGGGCATGAGACAAACTGGCATCACATTAAGGGCATCTGGTAATTATAAAGTGGGACTTTGTTCTGATGGCCACTGTCAAAGCCAGCCAGCCATTTCTGTTTCACTGCTTCTGCAGAAAGCAACAACAAGGAAAATTTATCTTAATTTGTTAGATTAACCCAGTTTCTCTTTTCGCTCACGTCATAGACCCAGAATTATTGTGTGTGTGCGGGAGCCATAACTAAATACAAGCCCATCATATGTGCCTTTTAATCCATCACCAGGGGCATCAAAACAGGGAACAACACTGGCACAGAAAGTGTAGGAATCCAAGGAGATGTGTGCATCTCTGGTTTTTGTAATACTCTCTTTTTTTCATATTTATTTGTGAAAGACTGAGCTTGGGAAGAAGAGAAGTTTGGTGTTCTCACTGACAAAGCTTTCTTGGAACAAACAAAACCAGTATTGACAGTTTTAGACATTACAAAGCATAAATTAGAATCCAAAATAATAATCTAAATATTCTTTGTCTTCTGGTTTTTGAACCTTTTTGGCCACACCTCACTATTTTTGAGGTTTTGTCTGTAACCCTGCAAACACCTTCACACAGAATCGGGGAATTCAGTCAGCCTGTGATGTCATGAAGTTTGCAGTAAAATGAAGGAACTTTCATCATCTTGAGGCACCTTTTGAGTGAGTATGACGAGCTTTTGGTTTAACCTTTCTAGGTGTGCAGTTTCATAACTGAGCAGGAATGGTTGTGTCTCCAGGGGCCAATGTCCTGTGTTCAAACCTCTGTTCCTGACTGCTTGTTTGAGA
The DNA here is from genome assembly GCA_910950805.1 of Acrocephalus scirpaceus scirpaceus. Classification (NCBI taxonomy): domain Eukaryota; kingdom Metazoa; phylum Chordata; class Aves; order Passeriformes; family Sylviidae; genus Acrocephalus; species Acrocephalus scirpaceus. Next base: position 6,552,705 of record OU383791.1, on the reverse strand, counting down.
GGAGAAGAGGAGATGCTTTAATCCAAAAACTGGGTAGAAAAGAGACAATTCTTAGCAGAACTAATAATATAAGGAGGAGGTTGTGCCTTTTTATCAAACCTGTTATAATATTTAGCATTGGCTCTTTGGCAGGGTGTTGATTTTTCCTCATCCTGCAGTCATGCAACCCATGTTCACCCTCTGTTGGACACAGGGTGTTTTTCCTAAGCAGTGGGACAAATGTCCCTCAGAACCTTCAGTTTCTGCTATAGGGTGTTTGAGGAATGTGAGGCATTTTAATCAGTTTTAGATCAGGATAATCTGGACAGCAGGACACATGTGACAGGTTAAAGACATTTCTATTTTTTGATTAAGATGTTCCTCTGACCTGTGAGAGGAAGGGCTCTCAAATTCCTGGCCTGTTTAGGGTGGTTTCTTTCCCATGGTATTTTTGCCAAGTGCTTTCTAATTATGGAATGTGTCTTATTCTGTAGTTCTTTTGCAAAGCAGAAATAGAGAATATTACAAAAATCCAGAAAGAACTCACTCACTGATAGATGAACTTGACACCTTTTGGAATAACATAGATGTGATCAACATTGATTTTTGAACACCATAAACCCAAGGCAGCATCTCATACCTCCAGATTTATATTTTTCAGTGGAATCTGCCCTGCAGAGGGGAACACTGATGGTGTTTTCACGGGGCCAAACTTTATTTTTTCAGCAGAGCCTCTGCTTGTGGGTGTAGCTTAGCGAGTCACGCTCGGCTCTGCGAGCCTGTCGGAGCAGGGCTGACAGGAAAGGTTTCCAGTCCCCTTGCTTTGAATGTGAAATTGTATGCAGGGAATCAGCTGCTTATCTGCAACGAGCAGAGCAATCCCACTGCTCTAATCCAGGGTTTAAATGAGTCACTTCTAACTGGTGAGGCTTGGAAAACTTGATTCATCCCCTGGCCTGTAGTTGCCTGTTGGAGTGAGCCAGACCTTGCCAGCCATCCTCAGCAGAAATCACAGACAAGGGCTGGGCTCTGCTGCTGGAAAGGAAGAGTCTGGTTTTATCACCTTCATAAGCCAGGATCAAGATCTTATAAAGTAAAATTATCTCTGCTTTCCAACTTTTTTTTTTTTCCCTCCTAATTTAGGCTAACCCAAATGCAGGGGTGTTTTCCTTGTGAGCAGAAGTTGGGCAGTGTTTTGGCTGCAGAAAAAAAAGCATTTTGAGTAAAGTTTTTGCAGTGAATAAATAAATCAAGGGGTTCTCCTGCATGAGAAAACCAAGGGAAATGTGTAAAAAAAGTACTTTTAAGTGCTGAGCTGTTGTATATTCTTCTCTTATGTGGCATTTTCAGTGGTGAGATGTGATCTGAGAAGTGTTAGGAGGTGTAAACTAGGGAAAAGGCAAGGCTGTTTATGTGAAGATAACTCTGCTAATACTTAGAATTGTAACAGGAGTTTTACTGAATCTGTTTGGTGACAATCAGACTGGTTTGAGGAGTGCTGGTGGGGCACTGACATTCTCCTCGTGAAGAATCAGAGCTGCCAGGCCACAGCTTTAATTATGCTTGGAAAACTCCTGGCTCAGAGCTCCCTGTTGTGTCTCAGGGATGTGGCTCAGTTTGGGAAATGGAGTTTATATCACCTCTGACCTTACCTGTGCACAGGAGAGGGGTTTGGTGCAGTGTCCCTTTCCTTCAGTGCCCCCCAAAGCTGAACCCTCCTCTGAGCCACATCCTGAAGCTGCTGCCGTTAAAAATTCACCCAGCGGAGATAAGGAGCAAATGAAAGTCCTGCCAACCAGAGTTGTGCAAGAACCACAAATAATGTTCAAAATGGAGTCTGAGAGGGCAGAGGAGCTGTGGCACTGCAGTGCTCCATCCCAAATCTTTGGCACGTTGTGCCTGTGACATCCACAGCAGCCGGGATCTCTGGGATCGCTGCCTTGGGCAGAGTTAATTAGAGGGGAGTGCTGCACCCAACCACTGCCAACATCTGCTCTGTGTGTTTGCTTTTAAATAGCCTCCTCTCCGAGGAGCTGGAAGCTTTTTAGCTTTTTGCTCTAGATCTTTTTACTTCAGAGCTTGACTTTACCCTTCCTGCAGCAGAATTTGTGAAGGATGCATTTTTGATAAGAAGGGAAAAAACAAAACAAACAAAAAACCCCTTTAAGCAGAGCTGAGTGCAGATAGTGCCAGTCATGAAACATCAGCAGCTGAGCTTGGGAATCATTCCATGGCTCTGCATGTTCAATGATTAGAGAATCTGCTTGACAACTCACAATATGAATTGCCTGAAACACCTGAGAGGTGGCATCATCTCTAACAGATTTATATCTTTATTTGCACTACCTAGAACTCCTTTTAGGATGGATGCACAGCTTAGTCCATTGAGGAACAAAATAATTAATAAAATCATAGAATAATTTTCGATTGGAAAGAACTTGTGGAGATCTCTTCCTCACTTCCAGGCAGGACCAATTTAGATCAAGTTGCTCAGACATTGTCTGGTTGAGTTTTAAATATCTCCAAGGATGGAGTTTCACAACTTTTTCAGACCCCTGTTCCAGTATTTGACAGCACTCACTGGGAAAAAAAATGTTTCCCAATAACTCATTGGAATTTCCCTTCTTCCAGCTTGTGTCCACTGTCTCTTGTTCTTTCACTTTCCCCTAATGCTAGTGAAGGCTGTGCAGTATTTTTGTCAGAATGCCCTTATCTCAGGCAGGTGGGTGGGAAATGAGGTGCGGTTTTCACACTCTTGGTGTAGCTGTGGTCATAAATAATTCTGTGTGGTCCAGAACAGTGATGAGCTCAGAGACAGCAAAATGTGCAACTTCTGTTTGCAAGGGCTGGGGGCTGAGGGCCTTCACTGTGTCCTCAAGAAGGCTCTTGGGAGTGCAGGTGATTTTGTAATAAGGACCTCAGAACTTCCAGGTAAAGTGAATCTTCTGGTGCTGGATGCCTCCAAATGAATCTGGAATAAAATAGGTTGGAATAGGAAACAGGTGACATTTAATGTCCCTTCCCATCCAAACCATTCTGCGATTCTAAATCCTTGTCAAGGCAAACTGCATCCAACCCTGGACTCTTTATGGCTCCCTGATTTTCTGAGGGAGTGATTCCAAGGGTGATGCCAATCCCAGGGTTTGGGATTGTGTGTTTGCTGTGTTTGGGGTGATTCCAAGGGTGATGCCAATCCCAGGGTTTGGGATTGTGTGTTTGGGGTGATTCCAAGGGTGATGCCAATCCCAGGGTTTGGGATTGTGTGTTTGCTGTGTTTGGGGTGATCTGGGAGCAGGTTTGGGGAGCCCTGTCCACGCTGCTGTTCCAGGACAATAACTCTGCTGTCCCAGAGCTCGTCCCTTCCTGTCTGATGGCTGTGGTTTGTGTGCTGGCCTCAGCCCCAGGTTTTCCAGCTCCTGGGATTGCTTTTCTTTCCGTTTTTCCTGTCATTGGGCAGCGGGAACTCCGCAGGCAGAGCGCAGCTGATTTCCCTGGGACTGCCTCTCCTGCTTGGGAGGGGAGTTCTTCTCCTTTGGAAAACGCCCTCTCCAGATGCTCCAGTAGGAGCTGGTGGGAGGGAGGGAGTTCTGACTGCACTGAAAATGCCATGAAAAAAAAAAAAAAAATAAGGCAACTGACAGAAGAGAGAACTTGTCCTCAGTTTGCTGCTTTTTGCAGCAGCGTAAACGAAGGCTCTGCAGGGGCTGCGGGAGCTGGCGGGAGGCAGAGATGAAGTTCAGAGGCGGGGTAAGGTTTATTTAACTCCTTTGGGGGCTTTGCAGCTTTCACATGCGTGTCTGGCCTCAGGAGGAGAGAGGAGAAACATTTTCAGGGTTTCAGCAGGGAAGTGAAATGCTTTGGGAAGGATCCCTTCATTGGGAAGTTGTGTGAAAAGGGGTGAAATTGGCTAAAAACCCAGGGAATACCTGTTTGGAGGAGGAAGCCAAGGTGGGAGTTGAGAAAGTGGGAAGAGAGGGGGGGAAAGCTCTTTAGGAGGGAAGAAAGGGTGGAGCTTTTACAAGGATGTGAAGGGACCGTCCTGCAGCTGGGCTTTGCTCCTGTCCTGTGAATTCTGTGGATTCTGTCCTTCCCAGAGCTCTGTCCCATTCCTGCCATCCTAGGGAATGGCAGAAGTACCTGCTTAAGGATTCATTGTCACTCAGTTCCTCCAGGCTGTTTTAGTTTAGGAAAACTTTGTCCATATTTTAGCAGCGTCCTGCATGGGACAAGCCTGAGCTTTGGAAAAAGAGTTTGTGGCAAAAGATGGACAGGACTGGGATTGTTACCTGGAAAAAGAGATGAGGAGGAAAGGAGGAAAAAAAAAACAGTGGCACAGAGAACACAGAGCTATTTTTCTGTGTTTTAGCATGGGAATAGGGACACTGAGTTAAGCCAAAACTTGCCAAAAAGGTGCAAAGATTATTTTCACACAATGAATAATTGGGCCATGGAATTCACTGACTCTGGAAGATGATGAGGTCAAGAATGAGGGAGAGTTATAAAAAAGTGTATGGACTTTTGCCTGGATAAGAATGCTCAAGGCTTTAATTGGTAAAGTGACCAAATTTAGGAGGAGAAGGATTGAAAACGTCACTTCTGTGGATTTGAACAATTCTCTGTTAGAGTTAGCACGGGGCTGGTGTATCCATCCCTGCTCAATCCAGAGAGCCTTGCCTGTTTTCCCAAATATTCTGGTTGTGACCACTGAGAAAGTGATGAAGGGCAGGGCAGAGCTTTTGGAGGACCTGCTGAGTCCTTCCCCGTGGCAGTGGAGGTGCCAGGGCTCCAGAGGGCATTTCAGCTGGTATCTGCTCTGCTGGGGAGCCCTGCACAGCTGTGGGCCTGCAGAAAGCTTGGCAGAGATGGCAGTGACACAGTGACACAGGCAGAGGTGTTGTCTGGGGTGGTGGCCCCCGTTGCCCGAGGGAGCCCTGGGTGTAGAAGTGCCCTTTGCACGCCCTGGGAATGCTCTGGAGTTCTCCTTGGAAAGTTTGACTCTCTCAGAGAGACCTGGTGGTGTGAGAGGGCAGTGTGGGGGTGGGCAGTGCACTGGGGTGGGCAGTGCAGCAGGGAATGGGGCACAGGGGGTGCCCCAAATACACCTCAGAAATGAAAACCAGCACCTTTGGCCCTGCTGCACAGCAAAATCCAAAGGGTTTGACTCAGCCAGGCTGAGCACTTTGGGGGAATTTGTGCTGCAAGATGGGAGGGCAGCTCTGCCCATGAAACTCCCCCTGGCTTTATCCAGCAGCTGCTCCGTGGCCATGGAATACCCAACATGGAGCAAGGACTCATTCCCAGGTTTGATTTTCCCTGGCTCTTCATGTTTGAGCTTCTGCCACCCTTCACCTGCTCAGCTGGTCTGGAAATCAGCATCAAAACTCACATGAAGGGACAGCAAGCTGAGGTTTCACCTTTTTTTAATGCCTTTTTTTAAAAATTCCTTTTTTAATGCCTTTTTAATATCAGTTTGTCCTGTGAAGCTGCTGTGCAGTGCCCAGGCCTGTGGGCACAGGTCCCCTGAGCAAAGTGCCACCAGCAACATCTCCTAACCAGCAGCAGTTTGTGCCATCTGTTCAGGAGCAAAAAAATGTCAGCTCCCTAAATATAGAAATTCTGTGTATTTACTTTTCCAACCCTGGTGATCTTTCTGGTTTGCCTAGTTCATTTTTTCTTAGTCCTCTTTTATATTTAGCTTGTTGATTGAAATATCATTACCCCTCTTAAGGGTAAACATTTTTCCTGTCCTTCAAATCAGTTCTTACAACTGCTTTTTCCTTTTCACTGCTAATTGCTTATTTCCTTACTCATCCCCCCACAAAGTCAAATCTGGAAGGTATAATTATGTTATAAATACTGAAGAAATAATATTGCCTACTTATTATTTCATCTTGTCCCTACTCAAAGTCTGGAAAACTTCAAAATAATTACAAGAATGAGTCAAAGATATAGCATTTCTATCTCTTTAATATAATTTTTTTGATTAGTGTATTCTGGAGTTCCATCCTTCCATCTGGTTAGGATGGGAAGTATCAGAGGGATAACCAAGTTCTGAGTTCCCTGACTCCAGACATTCCATTGTTGGTGATGTATTGGTCCAAAAAAAGAAGGAATAAAAAGTAATTCTGAGAAATGGTCCTTGAGTGGCAGCTGCAAGTTCAAGTTGTTCCCTCTAATTCAGAGCTGTTACCTGGTTTGGATCCCAATCCACCTGACAGCTCTGATTTTCCTGAGTTGTCTTTTGGGAAATCACTTCATTTGCCTTACATAACTAATAGCAAAAATAAAACATTTCCTTTTGTTATTTATTTTTTTTGACTAAACAAGCCAATTACATGTCTTATCACTTATTATCTCAGCTCAGGTGGCTTCAGAAAGGGCAGACAAATCCACGTGGTTGCTTCCAGGGGATTTTTATGGGAGACACGGAGCTGCCTCTCCGGGAACTTTGTTTCCAACCCTGGTGTTGACTAACAGAGAGAGTTGTGTCCAAAATGAGCAGCTGATTTTCAGCATGGCAGGAGGGAGCAGGATCCTGCTGCACTTCAGTCTGTCAGGGATTTCCTGGCAGAATCCCTGATTCTGGTCCACCTCCATCATCTTCATTGTTTCCTTCTCCATGCAAAAGGAAAGAGGAGCTTTCCCATTCTCCACCTTGGGAATTGGATACAACAGTTGATTTTTGTCTGCTCTGCTGTCTGGCCCACATTGTGTCCAAGCCCTTTCCCAGGCTGTAGAATGAAGTAAAAATCAAAGGAATTTTTTTTTTTCTTTCCTGCAGCTTTGGCATGACAGTGAAGAATGTCCAACTATCCGTGAGACAAATGGGTTTTAGCTGCCACCTCCCCACAAGAAGTTCCTTCTTGGTTCAGGCTTGCATTGTCTTCCAGAATCTAATCTGAATTTCCCTTCCCACTCACATTTGGTTCTGGTCTGTTCTTCCGTTCCCGGCTTTGTAACTATTTCTGGAGCCTGCAGATCAATCATCTTGCACTTGATACCAAGATAAAGGTGCCTGCCTCTTCCCACATGGAGCCACTTCCTGGGCTTGTTCCAGTGAGTCTCCTGAGTCGATGCAACCCAGGCTGTAAAACAACATTGCCAGGAGAAAATACTGCAGGATACATTTTTAGGTGTTGAAACACAAATTCTGTTTGTGTTGTGATTTTCCTTTCTAAATCATTTATGGAGTTTCCCTGCTCCATACAAGAGCATTCACTTTGAGAGTTCCAGGTGTTTTCTCATGGAAAGGAGTGGGAGGTTGCTGGTGCTGCCCATTCCCTCAGTGTGTCTGGGATTGAGTTTTAAACCATTCCATTTACCCCTCTGGGAAAATCAAACCTGGGAATGAGTCCTTGCTCCATGTTGGGTATTCCATGGCCATGGAGCAGCTGCTGGACAAAGCCAGGGGGAGTTTCATGGGCAGAGCTGCCCTCCCATCTTGCAGCACAAATTCCCCCAAAGTGCTCAGCCTGGCTGAGTCAAACCCTTTGGATTTTGCTGTGCAGCAGGGCAAAAGGTCCTGTTTTTAATTTCTGAGGTGTATTAGTTCTCCATGTCCTCAGCAGAGGAAAAATTTGATCATGCTTTGGCATTAAGCAGAGTTTAAAGGAAAAATATGTGTTTACACCTTCACAATCCCATGTCAGCGATTTCCCAGTTCAGTTTAGGAAACTCCTTGGTACAGTCTTGAGTGGTTTTGTACTCCCAGGAGCTTGGAGGTATTTTCTGGTCTTGTTGACTCTTGTATGAACACAAAGGAAAGCTGGAACCTCAGCCAATGTAAACCTGGCTCTGCAGGCTGCATTCAGCAACCAATTTACACCAGCGGAAAGTCTTTCCCAAAATTCAATCCCAGGGCAGAAAAAACCATGTGGAAGCAGTGCTGTGGTGGGGATTGCACTGGCCTGCTCCCCACCATTCCAGAGGGACTTTCCCCTTCCTGGCCTCCAGCCACTGTTGTGCTGAAGGCTCTGGAGAAGACATGAAAAGCAAAGAGTGGGTTAAAACAGAGTGGGAACGAATCCCTGGTAACTGCACCGTGGGGTGGCTTTGGGGAGTGTGGTGGCAGGAGTCAGTTTGGGCACTCTGGGGGGGAGTGACCCTCAGGGACTGCGGGTTCAGCACAGGGTGAGACTGGGAGAGGCACAGGCACCAAGATCACATGGAGATTGCTCAGATTTTTGCCATTCCCTGTTTGCTGGGTGTGCTGGGTGTGGCGCCTCCATCCTACAAAGGTCAGGATCCTCAGTTGGGTATTTTGATCCCTATAGGGGACCTATAAGTTGGACATGCTGGAGCTGCCCTAAATACCTGTCAGAGAGCACTTGTGCTCCCTTTCCTCCTTCCCCTGCATCTGACACTGTCCCAGTCCCACAGGGAGGTGATTTAGCTCACAACCTGGAGAGAAAACCACCAGATCCTTTTTTCCTGGTCTTTGTTCTGCTGATTGAGTTGTGCTGATTTGGTTTGGAGGTGTTACCCCGTGCCAGGGAGGCAGCAGAGCCTGGAGGAGGGATTTGATGCTGAGCTTTAGGCTAAACCCAACCTGCCTCTTGGGTGGAAGCTTCCCAGGCATTTCAAGGCAGCAGGAACTGGCCCTGCTGCTGAATCCTGGCTCCTCCCTGAGCCTGCTGTGGTTCCCCATCCTTGGCCGTCGTCATTACACGTGGGACCAGTGTGGGAAAATGACCTGGATTAAAACAATCAAAGAATCTGAGTCAGTTTTAATCCCTGTCGGATTTCCAGCCCGGTTTATTGCACAAGTGCTGGGCCAGTGCAAACCAAAGGGTGCAGCTGCACTGGTCCTTCCTCAGTGTCACAGAGCTCCTCCAGCACTGCAGTCTCCTGGCAGCTTCCAGGAAAATTGATTTTCACAAGGCAGGGCCTGATCAGACCCTCACAGCCTGTGTTCTCCCAGTTATCTGGAATATATTCCCTGCCACAGGGCTGTCAGAGTGGTCCAAGCTGATCTCTTGCCTGGAGCAGAGGATGTTGTAAATGTCCATCAGTCAGAGGTGGTTTGGCACAAAGAAATTCAACCCCTGCAAAGACAACAAGGGTGTCAGTGTTGTCCATAGACAAACTGCTTTAATGGTTAATTAGCTCCAGGGTACCACATTTAACCCCTAGTCTGGCTTTTCTAGCATTAATTTACAGCCACCAGATCCGGTGCTAACAGAAAATCACCAACATTTTGGTTATTTCAATTTATTCAGTGCCTTACTGTCACATTCATCATTCAGTAGGAACATATGGTCATCACTGTGATTATTTTTTCTTAAGCAGTGTCTTCCCTCCCCACTTCCTTCCTTCTGCATGACTGCTCTGTTTCCATTTTGCAAGAAGGGTTTATTTTCCCCTCCTTTTATGGCCCATCTGTTGACGTCAGTGGCAGTGAAACAGTTAACACTGACATTTTGAAGCTGGTGGTAGACTTGGACATATGCAATAAAGCAAAATGCTGGCATGGAGCAGTGCCTGGCTCATGTTTGCACTGAACTTGGGTTTGGGAGGATACAAGACTGAGTGAAGTTTATATTCTGGAGGCTGTGACTGCATCACATCCCCTGGGCACGTTTCATTATCACCAAAAATCCGCTTTCAGTCGAGTTGGTTTGGCTTTTGTTTTGTCCCAAGCTGCCTGCAGATTGGAGGCTGTGATTTTGTTCTCACGGCGAGAGGTTGGAGTTGAATGAGGAGACAAAAACCGGAGGAAACCGAAAGTTCTTGGCCTTAAATGCCTGTCCCAGAGGAGGCGGCTGGAGTGGAATTTTCTGTGTTGTGAGGGGGATGGATTGTGGCTCTTCCCTCTCCTGGAGGTGCACAGCTGGGATCGCTTTGTCCTGGCCTGCAGGGAGGGGCTGATGAAAGAGCTGCTGCAGTGACATTTGCTGTGAAAGTTTTCAGGATTATATAAACTGGGATTAACTGTGCCGGGGTGGAAGGTTCCCCTCAGCCCTTCTGGAGGCAGCTGTGTTGTAGGACTGGAGTTGTAAATTCACCCACTTGAAAAGGAGTGATTTTCCTTTGGTTTTGCCTTTGTTCTCATCACCTTGGCCAAAACTTGCTCTGGGATTGCACTGCTCTGATAGAAGGGTTCCAATTTCTAGGCAGAGTTTGTGTGTGATTTATCTCTGTTTTCCTTTCCTTATCTCACCAGCTTCCTTCTCCAAGGGTTATCCCTTTTCTCCTCAAAGAGAGTAGAAGACAACAGAGATTTTGCTGAAGCTGTGAAGGACTTGGCTTGGAAAATTTTGGCCATTTTAGGATGATTACTTCATGACAGTATCTGCAGAATTCCTCCCAGGCTGGGTCTTTCCAAGCTTAGACCTCAGGCCTTCCAGACCATGAGACTAATAGGAAAAAATAAACCAGGAAATCAAGTGATGTTTCTTTGTGGTGTTTGAGCCACGAGAGTGGGTCTGGATTTGAGATTTCCAGAAGGAACTAATTTTCCTATCTGAAAACTGCTGGGTTCAGGCAAACCCTTCTGGCCCAGGGTTTAGAGGAAGCCAAATAGATCTTGCAGAAATAGGCAAAACTGCATTTACTAATCATTTACCAAATCAAAAAAAACATTTACCAAGAAACTGATGAGTCAAAACATCTGCAGACTGAGGGGATTTGCACCTGGTGTGACCTAAATTGATACTTCAGTGACTCTCGTGCTTTTTTTTACTGTTTAACAAAACTTCAGGTAGATTTTCTTCCTGACCAAGGCAGGGTTTATTTTTCTCCCTGCACATCATCTGTCCCTGTGGTTTGACAACTTTTACATCTTGGGAAAGTGCAGGAAGGAACTCTGTGAGTCAGTAAAAGTCCTCTACGTCATGGTGCAGGGTTTGGGGCTGGATGCAGGGTCTGGCATCCCCAGTTTGTGATGGTGTCTGGGATATTGCTGGTGGTGCATGAGCCTGCTTTAGGAACAGACCCCTCTGCTGTTTGTGCAACATCCCAAAATATCACTTGGTGCTTTGGGGAAATGGTTGAGGAGAGGGATGCTGCTGTGGGCAGTTTGCAAAGGGTGGAAGAAGATGAGGAGATGCACGCAGGTGTGAGGCAGAGGGTTTCACACATTGTTTCTCCTGTCTCTGGTTTTGTGGTGCCTCTCATCTTCTCCATTTGTCCCCTGAGTAGAGATTTCCCCAGCAATCGGCCACTGAGTCACCCTTGGGTGCAGATTTCCCCTCCCTACTTTACCGTGAGGTCAGGAATAAGCAGATGAGTGCTCTCCACAGATGGTTGTGTCTCACCACATCACGTTGAAACGTAACCTTTAAAGGAGGGTCAGGGGTAGGAGTCCCTCAATGCACATCGGTGTCACAGCCTAAATTCGGTGGCGTGGGATGCAGAAATGCCCATTTCTCATTTCTTCTCAATTTTCTCAGAACTTTCCCATTGGGTGCCTTGCTAAAGCTTTTAAATTGGTCAGCAGTGTGAAGCTGTTTGCTTCTGAGATGAATCATCATTAGTCATAAAAGATTCCTTACCTCGAAACAGCTTCCCGTTGTGAAATCAGAGAGAGGAGAGAACACATTTCAGTCTCCCTCCTGCTAACTGATGCCTGGGAAAGGAAACCCAAGTTTTATTCCCTTTATCAAATGTTTGTTTCTTTGATTGATTTGAAGTTATTGGAAATTTAGCAGTAATTTTTCCCTAATGCTGACTTGTCCTCCCTCAAAGCAGTCGGAGCAGAGAACTGATGAAGCGTTGCAATCAGTGTTTCCAGATTATTTTAATATCCCACTTTAATATCTCATTTTAATGTGGTTATCCAAGGGTGACTGTGGTTCTTGTGGACTCAGGGAGCTGCCTGCAAACCCACAGCCATCCCCACTTCCCTGTGCTTTTGGCTGCAGGGATTGGGAGCCAACGGCATCCGGCTGACCATGGAGAGCGCTCTGACGGCGCGGGACCGTGTCGGGGTGCAGGACTTTGTCCTGCTGGAAAACTTCACCAGCGAGGCTGCATTCATTGAAAACCTGAGGAAACGCTTCAAGGAGAACCTGATCTATGTGAGTGGCACAGGGACAGTCACCACGGTGTCCCTGAGTGACCTGGGGGGTGTTTGCAGCACGGGGCAAACCCGGCTTTGCTCTGCAGTGGGGTTGGAGGTGGTGCTGGCAGCTGACACAGGACATGGGTGCTTAGCCAGGAGCAGCTTGGGGTGCTCTCCTTTGATGGGTGTAGGGACCCATGGGTGCTTGTGCCAGGAGCAGCCTGGGGTGCTCTCCTTTGATGGGTGTAGGGACCCATGGGTGCTTGTGCCAGGAGCAGCCTGGGGTGCTGTCATTTGATGGGTGTAGGGACCCATGGGTGCTTGTGCCAGGAGCAGCACATTTGATGGGTGTAAGGACTCACTGCAGTGCTCCTGTGGAGATCTGTTGGCACTGACAGCACTGAAAATCCAACTCTGACCTCATTCTTCTGTCTCCTGAATTCACTCACTTCCACCAAGCCCAGACTTGAACTCCATCCTAAATGTGTCTCAGTAATCACTCAGTATCGTGGCTTGTTAGAAACCCTAAAACCATTTGAGGTGCTTTTTACCCAGCAAGGATAACGTGGCTGGCACAACTCCAGCAGTGTCACTCTCCCACAGCTCAGAGGTGGCCTTGGCCTGTTTGGAAGCCCTCAGCAGCATCCCCAGCACAGCAGGATGGGTGTCCAGCCTCCTGGGACACCTGAGCTCTGCCTCCAGACCTCCTGTAACCTTCCTGCTCTTTGTTCTGTCCTTCAGACCTACATTGGCTCCGTGCTGGTGTCTGTGAATCCCTACAAGGAACTGGAAATCTACACCAAGCAGAACATGGAGCGGTACCGTGGCGTCAGCTTCTATGAAGTTTCTCCTCACCTGTGAGTGGTGCCAGGGCAGGTTTTGTCACTCCCACACAGCTGGGACACATGGAAAGAGGCAAACAGAGCTTTTTCCCTGTCCCAGCTGCAGCCCTGGAAATCCTAGGGATAGAGAGGATCCTCTGGAGGGTGTGGTGTGAGGCTCTTTCTATTCCTGTTCCTCTCTCCGAAGAGGATGAGTTGCCTTTGCAAGAGCAGTATTTGGAAAGGGAGTTGGTTCCTTCCTGGCTGCAGGAACAGAGTTGCTTACCCAGCCCTGGCAGGACAGGAGTTCATTGTTCCAGGGTTATTTGGGGTCTCTGTGTCCGGGGCTAAGTAGGGGAAAGAGTTTCTGGTGTGTGGGGGTTTCTTTCCTACCTCTGCTGTTACTGCCTGACCAATATTTATCTGGTATTTCCCTTGTTGCTAAGATACCATCAGCCTGTTGGAACAAGGAATGTATTTATTTACATGGTCTGGCTTGGTGAGCGTTCCCAATTTCCCATTTAAAAAAAAAAAAAAAAGGGGTTTGAGGTTTAAAGTTATTTTTGAAAGGTTTGAATTTTTTTGTCATGCTGAAAGAAAAAGATGACTTAGAGCTGAGGCCACATGGCTTCAAAATGGGGTTTTTTTCAGGACTAAAGGCCAAATTTGAGCACCTCTTGGAGGATTTTTTATGCTGTGTTGTGTTTTGTTGGGTTTTTTTTTTTTTTAAGAGATCTTGGAAGAGTAAATGATATTATTTTTGAACAAACTATTTGGGTTGTTTCTTATTGCTGGCACATAGCCCAGGAGAGTAAACAAACCAGAATGTGCTGCAAGCACAGAGAGGGGGAGAAACATCATTACTTGGGAAAGTCTCAGTGCTTGAAGTTGGATTTGTTAGGACAGAATTGGGATTTTTACTGTGTGAACCCCAGTGGGGGAGAATGAAACCTGAAAAACTCTGCGTTCAAACCTGCTCACTTCACTCTGCCTGTGGTCAGGGAAGGGCTTCTGTGCCCTTAGATGTGAATTTTGGGACTCTGGAGAATCCTTGGGGCTGTGGCTCTGTTTTTAAGTGTGCAGTAGGCACAGGATGATGACAATGCTCATGGACAGCACGAAGCACTGAGCAGATGTGCTTTAATTCCACTTAAATCACAATGTAGATGATTATTTCTTAGCTTTCTTTCTCCTTTTAACAAGTCCCTTCAGAAGCTGTAAAACGTGCAGCTCCTAAGTGAACCCTGGAGAACTGTGATCCTGGAAACTGCTGCTCCCACTGGGAAAACAGAATTTTTTGTTAACTGTTTTTGCTGTTCCATTGCATTATTTAATTATTTTATTGCATTATTTGATTATATATGCATGTAAAAATCCTCTAAGGAGCATCAAAATGCTCCATCTGCAGTGTAATGCTCTGGACTTCTCCTTTTCCAGTAACTCAGGTGTGTTTTTTCCTCTTTCTCCTCTTCTAAACTGACTCTAGAAAGACAAAACACTTCAAGATCTCCATTCCAGCATCAGATATTTGGAGTGTAGGCCTGAGCACTGGGTTTTCTGGGAAGTGCATCACACTCAGAGGAGGAAAGTTATTCCTATGGGCTTGGATCATATTCCCAGAGATGTGTCACATCCTGTCCTGTTTCTGGGACCATGACCATCTTTATTTACAGGATCACAGACAGTGATCCTGTCTGTGCAGCTCTCAGGGCCATAAACCACCCATAAATGCAGGGGGCAGGGAGCAGAGGCAATTCTTCAAATCCAAATTAAATTTGCATTTATTCAGCTGCTTTCCAAAAGCCTCCAGAGGCAGAACGTGGATGGGAAGAGAGGGACAGGATGTATTTTGTATTTTGTGGGGTGAGTTGTGTTGCCAAGGGAGCTCATTGGTGTTGCCTTAGCACCAGGTATTAATAGACTGCAGAAGGCCACGGTTGTTATTTTGGTGTGATTACTTCTAATTAATTGCACAGCAGGAGAGTTAAAAAAAAAGAAAATTAAAAAAGAAAATTAAAAAAGCCAAGCTACTAAAATGTTGTCAGGTCTATGAAGACAGGATATCTGCTTGATCACCCCGTGTGAGAGCTGAAAATGCTGTTAGGGAGGTTCTCTGATGTGGGTTGTCCTTTTCCTGTCCCCCTGAGCAGTTGTCACCATTGTCACTCATCCCCGTGGTGCTGTAGGGGTGTGTGTGACTCTGGGGGTGAGGTCCTGTCTGCTCACAACCAGAAATGAAAGAAAAAGCAGCAAAGGAGGAAGCAGAAGGGCAGGGCCAGACCCTGTGCAGGCAGGGGAGGTGCCTGGTGTTTGGGGCAGGATGCTCCTCAATCTCTGGTGGCTTTTCCAGCTCTTCCCACCATCCAAGAGAAGCTCTGGAGCCACCCAGACAGCAAAATTCTCTTGTGACCTTTTGAATGCGTCACCACTTAGAGGATAAGCAAGAAAAAAAAATCCCAGTGCAGAACAAGGTGTTTCCTGAGTGTCAAACTTTTCTGTCCCACGGGACCAGAGTTGAGAGATCATTTCAATTTATAAAAACCAGTTGATCTGCACAATTTAGTCGGCTTCTACCTTTGTTTGTCAGAAAAAAAAAAGTCAAAGGATTTGTGTCAGGACCTTGCAGAAGCTTGGCTCGGTGGCTGAGGTGTGACCAGAGGTGTGACCAGAGGTGTCAGTGCTGTCCTGGGTTGTCACCGGTGTGACCCCACCCAGCCCGTGTCCTGGGGCTGTTTTGGGGGATGTCTCTGCCGGGATTTTTGGGGCAAACCCCCTGATCCCGCCTGTCCCCTGCCAGCTACGCCATCGCAGACAATTCCTACCGCTCTCTGCGCACCGAGAGGAAGGATCAGTGCATCCTCATCTCCGGAGAGAGCGGCGCCGGCAAAACCGAGGCCACCAAGAAGATCCTGCAGTACTACGCTGTCACCTGCCCCGCCAGCCAGCAGGTCGAGACCGTCAAGGACCGGCTGCTGCAGTCCAACCCCGTCCTGGAGGTAATTCCCGCGGCATCCTGGCCCTGGGGACGCTCCCGTTTCCCAGCCCGGGCGCTGGGGGCGGTGGGGCTCCGTGGGGCGGTGACACAGCGTGTCCTGGGAATGCCGTGTGGGCACATCACCCGGGAATCCCGCTCTGATCCCCGGCCAAAGCAATGCTGGCCCTTTGCAGCCCTCCAGGAGCAGCTGTGGCATGGATGGGGTGTGGGGAAGGAGGGGATTTGGCGTGGGAAGAGCTCTGGGGCACTGCAGGACTCGGCAAAGGGGCACATCCCAGGGGGCAGCTCAGAAAGGCTGGGTTCGTTTTCTGGTGCTGTGGTGTCCTCTAGTGTCCAGCCCTGGCTGTGTGCAGTGCCCTGAGATATCCCTGGGCCCTGTATCTTTGTATCCCTGTGTCCCTGAATCCCTGGGTCCTGAATCCCTGTATCGGTGCCCTGCCTCACTGTGTGCCTGTGCCCTGTGTCCCTGTATCCCTATTACCTGTATCCCAGTGCCCTTTGACCTGTACCTTGTGTCCCTGTGCTCTGAATCCCTGTGCTCTGGATGCCTGTGCTGTGTATCCATGTGCCCTGTATCCCTATTCCCCATATCCCTGTATCCTGTGTCACTGGATCCCTGTGCCCTTTTCCCTGTATCCTGTATCCCTATTCCCTGTACCCCTGTGCCCTGTATCCCTATGCCCTGGATCCTTGGATCCCTGTGCCCTGGATCCCTATTCCCTGGATCCTGTACCTCTGTATCCCTGTGCCTTGTATCCCTGTCTCCTGTATCCCTGTACCCTGTATCCCTGTACCCTGTATCCCTATATGCTGTGCCCGTGTATCCCTGTGCCCTATATCCCTGTATCTTGTGTCCTGTATCCCTGAACCCCTGTGCCCTGTATACCTGTGCACTGAATCCCTGTACCCCATATCCCTGTGCCCTGTATCCCTATGCCCTTTATCCTGTATCCTCCCTGTATGCTGTAGCCCTGTGCCCTGTATCCCTGAGTCCTATATCCCTGTATCCCTGTGCCCTGTATCCCTGTGTCCTATATCCCTGTATCCCTGTGTCCGGTATCCCTGAACCCTTGTGCCCTGAATCCTTGTACCCCGTATCCCTGTGCCCTGTATCCTGTATCCCTATATCCTGGTGTACTGTATGCCTGTATCCCTATATCTCTGTATCCTGTATCCCTGTGCACTGTATCCCTGTCTCCTGTATCCCTGTGCCCCTGGATCCTGTGTCCCTGTACCCCTGTACCCCTGTGTTCTGTGTCCCTGAATCCCTGTGTCCCATATCCCTGTGCCCTGGATCCCTATATCCCTGTATCCTGTACCCCTGTATCCCTGTGCCCTATATCCCTGTATCCCTGAACCCCTGTGTCCCATATCCCTGTGCCCTGGATCCCTATGTCCTGGATCCCTATATCCCTGGATCCTGTGCCCTATATCCCTGTATCCCTGAACCCCTGTGTCCTATATCCCTGTCCCCTGTGTCCCTATATCCCTGTGCCCTGGATCCCTATATCCCTGTCCCCTGTGTCCCTGTATCCCTATATCCCTGTCCCCTGTACCCCTGTGTCCCTGTACCCCTGTGTCCCTGTGCCCTGTATCCCTATGCCCTGTATCCCTGTACCCCTGTGCCCTGTCCCCTGTGTCCCTGTCCCCTGTACCCCTGTGTCCCTGTCCCCTGTGTCCCTGTGCCCTGTGCCCCGTATCCCAGGGCAGTGAGCTCCCAGCAGCAGCAGCAGCAGCAGAGCCCCTCGGCCGTGTGGAGCTGTGCCGGGGCTGTGGTGGCAGGGGAGCCTGGCCAGGGCTGTCAGACGTGCCGGGTGTTGTCAGCAGGGCTGGCAGTGAGACCAGCCTGCAGGGCATGGAAACGTTTCCAGGGGATGTTCCATCTGCACGGCCTGCACCAAGTGTAAAGATCTGCCTTAGGATTCAGGCAGCAATCTGTTTCCTTCTGGGTTTCCAGGAGGGAATATCCTAGGCTGTACATAAATAACTGGCAGCTTCACCCAAGTGTTTATAAATAGTCTGACTTGGGACTCATTTATTTTTCTCCCTGATTGTTTTCATTTCAGGCCTTTGGAAATGCAAAAACCCTTCGGAATGACAACTCCAGTCGGTTTGGGAAGTACATGGATGTGCAGTTTGATTACAGGGTAAGCTGGAATCTGGTTTATATTTCGGGACTGGTCCCAGTTACAGGAGTTCTGTGTGTTCTTGTGTTGCTGAGTGCTTTGCATTTCCTTGGTGACAGCATAAGCAGAGCCTGTGGTGGCAAAGTTTGGGTCCAGAGAATTTTATGGCACTCACTCTCCTTTCATTCCTCCCTTACTCCTCTGTACAAGGAGACACTGAGATCAAACCCTCTTATTTCCAGGGTATTTTATTTCTACTGCTCTGTGCCAGTGGATTCTCCCCAGGTAAATCCACATAAACCAGCTGAGAGAGCTGGAGATAATCCCTGTCCTGTGTAACTGCACAGAGTTTGTGTCTGATCCCAGCTGCCCACACCAGCAAGGTGGACACAGAGCAGGGGCTGAGGAGCTCAGCACTGCCATCCTGCAGGCCTTTAGGTCTCCTTTGATCCCTCCACACTCAGTTTGGTGCTTTCCCTTTGTGGTGAATTCCTAGAAGGAATTTTAGCACTCAAATCACCACTGTGCTGGAGCTGAAATAGAGCTTGTGGCACAGAAGGCAACATCATTTTCTGTGTTTTTGTGGGGCTTTGCTTCAGCTCTTGTCTTTGAACAGACAATCAAGAGGCAGAAACATTTTCCTCTGTGTTGATGAACTCTTTCCACGTGTCTGGTTTGGTTTAGGGGGCTCCTGTCGGGGGCCACATCTTGAACTACCTCCTGGAGAAATCCCGAGTTGTGCACCAGAACCACGGCGAGAGGAACTTCCACATCTTCTACCAGCTGCTGGAAGGAGGGGAGGAGGACCTGCTGAGGAGGCTGGGCCTTGAGAAGAACCCCCAGCAGTATCACTATTTAGTAAAGGTGAACATTAACTAGAATTCTTACAATATTATATTACAGGAGCAGGTATCTCCCATTGACTTTGTAATTTCCTTCCCTCACTTCAGAACTAACTCTAAGCTGGCTGCTATAAAAAGAAACACAATGCATTGAGCATGGATAATGTAACTTTGATGGTATTTTACTTATTTGTATCAAACTGTGTCTTTTTAGGGTCACTGTGCAAGGGTCAGTTCCATAAATGACAAAAATGAGTGGAAGATCATGAGGAGAGCCCTGTCTGTTATCGGCTTCAATGACAGCGAGGTGGAGGTGAGGATGTTTAGCAGCACACATTTCCCTACTTTTAAAGATTTTTTTCTGTTTGATTTGGCATTTCTGATTGAAATCAGTGAATCTATTCAGAGTGCATCTGTTCCCTACAAAAATCCTGAAAAAGATACAAAACGTTCTCCTAAAATGTGAATTAACACAAAAACTTTGCCGTGTGTTCATTCCATCATCCTGATCCCTGCCTGTTGTTTCCATGCAGGATTTGCTGAGCATTGTGGCCAGTGTCCTGCACCTGGGGAATGTCCAGTTTGCTGCTGATGAGCAGGGGAATGCTCAGGTCACTACAGAGAATCAGATTAAATACCTGGCCAGGGTGAGTATCACCAGCCAGGGAGATATTGCAGGAAAGGAGAATTGTAGAGTATTCCTTACATTGAGCTTGATATTATCATATCATTTTAGACTGTGATTTAGAAGTTCTCATAAATTTGGCTTTTATTTGACCAAAATAAAATGCAAATATTATCATCAAGCCCATTTAATTGACAACTTCTCTGTTTACCACTTGACCCACAGCCTTGAGGTTTCCACCTTCAGGCTGTGAGGTAGGAATAGACTCTGGAAAAGAGTTTCAAGGGAAAAAAAAACCACATTTGTGACCTTTGCTTAAACTCTTCTTTCCAGCCAATTCATTTGTTAGCTCATATCCCTGCCAGAAAGGAGGGAGGGAAGGGAGGGATTGATGCTGCAGAGTTGTTCAGTGTGAATGGGAAATGAAGGGTTGTTTCACTGAGCTGGCATTTTAGGAAAAAATTCCTAAATAAATAAATAAATTCATTTATTATTTCCATAAATTAATTGAATATCCTGCATGCAGCTGCTGGCAGTGGATGGCTCTGTTCTTCGGGATGCACTGATCCACAAGAAGATCATTGCAAAAGGGGAGGAGGTAAGAGCAGGCCCTGGGGGTTTGGGAGGCAAATGGCATTAAATGAATCAGCTCTGCCAGCACTTCCCTCCTCACCTCTCCCAGGAGCTGTCACTGCACTGGTGATGGCTCAGCCAAGAGCAGGATGCTGTTGAGTGGCTGTTTAGTGATGATGAGGCAGGAAAAGGGGGTTTTGGGGGCTGCTGAGTGGGTTTTTCTGCTCCTGCCTGCAGCTGGTGAGTCCCCTGAACCTGGAGCAGGCAGCCTACGCCAGGGACGCCCTGGCCAAGGCCGTCTACGGCCGCACCTTCTCCTGGCTGGTCAACAAGGTCAACAAATCCCTGGCTTACAAGGCAAGTGAACCTTCTCTTTGTTGATATCCAACCAAACGTGAAAGCAATTTCCAAATCTTTCAGCTGCAAAGCAAGCTCCATGCTTTCAGTCATTTCTAAATTAATTTGTTTTCCAAAATGTGCGGTAATCGCTGGGATTAAATGGTGGAGATCCAGGAATGGATCAATATCTACATTTGTTTTCTGCTCTGTTGCAGGAAGAGAAGTTTCCAGGCTGGAGAAGTACAACAGTTCTAGGGTTGCTGGACATTTATGGGTTTGAGGTTTTCCAGCACAACAGGTTTGTTTTGATAAATTCTGAATTCCATTATTCAGTTAGGGTGTTTTCTGTCCCTTGTGAAACAAGGCTTTATTTAATTTCTTAGTAAAAGAGGTGGCAATTAAATGTCAGGACATCAGGTGAAAAACTGATCATCACAGGGCTTCTAACACTTACATCCAGCTAATAATGAGCATTTACAACTATTGATGGTCCTGTGTTTTAAATATTTCAAATAAACTGTTGGGTTTGGGGTGTATTCAGGCCTTACCTTGAGCTGGGTCTTTGTCCAGCTCTCCAGCCCAGGGGTGGCTGTTGTGGGATCTTCCCATGGTGGGGATAAACCAGGGGGTGGGACTGGCAGAGTCTGGAACCTCCCTGGCAGGTAGCACTGAACCAAGGCTCTCAAATTTGCACTGTTATTGGGCCTTAATTCAAAGTAATAAATTTGAATGAAGTAATAAAATTACTTCAGTCAGAGTAATCCCTAAATAATAAACTTACTAAATGCATACAGCCAGCAAATAAAAACTTCACAAAAACCTGTTTCTTTTGACTGTATCCCTGCTGCTCCCACTGTTTGTACCTCCTTCTGTACAAACAGTGATTATTTTTCTTGATTTTTCTTTGCAGCTTTGAGCAGTTTTGCATTAATTATTGCAATGAGAAGTTGCAGCAGCTGTTCATAGAGCTCACCCTGAAGTCAGAGCAAGAGGAGTACGAGTCCGAGGGCATCGCGGTAAGAGGCCAAATCCTCCCTTCCCTCTCCTTCCAGAGGGAAAAGGAGCTGCTGCCATCATCTCCAAAGAAAGGAATTCAAGAACTTTCCTTTTTCCCTTCTTTTTGAAACCCTGGTAACTGTGTGAGACATCTGGAAGTGAGTAATGCCATCCCAAGCTTTCACCATGATTTTATTAAAGGCAGTGTCAGGAAAACAAATGTGATGAGTGAAGAAGCTTTGACAGAAAGATTGTTTAAGTCAGCTGCTCTCTGAAATGTTCTAAATGTACAGGTTTCTTTTCCAGTCTAGAGTTGTTTTCACCTAAGTGTGATTTCTTGTCTTTGCAGTGGGAACCAGTTCAGTATTTCAATAACAAAATAATTTGTGATTTGGTGGAAGAGAAATTCAAAGGCATCATTTCTATTTTGGTGAGTTGAAAACATCTTTTTGAATGAAAAATTTCAGGCAGTGTAGTGGAAAACAAGGGGGAAAACGTGGGAAAAAATCAGTTTATGTTGGAAGTGTTTGAGTAGGTGGGAAGAGCAATAATACACTGAATAGTGACACGATTAAAAGTCATTGCATCACCTCCATGGGCTCTGGGGAAAGCAGCTCCCAGTCTAGGCAGTCTGGAAGGAAGAAAATGTTTTCCTTTTCAGCTCAAGGAAAATGTTTTCCTTTTCAGCTCTTCATTTATTGAGCTGAAAGTCAGTTACCTGTGGAAAGGCCAAAGGGCCAAACTGGGGCTGAGCTTCAGTGAGGCAGAGCCCAGTCAGAAATCCCTGGAATTTGTGTGTTTGTAGGATGAGGAGTGTCTGAGACCTGGGGATGCCACAGACACAACATTCTTGGAGAAACTGGAGGAGACTGTGAAGAACCACCCTCATTTCCTCACGTGAGTGTTCCCTCAGCTGAGGGATTTGTGTGTGAGTAACATCCTCACCGTGCTGGCTCCCACATGAATGATGATAATTTACTTTTACAAAGAGATTTGATTGATATTTAAGATAATATAAAATGGGTTGTCAACACTTAGTACCTGACTGAGCTTGAGAATGCAATAGGGGCAACAAAACTCTTGATACTGACTCACCTCTCACCTTGCAGATTGTTTACTTCAGTTCTGGAGCTCCAAATGTCTGTTTATTCTGAATGTTCTGCTTTTATTCTGAATGCTCAGTTTAGGATGTCTACATCTTATGTGCACACAAAACCACTCTGCAAGGAAAACTGAAATTCCCCTTTTAATTAAATACATTTAATGACACTTCTGTGACGTGCTGGTTGATGTTGTTACTTACCTGAAAATCACCAAGTCAAATTTACATCCCTTGCTCACCTTTGCACAGTCCTGCTCCAGGACTGAATGTGCTGGTGCTTTTTGAAGTGAATCCTGCAGGATTTTGTTTCTCCTGAAGGTTTTTGCTCCCTCCCCAGGCACAAACTCGCTGACCAAAAGACGCGCAAGTCGCTGGGGCGGGAGGAGTTCCGGCTCTCGCACTACGCTGGGGATGTCACCTACAGTGTTGCAGGTAACACAGAAAAACCAAACATCTGGCCTTAAAATACATCCCCCCACATCATTTGATCAACCAGATTAATTTCAAATCTCAAATCCCTGCCTTGAAGTTCCAGTGGATCAGCCTGAGTGGTTTGTTTTTCTTCCAGGTTTTCTAGATAAAAACAACGATCTTCTCTTCCGGAACCTGAAGGAGGTGAGTGTGGAGAGAGGACAGAATGAGGAGTTGGGTTTAAAATGAGGTGGCACCTGAAGGAAAGGATTCTTCTAGACTCCACCTGGAGGCTGTGTGCCCACAGAGCTGTGCTCTGAATAGACTGATTGAGATCCCAGTGTTCATTTTGTATTTTAAATAGTTTTGTCCTCAGGTTTTGCTGGTAGTTCTCTGTACTTCATCTCTGAAAATATTTCTCTCTGCAGACCATGTGCAACTCAGAGAACCCCATCATAAACCAGTGCTTTGATAGGACAGAGCTGACGGACAAAAAGAGACCTGAAACGGTGAGAACTCAAGAGCTGCAGGGGGCTGTGGCTGTTCCCTCTTTTTTTTCCTTTTTTTAAAATCCTGACATGATCTGAATGCAAACCCCTCACATGGAAATCTGCTGGTTTGGTAGCCAGCTCCAAGTCATCCCTTCATGTGTAGTTTTTTTTTTGTTTCTCTTAGGCAGCAACTCAGTTCAAAAACAGCCTCTCCAAACTCATGGAAATCCTGATGTCCAAAGAACCCTCCTACATTCGCTGCATGAAACCCAACGATGCCAAACAGGCTGGTATGGCCCTGGGGACAGAGGCAGGGCACTGCATCCCAGTCAGGGAGGCACAGAAAGGAACCAAATGAAGCCCTGCATGATTTTGGGTTCATTTTGGGGCTGTGCCTGAGATTCAGCAGCCAGGAATCACAATGGGAGCACTGCTCTTGGATAGAGGAAGGTCGTGGTTAAAGTAAAGAGTTATTGACCTGTGTAAATTCATTATAGTGACCTTATTCTCCCTCAGTTTTGGTTCCTCTATGCATAAAACATCCCAAAGGAAAACTTGATTTTGGAGCTAATTAAAAAGGGATGGGAGAGGGGAAGGCAGGAGACACAAAACTGTGTGGGATTTGTGTGTGAGGGTTCATTGGAGGTTAAAGATAATTGTGTGAGGTACAACAAAAGCTGAACATTCCCCTTCTCCTGACCAAGGGGCAGCTGTGCACTGATTGTTTCTCCATTTCCATGCCCTGCCAAGATCGATTTGATGAAGTCCTGATCCGACACCAGGTGAAATACCTGGGGCTGATGGAGAACCTGCGGGTGCGCAGAGCCGGCTTCGCCTACCGCAGAAAATACGAGGTTTTCCTGCAGAGGTGAAGCTCCTTGGGAATTCTTTCCTCTGCTGCTCCCTCTCCCTGAGCTTCATCCCATTGATACTGAGGCTGGGACACCTAGAGGGGTGGGAAGGTTGGGCTCTCTCCCTTCCCATGGCTCCTCTCCCTCCTTGGATTGCATTTCTTTCCCTAAGATTTCCTCTGCTGGCAATTCCCAGGTACAAATCCCTGTGTCCAGAGACGTGGCCCACGTGGGATGGGCGGCCCTACGATGGGGTGGCCGTGCTGGTGAAGCATCTTGGCTACAAACCAGAAGAATACAAAATGGGACGGTCAGTTCTGTGTTCTCCATTTGAGGTTCTGAATCACTGCATGCCCCTGTTGTCCCTTTGAAATAAAGCTTCTCTAGCTAATGGGAGAGGGAAAGATTAGAGGCCAAAGGGGATGCCAAAAGCAAGTTGCTCCAGCATGTGAAATGTAATTCTGCATTTCTATTTCCAGAACAAAGATTTTTATCCGCTTTCCCAAAACCTTGTTTGCGACAGAAGATGCTCTGGAAGTGAGGAAGCAGAGTCTGGGTGAGGCACTCACACTTGCAATGGATTTCTGTTTAAAAAGCTGAGTCTTTTTCTACCACAATGTGCTTGGTCACAGTTGCAAATTGCTGCTTTTCCTGCAATTCCAGCCACAAAAATGCAGGCGACGTGGAGAGGTTTCTACCGCCGGAAGAAATTCCTGACCATGAAACGCTCAGGTAGGAGAGACACAGAAAAAGGGAGAGATGTTCCCCCAGCAGCTCCCACAGCAATTCCCACCCTTTTACTGACATTTATCCCATCTATCATATTATTAAAAACTCATATTCTTGCCTCCATAACCAAAGATGGTTATTCCAGTGTGGATTTCCTGAGAGTTTTGGTGCCAGGTTTGTGTGGAGTCAGTTTGGGGATGAAGGAGCTCCCTTAATGCAAAATCTTGTGTTATTTTTAGCCATCACCATCCAGTCCTGGTGGAGGGGAACCCTGGACGCCGAAAAGCTGCCAAGAGGAAATGGGCAGTGGAGACAATCAGGAGGTGTGTGAAGAGCAGCCCAAGCCCTCAAACATCACATTCCATATCAATAAGATGCTAAAAAGAAATTTTCTTGTCACTACAGAGTTTTTTTTTAAATAAATTACAACTATTAAATAAAGCCCAGGAAACAGAACCTTTAAATACCACTAATTTTGATGACCTTTTAAATTCTCTAACAATATTTTCCACACCCACAGGTTCATTAAAGGCTTCATTTACCGGAACCACCCGCGGTGCCCGGAGAATGAATATTTCCTGGATTACATCCGATTCTCCTTCCTGATGAACCTCAAGAGGAACTTACCAAAAAATGTCTTGGACAAATCGTGGCCAACTCCTCCCCCATCACTCTGTGAGGTGGGAATGAGCCCTGGGATGTGGGAGGGGAATCCAGGGAATCCAGGATTGCAGCTTCTTGAGCCTGGTGCTGTTGCAACACCATTTCTCCTGGGTTTCTCATCCATTTCTGAAATTCTCTTCAATTTTTCTTGTAACAAATTCAATTTCCTCTGTTGCTGTTATTATTCTGCATCTGCTTGAATTGGTTTATCTGCTCAAAACAAAATATTGCACAAAATCTCAGTTACCTTATCCAAAGAATTGTTTGGATTGAAGGTACAGCTGGAAGGAAGGAAGAGCATAGCAGTGCAGAGAGGAGGGATCCTGGTGTTTATTTGCCATTCTAAAGCAGCTGGAGAAATCCCAGGGCAAACCCTCACAGAGAAAGGCAAAAAATCAACTATTTATTAATTCTTGGTCAAGAAAACAGCTTTTTAACCCAGCAGTGCATTTTCTGCAGTTGCTGCTGCTCTGTTGGGTTTGTCAGTGGTTCTGGGCTGTTGGGTTTTTTCCCTGTGGGTTTGTCAGAGGTTCTGGGCTGTTGGATTTTGTCCCTGGGGTTTGTCAGAGGTTCTGGGCTGTTGGGTTTGTCCCTATGGGTTTGTCAGAGGTTCTGGTCTGCTGGGTTTTGTCCCTGGTCTGGGCTGTTGGGTTTTTTGTCCCTATGGGTTTGCCCCTGGCTCTGGGCTGTTGGGTTTTGTCCTGTGGGTTTGTCC
Source organism: Acrocephalus scirpaceus scirpaceus (assembly GCA_910950805.1). Lineage (NCBI taxonomy): Eukaryota > Metazoa > Chordata > Aves > Passeriformes > Sylviidae > Acrocephalus > Acrocephalus scirpaceus. The sequence goes on along the minus strand of OU383791.1, from coordinate 6,526,446 downwards.
CTATTTGGTTTGTCCCTGTAGGTTTCTCAGTGGCTCTGGGCTGTTGGATTTTTGTCCCTATGGGTTTGTCAGAGGTTCTGGGCTGTTGGGTTTTGTCTCTGTGGGTTTGTCAGTGGCTCTGGGCGGTTGAATTTCCATCTCTGTGGGTTGCCCCTGGCTCTGGGCTGTTGGATTTTTTCCCTGTGGGTTTGTCAGAGGTTCTGGGCTGTTGGGTTTTGTCCCTGTGGGTTTGTCCCAGTCTGAGCCATCCTTTCTCCCCGCAGGCGTCGCAGCTCCTGCGCAGGCTCTGCATGCAGAACATGGTCTGGACCTACTGCAAGAGGATCAGCCCCGAGTGGAAGCAGCAGGTACAGGGCACCTTTGCAGGGTTTCCCTGAATTCCTAAGGCAGAACTCACAGGGAATGGAGGAGAGGAGCAGCTGGATGTGGGAGGGCCCTGCCCTGGGACTCAGGGCAGCAGTGGGGAGCTGGAGGGCTGTGAATCGCTGCTTTCTGGGGTGCCACAGGAACAGTGCACTGATTTGGGGTTAGGTTAGACACAAAACACTAAAAGCCTGGAATGTGCATAGAAGAGACCCTGTTCTATACATATTTCAATAGGTACTATTTACACAGGCTGTGGAGCCAAGCCCCTACATAATTTCTCTATTGAAAAGCCCTGCTATTGTGCCCATGGAAGCTAAAAATATAAGAAGCTGCATTATTCTGCCTGTACCATGTAGGGAATAAGGATCCTGCAGACACAAACCCAGTCATTTTCCAAACAGAGAACTTACAGGAACAGTTTCAGCTGCTCTGTTGTAGCTAAAAAGAATAAAAATTATACTGAGATTTGATTCTTCTCATGGAAAGGTAGGGGGAGGGAGTTTTTGTATTTAAAAAAAAAGCTCAGTAAAGAGGCCATGGTAGGAGGTGTTGGCTGTAACTGCCATGAAGGTTTTTCATTGCACAACCTTCTGCAGTGCATGGACACCTGGAATGAAAAGCTGGGGCTGAGCCTGTGATTAAGGACATGGGATTAACTCAGCTCAGCAGCTGCTTTCCCCCAGCAAACCAGACTCACTGATAAGGAGCCTCCTTTATCCTCATTTTTCCCTGTAAATCATCCCAGGTGCCTTGTCCTGTGTCACAGCCTTGGCCCCAAGTACAGCAGTGGGGATCTCCCACTTTCCCAGTCCCTGGTTTGTTCTTGGAGCAAAGGAGCCCAGGGCTCAGGTCACTGACAGGGCTGGAGCTCTGCCACCTCCAGGGACTGAAAGTTTAGGGTGACTTCTCATCCAAACAGGAACTAAATGATGAAAGCTAATAAAACCACCAAGGGAACAGCTCTTCTAACACAAATGTATCTTCTTAATGAGGAGAAATTTTATACTAAACAACAAAACTTTTTTTTTGTCCTTGCAGTTGGAACAAAAAGTAATTGCCAGTGAGATTTTCAAGGGTAAAAAAGACAATTATCCTCAGAGTGTTCCCAGGCTCTTCATCAACACTCGACTGGGTGAGTGGGAGTTGCCAAGTTAAAAGGGAGGAAGGAAGGGGGGGATTAGTGAACTCTTTTCTTGCTGGAAATTCCTTTCTGACCTCCCACCTCTTTGGTTTCAATACAGGTAGAGAAGAAATAAATAATAAAGTCCTTCAAGCATTAGAAAATGAAGCACTTAAGGTGAGAGATGTGCTCCAATACTTTTGTCAAGCTCACAGTTATTCAGCAGAGGGGCAGATTAGAATTCCAGAGAAACTACAGCAAGAATTTCACATTGTATTAAGCTTGTAATACTTTAAAGGACTGTCTGGGAAGAGCTGATGGATTAGAAAGTGGAGATTTGGGCAGTTCAATGATTAATTGAATGGGTTACAGCTGGAAGGGGAGGGAGAAACCCTCAGAGTGACACCAAACCTGGGTTTCCCAGTCCCCAGGCAGTGCAGCCCCCAGGGTGTGTCCAGAGCTGCTCTGGGGCAGCTCTAGCACAGAGAATTTTCTGCATTCCTGGTTTCCCAAGCCCTGGTTGGTGCCTGCTGGGGGCTGGCAGTGCCCCAGGTGGGATCTGGCCCTGCTCACTCGTGTTTCAGTACGCAGTGCCCGTGGTCAAGTACGACAGGAGGGGCTACAAGGCGAGGGCACGGCAGCTGCTGCTCACCCAGAGCTCGGCCATCATCGTGGAGGAGTCCAAGATCAAGCAGCGCATCGACTACTCCAACCTGACAGGTGGGAATGGACAGGGTGGGGCTGGGCCCTCCCCTGACCCTGCACTGCAGTATGTACCACTACAAACTCCAATTTGTCTTTGTCCTGGACAAGAACAGGATGAGCTGATCCTGGCGAGCATTTTAGTATCTTGAAATTGCGTTTTTCTAAAAGCTCCATAAAATGTCACCAAAGAGACTCAGTCCATCTCCCCCAACTCTCCCCAAGTGGTTTCCAAGTTGCAGGGCCATGGGGAGTTGCACCATTCCTGCACAGCAGCTGCCTGGCCACTGCTGCAGCTTCTGGCCCTCAGAAATTCCGACAGGGACTGGATTCTAAGGGACGGGGAACTGCTGAGCCTGCTGCAGTGTGGGCACTGCAGCCTTGGGCTGCAGCCTCTCCCCTCAGCCCCTGCAGCCTCTCAGTTGTGCTGTGTGGGAGCAGTTGCTGCATTCCTGGGAGAGGCTCTGAGCCCTCCCCAGGTCCCAGCAGTGCTGGTGACACTCCCGTCCCTCCCCAGGCATCTCCGTCAGCAGCCTGAGTGACAACTTGTTTGTGCTGCACGTGCACTGTGAGGACAACAAGCAGAAGGTACCAGGGGCTCATCCTTCCCTCTGCAGCCCCTCTGGAGAAAGGGTGAAAGGCACAGCTGGGAGGAGGGGGTGACAAGGTGACAGGGATGTGACTGTGCCAGCTCTTTTACTGGTATTTCCCTGTTCTCAGCTGGGGCTCAGCAGTGCTTGTTTGCCCCCTCTGTGCTGTCCCTGTCCCTTACAGCAGGGTAGTTTTGGTACAGTGACACCAAAGCCATGATCCTAAAGCATGGATTCTCCTCCCAGGGTGATGTTGTCCTGCAGAGTGACCACGTCATTGAGACACTGACAAAAGCAGCCATTCTGGCCAACAAAATCAACAACGTCAACATCAACCAGGGCAGGTGAGTGACACCAGGGCCCTGCCTCAGCTCTGCTTCTTCCTGTACCCCATCCAAATGTACCCAACCAAGGCTCCAAGAGCAGATCACCCAGCTCCTGGAGAGTCCCACACGCTCACCAGTGCTGTTCTCACCCTTTGCTCTTCACAGCATAAAGTTCACAGTGGGACAAGGCAAAGAAGGGATCATTGACTTCATCTCGGGATCAGAGCTGCTCATAGCCAAAGCCAAGAACGGGCATCTAACAGTGGTGAGTGTGGGCTGGGGATCACTTACCCTGGATCCAAAGCAGCATTCTGGCATGGGACACAGGGGACACATGCCATGGGATGTTCCTGCCAATGGCAGTGCCCTGCTGTCCCAGCCTTTCCCCCAGTTGGAGCTGGGCACAGGGCTCCGGCAGCCTGAGAGACAGCCAGACTGACTCAACCTCGGCAAGGGATTGTCCTAGCACTCACTTTTTATTTCCAACCCCCCCCCAATTCATTTACTCCTAGCAAATCAAAATTTAATATATTTAAAAACTCAAACCAAATCCTCTCTCCTTTCTCAGCCTGGTTGTGGTGATCCTGGCAGTCAGATCAGCCCCACAGCTGATTTATGCACCATCAGACCCCAGCATATCCAGAAATAAATCCAGAAGAAATCCACACTCCACTGACTCCCAAGGGAGCTCCCATAGGACCAGAGGCTGCCCAGCCTCAGAACAGCCTCATTATGTTCAGGAATTAAAAACTTCTGCAGCATTTTGAACACACTTTCAAACCTGTCCTTTTCCTGCAGGTCGCTCCTCGGTTGAATTCCCGATGATGAAAATTTCCCAGCTCCAGGACCCTTCCCTCCACAGAACTGGCTGAACATCACTCCCAGCAAACCCCTCCTTCCTTGCTTTGCTCTGTTATTACCAAAGACCTGCACTTCCAGAACAACCACAAAACATCCCTGCTCTCTTGTCTTACTCTCAAAGTCCCAAACAAAGGCCTTCTCCTCTTCCTTACCCGACTGAACGTGGGGTCCAGCACAGCATCCCTGCAACCACAGCTCGGGACCTTCAGCTGAGTTTAAGCCCTGATGGAAATGACCAAAATTTGTGCTTGTCATCACCAAAAAAAAAAGCACAATCAGAAAACAAGTAACTCTGCTGCTTTCTCAGCCAAATCACTGAAATGCCAAACTTTGTATTCAGAATGTTTTATGAAGAATTTTGCTCGGAGATGTTTTAATGCCTTGTGTTACAAATATAGTGAAGCCATATTGTGTAAATGAGTAAAACCTGTAAATACTTTATAGCCAAGGATGAGATGCACTACGAGAGATGGAGTTGATGTGGAAACTTTTATCTTTTAGATTTGGAATTTTTGTTGTTTTTAGTTTATGGTTACAAGGTATAACCTGAAAAACCCATCATGTAACTTCACTGATCAGGAGCCAGAGACTTTTATCTTTTTTTAAAGTCAGCTGTCCCATTTCTTGCTATTTTTATACTGCAGGAATTTTTCATATCCACACAAACACAATGTAACACAAACTGCAGAGGTTACCACTGCTCTGGGCTGGCCATGGGATGAAGATGAGCCTCTCCCCTGCCTTTCCCTGTCTGGGAATCCCCACTGCCCCTTCCCCACACAGCTCCGCAGGCTCAGAGCAGCACTTCAGGAAAAAAGGCTTTTCCTTAGCCAGAACTGGAAGTCTGATTCCCACAGTATTTATACCAGTGCCTCAGTGCTGCCTTACCAGGGAGGGCTGGGCACTGCTGCTGCCCCACAGCTCCAGGGACACAAGGATTGGGTGCTGGCTGCAGCACAAGCTCCTCCTCAGCACCTTCCTTTAACCCTGACAGCTGCAGGGTGCACGGCTCCATGGGGAATTCCTGCTGCATCCATGGCACAGCTCCACAGCCCAGCCTGTGCATCCTGCTCTCCTTGCCTTAGTCATCCTTCCCCTCCATCCTGCAGCCACAGCCAGCCCTGAATGACTCTCACCCACCTCTGCCTCTCTCACACCCTCAGCTCTGGTTCCTGACACGATGGAATGTGGGATACCCTGCAGGCCATGCCCCAGATGTGCTCAGTGTGTGCAGAGCACGCTGCAGATGTTGGTGCATAACCTCTGCCAGACTATGCTGAATAAATTTTTACAAAAAAAAAACCAAAAACAATTCCCCTTGTCTGTGGTGCAGTTTCCTTACATGGTTTAGGGGGAGGCTGACCCCAGCCCCAGCTTGGTGTCCATTCCAAGGAGCAGGGTATTCCCAGCAGAGCAAATAACCTGTGTCCCTTCTCTCCAGCTATGGAGAAGTGCTGGAACAGCAGTGAGAGGGATTCACCAACCATTTCCCAGGGATTTATACAGGGGAAGACTGGATAAAAGGGCTGCTCTCAACAGCACAACTCACGCTCAGACCAAATCTTCCTTAGCTCCTGTCTGAAGAACAAGGCTGTTCCTGCTGCTCTCTCCCCTCCAACTGTTCCAGTACAAGCAACAAAGGGAAGTTATTCTTGTAAAGAAATTCATAGTGATGGTTGGCATTTTTAATTTAGGTTTGTTTTATTTAAGTTTAATGTTAATTCCATGCTGTGTTTCAGTAAGAACAATACAGATTCTGTATCTGTGGCTCCAGTCAGATATCCAGTAGTACAAATTAGCTTCAAGTTACACATACTGAACAAAAGAGGTTGAGCGAGCGAAGGGAGATGGGGAGAGGGGAGGGAGAAAAGAAAAAATATTGAACACGCATGCAGGCTTATCAATGCCACCTTCAATGCTAACCTGCTTGGAGGGAAAGTAAAGAACAGGCAAGAATGAGCAGCCACGGATTGTTGAACTGTTACCAGCACCATGATTTTCAGCAACATTTCAGCAGTTTGGAAACTTTTTGTTTTTATACAGTAAAACCACTACAATAAATGTCCCAAATGCAACCTCGCAACTTCAAGCTAAACACCCAATTAAGTTGAAACATTGGTATAAAATTCAGTTTAAACAGTTATAAAAAAAAGAAAAATGCCACCACATGAGCACTACCTGGCCAGGACCAATCTCTCCCTACACGGCCTTCAGGTGTCACATCCAGGTCTGATGGCAATGTCACCACAGCTGGCAGAGACAATACAGTAATGCTGAAAGAGCCTTTACGCAGTCCTGTTAGTGTCTTAAGGAACCTAAAAGCTGGCACCAGTAAAATCCACAGAAATTCACTCTTGCCTTTAAGAACTTTTAAACTGTGTAAAAAAATAAAAATAAAGAAACCCAACAGGGTAGGAACCTAAATTCTGAGACCCAATGTAAAAGTCAGATTTGGTGGTTCTCAGAGTGACACAGGGTTTTTGTGGGGAAGGGGGAGGGTGGTCAGAGATGGGTTCTCTTGTTGGCCTTTGTGTCTCACTGGTTTTCATCTTCCACATCCTGCAACGCTTCTTTATTCTGTTCTTCACCTGTGGCAGTGGGAAGAAGGAAGGAAAATGTTACCATTTAGAACAGAGAGCTGCAGAACAGCTTAACAAGCACTTAGAGATTAATATTTTCATGCAATACACGCTCACTCTCCCACTCCACACTGCCAGCTCCCAGTGAAGCGTTCCCATGGAAATTAAGCCTTGGAATCACCTGCACCCTCACACACAACTGCAGCCAGGCCATTAGAACACGTGAGGACAAATAAACCCAGCCCTGAAAACTGACACCACACAGGTGAGCAGCCCTGCTGAGCCAGGGCTGGACAGCCCAGAAACCATGGGAACAGCTGTGGATCAACATCCTTGGATCAGGAAATCCCTTCCCAAACCCTCATCTTTTTCTGTCCAAGCCTCAACAGCAAAGTACTTCAGGCAATTTTATAGTTACACTGATGGCAGGAATTACCACAGGTATGAAAAACACCCTACTGCAAGTCCAACCTGACAGAAACCCTGGGCTTGAGGTTATTAACAAAAAACATCTTGTGGAAATTAATGTCTCTGTTCAACCAGGCTGTGCCATGCAGTGGAATGGGGTCTATCCGTGAGACTCCTGCAGTTTGGTTACATTCCAGCTGCCCCAGGGAGCTCCATGCAACACCTTCTGCAGGGCTTTGCCAAAATTCTGCTGCAACTGGGCAAGTTCCAGGTACCTCAGCTGGGGTCATCACACATGCACAAGTCACTTAATTGATAAGGGAAGCTGAAAAAATGCTACAATTATCTGTAACCACGAAAAATGGGACTCTCTTAAGGGCAATAAACAGAATCTAGTAATTAAAAATTTAATTTGCAATAAAACCCAATCAAATGAGACTGGTAACTTCCAGCAGATAACCAGAATGTTTGCTCAGAGCATGTCCAGATTCAGGATTACCACCAGGTACAACAGAAGTAGATTTTGGAAGAGGGGGCCTAGGAACACAGGACATTCAACAACAAGAAAGTTTATAGACAGAATTTCATATCAGATCATTTAAGAGAGGAAAGCAGAGACCCTAACCCAGATTAGAAGATCTGAGCATGCTCTAACCAACACACTTAGGCAAATACTCCTCTACCAGGCCACTGTGAAGTACTTCCCATGCCCAAATATTCCTCTATCCATCCAGGTCTGCAGCTCAATTCCCACACATGAGTTACTCTGGATCTTAGTCAAGCACATCATCCCTGGGCAGGGGCACAGGTGCCACAGGAGTGGCAGCAGGGACACAAACGTTTGTCAGCAGCGGGTGACAGAGGCAGGCACTGTTAGTGACAGGAAAACTGACACTGAAAACTCCAGTGAGCCACGACAAGAGACTTACAAAGTAGAGTTTTTAGGAAATGAACAGTTGGACTTTCCTTTAGGAATCTATACAGCAGGAAAGAAGGGGAGAACAGGAATCATATGGAGATGACATTACAAGCGTGGAAATAAACTCAACACTCTGGGCCATGGGAAAGCTACAGGGATTGGGATGGGAGAGCAGCAGCTGGGTCATGCCTGGCTTTACATCCCTACAAGGCTGAAATGGAAACAGGGAAAAGCTTAATGCCAAAGCCAAGCCCCTTCCAAGCCTCTCCCACCCCTTGGAAACTGCTAATTGTGTCACTACTGACTTGTTTAAAAGCTCTGCTCATTTGGGAATATGGAGCTCTGGAAGCATCAGTTGGAAATGCACTCAGAGTATTGCCAACGTATGAGGAAACTTCACTTTGCACCTGTGTCTAAACATTCTACATAAACACTTCTTTTTTTTTTTCCTGGATCTGAAGAATTCCACCACGACTTTGAGCAGTATTTTCAATTCTGTAATCTTTATCCTTCTGGCACCAGTAACCAGGATAATCTGAATTACTTCAAGAAGAACGAAAATGTCTGTTTTCCATGCTGCAGAGCAAGAAACTTAGATCTGTTTCTTCTTCAAAATCTAAAGAGCCTGTAAATAATCCTGTGGAACTTCCCACAGTATCCATGAGAGACATCAGCTATGGGCAAATCAGGAACTTATGGAAAATACTGGGACAATCCCACATTGATCCAACCTTGCTACTCCACTAAAATGGCTTCCACAGAGCACCAGGGTATTTGGCTCCAATAAAAAAAGGAAAGGTTGTATCTAAATTGTGGGAATTTGAAACACATTTCTCTTCTCCAATGCCTACCCCATAGCAAGGAAGGCATTCAACACCTGCAGTGTTTAGAAAAAAGTCTACAGATCCATCAGGGGTCCATCCTGCACCAGGAGACAATCCTTGAAACGGGAGGTGCAAGAGCCTTAAACACTGGGATGTGGAGTAAACCAGGAGCCAAGACCCCACACATTTACAGCACTCCCAGTCCCAGCAGCCCAAAGAGCAGAGTGAGAAGCTATGGAGTAACAACACTTCAAAACAAACCCATGACCCTACATAAAAACAGGGAACTGGGAAAAAGTTCAAAGATTCTGCATTTGCTTTCAAATGGACACACCACCAGTGAAATACTCCAGGAATGCTGTGTGGCTGCAAGGAACAGCCTACCAAAAATTTAAGACACTCATGTATTTATGTGAAGTTCAGCAGTGTTGTTTCTAAGCTCTGGGCATTTGTAGGTACCCAAAATAATCTTAACAGGATTTACTTCTTCCCCTCCAAGCTAAAAGTAAAGAAAGTCAACTCTTTTCACTTGTCTCTCCAAGAGAGAAACCCTAAAATGAGTAGATTTATACTAAGATTGTATGTGAAAGTTTAAGTGTTGGAGAGGTCCATTCAGTGTGCCAAAAGCACTTCAAAAATTTGTACTATCCTTTGTCAGTTAACAGAAACAATCCATGTCCTCCCATTGGTACTGCCAGGGGACACATTTGGCATTTGCTCTGGCATTGAGAACATGGAGTGATCTGGAATGAAGAGGAACTAAAGCATTTCCAGTGCTTCCTCCTGTACTGCAGGTTCACATCTGGTTGGAATGACAGCCAGAGATGAGCATGACAAGCACAAAGAAAGAAAAGATGAAATAAATGAAGTCACTGCTTTTACACTGATCACAGCTGCCACATAGGGAGGGAAAAACAACCAAGTGTTGCTAATTCCACACCTCCTTCCTTCACGTGAGAGCTGAGAGGCTGCTCAAAAGATTCCAGTGTCACCCCTATGACCTGACCCAGTGTTAAGGCAGGACAGGAGGGTCATTATTAGGAGAGACAGCAGTAAACCATCAAAGCCTCTCCATTTCCACGCTCTGTTCCCTGGGTCAGGATGACTTTTCCAGCAGGACTCACTTACCATCACCCTGCATGTCTGAAGTCCATAGTGTCAGGTTATCACGTAACAACTGCATGATAAGTGTAGAGTCCTTATAGCTTTCTTCACTCAGTGTATCCAGTTCTGCAATAGCATCATCGAAAGCTGCTTTTGCCAACCTGCAATGACACAACAAAGATTTAACCAATATTGCTGAACACAATCCAGAAGCACAACTTAACACCAGTCACTCTTGTGCTTTTTACTCAAGAATGCTGATTTCATTAAACATTTCTACATCTTGATTAAGGGCTGCTAAAAACTTAGTGTAACTTGCAGTGACAGAAGATAAATGGTATTTGCTTCAATCACTGCCACTCTGTACATGCTCACAGGTCATCAGTGAATCACAGGAAATCAGTGCCACCACCCCTTCCAGCTTGTGCAAGAGACCTTAAATCACCTCACACCTTGGGAAGTTTACAGAGTTAACCTGGCAAGGTGCTGAACTGCCATTCAAGGTTATCACTGTTCTGCTTCTCATACACCATTACTGCCACACAAACACATGGCTCTGGACTCCAAATAAAATGGCGATGCTGAAAATCTTCCCAGTCAATTGACATCAACCAGAGCAAACATCAGCAGGAAGAAAACAGGAAAAGCAGTTACCCAAGGAGCAACCACTTCTGGCTTGTCTGGTATTCACACAACATTCCCACTCTGCCAGCCACCACCTACCTGCAGGCACGATCAGGAGAATTAAGAATTTCATAGTAGAATACAGAGAAGTTGAGCGCAAGTCCTAAGCGGATGGGATGTGTTGGTGGGAGTTCTGTCATTGCAATATCACTAGCAGCTTTGTAAGCCACCAAGCTGTTCTCTGCAGCCTCCTTCCTGTCATTTCCTGTGGCAAACTCAGCCAGATACCTATGGTAGTCCCCCTTCCTGAGAACACAAACAGTAGGAAGTCAGTAATCCTTGTTGGCCCAACAGTTGAAATTAAAATGTGTTTAGATATTCACACACCAAGCACTCTGCTGCTCAGTTACTGTCTACACAACACTGCATTAGGAGTGAGGGAATTTTAAACCATCACTACAGGACACACTTTATTTTCTTCTCTTTACAAGTATTAAGCTCATGCAAAATAAAAAAACCCAAGCAGGGATGTGATTTGTACATTAGCAACTCAATTAAAATTGTTGTTTCTTAAATCTAAGAGCTGAACAACAGTGTGAAGTTTAATATTAAGTTCTCATTACAGCTGCTTATTTTCTGTCTCTATTTCAAGCCTTTCCTCTCAAGAAGGTACTTACATTTTGTAATAGAAAACCTTGGACTCGCCAGTGTTAGCTGCTGGAATGAGGTGTTTGTCCAGTACATCCAGAATGTCACAACAGATTAACTTCAGTTCAGTCTCAACCTAGTAAAAAAAAAAAAAAGTACAACAAAAAATTAGAAGAGGGGGTGAGGTGAGCACTTAAGACTAAAAGCTGTTTCAAAAGTACCCATATATCAAACAGGTAACATGATGAAATTCCAAAGAAGGGCAGGACAGAAGAAAAATAAATAAAATTCAGCTGCTCCACAGGTGCATTAAGCAAAAGTTCTGCACATTTAGCTGACACACAAGAGGCAGGGACTGATGGATGATGAAATGTGGAACTGAGCAGTGGAATTGTAAATTCCCTGGAAGACATCTTGCTAGACCATTGCATTGTTTGTCTCAGGATGTAATTCCTTACTGCAAGGCTTGCACAGCTCAATGCCTTCCATTTTTCATCCTGGAAGGCTGCCCTAAAAGTGGCAACAGCAAAGGGGACAATGTGAAGGTGATTAACACAAACCAGCTCAACTCCATTATACCCCAGAGTTAAATGGCACCTTCACAAGTTTCTAGTGAGTCCTTGGAGGCAATGCTCTAAAAATAGAGCCTTAAGACAAAAATCATGGAGTATCAGAACACAATCAAGGTGTGCCACACAAACAAAAGTCAGGTACAAGATGAAAACAAGCTCCAGAAGCAGGTGAAAAACACAAAGTGCAGCAACTCAGCAAAAAAGCAGAAATCATCAACACTGACAGTGAATCTGTGGCCAAAAATACAGTACATAAAGCCTTATTTAAAACCAGATACTGGATTTGAATAGTCTGAACTGAAAATAGTCACATGAACCTTCATTTTTTCCAGTTCCAAACATAAAGCAAGGTCTGTGAGGTCAGGGTTTACCACAGAGAGTTTCACACCTGCAAGCAAAGAAACTGAGCACACCCAGAAAAGCTGAAACCCCTCCTCTGACATCAACCTTGCCCAAACCAGACTGGCTCTGAGCCTCCAGGGTCATTCCAGTAGGAGTGGTTGGTTTAATGCACACAGTCACCCACCCATTGCTGCTTTTCCATGATTTCACAGGAACTTTCACAGCTATGGCTGAAGAGAACTCTGGTTCAAACTAATTTCATATAAAGGAGAGATTTCAAGCAAAGGCATTAAAGAAACTACCAGGAACTGCAAGCCTTAGATCACAGGAGCAGCCCCACTCAGTCCATCATCCCCCTATCCCCCACCCAAGCATTTGTTTCCTTCTTTCTTTAAGCATTTTCCTTGCCATGTAATCCTTTTATCACCACACAGCTCCCAAACTATCAGGGTTTGTAACCACAGCAGTTATACCCAAAAGCTGTTAAAATTACAGATCCAAAATAAACAATAAACTGGCACATACACACACATGCTGACTTGTACGAAGTAACAGATTTGCAAAAGTCCCTTTACAGAAATTAACTGAAAGCAAATTTCATGTATAAATGTCAGAATGCCCTGACATTCACAGGAAGATAAGATGCTGTACTTAATTATGTGACAAATGCTTAAGTAAGGTGCTGAAATATGGTCACTTTAGAAGAATCTACTTCATATACTCTTGGGCTACAAAAGCTATAAAACCTTTGGCCAGCAGTCAGTTCCTGCAAACTTCTTTCCTCTTGATCCTCTTTTTCAATGACTTCTTTTGCAGAGAGATCTTCAGCAAAACTGCAAAGAATTAAATCAGTTTCTAATCCTCTTTAGTTAAATAACCATACATGTACAAACTTCTATTTCATCTCAGACAGACCTTTTCCAGCTTAGCTTAAAGGATCAGTTATCAGAGATCAGCTGCTGTCCAGGGCAATGGAAATGTCCTGAGCAAGCTTAGTTTAAAAAGATTTCATATAAATCAAGGTGACTAAAACAAACAAATAATAAAAAAAAAACCCCACAACAAAACTAAAAGCTCTTGTACAAAAAAGATCTGTTCCAGACAGAGTGGCTCAGTGAGCACTTCCTAAGAAGGGGGATGGAGGAGAACCTGGCAGATGCCTCAAAATACAGTCCAGGTTGGAAGTCAAAGCACTGGAAACACATTCCATGTGCCCCATCTCCAGAGCAGGAAGGGGAAGGTCAATACCTGTGCTATGGTGTGGGAATGGATTTGGTTTGACTGCAAGGGAGGGAACTGCACCGTGTGCAGCCACACATCACTGCAACCTCTCCAGGATGAAGAGCACAAGCCTCAGTGTGCTCTCATCAGAGATGCAGCCAGGTGAGAAATTCAGGGGCTTTTGTGTATCCAAATGGCCACAAGAGCCAGGAGAGCAGCCTGTCTACAAAGGAAGCAACTAAGTGGCATTTTCCCTCATGGCTATGGATGTGTTTGGCTCCATTCAGCTGAAGTGGTTTGGGAAGAGGCTCAGTCTGGTGTCTTCCATCTCTCACTACTGCCCACTCGGGCAAAGCCAGCCCAGCCCTGCTCTCCCAACACCACCACCCCTCGAGTTCTGCCCCCAGTCATGCTGGCCACTAGCTCACAAAAACTCCCAACGTGAGCCACAAGCTGAATTATAGTTAATACTGACATACACCAAACCCAACAAAGAATTACTTTCACAGAAACTACTACAGAAACTTTCCATTCCTACTGGAGCAGCACTCCACAGCTGAGCAAGGTCACAGCTGCTTCTGGTGGTAGGTGAGAGATGTGTCTCTAGAGATGCTGCTTTTCTCCAACTCCCCAGTGCTTTGAACTTGGCTTTACTGGCCCCCAGACATGGTTTGGGGGTTGAGGGAGAAGTTTGTTTAGTTGGGTTTTTTTCCCTTCTTCAGAACCCTTCAAGTCTGAGAAAGGTTTTCCCAACACTGTACTCTGGAAAATGCTACAATAGGCAGAATTTGTTGACAAGGGAACCATAATGAGCACAATTCTGCTGGAAGTTGTTTCTTCAGGGCAGCACTGAGCACAACAGGGCAGGAGTGCTGCTGTTCCACTGCGAGCAGCAGCATCCAAACCTTTGCCATGTTCCTCAGGCCCTCCTGCCAAACCCATTCACACAGTGAGCAGATGCCAACCCACATTAACTCTCCCAGCAGCTACTAACAGGACCTGGCTTTCAGCTACAGATGATGCTCAGGAACCTCCTGTAAAGCTCCCAGTGGAGCTGGGCACACACAGCCGCCGTTCCTCCAGTATGGAACCAATGACAGTGCTCAGTGCTCTGCTCCTCCCCATGCAGCTGTGAAAGCTGCTCCCTCTCAGGATTGAACAGCTGAACACTCTGTTGGCATGACACTGACTTCATGTGACCTCCCCATCTCTTCAGACACCTCAAGCACTACAAACTTGTGCATCCTGCACCCCAGTCCATCCAGAATGGCACATGTCCTTTACAAAGTGAGATGCAGAATAAAGGCTATTTCTAGAGTCCTTTCAAAACCAGGAAAAAAGTCTTTTCATCATTAAAGGATCTTTGGCAGAAGATGATAACCACCCACAAAACCCTGTGCAAAAGAATCTGAAAGCACACAATGTAAAACAAATTTAATCACTGGATAGCTGTTGTCTTGTTTTCCATGTTCTCTTAGGAGACTGCAGACACCCATCAAGAAAAGGTTATTTGGGACTGTATGTAACTGGCAGAGTCTCATCCCAATCAGCACGCCAGCATAAAATTAGAAACTCACAACTTTAACAATTCCATGGAGCAACAGAAACCCTGTGAGTCAACAAAAAGTAGTCCAGAGCCATTCCTGGAGAAGATTTCCAAGCCAATATAATTTCCATTGCTGGTATATGAATCAGTGCCAGGTGATGTAACAGACTCCACTGTTTCTCTGGAAGTGAAGATGTGAACCATGTGGAGGCCCTTGTCCTCAAATAATGGAGATGAAGCCTCTGCAGAAATGTGTGGGATTTAAATAGTACAGGAGCATGCCTGAAACCATCATTTAGGGCAGGGGGAACAACAACTCACCAGGAGCTGGAGGTTTCATTAGTCCTTACCAATGGAAGTCAGAGCTTGCTGCAAGTTCTCCATTTTAGGTAAAGCTGCACACACCAAGTCAGCATGAAGTTATGTGGATCAATTTTTCCCTCTCTCCAGAGAGAGAAACAGCAAGGCCCTGGAGGTTGCTACACATGCAAGTTTCACAGCTGGGATGACTATGATGTGCCCAGGAATATGGGGTGACAAAAGACAAGGAGCTAAGAAGAGCACTGAAGAACTTCTCTCAGGGACATTTCAAGTGTTAATGTTTTGAACTCTCTAGGACAGAGAGCTGGCATCACAGAAAGTGTCACTGTATGATACAAACTTTAATAGGAAGAGGAAGCTTAACAGCCAAACACCTCCTTTGAAAGGGTTAATTAAAAAAAAGTTGCTTGGGGTCAGTCAGGTTGGAGAGGAAGGAATGAGGCTTTCCTGAGCAGATGCAGCCTCACACCTGAGTAAGCAGGGAAGTGCCAGTGCAGTTCAAATGCTTGGCAGAGCTGCTGATGCACTGAGGGAAAGCCCTCCCTCTCTGAGCCTGCTGCCCTTCTGAGTGTTTACACAGAACACCACAGCTCTCCCCTTCAGCAAGAGATTTATTCTCCAGCTAAGGAACAAGCTCCAGCCTTCCAAGGCTGTCCTCCTATTCCAGGTCAGCCCAGCCCAGGCAATCTGGAACACCAGGGCAGTTTATGGCAAGGGGACCAGAACTAAATGACATTTTGCTCTAAGACCAACTCCATCTTACCATTTGCCGATATTCCCGAATCATTTTTAATTTGTCTTCTCCACCTTTGTTTTCTTCTTTCTGTTCAATGCTGCTGATTATTCTCCAGGAAGCTCTCCTAGCTCCAATCACGTTTTTATATGCAACAGAAAGCAGGTTTCTTTCTTCCACTGTCAACTCCACATCCATTCCAGCCACCTTCTTCATTGATTCAACCATTTCTAGGAGGAAAAGGTCAGGCAATTATTCTCAACACCTGAAGCATCTTTCAAATCATTCAGTACAAATTGTACATTAATGACAGCTTAGGAAATTAGGCTCCCTCCTCCTTTAACCCAGCTACTCCTCGCTTTTACCCCGGCGTGTTCCAAACAAATCAATCAGCACATACACAAAGGAAGTATCTGATGTTCATCTGGTATTTTACAAGGGTTCCAAAAATTCTTTAAAGGTTTTTGGTTTGGGTTTTTGTTTATTTGGGTTTTTTAACACACAGACAAGAAGGATGTAGCAGCAAGAGCATTCTTCCACAGTTGATAACAGTTATCAGCACAATCCTACAGGAGGGTGTGTTCTCCAGAGTGCTTTGGAGAAGGCAGAGAACAGTGAGAAAAGATGAGCAAATGTGATCTGGCTCTTGGCACAATCAGGATAAAACTGAGGAATTACAGGATGATTTGTCAATTGGAACACTGTGTAATGTGGTAATTAACAAAAACATAAAATCCAGATTTGAATACATGTAGAAATGTATGAGCACTGTTAATAGCAAAGTGAGTCAAAGCTGCAAGATGAACCTCTAGAAGAAAAATCTGGTGCTTGCAGGGTAACAAAGAAAGTCATCCTGAGTGTACCCACAGCAACCATATGTACGCATGCCAAGCAGCCAATTACACTGAAAAGTAACACACAAATTATGAATGAATGTATATTTGTATTTTAACCCTGTTGAAAAGCATTTCTAAACCTGAGGTTAAAACAATCATTACCAAAACCAGCTTTCCAACACTCCAGTGGAAGCAAATCCTGAGCTACTTAAGGAAGGTTATTACTCTTTCATTACCTAACCACACTGGGATTGTTAAAGACACATTAGAAGAACACTGTTAAATATAGAAATGAAGCTTAACTATCATTTTTTCCCCTCAGATGTCAAAATCACAACCTAAACAGGCATAAGCTACTTCAGCAATGGAGGCTTGTAGGCTCCCTGGCAGGAACAGTGTTATCAGTCTCCAACAGGTCTCCATATGTGGAGGACAAAATTTTATGGCAGCTCTATTTTTATCAGCAGATTTTGCTTCTCCAAATCACAGAAAGTAACAAAAAAATCTACCAAGGATTTGATAAAACTTGCTGAAAACACCACCCTGCCATTGCAAAATGGTGAGCTGCTTTTGCTGAAAAATCTGAGAGCTGCCCCAGAACACTCCATGTTCACACAATTAATATTAACATAAACATAATTACATAATTTAAGCCAGCTATGTTACAGGCAATATAATATAGCTACAATTTACTTAAATAATGCAAGTACTGTGATTTATTTCCTGAAGGATGACCCTACCATCCCATTCATATAAAGAATCTACCTTAAAAGCTGTGAATTTTTAAAATTATGCCAATTCAGCCGTCTCATATTTTGAAGTTGATAAAACAAGGTGAGATGCCTGACAGATCTTGTGGACAAAAATGACAATCAGGAGTTGAGCCTTGCGATCTCCATGACTTGGGTATCTTTGTCAAGAAGCTCTTGCAAAAAATGCAGGTCTTGTTTTCAAGTCTAATATTTGATTGCCTTCAGAGAAGCAACCCACAGGTTACAGAAGATGCTGCCTTTTTCTAAAAGTTAATATTATTGTGCCTTATTATCCACTGGGATTAAATACACAGCACTTCTGTCATACTCCTGGATGTACACACTTTTATAGAAAACCTGCCTCCTAATGAAAACAACAAATCTATTCACACTTATCTCACATAATAATGATATACATGGAATAATTAATCCAGAAGTGTGGAGGTTGAGAAACATGATCATTAACAGCTCCCAAGATCTGCCCTGTATCAGGAAATTGCAATAACTGGGGCAAAAGGGGCACGTTTTATCAACAGTTCTACAGGTTTCCTTCACAGTCTCTTCTCTAGAAGCACATTTGTCTTGTGTGAAAATTTAAAATAAATAACTATACACAGGACTTGCCATTGCCTGTAAATGAGTAGCTGTTTTCAGTGTACATTCAAACACATCACTACCAACTTAATCAATTGCTTGGCTTCTACAGATTTTATCTATCTATTACCAGTCTGAAGATCTGCAAGCCCTTGAAACAGAGGTTTCAACGCCTTTGTGCACTGGAGGATAAACCCAATTTAGCTGAACAATAGCTGGTACAAAGCCAAAGCCAAACCCTGCCCTACAAGGAGCTCCTCTGTCAGTGCTTTAGTTCTGTTGCACCTCCTCAGTCTGTTGGCAAAGGTCATTAACCACCCTCCTGCAGAGCCACAACCACAGAAACAACGGAGCCAAAGGAAAGCAGGCACCTGCTCACAACCACTCCTAGCAGTAAACAGCCCTTATCACCCTAACATTTTTATGACTGAGTTGTTAGTAAGTTAAATAGACTGCCCGACAAGTGACAGCCACTGGGAACAGGATGCTGGGGGATGGGGGAGCACCTCAGGTTCCTCCATTCGTTCTGAAGCACAAAACCTTCAGCTTCAGCACCCCTCACACTGGGCACACAACCTCCAACACCCTGACAACAGGAACTGAAAGGGCTCCTCTACAAAACCTTAATCCTGTCACTAGGTAACCACTCAACCACAGACTAGGATCCCACCCATAAACAACTGTCTTACCCGAAGAGGAAACATTTATCAGTCTTTATCAGTCTACCCACAAAGCTGTTGGAGGAAAAGGTTTCTAATTTCGTAAAGAGCCCAACTTTACTTACAAATACAAAAGTCTGGGCCGATATTCCAACAAGACAAAATACTATGCACATACCTTGGTCTTCCATGGTAAAGCAATATCCAGCCCTGAAAATTTAAGGCTGATGAAAAATCTTAAGAACACAGGCAGTATAAAAGCAAGGGGATAACATATCTGTATCTCCCACAACAGAAAACAATACCAAAGCCATCTATACCTGCTAACAGAAAAAATTATTTTTTATTCTAAGTGCAGTTTTACCTATCTGGAAGCTTCCACAAGGAGGTGGAAAGCTCAGTCAGAGACCATTCAAGACAAAATGCAAGTCTGAGATTACATTCCCTTAAGAAGGATTATTGCAGGAATGACAACTCATTGCATACAAAATCCAGAGATGCTCACACTGCATTATGGAAAAAGTAGTGTTATGCAAATTCAGAAGACAGAGGCAGGATTTAAGTGGTTAAGTTCCAGCCTCCCAGGTGATTGTGGCTGTCACATTATGCTACTGTCAGATCATGCCACCATCAGAGCAGGAAATCCCAAAAATGTAAATTGTGGAAGGAGAGGGGAATATTCTGGATAATGACATGCTCACCCTAGATTTAGATCCTTCCCCAAGCACCTGCTGTTGGTTAGGAAATACCACAACACACAGAAACTGTCTGTTCAGGTTTGTATATTCTTCTGGAAAAGCTGGGACTCCAAACTACAAATCTGTAATGATGCCCAAGCCATTTTTTAGGTCCCTATATTCTACTACTATGATTAAAATGCTGTCTCCCCATGGCAAACCCTGCTGAGTCACCTCCAGCCTCCAGGAGGGACACACAGGCACAGCCTGGAAAGCACAAAGGGTTGGCACAGAGGTGGCCACCCAAAAAAGGTTTGTGGAACAGCAAGGTGCAAGGCTTGGGATTGGGGTTTAAAGTGGAAGACAAAGAATAAGCCTTACTCTAAGCTAAAAAGTCATGGGCAAGTTCACAAATGTTGAGAAGGACAGGTTTGATAACCATCCTTAGGGGCCAAGCCATGGAACAAAGAGCACAGCTGGTGTCACACTAGGTCACAAAATAATGACTCCCTCTTGACCAGAGACAAATGAAAATCTAAATATTTGTTGCTTCTTAAACTCTAGAAATCCAAAAAACCCAGAGAACTGCAATATCTCCAGGTAAGGAAATAAGGAAATGGGTGATGCACAGCAAATTTAGTGGGAAGACTAAAAACCTTCCCAATATAGGATACAAAACAAGAAACAGCAGACCCTACCAAGAGAATAGCCAGTATCTGACAGTTCTATCAAAATCTGTACTTGTAACAGAAACCACTTGGCCTAAACAAAGGGTGGTGCACTAAAGAAAACCTGTTAGGGGAAATCGACAGAGTTTGTGACTTCTAGTTCAGTGCCTGAGTCTCACTAGCCAGGATGCTACAGGGTCAAATTTTTTTGTTCACAACTAGGGCACTCCTTATGAATTTAAACAATAACACAGGATCTACTTCAACCTTACTGCTGGAGTAACTCCCCCTTGCCTCCACACACAGTCATAAAATGTAAGAAATTCAACGTTACCACAGGAAAAAACAAGAGCTAGAAAATCTCTTAGTGGTGAGCCTCCCTTCCAAAAGAGGAAGTACTTAAGAGAGAAAGCTTCTTAAAATAAGAACAGAAAAAGAACTTTTTGAGTAAAGGTGGGGTGAAGATGATGTAACAGTCATCATACCCAAATCAAAATGAACCTTAAGAGAACTCAGAAAGTAGAATTCTTATATACTATGTAATGAAGACCAGCAGAAGCACTGTCTTAACTCTCCATTTAGTAGCAGCAGAACATCAGCAAACGGAAGTTTTATTTTAAGTTTAATCTTTTTTATTGCCCTTATCTAAGGGCAATAAAGCAAACCAAGATCTTCATCTTCTAAGCTGCTCCCCAGTACCTACTTTAGCATTTCAGGAGCTAAAAGCTGCAAATGAGCATCCTGTGAGCTGTGAGGAGGTGGAGGACACAGCAGAAGAAACAAGTCTTCCCTTGTGTCTACCAGAGATGATCATACACCACACACAGTATTCAAAGACTCAGTACAAGTGTTAGTCTTGTACTTGTTCATTCTTGCAATGAACAGAAGATGATCAGAACAAGTCACAAGAACTTGAAGTATCTGACCCTAAACTGTTGTGTGTAACCTCTCAATCAGGGCTTTAATAACAGCAGCAAACACAAAGTGGTTCATCTGAGAAGGGTTCCAGCAGACACTCAAGGGGACTTACAAAACCATGAACCTATTCCTCAATAGGGGTCAAGTTAATGGGAATTACATTTTAAAAAACCCTGGAATTAGAGGGTATATGCATAAACATTATACTGTAGAGCATGGCCTTCCATTACACCTCATAAATCTACTGGAATGCTCTGAACAAGAGAAGCACATGGACAAGGAAGACATAATTGGAGTAGTCTACCTGGATTTCCCAAAGGTATTTGACAAGGTCCCTCACACAAGGTTCTTTAAGGAACTCAACTGCCATGGGATAGGAAGCAAAGTCCTCACATGGATAAACACTTGGCTGAAAGACAGGAAACAGGGTATGAATATGAGACTCAAGTGCTGAGAACAGAGATAGCCCACCAGTGGAATCACAAGGATCTGTGCTGGGAAGCAGGCTAATGTTTCTGAGAAACAGAAGCAAAGAAGTACTATCTTAGTAGCAGCAAACTCCTAGGAACATAAGAAGAACTGAAGAAGTAGGGGCCAGTGCATTTTCTTCAGTAAGAAATGAATGTAACTGTGCAGATTAATGCCCACAGACTGCAGCTCCCACAGCTACAGACCTCCACCTAGGATCAGTGGGTACCACCCTACTCACTACACTGATGAACTCCAAATTCAACCAAGTGGAAGTTCAGCTCTGCTTTCCATCCATTAGGAACTCTTCTGAACACACTGTGACATGGCCTGTATAAGGTTTTTCTGTTCTCTTAGGGAATCCTGTGTTTGGCAGGGAGGACTCCAGAGATGGCTGAACCCATCCCTATTGATTCCCTCCTGCCAGCTCAACACCCCTCTGACCTCTCAACTGACTCATTCAGGTCACCAGCTCAGACAACTACTCATGGGGAAAAAAATTAATCTTGCTTCTGATTCAGAGAACTGAACTGGTTCTAAGGGTCAGACCAGAATTCAAGCACAAATGAGAATCATCTCATACTTATCACAATGTGCAAGTTTTACATAAACGAGCATTAAAGAACCTAACAGGTGGATTCCCAGTTAGGACAACCAACAGGCAGAGGAGGAAAAAAACCCCAAATAATAGCCAACCTGCACAGTAGCTTCATGATGATTTTGTGGACAAAGCAAAGGGTTATACTGCTATTCCTTGTGCAAGGTTTGTAACAGCTGGTGCAGTCAGAACCCTTCCAAACCTGATGGCATGACTGCAATAAACAGTCTTGTACCTTTACACACTTGGAGAAACACAGGTTAGGGCCAAGTTATCCAAGCAATAGTGGGATTTTCTGCATAATCAATTGTATGGTCTACCACAAGCCCATTCTGCCACAAGAACATTTTTAAATTGTTCCTGTAATCTCTTCAAGCTGTGGACATTCACTTTTCTAAATCAAGAGGATTTCCCCACTGTTTCTAACAAACATTTCAGTTTGAAAGCAAACATCTCAAGCCTGGGCCTCATCATAAATCTCTCTCCTTGACTGAGATCTGCTCCTGAGCAATCCCCTAATACTGGACACCAGTTCAGCTTCTGGGCTCCTTGCAGAGGACCTCACCATCCAATTGTAAAATTCTGTCTCCTTTGTCTGCTCCTGGTACCTCAGGAAATTCAAGAAGGCCATTACAGACAAAGGCCCTCTCTCACAATCACAAGTCAATTTATGTCCCACTAGCTACAACTCCCACTTAAAAAAGTGTACGGTCTTACTTAGCACTGTCATGCCCATATTTTAACTCTTGAACTCCTACAATTTTTAGGGATATGCTGAGATTTTTCTGCCTCCTAGCTCAGAGACAGCAGTCACACCCCACATCACTACACTGGTAAGACCTTTAACAGACAGGGTAAGTGGAACCATTAATTGGGAGAGGAACCCAAAAAACTGAAATGTGCTTGACATCTGCTTGAAAGAGACCAATCCTCTGCAAACCACAATTAATATGCAACTTGAATTCTAATTTGTGACTTGTTGATTCCTCATTAGGCTCTAAGCTGAAGACCTGTTACTAGGAGACAGTTCTTCCTAAAAAGGGTTCAAATCTTGAACTGAACCCACTGCTGCACACGTCCCTGCCTTTGTGATAAAGACACATTTCCCTGACAGACAATTTCTAAAGACAAAGGGAGCCAGCCAGCTGTTAGCCTGCTGTGCTGGGAGGCAGGAGACCTGTCATGGGTGGGCTGGGTGTTTTCCTTACCTGTACTGTGACCTGTTCTCTGGTTTTGACGGGGGAAAACCTCACCTATCTCACCTCACCCAAGTAATGTACTTCAAGACTTGTAGTACAAAGCAGCTGTTGGAAGTGCCTGCTCAAAGCTGCCTTGAGCCATAGCTTGTTTCCCACCTGAAACAAAGATATTCCCAGGTTCCACAAAGAGGAATTGGTTGCAATATTCAGCAGCAGTCTACAGGAATCCTCTACATCCTCTTGATAAAAAGAGCTCCAGAATATCACTTACTCCAATTGTTTTCCAAAAAAGGAGTCCATTTAGTTATATATTATTCTACCAATAAGGAATAGCAGTGAGATTTCTCACCAAGCTTCCTGTACTACCAGTAAGCTTCCTGGCATTTTGTGATTTGCCATAACATGCCTAAGCAGATCTGTGAAGCTAGTCAGACACCCAAATCTCTTAATATATCTCTGGAGATCAGGGTTTAAGTGCTACTTACACTGCAAAAGTACCTAGAAAGTTGTCCTCTTAATCTGGGCCACCATCCTGAGGACAGTACAGACACAGGACCAGATTCCCAACCGTTCACAAATGCAGCTCCCAAGACTTCAGAAATTCCCTAAGTGGGTCAGGTAAGTAACACCAAAGAAGCCACAGTTGGATGCCCACCATAAGTGCTGCTATAAATGCCATGAGCCATACATAAATAGCAACCCACCACTCTCCCAGTCTCCAGGAGAAAGATGGGACAGAAGTTTACACTTATCCTAATGTTAAGCACAAAAAAATTGTCAAACTCATATTTGAATTACCCAAGGGACTTGTATTCCAATGTATCTGTAGCCAGTACTTACCATCACCCCATTTTATATGTGCCAATTAATAACTGTGGCCTTGTAATTGTGCACCTCAAAGATCAAACTGAGGAGCAAAATTAGGAGTAGCTTACACTTTCCTCATATTGCTTCTCAAATCACTTTGTTCACAGAATTATTCAGCAGTCTCAGCTATGATCTTGGCAGAACTGCATTATTTCACATAAACAAGAACAAATTATGCCAATCATTTTTTAATTGTCTCAGCTGAACAAGAACACAGAATTTAATGATAAAACAGTATCTACAGTACATTTTCTTCCAGGCCATGGACACAAGAGAAGTGAAGATGCATTTAGAGCAGCTGGCAGAATTAGAGAGTGCATCTTAAATTATGTTCACCCAACTTGATTCCTAAAAACTCTGGAACCCCATAGCACTGATTTAAACAAAACCTTAAGTTCAGTGCTCCCTCCTAAATTGTAACAAGCCTCACGCCCATTCAGAAGCACAACATTTATTCTAGGTTTTGCTCTGGGCAGCTTGTTTAGCAAACATTCATGGTACTGGGAGAACAGAAAGTCCACCCAGGGAAATGCTGCACCAAGGCAATAATCCCTTCCAATCAATTTTTATTAGTTGACAGGAAGTTTGCATTGCAGATCTGTGCCATGGGGTAGAGTCCTATTACCTTCTAATGAAATGATTTACTGCTGACTTCAGAAAACCCCAGAAAGACAGTCATGCCTCAAGAGCTCCCAAGGATGATGATTCCTCCAGGATGTTGGGTTTCCACTCAGATCAAAGCCAACACTTTCAGTGGCACTGACTCATCCACACCAAGTGGAGAACCCTTCTCTCCTCAGAAATTGCACACCTACTGTGGACTATGTCTCCCTCTGCCCAAGGTAATTATTGTACCCCAATACTTGGTTTCTGGGGTGCCTATCCTTTCTTCAAGTCCTTCAGTTATTGGGAGACTGCCTGACTGCTTTCCTTTAGTGGTACTATTAATTCTAACCTGTTTTCCCATCAGAACTCTAATTGAATGGAATCTTACTTCTGCCTTCTTTTTGTTTTAGTTTCTCTTCTCCTCCCTAAAACGTGCATTTTTCAGATGTTCTGCAATGGTGCCATGAGATGTTTTTTAAGCACAACTCAGTAAAAATTTGTCATTTGGTGAGAACTTGGGTCATGTTGTCTATAAAAATTTATGAATAGAAAGTATTTGAATTGTCTTCTTACCTCTCTAAATGAAGTGTTACTGCATTCACACATTCTACATACATGTATTTATTTCACTTCAAATGAGTAATCACAGCTCTCGGGGCAAAGTAACAGTCTCAGAAGAGTCGAGAAAATTAAAGGCCCTTTCTATTATATGCAGGGGAACCATGTTTAAAAGGAACAGTTGCAAGACAGACATTTTTGGGGCAAGAGACACCACCCAGGGTTGCCAGTTCCTCCCTTCTACCACTTTTCCCCCAGATATTAAATCATCATGGATATTAAATGATCAGGGATAGCGCACAAACTTCAAGAGGAAAAAAGATGAAAAGAAGACGCTGGGAAACTAAAACTACCTGTAATAATTTCTACCACATAATGAAAGCATATGCGTTTTCTTTAGGCAGTGAATCATGTACTCGCTCCCTGCAGGGTGAGAACTCGCTCTCTCTGGGTTTGCCAGGGGCAGCAGGATCTCCAGCCGGGGTTAGAGACAGAGAAAGAAGAGCAGCCCCGTCCCCGGGGACCCCCCACGAGCACGGCCGGCGAGGGGCCGAGGGCCGGCCCCCCCTCCGGAGCGCTCGGCATGGGCGTTGCCTGCGGCGAGCCGCCCTCGCCCCGCGCCGCCCGGGGGAGCGCGGGGCCGGCCGGAGCTCGCGGCGCCGTGAGGGGCAGCGGGGTCTCTTTGTGGGGAGGCGGGGGCGGCTCCCCTACTCCCCCCCCACCTCAGGACTCGCCCTTCGCGGCCGCCATTTTATTCCCGGCTCCTGCCGCCACCGCCCCCCGCCCCGGGCCCCGCCCCGGCCTGAGACACCCCCTCGCCCGGGCCCCCCATCCCCGCTTCCAGCGGCCCCTCAGGGCGCTCCCCGTCGCCATTTTGTGTGCGCCCCCTCCTCCGCCCCTGCCCCCCTCCCCCGCCCAGCCGCCATTTTGTGGCCGCTCCCTCCCTCCCTCCCTCTCCCCTTGGCCGTGCACGGCCTCCCGAGCCCGCGCGCTCACCATCGTAGCGCTCAGCCTGCTCAGCCAACTTGGCCTGATAGACGAGGTCCTCCCGATCGTCCATGTCCTACGGGCGGGGCGGCGGCGGGGACTGCGCGGGGCGGATGGCAGCCGATGGGTCCGGGGGGCTCGGCAGCTACCAGCTCGCTGCTCTCCGGGCAAATATGGCGGCAGCGCCTCCTCCCGCTGCATCCGGGCACTCCCGCGGGCGCGCGCATGCGCCCCGCCGCCTCCCATGGCAACGGCGGCTCCCTGGCAACGGGCGGGGGGCGGGGTGAGGCGGCGTGAGGGGTGAGGCGGGATGGCGGGTGTGAGGGGTGAGGGATAAAGCGGGATGAGACGGTGTGAGGGATAAAGCCGAATGAGACGGGATAAGGGATGAGGCGGGATGAATGATGAAGCGGGGTGAGGGGTGAGGCGGTGTGAGGGATAAAGCGGAATGAGGCGGTGTGAGGGGTGAGGCGGGATGGATGAAGCGGTGTGAGGGGTGAGGCGGGATGGATGAAGCAGTGTGAAGGGTGAGGCGGTGTGAGAGATAAAGCGGAATGAGGCGGTGTGAGGGGTGAGGCAGGATGGATGAAGCGGGGTGAGGGGTGAGGCGGGATGGATGAAGCGGGGTGAGGGGTGAGGCGGGATGGATGAAGCGGGGTGAGGGGTGAGGCAGAATGGATGAAGCGGTGTGAGGGGTGAGGCGGGATGGGTGAAGCGGTGTGAGGGGTGAGGCGGGATGGATGAAGCGGTGTGAGGGGTGAGGCGGGATGGATGAAGCGGTGTGAGGGGTGAGGCGGGATGGGTGAAGCGGTGTGAGGCGGGATGGATGAAGCGGTGTGAGGGGTGAGGCAGAATGGGTGAAGCGGCGTGAGGGGTGAGGCAGGATGGATGAAGCGGTGTGAGGGGTGAGGCGGGATGGATGAAGCGGCGTGAGGGGTGAGGCGGGATGAGGACTAACGAGGGATGAGGCGGCCAGGCAATGGCGGGGGTGGATCCGCCGTTTTCCCGCCCGGTTCTGGCGGGGCCGTGACCGGGACATGGCTGTGGGCGAGCTGAGGGCAGCGGGCTCGGCCGCGGGTGGCGTTTCCCTCAGGGCGGCTCGTTCTCGCCCGTGTTTGTGCTGCCCTCAGACGCTGACAGCGCTGTTTGAATCACCCCTTCTCCGTACTTTGGTACAAATCATCGGGTGTGCTCCACAAGGAAGGGTGGATCTGTGACCGAAAGGCAGACGGTCAGATACAGGTTTCTGCAGCCTCTCCAGGCTGTTTGCTTAAAGTATCACCTCCGGTGAATACCACACAGGTAATTTCCCAGTTTCAAGAGGCTAGAAAATCTAGAAAGTTAAATTGAATGTTTCATGAGTTCCTCACACAGTACTTCTGAAAAACAAAAGGAGCATTCACTTAAATAATGCCTCGATTTCTGAAATCAGGATGGTTTTAGAAAAGTAAAAGGGATTATGCACTGCTGGCACGAACTTGATCTTCAAAGATCCCCATCCAGGATCTTTGTGTTCAAGGCCAGGTTAGATGGGGCTTCGAGCAACCTGGTCTCGTGAAAGGTGTCCCTGCCCATGGCAGAGGAATTGGAATGAGATTATCTTCAAGGTCCCTTCCAACCCAAACCATTCCACAATTCTGTGATTTGCTCAGGGTAGCTGTGAATGAAATCTTGTCTTTTTTCCCAGTGTCTCCCTTTGGAACTGCAGACTATGGATGCTCAGCCCTTCTCATGGGAGAAGTGCACAGAGACCTTTGCGAGTTTTGACAGCAGAAACAGAGCACCTGGCACCTCCTGGACACAAAATCAGGTATCCCAATTCATTGTATTGTGCCCACTGAAATGAGCTCCTGATGGGTGACTGAGGGCACACACCTTGAACACCATTCAATGCACATTTTTTCAATAGTTTATTGCTGGCCTGACTTATTTTTTTCAGTTGATGAACAAGAGTTTTAGGGTCTGCAAGACCAACATAACCTTATGATTTTCTTACAAATAAATCTAAAAACTTGACAGAATTATTTTTATATCACTTGCTTAGAAGATCAGTGCTGTTTTCAAGGGATATTTAGGCCCTCTTTTCACAGATCAGGATTATCTAATCAGGATTTCTTAAACACAAAGACATCAGTGACTAAAGTGAAAATTAGGTGTAAAGTCAAAAAAAAATTTGCTTTTTAAATTTGAAATAAGATTAGAAAATGCTGATTTTGCTGAAATTGGGAATCACTGTAAAGCTTTACTTCCAAATTGCTGGTAAATACATGATACAAAGTTAGGCACTCAAAAGGTCCCAGTAGTGCACAGTCACTATCTCTGTGTAAATTTTTAAGATTTGCACATCACTTCTGCACTTTATTGACCATAAAAGTCTATTTTCCAGCAGAGACTTGGGGAGCTGTGCACAATAAATTAGATTTGGATCAATTTAGGATCTTCTCTGTCATCCTCGTGTTCAGCAGGCACTCAGGTTGTAGAGTTCAATAATATCAATAAATCAGGACACTTCAAGCAGATTTAATTGCCAGAAGTGAGGTGCATTCTTGGTACTCTTGCTGAATAATAGCATATTGTCTAAATACTTTAAATTCTTTTGAATGCACTCAATACAGATGGCATTCAGATATTTGGAAATTGGTCAGGGATTTGGCAAAGCATGAGGAATAAACAGCCTAATCCAAGGAAATACTCACAGCACAATTTGCTGATGCAATCCTTGCTTGCCCTTTGCCCCCTGAACTTTCACATGAATTCATTCAACCACTGCTGCAGCCAAAACCCACAGCTGAAAGGAGAGGGAATGGAAAAGCAGTTTTGTGCATGAGCCCTGTCATGCTCAAGGGAGCTCTGACAGGTGCTCCACCAGGACAAGGTGAAGCAAGAGGGGATGGCTGGCAGGGCCCTGGGGAAGGACAAGCAAAGCCTCTTCCTTTTGGCTGCAGGGAGCTCTGAAATTCTCTCAGCTACTCTCATTGAGAGGCACCCTTGCATTGCAGCTCTGCAGTGGGTGAGCACTGAAGCAAAGCTGGGGGCTTCTACCTATGAAATATTAAGGTTTTTTCCATCTGGAGCTGATAGAATAATCTTTACTGTGTGGAGACACATCAGGATTCTTTCCTTGGGGCCTAAGGTCCCCTTGCAGTTTTTAAGGAATGTGTGGCAAAAGTAGCTTTAAAAATCTGCTTTAATGCAATTGATGTTACAAACATTGCCCCCCATGGGATTCTGGTCCTGATTTTCTGTCCTGCAGCCCTTGACAGCACCTGCACACCTTGGCCTTTCACTGAATTAGTGCTCTCACACCATCACACACAAAAACAGCTCTTCTGCACCATTTGTAGACTCCTGCAGGAGATTCTTGCTGGTATTCATTTGTGTAACTTTGTTTTCACTGGTATTTCTAAGAATATATAAACAGCTGTTTATCTTCCTGAACACCCCATCCAAACAATCCCCAGACTATTCCCTGACACACTTGTGCAGGTAGAATTGAGAGCAAGAGCTACAAAATCTCATCATAACATTCCTCACAGGTTTTTTTTTGAAATGAGAATATACATTTCCACCCCAACCCCTTGACTCAATTACAGAAAGTCACCTTCTTTCAAAAAAACCTTTTATTCTTTGATAGGTTAACTTAGTTACCTTGGTTTGTCTTAATTCTGTAGTCTTGTGTTTAATGATTTTCATACTAGCATGGCCAATTAAAAATGGCCATACCCCCTCTATTTTTAATTACTAAATACAAATACTCCAAGAACTGATTGAGAATGAGTCAAAGTTTTGGCTATACTTTTATTTACTTCACGTACTATGAACATATACATTACATGCTACAAAAAAATAAAAAAGGACTTTAACTGTCAAGAAAGTGGATAGTGTTATAATACAATGGCACATGTTCATATTTTTCTTCAAACATGTTTGGTTAGAATCCTTCCCCAAAACCATTAACAAAAAGGAAGTGTTTTACTCGTAAGGATGATTAGAAATATTTGCATTATTAACAAATACAATTCAAACAGATTAACAAGATTTAACCAGGTCATATATTAGTAAAAAGGCTGGGGCTTACCAAAATGAAATATATATTAAAAAACCATAGCAGCCAGTTGTAATTTTAGTGTGATATAACGTGTAAATGCACCAGAAGAACACAGTGTAATTGAGCATTCTGCTTTCATGGTGTATTTCTAGAAATGATTATTCTAGTTCTAACACCTGCCTATGCACAAGAGACCAAAACCACAGCCAAGGAAGAGACAAAAGATTGTGACCAACATTCTGAGCAATGATTTTTTGCACGCGTTGGGGAGAAGGGAGGGAACAAATAGGAGAGGATAAACAAAGGCCACAAAAGGATTTCATCTACATGTTCATGAAC
The DNA here is from genome assembly GCA_910950805.1 of Acrocephalus scirpaceus scirpaceus. Taxonomy (NCBI): domain Eukaryota; kingdom Metazoa; phylum Chordata; class Aves; order Passeriformes; family Sylviidae; genus Acrocephalus; species Acrocephalus scirpaceus. Next base: position 6,495,866 of record OU383791.1, on the reverse strand, counting down.
ATAGGTTCTACCTATTTGCCTTGAGGAGCCTGACAAGTTGAAATGTCTATTTTGTCCAAATGCAAAGATACTCCTTTCTATCACCTATGAAACAAAATCACATTTCAGCTTAGAACTGAAGAGTGGAAAAGAGTTGCATTAATGTATCAGTCAGCTAAAAAAACTGCTTGACAAGAACTTGGGATTCTAGTGTAACAGCAGCTATTAAGACTCCTCTAGTTTCTTCATTTTGCTCTTTCAAAGTGTACAAATATTCACAATTTATACAGTCTTAACAAAACCACATCTACAAAGTTTGCAGGGTATTTGCTAGTTAATTAAATTCATGTCTTTTGTATTAAAAAGGCAAGGTTTGCATAATAAAACTTCCAGAAAAATGTTCTTTTGGTATCTTAATTCCTGATTGGAAAGGTACAAATATATGGGCTTTCATTAACTGCAGTTGGCAAAAATAATTCAGAACGGTGTCACTCTAAGGACACACTGTTTATTATGTTTCTTTTGCAATACCTGAAGAAAAATATAAGCATATATGGGCAAATGAAAAACTCAGTATTAAGTCTGTTATTTTGAGTGCAGCTATTGAACAAAACCCTCCCGAACAGTTACAGTGAATGTCAAGATCAGAGGAAAAATACAAATCAGCCTTAAAGAATCTGATGAGTTACAGAACCTAGAGTTAGTTTCTCAATTTTTCTTCCCCTCAGAGGAAGTTCTGTACTAAGCTAGAAGAGCTCCCACAACCACTGGCATGCCACTCTAACCAGAATAGCAATCCAAGGTAGAAAAGAGCTGCAATTCCTTGTTTCCATTCTTACCCCACTGTCCCTGCTGTCAGTTTTTGGTAATAATCCTCAGTAGTGCTCATGAGACTGGTGATGGACAAGTGTGATTAACATTAGTCCACAGAATTAATGAGTGCCCATAACCTGAACATTACTCAGACTTGCTGATGGATTAGTTCTGAAGTAAAACAACTAGTACTTAAATAGAACAGAAATATAATTTCCAGCATGTTACTGAGTTCTGAGGTAAAGTGTTACCAGTATTGTTGTAGGGTCAGTGCCTTGCAGCAAAGGCCTTTGCAGCACGTGCAACCCATGAGCTCTTGGGGTCACACGGGTTTGAAGCAACCAAACCCAACAGTTTCAGTTTGATAGTGTTTAGAAAAACCCTTCTGCATGGATTATACTGTACTCAAAGTTACAAAATTTAATTTGGTCACCAGAGTGCTGTGCTTGAAAACAACCCAGGGTACAGGCAAGGGAGAGTTATTCAGTGTTTAATTTCAGTTTACAAAACTTACTAAATCCATTCTGATTTATATTAGAGAAAACCAGATAATTAGAAGAACAGACTAAAAAACAACCATCAAGCAGTGCATAATACTGCCTACTCAATGCACTGATTTTCATCATGAGCTAGGAAGCCATATTTACTCTATTATGCCTTTTGAGAATCAATCCAGAAGCACACAATTATTTTCCATTAGTTTATTAAAAATAAAATCCTCATGAATTCACTATCAAATATTTTACAGATGGGAATTAAACCAGAAGAGTCCCCAGAGTGTCTTTAAAATAAAACTAATATTTGGTTTGTCAGTTCACTGTGTTTGACACTGATTTGTACTGTAACAGTATTGTACAACATTGAAGAATTCTAGAAAAATTAAACTAGCCCTACACAATTTAATTTTATTGGAAAGCAGTGTCAATATTTTAGTATATTTAGTGAATCAAACACTGCTTTAAAGCTACGTATTAAAGTGCTATGCACCACTGATATGGAGGTTTACACTTCCATAAGCCTTGTATTTGTGGATAAAAGGAGATACTGTGTGTTAATAAAAATCTTAAATTAAAATCAGCTGCTATGTTTGAAGTATCAACAGTACTGAAGAAATCAATCTAGTGTCCATAAGCGTCTAGAATTCTGAGGTTGATTGGATCTGTCATTTACCATGGAAATGGTAAGGATCTGTAAATCATAAGGCTGTCCCCAACGGGCCCTGCATCAGCCTGTGCTGTGCACAGCTAACTGACCCTGCAGAGCACTGCGGAGCCTTTCTAGGACAGAGAACCCGGCGTGGAAAAACACATGGAGAGAGCTCCATGATAAACTGGTGAAATTTCTATCAAGGTATTGAATTGTCTACAGTTGATGTTCATTGCCTGAGGAAGAAGCAACATAAGCAATGGGCCCAGAGAGAGCTATAAATGTTCTCTGAACATCTAGAGCACTGCTTTTCTCCAGCTGCTGCTGCTGGCCAGGTCCGGGCTGCCGTGCACATGGACATAAGCAGGCATTACAACCTATAATCATGGCCTAGTTCTGCCACTGGACACACGAGTTATCTACTGTCGTACCCTGAATTACATGACCCTTGCTTAAGGAATGGTGGTGTTGAGTCCCAGGGGTTTGCAGGTTATCAGAATGCTTATCCAAGCAATACTGCTTGCAGCGTCGGTCCGAGCTTAGTCTTGATGGCATCTGCAATAAAAACAAGTTGAGATTGTTCCCATCTGTAAGAGCAACTGTTGAGCCACACTCAGCTGAAGTCCTCGTCAGGATTCTGTTGATCCAGCAGACGGACGTGTGTGAATGGAAAGTGACCACGTCTGCCATTACATTCTCCTTCCCACTGACCACTCATGTTAATCTTTGTGACCTTTACCAGCTCACCGACCTGTGGGGCAAGAAATGCACACGTTAAAACCCAGAAACACGGGCAGGATGAGCTGCCACCCCTCCCTTGGTGTGCTGTCACCCACGTGCACCAGATACACATCTATAAAAAGCAGCTTCAGTCCTGACAGTGTCTGACACACCAGCCTCCCCCAGTGCCATTCACTCCAAGAAAGTATATAAAGAAATGTACCTACATCAGGTGAGACTACCTGAAGAGCCAGCAATCTAAAACCAATCTTCCCAAGTGCTCTTTGGACCTGTCATCAGGTGCTGACATCCTGATAAATGTGCCCTGCTGGGCTGACAGAGGCCTGCACACTGCTGGGACTCCATCCAGAGCCTCATAAAGCAGGGAAGGCTTGCACCTGGACCAAGTGGACATTAATCTGCAAGCTCAACTGCTCCTTAGTTTTGAAATTCCACTTTTCAAGTTCTGGGAAGTGGAGGATCTCTCTCTTCACAGATTGTAACAGGTGTATAAGAAGTGCTGTAAGGCTGCTCTGTTCTTGCTCTGGGCATCCACAGTCAGCCACTACCAAAGGCAAAGCCAGATGGCATTTCAGTCTTTCCCAGCATGGATTTCTCAGAGAAATAAATCTCACTGAATCACAGAATTATTTAGGTTGGAAAAGATCTTTGGGGTCATCGAGTCCAAACATTAATTCAGCACTGCCAAGTCCAGCACTCATGGGGAATAGTAAAGACAACTGATGCCCTTTCCCTCTTGCCCAGGAATACATCTCCTGACTCCACCCTAATATTGCCAGCACCAATTCCAAAGGCAACATCTACCATCCCCCTGTGACACAGGGACAAACTGCACAGCAGGCACTTCCCAGGGCTTGCAGGTGGTTCAAATCAGGACACCAGTCTAGGTCTGATCAGTCCCCAACCCTGTTTCATATTTAAGGGTACTTCAATTAAGTGGCACTTAACACAAACCGAGGAAGCAAAATTTACATTGTAAAGACACTCACTGGAGTTGATGAATGCACCACTGAAAAGCTGTCTACCCATTCCTACCCCTCTGCAGAATTTTATCAATAATCTGATTTATGAGTAACGTACAACGGTTTTTAGAATTCTTCCCACATCACAGATGGAGGATGCTTTTGGGATAGATACACTCTATTTTCTTTCATTAATACTGCAAATAAACTCTGAAGGTGTGGCCAAAGGCCTCGCTGCATTTCATCCAGAAATTCACTGAATATAGAGTTATTGTTTACACAGATGCTCATCACTGAGTTCCAAATCCATCCAAAACACAACCTCATTATTTGCACTTTCTGGGCAGCCAACAAAGAACAAGGACAACAATTTCAGATGTTACCAATCTCCATTAACTTTACAGGTTTTAATCACTTGCAATCTTTTGCCAGAACAGCTTTAACAGTTCATAAATTCAAACCCTTTCATGGACATTTAATTAAGCTTCCCATACCTCTCATGATTACTTATCTGGTAATGAGAGGCCCATTGGGACTCTTGCTGTAGCTTTATTTTTGCCTTTTGTAGTCATTAGTATAGACATTTTAATGAATCATATTTTGAAGAAAATCCTCTTATGTATTAGCTACAGGCAAAAAGGAAGCCTTCCTCCAGTACTGAATGCAAGCTTCAGCTCTTTAGGAATTTAATCATGCAGTTTGTATAATTTTGCTGCTGCTAATAACCACTGGGGGGTTGTACCAACAAAAATTCTCTGCTGACCAAAACAATACATCAGCTATAATTTAACAAGGATAAGATTCAATGTGACAATACTAGAAGTAGAAAATCTGATTTCCTAATCACAGCCATTACCAGAGCAATGTCCCAGATAACTTGAAACTGCTTCAGACCTGGATATACTCTGCAGATCAGCCTTCACCAGAACAGTGTTTAACCTCCAACCCACTGGGAAGGGAAAAGCACAACTTGCACTCAAGTTTGCTGTTTTAAGACTGTTTGCCTTTGCTCTGCTCTCATACCCTAATTAGTGTTCATTAGGGTTTATCTTGGATGCCTCACAATAAACTCAACTGCAAAAGGTGGGTTCAACAGAGCAATGACACCGAGTTACAGTATGGGATGCTCGTGAAACTCCCTTGCTCCCAGAGCATCCTGTAGCTGGTTTTTGGTTTCCAGGGGTGTTTCAGGGTCACTGCAGCCAAGGGACACTCATGAATTCCCCTTACTACATGGAGCTACACTTGAAAGCTGCATTTCAGTAATTGTTAAATGAGGAGAGACCTCTGAGATTAAACATTCCTCTTTTGCCAGTAATTTCATTTAGCAGACACGCTGATGCAATTTTTCATTCCCATTTCATTTATATATATAAACCTTCTCATTCATTCTTATATAAATATCTATATATCTTTACATCTGTCAAAGCAGGACAATCTTTAAGCCAGCATGGACCATTTCACAAATGCTGCCTTAATGAAATGGCTCCATTAGACCCTGACTAACTGAAAGATCTTTCTAGATCTGCTTCAAACCTCTGCCTAGTAAGCTATATCGTTCAACCACTCTCCTGAAGACAATACAGAGAATCCTTCCAAAAATTACTTATTACAAGTGCTGAAGTTTTAAAACCTTTAGGCTAGGATGTTGTCTCTGAATTCTCCTCACTTTTAGCATTGATTTATGGCAACATTAGTCCATAGTGCATCATCCCACCAAGCACAGCACCTCAGGAACAACACTGTACCCTGCTAGAAAGCCAGGTTTGTCTCAGTCTTCATCAGAAGTTTTAAAACTAAATATACCCCATATGCTTCAAAGCAAAACTGAAGGTTCAAGTGAAGACTTCTGTATGCTGTGGTTTTATTCCAAGCACTCCTCTTTGGTGAGGTCAAGGTGGCAGAGTTCTGCTACTGTTACAAAGAAAAAAAATAAATCGATCGATCTCAGAGTCATTCACCACACAGATCCTCCCTTTTTCTCCTCTATTTTCTCTTAAAATAGACTGAAAACTCCTTGCATAGGTCCAGTTACATGCAAAATAAATGTTAACTTCTCCTGCTGAATCTTTTTTTCCATAATAGAGCACAGACTTTATTAGAACATCACCTGCTCTGATCTTCCTTCCTTGAACTCTTCAAAAGCATGTCAGGCTTAAAATAACAGAACAGCACAGATATTCTGTTTGCAGTTTGGGCAAAAACTGTTTGATGTTAAGAATCTATTTTTCTAAGAGAAACAGTGGGATCCACCCCCTCCCATGAATATTGCCAGATTTAAGGATAAGAGTTTTCATTTGGAGAGAATCCCACTTGCTGTATTTATAAAGAGGTCTGGGCAAAAATGGTCTGATAAGATTTACATAATGCTCTCTACTAAGTTATCTAAGAAAGAGATCTCTAAATAAACAGAGAAGGAACACCATGAAGTGAAAGGGAACGTGGAAAAAGGAGACAACAAGAAACAGCACTTTGATAGACAGGAGGGAGAAAAACTTGGGAGAAAATGAAGTGCATATTGCTTCTTTTCCTGTACAGACATTGAAAGCAACTCAGTAACATTGTGATTGGAAGTGATAAAAGCTGCAAAGCTTTGAAGGCCATTAGAAGCAGTGATAAATGGCTCACTTTTTAAAACTAAAATATTTGCAATATTACATGCAGAATAAAGAACCACCACTGCTATTGCATTTCTTAAATGGAGAGCAGGACAGGAATATAACACCCTAACCAAGAGGGCCAAGGTGTCAACTGATAAGTATTTAAGTAATTTTAAGAAGCCCACAAAGGCCCTTTATGGACACCAGAAATCTGTGCCAAGCTGAGCTAACACTTCTCAGCTGCCCCTCCCAAACACTTCAGCTGCTCAGCCTTTCCCATCAGTTACTGAAAGACACCAGGGGTGTAAGGTAGCTCAGAAAAGAGAGGTGTTACCCACAAAACTGCTCTTCCTACAGCACTGCATTCTTGCCAGATCATATGAGTTTTGGTGAAGAGGATTGAACTAACCTAAGATCAGCCCTGGCACTCACAAGCTGTTCTCCAGCGTGGAAAGCATTTCCTTTCACCCTAAGTTGCTTATGGCCTGGATTAGCAGCATTTCCTCACTCTCCCTATTTCACTCCATGCTCCCAAATCCTGCACTGGGCAGCACTGTGGGGTTCTTTAGTGGAATAAAGTGTGAAGTTAAGGCTTAAGAGAATGCAAAATTCAGAAAGAAAACTAAAAGATTTTGCTAAATATGCCACCACAGTATCCAGGGGCTCTGGATCAAACCAGATCTAACATCTGGTAACTACAACAGCCTGCATTCAGGAATATTCCCAAGATCCAGGAGGTAACTGGGTGGAAAAAGAGAGAAAAAGAGGGAAAGAGACAGCGTTTTAGCCTTTATGAGAGTTTGAAGGGTAAAAATCTTCACATTTCAAAATCTGGTGAGTTTACATGAATTTCTATACCTGCTTCTCAACCCAAAACCATTCAGACCTCTAACAGAATGTGTAGCAACTCAGAGTACATTTACTACCTACATGGGAAAGATTTCACATCTGCCAGGCTGTACATCCATTATCCATCTGCAGCATGTGCTGCATCTCCCAGTTCTGTACAGACACACACCTACAGCTGCCAGATCACTGAAGTCCTGGAGTGCCTTTTGTGCTATGCACAATTACACAAAGTATTTGAGAGTGGAGAGGAGATGCTCTGACTCAGCACAGAAACTGTTTTTTCCCAAGTACTTAAAATGTTATATAAACAGGAAGTCAATTAGGTATCAGGAAATTCCAGAGCCTCTAGCTCAAAGAAAGCCTAGATTAAAGGCTACAATTTACATATCCTAAGGCAAAGGTCTGCCACAGGGAATACCTCAGTCTCAATTTCCTCAAATGTAACTTGGGGGAGAGCTATCTGATGAGGAGAGATAGAGCACTCCAGTCACCTTTCTAAGAGGAAAAAAGACAAATCAAAAAGAGCTTGAGCAATCACTTCAGCCTGTCAGGAAGTGAATCAACCTGGGAAAACTCAGTGCTTTACTACAAACCCTACTCTATCAATCACTGCTTTATACCAGACCTAACAAATTGTGATGTAAATTGTAAAATGCTCCTGCCTCAAACTTAAACCCAAAGCAATCTGCTTGAGGTGATGTTACAATTAAATTCTGTATGTGATCATCATCTCAGTCCAGGTAATTTCAAAGTGTATCAATGTTTCCACTGATTGCTTTAAAACTGCTGACACATTGGGGAGAAAAAAAATACCCAACACAACACAAACCAACAAACAACCCAGCACACCTTGTACAGATTGTGGTGAGGCACACAACACCAAACACAGGTTCAGACACACAATTTATGAGCTGTTCCCTCTCCCTCCCTCCCAAAATAAACATTTCAGAACTGAAAACATGGATGGGGAAACACTTATGTTAGTGATGGTTGACAACAGACACGATACTGGTTCAGTAATCTAATAATAATCAACAATAATCTAATTTACAAGTGACTGGAGTCACTCATTTTATCCATAACTTATTAATCATGACGTAAAACCAGTATTACAAAGCTTTTCCCTTTCTCATTCCTCCAAAACTACCACATGAGCGAAAGGGAAATCCCTTGAACAGATCTCTTCCTTCTAAGTTTTGCCCATTATGTACCTCCAAAGCCAAGGCTGTCTTGTCGTAGGCATTAGGGACTCGCTTCTGGATAACCCGGGCATAAATAGGGCCATTCTGAAGGTTAGGGAGCGGAGTGTTGATGCTGGGCTGGGCATAGGGCCCTGGCTCCGGCCCACCCAGTGGTTGTGGGTGGGAACTATCCTGGTTACCTCCAATCAGAGTGGGGACTGAAGCAGAGGAAGGTCTATACTTCTCGACGTAAGGAACGGGTATCATTCCCCTCTTCCCTTCGCTGTCTTCTGCGTTCCACCACTGCTCTTCAGGTTTATCCCGGATTCTCAGTATGTCTCCTTTCTTAAAGGGGAGATCTTCCTCATCATTGCCATTAAAGTCAAAGAGAGCTCGCACATACTCGGCCTCCTCCTGCCTGAGGATAACCCCGCTATTCTGCCTCGAGCGAGAAACGGGTTCTATCAAGGTTGTAGTGTCCAAATAGTGTATTTTGTAGAATTCCAGTAAAGATGGCAAAGAATCAAACTCTTGGTCACCTATTCGAAATCTGGTGGGATTCGACCCTGAAAAGAGAAGGCAAAATGTCAGAGAGAGCATTAAAACTATAAATCGAACATTTGAGAAGACAAATACATTTAAACACCACATTTGATCACCTTGACATCATATTCAGCTTTTCTGACCATTTTCAATCAAAGGCAACACTATCATGATCATGAGTACAGGTTTTTTTAAAAAGATTTTGTCAAGGAAGGAAAAGAGAAATTCTTTGGCACTGCCAAACTTCCCGAATTAGGATAAAAATATCTTTGTTTTTTTCAATGTTATATGGACCCAACAGATGAAAATGTTCAGTACATCAGGGTTTCTCAGGAGCCTGTACAATTCTCCTGTTTTATACTCTAAATATAGGAGGTAAGTTTTGGTACCATTTCAAGGAAATTATTTTTTTAAACTCTTCTGCTGTTCAGATCTATTTCCAAAGAACAACACTGCAATAATGGTTATTTACCTGTTGTAACATCTTGGGTTAAAGGCATGGCTACTACAAAAAACTGCTTTGCACGGCAGCAAACAAGTGATGTCAATGAACAAATGAAGTTATTTTTTATTCTGATAAAAGATACCAGTAAAGAAAATTATCTCCATACTATGCAATGCAAAACAACAACATATATTTTCATGACAAGTATGACTCAGCCTTTTAATCTCAAGTCTTGTAGCATCTTTGCCACATTTGTCAGATGGAGCCTAAGCTATAAATCCAAACCTCAAATACATTGGAATACAGATGATGTTCACATCCCAGCCATTACAAGCATCAAAGTGCAGAATATCCATTTCCAATCTGTGTGCTGTGCTTTTTTTTTTTTTTCCATTTTATGTTCTTCAGGCTCAGCTGAGGAAAAACACACACATGATGTTCTATTTCCACCATGCCCCATGCAATCAGTTGTGGGAAGAACTGGGGAATGCTGGGGGAAGGGAGTGCAGATGAAAAGATTTATACTTTAATGAGTAACTCTTTTAGCAAGAAAGAGACGCTTACTTTGCAAGTCTGTTTTCTCTGCAGGGAATATCTAACAGTCCCAAGCCTTAGCTCTGGAGTACAAAGCTAGCAGAATCCTTCAAGCTGTCACTGATCCAAAACTCCCTGCAAAGTAGCACTGTCAGCATGGAAAGCTAATGTTACAACAAGTTCTTTCAGGAGAGCAAAAAGGGGTTCTAACAGAGAAAAGGGCAGATTCAATAAGATCAACACAGACAAACACCCGAGAAATGAGTTCTGAAGTATCCTGAAGGAACAGGAGCATTAGTGGAGCTGGTTAAAGGAAATTCGAAGGAGCAGAACTAAGTCATTGGAAAATGCACGTCTGCACGCTTTAACAGCCCTGAAAGGCTCTCAAAAGAAATGAATACAAACACAGTGAGCCAAAACCCAAAAGCAATAGCCTTGAAAAACTGCAAAAAAACTGGCATCACCAAGAGATAAAGGAAGTTAATGTAATTATCAGTGAGAAAGGTGAGCCCAGCGCAGGAAGATATTTAAGAGTCCATCATATTCTCCCAAAGTGTAGTGCTGAGAGGATGCAAAACCCCCTCAATTTTTGTTGCTGAGATGTAACTTACAGCTTTAGACTTGGCCAGAACCCTGGAATTTCAATGCCCAGTGGCATTGTCAGCTCTGTGGGCTCACAGGAGATGAATCTGGCTGGACGTGCAGCATGCCTACACCACTTCAGAACAGCTCGGTGTAAAACATCTGGGAATGCTGCACTTCCATCAGAGTTAGAAGTGGGAAACCAAGTGGGAAATACATCAGCTTTCACACCAACCTGGTGACAGAAACATGAGCAAATATCTAGCACTGTTTTAGTTGTGAACCTTAAAGGATCAAGGCTTGACAGGTGAGTAAAAAGTCATGGGAACTTTAAGAGCAGGGCAGCAAAGTTCTTTGCAGCCATATGGAGAAGACTGAATCTCAGGGAAGTTCACTGACATGGAACTTATTTCACATGACAGAAATAGAGAGCCTGAAACACGAATTTACCTCAGTGAAACCTGCTACAAGCTGACTCAGCCAGGGGGCTGAGCTCTCTCTCAGCAATGTAGGGATTCACAGAAAAATCTTCACAGGTCACAGGGAATGAGCAGTTCATCAGTAACATTCATCAGCCTGGTCAATCTTCACCAAGATGAACATGGCATTTTGGAGGGTTTTTTTTTTTTCCTTTGGAACACGTTCACCCTCTTGAATTAATGCACAACAGCCTGAGGGACCTGCCAAGTGTACCTGAATACAAGTTGGACTTTAAGAAGAGAAGTCCTCTGGAACATTATGTACAGGGAAGGAGTGACAGAATTCACTGTACTGTACCCTGGAAAATCAGATCCTAAGAGGTGTTTTGCACAGCTGAACAACAGCCAGAGGACACAGACCCTCCAAACTCTGGGATCAGAAAGATCAATGCACTCCTTGAAGGGACGGAAAGAAAAGCATCAGAAAGGAGAGATGTTACCCTCACACAGACCACACTGCCAGAAAACCACATGCATTTCTGATGCTTTTCTTTTGTTAAAAAATGTAAGGCAGCTACAGAAATGTGAGAAGATCTAGAACAAGAAATCTACAAACTTAATCTAAATTAATCATCAATTAATATAAAGGCAGCAACCTCACAATTGTCTGGAGAACTTAAATAGAAGACTCCTAAAATTTAACTAGAACAGGCATGAAAAGGACAACCAAGTTCAAAGTCACAGTTGGTAAAATGCAGATTGGAAATAAAACACAACTCCACCTTCCCAAGCAAGTGGAAAACTTTTCCATCAGTTTAAGTCTTTTGTGGATATGCTTGTTCAGCTACAACGAACTAAGTGATGCTCACATGCAATTATTCCACTCCCTACAGGCTCCCAAGTTTTGTCATTCCATGGTATAATGAAATTCAAAGATTAACAGATTTCAGGCTCAGAGAATTCTTCAGCCTCTTGTTTGAACTGCAACACTGCTCACCTGCAGGCCAGTGAAATAATTCAGGCAAGATCTAACACAAGAAAGAGTTACAGCAAGTTGAGTGGGGTCTTTTTGGGAATAACTTTCAAGAAGTTTTCCTTCATGATTTTGGGATTTCTCTTGAAGGCACAAGTCTGAGCAGCACAGTGTGCACATCTTCTGAGGGCTCCTAGAAAGAGCACAAGCATGCAAAGGTGAGTCCAGATCCTGGAGGAACCTTAGTCACTTCCTGTGAAACTTGGGACACTTGAGTACTGGAAATTCTCTTTCTGCAGCCTGGCACAGCCAAAGAAGAGCTGCTCAGGGAGTGCCTCCACCACCAGCACTGCCCAGCTGAGCAAGAATAACTTTATGAATGAGAAGCACAAAGGGCTGAGTATTCTCTTTCTTCCTTACTCCATCTCCTCTAACCTAACTCCAGCCGTCTCAGGGTGCCACAAAACCGCTGCTCTCCAAAAGGTGAGGAAGGAGTTAAAATCCAAAGGGTCTCACAATTGAAGAAAGTGAAACCTGGCTTATATCAGTTCTCTGTTTATGATGCACATTCCCTCCTGTCACAACCCTCTGACACTGTGCTGCCTTTGTGTCAGTCTGGGAAGAAGTGCCTGTATATGTTGTAAATATTGTACAGATACTGGGGAATTAGGGCTATAAACCACCCAATATTCTACTGATTGGGCAGGTGCTGAAACCACAGAGCAGCTTCTCACTTTCTCAGACATCTCAAGGGGTTTGCATTTCTCTCTTCACTCCAATTTTTAGCGTCAACAGGGAGTTTTCTCTTTATTCCCAAGCTTTGAAAGCTTTTCCTTCACAGAAATACAGGTCTTTATTTTTGCATCTGGTTTTATTCTGTAAGGGTGGCTCCCTTTCCCAATTCAGAGTGTGTTTAGGGCCTTATCACTGCTCTTATCACACAGGGCACCAGTAAGATACTCCAGTGATGTAAGCCACTTCCTCCTGGAGCATATGGGAACTGGGCTCTGAAGGCACCACATTCCAGTCCCTGTGCTTCCCCCACCCTCACGGGAACACCTTTTTTCCTTGTTCTCAAGTACCTTCCTGCCCATGCTGAGCAGAACAAATAAATCCCACGAACACCCTATAAAAACATAAAACTATTGAGGGGAAGAGCTCTGAGCACACCAGGAAAATATTCACTCAGGAGTTACAGACTCATTTCTGCAGAGCACCAGAGGATAAAAGCAGATGTCTAATACGGGGACTTTCTTTGCAATTAGTTTGCATTTAAATGTATTTTGATCTCAATATAAAAATGAAAAAACAAACCCAAGCATCAAAGTTAAACCACTCTGCTCACACATCCCTAAAGCCACTTCATCCAGAGCTGAGTTTGGGTATCATTCTGTAAGGACTCCATGATTCCAGGAAGTTCAGTCACAATGGAAGCGATTTAGAAGCATTACATTCAGAATCATGTTCTTAAAACTCATAAATGGTGAAAACAGCAATTTCTGCATTTTATCTGTCATACTTGCCTACTTCAGACAGATAAATTTAATAACATTTTACAGCTTCTGTCTTTATAATGCTGCACTCTCAACAGAGAGCATTTCTATCTTTAGGCATTTCAGGCATTTTTTTAGTGCATGTCATACATTTTTACCCCAAGCCCCCACGTCAAATTGCAACCACATGATATATTTAATATTTCCTCTGCTGTCCATCACCATGCTAATGCCTGCATCGAGCACTTTGTCTTGCTTGGGATTTCTTTAGCCATAACTGTGATCCTTCATCACAAATGATCCATTTCCACTAAACACAGAATGTTTTTCTTTCCCACAATTCAGTGATTTATCCTGTTTTTTTAACATCCTTAGAACATTCCAGGAAGACATAAAAAGTTCTGTTCAATTCTTTTTTCTTTGGTGCTCTGAAAAATCACCTGCAAGAAGTTAGAAACTGCAGCATCAGTCAAAAGGTCAATTCAAGAAAGAGTTTGCAAGTTTACTTTATACTTTAGAAATTAAAGTATCATGGTTTTGTGAATTGTGATTTTTAGGGAAGCCAAAGCTCCTCATCTCATTCATTCTGTGCTGAGGCTTCCCTATCCCTGGGCAGCTGGGAATTTCACAGACACTGAGCCCAACAAAAATCAACCCAAGAACCCAACCTGGAATATTCAAATTTCCCAGAGAGACCTGTGCATTTGCCAACAATAAACTGCTAAGAAATTGTACCATACTAAAATATAGTGATTTTGTTTTTCCTAATGTTTTAGCTTGGCCACAACAAACAAGCAGGACAATTTGCAAACATTTAACTCTTTTTACTGCATTAACTTCCCTACCCAAACACAGAATCATCTTCAATCTTCTACTAATGTTTTCACCTCCCTTCCACTGCAGAACAACCTCCCACTTATTTTTTTTTCTGAAAGAGCACCTTAATTACACTTGAAGTATAATTTAATATACACCTCCCCAGCACCTTCTTTGGTGGTGGTGTGAAGACAGCAGTATCAGCATGGAGGCATGATTTAATTAAAATTACTAAAATCTGCGTGGGAGTGTCTGCAGTGCAGGAGTGATGCATCAGCCCTCCCAAGAACATCCAGGGGACAAATAAAAAGGAGACCAACCAAAACATAATTATACTTTTTCAGATATATTAAGCCTACTGTGCCACCAGCTTACATAGCTACTCTTTTAAAACAGAAGAGAATTACAAGGTACTTCATGATTTTAACCAAAGCCAGCCCACAGAATGCCACAAAATGTTACTGAGCTTAGGATGTAACACAAGAAAAAAAGTCAGGATGGCTGTACTGAAGTGATGCCACTGTTTTTCCAGAGAGGAATTGCTCCCCAAAAAGCAACTGTCCAGAAGTGACAGACACTCATGACCCAGTGCTTTTTACTGTCTCTAAAATCCAATTAGGTTGGATTCACCATAAACCATCCTGGTGACTGACTCTGCTCTACACACCAGCCATCCTTGTCAGCAATTGCAGCACCAAACCTGTCTGCACACACAGAAACAACAGGGAACCCACCACATTCTGACCCCCCACAGCAGCAATAACTTCCACTTCCAGCTGAATTCAGCCACCTTTAACTTCTACCTGTGGAGCTCTGTAACTTGAGTACACTGTGCAGCTCCAGGAGGTTCCTGGGATAAACAGGATGAGTTTAGACTTTCTCCATTTTTCCAATCTGAAATGCTTGCAATGTATGACTGTGCAAACCTACCGGCACTAATTTTGGTTTCTCTCAGATTATTTCCTTAGTCAACCCCTCTGTGCAGAGAGTGAAAAATAAAACAAGTCTTGTTACATCTTTCCAATACTGGTCTCCTATTCCACTCACAGACCTACACCAGAGTGTCTCTACTTTCTGCCAAATAAGTTCATCAAATCTCTTATTACACAGGTTTACTGTAATTAAAAATTATCTAGTGGCTTCTTGCTGACATGCCAATCACACATCCACATAATTTTGCAAGGATTACTATCCAAACTTGAGCAGTTCCAGCACGAACTTCACTAATTTCCACAGGAGGGACACCACTGCCTTTGGACTGTACGTTCTGGCACATCCAAGGGCTCTGCACTGCTGGGGTTTAGTTGGACTAAACAGCAAAAATGCTGCTTCTCACAGAGCTTCTCCCTCTGGCACAATCAGCACCTTCTGCTCTTGAAGTGTTACACTTAAACGTGTTGTTTTCATCACTACATGTTCAGTTGATAAGAAATAAGATCAAACTTCTTCTTTCAAGGGGAAAGAAACTGAACTTCACATCTGATTTAAAGAAAGCATTGCCTTTACATTCTGAAGAGTTTCCACCACTCAAACTCCCCACTCGAACTCAGCCTCCCTGATAACGCAAAACTGCCTTGTCAGAAGTCAGACTTTGGGGATGACACTTCCACAGAACCATCTCGCGGCTGAGATGACACAGAAAATCTATGAATTATCGCTAAGGGGGTTAGGAAGACAGAGATGTGCGAGGCTGGAGCTGCAGGATGCCCAACTCCAGGACTCTGGCTTTCATGTGGCACAGGACGGCAGGTGCGGACAGACGGCTCTGCTGGGGCAGCGGCCCCAGCTCCGGAACACGGCTTAATTCCACCACAAAGCGCTCCACGCCTGCAAACACCGCCCGGGCGCCCAGCGGAGCCGCCCCGGCTGCCCTGCCTGGGGCTGCGGGAACCGCCAGCGCTGGGGGTCACTCACCCGGGGCCCCGGGGCCCTCGCCGCCGGCCCGCCGGGCTCCCGCCGGCCCCAGGCTGTTGACGATGTAGTGCGAGACGCGGGAGCTCTCGGACACCGACAGCACGAAGTCGCCGGGGATGGTGCTGGAGTCGCGCACCAGGAAGGTGCCGTGGCGCTGCCCCTGCAGCAGCGATACGGCCTCGGCGCGGCTCAGCCGCCCCCAGTACCAGCTCGCCCGGTCCTCGGAGTCGAACTGCCCGGCCATGGGGGCCGCGCTCCTCCCCCGCCCGCGGCCGCCGCCGCCCGCGGAGCCGCTCAAAATGGCGGCTCCGGCCCTGACCTCACCTACCGGACGTGACCGCACGGGAGGCGTGACGTCATCTCCCCGCGCGGGCGGGCGGGGGGCCGGTGTGAGGGCGGGCCGTGAGGGGGAGGCGGGAACGCTGTGGGGATCGGAACAGCGGCGGAGTCCCGGCATCGATCGGCTGGGAAACACCGCTGAAATCATCGAGTCCGACTCGTGACCGAACGCCACCTTGTTAACCAGATCAGAGTGCCGCGTCCGGCCGTTTCTTGAACACCTCCAAGCACGGTGACTCCGCCAGATCCTTGGGCAGCCCGTTCCAATGTCTAATGACCTTTTCTGGCAATAAATTCTTCCTGGTGTCCAGCCTAAACTTCTCCTAACAGAGGTTGAGCCTGTTTCCCCTTGTCCTGTCCCTTGTCCTCTGCTCCCTGTTCCCACCTGGCTCCAGCCTCCTTTCCAGCAGTTGTGGAGAGCCAGAAGGTCCCCCCCCACCTCCTTTTCTCTAGGCTCAGCCCTCTTGGCTTCCTCAGCCTCTCCTGGTGCTCCAGATCCTTCCCCAGCTCTGTTCCCTTCTCTCCCTGGTCAAGCTCCGGCCCCTCGATGTCCTCCCTGAATTGAGGGGTCCAGGACTGAACACAGTGCTCGAATATGGCCTTACCAGTGCCCAGCACAGGGGGACAATCCTTTCCCTGGCCCTGCTGCCACACCATTCCTTGCCTGAGGAGGCTACATGATGGGGAAGGGTCTGGAGAGAAAGCCTTATGAGAATGGACTGAGGTCCATGGTTTGTTCAGCCTGGAGAAGAGGAGACTGAGGTCAGACCTCATTGTGGTCTTCAACATCCTCCTGAGGGGCAGCACCAACTTCTGCTCTGTGACCAGGGTAAGGACCCGAGGGAACAGCTGGAGCTGTGCCAGGGGAGGTTTAGGTTGGATATTAGGAAAAGGTTTTCCCCAGAGGGTGCTGGGGCACTGCCCAGACTCCCCAGGGAATGGGAATGGCCCCGAGGCTGCCAGAGTTCAAGGAGAATTTGGACAACACTCCCAGGGGTGCACAGGGTGGGATTGTTTGGGTGTCTGTGCAGGGCCAGGAGCTGGCCTGGATGATCTTTGTGGGTCCCTTCCAGCTCAGTATATTCTGTGATTCTGTACATTAAAGGCTGCAGCTCACTGTGTTTTCCTTCAGGGCTGTGCCAGCAACTTCTGTCCTCATCCTCCCTGCCAGACACATATTCCCACCCCAGCTATGTGCCAGCACAGCTGCTTTTCATGGCACTACACACTAAATTGGGCCAACGAGCTGTTCTGGGTTAAAAATAGCCCTGTGAAACTAAAAGTTTCACTGTATTCAGGGCAGTTCACGGACTGAATTACCACAGAGGTCTGCAACAGGGAAGAGCGTAAGTTCCACTGATGCCAGAGAAAAACCATGTGTGTGCAGGCATGCACAAAACAAGAATTACATCTGTAAGAAACAAAGCAATATTTACCACTTTTAGATCATTCTCCAAGAACCCCTAAATCCCAGAGTAATATCTGTCAATGAGTGTAGAATTCTGCTGCAGCTCTGCTCAGTTCTGTGAGCTTTTTCTCCAGAAAGGAATGTGCTTTTCCAACTGTGTCATCTCCCTGTGGCAGCACTTGCATAAACAGTGTTAGAGCACAGCTGTCCCTGACTGTGAGGGTGCTGTGTCCTCCTGCCTCCCTGTATCCTGCTTTTTTGTAGGGCCCTGTAGCTGTCTCCTGGATGGGACTCTGGCATTGTGTCAGGTAACCAGGGTTGTCCTAACCTTCACAATATCCCAGCGAGAAAATATTCATTCTTACAGGTGGGGAGCCTGTGGTTCATCAAATCCATAAGAAAACACCAGGTGCTTGATTTCAACCTCACAGATGAACATCCTTCCTCAGCTGATGCTGTTCCCTCCCCAGATGGACTGGAGGTAGGAGCGAGCCCTAATCCATTTGGAAGCCAGTCCCAGTTCCCGAGGTGATGTGTGGGGTTTGCTGGCCAGCTGCAGGAATAGCACACACACTTCCATGGGCTTTTCACGGGTTTGAAAAGCTGCAGGTCCTTGTTGAGAGCCCAGGACAGCAGGAGAGTTAAATCATATCCGCAGGAACACGTGTCTGTTCTGTTCGGTGTTCACAGACCTCAAACAAACAAACAAATCAACCAAGACTGTATTAGGGCAAAATTCATCATTTTTCTGACTCCTGCCAGACCATTGGAAAAAAGTCTCCTTTTTTGAGGGCCCACAGATTGTTCTTTTGCCCCTTCCCTTTCCGGTCTCTATCTCCTGCTTTCAGCCCGTCCCAAAACTGCAGGAATTGGTGTTTTCCCCCAGGTTTTGGTTTTCGCTCACGTTGGGACTCCTGTTGCACGAGCTCCCTCTGGTGGTCAAATCTGGGAAACCAATATCGCTCCTGCCCGAAATCGCTCTCGTGGGTGATTCTATGCTGGAATGATTTCATAGCATCACGGAATAGTTTGGATTGGAAGGGACCTCGTAGATCATCCAGGTCCAACCCCCAGCCGTGGACAGGGACACCTTCCACTAGGGCAGGTTGTTGAGAGCTCCATCCAACCTGGCCTTGATCACTTCCAGGTTATCCACAGCTTCTCTTCTACAGTCCCTTTCTCACCTTCATTATTTGTAAAAGCCTTTCCTTACTTGGCATTTCTGATAATGACTGGTAGCCTTTCCCAAATTTCTTTTTCCTCCTCTATTTAAACACTGCATGCCTCAGTAGTTTACTACCCTTGACCCATCTCTGCTGCACAAGGCCCAAACCTGCTTCCTACAAGTTTGAAAACAACTGACATTAGGAGTTCAGGTGATCTCTCACAGGCAGAGGGATTGCAGAGAGGAATGTGAAAGAAAAACAAAACTCTGGGACACAGTCTCAGAAAAATGAAACTAAATCAGCTTGAACTGCTGAAGAATTCACTGTTAATTACAAGATCCTGAAAGGAATTACGAAAGATGGTGAAAGCATTCTATTCACCCACGTGGCAGTAAAAAGCCCCACCGGTACCCAGGTTTGGCTTCTCTCTCCTGATTTTATTATCCCTACCAGTTTGCCAGAGATTGTTTTTTCCTTAGAAGCTCTAAAATGTTGGCAATGTGTCTGAAGCCGCAGTCAATCAGTAGAAAGTTTCTTGCTGAGTGCAATGAGTGAATTTTGAAAAGGTGCCAAGTATGGAGGGCTGTAGTACAGCAATGTTCTGCCCGAGGTGACATCCAAGGGACGTTAAAACCAAACAGGAAACACCTGGCTTAGCCCAAGCTTCATGTGGTGACAGCAGTGCAAGGTGACCTGGTGTCACATAACCCTGTCCCAACTGCTCCTTGATGGGTTTGGCTTTGTCAGGCTGGTCTAGATCACATGGCAATACTGTGTCCTACTTGGAAAATTAAAACTAAGGAAGTTCCATCTCTTGGTTTCTTTTCCCTGTGACCTGAAGAAACAGCATTTCTTCCACAGAATTTTTTTTCCAGTTGCAATTAGTTCAGGCTCGGCTGCTCGCTGGAGGTGCCTGTGTCCTGTTTATTCTTTTGTTCATCTCATGTGGCCTGGAACTGCACTTCACACCTGGCTTGGAAGTGTCACCTGTGTCAGAAGTTCCTGCCAGGTGCTGCTGTGGGATGTCAGTGTCAAATGTAACACTTTTGGTGAACAGTGACATGAGCCATTGTGTAATGAGCTCTGCCTGAGGACTTGAGAATAAATAATCTTGGAATGAATGACGGGTAGAACCATCTCTTGATGCCACTGGATTTTGTGTAAGGGGAGGAGCTTTATGCTGCCAGCTAGGAAATGTCTTTGTGACAAAGTCTAAATTTGAATTTTCCTGGGAAGTACCATCAGTTCAGGAGGAAAGTGATATGTCACAGGAGTGGACTGGAGGGGGTTTATTTGTAACATGGACAGAAATGAGGTGTGGAGGAGCCCGCACTGATGGGAAGGGTCCTGCAGCTGGAGAAGTGATAGGAATTCTTAGTGGTGTGATGATAACACACAATGACAATGGGATGTGGCTGTGTAGCCTGGCAGTTTTGGTGTGAAATAATGACACCAAGGCCGGAGCAACTCCTCAGCTAGAACAGAGCTCTGGTCTGCTGTGTGTGAGGGAATGGAGCTGGTTAGTGCAATCAGGGGAATGAAGAACTTTTCTCATGGAGAAGAAGCATGTGGTTTATTTAGGCCAAGAGGAGCCAAGGCTGCTCTCCTGGAACAACCTGAACAACTTGGGACAAGGGGATAGAGAGAATAACCGAGCATCAGAACAACAACACTTGTTCACTGTTCAACATCACTGTTGAGCATCAGGACACAACACTGTGAGTTCAGATAGTTTAGAAAAACCCCTTTTTTGGAAGGACTTCAGTGTTTGTCCATTCTCCGTGTGCCTTTCCCCGGGGCCGGGGGTACGCGGGGACACGGCGGGGCCGCCCTCGCCCGCTATAGCCGCGCTCTGCCCGGTCTCTGTGGCCGTTCTCCACCCTGAGCCCCTGGGCCCTGAACCGGCTCTGTCCGGCCCGGGATGTGCCGGGCTGGGGCTGCGCTGGGCTCGGTGAACGGCGGGCTCAGGGATGCGCTGAGGCTCGGGGAGGTTCAGGGGTGCGTTGGTTCGCGTTGTGCTTGGCTCCGGGGGTGCACCGGGCTCGGGTGCGCTGGGCTCAGGGGGCGCGTTGGATTCGGGGTGCTCTGAGTCTCGGGGGCGCGTTGGTTTCGCGTTGCGTTGGGCTTAGGGGGTGCACCGGGCTCGGGGGTGCACCGGGCTCGGGGTGCACCGGGCTCAGGGGGTGCGGTGGCTCTCCGGGGGTGCCCCGGGTTCGGGGTGCGCTGGCTCTCGGGGATGATGCCCCAGGCTCGGCGCACGGCGGTGCCGAGCCGCATCGTGCTGTGGTGCGGGCGGCGCTCGGGGCCGCTGCGCTCCGCCCGCCCGGCGCTCCTGGCCGCTCTCCGCGCTCGGAGCCGCCCCGCCGCTCTGTGCCGCGCCGCGCTCGTCTCGCTGGCCGCGCTGGGCGGGCCTGGCGGAGCCATGGCGGCCGTGCGGGGCCTGCGGATCTCGGTGAAGGCGGAGGCGAGCACGACCACGGCAGAGCCGCGCGGCCCCGAGCCCGAGCCCATGGAGGTGGAAGAGGGAGAGCTGGAGACCATCCCTGTGAGGCGCTCGCTGCGGGAGCTCATCCCGGTGAGGGCCGAGGAGGGGCTGGCTCCGGCGGCTGGGGGTGTCTGAGCGCTCTGTGAGGGCTTCTGGGGGGGATTCGTGGGAACAGCGGGGATGTGGGAGCGGGGGTATGAGGGGACTCGGCGGTGAGCCCTGAGGAAGCGGGTGAGATGTGCTTGGGAAGGATTGGAATAAAGGAGGCGGTGGAGAACAGGATTTGGGATGCAGTGTTGGGGTGTAGAGGAGGCTATGGCTGGGAGATGTACAGGGAATGTTTGATGCCGGGCACACAGGGAATACCTGGAGCAGGGAACAAGGGCTGACCGCGGGATAGCAGAGCCGGGAGTGTGCGCTCTGATGAGCGGGGTTTGAGGGTTTCCTTCCCCATGTTTTTCTGCCCTTTTTCACTCTCGCTGATTGTTTCTGTACAAGTTTTAGTAGGATTAGGTTTAACAACTAAAAATGGGTCACAATTCTAAAGTCCTAAGTACTCTTCTGCTATCAAAACTTGGGTGAAAATTGTTTTGGAAGCTGATCTTTAATTAGCTGGTCTGCCAACGTGCTTGTGCTTCTACCCAACATGTGGCCTGAGAGACAGCGCCGTGCTGTACTTCCTTGTGTTCCGTGAGTCAACCTCAGACTGTGGGGGTTTTCAGCTTTAAAAATCGTGTTTATTTTGCTTTTCTTTTTTTAGTAACTCTGACCATTTGGCAGCATTAGAGGCACTTTGGTGCTGTTACTAAGAAAAGCGGTTGGATTTTGTGTGTTCTTCGGTCTTACTAAACTGAGACCAGCCTACTTCTAGAAATGGTCCTTTAGCCAAAATAATTATTGCAGCACAAATATAAAGAACACGTTTACTCCTAAAGACAGCAAGAGGTGTTCTTCCAGCTCCAAACTTCTGCCAGTTGAGGGTGTCAGAATGAAGAGGTGCCATTTTACAGATGCAGACAATGGAGGGCACAGAATAGGGTCATTGGTGCAGGGGCTGTGGGGTTTAGTCCCTCTCTCTGAATTCAGCAGTCCTGATAGATGGACAGGAAACTTGTAATTTTTTCCCCCCTCATTCTTCATTTTTACCCTCTCTCAGTATCAAAACAATAGTGTTTCACCTTGGTATTTGGAATTTGGCGTTGAAATTAATGATAGGAATAAAAAGTTACTTGTTTCATTGTGGTTGTGGCTTGGTGTTCTCACTTTCTGAGGTTAAAAGCTGCAAACTGTTTCAGTAGTTAGGTACCACTGTTAAATCTGCTCATGTTTTACCAGGAAATTTTACCCAAACCCAAAATTGTGGAAGTCTTACTTGGGAAAGATGTTTGATGACTTTCCCTGTATTGCTGAGAGAGTAATAGCTTGGCAGCAGCTGACATAGAAACTAAATTCTATCAAAGGAAAGAATTCTTACAGTGAGGGAAGTTTGGTTCAGTTCATGTGCTTTTACTTTCACTTTCATCAGAGTGCCTCTCTGTCCAGGAATGTGGCTTGGATCAAGGAAAAGAGGATCAATTCTTGTAGAAATAAGCAAGTGTCATTTTCAGTGTAACAAGTGTGTTGTTTTCAGTGCTCACTGAGATTTCATCACCATTTTGTTTTGTTTCAGGACACCAGTAGGAGATATGAAAACAAAGCTGGGAGTTTCATCACTGGAATAGATGTAACCTCCAAGGTAATTTTTGTGCTATAAATTTTGTCATTTTTGCCACTGGAGAGGTGGAACCATTTCATTTCTTCCTTCCCCAACACGCACAAAGGCTTAGCCTGGTGTTCAGACAGCTGGCATGAATCACAGTGTGTGTTCCAAAGATCCAGAAATCTATAGTGTTTCTTAATAAAATCTGGAGAACAAAGAGCTTCTCAGCCAGTTCCCAAAATTGCACAAGTTCCAGGCAGGCTGTTGCTCATGAGCTACATAAGAGGAGCCTGAGTTGCCAATCTAAAAAGTTCTCTGGAGCCACCTCTCCAGTGTTAAATTCATGCTCAGAGAAACAAATTCACATTTTGTGTATATTTAAAAAACAGAAAAAAAATCTCTATAATCTTCAAAAGATTAATTTTGCCTATGGTGGAAAGGCTTCTTTAAAAAGAGAGGTTTTATTTAATATTTGTTAGTAAGGACTAGATAATGTTCCTGTTCCATGATGGAGTCTGTGTTGTGCAGAACATCTTTTTTTCCACGCATCCTGATTCCCACTGCTGGACCTACACAAAAACTGTTCTGTGACACAGAAAGATTTTAGTGAACTACTGCTACATTCTGAAACCTACAGCTCTCTCCAGAATTAATAAAATCATTAATATAAATTGTTGCTGTCTGGTAGATTTTAAGTATCCTCGGTGCAGTTCGTTGAGGGTACTCTTGATTCCTGTTTGAGTGCATTGTTCTATATTTTGCAGGAAGCAATTGAGAAGAAGAAACAAAGAGCCAAACGCTTCCATTTTCGGGCTGAGGTGAATCTGGCCCAGAGGAACGTGGCTCTGGACCGGGACATGATGAAGAAAGGTATGAGTTCATCCAGCAGTCAGGAAAAAAGATCCCTTTAGTTACTTCCTCACAGTGTCTTGACTTGATTTATCCTGCAATATTTTCTGCATTCCCAGAGGTTTTGCCAGATTACTGCCAAAAGGAATCACTTTGGGTTTTTTCCACCTTTTCATTTGCATGTCATTATTTTTTTAACCTATGTGACACTTGCCAGTTCACTCCTTCATTCACCAACCCCAGCACAAAGACAAAATTTTTGTGTGCCTTATTTACTGGTGTTACATGCCCAAGATTCACCTTCTGGATCAGTGCTGCTTTTAGAATCTTTAAATGCTTTGTAAAAACCCTTGGAGCTCTGTGTGGGTACACGTGGAGGACTCTGTGTCCTGTGCACAGGGAGATCAGGCTCTGTGCTGTACACACAGTGAAGCTGGAACAGAAGCCAGGAGATGTGTGCACAACAGATTGGTGCTTTTGGCACCCAGTTAGTTCTCAAGGTTTTTTTCCAACTGGCAGCTTGGACCTGCTAAGCTGTGGCCTGGAACAGCTCCCCATCAGGTGATACAAGTGGAAGTGCTTTGTGCAGAGCCTTGTTTTGTTCTGGCTCTTTAGTACTTAATGATAGCACTTTGGCAGTGTTCAAAGAGGAAAAAAATGTTTTTCAAGCTGTTTGGTTGCTGTGCAGTCTCTGTATCTAGCAGTGCTTATAACCTCTTTTAATTCTCAATTTATTGAAGTTTTGCATTGTGAAGAATTAATTAAATTATGGTCAATGTCATGCTTCACTTCAATTAGTTCCTCTTCAGTTTATTTAAAGTATTTGCTTTATGAACTCATATGGTACTAATCTAAAAGCTTGGAATAAGAACCAGCTTTGTGTCTTTTCCTCTTTATAGCAATTCCTAAAGTAAGACTGGACACCATTTACATTTGTGGTGTGGATGAGATGAGTACCCAGGACATCTTTGCCTATTTCAAAGAGTATCCTCCTGCTCATATCGAGTGGCTGGATGACACCTCATGTAAGTAAACAGAGTATTTGTAATTTTGTAATTCTTACTCTCTTTTGTAAACCTGGTCACAGCTGTATCTCTAAGGGGAAAAGCAAAAGGTCTAAAATTATCTGCTGCTTCCATCTTGGCATAAGTAATCCATCTGAGAGAGGGTGATTGAGCTGTGCAGTTGGGCAGGTTGGGATGGTTTTGTGTGGAGGAGGAGATTTGTTGCCATATTTGTGTAGTGCATGCTCCAGGAGGAATGGGTGGGTGGAAGGAGGTGGCAGCTGGGTGTGATTTCCATAGACTGGAAAAGGAATGTGGGTACACATGGTAAGGGCTGTTTTGGGGAGTGAGATCAGCAAGATCAAAGGTGGGGGAGAGTTGTGTTTTCCTCACTGACACTGAAGGCTGTGGAAGAGTTTTTTGCTACAGCTGGATCATGGAACAGGAATACTGTGAGATTGTCATGTGGCTACAAACCTTGTGCCTGAAATAATAGAAAAATAAACAGGAGCCAGTGCAGGTTTTCCAAATAGCTGGAAACTTATTGACAAGCACTGCTAAAAGCTGAGAATCAGTAGCTTCATTCTCTGGAGTGACCCTGAAGAAATTCTGTTCCAGTGCAAGACAAAATAGATGGTGTTCTATAAAATACTGGTGACCTTGAAGTCACTGTATGTGACAGTTTGAAGTACTGCACAAGCTGATAGAAAATGTGAAACCCAATGAGCCCTGGGTGGATAATTACAGTGCAGAGCTGCTGGATGGACCTGTGCTGATGCATGAGCTTGGAGATGCACAGCTTAACTCTATCTCAGGCTTCATTTCTAAGGTTGTGTGTTTTCTTAAATGCTACATGAGTAAATTCATGTGAAAATTAAGGCTTCAGTTTTGTAACAATACCCAGTTATAGTTATTACACAATTTATTTTAATGGGGAATTTTCATGCTCTCTCTGAGTTACCATGCCAGTTATACTCTGTGAAAATATCAAGAAAAAGCCTTTTCTTTTCAGCATAGATTTGCATCATGGCAAAAACTTCAGTGTTCCCAACTGAATTACATCTTAAGTGACCTAGTGCAAAGGTGGATTTAGTGTTCTGTGTTTCAAACTGATGAACTTGAAATGGTGAAGCTTTTGGAAATTTGGAGATGGGAAGATGAGGTAGACTGGAAAAAAAAAAGATTTATTAACCAATAATTGAAATTAATATCTGGGTGTTCTTCACCTTGTAATTCTTGTCTGTTTGAGTAATTTAAGAGAGATTGTCTTATTTTGGGTCACTTCACAGTTTTCTTAATATCTGAATCCACTCTGCTTAACAGCAGAACAGAGACATTTGTTGCTGTATTTGTATCAAGTGCAGAAATCTTTTGTTCAAATCCTGTTTCTAAGCAGTTTTAGTTCTTTCAATTTCAACAACTATGAAATGCTTTTAATTGGCCTAGTAAATTATATTTTAGTACCATCTGCTGATACTTAAGGCACATCCTGAATGATATTGTGAACCTGTGTACTCCAGAATCTGTGCAAAGTGCTCGAGCAGTCTCCTCTATTTCCCCCTATTTTCCTGCTTTTTGGAAAAGATTAACAGAATTCTGCAGTAGAGTCCAAGGTTCTGTTAAGTTGCCAAAGGGCAAAAGATCCAGGCTTCATTCCTGCCCCCTGCTGCTCCCTTAATCACATTTGTGTGGAACACATGGATCCACTGACCCCGATCCAGTGCCCTGATTTGCTGTTTTCAGGAAGCCTCTCAAATCTATGGCTGTGCATTTCAGTGATTTGGGGCTTTTGATCAGCTCTTGTGTTTTGTAATAAGCTGAAAATTGTGTGTCCTCCAGCTTATCATGTGTGTTAAAGAATATTATTTTCCCTGCAAGAGATCTGATGGTTTTTTTGTCATTTCTGAATTTTTGCCATTCATTTCCTTCCAGCAAGGCAGGGGAGATGTGACTGCTTGACGACACCAACTGCATTTGGGTTTTGTGTTTCTGTTTGTCCCAGGTAACGTGGTCTGGCTTGATGAAGTGACAGCAACACGGGCTCTCATAAATATGAGCTCCCTGCCTGATCAGGAGAAAACCAAGAGCAGAGAAAACAATAAGGAGAAGACAGCTGAAAAAACCAAGAAAGGTAGATTGAGATATGCAAATACAGCCATCATCTCATTAAATCAATGAAACTTTAAACTTGTGCTGGGGTATTGCATAACCTAAATTACTGAAGGAGCTTCTATCATATAGTTGCAGGTAAATGTATTCTGCCACTTTAAAAAAGGCTTTCATCTTGGAAACCTTTTGAAGAAGCTGCTTCTTAAAAGGTGGGTTGGAGCTAGACCAAAAGCAGTAATTCAGTCGATACTAAACGTGTTAGATGAGGGTGATACTGAGAGCTGGTATTTATAGTGGGACATGTGCACAGAAATAGCTCTGTGTGATGTGCCTACAAAGGCAGGCAAAGCAAAAAGCAGGTGTGAGAAAATGGCCTATTTCTGAAATACCACAGCTCATTCCCTTTTTGATGCACCACCATCCTTCAAGTATATCCCTCACAGCAGCGTGACAGTGCATCACTTCACCAGGGTGTGTACCAGCTCTAAATTTGGCTGTTGTCCTTTTGAGAAAGAAGTTATTAAAAGGTTGGTTATAAAAGAGCAGAGCAGCAAAAGTACATCTCAGTGTCGTGATCACTCTGCTACCTGACTGCCTTGGTTGTAAATTTATTTTCCTTTTATGTGGGGAAGTTCAAAAGCAGCATTTTGCTACCTGAGGGCAGTTTTGCTCTTAGGCTGCTGTGAGTGCTGTGGTTGAAGGTGCTCTATCACAGGATACAGAGCAAAAAAAAGTTATATTTATTAAATTTTTCATAGATTTTGCTTAAAAATGCTGTATATGACCTAAATGCAAGTAGCCAATCTCTCTGTTAGATATCTCCAGTGCTTCCAAAAGCCTTTCTGGGAAATTTGGTGTTTAAGGCTTTGTTAAACTTACGGATTCTTCTAATTCACCCCCTTTTCCTGCTCCTTTTCTCCACGAAGCAGTGGCTCCTCAGCCATCCACATTAATTTTGGCCAAATGTTGATAAAGCTTCAAGTAAGACTTGTTATGAAATTTTTGGAGATTAGGGACATTGCTCAAATGGAGGATAAACATATATATTTAATCCTGCTTGCTATGAATTCCATATTATATAGGATTACATATCATTATCATTACACTCCATCTGAAAACAAGAACTGCCATGGGAATTACTCCTGTTCCTCTGGAAAAGTGGGATATTAGAGAAAGTACAGACTGTTCAATTACATCTTAAGGTGTGAGATCCATACAGATACCCTGGAGTCATCTGGCTTGGTTACATTCCTTTTTTTAGATAGGAATTTCAGGGCCGTTTAGACATTTTGGGAAGCAAAAGATTGGTCTGTGCTATGAGAAACTTCTAATTTGTGAAGGGGAAAAATGCATGAATACTCTCCCTGATGGAACTTAATTATTCTGGATTGAATTTGGGTAATTTGTTTGCTTAAATTCTCTCTTTGGTTTCAGTTTGGTTAATTGTGCTTTATTGTTTTCACTCAGGAATATTTTCAGGATCTTTTGAACAGCTGCCACTCTCTATTTTAAGTTTTAAGTCTATTGTTGGATGAGATTTAAGATAACGAACTCTGAAATATAAAAGAGAGGGGTTTTTAATCTTAGGCCTATGAAATACTTTGAGATCTTTACAAATGATATTGGCATACCACACTTCATAGCTGTCCATAGTCATTACTTTTTGACAATATTTTATTTCTTGAGGACTTTGGAAAAAAAATCAGCATGAATTTTCTTACACTGAGCTAAAAAGAACTGAAAAATCAAAGCAGTTCACAATGTTAGCAGTTCTGGAAGCATGCACTTCTTTTTTAGTTATTTCACAGCAAAAATTAAGTCATTAAGCTTGATTTTTCTTTTCCTTTTTACTGCTCTCTCTCTCTCTAAGCTTTTGATTAATAACCTGTTTTACACTGTTAGTATTGGATATTTTTAGGCATTTGAAAAGGAGATGGAAGGAAAGGCTTTTATATGCCTTTAGTGCCTTGGCCCTGCTGATCTCTGATTTTGAACACACTAAATCCTGACAGGCAGTGCACTTTCATTTGCTTTCAAAGAATTAAATTAATGATGCACATGTGCTGCTGCAGGCACAGGGCTCTGAATTTCACTGTGCTCCACTTTTCCATAGGCATTCACTGCTTTGATTATTCCTTAGGCTGCTCAGGAGAAAGGGAAACACCTTGAGGCTGATCTCAGACAACGTAGGTAATCATAAATGAAATGAGGCTGACACACTAAAACGGAGCTTGGTTTTGTTTTTTTGTTTTTCCCCCAATTATTTTCCTTAGAAAAACAGGAGGAAAGCTCTGATGATGAGACAGAAGAAGGCGAGGTTGAGGATGACAATCCCAGTGATGTGGAGGTCAGTACAGAGGGGAAGTGGAAACTCTGCTCTGGAAGTTTTGCTCTGGCTGGTGTGAAGTTTTCACAGCATTTTAGGTTTCTATTTGCAATTCATAATTTAATTATCAAAATAAATTAGGTGGGGAGCGAGAGGGAGTGCAGGTGGTAATAATCCCAATGTAAAGTGCTTTGTGAAAATAGATTTTGGAGAGTTTAAGTGTGAGCCTGGCTTCTCTTTTCTGCTGAGAGGAGGCAATGAAAGAACAATAATGGAAGGCAATGACCTTTCAGCAGGAAAGTGTTTAGAGGCCAATGGGATTTAGGCTGCCCATGGATCTGTGGGAATCAGCACATACAGTGATGTCCTGGCAGCAATTTAATCTTCACTGGCTGAGGGTATAATAGGTGTGATTAGGATTTCTTTTAGGAATGGCTCAGTGAACACTCCTACATCATGGAAGTCTGAATTTGAGTTTCTATGAAGCAGCTATAAATGAAAAAGAAAGGTTTTTAATTGTGTGAGGGTATGAGAACCTGTTAATAAAATAATTTAGATATGAAACAGGAAAAAAAAAATCAATGTTCAAGTTGTGCTATTTATTTTCTGCATTTCAGTCAGTAATACGGAGTCATTTGACAATTATTTGATTTAATAACCTGAGTTAATGTTATGGAGCAAGAGAAGGATGTATTTTAAATTTTCAGGGCAATTTACATTAAAAATTAACGTCAGCTTGTCAAGAAAAAAAAGCAGCGTTCATTTGAGCATCATTTGAAAAGTGACTTCCTTCATAATCACTTGATTGCTTCTCTGTAAGCAATCCAGTTTTGTTCAACAGTCATTTGATTTTTGAGTCCAAAATACCTTTTTTGCCCCCAAAGTTGGATGCCCTCTCCCAAGTAGAAGAGGATTCTCTCCTGCGTAATGACCTTCGCCCTGCCAATAAACTGGCTAAAGGAAACAAGCTATTCATGAGATTTGCTACTAAAGGTAAATGACCACCTTAACAAGCACCCTGAATTCTTGGCTTGTTGAAGTTCTATTTATTGACTAATTAATGACTCAAAGTACCTACTTCTTATTTAAAAGTGTTAATTTTTTGGCTAATTGTTAGGTGTTAAGATTTTGCCACAAATCTACATTTTCTTGTGTCAGTTAAATCCAGTTCAAGCTGTATGAAAATTATTGTACCTGGAAATTGTATCTTAGGCTCAAGGGCATTCTTCCCAATTCAATGGAATAGGTCTTATGATGCCCTTTTCTAGAAGTAAATTCCATGTTTTATAACTTGAGATGCCAATGAGGGATTAGCAAAAATTATTGCTAAATGCTCGTTTTATTTATGAATAAAATGAAAATGCATGTAATTTCTGGACCATGCAGGAATTGGCACATTCATTAAGAAAAGAAAGGTGATGAGGAAGGTGAGTGGAAACTCCAACAGTGACAGGGGGATGCAATGCCCTGTTAAGCTGATCTGTAGAAACCCAGTCTCCCTAGAATTAAGTTTCTACACACAAATAAAGCTGTGGTGGCAGGAGAAATTCCAGAGGTGTAAGCAAAATTGAATCCTTCATGGAGGAGAGTGAATTCTGATTTTAAGGCACACTCAGTCTCACTCTCTGTCTTTGGATGGTTATTTGTTTTTATGCTGTGCTGTAAGTTACACTCTAAGAGGGAAAAATTCCTCTAATTTATGTGTTTTGCAGATGACAAAAAGGAGCTGGGAGCTGCAAGGAGAAGCCAGTATTACATGAAATATGGCAATCCAAATTATGGAGGCATGAAAGGAATTCTTAGCAATTCTTGGTGAGTGTTGGACAGAGGAATTGGAGCATTGCAGGTAATTGGACAAGCCAATCTAAAACTGTTTTAATTTTTGCATTTTCTATTTAGTTTAGGTAGATGCTTCAGTGTAAATAATACTTTTGCAATGTGAGTGTGAATTATAAGGAGAAATAAAGTTTATATTCAAACCATTCAGACCAGCTCTGACACAAATCTGTGCCTGCAGTTAAAGTAGGTGCTAATTGCATATCCTTCATGCAGGATTTAGGGCTTAATGAAGGAGCCATAATTGCTGTGACAGGGATGCCATCCTCTCTCTGGTTTTTCAGGAAGAGGAGGTACCATTCCCGCCGGATCCATCGGGATGTGATCAAGAAGAGGACGCTGATCGGGGACGATGTGGGCTTGACCCCTCCCTACAAACATCGACACTCAGGTACTGGGGACACTGGGACAGCCCTGTGGGGACACTGGGACATGGAGGGCTGGGCAGGATCTGCAGCACTGCCTCACCAATCCCATGGGATGTGTGGAAGTTGTCTTCAAAAACTAAATCTGAATCCCGTTTTAAGAGTTTACAGGAAATTCCTGAGGTGGAAGCTTCGTTCTGCTCGTTGCTTCCCAGAATAGCTGCTGCTTTTTATGTGACATTTTTCCTCTTACAAATTTAGGGCATCAAAGGCCAAAAGAAGGGGTGAATGACTTTTTTGCCTTCTTGGCAATTTGTCATACTTGCTAAGTCAATTCTCCCAGTCTAAAAAAAGCAATCTCTAAATGTAGAACAATAGAGATGAGA
Organism: Acrocephalus scirpaceus scirpaceus; assembly: GCA_910950805.1. Taxonomy (NCBI): domain Eukaryota; kingdom Metazoa; phylum Chordata; class Aves; order Passeriformes; family Sylviidae; genus Acrocephalus; species Acrocephalus scirpaceus. Next base: position 6,463,904 of record OU383791.1, on the reverse strand, counting down.
AAATTCTATTAATTAGGCTTGAATATCTTCATCTGCTGCCTAAGGTAGAAAAATAATGGGTGTAAAAACCTGACATGAGACAAGTACAGTGTGATTGGCCTGTTAAAAATACAGCCACGGATGTGTCAAATCTCATGGAAGATTTTCCATGTTGGTCGTGTAGTGCTGTCTGAAGAGATGTCTGAGTGCTGGTGATGACTAAATTGAAGTTATTTCTATTTAAATCCGTGTCTGTGATGAATTCATAATCATGACACCTGTGTTCTTTTTGGCATTGCTGCTTGCAGGATTTGAAAGGGTTTTTGCAGAGCCAGCAGCTGGCACGTTAAGCCCTGTAAGATCTGGGAATTGTGCTTAGCTCAGGAGGGAAGAACTTCACCTTCTACAAGAGGCACTTTAATTACTCTGTCCAGCTTTGTGCTTGGCCAGGCCTCTGAGGAAGTGAACACCAGGGACATTTTGTCCTGTGGCAGTTTAATTCCACTTATTGATCCACTTAAAATATTTGGCAAAGTGTTCTCTCTGTTTAAGAAGAGAGAACTAAAAGAATTACAGACTCATCTGTAGGAGATCATTAATTACACTGAGGTGATTTTCTGTTTGGTTTGGTTTTCAAGTACCTTCTAGAGATGCTAAAATTCAGTTGATGGGAATGAGTTTGTTTTGCTGCAGGCTTGGTAAATGTTCCCGAAGAGCCCATTGAGGAGGAAGAGGAGGAGGAGGAGGATCAGGATATGGATGAAGATGACAGAGTGGTGGTGGAGTACCGGGATGAGCTGCAGGCTTTCAAGCAGTCGCGGGAGCGCAGCGCCGCGAGGAGATCCAGCGCCAGCGCCTCTGACTCGGATGAGATGGACTACGACCTGGAACTGAAAATGATTTCCACCCCCTCGCCCAAAAAAAGCATGAAGATGACCATGTATGCAGATGAGGTGGAGTCACAGCTGAAAAATATTAGGTAAAAGTTTGTTAGTCTTTAAAAGTAGCAGTGAAGAGGCATTTCCTGGTTTTAGTGACAGAGCTGTCGAAGCTTGAAGACAAACTTGAAACTGTTTTTCAGTTCTTGATATAATTTTGTAGTAGATATTCTAACTAGAAATACAGAAACTAGGCTTTTAATAGAATTAATCTTTTTTTAATACAGCTTCTTCAGCAGATCTGTCTCTCCTTGCTTATTAATAATGATAATGAAACTCGAAGTAGAATCAAGAGAAATTTATGCAAACAACCTCAATTAAGTGGGAAAAATAACTCCTCTTTCTGTTTTCTCTTTGACCCTTGCTCTTTATCTCAGAAAGAAAAATAACCTTCAATTGTTGATGATAAAAAGGAATTTATGTTCATTATGGGCTTACTAACCAAAGTTGTATATATTGTAGATGAATAAAATAACTTTAACATGTATCCCTTCAGTAGGGTGGTTATACTCATTGTAATGTCAACAATTTTGAGGCTGCCTTGAAATGGATACTGAAGTATTCATGGAATTACTGTTACATTTAGGATTCTGGCTTGAACAGCTTCTAAGCATTCTTTTTACTTCTTCTCAGCAGAGAAATCCTGATATTATTATTTTCTATGATAGAATTTTCCATATAAAAAGACTTAAGAACTACACTAGATAGACTTTTATTTAGAGGACATCAAATCTATCTATCAAATCTATTTTTTTTTTTTTAGGAATTCCATGCGAGCAGATAGCATAGCCACCAGCAACATCAAAAACAGGATTGGCAGCAAAGGATCCTTGGAGAAAGTTGCAGATGTGAGGCTCCTGTTGGAAGAGAAACGTCAGAATAACTCTGGGCCACGGCAGCCAAACAGCATTGTCAAATCAGGTGATTTTACCACTCATTGCTGGGCAGAATTGTCACTAAAATATATTTATTTCACACCTGTGCTCCACTGCAGATAAACTCTGCATTTACACCCTGCATTCATCTTGTCCTCACTAAGAGATTGAGTTGGGAATTGCTTTGGGGAAAAAATCAAGTACACTTTAGTGAAAGCTTTTTTAGTGATGTTGATTTCCATCCATTTTCTTTGCCTGTGCCAATTTCCCCCCACTTATTCCTTTTTTATTTGCTCCCTCCTTGAGGCAGAGATTCTCTGCAGCTGAGAAACAGCACACAGGGAAGGTCATGCACAAAATTAAATGTGAAACACTGGCTACAGTTAAAAATACACATAAATATATATAAAAATGTGTATTGCATGGAGATGGGTGTTTTGTATTTGGCAGTATTTATTTCTTATTACTTGCCTTAAACATGTATAATTTCAGCTGCTTCTGACATATGTAATACTATCTGACTGATAAGTGAAAAATAGCTTTTTGTATCAATGAAATGTCAAAATTATGTTTGTGTATGTTACCCCTGCTGCCCATTTTGGACCTCTGACAAAGTGACACATGGTCCTAAAATTCCCTTTGCCTTCATATTTTTGTCTGGACTCCCTGAACAATTGGGAACATCCAGCTAAGCCAGGCAAACTTCAGAATACAAAATTCACATGAAAGGTTAAATATTAATATCTTTAGTATTTTTGTTTTATTCTGCCAAATACCAAGCAGTGGTAGAATTCTAAATCAAGGTATCTGCTACCTGAAAAGAACTGTTGAAGGCAGACCAATTTTCATGGAATTTTACCTCCTGCTGGATATTTTCATACTCAGCTGCTCCACCAGAAAAGCAGCAGGCCATGGGATAACTTAGGTTTTTATCTTTTGGACAGAGCACAACTTGAAAACATGAAATGTCAAACTGATTGCCAAAACTGAAATGAAATCTGGCTAAATTGTATTGCAGAAATTGTTTGTTTTCTGAGTATGAAAGACTAAAATGAAAATACTAAAGAAGAGATAAAAACAGAGAATCTGTCTAGTTTCTATAGTGAATGATCATAAACTGAGGTGGCAGAGGTAGAGTAAATGCAACAGGATTTTTTTTTTAGTTTTTTTTTGTCATTTTAATCACTGAAAATATCCCCAGATGTGAGGCAGAGACTGGGAAAAAGGCCCCACTCTCCAGAAATCAAAGCTCCAAGCAGTACCTGTGCTCCTCGTCGAGAACCAATCTCAGATGTGCACAGCAGGCTGGGAATCCCCAAACAAGATGTAAAAGGCCTCTACTCTGACACCAGAGAGAAGAAATCAGGTTAGTTCTGTGCAGAAAATGTTCTGCTGCAGTTCCTTTGGTTTTGGAGTCTAGGAGAAGTTCTAGCAGAAAGCCATGAAGGGGAGAAGCTGAACAAAATTCAGGATAAATTAGTAAATGTTTGTTCAGAGCTTTGAAATCTAAACACATGTAGGGAGGAGCTGGGGGGTTTGGGGAGCAGTATTTTTATGGAGGTGTGCTGAAGATCAAGGACTGCTTTCAAACTGTGGGCACCAAAACAAGTGTCAGGAATGCAGGGGCACTTCAGGTGTGAATTAAACATCCTCTGCAAATGGGGAACAGTGAACAAGGCTGCCCTGAGCCTCCTGCAGCTCAATTTCAAGTACTCTTCAAAGCATAATCAGTTCCATGCCAAATATTAAGGTGGGAGGAGTATGAAGGGTTTGAAGAGTTGCAGTGAGTTTAAGAATTGGTTCCTTGACTTCTTCCTCTCAGTCCTGTCTGTTTTGGGGTTTTTTTAAATGTTTGTTTTTCATCTGCTTAGGTAATTTATGGACCAGATTGGGGTCTGCTCCAAAGACACAGGAAAAGACTCCAGAGAAAGCTGAAAACTCTGTGGCATCTCCAGAGGAAGATGACTCTGAGCTGCAGAGGGTTTGGGGTGCTCTCATTAAGGAAAAAGAACAGTCCAGGCAAAAAAAGAGTCGCTTGGATCATTTACCCTCTCTACAAATCGAGATCAGCCGGGAAAGCAGCTCTGGCTCAGACTCTGAATCATGACTGGTTTCACAGCCTCACCCTCCAGGTGGTGACTGCAGCATGGCAGGATCCCCTTTGCCCAAGAGCTGGACACTGGCAAAGACTCTGCAGTGAAGCTTCCAGAAGTGTCTCTGTTCCTTTTCTACAACAACAGAGGCATAAACCACTTGAAACCTGAAGCAAAGACATTTGTCTGGAGTCTGTGGCTGGCCCTGTGCTCTGTAGGGCATTGTCATCTCTGTTTATGACAGCAAACCTGTAGTGAATTGTAGCAAAACATTTTCACCCCCGAGATTCGAACTTTAAAGATGAGGCAGAGATGCTCTGTATTTTTAAGGACACCTTTTCTGTTCTTGATATTTTCATCATGGAGGCTTTTAACAAAATGTTTTACACACTTCATCCAAAGAACAGGGCATTTCATTATCCAGATCATTGCCTTGCCCTTCTGGCTCTTACCAGCACCTTTCCTTTCCTCTTGAAGTAATAACAATAAAGCTTCCTGGGTGGGCAGCCAGCAAGGATAAAGCATGAAGGGATTGATTATCACATTCTCTTCCTCCAACACAACTGAATGTAAACCCAAGTCACACATTTTAATACATTTAAATTCCATGTAGTTATCCCAGTGGCACCACCAGAATCCAAGGAATCCTGCTCATTTATTTTGGTGATGCCACATTCTGCTGTAGCAGGGATTGAGATGTTCAGGACTGCCAAGTTGGATGTTTGACAATTGTGTAAAACCCTGAGGGGTTTGGGGTTTTTTTATTGCTGTTGTTCCATGAGGAGACATTATATTCCTTTCATTCCACCTGGATTATGTCCTGAAGCAACCCAACAGCTGGAAAGCATTTTTATATTTGTGAGAATCTTGCTGTTGGCCACGGTGAAAGCTCTAGTGGTGTTCTCTATCTATATAGAAGTGAAAAAGAAAAAAACTTTAGGATCACTGTCTCCTGTCAATATTTTGGATGTTCTTCCTGTATAGTACACGTGGATGTGGACATGGGTGATTGTTCCATTCAGCTTTTTTACCTGCACATTTTCACCCTTCCCTGGGTAGGACAAGGGTTTGATCAGTGTGAAACTGCTATTTTTTTTTTTTTTCATGTTGCCAGTAATTCTGAGTGAGGAATAATGCAGCACATCACATTCAGGTAAACAACAGGTAGCAAAACCATTTTAATAGTCTGAAATCTGTTGGCATTGCCCCTGTTCCTTGGTTCTGTCAGTCCAAAGTATCTGTGAACTTCTCTTCCCATTTGCTTTTTAACAAGCAAATTTTTCCTTTTTTTCCTCCCTTTTTTGTACTGAGTTGAAGTAGGTTTGAGGTTTCAGCAAAGAATCTGCAAAATTAACTTTTTTATGCTTTATGATGTGTGAGGATAAGCAGCATGTAAAATGAAAGGTCAAATGACAGGCACAGTGACTGGAGGGGCAATCTGGGGGCTGGCCAGGCTTCAAGCCTTACTCTTCCCTTGTTTTGTGACACTCATCCATGATTTTATATTTAATTATTGAATATATAAATGTCTCATAAAAGTACTGTTGAGAGAAACGCCTGCAATGTCTGATCACTGTAATAACTCATTTTAAGTGTGTGCTTTCATTGATATCCTCTCCCCAAGCTTTCCCAGAGAATCACACCCATCTCCAGCTCCTGATAAAATTTATTTAACCTGTGTCCTTTTGCCAGTAAACCTTTGTGTTGTGTCACTGCTTTGAATCCATTGGGGCCTTTCCTTTTCCTGAAAGGAATCAACCACCAAAGCTCCTGGGTTATTGAGAACCCTTGTGTGGTATTTCCATGTCAATATTCCTAATTTAAACCTGGTGAAGGATAAACTAATGGGAATAGAGGATCTTTTTAGCTGATCTAAAAGATGTGTGAAATGAAGTGAAATGAAGCACAGGCCTGTGTTTCAGGAAAAGGCACCCTTCACTCTGCTCCTGCCTTCCACCTTGTCAGAAATACACCTTAAAAATTCCCCCATGCAGGTCAGGAGTGTGGTTTTATGTTTTTTTGGGGGGAGTTATGTGTGACACTGAGCCCACAGGAGTTTAGCTGCACGAAAAATCGAGGTTTATTGTTGAAAGGAGCGGTAGAGAGGGTTTTGTAATTGAGTGTGCCTGGTTCTGCTTTTTTATGATGTACAGAAAAGCCTTGAAGTGTGCTGGTATCAGGAATTCATCCCAGCTTTGGGCTTCCTTAGTTACCTGAGCAAGAAGTGCTGGGATTTGGGAATCAAAAATCAACTCTGAATTCAAAGTCAATGGTTTTCCCTCAATGTTTTAACTTCCATCTATTTTGAGAGATTGCAAAGAGAGAATTTTGTTCCAAGTCCCCTTCTCTGTGTTCACCTGTGCAGTCCTTAGCTAATGTGTTCTTGATTTTTTTTACTGACCTCCCAGCTATCTACAAGATGAAATCTACAAGAATTTGATACAGAAATTGATGTTTGATAGGGAGATGGGACCTGTGTATTTCACTGAAATGTGTTTATGTTGAGAATTGCCAGAAAGGAGAATGTTTGCTTTGGCTCTTGCTGGATGATTTGTGCCTCAGAGGAAAAACTGAATTTTAGGTCATTTGTAACAGCACCACACTAGTCCTTCTTGTAGGAAGTTTTTGCTGTTTGGAAAATGTGGATTTTTGATAAATAAGTTCTTCTGGCTCCCTGAGCACGTGGTGTCGGCAGTGAAATTTCAAAGCAAAGGTGGCTTTGTGTTTCATTTTAAAATGTTTTCAGTTCAAGATGACACACTATTAAAAGAATGGAACTTTTATTTAAAAACAGCTTGTTCCGTTCTAAATAAAAGTGGCCTGAAATCACTGCGACCTCTCCAGTTTTCCTGGAAAACGCAGAGCCCAGGGCAGGGCCGGTGCTCCTTGGGGCTGTGCCCGGCCGCGGGCGACACGAGGGTCCCTGCCCAAGGCTGTCACCTCTCCCTGCCTTGAGATGGTGCCTAAACTTGGGGCTTTTTTGGGGTGGGGTTTTGGGGTGAGGTTTGAGCGATCTGAGGCTCCGCTCGCCGCGTTCCCTCCCGCCCCACACAGGAGGAAATGGAAGGCTCGGCGCACCCCCGCCTGTGGAGCAATGGCACAGCCCGCCCCCGCCGCGGGGTGGTACGGCCCCAGTCTTTATAAGCGGCCGCCGAAGGGGTTCGTTCCTTTTCCTCGTGTGCCCTTGGAGCCGGTGCGGTGAGGGCGAGTGGAGCCGCGCTCAGGGCCGGGCTCGGGGCCTGCAGGGCGGGCAGCGGGGAGGCGCTGGGCCGGCTTGCCGAGCAAAGCGCCCGTACCACTGAGCCAGCTAAAGCGCTCGCTCCCCCAGCTCCGCAGTGGTAGCGGCCGCCGGGCCCGCCTGAGCCACGCGGGCCGGGCTGCACCATTGGGAAGGCGGGGGGGCCGCGGCCTCGTGGCGCATGGCGGCTCCCGACCCTTGTCCCCTCACGGCCCTTGTTCCCCTCAGGCCACCATGGTGGCGACACCGGCACCGCGACCCCGCCGGCAGCGTCGGGATCCCGCCAGGGCCGCGGAGATGCCTCCCCGGTAAGTCGGGAGGGGCTCGGCCGGGCCGGGGCTGTGCGTGTGAGGGGCTCCGTGAGGGCCGCGCAGGTAACGCTGCTGTGGGGAATGCTCGGCATCCTGCGCCGTCCATCGGTTTTTATGGCGCTGTTTCAGAAATTAAGTCTCCTTTTTGATTTTTCGATGTGCCAGACCGATTTTTGTGTAATTAAAAATCACACCCATAGCGTTAAAGTGTTTGCGATTTCAATTTAAAAATTGCCTTGTTGATAAATGCAATCTTGCGAGCTGCATTCTTATACTACCTTAAATTTATACAACTCTAAATTTCTTGATTCAAAATTATTTAGAGAGGATTCCTGACTACTAATAGCTGTCTGATATAAATATTTCAGTGATTCATATCAACATAAACACGGGTGGAAGCACAGGCAGAATTGGTTATGAGGGTCTAGTTTTGTTCTTGTTTCCCCTGTATAAATGTACTTCATACTGCTGAAGAGTATTCTAGTAACACTTCTCTTACTTTTATTCCCACAGCAGAAAGATGTCTTGAAGTAAAAGAGTAAGTTGAAGTTTTTCTATATATTATTGTGTGCAAAGTTGTTATAGAGGTTCCAGGCTTTTACAAGTCAAAAATAACGTGTTTAAAGTACATTTTAAGTTAAAGAAAAGCTAATTAAAACTGATTTTGTGTCCACACAAGTTAAGTGTTAATGCCTCATATGTAGAGGGGGATTGTTTGATATAAAAGCTAGTGTTTTGAGTGATTAATTAGGGGAGTTAATTACCAGCTGTTGATGATGATAACCCTGAATAGGAAGTGCCGTCAGATGCGAGAACTGACGATACCCTGCTTCTGGTCTGAAATGCAGCTACACATGGGGGCTTAAACCTAGAAATTGATCCCCTAGAGCCCAGCAGGCAGCGTGCTCTCCGTGAAAACATCTCACCTTTGTGTCCCTCTGTTCCACTTCCTCTGCAGAGCCTGGGCTTTTCCACATGGATGTGACACCACGGGACTGGGAGCAGGTGGGGGAAGTGGCCCTGATGTGTGAAGGTGAGTGAGGGGTTTCAGTGCACCACACAGAATTCTGTGCTGGGTGAAATGTAAATTTAGAATGACTTCTGTAGGGTATGAGGAGCTTGAGGTGTGTATTTTCACTTAATCTGTGTTCCATAAATTTTTAAGTGTGATATTTATTTCCTGCTATATTTAGGTAGAGCCTGCAGGTCTCTGATGTGCACCCACTGATGTGACAGCTCTTCACAAATCCTGTGGAGGGCACTGAGACAGCAGAGCAGGACAATCTGCTGGGTGAGTTTAATATTTATTGTGCTCTTAGGTGAACTTCGTGGCTTTTGGCTGCAGTCTCAAAAATGTTTCTCCTCTAAATGTATAATTAATGAAGTTCTAGGCAAAAAAAAAAAACCTCAAAACATTGGGTTAAAATACAGGCAGTAAATGTGTAAGAGCAGCTGTTTCTGCACTGTAGACAAAGAGATAAAAGTCCTGCTTCTGCCACAAATGTGTCCATTTCCCTGTGATATCATGTGATGAAACTAACCCAAACTTGCTGGAATTACCGGCAGATTGACTGGTGGTGAGCAAAAGGTTTTCTGATGATATCTCCCTCATTAACAAATCCATTAATGATGATTAAGGCTGGTTACCTGACCCTGCTCCTGTCTTCCAGGTGGTGCTGCTGGAAACATCTCTGAGGCAGAAGGATTCCACCAAAACACCTGAGCTTGAGGATTTTGTGTAGACACGTTTTTCTGCCTGTTAAAAAGTGGTAACAGTTAAAGTGTTTTATTACATGTACATTAAAATATTTTTTTAAAACCCTGTGTTTTGTCACTTTACTGCATTAAGGAATGACTTTGCACTCTGCAACACATTTTTAATAAACACAATGGGCATTTCTGTAATTTGCTGTAAAATGTACCCAGATTGCAAAGTGTTTACTGCAGATAATGCCAGTGGGGTTTAGTGTGGTAATTAGAGTTTGAACAAGACACCAAGAGTGTAATTACTGCAGAGATCAGCCCTGAAATACTCGGCCAGCCAAAGCAGCAAATGCAGCTGCATCTGCAGCTTGTTTGCAGCCTTGCTGTTTGTCTCAAACTTGAATTTAAAGTCTGCTGCAGAGGCAAAGTTCAAGAGTTAAGGGGGAATCTTGGGAACTTTTAGATGCTTAAATAAATCAAAACTCAGCATTTGAGGCTAAAACACCCAATTAGCTTAAATATGTCAGTATAACTGGCAGGTTGTAACAGTTTAACATCCAAACTGATGGTGCTGAGCCTTCTGCCCACTTGATGGCAAGTGGAGCATTTTAGGGTGTGCATTTTGCAAAAGCTTCTTGCTTTTTGCACAATCTAATTCATAATTAAACTAATTCCTCGTGAGCCTGTGGTCACTCTGCCAAGGAGGGGCACAGTGTTCACTGCACAGCTCCAAGTGGGAGAGCTTGGGATTGGTTTTGATTTTCCTGTGGAGTTCAGGTGAAGATTGAATCGCTTTTAATTTTTATTTTCTGACTGGAAGGTGCTGTAAGTTAATGCTGCTCATGTGGCATCACAAGGCAGTGTCCCTGTCCCTCCTCAAGCACAGGTGGCTGTGCTATCAGGTATAAATTGCATGAAATGTAAAATTTCAGGAATTCCTCTTTAAGTTAGTATTCAGGAAAAAAAGGCTTAGGGTTTTTCAGAGAAATCTGGTTCTAAGACATGCAGGTAAATAATTCTGGAAATTCGTTTCTGGCTTAATAAAAACATTAAGCCTGGGCGATGGAGTAGGTAAAACATGTTTAGAATTAATTAGTTGCTCTTTATCTGAAAGGATTTGAGCAGTATGAAGAGCAGGTTACTCCACTGTTTAATTAAAACTTTAGGTTACGTTCTGTTCCCAGTGTTTAAAGAAACAAAACTATTTTTGCCTGATTTTAAGAGCTTGATTATTAGGACATGTTGACATTTCTTGTAACATGCACTGGGAATAAAAATGGGTTTAAAGCTCTTAAAAGGCACAAGGAATGCACCCTTTTTTTAAATGTGAATCTGCACACCATGAAAGTAAAAGCAGCCACATGCCCTCAGCAAACAGAAATAATCAGGGAATTGTTTAACGAGCTGTTTATTTGCTCAAGGAAGGTTTGCTGCAACTTGTTTTATAAATATTGCTTTCTAGTGTTAGATTTCTCATTAAAACAGAGCAAAGTTGATCTGGGAAAACTTAAATGTTGGATTTCTCTGGGTTTATTGAGGGTGCAGTTGGTGGTGTCTGTTGGAGATAAGTATTGATGAGTTTCATTTTAGCATCACTTGTTTATTGTTCTAATCAAAACCAAAGTTCCTCAGCAGGGATGCTCTAACAGGCTGGGGGTTTTGCTGAGATTAATGAATGGAAAAGTGTTATTTCTGTTAGAAAATGATGCCTTTCAAACAAAACAAGTGTCTTCAACATTTTACTGTGATCTTCCAGGGGAGCACAGATAATTTCATGGTGCTTGAGGGGAGGGGAAATAAAACCACTCTGTTTTGATTACATTTGGAGCACTTAAAACTCAGTGTTGGGGAATAAACAGCAGACAAAAATCTGGTTTTAAAACACAATTATTTTGGATTTTCTAAAGGTTTAGAAAGAACAGTTGGCAGGAATCCCTTTGGCACCCAACAGCAGCCAAAAACCCTGGATAAATCTAAAATAGATGAAAAGATTAAAGCAGAAAGAAAATATGCAGCAAAGCAAAGAATGGCCGAGTGCCAGCTTTTAGCAATAAGAGAGATGGCAGTGCCACGTCTCAAATCACTCTTTGAGAGAAAACGTGGAGATTATCCCCAAAATCTGTGCTGAGGGGCTGGAATTGTGCAGAGGAGGAGGAGAGGGATCAGCAGGGGCAGAGCTGCCTCGCTGCTCCCTCCCTGTAAATCACAAGCTTCACATTTCACATAAATGCTGGTTCTCATCCTTATTTCTTGATTAGTATTGTAAAGCAATCATGTCTGCATCAGCATGAGAATAATCACTCGTGCAAAGCCATAAATTACTGTAATTAATACGTCCCAGCTATTAATGGAAATGTAAAGAGCTTGGCTTGGTGGCTGCTGTTTCAGCTGAGGCAGTGTGAGTTGTATCTACTTAATTAGAAAGGAGGGAGATCCTGTGTATCTGAGCTTTTCAGAATGCAACAAATCCTAAATATTGACACTTCACTCCTTTTCCCCTCAGAGCAGGAGGAAGAGCTGTTAATTTTTGTTAATTTTCCAACTCTTCATTTCAGAGAGGTGAGGCACAAAGGAGCTGCTGCTTTCCAGCAAGGAGTAACATTGGTGTCATGCAGGAAAAGTGTCACAGGTTTGTTTGCTCCCAGCTAAAGAATGGCAAATGCTTGGTTTTAATTTCTGAGATAACACAGGCAGCAACTCTTGAGCTGCTCTAGAGCAAAAACAAAATAACCACGGGGTCTTTGGCCTTTCTCAGGCTCAGGATGTTCCTGGCACCCCACTGACCTTGTGCTGCCAGAGCTTGAGCACATTTCACGTGTTCCTGCAAAGGAGGACAAGGTTAATGCATCATTTAATGCTCTGCTAGGACAAACATTGCCCTTCTTTGTCACTTCGTGTAATTTAGTGCCTTAATTTTACGCTTGAAATCAGTTTCAGCCCGACTGTTATGAACAGATCCTAAAACTGCTGAACGTGGTGAGGGTTGAACAGGTGGGGTTTGATTTAGGGTGTTTAAGGAGGGCTTATTTAAAGAATATTGAGCATTTTCTGCTCCTGTGCTCTAATTCAGATTAACATCTGTCCTGCTTTACCTCCTGACACTTGAGCCACAAGATGGGGCAATGACCAAGCTCAGAGCATAATAAAGAGATTTTTGCAGCCTTGAGGATGCTTCTTTGGGGAAACTTGGTTTCACTGCTGCTTCCCTCCCTGTTGTATGAGAGATTTGCAGCTTTCATTACTATGTAGAGAATCCCACACACAGTGAAAATGTCACTCTTTAATTAGCTGTTAATTAATGTTCCTTAGTGTTGGACCAGCAAAGGCTCAGTTTTTGATGCTCTGCAAACTTGCAGTCATGGTCCCAGCCCCAAAGTGTTCCTGGTGTGAGTGTGGTGAGGAGCCAAAGGAGTTAAAACTTATTTTTATTTAATAAAAAATAAAGGATGATTTGCCCTTCATTACCTTTCCCCCCATGCAGCTCAGGACCTGCCAGGCTCCAGGTGCATTTTGAGTCAATAAACACCCCCAGCCCAGCACCTGGGAACTGAAGCCTGAACAAAATGCAAATGAGAAAATCACTCAGTGGAGACTGATTTCAAATCCCTGCTGTTTTAATCAAATAGAGATGTTAAAAGTTTAATCTCCAACAATTAAGGCCTTTGTTTGTTAGTTTTTGCAAGTCAATACTTGGAATTTTTTCCATAACAGTTTTTTTTTTGTTGTTTGTAATGGTTTGTTGTAAAATCATTGCACAGCACAGCTGCAATACAAACTCTAAACAAATAATGATTGATGTTATTGATGTTTTTGAAGGTGCCTGTGGCTTTCTGCTGGGCTCTCCTTGGTTTTCTTTCTCATTTTGATTTATTTCCCAGGTTTTTGAATTGCTTTCTTGCTTGTGCTTTCCCAGATCCTGTAGGATAGTTACTCCAGGTTTGATTTTCCTGGTTTTTTGTGCATTCTGTGCACTTGCAAACTGCACCTAAAGATTTGTTAGTGTTGGCTTTGGGTTTGTTGGGTGCTGTTATCACTGAGCAGTGGAGTAGGCTTGAGGTTTAACAGCACATTAAAGAAAAACTTCCAGCTCAGCCTGAGGTTATCAGCCATAATAAAAAATAATAAATTTTCCTGGATGGCTGAAACTTTATTAATAAACACCTGAGTCCAGATAATCGTGGTACCAAATGGTAATTTGGTTATCAGCCCTTATCAGACAGCGAGTGCAGTGCTGGTGCTCAGGTGATGTGTGAGCTGTTTAATGCAGCTCACAACAACAGCAGCAGCTGAAATATCCAATATAAATGTTTTACATCTGTGCCTCCATCTGATAATCCTGCAGCAGTCTGCAGTGTTCCACATCACCTCATTACAGATAAGGAACTGGAGCTTGGAGCCGTGCTGGGAGCAGGCAGAGGATTTGGTCAGTCATTGGATAAAGCAATTTTCCTGACCTGTGTCCAATCAGGTATTTTATTCCTTTCAACCATAATAAACTCCTTGTGCTGAGAGAAATGCAGGGGATACCTGCTGGGAAGATGATGGGAATTGTTTCAAAGCTGGGAGTGAGGTGGGAGCTTTGAAATGCACAGTGATGGGAAGCCTCTGCACCAAGGTACCTGCACTTTGAATTTAATTTAATTTAATCCATCCAGTCACCTCCCCAGCAGCCTGTTTGTTGCTGTGCTTTGGAGGAAGATGCTCTGTGCTTGCAGGAGGTGAAATGAAGCTTCAGTGTCGGGGCCTGGCTGTTTGGAAATGCAAAGCAGGAGCTGCATCAAGGACAAGGGATTTCAAAGGTGCTGCTTTTATGCTTCAAAAAGGTCTTTGGAGATGACAGCAACAACGTGGTGTCACTTGGCAACAGGTCAGAGGCTAAAGCTGAGGCTAAAGAGTTTCAGGGAGGAGAACAGGGCTGAAGAATCACCAGGGACACCAAAATGGTTTGAAGAATGGATGTGGCACCAGGGTGAGGGGACAGCTCTGGGCTGGTGGCTGCCCCTGCCCTGGAGGTTCAGCCCATTTTGGGGGTTGGCACAGGAAAAGGATAATATTTGCATTTCAGCCCCCAGCTCTGCTGTTTCTGTGCCTGTGGTGGAGGGGAGCTCTGAGCCTGCAGGAAAGCACAGCTTGGGAAAATCCTGAGCCTTGGAATTCCTAATTTAACAAGCAGGTGGGTACAGTGAAGATGAAACGACAAAAAAAAGGAATGGCAAAGTTCTCTTGGAAAGTGGTGTGTAAATGCACACAGCCCCAAGCAGAGACCTTTTGTATGTTTGAAGCCTGTCCACCTCTGGGATTTTCTGCCTGTTCCTCTACATGCAGAATTCCCCAGCAGTGGAATCCTGTAGGATCAGGGGTCAGAGCCCTGGGGCAGCAGGTATCAGTGTGAGATTGATTTTTCAGTGCCTTATTTTTCATTTCTAGAAGAGCTGGAATTGCAGCTCTTACCTGGAGTGAGTTACAGGACAAGGAGCAGCTGCCAAAGGGAAGCTCATTCCTGTGCTGATGCAGCTGGATTTTCCACATCTGTTGCAGCCCAGTATCCGACAGTTTTCCATCCATCCCTGAGTCTCTGTATGTCTGTTCCAGGAATTTGGGCCTGTAGTAAGAAGCTGTGAGGTTTTAATTATGTAGATTGTGTTTAGGATGGCTGTGAGTGCTGCTTGCAAAATCCCAATCACAAAGTGCCTCCCCAAAGCCTTGCCCAGACCCAGAGGAACCCTGGTTTTGCCTGGCAAAGGACACAACTGAGAGGGAGAGCCAGGAATAAAGTGTTTTTACAGCACCCACCTTGAAAATCCAGTGATAAATAGCCAAACCTTCAGTGAGTTATATATTAATATTTCTCTCCTCTTTTGTAAACCTCAAATCTATTTGTCCTTCCAACAACAGCTCCCTGAGAGCTGCCACGTGCACCAGGCTCACTGAGGGCTGGGATTGCTCATCCCAACCTGCTGGATGCAAACCACCCCACAGGTTCATTTTCTCCTCAGATTGAGTTAATAAAACAGCAAAGAAGAGAGATGGCCCAGAAGCCACAGGATCAATAAGCTATTAGGAGCCAAGAAAACTCGGCAAACTGCACACATAATTAAAGGCTGTGGTGAACAGGTTGCATCTTTTCTGACTCTATTAAATCAGGTCTTCAATTTTATGTAAAACCATCAGCTGAGCTGAAGGTAAAACCAGCTGTGTCTCTGTGTTTACAGAGGGGGAGATAAAAAATGCACGCCCAGAGCTGCCAGAAAGGGCTGGAAACAAAGCACCTCCAATTCCCCATCCATCAGGGGTAATTCAGCCATGGGCTGATGGAGCTGTCACATAAAAAATGACATTTTATTCCTAAATACCTTTCCTGCAGTGCCAGTTTGGGATCTAGGATTCCCCCAGTGAGCAAAGCTCTTGTGTTCCTCCTTGAGAACAAACCCTGTGCTAACATTTTACAGAAACACAGACCCCAGAATGGTTTGGGTTGGGGGGGACCTTAAAGCCCATTTCATTCCAACATTCTGCTGTGGCAGGGACATCTCCAATAATCCAGGTTGTTCCAAACCCCGTCCAGCCTGGGGATATCCATCCATTTATTCATGATAATTAATTAATGTTAATGTGCCTGGAGCTGGGCACAGGAAGTGAGACAGGAGGCAGGCAGAGCACTGTGAGGGATGGCTCTGTCCTTCAGAATTTCCTGTTGAAGACATTTCATAGAAAATTAAAAAATTTCATGGCTTCTCTCCTCTTGCTCTGTACATCTTGCTGGTGGGAATCATCCTCAGGCAGAGAAAAACTCCACTGCCCTTGGAGTGCAGGGAAAGTGGGATCACAGGATCCTGACATCCTTGCACCAGAGAGGTCGGGAGGAGATTTCATCTGTTGCTCACCAAGGGACGTTTCCCTGCAGAGGTTGGGTCACTCGTTTTTACCCCTTTCTCCTAAGCTTTGATGAATTCTGCTAATAAGGTCAATTAGTTTCCATGGCAATAGCAGATCCCAGCTAATGGAGCAGGGGAATCTTTGTGTTTCCAGGACATGAGTGCTCCTGATCAAACCTCCTCGTGCTGCTGAAAGGAGCAGTGATGGACCACGGGGGAGCCCTGGGAGGTTCCTGCCCCTCTCCAAAGGTTATCATCTCCTTTGAGTGGGGTAACCCAGCGGGGTGGGGCTGCCCCTGGGTGCTGCTGCCTCCCGTGGTGTCCCCTTAATCCTTTGGGTCACTTTTTGGCTCTTCCTCAGGGAAAAGCTGGTGTTTGGGCAGTTTTGGGTTGGCATTTGCTGACTTCTGCCCCTGAGCAGCAGCAATGCTTTTGGCCTGGGTGTTTTGAGCTTCTGGACATCCCCAGCAGCGTTTTTGTGTCTCCCTCTGCTCTCCCACACACTCCCTGCTTGGGAGTGATTTTTCCCAGCCCTCTTTTCTGCTCCCAACCATCCTCTGGGAATGTAACTTGGATTTTAAATGAATAACCACCTTCCAAACACAGACAGGCTCGCTGCAAACTCCTCCCAGGTCACCCAGCTGGAAGGAGCTCTCCAGAGCGTGGCACCAGCCCTTCCATGCCTCTCTCATCCCTCCCTCATTCCCTGCCTGCTGTTTCCATTCCCCTCGCTGTGGGCTCCTCAATCTGCACAGAATGATTTCCAATTACATTTTTGTTGCTGAGGGCATCAATCTCCTCTGCAGACTGCTCTGCTTCGTGCCCAGGCAAAGCCATGGTGCTGGTGGAGAGAGAACCAACCAAGCCAGGCTGAGACGTTTTATGCCTTATTTATTTTATGGTGGCCCTTTCCTCCCCTCCTTGACAAGAAATGATCTCATTCTGCTTTAATATTCTAACAGCAGCGATTTTCAGTCCTTGAATCCTTCATCTAAGGCCAGTTAAAAGCTTCTGACCCGAAGCAGCAGCCCAGTGTAGCCCAGGGAACATTGATTATAGGTGGAGTGAGCCCTGAGCTTGTTTTGATGTTGATGAGCTGGGAAGGGAAGCGTCTCCCCCTCCTTCCTTTAAAAATAAAACAACCAAAACCCCAACCAAGCCCCACTCTGTGCTGAGCCCACAGCATCATCATTATCCTGAAGTGCACTAAGTGGATAATTGAACTAATCCACACTGTGAGGAAGGCACTGATGAGCCAAAGCTTTTATAACCAACTCTCTCTAAACAGCTCTGCTTTTTTTTTTCCCTTTTTCCATGGAAGTAATTTGGTGCCTCCTCCAGCATGCACAGATACATTGATAAAAATCCATTTTAGCTCTTTGTCTCAGAAAGGCTCAATCCTCACTGGGCACAGGGATATTGTCAGTACCTCTGGAGCAGAGGTGGCTCAAGCAGTGCAACACCTGCACAGGGCAAAGGCTGTGGGATCTCCCTTTGGAGATATTTAAATTATTTCTCCATGGCCTGATGTGTTTCCCAGCAGGTGGAAGCTGAGCTGGAGGGGAAATGTGGCAGGAGCAGCCTGCTGGGTGGTTTTTGTCCGTGAGGGAATGGAGCAAAGCAGGAATTAAGGATGCAGAGCTCGCTCTAAATGCAAAGTGCCTCTGGTTTGTGAATTTGTGAGCTGGGCGGTCCAGGCAGCTCCTCAGGTCCTGTGCAAATACTTAGCAAGGAATAAAAACCTTGCAGCAAGGAGCTTGTGATTTAAATAATTTAAACAGGCAGAGGGGCTTGAGCTGTGCATGAGGAGGAGGGGAGCCCAGTGCTGAGGTACCTGGGTAGAAAGAAGAAATTGCTGCAGTTTCTTTTTTCTTTTTTTTTCTGCAAAGAGAAATCTTGTTCTTGATTAAATCCCCCAGTGTTCCCCCCAGCTCCTTGGCCCCCATGGTTTGTTGCTGGGGCAGAGCCCTTGCTGCAAACAAACAGCCTCCTTTCCTTCAGTGCACTAATACTGGACATAAACACCCTGTGGAGCTCTCAGCATTCCTTTCTCCCACATTATTTTACACACTGGCAATATTTAAAATTTAAAAGATTCTTTTGTGATGCTTCTGTGTCCACTTTATGCCCACCCTGAAGAATCCAGCCCATAAACTGAGCTCTTTATTTCTCCAGCCCCCTGAAAAACCCTGACCAGCAGCTCTCAGCACTGCCTTGTCCTCTGGTTTTTTTTTCCTGGGCATTCAACCTGAACAGAGGAAAAATTCAATACTGGGAGTTTATTAAACATTATCATTTATTTTGTTTATGGATAGCTCCTTTATTTCAAACAGAAATATTCCATATTCACTGGAAAGTTGGGGGTTTTTTTCATGCCTGTTGGAAAGAGTTAGAATTAAAAAAAAAATAAGGAAAAAAGGCTTGGATACATGCAAATCATACCGAGTGTTGCCAAATGTATTAAAAGTAGCAGAGTTTTTTCTAAGTTACCTTCTTGCAAATGGAGGATGAACAACCACTGGCAGCCTGAAGCCCCTCTGGGAAAATGGACAGAGCCAATGGGACCCAAAGTCTGTTTGCACCCAAAAAAGCCAGGCTGGGGTCACTGCTGGGAGCTGCTCAGGGGAAGGGCTTGGGGCAGAGAGAGGCTCCCTCTGCAAAGGGAGGCAGGGCTGCTCCTTGGAACACGAAGATGAGGAAGCTTTTCCCACTTTCCTGCCCTCCCCCAGTGAAATTCTGGTTCCAAAAAGCCAAAGTGCACATTCCAGCACTGCTGCTCTGGGGGGATCCATTTCCCAGCAAAAATACAACCAAACCCAAAGCCCTGTCCTAGGAAAAACTGGAACATTTTAGAAACAAAGCACTTCTGGTCCAGGGGGCAACAGCCATGGCCAAGTGACCCCAAGGCTTTAAATCCCAGCTGGCTGTGAGAGAGGGGATGAACCCCAGGCTTGTTTTACCTTTTTTAACCCTTCAGAACCGTGGTCTCTTTTTGTCAGTGATGCTCCAGAGCCCTGACCCCAGGATTTGTGTGTCCCTCCCAAAATGGAGCAGATACTCCCATTAAAAGCTCAGGAGTTTTTACAGCTGGTAGGAAACTGAAGAAATCCTGGGCAGGCACAGGTGCCAGCCTGGTTTTGGTAAGGCTGGAGGGTGAGGGTGCTGTCCAGGCACTCTGCAGGCTGGGATTTAACCCTGCCCCAGGAAAACAAAGCTCTTCCTCTGGGCTGGGCTCACAATATTGGGAGGAGCACTCCTGGTTTGTGTGCGAGCAGGTTTCTGACCCCTGGTTTGTGTGTGAGCAGGTTTTTGACTCCTGGTTTGTGTGCGAGCAGGTTTCTGACCCCTGGTTTGTGTGTGAGCAGGTTTTTGACTCCTGGTTTGTGTGTGAGCAGGTTTCTGACCCTTGGTTTGTGTGTGAGCAGGTTTCTGACCCCTGGTTTGTGTGTGAGCAGGTTTCTGTTGTGTCTCAGCAGCCACACCTCTCACCAGTGATTCCTGAAGCCAGGAGTGGGAAGGATGGAAGGTTTATCCCATCCTTTGGGGTGGCTGCTCTCTGTCCATCCCACGGGGAGCAGCTGAGATCCAGCACTGAGGAAAGGGAGCCCTTCCCTGCACAGCCTCCCTGCTCCCTTTTCCTGCCCTTCCGAGGTTCTGCAGCCCCTTGGGGAGGCATTTCTGAGAGGGCCAAAAAAAGCACAGCACACCACGAATGCTTCAAAACACCTGGCCAGCTTTTAGAAATACAAACACTCCACGTGATCACTTTTTTGTGTTCTTCGAGAAGAGAATCGCTGACATTGGTGGCACAGGGGGAAGGCAGCAGCTGGGACTCCTGCAGCATCCAGGAGTGGGACCAGACCCCCCCAGCTCTGAGGTTTGAAGTCATCCTTGCTCAAGGTGCCCACCCGAGGGCTGGACATCATGTCTGTGGTGTGGCAGCACCTTGCCCCGAGCCAGGCAGCTCCCCAGCCTCGGCCCTTCTGTCTGTGTGCTCCGAGTCCGTGCTGCCAGCCTGGCCTGGCCCAGCCCTCAGCTCCTCCTGGCTGTCCCCCAGCCCCTCCTGCCCCTCCAAATCGCTGACCTGGCCCTCCCCAAACTCCAGGATGGTCGGCAGATTGCCCTGCTTGGGGCAGCGCCTCTTCAGGCTGACCAGGAAAGGTTGGGGCAGCGAGAAAATATCCACATTATTGCCCAGGTCGATCCAGGTGACGCTGGGGAACTTCTTGGGGTCCTTGAGGGTCTCGGTGAGGTCCCTGAGGATGGCCTTGGTGAGGCGGTTGCCGTTGAGGGCCAGCGTGGTGAGGCGGGGCAGCCCGCCCAGCGCGGGCAGCAGCTGCAGCAGCATCTCGTCCGTCAGCTCGGTGAAGCACAGCTCCACCGTGTCGATGTGCTCCGAGCTGTGCTCCAGGTAGGACGTCACCCTCTCCAGGTCCTTCAGGGTCAGGGGGATGCCCGACAAGTCCACGGTGTTGTCCTGGGGCTTCGCCATCAGCACGGCCTTCAGGCTGTGGGGAGGGAGGCAAGGACAGGGGGGTTAATGTGGGGGGATCACAGAATCACAGAATCATTGGGTTGGAAGAGACCTCCAGGATCATCAAGTCCAACCCAACCCTGACCTCAACTAACCCATGGCACCCAGTGCCACATCCAGGCTTTTCTTAAACACATCCAGGGATGGTGACTCCACCACCTCCCCAGGCAGACCATTCCAATACTTTATTACCCTTTCTGTAAACAACTTTTCCCTGATATCCAGTGTCGCCCTGGTTTTCGAAGCCTTCTGGTGTTTACACTCTTGGAGTCAAGAATTCCCACACTTTTTACTAAAACACTTTGTGTTTTGTACATTCCTTCCTGGAGGAGGAGAAAATTGACAGACTGCTCACCTGGCCAGTGTGGTTCAAAGGAGGGATGTCATCCTCCAATCCACTCTCACTTTAGAGAATCCATAAATTCTGAAGAACTGTAAATAGAGCTCTCTTTTTTACCCTGGGCTACTGAGTGTGTGGTGCGTGTTCATTTTGTGTCTCAGTGTGACAATCCAGCCTAGATTTCCCTTGGTGCATTAAGGCTGTGTCCCCTTGTTCTGTCAGTGCTGCCTGGAGAAAGAGCCCAAGCCCAGCTGAGCACAGGCACCTTTCAGGGAGCTGTGGAGAGTGATGAGGGCACCCCTGAGTCTCTTTTTCTCCAGGCTGAACAACCCCAGCTCCTTCATGTTGGATGTTGGAGCCCTGGGCACTGAGAATTTCAGACTTTCTGTGCCCTCAAGCAAACTCTGCATTTGACCTGAGACTGTGGAAGAGGTTTCCAAAATTGAGTGATAGCACTGGGATTATGGATGTGTAATTTGAATAGAAGTGTGTGATATCACAGGGTGCAAAATTTAGAGTTTTAGAATATAGTAATATATATAGAACAAGATGGAGGATTTAAGGTGTAGGCTAAGTTCTTCTTTTCTTCTTCTTCAGAAGAAGAAGAGTGGTTTTTTCCAAGCTGCCCATGAGGGATGACTGCCCAGAGATTCCAAAGAAGGGGGGAAATGGGAGCTTTACCCCAAAAATCCAAGCCCATAGGTTTGGGTTCTGTCTTGTAATTGGATAGAAAAATCCGCATTGTGGGCCATGGGTGTTTGGCTATTGGGTTAGAAGTAAAAATAATTTAGGTGTCATTTCATAATTGGACAGTTTGTGCTTTAAAGACAGAGACAGAGCCATTTTCACTTTGTTAGCTGGAACTCAGAGCTTGTGAGACTGTACTACAGATAAAAATTAATAAACATCTGAGTCCAAACACAAACTACAACTCTTGAGCATTTAATCCTGGCTCAAACAGAAGAAAAGAAGATAAAACACAGGGGGATGTCTCTGTTTGGGGGCAGTGCTCCTGAGAGGGGGCAAGAACAGGAGTTCTGGAGAGGTTTCATGGAGGATTTCAGCTGGGATTTGTGGAGGATGTCCCACAGCTCTTCTCAAACCCCATCATTCAGGACAGCAAAGTTCATTTTTACAGCCCCTGGGATAAAAAGCTTATCCTGGCTTCTCAGAGCCTTTCCTGCTGATTTTAAAGGTGCAAAAAAATGGTGAGGAACCCTTGATTAGACGGGCAGGAGTTGCTGTGTGACATTTCTCATCAGGAATCTCTTTGAGGACACATTTTTTGGTCCTCTCAGCTGCACAGGTGGGAAGGTGAGACCCCAAGCTCAGCAAATGAAGGACAGACACCTCCAGGGTGGTTTGATCTCACTGTCAGTGTGTGAGTCCTGCTGCCTCCCCAGCCTCACCACAGAGCAGATGAACCCTACAAGAAACCCTCAGATAAAGACATGAATTCTCCCAATGGCCCTACAGAGATTTATGAGCACGAGCCAGGCTGGAGTTTCACAGCTCAATTTATCTCCTGCTGGCAAACCAGGTGCTGGGGAGGTTTTGTTAATGAATTATCCTGGACACCTGAGGAGGTGGAAGGAGCCCTGTGACTGCTGTGTCAGCTTGGTGGCCTCAGGTGTCTCCTTGGCCAAGGAATGTGAGGCTGTGGAGAATTCTGTGATTCTCCTGCTCTGGCTCCTCTGGGAGTGGTTTTTTCCAAGCTGCCCATGAGGGATGACTGCCCAGAGATTCCAAAGAAGGGGGGAAATGGGAGCTTTACCCCCAAAATCCAAGCCCATAAATTGTGTGCCAGTTAAATCCTGAGCTGCTCCAAATCCAGAGCTGTAAGTGGGTGTTGGCAGCTGCTTCTCTTGGATATCTACAACCACATCATTTTTGGGGAGCAGCCCTGGGTGGGACCAAGGTGATGCCTCAGAAACAACCTTTACCCACAAAAAAAACCCCAAAATTCTCTTCTTGCAGTCTTTGAGCTTCACCTGCCAAAAAACCCCAAAATACACTTGTCTTGCAGTCTTTGAGTTTTGCCCACCAAAAAAATCCCCAAATTACTCTTGTCTTGCAGTCTTTGAGCACCAAAGCAGCATCTCACTCCCAAATCAAGCACAGAGCTCCCCTGTGAGTCAGTGACAACCACTGAACAGCACGGCTAAAGCACAGCCAGGGGTTGATCCTGGTTTTATCCATTTCTTCCTGTAATTTCTTGTGGGATGTCTGGTGTGGCTTTAAACAAGCAAAGTTAAGGAGATAACAAAGGGGGAATGGGGACAGCTTCAGGACAGCTCTTTTTTTTTCTTTTTTCTTGTTTTCTGCTGCTCTCAGTATTGCTGCACATTTGTTTTTTCCCTCGGAGCGTGCATAGGATTTGTGCCAGCCAGGAAAAAAAGGGGATTTCTCACTGGGGTTCTATCCTTTTTCCCCCTGAGAGGGATTTAGCTGATACCCACTGGAACAGATTGATCCTCTTGAACAAACTGCCTTTTCACCCTGCTGATGAGCACAAAAAATCTCCTGAATCCCAGGTCAGAGTGGCCCTGGGCTGGCTCTGGGGGAGGCTTTGCCCTCCTGTCCCCGGGGAACCAAGCAAACAAACCCCAAACAGGATTCCATCCAAACACTCCCGTGGTACTCTGAGCCAGCTCGTGGAAATCAGGGGGGTATTTATGTTAACAAACAGCTGGAAAAGCTCCCAGCCCTGCCATAAAAGTTGGCCACAGAGCGGCCCCAAACCTCAGGACGAAAATCTTAACCATTAAACAAATCCCTCTGGGCTTTAGTGGGGGATCAGTTACACCCACTTGGTTTCATCCTCACATTTTACAGGGCTGTTCCATAGGGAAAACACCGATTTTTATTTTCCCCCCAGCTGGGGTTTTGCCCAGTATAACACCAGGATTGGGAATAGAGCCCTTCACTAAGCTCCCACGTTGGCAGGATGCTGATTTATCCACGCTCACGCTGAGCTGAAAGCTCTCTCCCATGGAATCAGATCAGAAAACCTTGTCATAAACAGGAATATTGATGTTCAGATCAAAGGGAATGAAAAGAAAGGGGTTTCCTCCTGCTTTAAATTCATGGCACTGCTCTCAAGCACCGCACAAATGGTGACACGTGTCGTGCTCTGAAGGAAAATTGGGATGTTCAGCCCAATTCCTTGCAGGGCAAAGGAACAGCTCAGGGAAAATCCAGAGGCAGCCCCAGAGAGTGAGGAATTACAGCAAGAAATTTATACAGAGACACCTGGTGAGAAAACTATTTACAAAAACATCAGTGAAGCATTATTGGATGTAATGAGTCACCCCCCAAAAAAAACAACACAACAAACAAAAGGTGAAATCCTGAGATGAAAGATTCATACTGATCCTTGCTACCACCATAATTTCAGGACAAAGTGCCTTTTCAAAATCCCTGCTCCAAATGATGGCAGTCAAACACTGGAAGAGAGATACAAACAAATGCTGCAAATTCAGTGATCATTTTGAGTAAAGGGTTGGGAATCCCCACCCTCAGAGGAGGAATCAAGACAAATAAATACAATTATTTCCTTTAAAGAGGGACTGTGACTTAGATAATAATATAATGTATATTAAATATCCTGTATTATTTTATATATTTTATATATATATATATAAAATATTTCCATATAATGAGGATGAATAAAACAGAGGAGGTGAGAGTGAAAAGCTCTTTTTTCATCCCTCTTAATGCAGGATCTGAGGACACCTCCTGATGCTGAAAGATTGAATCCTCAGGGGGTAAAAGGAGCTCAAATTAACCCCCAGCCACGGGATATCCCTGAGATCAAGGACTTTGTGGGAGGTCCTGAGTGGGCAGGGCACTGCTGTGGCTGAGAACATCCAAAGTCATGGTAGGATTTAAAAAATAAATTGAAAAATTGGCTGTGGACTGATTGAATTCGAGGAGCAATCAAAATTCTGCAATTCACCCAAATGGAGTGACCAAAATTGGAGCTGCCAAATTCTCCAAAATTAAGAGACAGGAAATTTCTCCTTTGGCCTCATCCTTGGTTTTTTTACTGGATTTTACCCACAGCCAGTGTGGGCACTGCTGTGATCACTCCTGAGCTGCTCCAGCTCCTGGTCACAGAGGTTTGGAGCTTTATAAAGAGCTCAGTTTAAAGCCTCTGTTCCCCAAAGCTTGGGAAGGTTTCCCTCCTTGGAGATTCTCAGGGTAAAGAGGATTTTTAAGATACCTAAATATCAAAATACAGAACTTTAAAGCCCCTTTTGAGCTTACTAATAAAATTCATTAAAAATTCCTAAGTCTTTGCTGTTCGGAAAGCACCAGTGGGGATTTAATTATTGTGCTCTCTTTTTGTTCCAAGAGCCTTCCCAGTTTTGCCAAGGTTTGCACTTTTCATGCCATAAACTCCAGACATCCCTGCTGTAACATCATTCCCCTGCTGCCCAAACTCCAGCCTGTTCCTGCTGCAAAGGGTTGGATTTTGGAGGGCAGGAAGGGCACCAAAATTAACTTTATTATAAAATAACTGTGCCTGCTGGGAATGCTCTGTGGGAATCACAGCCCTAAACAGCATCTCCAAAAGAAAATCCCCAAACACTTGGGCTGATCCTTGGATTCAGCATGGGAATTTTTAAGCATCTTAAGAGCAAACCTGGTGGGAATGCTGGAATTGTCCCTGAATTTCCCTCTGGCAGCAGGATCCCCACAGTGACCTCCTGTGCTGCTCCAGGAACAACTCTGTGCACTCACAGCTCCCCAAATTCCCAAATCCCCAGATCCCTGTGTTTTCCTTGGCTCCACACCAAGACCAGCCCCACCTCCATCCCAGGCACAAGCTGGGGGTGTTTGATGGGAAAAGGGAATTCTGAGCTCCAGCAGAACTCAGTGATGCCTTAAATTTTAACTTTCATATTTCAGGTTCTGTGCTGCCCAGGGTGCAGCTCTGAGCTCACAGGCAGTGTCACTCAGCTCTCTGCACACAGCAGGGACACAGAACAAATCCTTGTCCTGCTGCACACCAAGGACAACTTTCAGGCCAACAGCACAAACAAGGGTGGCTGGAGGGAGGAACAAGAAGGATGGGAGCTCACAGCCTGGAGCTGGGATTGGACAATTCAACCCCAATGTGCAAATGGACCCAAACTTATCAAAGTGTGAGACCTGGTGACTGTTTGTCCATTTTGTGACCATTTTGTGACCATTTTGTGTCCATTTTGGGTCAATTTTGTGTCCATTTTGTGTCCATTTTGTGACTATTTTGGGTCCATTTTGTGCCCATTTTGTGACCATTTTGGGTCCATTTTGTGACCATTTTGGGCCCACCTTGGGTGTAGCCCTGGCCAGGCCCTGTCCTGCCCAAGGTGTGCCCTAAAGGCCTTTCAATAAATCTCTACTTTATTCTCTGGCTCTGGCCAGTCTCTGTTCCAGCTCAGCCTTCCCAAGGGCTTGTGGAAGGGTTGCTGCCATCAGGAAAGTCTCGATCCATAAATCCCTCCCAGCAGAAGGATAAAGGTCAGGAGCTGTGGTTTTTACAGCTCTTTACTGAATCCATGGATTCATGGAATGCTTTGGGCTGGAAGGGACCTTCCAGAGCTCCTGGTTCCAGCCCCTCCATGGGGTGGCAGGCACAGATTAGATCCTAAAAGCTCCAGATACAAACAGCAAGGAAAAGGGATTTGTATCCATGGGTGAGGGTTGGGCACTCCCAGCAGCCCCAAGGCCTTCACCTCGGCCTGTGGGACAAAGGGACAGACACTGGAGAGCAGGGACACCCCAGAGAGCAGGGACACCCCAGAGAGCAGGGACACCCCAGAGAGCAGGGACACCCACAGATCAGGGACACCCCACAGAGCAGGGACACCCACTGAGCAGGGACACCCACAGAGCAGGGACACCCCACAGAGCAGGGACACCCACAGTGCAGGGACACCCCAGAGAGCAGGGACACCCACAGATCAGGGACACCCCACAGAGCAGGGACACCCACAGAGCAGGGACACCCCAGAGAGCAGGGACACCCACAGAGCAGGGACACCCACAGAGCAGGGACACCCACAGTGAGCAGGGACACCCCACAGAGCAGGGACACCCACTGAGCAGGGACACCCCAGAGAGCAGGGACACCCACAGAGCAGGAGCACCCCAGAGAGCCATGTCACCTCTCAGTGTCACCTCACAGTGTCACCTCACAGAGCAGGGACACCCCACAGACCAGTGACATCCCACAGAGCGAGGACACCCCAGGACAGGGACACCCCACAGCATCATCTCACAGTGTCACCTCACAGAGCAAGGACACCCCACAGAGCAGGGTCATTCCACAAAGCAGGGACACCCACAGAGCTGTGTCACCTCTCTGTGTCACCTCACAGTGTCACCTCACAGAGCAGGGACACCCCACAGAGCAGTGACATCCCACAGAGCAGGGACACCCACAGAGCAGTGACATCCCACAGAGCAGTGACATCCCACAGTGAGGACACCCCACAGCATCAGCTCACAGCGTCACCTCATAGTGTCAGCCCACAGAGCAGGGCCACCCTAGAGTGTCACACAAGAGCAGTGTCACCCAACAGTGTCACCCCACAGAGCAGTGTCACCTCACAGTGTCACCAAGAGCAGTGCCACCCAACAGTGTCACCTCACAGTGTCACCTCCCAGTGTCACCAAGAGCAGTGCCACCCCAGTGCTGGGCCCATGTCTGCACTCCCTGACCTGGAAGGGCTTTCCCAGCCTGGATTCATGGATGATTCTATGGAGATGCCACCACCTTCATCCTACTGTCCCCCCTAATCCCACTGTTCCCCCTCATCCCACTGTCCCCCCTCATCCCACTGTCCCCGCCTCATGCCACTGTGCCACTCAGTGTCCCCGTGCCACTCAGCAAAGGGACCCAATGAACCCTTTAAAATCCACCAGAAAATGGATTTCTGTTATCCCCACCTGATCAATATCCCCAGCAGGGACACTTATGCAGCTCATTTGCACCCAGCTCCAGCTGCAGGAGCCTGGCTTGGGATGGGGAGGGAAGGGAAAGGTTCTTGCTCTGTTCAGAATCATCATTTTCTCCTCCCCTCAACTTGTTTTTAATTTCCTGCTAAACAAAATGCTAAAAATAAGCACTTGGGAGCCATCAAAATGCTTTGCTAAAATGATAACTCTGTTTAATTTAGTGAAAGAAAAAAAAAAAGTAAATCTGCTGTTGGAGAGCTCCACTTTCCTATCCCACCCTCCCCAAAACAAAATGTATTTATATCATCCTCTCAACGACACAATTTGCTCCCAAACCTCTGTTTTTATACAGAAACTTCTGGAATTTTTCCAACTCTACTCCAGCAGAATAAGGAGCTGCAGCTGATAGAACCTGGATTTGCAGGAGAGGCAATTTGCACGAGTGCCCAGAGAAAAACAATCAGGAATTCAAAGGAAAACAACATGTTGGGCTCATTGCTTCTGAAAATGACTCCCTGGAAGAGAATTGGCCCGAAATAAGGATTTGTGTTACAATAAATGAGAGTTTGCCATAAAACAAACAGCATTTTCTTCAAATTCTAACACGGGAGGGGAAAAGAAAGGCTGGAAAGACTCTTGGAAAGGGACTTTTATGATTGCTGAGATACAAAAATACCCAAATCATATTGGATTTACATGAACAACTCCCCACTAGGGAGAGAGGAAGCTGGGCTGGTTAGGAAAAGGACCTTTAAATCCATTTGCAGCCCTCAGTGTCCAAAGAGGTCACAGGAAAAGAAATTCCTAATAATTTGCTCATAAAAGCACACAGCTGGCTGCCAATATGCTTTTAAAAAGTGAAAGAAGAGGAGGAAAAAGAAAAAGGGAGAGGGATGGGATGGAGAACAGCAGTGCTGGCCAGGACTCCAGCACTTTTCTGGAAAAGCAGGATGAGGTTTCCCTAAAATGCAGAATTCCAGCCTCTCCCTTTGGTTTTGTTGCTGCTTTGTTTGGTTTTTGGAAGGAATGAGCCCGTTAGCAGGCTGGATGTGACCCCAAAAGTGAGGGGAGAGCGTGGCTGCTCCTGCTCTGTCCCCTCACCACAAACTGAGCTTCGCCACGTGGTGTCCATGTGCAGATGGAAATCGGGGCTGGTGTTAATTATGGGGGCTGGTGTTAATTATCTCCATCCCATTCCAGAGCCCGAGGAGTTTTGGGATGGGGGAAACACCCAGGCAACAGCCAGGCTTGAGAGGCAACAGCTCCAATTCACCTCTGCTCACCAAAACCCTCTTCCAGCCCTCAAATCTGCCCCTGGTGATGTCAAACAACAAAAAAATCCAGGAAAAATTTGTGGAAAACTTCCTGTATCCAGGCCCTCGCTGAGGGTTTGAGGTTCACACTTAGCAGAGGCTGTTTGTGTTTCCTGTTTCTTGAAACGAGTTGAATTCCATTCACACAAAGGGAAAAACCCCAGGATTTTTGGGGGGTGGGGAGAGAAGTTTCAACTCTGATCCTCCAGCCCAGTTTTCTCATCAGAAACCAAAGAAAATGAAAAAAAAAACACCACCAAAAAAACCCTCTCCCAACTGCTCTTCCTGCAATTAGGGAGTGATCAGCTGCCAGAATGTGTGCCTGGGGCTTGGCTTTCCCTAAGATGTTTATTTTATTGGAGCACAGATCACATTTGGAAGAGTTTAGGCAGGCTGAGGTCCCCTCTTGCTCTGATGAGAGCCAGAGCACGAGAGGCAGCCGCCAGCCCGGCTCCCAGGGCCCTGCTTGTCCCTCTCCCTCCTTGGGAAGGGATTTTTTCCAGAGCCAGGAGCTGCCATCACCCCCGATTTTTCCCTTTTCCCCCTCTTAATCTTTGGCAGGTCCCTATTCCACCCTTCCCACCGAAATCCTAACAGCTCTGGTGCCCAAAGTGAAGCCCAACACGGATCCTGCCACGCTCAGGGATGGATCAAAGGGAAAACTCCAGCTCCTGACCCTGGGCACAGCTGGTTTGGGGGGGACAGGGACCCCTGGGATGGATCTGTGATGTCCCAGGTGGGGCTGGTGGCCTCCAACCACATCCAGGGGGTCAGGGAGCCCCCCCAGAGCACAGAACATCCCAAAGAACATCCAGGGATTTGTGCTGGAGGAGCTGCACAGCCAGAAGGAAGAGGAGATGGACACAGTGAGGCAGCCAGGAGCCTCTCACTTGATGTTTGGCCAGTTTTTAATCAGAATTTCCACATCTACCGAGCCAAAAAAGCTTTGTTCTGCTTGGTTTCCAACACACAGGTGTTCAGCTGGCCAAGCACACCCTGCTCCTGTGGCCACCCTGCTTCTCTGCAGGTGCTCCCAGGGGTCGGGATGGGATTGGGGTCCCTGGGATTGGGAGCCCTGAGCGGTGTGGGGCTGCTCCTCCACTCCCTCCCTGCCCCAGAGGTGGAAATTCCAGCCCTGGGATGCATCTGCTTCACATTAGCACCAAGCACTGGGTCCCCTCAGCCCGGCAGAACAGAGGCACCATTGTACCCTCAGCTCCCCTCCAGGGAGGAGTAACAGGAATAACAACCTGACCCACGGCTGCTTCCCTGGCTCCAGAAAAAAATGGGATTTTTTGGGGTGGCTTTTCCATCTTCTGTTCCCAGAAGAGCATTTCCCAGAGCCCCTCTCCTCTGTAGCTGCAGCAGAGGGTGAAACTGAATTTTTGGCACCCCTTGGGTTGCTTTTCCTGCTGGGCACAGGTTTTGGTGCAGTTATTTCATTTTAAGATCCCTTTCCCTGAGCCCAGGGGCAGCAGGAAGAGGCTGCAGCCGTTCCTGCAGAGCCAAACAAAGGGGAAAATCCGGGCAACGAGGAGCAGCAAAACAAACTCCCTTTTCCCCAGCACTCACTGCTTTTGGCAGGTTATTTCCCTGCTGCTGGGGGGGATTTCAGCCTCCATCTCCCCCCAAAGATGAAAACAGAGCAGGGAGCAGAGGTGGAGCTGGCTGCCAAGTGTTGGAACCCTGGGCACTGAGAATTTTAGGCTTTCTGTGCTAATAGGAACTGACTCCCCAAAAAACTCTGCATTTGACCTGAGGCCATGGAACAGGCTTCTAAAATTGACTGGGATTGTGGCTGTGTAGTTTAGATAGAAGTGTGTGATATCACAGGGTGGAAAACTTAAGAGTTTTAGGGTTTATACTATAGTAATATACATAAAGCAAGATGGAGGATTTAGGGCATAGGCTGAGCTCTTCTTTTTCACCTTCTTCTTCATGGGTTTGGGTGGAATATTGTAATTGAATAGAAAAATCCACATTGTAGGCCATGGGTGGTTTGTTAATGGGTTAAAAGTAAAAATAATTTAGGTGTCATTTCATAATTGGACAATTTGTGTTTAAAAGGCCTTGTAAAGAGACAGAACCATTTTTATTTTGTTAGCTAGAACTCAGAGCTTGTGAGACTGTACTACAGATAAAAATTAATAAACAACTGAGTCTAAACACGAACTGCGTCTCTCGAGCATTTAATCCTGGCTCTAATAACAGAAAAGAAGATCTCAAACCCACAGGCAGGCGGGTGTAACAGAGCAGGAATGTGATCCTGTGCTCTGAGCAGCCACACACTGCCCAGCTCCCCCAGGCCCCACAGCACGGCAAATTCTGCTGGACAAGCATGAAAACCACAAAAACCTTCCCTGGATTTTCCCTGGATGCCTGTTTGGCTTCTCTGCTCCAATTTGCCCAGCAAACACCAATATTTTGCCTTTTTTCTCTGCTCTCTGCACCCACCAGTGATGAGTTTGTGCCACTGTGCTCCGAGCTGGCTCTTCAAGGGATGGTGCTGGAAGGATCAGCCCAACAACAAATCCTCCCAAACCATTTGCCCAAATTATGTCCAAACACACTTTTAATTTTTTTTTTCCCCCCAAGTCTCCAGCTCATCATCTTTGGGATAACAATCCCCATTGGAGAGCCCAGCAGCTGATGAAAGCTGGGAATGCAGGAGAGGGCTGGCTCCAGATGGGCATTTCTGCCAGGGATAATCCTCATTCCCCAGAGCACCAGGGTGGATTCATCCCTAAAACAAACCCAAACCCCAGCTCCCCCAGCCTGGAGCTAATCCTGGATAAAACGGAATAAAACACCTGGAAGAACATATTGCCACCCTGGGCTGGACAAAAGGGATCAGCCTTGGGGCTGAACACTGGGATGTGTCAAAACACCGGCTGGCAAGGCCTGGAAAAACTTCAACGTGTCCAAGGGCTTTGGACCTTTTCCTGGAGGTGCCAAAATCCCCTTTTGAGATGCAAAAGAACCTTCTGTGCTTCAGATGCTCCAGAGAGATTTTTTTGGGTTTTTTTTTCGGCTCTCCACCCCATCTCCCAGGAGCCAAGGGGTGTGTGGGGATGAAGGGTGGGAGTGGAAGGGGCTGAGCCCAGTTTGTGCCACCCATGGGGACACTCAGGGGACAGAGGGAACTCCCTGGCCATGGCACAGCCCCCATTTGTTATTTTAAAGCGTTATTTCCTTTCAAATAGAGCAGCAGCAGCAGTGGGAGGTGGGAATTCACCGCCGAGTTAAAGTGATGGATGAGCTCACTAAACACCTTCATTCACCGCCTGAAAGGGCTGGGGAAATAAAATAAATGTAAAGGGCGCCTATCAAAGCTTCATCATCCAGCTTGATTATCTTAATTGGGAAATATAGCCCGGGGTGACAGCCAGGCTGGCTGGGGATTAAATGGGAAGTGATGCCTTTCCCCCATGGAGCAGCATCCAGGCCTCAAATTGCCCCTCACTACCCAAAAAAAGGAGGGTTTTTTTTTTTTGAGACAAGAAAAATCATCACAGAGTGTCTGGACGATTTCCAAGCTGGGGAGATGAGTTATTTTCCCAGCTGATTCCCTCGTTTAAGAACAATTTCTACCGGTTGGTTCCCGGCCCTGCAGCCCGAGTGGCAGGGCTGGATTTAAATAATCCCCGCTGTGTGTCCGTGCAAAATCTCATTTCCACTCTGCCCAGAAGCAGAGGAGTAATTATTACCCAAAAAATAAATTAAAAACATCACACTTTTCGCCATCAAAGGCCTTTTCTAATTAAGCACCGGACTAAAAAACACATTTGAGGAGGCACAAGCACCCAAGTGCAGGGAGGTGGGAGGGGAGTGATGCTCCCTCTGAAGGGAGGAAAACCACCTCGATTATTCCTTGATTATTCCTTGATTCAGCTGCAGGAGGAGACAGGAAAGAGGAAGATGAGGGTGGCTTGGAATTGAGAGGAATGACAAAATTTTTCTTTACAAACCACTGGTGGGTCTGCTGGTAGATAAAACCAGCACTGAGGGATAAGAAAAATAACGGGAAGGATCCCACTGATGGATGAATGGAAAAGAAGATATTTGCCTTTACAAACAAACTGTGGGTTTGCTGATCAATGAAATTGGATATTGAAAGATGAAAGAAGCAATGGGGAAACCCCATAAATCCCATAAGAATTAAAAATTAGGGGGGTTATACATTAAAAGGGGAATTTTCCGGGAAGTCTGCACCTCTCAAGTACCTCAGCAAATGGGGAAAGAGAGAGGGAAATGTGGCTGGGAAATTGGGATAAAAAGGATAAACCCCTTAAAAATTGCAGAGACCCCAGGGGAAATGCCCCATGGCCTCTCCCTTTATTCCAATAAAGTTCCAGGACTCCTCTGTCTCCTTTTTGGACACAAACCTCTGGCATTTGTGGATTAATTTTCCTAACAAAATGGAGGTTTTAAATCTCAGGTAGTGCCTTAAAAACCCCAAGTGTATAAGGCTGTGAGGGAAAAGTCAGTGGGAGAGGTGTCCTGCTGCTCTAAATCACCTCATCCCAGCCTCAGGTTGTTCCTGCTTTATTTTGCAGCATTTCTGGCTGGCAGGAGCAGCAAAAGCAATTGGAGCTTTTGTCAGGGTCAGTATTTATCCGTGTGGGGGGAATGGTGCTTTGAGTTGGGGTCAATTGTTTTCAGTTCTGGGGCAGCCCAGACAAGGAGCAGGGCAAGGGCTCATTTTACACACGGAGCCAGTGGAAAAGCTGAAGTCCCTGGGATGTGCCAGCCCTGTGCCACCAACCCGGGTGGCATTTCAGTGCCCATGAATTATTTACAGCTCAGCTCCAGCAGCTTCAGCTGCAGGGCTTGGTTCCTGCCAGCTCCTGGCTGGGTGAGGTGTGCCAGGAGCCTCTCCATGGGCAGGGGGAACCTCTCAAACTCAGCTGGAAAAAGAATTCATTCCCACCCCAAACCTGCTGATCTGGTGGCCAAACAGCTCTCAGTGGCAAGGAGAGATTTCAGCACCTGCTTGGTGTGGTTTGCTCAGTTTTTAACAGGAAGCAGGGGGCAGATCCCACAGCTCCCACTCCAACAGGCACAGGAAAAATCAGATTTCCCCCAGAATATCACCCACAATAACTCCCTGGGGTTATTTCAGGGATACCTGGAGGCATTTAAAAGCTGTGGAGATGTGTGCTTGGCTTAGTGGTGGCCTTGATCTCAGAAGGTTTTTCCAGCCTTAATGATCCCACCATGGGGGCAGCTCCTTTAATTGCCAGTGCCACACATTGCAGAATTATTTCTCAACCACAGCCCTCACAAATCTTTACTCCCCCGGATTTGCAGCATTCCACCTTTCCCCCACACCAGGCATTTCATCTGTTCACAGTTCAGCCACTTTCCAAAGGTCTCTGAGTTTAAATTCAACAAGAAGCATCACAGCATTTTCCTTCCAAGCCTCTGGAGCTGAACCGTGCTGTTTAATGGCCTGTCCCGAATTCCCTCTGCCTTTGGGCCCTTCAGCATCATCCAACAGGGAGAACCGGGTGGGAAAGGAATTCCTTGGGTTTATTTTCAGCCTCTATTTTGCTCTAACATCGGCACACTCGAGCTGCTGAGCTGGGAGCAGCTCAGGACATCCCCCCTGCCTGACACCCCCTCCCCAGTCCAGGGATAACTGCAAACCAGGGACACCCTGACACCCTGAATTTATACCCCACTAGCCTGAAAAGAGAATTATTTCATGCCAAAGCCTCTTAGTGCTGTACATTATTGACTTTAAAATGACACAGCTTATTTTTTTAAA
The DNA here is from genome assembly GCA_910950805.1 of Acrocephalus scirpaceus scirpaceus. Taxonomy (NCBI): domain Eukaryota; kingdom Metazoa; phylum Chordata; class Aves; order Passeriformes; family Sylviidae; genus Acrocephalus; species Acrocephalus scirpaceus. Next base: position 6,428,986 of record OU383791.1, on the reverse strand, counting down.
AAAAAAATTTCCTCTCTCATTCAAGACATCCATCTCCAGCTGGATGGAATCCTTCCTTTCTTGCCACTCAGCCTGTGCTGGATGATTGGATGATTGCTGGCCTGTTCCTCCTCTCCCCTCCAACATCACACCCCATTCCCAGCAGGACAAAACACTTCACTGAGGTTTTTCCAAGGTCACAAATCCCTGGGGCTGCCAGAGATGTTCACACATTAAACAGCATTTTTGGAGAGGAGATTCGCTGGAATTTCTACAGAACAAGGAGCTCCAGAGGGTTGGGATTTTCTCTTTTTTCTGGGAAGCAGCTTGGGCACATTTAAGCTGCCCATCTCACCCAAACCCACCCTGCACAAAAAAAATCCCAAATCCCAGCCAGGCACACGCAAAGGACCGGCCCCAAATGTTGCTTCCATTCAGAGATCTTGGGAAATGGATTTTCCACCGAGCACAGGAGCAGTTTGGAAGTGACCCAGCCCATCAGAGGGCACAAGCACAGCAGGGGCTGTGCCTGCAGCCTGGCGTGTGCCAAAGGGAATAAACTCAAGGGGCAGCAGCCTCGTGTGGAGGAGCACCGGGAACAGAACAACTGACAGGGCAAATCAGGGTTTGTTCCCAGCCCAGCCATAAGAGAAAGAGAAAAGTCACATCTTGAGTAGCTATAAAAAGTCCAAAGAGTCCCAGACTGGCAGATGGAGCAAATGCCCCATGGCCATGGAGGAGAGCGAGGTGAGGAGGACAGAGGTGATGAAAAGGGCATTCCTGGGATAAAATTGCATCCAATTATTTCTCCCAACTCCTTGTTGCTATCTCAAAAAGTCCATTTTTTTTCCCTCTTTGTGTGCCCTGAACCCCATCAAAGCTCCTCGTTTGCTGTGTGGAGAAGAACCAAACCCACAGCCCTGCTGGGACCAGCCCCCTCCTGCTCTTCAGCACCACAAATTCCCAAACATTTCTGCCAAAGCACAGAAAATATCTCCAATTTATTAAGCTGTCCCAAATTATTCCTTTTCTGCCGGGACCACCCCCCTGCTGCTCTTCAGCATCACAAATTCCCAAATATTTTCCACCAAAGCACAGAAAATATCCCCAAATTTTTTAACCTGGCTGAGCCCTGTGTGAACCCCAAACATTTCTGCCAAAGCACAGAAAATATCTCCAATTTTTTAACGTGGCTGAGCCCTGTGTGAACCCCACCAAACCAAAGGTGTCTCCCAAACGTTTTCCACTCTCTTCCCCAAAAATCTTTGCCCATTTCTGTGTCACTCCAGGCCTTCCCATCACATGAAGACATTGATTAGAGAGGATTACTCGGTGCCTGTGGTTAACCCTCCCCATTCCTGGTTATCCAAAGAGATTTCCCTTTGCACCAAACAACTCTGCTGCCTGGGGACTCCCTCCAGCACAGCCAGTTTAATGTCACCAAGCTGGTGACAAGGGACAGCCACACATCAGACACCTTGCAGGATGTTTTTGGTGGCCATTCCAAGAGAAAAGCCTCATCTGCCTTGGCCAGGCTGGGATTTAAATGCTGAATTTCAGCAGTAAATAGAGATTAAATCTGAATTTCCAGTCCTCAATCACAAAAGTGGGTAGGACATGCTCAGAGGTGGTTTCTCACAGGCTCTCAGGGCAATTAATGGAAATAAGAGTAATTAAGCATAAATCTTTCTGTGCTGCAGGAACACAGAGGGGGAACAGCTCTTTTAACAACCACGAGGCACTGGCAGACAGGAGTTGGAATTTAGTGCCCATCCTGGGAATGAACTGAGCCACCAAACCAGGAATGGATCTCCTGAGGACGAGGATTCCTGGGCCCAGTGACCACACAGGGTGCAGCCCTCGGCTGTGTGAGGTGACCCAGCAAAAATCAGCAGATCCACCCTGGCCAGGAGCAACTCTGACCCTCACCTGATGCCTTAAATTTTAACTTTCATATTTCAGGTTCTGTGCTGCCCAGGGTGCAGCTCTGAGCTCACAGGCAGTGTCACTCAGCTCTCTGCACACAGCAGGGACACAAAACAAATCCTTGTCCTGCTGCACACCAAGGACAACTTTCAGGCCAACAGCACAAACAAGGATGGCTGGAGGGAGGAACAAGAAGGATGGGAGCTCACAGCCTGGAGCTGGGATTGGACAATTCAACCCCAATGTGCAAATGGACCCAAACTTATCAAAGTGTGAGACCTCGTGACCGTTTGTCCATTTTGGGTCCATTTTGTGTCCGTTTTGGGTCCACCTTGGGTGTAGCCCTGGCCAGGCCCTGTCCTGCCCAAGGTGTGCCCTAAAGGCCTTTCAATAATTCCCTGCTTTATTCTCTGGCTCTGTCCAGTCTCTGTTCCAGCTCAGCCTTCCCAAGGCATGCACCTCCTCCTGAGGGATGCAGGACCCACCTCTAAACCAGGGCTGAGCACCCCACTGCTTCCCAACCTAAAAACCACCAGGAACCAGAGCTTTGCTTTTTTCCTCACCCAGAGCCTCAGGCCACGCTGGAAAGAGCAGAGAGGTTTGGGAATCACCTTGTTTTCCACAGCAAAAGGTGGAAAACTACACCACCACCCCAACTCACTGAGTTCTGAGCATTTTGTTGCATCCTCTGTCCTCTCTGCTCCCCGGGTCAGCCGTGGAATGTCAATGGGCACAGAGAGGAGGGATCGCCCACACTCACATCCCAAAGGCTCCAGTCCCACATTCCCTGCCCTGCAGCAGCTGCAGCACACACACACACACACAGAAATGGGATTTTAATGACCAGGAGACCCTGCAGAGTCCTGCTCCAGCCTCCTCCCACCGCCTGGATTTGTGCTGGATGCTCTGAAGGAACCGTTTGTTGCAGGAGCTCCAGCTTCTCTCTCGCCCACCAGCTGCCACAGCAGAGGAGGATTTCCAGCCACAAACATTCCCTTTCTGTTTTCCAAAGGGCTTCTCCCACCATGAAAAACTCATTTTTAAATTCTCTTTTTTCCTTTGTAAAGCAATGCAAGCAGGCACTGCAGACATGAAAGCCCAGCACCCAGCATTCCTGCAGGACAGAAATGTTTTGTTCTCCCGATGAAATCAGGAGTGGGATGCTAAAAGATCATTCCTGCCATCAAAATAAAGCTGCTCAGTCTCTGTAAATTCACCACTAAATCCAAACACCTTCTGTCCTAGCAGGTCTCTGCACCTGGATGCCAAATGCCATGGAGAACATCCATGCAGCAGTCACCAAAAACTGCTTCCCAGAGGCTTTGTGAGCTGGTAAGAGTCTTAGGAAGAGAGAATCTCACAACATTTAATTGTTGGAAAAAAAAATCCCCCTCAGGTAACCAGGGGTTAAATCTGCCACAGCCTCATGGAGCCTCCATGTTTCCAAAAGCTGTCCCAAATTATTTATTTTCCTCCTATTTTCAAGGTGATTTCTAATGATTTCACATCAGAGGGTGAAAGGAGTTCAGGCTGTCACCAGCAGAAAGGACAAGTGGTAAAGAAAAGGATGGGCTGGAGCCCAGGAGAACCAGCTGAAAAACCCAGCAGAAGAGAGGAAAGGATCAGCTCCTGGCTCCTTCCAGGTGCCAGCCCTGGGGGGTTTGCACGAGCGAGGGGGAGCTGTAAAACAAAAAATGGGGTTGAAAGTGCAGAAAGTCACCCCGGTGTGGATATTTGGGGGTGTCTTTGCTTATTGCAGAGGAGCAGCAGAGTCAAAAAATCCATACATTTAGGTCCAGATTGACCCTATTTAATTCCATTTAGACTGAGCTGCTTCACACCAAATTCCTCCTCGCTATGTGCAGGGACATTGACAGGGATTGCAAAAAAAAAGAAAAAAAAAAAAAAAGAAAAAAAAAAGGGTTTATCTGATGTAAATTTGGAGTTACAACGTGAATATTTGATATTCTTTCAGCTGCTGCCCGATGCCCCCAACCTCCCTGCTGCATTCCTGGCTAATTCCTACCACAATTGGGAAAGGCAGGGGATATCCCAAGGGATGGTTTCTCCTGGGAAACACCTCCTCCCTCCCAGCCCCTGCTGCACTGCAATTACGGGAGCTTTGATTCCTGATTTTGCATTTTGTGATGCTTTGAGCTCTTGGCAGCAGCGGGAGCAGGGAGATTCCTGGAGCAGAGAGCTTCCAGGAGCAAGGAAATTCCAGGAGGAGGGAGATTCCTGGAGCAGAGAGACTCCTGGAGCAGGGAGATTCCTGGAGCAGAGAGATTCCAGAGCAGGGAGATTCCAGGAGCAGGGAGATTCCAGGAGCAGGGAGATTCCAAGATTCCACCCTCGCTGGTCCCCAGGCAGAGCCAGGTGCAGGGAAATGACTTTAGCATCCTGCTGCTGTTGGCTTTCCCCGATTTTCATCCCTGGATGTTTAATGTATTCTGAGGGAGGCACAGAGACAGCGAGGGAGAGCCAGACAGATTTATAACGTGCCAAAAAAAAAAAAAAAATAAGGTCATTTGGCAGGGGTTTGGGTGCTGCGGTGCCAGGGCTGGGAATGTCTGCCTGGGTTTAGGGAGCACACCCAGCCTGGGAGGAGTTGGGTTGGGGAAGCACAGCCTCCTCCTCTGCCTGGCCAAAAAATCAGCTCCATCCTCTGTCCCCATCCTCCTCCTCCCACTGCTCTGCTTCCCATTCCCACCTGCTGTGGGTACGGTGGATGTGGGATGAAGGAAAGTGATTTTCCCTGGAGCACACACTACAAAAAAGGTGGATCTGTGATACTGGGGAGTTCCTGCCACACCTGGCAGCAGGGCTGGGTCAGGGCAATGCCAACACCTGGGAATGGGAGCTCAGGATTCCCTTAAGAGCAGCACAAGGCACTGGGAAACCTCAGCCCAGAGCAGGATGCTCTCAATAAAATCCCTGGTTTATGGCATTTAGACCTTAGCAAAAGACTGAGTTCACCTTCCAGCAAAGGGTTCAACTCACAGCCACCTCCTAGAAGAGCATCTAAAGCAGAAATCCAGGGAAATCCCACCCTGCAAAGCCTGGCTGGGGCAGAACCAGCAGCCCTGAGGTCACTTCCATGTGATCAGGGCTCGCTGACAGCCAAAACCTCATCCCAAAGCCTCATCCCAAAACCTCATCCCAAAACCTCATCCCAAAATCTCATCCCTGCTCTTAAAGCCCTGGAACACCTCAGCTATCCCCCGGGTGCCCCAAGGAAAGGCTGCAGATAAAACCTTGCAAATCTCGGGCACGAGGCTGCGCTCACACCACTGCTCATCCCGGCCTGGGGATTAAGGACAGGGATTGGTAATTAAAGACAGAGGGGCACAAAGCAGGGCACGATTTTTTTTTTTTTCCAAGGGTTTCGTGTGGTTTTTGGGGCTGTAAGAGCTCCGCGATGCAGCATCAGTGTGACAGGAACAATGCCCCGATGGGGTGATAAGGGGTGAGCATTTCCTAATCCTAATTAAGAGGAAACCCTGCAAGGGTAATGAGCTGCTGGGTCATTCCAGCTCCAACTCCCCCAGTTTCTGCTGCTTTATTGCAAACTGCAAATTTTAGCCATCAATACACCCTAAAAACCACCAGAAATGTGGGTAACATTGCTAATGGAATACATTTCTGCACGTTTTGGTCTCCCAGGACAGCACTTTGTAAGGATGCTGAGCCAGATCCCTGGGAGATGTGCTCCCAATCCTATCTGACCACTCAATCCTTTATTTCCTTTTGTCTTTTTTTCCTCCTGTGACCACGTTCCTCCCCTCTCCTTACCTATCCCAGTTTTTTTTCATTGGATTAATTCCCACTACAGTTCCATTACAACCAAAACTCTCCTGGGACCACGAGCCAGCACCTGGACACAAATCCTGACTCTCCCAGATTGCAGCTCCGTTTCTATTTCTCGCTTCCTTAAGCAAAAATAATAAATAAATAATGCCCAACATCAGGAAAACAAGCAGCCCTTGCTATTCCCATCAGCCTCATCCACAGCTTTCTCAGCTCTGTGCATCCAGGATGACACCAGATGGGAATGCTGTGCTGAGGAGAGGATTTGGGTTGTTTTTTCCCTATTTTAAACAACAAAATTCCTTCTGTGTAAGCTGCAAGCCACGGTGTGCACTCTGACACGTGCCTGTACATTAATTACCAGCTAATTAGGAGCTCTTGGAGCGCTTTGGGAGGCAAGGGATGTTTGGAGGATGGATGGCTCAGGTTTTCCAGACCATTCCTCCTCCCTGGGCACTGAAGTGCTGCTCTCCTCTGCAACAGGGAGAGGAAGGTGGAAATAGAGGAAAACACCTCTGGGGGAGTGTGAAGGAACCAGAAATGGGGGAAATGCTGGTGAAGCTGGAGAGGAAGGAGGATTCTGGAGGTTGTGACAAGCTGGGACACCCCAGCTCCATGTCATTCCAGTGGATTTGTTCCTCCTGTCACTTCAGGGAGCAACAGGCAGCTCCCACACTTGCCAAAAATCATGGAAACCCCCCTTCCCACCCTCCCCAGCCCCCTGTGGTGGCCCTGAGGGGTGGCAAGGCCAGCTTGGGGACAGTGACCCGGCAGGGACTCACCAGGACTGCGGTTTCCTCTTCATGATGCCCTGGCGTCTCCACTGCGAGTGGGGGCTCAGGTGGTAGGTGAGCTGCCTGCAGAGCTTCTCCATGGCTCCCAGGGAGTCCCCTTCCTGCAAAAACATGGAAATGACACCGGGTGAGGGCTCTGCAGTGCTGCCATCACACCCACGGGATGCTCTGAGCCCAGAGTGGCTCCAGCTGGGAGCTGGGAAACCTCAAGGGAGCACCCTCAAAACTGTCTAGAAAGGGGGGAAAAACCTCTCTGATTGCTAAAATTCTGAATATCATCATCATTATCATTATCATTATTATTATTATTATTTTGTTATAGTCAGGATTTGTGGGTTTTGACTCCACTCTGAGAATGAAGCCTTGACATAAACTGGGTAAGGTTTATTCCCAGACAGATCCAGGTACCCACACAGTGATTCCCATTAACCACAAGCTGATTTTTCCCTGATAATTCCAGGGTGGTGCTTGCCCAGCTCCATCAGCACTGAGGGCAGGCAGTGCCAGGGGATTTCAGGTGCAAACTCCAGATTCAGCGATCCCAGCAGGACACAGGGTGTGGAAAACCCTGGGAACCAGGAGCCACTTCCCACCTGAGCCTCTGATTCCCAGGAAATCTGCAGGATTATTATTATTACTATTACTACTACTACTACTATCATTATTATGCTAATGTTTTATTGTTATTATTCTGCCATTACCATTTGATACCATGTAACACCTTCCAGCACTAAAATTTGGCAGAGACTGAATGAATTTAGTTAAATCACCCATTCATTACCACCAAAAACTGCTTCCAAGAGCTTTGTGAGCTCTTGGGAAGAGAAAAATCTCACGACATTTAGTTGTTAGGAAAAATAAAAACATGAAGGAACACGGCGTCATCTCAATTTTGACTCAAATTTCCACCCCAAGGGATACTGGCTTGGAAAACTTGAGCTCTGAAAGTCTCTAAGGATTTGAGTCTAGAAATTTTGGGTCCTAAAAATAAAATAAAACCAATCCTTGGTACCCAGACAGCTCAGTCGTGTTTCAGGATTTTCATACACACGATTTGCCATCCAATAATTCAAACCATCATCCTGCAGAGCCTCTCTCGCTCTCTGAAAGGTCACAGGCAGAGATGAACCTGACTGAAAGATCAATAATGATAATAAAAGATCCAAGCTGTGACAATTTGTGCTGTCTGCCTGGTTTGATCAAAGTGCTGCATCATTAGGGAAGACACAGGAATTAAAGAGGAAACCTTGCAATAAACAGTCAGCCTGGGCTGTTTTCTGGGAAAATCCAAGTAGGAATGCTGAGGAAGGTGCTGCATCTCCTCTGCCTGGACAGCCAATTATTGCTGCCTTCACATCCTCCCTGAGAGCTCAGGTTTTGCAGCCTAATTTATGAAATTTATGCAATTTTTAATGCAATTTATTCCCCCCCTCACCTCCGTGTCAGTGGAGCGGGACCGGCCTTATAAAGACATCATAAATATTGAATTACCAGGGAGCAATTGGGATTTTGACAAATCACTTGGGGGTGTACAGGGAAACAATTACAGCAGGTTTTCTTAGGGTAAAAAAAACCCCAAACCCAACAACAAGAACAAACCCAGGACATCTCTGCAGGTGGCTGGGGCAGAAATATCAGTCAGGATTTGCGGGGTTTGACTCCACTCTGAGAATTGGGTAGGGTTTATTCCCAGACAGATCCAGGTACCCACACAGTGATTCCCATTAACCACAAGCTGATTTTTCCCTGATAATTCCAGGGTGGTGCTTGCCCAGTTCCATCAGCACTCAGGGCAGGCAGTGCCAGGGGATTTCAGGTGCAAACTCCAGATTCAGGGATCCCAGCAGGACACAGGGTGTGGAAAACCCTGGGAACCAGGAACCACTTCCCACCTGAGCCTCTGATTCCCAGGAAATCTGCAGGATTATTACAATTATTATTATTATTATGCTAATGTTATATTGTTATTATTCCACCGTTACCATTTGACACCATGCAACAGCTTCCAGCACTAAAATTTGGCAGAGATTGATTAAATTTGGTTAAATCACCCATTCATTACCACCAAAAACTGCTTCCCAGAGGCTTTGTGAGCTGATGGAGTCTTGGGAAGAGAACAGCACACAACATTTAATAGTTAGGAAAAATAAAAACATGAAGGAACACAGCATCTTCTTGATTTTGACTCAAATTTCCACCAAGGGATTTCTGGTGGAAACTCCAGATTCAGAGATCCCAGCAGGGTGGAAAACCCTGGGAACCAGGAGCCACCTCCCACCTGAGCCTCTGATTCCCTGAAAATTTTGGGTTTTAGGAGCACATTTAAACCCCTACTTTTCAACACTTCCTTCACCACCATGCTGAACCCAAAATCAGGGTTTAATGCCCCAAATTTCATCCCTCAGGCATTCCCACAGCTCCTCTCCCACTGCAGACCCCACGGCAAGAACCAGGGCCTGGATGAGCCCTGAGAGGCTCAGCCTGTGGAATTAACTCTGAGAAAATTAAGATTTTACCTCATGCTTCCCACTGGGAAGCCTGGAAAAGCAGGCAATTCCTTAATTAGAGCCTCAGAACATTTTGGGAAGGCAACACCGCCAGCAACACCTTCCTGCCTGTGGAAACACCAGCCCCAACACGAGAAGAAAACACCACAGATTTTGACACCTCTCTATATATTTAATTTTTTTATACCCACAGCGAGCTGCCAGGTGCCAGCAGCTTTCATTTCATCTGCTTTTTTAAAAAATTATTATTATTTTTAAGCCCCTGAAACAGCCAAGTCCACCCTCAGGGATGAGTGGGGGTCTCCAGCTCTGAGGCCCCCCTGGAAAAATTGGTGTTAAAAAGGGAACAATGTGCTAAAATCATGAGGTGCCAGCTCACAGCAGCTTTTATTTCATCTGCCTTTTTTTTTTTTTAAATTATTATTATTTTTAAACCTCTGAAAGAGCCGAGTCCACCCTCAGGGACGAGTGGAGGTCTCCAGCTCCGAGGCCCCCCTGGAAAAATTGGTGTTAAAAAGGGACAATGTACTAAAATCGTGAGGGGGAAGGACTCGGTGCCGGCGTTTTTGTGCTGCAAATTGCCTCCAAAATAACCCCGAAAGAGACAATTCGAGCTGCCTCCAGCGTTATCCCAGCTGAACTGCCGGGGAAGTGATTCACAAAGGGAAAGTGGAGGAGAAGCTAAGAAAATACAAAGAAAAAACAAATTTTTGCTGCTTCAGGCGTGCCATGGCCATCTTACCTCTGCCGTGAGAGGTTTTCTTTCCCCTCAAGCAGCTCCCAGACCTCCAGCTGGCCGAGGGAAGATCAGGCCTGGACTTCTCATCAAACCAATTCCTGGATAATTCAGCCCAAAATTCAGCTCAGCAAACCCAGCCCTGACACTCTGAGGGCTCCGAGGAAAGAGGCAGGAGCAGGACAAGGAATATTTTAATTTTTTCTCCACATCCAGCTCATCCTCCCACAGCCATCCCGACCCTTTCAGCCCTTTTTCTTCACAAGATCAACTCCCCAGCCCTGCAGGTCCTGGGATATTTCTATTTTAATATGATTTAGAGCACATGATTCCTGCACACATCAACTCTGTAGATAAAAACTCCAGTGATAAATAAAATTCCCATTTCAGAGCCCTCCTAATGGGCTCCTTCCCTCTGCATATCTCATTCCCATGGGTGAGACACAAACTGTGCTTCAGGAGCCCCCATTTTTTTTTAGTTTTTTACCCAAACCTCTGCAATTCCTCCCCAAAACTCGCGTGCAGGGGAAAGGACTTTGCTGGTGCCGTGCCAAAGGTTCCAAACAAAAGCTTTTCCCTGTTCCTGCTCCAAGTCTATCAGGAAATAATTGGAGCTGACGCACACCCTGATGGGACTGAGCCCAAGAGCTTGTTTGGAAAGGGAATCAGCTTAAAAATCAGCTCAAAAATCAGCTTAAAACCCAGCCCAGCTCGTGCTGGCAAGGTTTGAAGCTCGCTGGGGAATGGGCAGAGTGGATTAGGAGGAGGGATGATGCCAAGTATTCCTGTGGGATGCTCCCTCATCCTTGGGATAACACCCCTGCACCATCAGCACCCTCAGGAATGATGGAAAAAAAACCCCACAAACCCCTCTGGGCAGATCCTGCTGCTTCCAGGGGTGAACCACTTCCCACAACATCAAAATCGACGCCAAAACCTCCTTCTGTCACATCTCCACCAGTCTGCATCACATCACTCATGGAAGGTCAATATAAAGCTGATTTTTTTGTGGTCAGAGGGCAGGGAAACCTCAACCTGCAGAGCCTGAATCCCACAGTGCTGGGTTTTGGGAAACCCCAGGTGCCCTTTCCATGGAAAGGACAACAAGCAAGCACAAAAATTGCATTTTCTCACCACCAGAGCCCAATTCCAGCAGCAAACTCTCTGAAATAACACACAGGGAAGGCATCACACAAGATGTGCCCCCTCCAACACCACACAGACGGTGGGAATCTGCATTTTTTTTTAATCTGGGTTTCAAACTCTGGGAGGAAAACTGCATTGCAGGGCTGGGGATTTGGGCCAGACCACACACACACAGAGTCCAGCCTTCCCAGCTGGTGCTGCTGACGGGAAAAAGGCTGGGATGTGCCCTTTTCCTGAGCACTGAGCTCCCAACCAGCTGAGAGATGCTCAGCTGAGCTCCTGCAGATCCATCAGCCACACATCTGGGAATATCCATCAATTTGCTCCCACTGCCACCTCTACAGCTCCTGCAGGGACAGAATCCTGGGTCACACACAGCAAAAACTGCTGTGGCCAGCACCTAAATGGATCCCTTGGGATTTCAGCTTTTATGTTTTCCATCTATTTGTAATCCTGCAGTTCTGTAGTGTGTAACTCTAAACTCCATACAGAATGGGAGCTGCTGCTCTCCCATTTTGGTCAGACACAGCAATTCCTCTCCAGGCCTGGGAATCAAGGACACCTCACTGCCTCAGGCCTGGAGAGATGGAAACAAAAATGAGTTGAGGGGAGCAAACTGGGGTAAATGACTTCGTTACAGGAAGCTGTAATTGGAAGATTAACCCTCAATATGATAATAGACCAAATTTATAAAAGTGTGAAAACCGGTGACCATTGTCCATTTTTGGGTGTACCCCCTGAGGGGGGCTTTGTCTGCCCGGAAATGTACCTGAAGGTCCTTCAATAAATATCAAAGATAAAATATAAAAATATAAAAATATTTTAAAAAGAAATTTAAATTTAAATTTAAATTTAAATTTAAATTTAAATTTAATAAAATAAAAGTAAAAATAAAAGTAAAAATAAAAGTAAAAATAAAAATAAAAATAAAAATAAAAATAAAAATAAAAATAAAAATAAAAATAAAAATAAAAATTAAAATAAAAATAAAAATTAAAATAAAAATTAAAATTAAAATTAAAATAAAAATAAAAATAAAAATAAAAATACTGCTTTTTATTCCCTTAATTCTGTCTGGCCTCTGTTTTTAGGTAGCCAAGAAAGGCACCAAAAGCAGCTGCTGGAAGGAGCAGGAATGCTGCCCAGCTCCCTCTTTCCCCTCCATCCCTGCTGGAGAGCTCTGAGAAGTTGTGCCCTGCTGAGCAATTCCAGGCAGCAGCCTCGGGATGACTCAGGGAGCTCACAAAGCCCGGCTTTGCAAGGCTCAGCTCAGGGGAGCAGTTTCTGGGCAATGCCTTGGCTTCCACTGGATGTTGTCCTGTCCAAGCTGGCAGAGCCCCAGCACAATTCCCGGCCTCTGGATGAGCTGTGGAGCACGGGAGGGATGCAGGGAGGGCTGAGAGCATTTCCCTGCAAAGGGCCTCTCTCCCCATCACTCCTGCTCTGAGGAGAAGGAGAGAGCTGCTGGCTGCTGGGAGGAGCTGGAGATTGACAGGACTTGAATCCCTGAACTGATTCCAGCTGGGAATGGGATCTGTGGTGCTGTGCAATCCACAGCCAGTCCTGCTCCAGCGGGATCTGTTCAGCAGGAAAACAAAGAAAGGAGGTGTTGGAACCCTGGGCACTGAGAATTTCAGGCTTTCTGTGCTAAAAGGCACTGACCCTCAAGAAAATACTACATTGGACCTGAGGCTGTCCAAAATTCAACTCCAAAACTGAGTGGCAGCACTGGGATTGTGGGTGTGTAGTTTGAATAGGAGTGTGTGATATCACAGGGTGCAAATTTAGGATTTAAGGTTTTAGTATATAGTAATATATAGAGAGCAAGATGGAGGGTTTGGGGTGTTGGCCAAGTTCTTCCTTTTCACCTTCCTCTTCATGGATGTTTTTTTCTAATTGGGTGAAAAAATCCACATTGCAGGCCACAGGTGGTCAGTCATTGGGTTAAAAGTATAAATAATATAGGTGTCATCTTGTTATTGGGTAATTAGCACTTAAAAGACCATGGAAGGAGTTAGAGACAGCCGTTTTTTACCTTGTTAGCTAGAGCTCACAACTCCTGAGGCTACTTTAGATAAGAATTAATAAATATCTGAGTCTGAACACAAATACTGTGTCTCCCATGCATGAATCCCAGGTCTAACAGAAGAAAAGAAGATAAAAAACCTCACAAGGAGGCACCAGCCAAGCCCTGTCTGTCCCCATAAAGGATGGGGTGATGTGCTGGGGACCACCAGGCTCCTGCTGCTCTGGGTGAAGAAATGGGAATTGGTCAAACCCAGGGATAAAGGGGAGCAGGCAGGGGTTAAATGGGAGTTGGGATTTGTGTCCTGCCAAACCTGCAAGGAGCCCTGATCCCGTGAGGCTGAGGCATCACCCAGCACCTTGCACAGCACCTTGCACCACCCCTGGGAACGCTCCTGGTTTTTCTGCTGGGCTCATTGGAAGCAGAGGGATTTCACCAGGGAAAAACAACCCCGGGGTGACCAGGGCTGTGGTTGATATATTAATTAATTAATATTAATTAATGTATTCTAGTATGTTAACAAATATATTTATATATTATATGGTATTATATATATAATATAATAATATAATATATATATTATATATAATATAATAATATATAATATTATATATAACATCATATAATATAAAAATAATATATATCATACCAATATATATTAATATGTAATATATAGTATTCATATATGTTATTAATATATATTATACAATGTATAAAATATACAATATGAATATATTACATTGCATAAGACATAATACAAATGCATTGCATATAATATATATTATATATTACATATTACATATTATATATTATATATTATGTTGTATTATATTATATATATAATACAATATAAACATAATACATAATACATTGTATATTATATATTATATATTATGTATTACATTTAATATAGAATACGTATTATCTATAACATTTAATATAGCATCTATTTTATATATAATATAATATAATTAATATTAATTAAAAATATATTTCCACTGCAGATAAATAACTCTGAAATCACTGCCTGCCCTCCCTGCATCACCACATGGGCAAGATTTGGGTCCCCAAACTGGATTTCAGGGCTGCTCCAACAGGAGAGAGCTCAGAGGAGGATGCAAAGCCTGATGATAAAGTTGTTACAGCAAATTAATTTGTTCTCATTAAAAAATGAATCCCCGCTCCTCCTCCAGCAGCAGAAGCCCCGGGGATGGGCAGAGCCCTGGGGGGCTGCACCGGGGCCAAGCACCGTGGAAAAGAGGCCAACGTTAATGATTAAAGAGCCCGGGTGAAGAATTCCTGCTGCAGCACGGCAGGGGAGTGACCCAAATTAGAACAATTAGCCATTGTCTGGGGGCTGCGAGGAAGCAACAGCATTTTTCTTTGGTGTTATTACACAGTTCCCACATTTCTGTCACTCACAATTAATCTTTAAAAAAAAACAAAAAAAAAAGCTGTCCTGCAAATCTTAAACATGAGAACTCCCCGGCCTTCCCATATCCATTTAAAATTAAGTTATTAAGTTTTGGGGTTTTTTTTCCCCTTCTGTGGTTCTTTTAGGAGACTTTTCACATTTGTAACGTCCCTTTCTGGATGCTGCACGATTTGCAGCTGTGAGGCACGAGAAGCTCCGTCCAGGCACAGACCACACTTATCCTGGGAACACCATTCCCTGCACAGGAAATATTTGGTGTGGAGATCCCCCAGCCAAAATTTTTTGCTTTTCATGCAGTTCAGCAGACAATGAACCGTAAAACATGACCTATTTCACACCTGAAAAATAAAGAGAATGCCAGATTTCCGTCCAAATCCTCCTCCTTGGGGTTTTTTTGTCTAGAACAATAGGATAATAGTTTGGATTATTAAGCAAAAAAACCTCAAACATTTGAAAGACAAAACACCCCCATGTTCACAATGATAAATGGAATTACTATCCAGTTAAACAAAGGCATAAAACAGTGAGACATGCCCTGGGAAGCCCCAGGGGAGAAAAATCCTCAATGGCTTTAACGTGTATCCAATCAGTTATCGAAAATTAGCAGGAGGCAAAGAGAGCAAACCCCCAGGGACTGGAGCTGGGGTAGGGACAGACATTGGGGTTTGGAAAGGATGGCAGCAAAATGGAGAGGAAACGTGGAACTGGCCCCATGTGTGAGGGATTCACTCCCTGTGAGATCCCTGAATGGAGACCCCAAACACTCCTGGGACCCCCGGGTCTCAGGGAATCGGGGAGGGAAATCCACGTCCACCTCCCCCAGTGCACAGAGGATCAACCCCACAAAGCCAGCACAGAGCTCTGCCCACCCCAAACCTGCAGCTGCGACCCCAAAAAGGCTTTTCCTGCTCCCCCCCGGGCGTTTAAAGGGATCCGAATTTACGGCTCTTCCCTTTTGATGTTGTCACGAGGGGCTGGAGTCATCTAATGATTTTCTGCTTTGCTTTTTCCCTTCCCTTTCTTCTCCTTTCTGTCCCTCCCCCTTCTGCTTTCAGAGCGTGGGGCTGAGCTCAGCCTATTGTTGTTTGCAGACATCTGTGCTGCAGCCAGACCCAGATTTCCATTTGGAAGCCCTAACGGAGTTTTCTCCAGCAAATCCTGCGAGTCCAAGAGGTAGGAAAAGATTTAAATCCACCAAAACACCCCAAGAACCAGGAGGTGAACACAGGGATTGGTGACTGTCCCTACAAGCCCATCCAGGTGTGCAGGGGAGGATGCACCCCAAATCCCAAATTTCAAATCCCAAGTCCCAAATTCCAACCCCCAAATTCCAAGTTCCAAACCCCAAATCCCAAATTCCAAACCCCAAATTCCAAACCCCAAATCCCAAATAATTCCAAATCTCAAACCCCAAACCCCAAATCCCAAATTCCAAATCCCAAATCCCAAACCCCAAATTCCAAACCCCAAACCCCAAAATTCCAAACTCCAAATCCCAAATCTCAAATCCCAGATTCCAAATCCCAAATCCCTCCTCCTGCGTGGCCGAGTTCCTTGGGCAAGGCATGAAAATCCCCCTGGAAGAGCTCTCCAGGGAGGTGTCCTTAAAAAATCCCCACGAGGGTGTTGCAATTCCCCTCCCCTCATTTCAGGATCCTCTGGGAAGAGGATCCAGCCTGTGGAGGATGAGGGATGACGTGGGTGATGCCCACAGGGAAGCAGATGTTGGCATAGTGGAGTGATAGATCCCAAAAATAAATTCCAAATAAAGTGACAACGTGGCTTTAGGGCTGATGAGTTTGACCCACCCCCGTGGCACAGAGCAGAAATCCTTCTGAAAATAAATCCTGTCTGGTTTAATTCAAATTAGAGGAGGAACTGAAGCAATTTAATAAAGGCCTTTTTAATAAGAATGAGGGAAATTTTTTTTGTCATATTTTGCAATGATCACTGTGGATCTACAGGGCTCACACACAGTCAGAGCCCAGCACCAAATCAGGTCCTACATCACCTAATTTAGGGGTTTTTCATATCAAACTACCCCAAATATTAGGAAATCCCAGTGGTTTGTGGGAAATCCTGCTGAGAGAACGTTAAAAGATGCCCAGAAACAGAAATAAAAGACATAAAAGCTGCACGGAAACAATGCAAGCCCAGCAAACAGCTCCAGATGCTGTTTGGATAGGGAATGCTGCTCACAGTGGAAACCTCACTCCCTTCCTTCTGCTTGGTTTGCATAGAGGTTTTACCACCAAAAATTCCCTCCTAAAGAAGGCAAAAGAGGAAAAAGAGGTAAAAGAGGTAAAATCTGAAGTAGCATAAATAAAAACCAAAGAAAAAGGGCTTTTTTTTTTTTTTTGAGGAGGAGAAGGACCAATCTTCTATCAAGCAAAAATTAGACTTTGATAAAAACTTATTAGAAACCCCACAAAATCTCCCATCCAGCAGCTATCCTTTTGCAGAGGAAGGAGCATCTTGGAGATGCTGACCAGAAAACTCCCCCCATCACCTGGCAAACCCCCAAAGGCAGCTACCAAACCATCCGGTGGCATCCCAAACCTGCAGATAAGGGCTGCACAACAAGCTGAAAATGCTTTTTCATAAGAATAATTAAAGGTTGTGGCTGTCATTAGGTGCAAAGCAGGGGGAGAATACAGACCTTGAGCAGCACTTCTGGCCTTTCACCACCTTTTTGGAGCAGCTCTGGCAGCTGAAGGTGTCCTGGAGCAGATGGCAGGGGCTCCGTGCCAGGGTAAAATTAACATTTTGTGGAGTCCTGCTTGACAGCAGCATAAAAACTCAATGAGGGGGAAAGGGAGCAACTGGTGCAAAATGGGAGTGGGCTGCACTTGTGGGCAGGAGGGACCTGCCTGGCAGGCTGTCACCTGAGGGGACCTGCCTGGCCCATCTCCAGAAGGTCCAAATAACCCCTTGGCTTTCATCAAATTAACCCAACACTGAGCACAGCACTTGTCTCAAATTCACAATTAAAAAAACCTCAAATCATCCAATTCCAGGCATATCTACCAAAGCTGGAAACCCCAAAGAAGTGGGATTGTCACAGCTCCCCATCATGTCCTGGCTGCAGAGATGGGGTGGGTGATCACCTCCCCCTGAGCACCAGCCAGGTTCACTCTTTACCTCTTAGGAGAGGATTTGTTCCTGTTCAACTCACAAATTCCAGCTCTGCCACCACAAACCCTCACTGAGGACAACCCCAGAGCACTGAGGATGCAGCAATTAAACCCTGAAATAGCCCAAATCAGGAGCTGATGGAGCTGCAGCACTGGCAGAACACTGAAAAGCAAAATCTGTAGAAACAAAGGGAAGCAATGGAACCCAATCTTGCACATTTTCCCCCCAAATCTGCTTTGCTGAAAGTGCAAGGGTGTTGACACACCAAAATGAAAAGCAGTGTACAATAGGGCTTATCAAGAGAGGCAGAAGTAGGAGATGAACGGGATTGCAGCAGCTCAGGAAGTTGTTCCAAAGGATCCCCGAGTAATATTGCACTTGGACTTCAGAGAAGCAATTAGAGAAGGCAATAAAATCCGAGGTGATAGACAGCCCTGAGGGGAACATGGAAGATAAAGGGAAATTGCAAAAAGAAAAAGAATATAAAAATCATCCCTGAGAGCTGCTGGAGGGTACCCAGCTCAGCTTCCATGGAAAAGGAGGGATGGGGGCAGTGTGGGGAATGGCAGGGAGGTGTGAGCTGCATTTCCTGGCGCTGTGAGACCCTAAAAACCTGCCTGGGGTGTTGGGGGGAGGCCTTGGAGCATCCCCAGTCCTGATAAATTGGACCCACTCGAGTGCTACAAATGAAGCTGTTTGAGCCCTGGGCACTGAGAATTTTAGGCTTTCAGGCACTGACCCCCAAGAAAACACTGCATTGACCTGAGGCCATGGAAAAGGCTTCTAAAATTGAGTGATAGCACTGGATTATAAGTGTGTAACTTAAATAGAAATGTGTAATATTACATAGTAGAAAACTTAGAGTTTAAGGTTTTAGAATATAATAATATATATAAAGCAAGATGAAAGATTTAGGGTGTAAGCTAAATCCTTTTTCACCTTCTTCTTCATAGGTTTGGGTAGTATCTTGTAATTGGATAGAAAAATTCACATTGCGGACCACGGGTGGTTGGTTATTGGGTTAAAAGTAAAAATAATTTAGGTGTCATTTCATAACTGGACAATTTGTGCCTAAAAAACCTTAGAAAGGGATAGAGACAGAACCAAATTCACATTGTTAGCTAAATCTCACAGCTTGTGAGACTGTACTACAGATAAAAATTAATAAACAACTGAGTCTAAACACGAACTGTGTCTCTTGAGCATTTAATCCTGGCTCTAACAGAAGAAAAGATAATAAAGCCACACAGAGCCATTATGGGAAGGACACCTAGATGCCACTGGAAAGGTCACTGCAGCAGCATTTGAATGCCAAATCCACCTGTATCCTACTGATAGAGCTGCCATGAAACAAAGGGAGCAGCTAAAGTCCAGGAGGGGTTACTCTGGGTTTAGTCATAACTCGGGAGCTATCCTGGTGAACAACAGGGTTATCACTGCAGCTGGGGCACAACAGCCAAGACAAAAAACACCTGGGGTGCTGCTGCTGGAATCTGAGTGCCCAGGGAGCAGCCTAAGAAATAAAGCATCAACCTCTGGATGTGCCATCTAGGTCGCCAAAAAACCTGATGCCGTGGGAAGGCTGAGCTGGAACAGAGACTGGACAGAGCCAGAGATTAAAGCAGAGATTTATTGAAAGGCCTTTAGGGCACACCTTGGGCAGGACAGGGCCTGCCCAGGGCTGCACCCAAGGTGGGCCCAAAATGGTCACAAAATGGTCACAAAATGGACCCAAAATGGATCCAAAATGGACAAACGGTCACGAGGTCTCACACTTTGATAAGTTTTGTTCTATTTGCATATTGGGATTTAATTGTCCAATTCCAGCTCCAGACCTCCTTGATCCCCTCCAAGGCTGCTTTCTATTGATGCCTTGGGAAGGCTGAGCTGGAACAGAGACTGGACAGAGCCAGAGAATAAAGCAGGGATTTATTGAAAGGCCTTTAGGGCACACCTTGGGCAGGACAGGGCCTGGGCAGGGCTACACCCAAGGTGGACCCAAAATGGTCACAAAATGGACCAACAGTCACCAGGTCTCACACTTTGATAAGTTTGGGTCCATTTGCACATTGGGGTTGAATTGTCCAATCCCAGCTCCAGGCTGTGAGCTCCCATCCTTCTTGTTCCTCCCTCCAGCCACCCTTGTTTGTGCTGTTGGCCTGAAAGTTGTCCTTGGTGTGCAGCAGGACAAGGATTTGTTTTGTGTCCCTGCTGTGTGCAGAGAGCTGAGTGACACTGCCTGTGAGCTCAGAGCTGCACCCTGGGCAGCACAGAACCTGAAATGTGAAAGCTGAAACTGAAGGGATCAAGGGGATGGTGGCACTCGGTGGCACAGGGAGGATGAATTCCAGAGGAAAACTGGCATTTCCCAGGGAAAATCCCCCTTGGAAGCATCTGCTGAGTGCAGGCACCACTGGCCCTCCTCTGTCCCCTCTCCCCTCCCAGGGTGAGAGCAGACGTGGATTATTGGGTTATTTATGTCCCACATTCAGGACAGAACCCAGACACTTTCCCAGCCTGGATCAGCTGCACCACATCGGATCCCACGGGAAGCAGAGCCCAGCCCAGCCCCTCACTGCTGCAGGAGTGTCCCTGGGACATTTTTGTCGTTCCCTGTGAGTTCTCTGCCCTGGGAGCCTGGGAAGGGGTGACAGGACCCCCTGCCACCATCCACCCCTCACATCCAGTCCCTGTTGTTCCCTGCAGATCCCAGGGAAAGGGCACAACGCTCATCTCCAGCTCATTAACCACCGTGGGGTCCTCACAGGCACAGCAGAACTGGGGATTTTCCTGATTTTTTTAAGGGAAAAAGAGGTTGAGGAAGCAGCAGTCGAGTGTATCCAAGCTCTCCCAGCAACAGCTCCGGGATGCAGCGAGGCTGGAGGGACTGGGGTCACTTCCAAGTGCTCCAAGCAGATGTGAAATTACGGATGCAGATCCGGGAGCTGTGCTGGGGATTTCCTGGGAGCATGGACAGCAAGGGGAAATAGGAAAAGTGACAGAGAAATTGGGAGGATTTAGCAAATTACCCAGCGACTGCAAAACTCTCTGAAGTGGGGAAGGGTGGGATAAAGCTCTTAAATCCCCAAATACCCCAAACTGGGAGATAATCACTTGCTGGACTTTGGCCAAGAATCCCAGTCCCTGCCATGGAGGAAGAGCAATCACTGGAAAGCCTCCTGGCACCTTCCCTACTTACAAAACCTCAGCTTTTTATTTTTATTTTATTTTTATTTGTATTTTTTTTTCCCCTAAGAGAGACAGAGCAGGTGCCTCCCCTCTGGAAGAAGCCACCACCTGGGAAAGGAAGGCACGTTCTGCCCCTGGGGTGAACCAGAGGGGGGTTCAGAAGACCCACAGGGTCCTGAGCCACCCCAAATCTGGGGGAAAGCATCTCTGCCCTGTGGCACAGCCAAACCAAGGCATGCAGAGCTGTCCCACCAAGGTGACCGTGCTGGCAGCAGCCAAGGCAAGCTTGGAGCTCAGCAGCGAAGGGACAAACTTCTCCTTGCTCCAAGAAATAACCTGGCAAGGCAGCTGTGATGCTGCAGACAGGCTAAATGCCAGGAACTCTTCAAATTCCAGGATTAGCCCTAGAAACGGGAGTGCTTCCAAGCCCCAGAGGTGTTTGGGGTGCACAGCCCTTCCCAAATCCAGGCATTGCTTCTCCCCACTGTGAAATGCTCTTTATTCCTCATTCAGGGCTGGAGACAGCAGCAAGGAAAGGGCTGCTGGAATTCCCAGGGGTTTATCCTCAGCTTTCAGCTCATCCTGCAAAGTACAGCCCATCTGAAACCCCCTGCAAAGCCTGACCGTGGTACCCAGCAAAGAAGCTGAAATTTGGGGGGAGGTTGGATTTTTCTTCAAGGCCACAGCGCGAGGCAAAGGCAGGATTTGGGGCAGAGCCTCTGGATGTGGCACCAGCTCCATCCCTTCTCCAGATGCTGCAGGAGAGCAGCAGGATCAGAATGTACCCGGGGCACTGCCAGCCTTCAGGGTTGAAACACACATTGATTGTAGCCCCAAAACCACTCAGATTGGGCCATAATATTTATCAAAACTTCTCTCACCCCCCTGGGCAGGTGGTGGGCAGCCTTTGCTGCCTGGACCAAGGCAGATGTGGCCACAACCAATTCCTCACCCATCAGCAGAAGTTTATCAACAGAGAGGAAACCCCTCCTTAGGAAAGCCCTCCAAGTTTCCTTACTGAACCACTCACGTTTCCAGCAGAACATTCTCCTGCCTGGCATTCCCACAGCTGAGAGCTGGGCTAGAAAGAGATCTCAAAACCCTCAGCCAAGTGCCAGCTCTCCCCTCCAGCCATCCAGCACGCTCTCCTCAGGTGAATAAATCACCCTCCTGCCAGGGGCAGGCAATCAATACCCTTCCTTCCTTTGAGGGAAATGATATTCTGATTAAAACCCAAACGAGCTGAACTCAAACGCCAATTACCAGCAGAAAACATCAATAAAATGTGTTGCTACTGTTTAATGAGCTGGCTGGTTCTTCATCTGTCACTTCCCAGGGGGACACTGTGGGTGAAGAGATCCTGAGGAAAGACTGAAAGTTAAATTGGGGAGCTCCAGCTCCAGCTAACTGAAATATCTCTTCCAGCTCCTGGTTCATTTTTTTAATCCCCTTTTTAATAATTTAATCATCCAACCCATGTGATGACGCCCATCACCCACAGCTGGTGTCACCAAGATGCTCTTGGGGAAGAAAGAGGGGAAGCTGAGCACGTCCCTTGCTGCATGATGTGGCACCTGACATTTGGGAGGCACTGCAAAAATCCATCTCCAGGCTGAAAAAATCCATCTCCAGGCAGATAAAAATCCATCTCCAGGCTGAAAAAATCCATCTCCAGGCTGATCAAAATCCACCCTGCAGCATTTCCAGATGGTTGGGAAAGGTCGTCCTGTCATTATGGGAGCTGAGCAAAAAAGGGGCCTGGCAATTCTGCCAGCTGGCATTGAGATTTTGGGCTTGAGCAACCCAAAAAGGGATCAGAAAGATGAAAAGTTTGATAAAAGTCACCTTGGCCATGCTGGGCTGGTTAGTGGTTGGATTTGATGATCTGAAATCTTTTCCAGCCTAAATGGTTTTATGGTCAGATTGTGATTAACTGGTCAGGGTGATTTTATGATCAGAGTGTGATTAACTGGTCACATTTCCCATTCCATGTGGAAATGGGGATGCTGGGACCACATTCCTCAGGCTGGGAGGGACAAGGATCCAGGGGCTTCCTTGCACCCCACAGGGTTTGGACACTGGAGGATCAGGCAGGTCCCATTTCACACAAAATCCCAGTAATTCCCAGCAGTGGCACCATCACAGCCCATCCAGACCTTGCCATTATTCCCTTTGAGATTTTGTGCTTAAAACCCCTGCCAAGTGTAATTTCCCCCCATTTCCCAGGCACTCAGCTCAGCCTCAGCTCTCACACAAAAGCTTTAGGGAAGGAACATCTCTCTCTTTTTTTGCAGAGCAGATAGCAGGACATCAAGTCAGCAAAGAACCAGAGCTGCCCTCAATGGGGTCTGAGCTTTCCAGAGTTTTCCCTTCTTCAGGACATCTTCACATATTGCAGATGTCTTAAAGACTTCACACTTGAAGCAAGACCAGCAAAAAACCAAAAAAAGGCCCAGGGAGAGTCATTAATACAGAATTAAGTTGAATCCTCATCATCCCCTCTGCTTTTATATCCTATTTTGGGAGTTTAGAGGGGTTTTGTTCATGGATCAGCTGCTTTTATGATGTTTCTTAAAGCAGAAAACAAACAATACTCAGTGTTCTCATAGCACTTTGGAACCTGAGCTGTGTGGGATTTTCCTTGCACACCTCAGAGCAAAAGGGAAAAGTAAAAACCTCACTGGGGTTGATGAGATCACCCTGTGCTGGAGTGTCCCTCAATGTGTCACCACTTCATACCTATAATTTCATCTCCTAAGGCTGAAAAATAAATTTGATGTCAGGGACTTGGAATGATAATTTGAATTCCAGCTCAAATAATAACACATGTGGCAGAGGAGCTGGATTGTGGGGAAATTTAATGGGGAGAAAGGCCCTGAGCTGGTGGCCATGGTGCCCTGATTGTCTTCATCTTGCACAAACTGAGGTTATTAATACAGTTTTACAGCACAGAGGGGTGGTAACCAAGAAGAAAAATGCTCATTTTAGCCCTGACAGAAATAACATATTTTAAAAATGCAGGGCATAAAAACCTCAACATCATTTGTAAGTTAAGTTAAGTCATTATCCCACAGGGCTGAAGGAGGGTTAGAAATGGATTATTTCATCCAGGTCACAACCACCACTTTTCTTGTTTTCATGGGTGACAGTTCATGGAACCAAAGCCATCCTGCAAACCTGATCAGTTTACAGCTCAGGCAGGAAAAGACATCAGAGCCAGGGATGTGGCCACAAAGAAATTGCTCAAATGACAGGAAAACAGATCTTCCATCCACCCAGGGCAAAATCCACTTTGCTTCCACTCTCCAGCTGCTTAGAGCTTTTAAATCTCTCCCTGTCCCCATTTATCTTGAATTTCAGTAGGGAAGATGAGCATGATGTTCCCTGTTGCACACAGCTCCCAAATTGAGATATTTGCTCAAATCCACTCCCCTGTGTTTGAACAGGATCACGTCTTCCACCTGAGTTCTGGGAGGAGCTGCTGCCCCGGAGGTGCAGGCACCAACAGGGGAATGGCCAGGCAAAGCTGGGCTTGGAATGGGGCTTAGCTAAGCTGCTCTGCCAGCCTTTCCCTGCCACAAAGCAGCAGGGTGGGCATCAGCAAAGCCAAAATCTCACTTTGGGCAACCTTCAGGGCTTGGAGGAGCTTCCAGGTACATCCCAGGGGTTGCAGTGAAACAGCACAAGGGCACAAGCCCCAAACCAGCTGGGTCCAAGGCTCCACTTTCCCCTTTCCCTCCATGCTTATCCCAAATCCAACAAGTCCTCAAGCTGGAGGGGAGCCTGATTCACTCCCTATCACAGTCATCAGTCATGCACACACGTGGCTTTGGTCTGTGGAAAAAAAGGGAATTGCTTTAATTTTCCAACAGTTCAGGGCCAGATCTCCCTGCTGGCACGGGGAGCTGTGAATTTTTCACGGGGGCCCTTCACTCCTTATGCAAAGTTTTGCATTTTCTGCTCCTTCCTGCTGCAGACCAGGGCAGCTGCAGAGGATTTGGGGCATCCTGGCTGCTCCATCCCACACCACAAGGCTTTACTGGGCTGTTTTGTCCCCTTTTCCTGGCCATGGGGACAGGCAGATGTCACCCTGAGGCCACCAGCAGTACCTGGCATTAGCCTGGCACTGGGTTTTGGAGCCGAGCTGCTCTCCAAGAAACCTTTTCCATGAGGAGAGAGGCAGGAAGATAAAAGACTGGCCATGGGAGAGAAAACACTTGTTCAGATGTCTTTGATCCAAAGCAAACACCTCCTTTCATTGCTGGAAAACCTGCACAGTCTGAGTGTCCTGGAGAGCAAATCTGCCCCTGCCGAGGCCTCAGGAGCCCCAAAGGGGACAAGAGCTGCGCTCAAGGGTTTCCTTGAACTGCATTACACACATCTGCAAATAGGGATGGGAGCAAATCCAACCCCTGACTTCCAAAGGATCTGGAAAAGAGTTTTTCCTTGGCTCCTTTCACACCTCAACCCTCGGTCCAGGCTGGGATCTCAGCAGGGAGACGCAATCCAGCGGTGCACCACTGCCTGGACACCCACACAAAGCTCACCCAAACATTTCCACCTCCCAAATTCCTCCCTCACAGCACTCCAGCCTCCTCCAGCAGGAGTCACAGCTTTTGGGTTGGATTTGCTGGCTGGAATCAGCATCTCCCGAACTCCACAGCCACGGTGGAGAGCCCAGGCCAACTTTTTCCTGGCCATACAGACTCAGGCCGTGTTTACCCAGGGCTTGGAAAAATGATACAACTTTTATTTTAGCTCAGAGGAGAGACCAAAGGGTCACCTTTAAGCTAAGGGTGGTATAAATAGAAGCTGAATGAAAAAAAGCAATGTACAGAGAGTCAGGAAAGCCTCTCCAGGAGGGAGGAGGGGAGCAGGACCCCATAACCCTGAGCAAGGACATATTTAAAAGAAAGGGTTAACAGGGACCAAGGTCCAGGTCAGCTCCATCCACCTCTGGATGGATGAGGACAAGCTCCCAGCTGCCTAAACATATATATTTATGTATATTTGTGCCACAGGATACAGAGCTAAAGCCAAAACTTCTGCAGCACTCCTGGCCCTGAGCGTTCTCCTGCTCTCACACAGCCTGCCAAGCCTCTGTCAAAGTGAAATAAGTCTGGGGGAAGAGAGGGCTGGAAGCTGGAAAATCACCCTGGTGACTAAAGCACGCAACTTTCTGGGGACTTACAGAACATCAGTATCTCAGGAAACCACCACGAAACACTGGATGAAATTACTTTTTACTCAGCTGCCAAAAAAACCAATAAAGGGTTTAAAGCACAGCTGGTGGCACCCAAACCTGAGCAAGGCAACGCCAGCAAGGAGGAGCTGCAGCACAGCCCTGCAGCTGCTGGAGTTGTTCTCTGTCAGCTGCACAAGCCCTGCTTCCTCTGCAAGGCAACACCCATCCCTCCATCCGTCCGTCTCTCTGTCCATCCATCATCCATCCATCATCCCTCCATCCATTCATCATCCATCCATCATCCATCACCCATCCATCCATCCATCATCCATCCATCATCCATCCATCATCCATCATCCATCATCCATCCATCCATCATCCATCCATCATCCATCCATCATCCATCATCCATCCATCATCCATCATCCATCATCCATCCATCCATCCATCATCCATCCATCATCCATCCATCCATCATCCATCCATCCATCATCCATCCATCATCCATCATCCATCCATCCATCCATCATCCATCCATCCATCCATCCATCATCCATCCATCATCCATCATCCATCCAGCCATCCATCCATCCATCATCCATCATCCATCCATCCATCTGTGATCCATCCATCATCCATCCATCCTTCATCCATCCATCCATCTGTGATCCATCCATCATCCATCCATCATCCATCATCCATCCATCCATCCATCCATCCATCATCCATCATCCATCCATCCGTCCATCATCCATCACCCATCCATCATCCATCCATCATCCATCCATCCATCATCCATCCATCATCCATCCATCATCCATCCATCCATCCCTCCATCCATCATCCATCATCCATCCATCCATCATCCATCCCTGCTGTGGTGCTTTGAGCTGCACAAAGGATGTGGAGAGCACCAAGGGCATCCAGAGAGCATCTCCTGCAGAATAAGAGCCTCAGTGCTGCCCAGGCTGATTTATTTGGGGTTTTGCCACCACAGAACCCTGGACTGGTCAGGTTGGGAGGCCCAGGTTCGCTGCCCCAGCAGTGTCACCCCACAGCACATGGCACAGGACTGTGTCCAGACAGCTCTGGGATATCTCCACTGAAGGGAGGCTCCACAGCCCTTCTGGATAATCTATTCCAGCTCTCACCTGCACAGGGAAGAAATTCTTCCTCAATTTCAGGTGGAGCTTCCTGGGCATCAGTTCCTGCCCGTTCCTCTTGTCCCATCGCTGGGTCCCTGCACACAGGGACAGCCAGGGGTGAGGTCCCCTCTCAGCATCTCCTCTCCAGGCTGACCAGCCCCAGCCCCCTCAGCCTTTCCTTGTCAGAGATGCTCCAGTCCCTCCATCCTCTTTGTCCCCCTGCTCTGGCCCCGCTCCAGGAGCTCTCCTGTCCTGAGGAGCCCAGCACTGGACACAGCTGTCCAGATGTGCCTCACAGGGCTGAGCAGAGGAACAAGGACTTTCCATCTCCCTGCTTATCCTGGCACTGCCTCCTCCACGGCCTTTGGTGCCAACAGAAACCTGCAGGGGGACAAGGGAGAGCAGGAGCTGGGCACTGGAGCAGCTCCAGGCTCAGGAGTGGCCTCGGGGTGTTTTTCTAGGGAGCACAGAGCTCTCTCCGTGGCCATGGCTCACCCTCGGGAGGAGAAACCAGCTCAGTCACAGAGCTCTGGAGAAGGGCAACCTCAGCAGGGGAACGGGGCCTGTCTGCCTGGAAACGCGCCTGGCACAAGAGGAGGTTTCTCCACTTTCTCAGCTCATGGGGGAGGAGGAAGGAAAGGATCTTATTCTCCACGGGAAAAGGGATCCATGGATATCCCTGCATGGCACAGGGGTGTGGCTCCATCCTGATCTCATCCTCTAGGACATGGGACATAGGACATGGTGGCGTTACCTTGCTCAGGTTTGGGTGCCACCAGTTGTGCTTTAAACCCTTTTTTTTGGCAGCTGAGTGAAAAGTAACTTCATCCCAGTGTTTCGTGGTGGTTTCCTGAGATACCGATGTTCTGTAAGTCCCCAGAAAGTTGCGTGCTTTAGTCACCAGGGTGATTTTCCAGCTTCCACCTTTGAGTGCAGAGAATTTTATGAAGCCCTGCAGAGTCAGACTCACACCACAACCCGGGCAAACACAGCCCGAGCAGCACCTTTGTGGCCTTGGTCACAACAAAAGAAAGAAATCTGTAACTGCTTCAAAAAAAAAAAGGCAATTTCCCTCCTTTTTAACACTGGTGGAAGCTGTAACTGAGTAAAACACCCACAAGAAGCAGCAGTGAATGACTCCATCCCTTCAGACGCTCTCACAGGAAATTAAAGACCTGTCATTAGCAGCAAATACAGGAGAGTGATGCCTGCAGGTCCATCCATCCATCCCTTGCCAGGAAGAGCTTAAAAACACCACACACGAGTCAAAAGGAGCACCAACATCAGCCAAATATCAGCTGGAACACCTGATCCTCTCAGTCCAGAGCCACCCAAAACTGGGAGGATTTTCCCCTGGCTCCACATTCCTGGTTTCCCAAGCCAGCACAGCCCCAGGGCGTGAGCAGACCGTGGCACCTACTGGTTTGGGGCAGTGGATGTATCTGGCCAGGCTGATGATGAGGTCGTGAGTGATGGGATCCACCAGGTTCCGGAAGCTGGCGTAGCGGTAGAGGACATCATCCAGAGAGGTGGACTCCATCCCTAAATCCTGCAGGAGACAAAGGGCAAAGGAGCAAGATCAGCTGGGATATAAAATCCAAGTGGTTCTTAAAGTCAGCCCTTGTGAAAAACGAGGTTCACTTTTTTGGTAAAATTTAAAAGGTTTAATAAAAAGGCAATAGGAGACAGAGGTAAAGCAAAGGGTTAAACAGCTGGGTGCTTGGCATTTAGCCAAGGGCACACCTACTATTTTTGGAGATATCCCTTAAATACTTTTTCCATTACATTAGCCTGTTGCATAGTCATAGACCATTATGCATATTTATACTTTTTTCACAAACTAATTTTCATATTCTAAGAACTGTTTAGCCACTCTTTGGGTCTGCCTTTTTTGGGTCCGTGTTTCTTGGCTGTAGTTTTAATCCATTCTTTTTATCACTTCCAGTTTGGGCCTTGGTCTGTACTTTCCATGGATGATTGTGTTTGATATTTGGCCTGTTAGCAGAAGGATCCTCCTCATATGTTCACTGCATGTTATCCCAGCCAAGCAGATATCAACTATATCAACTATTACCACTATAATTAGTTTTTTGCTAATAGCAGAAATAAAAACTATATCTATACAGCAAAGCTATTTTAATATTTTATATATATAGCATTTATCTTAATACTTGTAAAAAGCCAAGAATATTTATAATATTATAAGATATAATATATATACAATATTTATAATATTTAAATATAATATAATATAATATATATTATATTATATTATATTATATTATATTTTGTATATAGATATTATAATATATTATATATACTATTATATACTATACTATTACATCCTCTCATATACTATTATATTATATGCTATTATATACTATTATATACTATTATATATTATTATATTATATATTATATATTATTATTATATTATAATTATATATTATTATATAATATTATATAATATTATATATTATTATATATTATTATATTATATTATATTATATTATATTATATTATATTATATTATATTATATTATATTATATTATATTATATTATATTATATTATATTATATTATATTTTTTATATATATATATATATAACTGTATTTATACAGTTATATATATATATATAACTGTATTTATAACAGCCCTCACTGCTGGAGGAGCCAAGGAAGAGAAATGATCCCCAGCTGCTCCCACTAAAAATGTTGTTGAAGGGTTTTTGTTTTTCCCACAGTTTCGGTGACAAAGAGGAGGAAGGGACACCTGGTGTCACCTGGAGGGAGAAGCTGCACTCGTGGCCTTCACCTGCTCTGCAAAGAGGCTTTGGGGCTGCAGGATCAGCCTCATAAACCCACTGAGTTAATGACACCCTTGCAACAGGAGAAAATCCCAGATGACCCCGGAGAGCGTCGCACAGAGCTGCAACTGGAGAATAAATGCAGCCTTGCATGAGTTCTGGGGCTGCTGTGCACAGGGAGGGGAAGGAGGAGCCTAAAACTGCAGCAGGGCAAACAGAGGGATGGATTGGAGTGAGGGAAGAGCAAAATGCTGGGTTAGACTGACTGGGAAGGAGTGGGAGCTCTGCCAGTGGAGACTGGGCAAGGTGGGGCCAGGAGCAGATCCTGCCCCAGGGATGGGCCAGACCTCCTTGGTCCCCTCCATGGCTGCTTTCTGTTGATGCCTTGGGATGGCTGACCTGAAACAGGGGCTGGACAGAGCCAGAGAATAAAGTCAATATTTATTGTCCTTTAGGGCACACCTTGGGCAGGACAGGGCCTGGCCAGGGCTACACCCACGGTGGACCCAAAACAGTCACAAAATGGACACAAAATTGACCCAAAATGGACCCAAAATGGTCACAAAATGGACCCAAAATGGTCACAAAATGGACAAACGGTCACGAGGTCTCACACTTTGATAAGTTTGGGTCCATTTGCACATTGGGGTTGAATTGTCCAATCCCAGCTCCAGGCTGGGAGCTCCCATCCTTCTTGTTCCTCCCTCCAGCCACCCTTGTTTGTGCTGTTGGCCTGAAAGTTGTCCTTGGTGTGCAGCAGGACAAGGATTTGTTCTGTGTCCCTGCTGTGTGCAGAGAGCTGAGTGACACTGCCTGTGAGCTCAGAGCTGCACCCTGGGCAGCACAGAACCTGAAATATGAAAGTTAAAGCTTAAGGCATCACTATAGTTTGTAATTCTTAGACAGAATAATCAGAGGAATTTGGAGAACTCCTCGTTGTATGGAACACATCAGTGCACAGGGATGGGGAGGGGGAAGGGTTACACACAATGTGCTCCTTTTACCTCAAATATATTTGTGTCTATAACACCCAAATAACTCTTTTTATTCCCTTTTGAACTTTTTTCACTTCCCATGGAGCTGGTGGCAGGCGGCACAAAGAATTTCCTCTTGGCAAACACAAGCCAATAACACCTTGGCACCGTGCAGTAAATTAAAGCTGAGCTCAGAGATGCTCCAGCCCCAAAAAACCCCACGGGAAGGTACATTGCTTGTAGGTGTGGATGCTCCGTGGTTTCAGAGAGGTTGAAAACAAACATCTACGCTTTAAAAAAAAAAAAAAATTCCACTGTGCCTTCAGACACAGCAGCCCGAGGGATCTCACATTACAGCAATTACAGCTCACGCCACAAACGAGGTGACAAGTGTTTATCCCACTGGTTTCCTTGGTATTTTAGGATCAGCCCCGCAGCACTGGCTGAGTTAACACCAACTCCTTGACTGCAAACAGGTTATTTAGTTAAAAAACGAGCCGAGGCAGTTAAAAACCACAGAAGTGTGAGGCTGCTCTGCCTTGGGAGCACCAAAAAAGCCTCGGAACAACAAATCTGAGCTGCCACAAAACCCAACCCCAGCACCTGCCCGCTGGGAACAGAGGTGCCCAGGTGGGAAAATCAAGTTGCCAAAGTGATTTCTGGTCTGTCTCACGGCTTTGCCAAGCTGTACTTCAAAAAAAAGAATTAATCTCAGCGTGGAGGGAGCTTGGGCTCCTTTGCAAGAGGAAGAAATAGAAATTGTGCAGGGAGGTGCTCCAAGGAAAGTCCCACTCTTCCAGGGAGAGAAGCACCAAAGAGCAGCGTGGGTGTCACCTCCCCAGTTTGGTAAAGCTCGGCATTAGGATTAAGCAAACATGAGATAAAAACTGGATTTGGCCCAGGATCTATGGCAAACACCCGGCACTACCAGAAAGCCAATCTGGGGACTTGGGACAACTCACTGGGACCTCTCAGGATCAAACCAGACTCAGCATTTTGCCCCTTCAAGCATCTCAAAACTCTTCACCATTTTCTCCTCAGCTAAAATTAAAACGTCCAGCTCATAAATCAGAGAATTTCTCCTCCTCTCTCCTGGGAGAAGTTCACATTTTTTGCATGGAGCATTCCCTCCCCCCTCCTGGTACACACATTTTTTATGCACAGATGTCTTTCTCAGCTGCTCCCCAAACCTCTCTGCCACACCAGCATTGTCTCTTCTCCACCACACGCAATATTTTGAAGTCTCTCAAAGCTGAAACTCGTTCGAGGCCAAGTGATGAGCTCATCTGCAATTTAATAACTTAACACCAGTTCATGCTGTCAGCAGCAAATCACCCATCACTGGCTCGGCAGAAAACGCCCAGCATCTGGCTCCAGTCACTTTTGTTCAGCACATTCCCTTTTCCCAGGGGATTTCACCTGGCTGGCAAGTGCAGATTTCACAAAAATAAGGGTTTAAAGTGCTGGGAGTTATGAGGCAGGCATGGACAAATTTGAGGGGTGTTCAGGAGTGGATCCAAACCTCTGAGCTCTGCTGAGCTGCTTTGTCCACGTGTGTCAGGAAAATGGGAACATCTCTGCAGGCAGTGACAGGAAAAAGGGGAATTTTCAAACAGAAATCACCCATGACTTCCCTGCAGTTTTTCCCATTTGTTTCCAGCTTTAGGAAGCCAAAAGCATTCATCCGTCCTTATCCACTGGAAGGAAAATTTCCTGCCACCAACCAGCTGAGCCTCCACGGGAGGAGACTTCTGCAAATCTAGAAGTGCAAAGCTATTAGGTTTAAAAAAACCAAAAAAACCCACAAAAAACCCCAAACAAACAAAAAAAACCCCACAACAACAACAACAACAAGCCCCCACAAAAAAAAAAAACCACCAAAACCCAAACAAAAAACCCACCAAACAAACAAACAAACAAACTCCAACCACCTACTCTACTTTGAGGGGTGAATTTGAAATTAATATCTGAAAATCCAGCAGAAAAAAATATAACATGTTCCTCCAGCAGCCAGCAATAGAAATTCCCCAGCCACAGCCGTGAAAGGTATAAAAAAACCGAATTATTTTTGAAAATAAAACCCCAAGCCCAGCGAGAGGCACAGGGATGCTGTGCCCACTCTGTTGTTTGCAGCAAAACCCACAAAAACAGCTCTTTTCCCCCAAAACTCAGAGCTCACCCTCCACTCTCCAGTCTAACATCAACCAAGCAAAACATCTGGGAGCTGCACCCCCAATTTATTTTTCCCTCATGCCAGGTAAAACAACTTCTTATTCCTTTCTCTGTCAAAAGCTGCAGCTCCCAGGCTTTGGGAGCTCCAAGTTGTGCTTCCACGAGTGCCAGCATCCCCCAAGCCACACAGAGCCATAACCAACCACATTTTTGCTTATTAAACCATTGATCACTGCAAATTGAGTTGTAATTAGGGGGAAGTGCAGCAGGTCCCTGTGAGGAGTCATTGAGAACGCAGCTTCTGCTGTTGTTGTTTTCACTAACACGGAGTTATTGCTGCCCAAATGAGGTTCCTGTGCAAAAAAACCTCAGCACAGCTGCTCACAAATATCCCAAGAGCTGCTGGTTTGGCCAGCACCTCTTCTGAAACTCCTTTATCTCCACTAAATTCAGGGCAGCATCCTGAATTTCCAAGCAGGGAGGTTGGTGTTGTAAACAAGAGTTGGGCACAAAGGGAGGAAGGATTAATTCAGTGTTCCATCCATCATCTGCTCCAGGTTATCTGGGAAAAACCATTCCAGCAGGTGGGAATAGTGTGAGGAGGAAGAGAGATTGGGATGGGACTCAACCCCATCTTTTTCTGGGTGTTGGACACATCCTGCTGCTCAAGCCGTGTCTTGTGAGGAAAATCCAATCACTTCCTCCTACTCTTCCCCAAAAAAGATTTTTAAGGCAGGAATCAATTTTCGGTTGAGAGAAGAGTGAAGCACCCCGAAGGTAATGATGTCACAGCGTGTTTTGGGACAAAGCAGCCACACAGAGATGATCAAATGTGCACTTTTGAGGAGGGCAGGCAGCATTTGGGAGCTCAGCTGCAAGGGGACAGCTGTGGGCAGCACATCTGGATGGGGCATCCCCAAAGCCACCCTGGGAACCTCCACACCAACCAGCAACTGCTCCTGCAGGTTTAATGGCCAACCCACCAGCCTGGAGTAAAATCAGAGTTTAAATATTTGGGGTTTTTTTCAGTTTCACAGAGTTAATACGGGTTTGGGAGGCACAAATGGCTCGTTCCAGCCCTGAGCCAGGGCGCAGCGAGAGAAGGGAGTCGGTGCTTTGGGGAAGGAGCAAACATTTCCCTGGCAGACTGACTCCAATAATAAATGGTGGCAGCTTGAACCCCCTCCAGGAGGCTGGAATTGGAGGGACTTGGAGAGATGGATTAATGGGCAGAGATGTGATGCTGCCAGCCAGATAATAAACAACTGAGGAGAGGAGATTTGCAGAAAAATGCTCTTTTATTTCATACTGCCAGGCAAAGGCAATGACTCCAATTGGAATTTGGCCAGACTACAGCTAAGACTCCTTCAGGAGAGTGCCTGTGGATGTTTAATGAGGATGGCCTCAGATCTGATTTACAGAGCCACTGGGATCCCAGGAAAAGCCTGGAAATGCTGTTTGGGTAAGGTGACTCCAGGATTTACTTCGAACAACTCCAGCAATTCCAATCCACCACTGCCTTTAGCACAACTCTTGGCCTTGGGTTCACCAAGTTTTATCCCTCCTCCCTCCTAAAGCAGCAGGAGCTGCCCACATCTTGGTTTTCCATCCAAGCCCGGGGCTGTGGCTCCAGCTGGGGCTCCAGCCCCAAGCCAGGATCCTGCTGGCCATGCAGAGCCTGCACCAGATGGCTCCTGGTGGGACTTGTCACTTGTTCCTGCTGCTCCCAGACGGATGGGTGCCAGCCCAGCCTGCCAGCAGCCTCAGCCCAGAGGCACCAGAGTCACTGCAGAGCCCTCCCAAGGAGAGTGATGCCACAAAGTTTGCCTCCTGCAAAGGGCAGAGGCAGAAAAAGCTGCAGGTCTAAGGAGGATTTGAGCAAAGCACAACTTTGTGAGAGGGGTCACTCTCCCACCCCTCAGCTCCTGGGAGCCAGCTCCACCCAGAGCCCCCCACATTCCCTGGCTGAAACCCAAAGAAAAAGGTTCATGCAGCAACCCTGCACCACACCCACCCTGTTAACTCCAGTCTGGCTGCTGGGCCTCCCCTTCACAGCTCTGCATTCTTTCATTTAATAATTTCATATTAAATGAAAACATAACCAATCTAACCAAATCTGCCATTTCCATCACCGTGTGTCTGCCCAAAGAGCTTCCTGGAGTATCCAAACCACAGGTCAGGAGCAGAACTTCATTGATTTATCATCCCTTTTGCCCTGTGACCAGCAGCTCTCAGGGCTCAGCACGGAGCTGATTCCCAGGACCAGCCCCAGCCTCCACCACATCGTGCTGCCAGCTCCCAACTACAAAAAAACCCCAAAATTTATTTTCACTTGCAAAAGCCTTCTAGATCTCTGCTGGAAGATGGACTTGGAGGACAGGCTGCCTATTATCTCCTGTCAGGGAAGGAGCCAGGGCTGCCACCTAAGCTCAGTCTGCTGTCAATTCATATGAGGCTGGTGATTCATCCTGCTCTAAGACAGCTGGGCTGACTCAGTCCCTGGATGAGCCTGTCTCTCTCAGTTACCTGCCAAGAAAAGCCCCTCTAATTAGCTGATCCTAGACATTCAATGTTGAGGCAACTGGAGCAGGGAAGATCCCACTCGTGCTGCTCTCACCTTTGTTTTCCAGCACAACAAGCACGGAGCTCTGCGTGGTTTTCGTGCCCACTCCCCCAGCCCAAAGCAGCCCCATCTGTTGTGCAGCTGATCGCCCATCCATATTAGTTAGATTTTTGTGATTTGCTTCAGGACCCCGTGGTTGTTTTTGGAGGTAACCCGAGGCTCAGACAACTCTTGTCCTTGGAAGGTGACAGGAGATGCCTGATGGCCACTAAAGATTTTTATTTGTGCGTGCAGCTGCCCTCGCAAGCAGTAAATCCACAAACAACTCTAAAATGAGCATTTACAGGAACAAAAGAGAAAAGCAGAACTGGGATCCTTGCAGGGAAGGGGAAGAGGCTCACAAGGAGAGGATGGCACTGTCAGATGGGGAGGAATCACTCGCCCTCATAATTTCCAGTGCCTGTGAGAGACTGCCCCAGCGTCTGGGCTTGCAGCAAGTGAAGGGTTCCTGGTACAAGAGCAGCATTCCAATCACACAATTCCCTGCCTGGAACCACACACCAGGCTCCCCAACCCGATGGGAGTTGTTGGATCAACACTGAGCCCACAGGCATTCATGCAATCTGCTCCTCACCCCCACCTGCACGTAGAGCATTCCATGAGCCAGACACCCCAGCCCTGCAAACATCTCTGCTGGGAAAAGAGTCCAAAAGCCCTCACTGAGATGGCCCAGCCTCAGTAATGAATCAAACAGGCAACAAGGCTGGTGCTGCCTGTCTGTCCTGCCACCCCTCTGTCCTCCCCAGGTGACTCCGTGTGTCACCACCCTGGTTAAACTGTGGGAGATGGGCTCACAAGTAATGAAGGTCCTCTGAGTTCAGGGGAATTGGGAGAGAAGGAACAGCTCCCAGCAAGGGAAGGAGCAGGGCTTGGCTGTGGAAAGCCCTGCATGGCAGAACAGATGCTCTGCAGCTGGGCCAGATGGTCCCCAGCTGCTGCCAGGGTCAGGACACTGCATCCTCCCAGAGCTGAGCTTTGGCTGATGGGATGGAGGGGCAGGAGAGCTCAGCCTGAGCTGGCCCTGGCCTAACAGAGCAGATGAGGCACTGGGAGTCCTCACCTCTCACTGCTCCCTGCTCTAACCCAGCCACCTTCTCCCAATGACCCTCCCTTCACAATTACACAACACTGCACGAGCTGCCAGCCTCTGCCATCCATTCTGAGCCAGGCTCTGCTTAGGAAGGAATCAGGATTTGTGGTCTTGGCCCAGCAGCTGTCACCACGAGAGGCTTCAGGAGGAGGCCAGCGTGGGTCTCCTGATGTACAAGGGGTGAAAAGCCTCTCTGAGCCTATCCTGATCTGCTGCTCCCAGGAGCAGGCGACCCCAGGACAGCCAAGCACAGAAGGAATTGTAAATCTCATTTGAAACAACACAATTGCTCTTTTATCCACTCCAAAAATGTTGCTTTTGATGGCCCCCCTTGCCCTCCTCAGCCAGCAGAGCTGTTGCAATCCCAGGATGGAAAAAGAAAGCTGATGATTCTGGAGGGTTGATCAATGGAGCTGAAAATTCTGAGGCAAGGATTGCCCACAGCTCTCCGGGGGTTTTGTTTTGATGCACAGCTCTGGGAAACACCCCCACACCATCCCCCAGAAGCTGCAGCAGCAATAATGATGTTCCTGTCTCACCTGGAAGCCTCCTGGACCCCGCAGAAATCAATCCACTCCTGCACACACAATGAGAGGCTGCAACCCAAGAACTGCTGCCTGAAAGCTGCTCCCACTTCCAAGCCCTGAGCTGATTATTATTGCATTAGCCATGCAGGGATGCATTGTTCACTCTCAATGGATGCTAAACTCTGCTCCAAAAGCATGGGATTCCGGGCTGGGAGACTGTAGGAATGTTTTGGCATCCTTTAATAGGTGCTGGGAGAAAAGCTGGGATATTTCTGACACAGAAAATAAGCATCAGTGATTCCTCATCACAGCCCTCTCCCGGAGTTATTCAAGGGAAGTAATTGAAGGCATCTTTGAGAGACACAAATATTCAATTAACTCTCCAAACCGGCCACTGTGGAATAATGTGAGCATGACAAAAAGATAATTTAAGTGAACAAATTGCAGCTGACTCCCATAAAATCATGCCAAGCTTTTATTTTTTTGGGGGGGTGGCCATTTACACCAGTGCAGGAGCCTGTGTGGGAGGAGCACAGGGAAAAAATGGGTTTGGATCAATAGCAATACCTGCTATAGTAAAATCCAGGTATATCCCTGGGTTTTTTACCAGCAAGGAGAGTGGAATTACTCAGCACAAGAATCTGGCTGAGTATCACTGCAGGAATCAGGAGATTTTGCAAGGTAAAGGTTTAGAAGGAACAAGATACAGAGAGATTTTACCTCAAAGCAAAAGAGGAGGAAGTAGGGCTGAGCTAAACGTTGAAATAAAAGCTCCCTGACCCTTTTTTTGCATTAAAACTTATCCTCAGGAACAGCCTATTCCATGAAACCACTGAGTACTTTCCCAACTATTAAAAGGGAATTCCAGCAAAGGAGAAAAATCAACCCAATCCCAGAGCACCAAACTCATTTTCTGAATTAAGACAAAGCAACAGGAGTGGAATAAAAATAAAGGTTTCCCCAAGGAAGCCAGCATCACCCAAGTAATTAATATGGACATCATGAATTCCAATTCTTTCATTTGCAAATCCGGCATCCCCAGTTAATCTCGTGCATGGACAAAGTCCATTAATAAAGCAGATTCCTGTAATGGGATTCAAAGCAACGGCAAATCAATACATAAAAAAAAACTTGTGTGGTTAAATAATCTACACTTTGCATAATAACATCAGTGCTGTGAGGCTGGGTGGTTGTGTGGAGACAAATTCCAGAGCAACTCCAGCAGGAAAATCAGATTGAAGTGGGAAAACCTCCCTGCTCAGGGGTAAAATCCATGAGCCAAGGGAAAATCTTCCTCACACTCCATGAAACCTCTCCTGAGCAGCCCCACAAAGAGCTGGGAGTTCCCCAAGCAGCTTTTCAAAGAGTGAGGGGAGATATTTCCCTTAAAATCCTTTCTCAGCCCCTCTGGTCTCACCCTGCTGTCTCCCCTCCAGGACCTGGCAGTTCTGGGATTCCCAGCCCCTGGCAGGACCTTTGCTGTGCCCTCCACTGCCAGCTCAGCTGTGATTTCTGACAAACACT
This sequence comes from Acrocephalus scirpaceus scirpaceus, assembly GCA_910950805.1. Classification (NCBI taxonomy): domain Eukaryota; kingdom Metazoa; phylum Chordata; class Aves; order Passeriformes; family Sylviidae; genus Acrocephalus; species Acrocephalus scirpaceus. The sequence continues at coordinate 6,390,259 of OU383791.1, read as the reverse complement.
GATCCCAACTCATCGTGTTTCTCCTTTTTTGTCACAGCTCCCAGCAGAGAGACTCCCCCTGAACAAAAGGAGAAACTGAGGCACAGAAAGTCAAACCCACCCCCCAAACTCTCCCTGCTGCCCTCAACATCCCCATTTCCAAACACCCTCAGCTGCGAGGCCACGGCTCTGCTCTCCTCCTTCTCCTCTGGGAGATCTCCTCCCAGGCTTGCCAAGGCAGAAAACCACTTAAATACCTGATTAACTACAAGCACATGTTTAAATCCCGCTGGAGCCAAAGGGGCTGGGCTAGCAGAGCGCTTCAGACAGGTTTTTGTTAAACAAAACTTCTTTCCTCCGCCCAATTCTCCCCACAGGGAAGGACTGGGACACCCCAGAGCGAGATGCAGCTGAAGTGAGCGGTGGAAGAAGCATTTTGCACAAAATCAGGGAATGATTTTGATCCAAGATGATCAGGGAATGATTTTGATCCCAGGGGGACACAGGCTGGGCTGATGCAGAGTGCTCTGCCCTCCAGAGCCAGCCAACATTTCCAGTAAGTGCCATTAAAATCCTGCTCTTCATCTCGCCACACACCCGGCTCCAGAAAGGCCAGAGGGTGGTGGCTGCTGCTCCTGAGCCCCAGAGATGTGACAGATTAACCCAAAAATGGCCTGAGAAGGGAAATCCTCCCCAGGTTTCACTGAGGGTGTTGAACAGACACAGCTAACAAAGAGCTTTTCTGCTGTGCCCTGTTTGTAGGGTCTGGGTCCTCTGTGAGGGACAGGGGTGCTCTCTGCACCCCCAAACCCACAGGCCCCCCACACCAGGCAAGGAGAGGCAGGATCATCCCAGCTGCTGGCACAGGCAGTGTCACATCCTGTTTTCAGCAATAAAAGGTGTTAACCCCTCACCACCCTGCCACTAAAATCCAAATATTTCTGCTTTGTTTGACAGCCGGGGCCATTAAGTTGCTGCTGTTGATATTCCATTTCCCAGTGGAGGTGCCAGAGGAGCTCGGGAGGGTGAGACACAGAACACACCTTGGCCCAGGGAGCTCCTGCCAGGGAGATGGAGCCCGTGATGGATCCAGGGATGAGCAGGAGCCCTGAGCTGGGTGATGAAAACCACGCCTGGAGCTCACTTTGCAGGAGAGGATCCACGGCAAAGCTGCTGCTGCCACTGCTGAGTCACAGCTGCTGCTGTTCAGTGCAGCCTTTTCCCTCTCTCAGCTCCCAGCCTGGATTAGGAGTTTCCTCCCATCAGTGGCTCCTGCCCAACCGTCAGTGTGAGGACCAAAAGACACCCAGGAACAGGGCAGGGAGCTGCTGGAACCCTGGAGGCTGAAAATGTCAGGCTTTCTGAGCTGAGGGGTGCTGACCCTCAGGCAAGCACCACATTTGACTTGAGGCCTTGGGACAGGCTTCCAAAATTGAGTGATGGCACTGGGGTTGTGGGTGTGTAGTTTGGATAATGTGTGACCTCACAGGGTGAAAAACTTAGATTTAAGGTTTTAGTATATAGTAATACATGTGAGTCAAGATGGAGGACTTTGGGCATTGTCTGGGTCCTTCTTCTTCACCTTCTTCTTCCTTCTTCTTCATGGGTTTGAGTGGTTTTCTGTAATTGGGTGAAAAAGGTCTGCATTGCGAGGCTTGGGTGGTCATTATTGGGTCAGAAATACAAATAATATAGGTGTCACTTCATTACATAATATATATAAATAACTTAAATAACCTTGGAAAGAGTTAGAAGTAAGCCATTTTACATTTCTCTAACTTGTTAGTTAGAGCTCACACCTTGTGAGCCTGTAAATAGATAAGAAATAATAAACATCCAAGTCCCAAACATGAACCTACGTTTCCCGTGTATTATTCATCCTGACCTTGGCAGAGAAAAAGAAGCCAGAACTGCCACAGGGAGCAGCTCCAGAGCGGGAATATCAGCACAGAATCCCTGTCTCCGTGCCCTGGGACATTCCCTTGACTCCCTGCAGTGTGACACCACCCAGGAAATGTCCCCAGAGAGAAGCAGAGGCCTGGGATGCCGTGGGTAACAGAGCACCCTGCTAATCCCTCCTGCTTCCCCAGGGATGGCTGAGCCTTCCTGGGAACACTCTGCTGATCCCATGGAACGCTGTGGCTGCAGGATATTCCCACAGGTGCCAGAACAAACTCTGGGGCTTGCAGCTCCTACTCCCAGTTCCTGCAGTGCAAGCCCAGAACGTTGATTTTCCAACTCCACACCAGCCAGCACTGATCTTTGTCACAGCACAGCTCCTGCTGAAGGTAACAGCAGGGGAAGAAGAAGCCCAGAAACTTTCAGGACACAGCACCAAGTCCTTAATCTCGTTTCCCAGATACAACCACGGGGCTGAATAATCCCTGAAACCTGATGCAGGATGATGAGCTGAGCAAGAAGGAAAGCCAGGATGAGCTCATTGAGCTGAGCCTCCCCTTCCCTGCTCCGGTCCCACCGAGACATCCACAGCCCTGGGCTGGAATTCCTCAAACAGCCACAAGCAGCTGATTTCAATATCATTAAAACATGACTAATACAGACTTGGAGCTGGTTTTAAAGTGGAGGAGCCACTGGTGTGTGGTGAATCAGACACCTCCAGCCTTGCACACAGAGGTGTGGGTGAGCCATGGGGTGGCATTTAGCACACAGCGACACCAAACCTACCTTGGGACCTTCTTTTCGTGCCAAGAAATGCCAGAAATTCATGCCTGGAAGAAAGATTCCTTTTTGCAAGGCATGACACAGGAAGAAAAAACACATTGGTTTTCTCTGAAGATCCCACAGGCTCCTCCAAAATCACCACTGACAAGTAAATAGGTTGGAAAAAGCTCCCTCGGAGAGCCAGGCTGACTCAATCTGTGTTATCTTTTCCCCTTTCACTTTATCTTCCCTGATGTGCCTGCTCAGGAACAGATAAGGAGCAGCTGCTCAGATCCTTACTCGTGGCTCTGCCACTTCTGTGCACTTCATTCCTGTTCTTGGGAATTCCCTGCTCCCCTTCCCCTTTGCCAGAGGGATGCTCAGCCCTTCTGCTCCTCCATTCCCGCTGAAAAATGAGGAGTAGAGAAGCTTTTCCCTGGTGAAGAATCCTGGGATTATTTAGGGTGGAAAAGCTCAAGTCTGACCACTAAACCATGTCCCCACATCCACACATCCCATAAACCCCTCCAGGGATGAGGATTCCAGCATCTCTCTGGTGGGACAAGCAGCATCCTGCTGGCTCTGGGATGGGTCAGGCAGAGCTGGAACATCCGGAGGAGCTCGGTCAGCGCTGGATCCCACCAGGGTTTTGCACAATGCAATTCCCATCCTCCTGCAATCCATGGCATGATCTCAGCCCGTGGGAATGGCACTGTATTCCTGCCTTTGGGAATATTCCTGTAGTTTTGCCCTCCTCCAAAGGGAGGGCACACAAGCAAACACAAGCCCTTGTGGAAAATGAAGTTGATTTATACGATGCGGCAACACTAAAAGGTCTTTTTTAAAAAGAAGATATTTCAGGAGAAGAGTTTGGCTGATTTGTTTTCTTTCAGGAGAAGAGTTTGGCTGATTTATTTTCTTTCAGGAGAGGAGTTTGGCTGATTTATTTTCCTTGTGTTGGTGGAGAACAGCAGCTGATGGGCAAGAGATGAAAGCACCCCAAGCAGAGATTCCTCACCACATTTCAGGGAGTTCATCTGAGAACTGCTTTACATCTAAAAAAGGATGGAGGAGTTTCTCAGAGCCCAAACTTGCACTGGGGCAAGGCTGACTCTGTCACCTGCATTGTGCCAGATTTTCCATCCTCCTCCTCTGGACAGCACCAAGGTGGGAAGGACACCAGAGGGAAAACCAAGCTGTGCACGGAGAGCTCAGCACAAGCACCGAGGCTGCTCCTGTTCTACAGTTCAGCCTTTCCACTGAATGACCAGTGCCATGGACTGGAAAGTCAGCTTTGGGACATTCTTCCCCTGCCAAGAAATGCCAGGAATTCCTGCCTGGAAGTGGTTCAGCTCCAGCAGCTGGTCCCCACGTGGGAGCAGGGCCGTGCCGGATGCCGCACACCCACAGCCTCGGTTGTTTACGAGGCACCCAGGGCCTTTACAGGGATGCACACATCCTAAAATCCAGGGAAACCAGGAGTCCTGGCAGCTCTTGGGGCTGCTGACACCTTTGTGCTAAAGCAGCAAGGCAAGAGAGAAGAAAGCCATGGAAAGGACTGGGTTTTTATACTGAGAAAGGAGATGTCGGAGAGCAGATGTTGTGCACGTCCAGCTCAGACACCTTTTTCACCTTCTCAAATCCACAAATCTGTGCAGAGACTGGTTTGGGTTGGAAGAGACCTTATAGCTCATCTCATTCCCACTCCTGTGCCATGGGCAGGGACACCTTCCATAGAGCAGAGTGCTCCAACCTGGCCTTGGGCACTTCCAGGGATGAGGCAGCCACAGCTGCTCTGGAAAACCTGTGCCAGGGCCTCAGCACCCTGACAGGGAACAATTCCTTCCTCATATCCCATCCAAATCTCCCCTCTGCCAGCCTGAAACCCTGGCAGCCTCTTTGCATCACCCACACTGCTGGCACTCTGTGGGTTTTGGTGAGGAGTTCCACCTCTCATCCAAAGAGAGGATGAAAATCAGAGTCCCAAACTCAGCAGGGACAGCTGCACACCTGCCATCCCCAGGGTCCTGCTGAACACTCTGAATTCCCCTCAGAACCAGTGGGCAGGCACTCTGTGATCCCAACAAACAGCCTGGGAATGCCACACACACAATAAAACATCGACTTTTGGCTGCTGGAGGAGAGAGACACAGCCCAAGGAAGGGAACTGCTGAGAGGAGCCTTTCCTCTTAAAACACCCACAGAAAAATGGGGAAGGGAAATGGATGAGACCATCAGCATGGGCAAATTATCCTCATTTTTTTGCAGGGTGGCTCAAAAGTCTCCAGTTTCCCATCCTGAGACTCACTCAGTGCTGTGCTCTACACCACAGGGAATTGGGAACCTCGCCCCTGATTTATATCAACAAAAGAAAGTCAGTTTGGGGGATTTAGGGAAGAAATGAAGCCTTTCCCATGTTTTACGCCATGCTTGGGTGTTTTTATTTGCAGCATCAGATTTTTAACCATCAGGACTGGGATTTGGTATTGGATATTTGAAGAAGGTTTGGAAGGTAAAATCTTTTTTGAAGGCTTTCACAGGAACTTCCCTGTCTGGCACCAGGGAATTCGGATGCTCCTGGAAGGATCCACCTTGGCATGAGCCTCCAAACTGGAGGTGGGATCCTCCCAGCTGGCTCAGTCTCTCCAGAGAAACCCAAAAGTAAAGGATTTGAGCTCATCAAAGTCACCAGGAAATGCCCAAACTTGCTCAGGAAGAATTAATGACTGGGCTGCCCAAGGATTCAATTCAGTGACATTAAAATTCAATTCATGCTGCTCTATAAAATAGCTTTAAACATTAAATACATTTGCTTTAAACCACTCAGATTTCAAACCAGTAATTTAAGATGATGGCAGCCTCTGATCAGGCTTTAATTTTAAACCTGAAAATTGTATTTAATTTTAAACAACTCCTGTTAGCCCAGGTAGGCAGGATGTGGCTGCCAATGATTTTAGGGAAGTCAGTGATGAAAACAAGCAGAAAAGAGTGAAGTGCAAGCAGAGCTTTGGGGAAAGTTTGGTTCTCTCACAATGACAAAGAAAACATCTTAATTTCAGTTAATTCAAATGTTTTACTCTTAAGGGTCTGTTCCAGTTCCAAAGATTTTCATTCACTCAGTCCAGTTTAACATTGAATTTCAGCAAGACAATGAAAAAATCAGGAGTACAAAGCAGAAATGCACATTTTCCAATCTGCAAGTAAAACTCCCACCTCAGAGACCAAGGTCTGTAATTATGGTGACCAGCATGTAATTCATGATGCACAATTAATACTCCACTTAATGAATCAACCAGTTTTAAATGCAAAATCTGCTTCAAGATATTTACTTTGTCTGCTTTCTTATCCAGCACATTTAGGAGTTTATTAACTGACCAAAAAAACATTAAAACCCACTTTTCTGCCCTTTCAACTTGCTTTTATTTCCCTGTAACTCGAGTCAGAAATACGAAAGGATCAATCAATCAATCAACCCTGCAAACCCCAAATTCACCATTTCCCACCGGAATAAAAACACACAAAATTCCTCACCCAGCCACACAGCTGCCTAAATAAATGTCCCCAGATACACCAGGCTCCCTCCTCAGAAAAGGAAGTATCCAATTACACCAAGCAGAAGCAGTTTTTTACAACCAAACAGGAAAACATCCTCTTTCTTATAGAATGATCCCCCCACAAAAAATCCTAACCACAAAAAAACCCTGCTGCTTAAATCAAGATTTAATCCAATCCTGCATGATTTTGGCTGGATGTAAATCATGGGTGTAGATCATTCATATTCTAATCCCAAATTGTTTCTCTGCAAGCTCAGGAAGCCCACAGAGACATTTGGGAGCAAGATTTCCCCCAAATCCTTTCTGGAGAGGGGAGAACTGTATCCAAATTGATGGATAAATGGGAATAAATGAAGGGATTCTGGGATGAACCAAGGCTTTGGGGCTGTTTGGAGAGGTTTGAGTCCTGTTTCTGCAGAGATTTGGGCTTCACTGCAGATTTTGGGGAGCTCAGGTTGAACCAGGAGCTGGGGTTTGTCCAACACCGACCAAACCTGGGGTAGAGGCTGCAGCAGCTTCCATTCATCCTTGTGCAGGGAATTGGGGTTTTTTATTGAGGTCCAAACCCTCTCATCCCCTGTACTCCAACTCCCACTGGAGGTGGGGGTGCCCCAAAGCCCAGAGCAGCCCCCAGCAGCAGCTCTGAGCTCCGTGGGAGCAGCTCTGCAGGCAGGCTGGGAACGGGGACAGAGGCGTCCCAGGAAAAACCCTCAGCACATCCCCGGCCAAAACAACCATTTCCCACCACAGCCTGCCCTCCTTCCTCAGCAGCCTTTGCTTTCCCCTGCTGGGATTTCAGTGCTGTGCCAAGATCCCGGCCTTGGGGAGCGTGGGGGTGCAGGAACAGCCCTGCAGAACAAGGCAGGAATTATCTGCTCCCAGCCCCACAGTGGGCTCCGTTTAAGCATCCCCTGGGACAGGGGAAGAGGCAGCTCTGGGAATTTCCCAGCCATGGGACTGGGGCTCCCAGGCAGAGATTGGCTCCAAGCCCCGTGTCCTTCCTGCAGACAAACCCAGGGAATCTCTGCACAAAGAGAGATGAAGGCACAGGGACCATCCAAGGAGGTTTTAGTATTGAGTTTTCCGAGCTCATCCTTGGAGTGAGAGGGACAGACAGAGCTCGCTCACCTTGGTGTGTTTTGCATGCTGGAGGGCAGAAAACAGAGCTGCACCTCCCACAGGTCCTGTCCTAACACCCATTTCCTCACTTTCTGTGGCCAAGCAGAAAGGAAGGAGCTGAAAAACCCAGCACACAAATCCCCATCCTCCAAAAATCCCACACGCTCCAGCCTCCTGCTCCAGGTTGGCTGCTCAGCCTCTCCTTTAATTAACCAACCTTCATTTCAACACAAGTGCTGTTAGAACTGGAATTAATACTGCTTGTATTAACAGTATTAACTGGAATTAATACTGGAATTAATACAGGCAGTGCCTTGCTGAAATCTCCTCCAAATGCAATCCCTGAGTGCTCACAGGAACCGGCAGCACCAGTGGGAGCAGGGACTGGGCTGGAAAGCTGCTCAGAAACCAACCCCACAGGCAAAGGGGACATTCAGGGACTGAAATCAGCAGGCAGCAGCAGGATCCAGGGCTGGGGAGGAGCAGACCTCGAGGAAAAACCTCCGTGGGCCAACAAGGATTTTGGAACCGCTGGAAAACGCAGAAACATCTCGTAAAGAAATCCCCACACCAACAGCAAACCCCAGTGCTGCTCTGCAGAGCAGGACAGCCAGGGCTCTGGGAAGATTCTTGTGATATAAAGAGGCCCTGAGGGATGAGATATCCACTGAGATACCCAAAGGCATGAGGAAAAGGCAGCTCCCTTCCCTGGGCTCTGCTGTGTCCAGGCTCTCTGCAGAGCTCAAAGCCCGGCACAAAGGAAGCGCCTCTGACTTTGAAAGACACAAAGTCTGAAAGATAAAGAGTCTTGAAAAGATCTGAGAATGCTGGAAAGCTCCAAGCAGTTCCTGCTCTCCAAGCAGCAAGGTCAGAGCCAGGAGTAATTGGAGCTAAACCCTTCGGCCTGGAAAGGACAATTTGCTTTCCCTTTTAGAGGCAAGATTAAATTTACCATGCAGTGATCTTTTCTCCAAAATTTGAAAGAGAAGGAGGCTGAGACACACACACACACAGAAAGAGAAACGGAATCAGGCATTAAATCATATTAGGCATTTGGCCAGGACCTGAAGATGTTGAATACTAAAAAAATTCCACATCACTTGTAGGAGAATGAAATGAATATTAATATATCACCACCTCCCTTAGCTAAGAGAAGGCCACAGCCACAAATCCCCCAACACATCAAACGCTGAAGCTCCAATACATTGAATTTCAGGTGCATTTCAGCCCCCATTCCAGCCCCCTGCACACAGCACAGCCCTGGGATGTGCAGGGAGGGCTCTGCCCACACAGCCCTCACACCCACGCTGGCAGAGAGGAGACATCCTCACAGTCTGAAGCAAGATAAAAAGGAAAAGAGAGGGGAAAAAATAAAAAAAGGTGTATGCCAGGCTGTCTGCAGCCCCGAGCTGCTGCATTTCACATCAGGTGTGAAAACAGCAGAGCCTGGGGGGAAAAGAAGACACATTCCTGCTATTATATAAACAGAGAAATGCTGAACAGCGGCTGAGGTGGAACAAGAACCATTAACTTCTGCCAGCTCAGAGATTTCTGTCTGCACTGAGGGCACAGGCAGGACCTGAGCCTCTGCTCCAGCCCAGCCTAACCCAGCCCAGCCTAACCCAGCCCAACCCTCACTTTATCTCACATCCCACCTCTCCCAGCCTTCCTCTCCCTCCAAACCACATTTCCCCCAGGAGCAGCAGCAGCAGCAGTCACCTTCCAGGGGGTTCATTAAATCATGAAATCCTGGACAAGCAGGCACAGGACACATCCACCTGCAAATCCCACAGGGCGTGGAAAAAGAGCAGAAGGATGGGAAGGAGGCAGAGATGCCTGTGAGGGAGCATCTTAACAGCAAGGCAGGGTTTGGGAGCATGGAGGGAACATCTTCTGGGGCAGGGAACACCCCAGCACAGCCAGAGATATTTGTTGTCACTGCCTCCAGCAGCCTAAGGGTTAAGAAGAATTGTGGGGAGCACTGGTGGGGTTTCATCAGCAGCTTGAAGCAGAGGAAATGAGTGTTCATTCCAAACCCTGCTCAGGGCAGGGTTACCCAACTTCCACCCTGCGGTGCCCAAAGCTGCAGGGCCCCCCCTCCCTCAGCCCCAGCAGCTCCACCTGAGCAAAACCAATCCCAACCCTGCCAAATTCCTCATCCCTGTCCTCTGCTGGGATGTCTCAGGCTGGGAGGAGCCCAGAGACCCCAGGCTGGCTCAGCTCTGGTGCATCAGCTGCTCTGAGCGCTCAGGAGAAGGGAGCAGGTTTTCCTTCACCTGTGGGGCAAACACAACAGTGCTGAGCTCCTCCAGCATTCCTGGGAATTCCATGGGAATGCTGATCCACGGCACAGGGCCAGGAGCAAGCAGAGTCCAGCCACGACTCTGCTTTTTAAATTTTTTTCCCTGCTCTTGTGTCTCAATGAAGTCACAGGAGCCCGAGGTGAGCTGTCTCCATCAGTATTTTTAATTTTTTTTTTTTTGCGTTTTACTATCCCCACTGGTCAAGTCCCTCTTACAAAGAAGATATTCATCATGAATTAATAAAACATCCCTGTGCCACGCCGTTCCCAGGCTGCTCTGGTCGTGTCTTGTTCCTCACAACCTCTGGCTGGAAAATCCAGGGCTCAGCTTCGGCTGGGGCAGGGGCACAGCTGCCCCCACAGCAGGGGATGTTTGTGGGATCAGCCTCAGGGATGCCAGGCTGGGTCACAGCCAGGAGGGGCTGCCACAGGATCTGCACGGTTTGCTGGCTGAGAGGGTGCAACATTTGGGCTCTGATCTGCTGCCCAACTCAACCCCCATGGCCGCACAGATCCCAAATGTCCCAAGGAATTCTACCCCCAACTCCCAGAGAGGAGGCACATTCACCTCAGGAAAAGTGAAATCTCCAGCTTTTTATCCCAAAGTTAAAAGTGAGAAGAGTTTTCCATAAAAAAAACCACAAATCACATGAAACAGTTCTGATTTCTCAGCTGGGCTGATCTAAAGACAATAATAATCACCTTTGCTCCCAGCCCTTTCCTGCAAATGGGATTTTTGGTGGTGTTTTTGCTCATTTTGGGGCTCCTGACCCCTCTTCTCTGCCCTCCCCACCCCAGCACTGCCCACGCCAGGCTGGCACGGCAGAGAATCCACCTTGCAAGAGGTGCCACACCTTGGACCTTGGCATCTGGCTCCTGGACACACTCAGCACTCTGGCATTTATTGCCTGCACTTTGCTTTCTTTTCCCCCTTTCCCCATTTAATTCCTGGAACTGCTGCTCACCTGCCCCGTGCAGATGATGCTCAGACCTGCTGGATTCCTCCTCCTCCTCCCCTCTCCCACCAGCCCCAGAGCAGCAGCAAAAGCTTCAGGTCGAGCCCAATAACCAATGGCAAATTCCTTGAGCACAACGTAATGTGCTGGGAAGCGCTTCCCCGTTCCGCCTGGGAAAAGCGATCCGTTTGGCAGCAGGGAGGAGGAAAACAGGCTTTGTTTTACAAATCCTCTCCCCAGCAGGAGAGACACTCCCAGAATTTAATATACTGACAGGGCTTGGCTGCCCTAACCACTGAAACTCAAGAGGACGGGGGAGAAAAAAAAATAGTAAAAATAAGAAGTGCCTCACTCTAGAACATTAAAACCTATCCTGCCTCTGCAACTGGTGGTACTGGGAATAGTGGGGCTGGAATTCTCCCACCTGAGTGCAGTGAGGGGTCTGAGAGTGGATTCCCATGTCCCAAGTGCTGGACACCCTGAAGGAATCCATTTTTTAGCCTCACTCTGCAGCAGCTCCTTGTTGGAAAGCAGAGAAGATGCTGCCAGGTAAACCTAGGAAATCACTTCATGGCAGATCAATTCCACGTTATTCCATGCAGGAATTACCTCCATGGAAGGCCAGCAGCTCCCTCCAGGTGACTGGCAAGCCTCTGGCAGCCCCCAGCACCAGCCTAAACCAAATGTTAATGATTTCAGTGTCTTTCCAGTGCATTTATGTCTCCCTGCAGCACCGTGAGGGAAAACACCTCGGCCAAGGAGAGCAGCAGGCTCTTGTTGGGATTTGGGGGGATTTGAATTGTGCAGAGTGGGGTTTGGGCTCCAGAGCAGAAAGAAGGAAAAAGAAATGAGTATTCTGTGTCTCAGGAGCTTGATGTTAAATTAGCCTGGCTGTGCCAGAGGAGCACAAACCCTTCGGAATGGCTGCTGGCAGCAGCAATAACAGGAGTGTTATTTTGGGGGCAGGCAGTGGGATCAAATTGCCTCCACACCAGAGACCACTGCTGACCTCTCTGAGGAAGCAAAGTCTGTCTGCTCTTCAGGCGTTTTATATTTTGAAGCAAAAAAAAAAAAAAAATCACTTTGTATCTCAATGTTTTTTAGTTGTTTGCAACCTCCAGGCATTCCCAGAAACACAAATTAATCCTTACAGGAGCCTGTAAGGAGAACAGCACGGCTCCCACCTCAGGGGAGGGAGAAGGATGGATAAATTCTAAATAAATGGGTGGAACACAAAGGCCACAGTGGACACTGGTGCCAGTGGAGGGGCTGGAAGGGCAGGACCTGCTCCAGCAGCTTTAAAATACAGAATTGCAGCCCTGCCCTGATTAACAAACACACCTTTTGTGGGAGCAAAAAAAGCCCCCCAAACCTTGTCTTGCACTGGGTGGGTAAGGCAGGGTGTTATAGCACAGAGACCTGAAAACCAAAGGTTTTCAGCTCTGGCTGTGGGTTCATCCTGCTCCAAAAAAAATGATGGAGCCTCTCCAAAGGCAGGGATGCTGTCACCCACCCCTCACCAGCACGCTGGGCTGGCTTCAAAGCTGGCTGAAGTCAGTGGAAAGGCTCCCTGTGACCTAAATGCCTGGGATTTAAAACAATCTCTGCTGAGAGCTGGGCACCAGGGCACTGGGTTTGCTGGGAAAAGCCCAATTTTGCTGGAAAACGCCCAGTTTTACAGCAGCAGCATCACACAGCAGCAACAACACGGAGCAGCCACAGTCCTTCTGTAGGGACACCCTAAAAATGGCTCAGGAGAAAATCTCTGCCCCACCAGGCTCATCCAGCCACCCCTTTCCACAGGGGGAAGCTCATCCTTCTCCCCAAATCCTCACTTTTGGGATGAGACACCCCAAGAGCTCAGCTCTGGAAGGTTCCTGGAGTGGGAACAACTCAAGCGGTCCCTTGGAGCCACCAATGACCTCCTAAAACATCCCCTCCAAAATCCAGCAGCTGGAAAAGCCCAGGATTTGTTCAGTGGGGCATCCCACATTCCCTCCCTGGAGGCAGGGATTAATATCACCTCATTAAAAACCTGCTTGGAGTCTATTATAGTATCTAGGACAAAGTGTTCTCTGTTTTGACACTCTAAGATATATTTTATCAGAGCGAGCTCTTCAGAGACACTCACTGACAGAGATGCACCTGACTGTAACAGGTTCCCTGCTTCCCCCAGCAGTTTAAGATTAATTTTTAGCTTTTTCTTCCCAACCTCCAGCGAGATGAGAGGGCTCCCCCGTGCTCAGGTTCGTGCTCAGGTTTGTCATTGGGGCATCCACAGTGACACAGCCCAGCTCCCTCCCTCTGCACAGAGGGTGAGGACAGACCTGAGCATCGCTGAGAAAAACCAGGCTGGAGCCACGGAGAACTTGAGAGTGATTGCTGGCACTTGGCAGGCCCCAAGATTTATTTTTTGGGGAGGTGTTTGAGATAAACACCCTCTAAAATTAGCACCTGCCCTTCTGCCAGCTCCAATGGGCTGCCACAGTGATAAAGATTTGGCGTGGCTGAGAGGGTGCAACATTTGGGCTCTGATCTGCTGCCCAACTCAACCCCCACAGATCCCAAATGGAGAGGTCACTGTCCCAAGGAATTCTACCCCCAACTCCCAGAGAGGAGGCACATTCACCTCAGGAAAAGTGAAATTCCCAACTTTTTATCCCAAAGTTGAAAGTGAGAAGAGTTTTCCATTAAAAACCCACAAATCACATGAAACAGTTCTGATTTCTCAGCTGGGTGCTTTAAAGATAATCCTAAACCTGCAGGGCAGAGGGATAAATGGAAGTGGGCTGAATGGGGACATGCCCCAAACAACACATCCACTCACTAGAAAGTTACCTGGACCAGAAAATGGCTATGTGTGTGAGGGGAGAAATGCTAACAGCAAAAAAATGCTAGCAGCAAACCCCAAACACAAAATCCCAAAAGAAAACCAGACTGCACCAGTCCCATGAACAGAATATAGGGCAAGAAAGCAGCTCGCGATGCCCAGCAGAGATCTGAGCAACTTTTCCCCGGGTGGCAGAACTGGTTACACCGAACAGCTGAGGGAGAAAAGCCGAGCTGGGAGATGGATGTGCTGTAGGTTTGCACGGAAAACTCGCTGTTCCTCAAAGCCCTGCGCACCCCAGAGCCTTGAGAACGCCCAGCACTTTCGTGTTTTTATCAGCACCTATCAGCAGAAAATATTAAATGCTAATTTGCTTTTCTGTTTGCTCGCAGCAACTTTCCGTCCTGTTGCTTTCCCAGCTAATGCCCAGCTCAAACAGATTTTTCAAGGCGAAAGGTCTCGGGCTCCCTACAATTAATTCCCCACTCCCCCCAGAGCGTCTCGTTTCTCCCAGCCCCAGTCAACACCAGCAAAACTCCAACCAGGCGATTGTGCGTCAAAAAAAGAAAAAAGATAAAAAAGCAACGCTGCCAGCTCTGGGTATTTCTGAGCCAGCAAGAAAAGAGCTGATTCTCAAAAGCTGCCAGCTCCAACTGCCTCGGCGCTTTTACGGAGCTGCTTGAAACACCAAAACTTTTGGAAAGTTGAGTGGGAACCACTCTGAGTAGGCTGCAAATCCCAGAGCCATCAGCGCCAGCGAGGGAGGGAAGGAGGAAAAATGCACCAGGCAGCTTTTCCTCGCTGCAAAGCACCTCCCTGGGGGTATTTCCCCCTCTCTCACACCGTGACCACCCTGCGGCTCCTCAGCCACTTCCCCAAAATTACGCCACGAAAAGTCAGACCCGGCGAAGCGGAGCGTGGCCCCTGCTCGCCACCAGGCTTTCGAAAGCAGCACGAGTTGCTCCCGAACTGCCTTTTCCCCCACGTTCCCCGGGAGAAACCCGCCCATCCTCACCTGCCGCAGGTTCTTCAGCAGCTCCGTGGCCTCCTCCTGCTTGCCCTGCTTGACCAGCAGCAGCATGTCCTGGATCATGCAGATCCGCCGGTGGTACGGGGGCAAGCCGGCGCCGCCGCCCTTCCCGAACTTCTCGCCGGACTTGGCCACGAGGGAAGCCAGGAAATCGCCCCTTTCCCTGGGAGCCACCTTCCTGCGGTGCTGGCCCGGGGGGCTCTCCCCGGCGCTGCCCGGCTGGCAGCCCTTGGTCTGCTTCGTGCCCATGGCCGGCGGCTCCCGCAGCCCGGGGGCTGCATGCAAGGGGGCGGCGGGGCTGGGGACGGGGACACGGCGGGGCGGAGGGGACACAGGGGTGGGGGCTGCACAGAAGGGTTTGGGGGATTCACAGAGGGGTTTGGGGAATGCAAAAAGGGTTTGGGGGATGCACAAAGGGGGTTTGGGGATGCACAAAGGGGGTTTGGGGATGCACAAAGGGGTTTGGGGGATTCACAAAGGGTTTGGGGGATGCACAAAGGGTGGGGATACGCGGGAGGTTCCGAGGATGCCCGGGAGGCTCGGAGGGGGTGCGGGATAGGGCCGGGAGGGGCTCAGCGGAGCGCTCGCTGCCCGGCGGCGGGGCGGCTCCGCTCCCGCAGGCGGAGGATGGGGCGGCTGCTCTCGACCGGGAGGAGCCGCGGCTCGGCCCCTCCGCTGCGCTCCATGGCCGGGAGAGGCAGAACCGCCGGATCCGGGCAGCTCCGGGCGCTGCGAGCGGCGCTGCCTCGGCGAAGCGGCGGCGGCTCCACCGCGCAGCCTCCTGCCGGTGCCGAGGGGTCCCCCGGGGGTCCCCCGGGCTCGGGGGGCGGTGGCCGAGGCTTGGGTGGGGGGGGGCAACTGTTGCGCTCAGGGGGCTCCCCCGGAGGCGGCGCGGCTCGGCTCGGCTCGGCCCGACCGGCTCGGGGTGCTCGGAGCGGGGAGAGCCGGGGGAGGGCCGGGGGCGGGCACCGTGCACCGAGGCAGGGCTTGCGGAGGAAGCCGCAGCAGGACGGGGCTCGTCCTTCCTTCCCCGCGGGCTGGGGGTCTGCTCGCCCCTCTGGGGATGCTCTGGGAGGGGAAGGAGGCGGCGGCACCGGGGGCATCCCCGCCGGGGTTCCCGGGGAGGGATTCCCGCTGGAGCCTCCTCACGCAGGGGATTTGCAGGCATTCGGTCTCTCAGGGGTGTGCCCGGGGCGGGGGAGCTTCCCCCCCCCCAGCCTGTCCCCTGAGGGTGATGCTGGCACTCTCCATCCTGCCACAGCGAGCCTGGCTGCTCCTGAACCTGCTCACCTCCCTCACCTGCTGCCCTTCTGGAAGCCACACCTGTGCTTCCTCCTCATCCTCATCCAGTGCTCCCGCCCCTCCCTTGCCCGTGCTGCTCCTTGCAGCAGCTCCCCAGCTGATATTCCATCAATATCCATCACTCCTGATCTCCTCTGGCAGGGCTCTGGGCATGGATTGAGGCTCTTGGATAAAGCTCATGGTGAACAACTCCTCCAGCCAGGCTCTGCTCACCTGCTGCAGGGCACAGATTGCTCCAAAAAGGCCTGGGAGGGATCAGCTTTGGGGTGATGAGGCCTCAGCAGTGCCCTCAGACGCTCTCCCGATGTGAGGGGATGGTTTCCAACACAGAAAAGCTTTGCAACTGTTTTACAAAAGAATCCCAAAGCAATGAGGGGATGTTTTCCAACATAAAAAAGCCTTGCAACTCTTTTTAAAAAGAATCCCACATGAGAAGTTTTTGCCTCTCTGCAAATGGCACATCCACGAACACACAAATTCCGTGTCACTGGGATGGATAAAAGGCAGCTCTCCTCCACCATCAAAGAGCTGCAGGCCCCTGCAATTGTCTCTAAAACTCGGCTCATTCTGATCCACAGACCACGAAAACAACACAGAGCCCCAGTGACTTCACCAGGGTTTGGCTCTGCTTTACAGAGCTGTGCTGCACATGAGCCAGAACGTCACCAAAGCTGGGTGTGTTCCCCAAAAAACACAGCTCAGGGGCCAAAAACTGCATTTCAGTCCTGCATTTCATAGCCAGTCCAGCCAGATGAGGAAACAGGCAGCAGAGTGGTTTGCAGAAACCACGAGTGTGTGTTGATTTCCCCTTGTTAGCACATGGTCATAGATGTGAAGATTTTGAAGGGAGGTGTTGTATGAATTTATCTGATCACTCAAGAATCCATCCATAAGAGCATACAACAGCTTAAGGAAGGTGTGTCAAAAATTAGAGTTGATGGTGGGACCTGGTTAGATAACCTATTTGATAAGTGGAATTTAACATCATGGATGAAAGAGCTTTTAGAAATGGGTTTATACATATTAATCATCGTAGTTGTTGTGCTAATAACGGTGCCTTGATTGCTCCAGTGCATTCGACAGATGATCAATGAAGCGACCAAGAGAGTCTGTATGATTCAAAGAGAGGGGGGAGATGTTGGGGTACAGATCCCCCTCAGCAGAGGGATCACCTGGCAGTAAATGCCCCCTGAGGAGGCAGGGACAGGCAGCCAATGTCACAGGGAAGGGATGGTGACAACCCTCCAGCAGCATTTCCCCCTGCAGGCCTCACTGAGTCCTTTGGAAGGACCAGTCCTCTCTGCTGGCAGCAGGGATCTGACAAATACATCAAAATATGGCCCTGCAAGGCTCTGTGCCCATCCAAAAAAACCCAACTGGTGGAGCTTCATTTCACACCTGGAGCCTGACAAAATCCTTGTGCAGCCACACTGCCGGCCTGCTGGTGAGGGAGCTGGTGTGCCTCAGCAGGCCCTGGCAGGGAAGGGGCTCCCAGCCCTAAAATCCTCAAGGTTCATCCCAGAGTCTGTTCTCCCCTCATATCTGTCAATCTGTGAGCCAGCAAGGTCAGTTCACCCCTCCAACAAAAATGTTTAAAGATGGAAAAGCAGCAGAGAGGGGAGGCCCAGGCAAGGCCAAGATCCCTGCTCCCCTCACTCCCTCAGGGCCTGAGGCCTCCTCAGGGTGACACGGCCATAAAAACCCTCCCAGGATGGAGGGAGAAGTGCCCTCAGGTCTCGAGGCATGTGGAGAACCAAATCCAGCCACTTCCCACCACTTTCAAGAGGGCATTTTGTGCATTTTTCAGCCCCTTTCAAACCTACTGGTCATGCCCAGCCCTGTCAGCCTTGCCAGGAACCTCTCCAGGCCCACCCATGCATTGTGGGGCGCCTCCATCCCCATCCCCTCAGGATCCCAAAATTATGGGGGACTCTGAAGCCTCAAACCTCCTCCTTTCCCCAGAGGAGGGGTAGCTCAGCCTCAGGCCATGGAGGGGGTTTTGCACGGCAACCACGGCCCTGAGTAAATAAATAAACAAACCCCAACCTTTGCCCTCCTGACACTTCTACCAGCAGGGCAGAGAGTTCACCCACTGCTCCTGGTGTTATTTATAGCACACAGGACAAAGCCAGGGGGGAAAAACTAAAAATACCCCACAAAAAAACAAACAAACAAACAAACTTAAAAACAAACAAATTTTTTAAAAAACCCTAAAAACCTGGAAAAAAATGGCAGAAGTGTGGGGTGTGATCTTGTTACCACTGCAAAGCCAACACCCCAAGGAGGAGCTGGATTTGCTCTCCCTGAGGGATGCAAAGGCACCAGGAGCATCCAGGGCAGCAGGAGAATGAGCCCCAGGCTCAGCACTGTCAGTGGGAGATGTGCAGATCCCTCAGGAATCTCCATCCCTGAGCTTCCTTTCCTTCCACACCTTCCCAAGGGTCTCCTCCAGCCGCAGACCCAAACTTCCCTGCACACACACACACGATTTTCCAGACATGCTCATCCAAAGCAAGGCCATACAGTGCTGGAAAATCCTCATGGGCTGTCCCACGCTGTCCCAGCAGCTCTGAGCACTGAAATATTCTGCTAAACCCATCACCAGAGCCACAGAGGCATTTTCCTCTCAGTGTAGATGTGTGCAAACTGCAAATTAAAGGGTGTTTCTCTAAGGGGGTTTCTTCTTTTTTTATTCACTCCTCTCATGTTTTTTATGATGTCTGATATTGAGTTAGAAAAGCCCTTAAAGGGAAACAACTGCAGCTCGTGAGATCACAAACCACAACAGTTTCTCGTCTCCCACAAATTCAGAGTTGAGGATGTCCTCACTTCCACATCAAAAAGAAATTAAAGAAGCCAGGGAACATCCCTAAGAAGCTGATGGAGTTCTGACAGCAAATCCCTGAGCACAGAGAGGTTTGCCCTCAGCCCCAGCTGGGGGTACCCACCAAACCTTTTGGCACAGCTGTGATAAATAAATATATTTGTTTTCAGCTAAAACTCATTCCCACTTCCAGGAAGGACTGACTGGTTCTTCTGGATGATCCCAATCTCTTGCCAGCCCACCTGTGTTTTCAATGTCCTGCAGCTCACCCCTCTACCCAGATACTCCCAGGAGAATTAATTCCCTTTTCCTAAGATAGAAAAACCCAGATTTTGCCCAGGACTCCCATCCTGAACTGGAAAATCCACTTTAGATGAGTATGATCCAATATGGGATGTTCCAAAGAGGATCTACCCTCAGAGCCCTCTCTAAGTGGGAATTTTATCAGGTTCCCACCACCACTTCTGAATTTGGGAGTTCTCACACTGCACCTGAGACACCCAAGCACAAAAAAACCCTGGAATTCAGGGATTCTTCCTCACCTGACAGGTTTTGGGGGGAAGTTTCTGGCAGCTCATTCAAACCAGAGATTGAGCTGGAACCAAACTCTGCCTCTTGTCAAACCCTCCTGCTTTGAGGGGCAGCCCAGGAATTCCCAATTTTTGTTGATAGGGATGGAATAATTTGGGATTAATTTTAAATATCAGTATCAGATCCAGGCTGGTACTGCTCACCGTGTGAAAAAGACTAAAGGAAATATTAATTTCAGTATGGCATTTAAAGGAATCCCAGAGTTAATCTGATTTTTATCTCTTCCTCCAAAAAGAAATTTAAAAAATCAACTTTACTGTAAAACCCCAGCAAATGCAGCAAGAGGAGAGCAGTGAGTCCCAGCAATCTCTGGGGAAGGAGGCCAAATTGAAAAATGTGATTTTAAAAGGACAGAAAGGCATCCTCATCCTAAGCTTGATTCAATTGGGCTCTGACAGCGAGAGAGGCTTGAAATGCTGTGGGATGTAATTGCAGATGAACTAAACTCCAGATTAAAGGGGGCAATAAAATGATAAAAAATATCACATGAGAGGTGTTTGGAAGGAGAAATGAAAGGATCTCAGGTAGAAGCATTAATGTTTCCTCCTGGCAGCGAATGAAATCTTCCTCTGTTCACCTTTGAATTAATTCCCTGCATTTGGCCTCAGCTGCAAAAAGGGAGAAGAATTGAAAAAATATCCCCAAAGCAAAGAGGAACCTGAGCAGCCAGAGAAATATTGCTGCAACAGAGTCCCAAAATCTGCCCTGAGCTCTGGCATCTGATTTCAGCAGGGCCCAGAGTCACAGAGGGGTCGGGGAGGAGGAAAAGGAGCTGTTCCTCACCAGGGTACCAGGGGGAAAAGTGACCACAGGCAAGGGGAAAGAGCTGCCACAATCCCCAAACCGCCACGTGGAAAATTTCCTTCTTAATTATTAATTTGCTGCACCTCATCCCTTTCATGGCACTGAAACAGCTGTACTTATACAAGCACTTTCAGAAGAAAAGAATTAACATTCAAAGCAAACCCAAGTCCCCTTCCAAGCCATTCTGCTGCCACAGATGGAAATTGGGATTTTTCATGGCCAAACCAATTTAATTCCTAAAATGTTCCACCCCCTGACCCCACCAGCAGCTCTTGTTTCTCCTCCACTGCCCTCACAGGCACCAGGGGTTCCCTCCAGTGCTCCCTCATGAAGATTTTAACTTTAAAAAATTGAAATTCCAGCAAAGGTTTTACTGATTTCCCAGAGAATTTGCGCGGGGAATTTCTTGGTTTAGTTTTTGAAGTGATGGTTGGTTGTTTGGTTGTTTGTTTGGGGGTTTTTTTGCCACTAAGGAGTGTTTTGTCATTTAATCCAATCTAATCAATATTGATTAGATTCTAGAAGGGTTCCCTCAATCCAAAGGGATGGGCTGTGGAGGGGTTTGCCTGTGGTCATGGAAAAGGGATCCTGGAAAGGGATCATGGAAAAGGGATCCTGGAAAAGGATGACAGGAAAGGGATCATGGAAAGGGATCACAGGAAAGGGATCATGGAAAAGGGATCATGGGAAAGGGATCATGGGAAAGGGATCATGGGAAAGGGATCCTGGAAAAGGATGACAGGAAAGGGATCATGGAAAGGGATCACAGGAAAGGGATCATGGAAAAGGGATCATGGGAAAGGGATCATGGAAAAGGGATCCTGGAAAAGGATCACAGGAAAGGGATCATGGAAAAGGGATTGTGGAAAAGGGATCATGGAAAAGGATCACAGGAAAGGGATCATGGAAAGGGATTCTAGAAAAGCGATAATAGAAAAGGGATTGTGGAAAAGAGATCCTGAAAAAGTGATCTTGGCAAAGGGATCCTGGGAATGGGATTCCCGTGGGAGGATGAATCCCAAAATGTGCATCCCAGCTGATCCCTCAGGAGCCTCCCTACCCCTGGGTATCAAATCCACCAGAAATGCTTCTCCAACCTCACCTTTCCCCAAATTTGGCTGCTTTCCCCCTGTCCCCCAAGATTTCCCACACAAAATCTTCCCAGCCAAACTCAAGCCCTGAACCCTGAGCAGAAATAAAACTTCCCTGAGGAAGCAATCCATCCTCCCCTCACGTGACGGCTCCCAGGCCTGGATCCCGTGTTTATAAAACCCAAAGTCTGTTTACACGCTGGCCAGAAGCTGTTTAGCATGAGGTTAAAGCTGCCAAGCATTTTTCTGGAGTCATCTGGAAAAGCCACCCTTTGCTTCCCTTCCAGCAGGAGTGGAAATTCCTCGGGGAATTCTCTTTGGGCTGCAGGGAACAGCATCGCCCAGAGAGGCTTTGGCAGGGAAAAAGGGCAGGGAGCAGTGGGGTGGGGAATTGTGGCTTTGTGCAGCGTGGATTTGGGAGCCAGCACTTTGGGAAGCGTGTCCTTGGGTTTTTCCTGGAGTTTTGTGCATCCCAGGATTTCCAGGATCCCTTTCTAAAATCCCTTTTCCATGATCCCTTTCCCAGGATCCCATTACCAGGATCCCTTCACCAGGATCCCTTTGGCAAGATCCCTCTCCAAGATCCCTTTTCCAGGACCACCTTCCCAGCATCCCATCGCCAGGATTACTTTTCCAGAATCCCTCTTCCAAGATTCCTTTTCCGTGATCCCTTTACCAGGATTGCTTTTCCAGGATCCCTTTTCTAGGGTCATTTTGCCCAGGATCCCTTTTCCAAAATCCCTTTTCCAGCATCACGGTTCCCTTTTCCAGTATCTCTTTTTCAGGATCACTTTTCCAGGATCCCTTTTCAGGATCACACACAGCCCCACACTTCAGTGCAGAGCCAAGCTCCACAATTCCCTGGCCTCAGGCTCCTGCTGCTTTCCCAGAATCCCAGCATCACTTCCAGAGGGATATTTTGGAGGGGCTGCCCCCCTCCATGGCTCCTCATCCCTGTTTTCCCTTGGGAAGAGCAGGGATCCCTCACTCGGGGTTTCCAGCCCTGTTTTCAGTGTTCCCTGGGATTTCCCACTCTGGGTTTGTGCTCCCACATTTCCCTTCGGGATTGATGCCCCTCTGGGGTGGATGTGTTGCTGCCAGGACACAGGGACACCGGCCAAGCTCACTGCTCCATGTCCTTCCTTTGCAGCATTCCTGGTTGGAATGGGAGCCTTCCCAAGCAGCCCCAGCACCTCCAGCTGTGCCCGCAGCGAGGCTCCTCCATCCCAATCCCTGCTCCGTGCCCTAATCCAGCCCTGGGGATGGAATTGCAGCTCCAGAGCCAGCAAATCCCAGGAAAAACCAACCCGGATCCATTTCCAAAGAGGCACAGCCCAAAGGACAAAAATGTCAGAGAAGGGGGGAAGGAAACTCCCAAATCCCCTCTCCCCACACTGGGGCTGGGCAGGAGGGGCTGAACTCCGGGATTGTTTATCCAGAACTGCTCCAAATCCTATTTGTGCAAAGCTGCTTAAACGCTCCTGCTCGGCCTTTTCGTCGGGCCACGTTTGCTGCCGAGGCTGGGGGGGAGAAAAACGAGTTTAAACTTGGGATTTCCTTCACCCTCTGCACCCGGGCACTGAATTCCCAGCAGGAGAGGAATGTGAAGCCTCCCCCCAGGGTTAAAGTGATCAATAAATAATAAGAAATAATAATTTTTAAGGCCTCTCACCTGCTGCTCGCTGGAGCCTGAAAGGGGAATAAATGCAGACAGGAGGGGGAGGGCAGCAGATAAATAAATCCTCGTCGTTCCAGCTGGATTTTGGATGGTGGGGTTTGGATTGGGGATGTTCCCTGACTGGATTTCTCCAGGATGAAGGGAATGCTTTTGGAGCATTCCAAAGAGTACAAGGTTTGGGCTTAAACTCTCAGGTGAAACCAACCCCACCATGTCTCACAGCCCAGCCTGGGTCTAATTACAGAATTTTTACCCTCCTTGGTTTAATTTTAATAAAGTTAAATTCTTTTATTAAGAGAATAAAATGTTTAGAGGGAAGAGCAAAGTTTTCCAAGCAGGAATAAAATCCCAGCACTCGCTACACCAAAATCTGGACTTTCCCAAAGTGATGCCTTGCTCAGGCACTTCATTCATAAAACTTAAAAACTCTTCTTTTGAGAAGGAAGAAGTAAAATCTTTGGTGTTTTCAGTCCAAATCTCTTAAGCATGGGGTAAAACTGATCAAAATTCAAGACTTCCTGTCCACAGAGAGGCTTAATCACATTTCTTTCCAGTCTGGAGTAAAAAATAAAAGGTTGGTATTTCAAAAACAATCATTATAAATCAAAGTTTGCATTCGTTTGTGCAAGGGAAAAAATCTGATTTTGAAAACACCAATTTCCTTATCAGTTTCCTGGGGTGAAGTGAGTGGAGGAAGGCAACTGGAATCAACATTGCCCTGTGTTTTTCTTTAATAATTCATTTTTTCCTGCCTTTTTTCTCTCAGGCTGATCCCTCTCTCCAAGCAGACCTAACAAGGGGCAGAGCTTTCCAGGAAGCCTCATCCAGGGAAGAAAATCGGCAGGAAAAAACAAAACAAAAACAAAACCTTGTATCAAATTAATTAATCCAAATTAATTTCCTTGGAATAATCAAACACAGGGACAGGATGAGCTCGCTCAGCCCTTCCCTGGCAGAGAATTTTCCAGAGAATTTGTTCCCCCAATACTGGCAGGGTCAGGGCTGCCCAGCCCCTCTCACCACAGCCCAAACCCAGCCAGATTTGGGGTTTTATCAAAGGGGTTTTAGCAGGCAGTGACATCCTGCTGCTCCCTAATTCCCGAGCACATCCCCAGGGGAGCAGCCCCAATTCCCAAAATGATCAATTTTAGCTTATTTTCACCTCCTGGCAAGGTTTCCCTTTCTTCCTCTGGTCAGAAAGTTGATGGAACTGAGGATTTTCCCTTTTCCAGCCCAGAGTTCTCTATTCCTGGAGTTTGCTCAGCTCCAGCTTTTCCCCATCCTGGTTTTTTCATGGTTTTTTTCCTGTTTTTTCCATGTCCAACAGCTCCATTCCCTGGGAGAAAATTAATGAACCCACCCCAAACGAGGGGTGGGCAAAACCTTTGTGCAACCAATTCTCCTTTCCTGGGAAAAGGGGGAGGGAGGCAGCTCCAAACATTCCTAAATAATCCAGCCCAGGTGGGAAACGTGTTCCTAAAAAGAAGAGGTGGAATAAAAAATGAGGGAATGCAGACAGGCAGGAATGGAGTGGGGGAACAGGACAACAAAACTGCAAGTGAACCCACAAAAACCAAAATCTGCTCCTCCCAATTGAATTATTTCAGTTTTTCAGCACAGCCAGGGTTGTTTTTCTCTCAGTGGAGGGAAATAGAAGGAAAAAAAAAAGCAGCTAAAGGAAGAAGAATAATGGGATTAGGAGGGAGAGGGTGCAGGTGGAGAGAATCCAAATGGGTTTTGGAGCATCTGAAATTCAGAAAGAGAAGATGAGTTATGCAGGTGAGCCACAACCACAAATTTAGACCTAAAATTTAAAGAAAATATAAAAGCAGTGTTGAGAAATGTGGATCTGCCTCCCCTTTCCCTTTCGTGGCATTGCTCAGCATCCCAGGGATACTCAGGACACAAAAATACCCCGGAATTGGAAGCATCACATTCTAAAATGCAGTCCCTGGACTCCAATTTTGAGGAATTAAAAGCAAGAACCACCAGCACTTAGCAAAAGTCACATCAAAAACTCAGCCATGGCTCAGATCTTTGGCTTTGCACAGGCTCCAAACCCTTCTTCAGAGCAGCATTTTTAGGGTGTCTGTCATCATCATCATCCCAGTGATGATTTCCCAGCTTTTCCACATCCCAGATCCTCTTTTACCAGCACTGAGAACCTCTCCCTGGCACAGCCAGACACTCTGGGATTATTTTTTTTTTCTTCTCTCCAGCACAAAGTAACCCAAAGCCACAAAAAGGTTCAGCAAAGAGAAGAGAAAGCTCATCAGGCAGCAGATGGTGACGATCCTGAGCAACTCAGAGGCCTCTTCCCTGCTTGGTCTTAGCCTTAATCTAGATAAAAGCCCTCTCTCCTGCAGCTAAGAGCTTATTTTGCTCAGTAAGAAGATGAGGGTGTTAAAACATGCAGAGCAGGGTGAGTGCTGCTATTTTGAGACTTCTCAAGACCCAACTGGTTCATTTATTGCACTGAATATTCCCAATCTCACCCTCCTTCTCCACTGGGAGAACCCATGGCCCTTTGGAAAAGAAGAGCCAAAGCTCTTCCAAGTAATTTCAAATACTGGTGGCCCCCAAAATAATTTTGCCGAGGTGTTTTCACATTTTCAGGTGTTTCAGAGCCAGGTTTGTGAGGTTACACAAGAGCCAAGTGCTGGAGTGAGGAAATCCATGGGGGAATTTCCTTTGGATCACCCTGAGGGTGATTCCTCCCACTCTGCCCAGAGAATCTGTGGGTTCCCCATCCCTGGAAGTGTCCCAGGCCAGGTTGGATGGGGATGGGATGAGCTCTAAGGGTATCCATCCATCCATCATCCATCCATCCATCCATCCATCTATCATCCATCCATGATCCATCCATGATCCATCCATCCATCCATCCATTCATCATCCATCCATCAATCATCCATCATCCATCCATCATCCATCCATCCATCATCCATCCATCCATGATCCATCCATCCATCCATCATCCATCATCCATCATCCATCCATCCATCCATCATCCATCATCCATCCATCCATCCATCATCCATCCATCATCCATCCATCCATGATCCATCCATCCATGATCCATCCATCCATCATCCATCATCCATCCATCCATCCATCATCCATCATCCATCCATCCACCCATCATCCATCCATCATCCATCATCCATCCATCCATCCATCATCCATCCATCATCCATCCATCATCCATCCATCATCCATCCATCCATCCATCCATCATCCATCATCCATCCATCCATCCATCATCCATCCATCATCCATCCATCCATCCATCCATCCATCCATCCATCCATCCATCATCCATCCATCATCCATCCATCATCCATCATCCATCCATCATCCATCCATCATCCATCCATCCATCCATCATCCATCCATCCATCCATCCATCCATCCATCCATCCATCCATCCATCATCCATCCATCCATCCATCCATCATCCATCCATCATCCATCCATCCATCCATCCATCCATCCATCCATCCATCCATCATCCATCCATCATCCATCCATCATCCATCATCCATCCATCATCCATCCATCATCCATCCATCCATCCATCATCCATCCATCCATCCATCCATCCATCCATCCATCCACAGGAGATGACCACACTGGTAACATCCCTGGATAAACAAGACCAGACACCCCAAACAGACCCCAAACCCATCCAGAGACAGAAGATTCCTGGTTTCAATGATTATTTTGGCTCTGCTGAGAGGGTTCTTCTCTGTTGTGGCTTTGGAAGCAAATAAATCAGTTTGCTTTCCCTTTACATCTCTCTACAAATAAATCAAATAAACTTTTTTTTTTTCCTTTTGTACAAGTACTTTTTTTTTCTTAACAAATAAAACAAATAAATCACTTTACAGCCTCAAAAATGCCCCCTGCCACTTCCAGCCCTCCACCCTGGCACAAGGCAGATCCCAGCATTCCCACATGGGATGGATTAATGAGTCACCCTCTGCTTGCAGCACATCTGGAAGCCCAAGAAATTAAATTGAACCCCTCCAACACGTTCTTGGCATCTCCCAGGAGGTTCAACCAAACAAATCCCAACCCTTTTGCTTGCCAGGAGGAAAAGCAAGCCCTCCTAACGGCACGGAGAGTTTTGGATGAGGAGCTGGCTGGACGTGGGAGGGTTTCCCACTTCCAGGAATGCCAAAGGTTGCAGCTTTCCTGGCAGCTCTCTGCAACAGCTGAAACCCCCCAGGCTGGAGGCTGGAAGTGGCTGATTTTGGGGAAATGAGCAGAACGAGGCCCAGAGCACCCTCCCCCTGCAGGGAGGGATGATTCCCAAAATCTCTTGGCAGTGAGGTCACATCTGGATTTGCAATCGATGGCAAAATTATCAGCAAGGCTGTGTCAGAGGGAACGAGGCTGGGAGGAGGGTGAGGAGGAGGAGGAGGAGGAGGATGAGGAGGAGAGGATGAGGAGGAGGAGGAGGAGGAGGGGAAGGGGAAAGGGAAGGGAAAGGGAAAGGGGAAGGGGAAGGGGAAGGGGAAGGGGAAGAAGGAGAAGAGGACGGAGAAGAAGAAGGAGGAGGAACGAGAAGAGGAAGGAGGAGGAGGCGAAAAGGAGGAGAAAAGCAGGAGAAAAGCAGGAGGAGGAGGCAGCGTTACTAAAAGCCCCAGAGGACACAGCCCCAGCAGCGAAATCTCTCCAGCAAGAACCGCTGCCCCTGCTGGGCTGTCCCGGCCAGCTCTGGAAGCCCTGAGCTTCCAACAACATCAACATCTGCAAGCTGCTCTCAGGAAAATCCCGCCAAGAATAGCAGAGATGTGCTGTCCTCAAGAGCCACAAACTTCTGACCCCGCTGAGGTCACAGCGTGGAGAGCACTCGTTGTATCACACACCTCCTGCTCCAAGCAGGGCACAAACCACAAAAACAGCGACTCAGCCCCACCGGGAATGTTGGTTTCAGTGAGTTTTTATCCCAAACCTTGATCCTGTCCAAAGGCACAAGCTCACCCCACTGAGCAGAGCCTGCCCCAGCCTGTCCCCATCCCTGTCAGCCCCAAAGGACAACGCTCCCCGCTCCTGGGAGCTCCCATCCGGTGATTAAAACATTCCCAGATCAGCGCAGCTCCAGCAGGACTCGGCACAGCTCGGGGGAGGGGCCAGCAGCAGGTGGCAGGGCAGGGGAGCAGCGCCTCGGTGACAGCGCTGCCGCCAGCCTGCGCACCTGCAGGCAGCACTGCCACATCCCATCCCATCCCATCCCCAATGGGAGCCTGCTCCGTTTTGGGGCAGCTCTAAAATTCAGCTCTAATTTCTCTCAGTCTGCAGCTGCAGTGCCACAAATACCTCGGGGCTGTTGGTGCTGCAGCAGCTGCAGCGCATCCAGCCCGGGGTGTGGCATTTATTTTGCCCGGACCTGCCCGGATCCGGGTTCTCAGCCACATGGAAGCGCTTCCCAAAGGATCCCGGCTTTGTCAGGGCAGCCACCCCGCGGGTTCCATCGTGCTCCCCCCGCCTGTTCAGCGACCCCAGGCAAACAAAAGCAGACGAGTCCGGCGGGCTGAGCTCCAGCAATCCCTGCGGATGCCGGGGGCTCCTTCCTGCTGCCACTCAGCTGACAATGACACCTTTCAGCCGCTGTCATCGTCACCAGGGTCCCTGCCAGCCCCCGGCCGTGCCAGGCTGGGGGGAGATGCCGGGCACCGCCTGTGGGCTCCCCTCTCTTCACATCGCTCCCGGCAGTGCCTGAGGGGAGGGATTTTCCTCTGGAAAGTGACAGCCTGCATCCCTCCTGCGGGTGGTGTCACCCTGGTGACGGCAGAGCGTCCTTGTGGGAGCGGCATTCCCCGCTGGGAGCTCTGGCGGTGTTCAGGAAGGGTTCCTACAAAGCGTTTTATCCACGCACGATGGAGTGCCATGAATAATTACAGCAGTTTGCCTCGCTCCCCGACAGCAGCGGCTTCGTTCAAAGCGGAGGGAGGAAGGAGAGGAGTTCCCGCATCCATCACGGATGGAAACGCGGGGATCGTGGCTTTGAATAAAGGAGGAGAGGTGGGGAAGCTCAAATCTCCCAAACAATTAATTCCCGTTGCCCTCAGGGCAAAGTCAGGCACTGGAGCT
This sequence comes from Acrocephalus scirpaceus scirpaceus, assembly GCA_910950805.1. Lineage (NCBI taxonomy): Eukaryota > Metazoa > Chordata > Aves > Passeriformes > Sylviidae > Acrocephalus > Acrocephalus scirpaceus. The sequence continues at coordinate 6,361,439 of OU383791.1, read as the reverse complement.
GGGTCCTGGTCAGGAAATGCTGAAGTCTCGCTGCCAGCAGGGATCTGAGGCGTCACCGTGCAATCAGCACCTTTCTGCCCCAAATATCGCTGCTGATATTAATTCTGAATTGAGGCAGACCCTGGGCTCGGCAACCAGAACCAGCATCAGACCTGGGGGCTGAGCTTTAGGGTTGTCCCAACAGAGAAAAGCAAATCCTTTGGAATTCCCCCTTTAATAGCAGGGAAAGGTTTGTCTGGTTGCTTTGGCCTTTGTGCACACCAGGCTGGCGTTCCATGGGGGGGATCCACAAATCCAATTTAATTCCCTACAAGTTTCCTGCTCTCCCTTTTCCCTGCCTGGAAAGTCTGGGGAAAACAACTTTACTCCTCAGACTTTCCCCAAGCAGCTGCTGGTGAGGAATATTTGTAATTAACAGTTCACCCGTGGCCTCGGATGCTGCTCAGGGCACACAAATCGCCTGTGTTTATCCAGACAGTCGTCTTGAAGTAAAAAATACTTCAAGAAGAGACAGCAATTGTTAATAAGTGGATTTCTTGTGTATGGATATAAGCAAAACATGGCAAAAAAAAAGGTGATAAAATCTAAGCAATTCATAGTCCAAACTATTTTACACCATCCTAGTCAGATTTCTGGATGGAAAAGTGCTAGGAGTGGGTTTGTTGTTTATTGGGAATACAGATGGGGATGGAAGGACAAGGAATTCTCTCAGGGAGGTGTTTTGGTCTCCTGCCGTGCTTGGACCGTCAGGGGAGCAGGAATGCAGGAGGAGCAGCACGGCCACGCTCCTGAACCCGCAGTGTCTCCCACCCTGGGGCATCTCCCGGCTGTCCCTGTCTCCATCGCACCTCAGCTGGAAACAGAAAAATCCCCGGTTTCACCCCCACACCCGCCCTCGGTGTACAGAACCCGGGCGCTGCCAAACCCGGACACCCCCGGAGCGAGGGAGCCCTGGGAACACCGGGATGGGAGAACGCCGCCGATCCAGCGATTTCCCATCGCTTCCTGAAGGAATCCATGCTCGGGGAAAGGACGGGATCGTGCCGCCACCAAGCGGTGTCCGGCGGGCACACCGGGACAGGGACACCGGGAACACCCGCACAGGGACACCGGGACAGTGACATCCGGGCGGGGACACCGGGACGGGGACACCGGGACAGCGACACCGGGACAGGGACACCGGGAACACCCGCACAGGGACACCGGGACAGTGACATCCGGGCGGGGACACCGGGACAGCGACACCGGGACAGGGACACCGGGACAGGGACACCCAGACAGGGACACCTTAGCGGGGACACCGGAACACCCGGACGGGGACAACCCGGACAGGGACATCCGGGACAGTGACATCCGGGCGGGGACACCGGGACAGGGACACGCGGGAGGGGACGCTCCATCAGGGACACCCCGAGTGGGGACACCCAATTACGGACTCCCCTCCGATCGCGAGGATCCCACTCCAGACCCTTTGTCCGCCAGGATCTCCGCTCCAGGATCCCCCTCCCGCCCCTGTATCCTCAGGGATCCTCTCAGCAATCCCGGATCCCCCTCAGCAATCCCTGCTCCCGGATCTCCCTCAGCAATCCCGGATCTCCCTCAGCAATCCCTGCTCCCAGATCCCCCCCTCCCCCCGCCCCCCCCCCAGCAATCCCTGCTCCCGGATCCCCTCAGCAGTACCAGCTCCCGGATCCCCTCAGCAATCCCTGCTCCCGGATCCCCCCTCAGCAGTCCCTGCTCCGAGATCCCCTCAGCAATCCCTGCCCCCAGATCCCCCTCAGCAATCCCTGCTCCCGGGTCCCCTCAGCAATCCGTGCTCCCAGATCCCCCTCAGCAATCCCTGCTCCCGGATCCCCCTCAGCAATCCCTGCTCCCAGATCCCCCCCTCAGCAATCCCGGATCTCCCTCAGCAATCCCTGCTCCCGGATCCCCTGAGCAATCCCTGCTCCCGGATCCCCCTCAGCAATCCCGGATCTCCCTCAGCAATCCCTGCTCCCGGATCCCCTTCAGCAATTCCTGCTCCCGGATCCCCCTCAGCAATTCCTGCTCCCGGATTCCCCTCAGCAATCCCGGATCCCCCTCAGCAATCCGTGCTCTCAGATCTCCCTCAGCAATCCTTGCTCCCGGATCCCGCTCCAGCCTTTCAGTCTACAGGGAAGCTCGTCCAGCCCCGCCATTCTCAGGAATCCCCGCCCCAGGATTTCCCCTCCAGACCCTCAGTCCCAAGGGATTCCTTCTCAGGGATCCCCCTCGGGACCCTCTGTCCGCAGGGATTCCCTCTCCATCCCCAGGAATCCTCATTTCAGGATCTTCCCACAGCCCCTCTGTCTGCAGGCATCCCCTGCTGCCAGACCCCATTTTATACCCTCCACCCACAGGAATTCCCCTCCAGACTGTCCACAGGGATCCCTGCCCAGAAATCCTCATCGAGGCTCTCCCTCGGCAGGAATCCCCGCTCAGGGATCCTCGTTCCAGACCCTCCATCCTCAGGGATCCCCACTCGGGGATTCCCCTCCAATCCCTCCATCCTCCCCACTCCACACCCTCCAGCCCCTCTGGATTTCTCCTCCAGCCCCTCAGGGCACAGCTCCCCCTTCCCTCCTGACATTCCTCACTTTCCCTCAGCCCTACAAATCCTTTCCCTGCAGGAATTCCAGGCTTCTCTCCTGACCCACATCCGCAATTGGTTTCTCCTCATTTCCAGGCACTTTCAGGTCACTTGCATTGCCTGGGATCTCCTTTTGGAAATGTGCCTTTTTAAGCTGTTTCCCCCCGTTCCCTGAGCTGTAAGGAACACAACCAGGCTTTCAGGAGGGCAAGGCTCAAATTTAGGGGCACATCCACTGCTCTGAGCCCCACAGCAAGCCCTAACCCCCCCAAATCACCTTTTTTGCCATTTTTACCTTCTAGGTGACAATTTTGTTCACACAGGGCCCAAGGACACCTGTTTTTTAGTCCCTCACCTCACCTGAGCTGCTCGAGGGCTCTCATCCTTTCCCCACTGACAAAACAACTCTGGTGTGATTATCCCATAACCACAGGGAATATTTTACCACCCTCTTCACTACAAAACACCTTCTTGCTGGAATATTACCAGCAGGGATTCTTTCAGAAGACAAATGACATGGAATTGTGATTTTTTTTAAATTCACAAACATTTTAAAAAGCTGTTCTCTGCCTTGCCTTACTCTTTTTTTTACTTACAGGTTGAATCTTCTTGCTATTTATTCCATCAAGGTGCCCGAATCCTGTTGCAAGGAACTAAAAAAGAAGCACCCCAGGGAAATCTATGCTTAGATCCAAAGTTTCCTTAACATCCTGTAAAGAAACACCTTCAGAAGGTAAATAACAGGGAATCCTGTTCTGCCAGGAAGCCTTGCAGGGCAGGACAGAGCCTGGAGCAGCTGGGATGATCCATGGGATGCAGTTTTCAGTCAGCATTAAAAGCCGCAGCAGAGCTGTAAAAGCCCTTTTAAAACGAGAAACACAAACCAAGCTGTGCCAGAGACCCAGGAAAAGGCACAGCCAGGGACTGGATGTGTGGAGAGCCTCTGCAGGGCTCTCAGGAACTGGGATTGTCATCGTAGGACATGAAATAAATGGACTCTAATAATTCTCTGAGGGCAGAAGAGAAAGAAATGAAGGCTTTATTTACAGTTTACTCACTTTCTTTTATAACATGCTGTGCTAAAAAGGGACCCTGTTGGTGCATAGGATTGACACCTCTCTCCATTGGTTAAGTAACAGAAATAGGAAACAAAGAACTGGGAGAAGTTTTGTTATGGGAAAAGTACTGAGTTTACCTCAAAATGTTTTGAGAGAAAAGCAGCTGTTTCCAAAAGCTGTTTTGGGAAGAGAGAGAGCTGCTGAAAGGTTTCCCTTGGGAAACTAGCACAGCTAAAATTCTCTCAGGCTCAGAAAACCATGTCCACAGGGATAACTCAGGGATGGGGCTGGAGGATGATCCAAACCCAGCCAGTTCCCACCTGGCTCCTGGTTTGGGGGGCTGAGCTGTTCCCAGCCCGGGGTCACAGACACCCCCATAACCCAGTGGTGTTTTTTAGGAAAGGGGGTTCAGTCTCACCCCTGACTTTTAAGAAGCTCCAGAACTTTCTGTTCTTTGCTCACAGCAATTGGCCCAGTGCCAGCCCAGGGGCACTGTTTGGATCTTTGGGATGGTTCTCCAAACCTGGAGCTGTTTTTATTGGGCAGTGAGCCAATAACCCTCCTTAAACATTCAGTACATTAGAAAGAGCAGAGAGGAGCTCGGGGCTTTTTGGGGTGCCTTAGCCAGGGGTAAGGGGCTTCCCCGTACCTGTGCTCAGCTTTTGGTTTTGTTTTTGCAACATTTGTTATTTTCTCTTTATTAAAACCTTTTGCTTTTCAAAGCACTCCTGATCAGCCGTCTCACGATTATTTTAAAGCCATTTTTGGGAGGTTGCAGGTCAGCCCTCAGAGCCTGACACATCTCTGTGGGGCTCAAAACACTCTGGCCACCACACAGCCTGCATCACAAGGTCAGGCCTCAGACTGCACCCAAAAAATTGGCAAAAGCAAAAGCAAAAAGAGGAAGGACCCACAATGGATCCTGTGTGTGTGCAGCTCCTGAGGATCTGCCAGCACAGTGCTGGGGCTCAGGAATCCAAATTTTGGTGACAGCAGACAAACAAGTCCCAGTAGATAAACAGAAACAAGGGCTGCTACCTTCAGCCACAGATTGATTTTCTCCCTGCCAGGCAATTCATCACCAGCAAAGCTTTGATGAGTGCTGGAGGGAAAAAGTGAATTTACAACCCAAATTCAATTTCATTTTACTGCAGATTTCCCCTGATTTCCTCCTGTGCTCCACGTAATTTTGGTTGATTTATGAAACCTCTGCAGCCAGCGGGCCGTGGAAATAAAGACAACAAGGATAAACTTTCATAGTTTTTATTCTGCAAAGCAATATGCACATCTTACAAACACAAAAATTAATCTAGGAGAGAAATGTCATTTCCAAATCAGCTATTAACCATCATGCAACAAGACAAGTGAAATGTAAGAACAAAACAAAACAAAAAACAACAAACAGCCATCTCGAACCCTACAATCACCTGCAGAGGGTTGAAACCAAGGCTCAGATTTTCTATGTAATGCCAAAGAAAAAGAAAAAAAAAAAAAAGAAAATGGCAGCTTTCTAAGAACAAGAAAACACGTACAAATAGAATCAAAACTGATTCAAGTCATAGTTAAAAAGAAAAAAGAAAACAAAAAAAAGGAAAGATCAATATGATCTGAACTTTAATATTAAGTTTTAACTCTTCTGTTTGGCTGCATTTAACTTTGTACATCGCCTGGGAACAATCCAATATTCCTCAGCATTCCAGCGTTTTGGCCTGCTGGGACACCCTGCACCTCCCTGCTGCAATACAGGGGGCAAAAGGATCAACTAAGGCCAAAAAAATCCAACTCTCCAATGTTTTCCCTTCTGCATTTGTGGGTCACAATCTTTACCATTCCTGGGGGGGTGCAGAAAGTGGGAGAAGTTGTCAAGCAGGCTCTTTTCATTCCCAAATGGTTTCCCCAAGAGCCCAGATTCCAGCTGGGGCTTTTGGAGTTGGAATTTGTTGAAGGAGAAAAGATTTGCATTGCTTCCCTGAAGGAGTCAGGTGATGCTGGGTGGTTTTTGGGTATTTCCAGGATTTGCACCACCTCTCTCCCAATCCATCTCCTATTCCTGCCTTTGGTCCCCAGATCGAGCCACCCTCGGAGGCAACTCTTGGAGTGAGGATTAACACGGGAGGCTGGGCTGGTGTGATTCAGGATCAGCTCAGGCTGGGATTTAGGAACAGCTCAGGAGAAGCTCTTGGCCTGTTTCACTTCCCTGCCTCATCCCAGGGAAGCAGCATCAGCCCATAGCAGCATCAGGAGAAAACTGGGAGCTTCCTTTTATCCCTAAACTTCAAACCAGGCCATCTCTAAAGCTTTGCCTTAACATTCCCTGGAGGAAAACATGTCAGGTAACCCGACCTAAGGAACTGAAATTCTAGGAGGAAACGTGTTCTGAAGGAAACTGTGACTGCTCAAACACCCTTAAAGACTCGTGAACTTACTGAAGTCCCAACACACACAGACCAGGAGTGGTCTGGAGGGAATAAACTGGGAATTTTATGCCAGCATCACTGAGACTATGGGATTCTCACTTGGCTTTTTTTCTTCTGTGGAGTTTGGAGCAAAAGGAGGAGGAAAAAAAAAGCCTGTGGGAAGGAATGAGTGAATGAATGGATGAATGAATGAATGAAATGAAGGAATGCAGAGCTGCCACACCACCTGATGAGAAAACTGGGAGAAAAGATGAAAAGTCAATTAAGGCAACCAGTGAGATTTAAAAGTGGTGGAAATGTCTGCAGGAAGAACCTGACCCATGAAGTGAAGGAGACTCCTCAAGGAATCAGGAGAAAAAAAACCCAGCAGAAGGCAGAACGGGGAAGGGAGAAACGCACAGAATCAAATCTCTGACTGAAGAATGGACACAGGGAACAGAAGGGGTTTCACTGGGTGGTTTCTTTGACCTTCCTCACAAGAGCCCCACTCTTGTGGCCACTTTCCCTTGAGTGGACAGCAGTAAATGGCAGTTTGGTAAATTTAATGGGCCAGAGCTCAGCAGTGCCATTGGCAGCTGCCCCTCAGAACTGCAGGCACAGTCCCAGAGTGGAGCTCTGTAACAGACTCTGGGATTCCTTTTCCTTTCACTCTTTGCACTTGCCCAAGGCTCTGCAGAGCCCCAGCAGGCTGTTAACACAATACATCTTTTTATTAAGTTTCACTTTCTAGAAAGAAAAGAAAAAAAGGAAAAAAATTGACAGAAAGGGACACACAATCCTGGCTGGAGGGCTGGGGATGGGAGGCCAAGTGGAAAAGTTTTCCAGATAGTCTCTGTGCTGACTGGTTCTCTGGCATTCAGCAAGCCAAATGAAATACCAAAAAAACAAACCAAAAAACCAAACCAAAACGAAAAAAATTCAAACAGTTCTTTTCAGTAAGTAACAGTTTAAAATGGGACTTCACTTCTTAAATTTTTTTTTACTATGAATAAAAGCACAAGTTTGTCCTAAATACAGCACTATTAAAATGTGAATATGTATTTCTTTTTTTCTTCCAAAAGAGAAAAAAAAAATCTAAAACGTTGATATCTTTTCTTGCAAGCAAGGAGCAAATGGAATAAAGTATTAGGCCACACAAACACACATTGAATTCATGTTGTAGATTGGTGGCTTTGGAAATGCAGGATTATATCAAAGGTGCATACTTGGTTCAAACACACTGTACAGATTGGGCAAAAAACCAAACATCTCTTGGTTGGTTTGAGACACTTGCAAAGGCATCTTCACCTGCCCAGGTGCAGCTAGACAAAAATCTCTGCCTCTGTGGAGCCTTTTCTCACTGGAGTTATCTACACCAACGTGGGGCTGTCCCCAGGGAGGGGCCGGAGGGCTCCAACCACACCAGGGACAAGCACAACTCCTCGGAATTCCTCTGGATATTCTGCTTTTATAAATATGTACAAATCAATTACAGGCACTTTGAAATGTCTTTGGTTGGAATAAACCAACATTGCAAGGTAATGGATTCACAGAGTGTTAAGACCCAGGCTGGGTTCAGCAGGCAATGGTTTCGGTCGTTCTCAGGAAAGGGGGGGGTTTATGCTTCTGACAAAGCAACCTGGAAAAAAAAAAAGAACCAAAGGAAGAGAAAATATTTAATTAAAGGCAAGTTCTTAATCCTGTAACAGTGATATGATTTATCTCTGTGAGCTGGCAGAGCTGTCCTTGACTTTTCAAAGAAAGCTTGGAAAGTCTGACTTGGAAAGGAAATCAAAGCGAGTTTTGTACTTTGCAAAAATCGATAGAATGAAAGTCCCAAACCACTGAAAACTAAAAAAAAAAAACCCACAAAAAACACCCCAAACCAGCTCAAACTACAAAATATCATTAAGATCAGAAAGTGTCAACACTGGCTTCCTACTTCTTAATTAAATATATTCATACTTAATCCTTCAGGCAAACTGCAGGTCCCCCAGGTAATATTGAACAATGACTCTTTCAACAGCTTTGTTACTGTTTTTAACTTAATTCTGAGTAACAACCAATGACTCTTACAAAAGCTTTGTTTTTAACTTAATTCTGATGAACAACCCTTAGAATTATGTAGGATGTTTTACTCACAGTTTTCAGTCTGTTGTGGTAAAAGATAATGAATAAATAAAGATTTCATGCCACCTATTCATTGCTTCACACAAAACAGTTCAACCATAACCAGAATTATGGCAGAAGTTGCAGCCCAGCACTTCCTGAGCTGCCATAATCCATTTCTGGAGGACAGAAATCTCATCTTGAGGATCTCCAAAGCACTTGTGTGGATTTTGTAACCCCCACCTGCACTGTCCACAATGAAACACCCACAATCTCTCTGAGAGGCAATTAAATCCCATCTCCAGAGACAAGAAAAACCAGTCTGTCTGTCCTCTGTCCAACAGGAGCTTTTCTCTGTTTTCTTATCAGAGCCAAGGTTTTGTCAGCACACACTCACCTTTTCAGAGCAGAATTCTGTGTTGCTTTGCCTCAGTTTGCTTGGTCTGCCTTTAATGACTGCATAGCAGAACATTGTGATCACCATCACAAAGAGGAAGTAACTGGTGTGCATGAGGTGCAGGTTTATTAGAGAGCGATCGTCCTGCACGCAGAAAAGCAAATGAAAACCATTTACTGACTTAGCACTGGATATTAAAGCAATAATTACCAGATCAACCCAGAAATTACTTCATGAATCAACTTCCCCCCCTTTACACAGCAATGGAAGTGATTCCTAATTGTGGCACAAAATGTTTCTTGTGTTAAAAATCTGTGTTATGGATCTTTTTTCCCAATATTGGCATTTTGTGAAACGGTTTCAGACTGTAAATGGTGGTTTTTAAGAGCTGTGAGGCACATGGGTGAAGATTATCAAATCCATTAGTGGGGAGCATTCTCAGCCCTCACACCACACAATAAACCAGCAGCAAAAACGACAACTTTAGGAACCATACTCAATGGAACCACACAATAAAGTGCAGCAAAAATGACAATTTTAGGAACCATATCCAATGGAACCACACAATAAACTAGCAGCAAAAATTGAGAATTTTAGGAACCATATCCAACGGAACCACACAATAAACCAGCAGCAAAAATTACAATTTTAGGAACCATATCCAATGGAACCACACAATAAACTGCAGCAAAAATTGAAAATTTTAGGAACCATACTCAGTGGAACCACACAATAAACTGCAGCAAAAATGACAATTTTAGGAACCATATCCAATGGAACCACACAATAAACCAACAGCAAAAAAGACAATTTTAGGAACCATATCCAGTGAAAGCAGAGCTAAGCATTTACTGAAAACACCAGAGGAACAGCCCAGCACTTACATCTGGAACTATAACAGTTAGTTTGGGATTTAAAGCATGGTAGACTTTCCCAATTGCTCCCTTGTAACACCAGAAGGGGTTGTAATCCTGGGCATATTTTGTGTTCGAGTCCCTGGCCGTGGTGAAGATCTTGTACCACTGAGTGGCATTGCTGTAGCTCTCAGGAACACAATGTGGTGGCTGACTGCAATAAAACAGAAATAATCAGCACCCTGAAATGTATTTTCCATGTCCAACCAGGACAACTTTTCTTCTCAAAACATGGTTTTAGTTTGGGCCTTCTGAAGCAACAACAAAACCCCAAAGTTTAAGTTAAAAACCCCCAAAAGCCACATGATTGCTGTGCTAAAATTGGAATTTAACTGCATGTTCTTGCACTAAGCCAACATCCCACAGCTTAATTGGAAAAATACTGGTTTTCCTAAGGCTTCCCACAGCCTGGGGTTCTCCAGGTTGGAAGGAACAGTGCCAGGGAATCCAGGGAGGACAAATGGAAGATAAAAGCAGCCTTTGCCTTGTGCTGATCTCTCAGCAGGGAAGAGGGGTAAGAACCTCAGTGTCAAATCTCATCTCTGAAACTCAGTTATGGGGTAAATTCCTTAAACTTCCACGGATCCTCTTCCTCCCAGTGAAGTTTAAATCACAGTTAAAAGGCAAAAAATCTCAACGACAGCAGTGCTTTTGGGACAAATGTTTTACCATGGGGGAAGGAGTGCAAGGATGTAATTTCCACCACCAACAGGAATTTTGACGAGGAACCAACAACTCAGAGGAATGAATGAGGCAGGAAGCAGCCCCTGGAGGAGAGCTGCACTTACACTGTGACTGGGAAAACGTTGCTGGCTGCTGTCACAGTCATGCAGGTGGTGAACACAACCTGCTCGCAGTGGCCGTGCAGGACACAGTCATCAGAGTTCCAGGCAGCTGGCAGGGTGAAGGTGATGTTGATTTCCTCGTGGGATTCTCTGCCTTTGGGAAAGAGACAAGGAGAGCTGGGGTTTGGTTCACAAAAGTATCTGAGCAACAATTGCTGGGGTAAGGAGAACACACAAATGATTAAGGCAGGAAGCGTCACCCTTTGGAGTCATCCCGGATCTTTGCAGGCAACAAAGGGAGCAAAAAGAAAAGTTAAAACCCCAAACAAACCACAAAATCCCTCAGCTGCTGCTCCTTCTAATCCCTCCCACCCCAGAACTGGGGTCATCAGGCTGCTTTCAGAAATTAAAAGCTCTTTGTAAGTGAATTCATGCATGTTCACTTTATTAGAAAAGCTTTTCCCCTTTCTCCAAAGTTCTCCTAACAACTTTGTTCCACATCTGTTTTTTCTGATGCTCACTTTTCAAAGTGGAGATATTTGTGTAGAGAAAAAGGTGTCAGCAGATACTGAACTGCACATTAAGCTTTCAGAAATTAAAAACTCTTTAGAAGTGAATTCATGCATGTTCACAGACCTTTATTAGAAAAGCCTTTCCCCTCCTAAGAACTTTGTTCCATATCTGTTTTTTCTGATGCTCACTTTTCAAAGTATAGCTATTAGTGTAGAGAAAAAGGTTTCAGCAGATACTGAACTGCACATTGAGTCATGTACGATAACTCCACGTGGAGAAATTCAGACTGAAAAGAAATCCAGGCTGCTGCAAATGGAGCTTGCATTTGGTAGCTCTCAAAGCAGCAACAACAGAAAATCCAGTAATGCACATTTGTAGCTATGGGCAATGTCTCTCCACAGGTTCAAGACCTTCAACATTACTGTAAAATGCAATTCTGGCTGAAAGCTAAAATACAGTGAGGTTCTATTATCAATTGCTATTAATTCTCTACGAGCTCCTGTCAAAACGTCCTGGCAGGCAGCCAGAGAGCAGATTGGTCTCTGCACACCACAGAAACCATAATCATCTTATCTGGTGCTGTTTGTGATATTAAAGCTGATTCACTTCTGCATTTTAGATAAACTACAATTTTTTAGACAACATAATACTCTCTACTGCATCTATGTCACATTTGAAATGTCAGTTGAGGACTTGATGGATCAAGAGAAAACTGAAGGGAGTCAGTGTTTGGAATTCTGCTGGCTTAAAAATGACCTTCCATTGTCATTAGGTTTAATCATTTCAAACTGCCAGGCCTGATCTTGGCACACCTGCAGGTGCTTTTCCATTCTGAATGAAAAAGTTCTTCTAACAAACAAGTGAAGGGCTCCATACAGGAATAAACTCACAATAAAACTGGGAACACATCTGTGTTTATCTCACCCATAATAAGCTGGTAAATTTTTATTTGATTATATAGTTATTTAAATTACAGAAATATTTAGAATCATAGAATGATTTAGCTTGGAGGGGACCCTAAAAATGATTTTGTTTCACTCCCCTGCCATGGGCAGGGACACTTTCCACCATCCCAGGTTGCTCCAACAGGCCCTGTCCAACCTAGCCTTGGATACTTCCAGGGATGGGGCAGCCACAGCTTCCAAGTACTCATCACCCTCACAATAAAGAATTTCTTCCTAATACTTAATCTAAACCTCCTTAACTTCAGTTTGAAGCCAACCCCCCTGTGAAAGGTTAGGAAAAAACCCTCTAACAGCCAAATGTAACTTGAATTTTTAAAGGTCCAGCCCTGCCTACCTGAAAGTCCAATCTGGTGCCCAAAAATGGTGGAGCTGAGGTGTGTGACATTGCGAGAGTATCCCCCAAAGGGTCTGAGAGGGTCCAGGGTCAGCGTGATGGTGACAGAGATGTTGATGGGACCAGAGTCCTCCAGGGTCTGCGGGGACTGCGTGGAAGACCTGGCCTGCCCGCTGGTCACGGTGCTCTCTGGAGTCGTGGTGTCGTTCAGGAGGTGCTTTAAGGTTTCATTCTCAGATATACAGAAGTCCAAATCGTTAAACCTCAGCAGGAAAGTGTTCCAGTCCTTAAAACAAAGAGGGAGGTTTCAAGGCCATTGAGGGAGCTCATGCCTCGGTCCCATCCCGCCCCGTTCCAGGCCATTGAATAAAAATCACACGGCTCACAAAGCAACACAAACACCATCAGGGCTGGCTCAGGAACAGGAAAATTGTTTGTACAAGTCAGATGGGTTCAGTCTCAGCTCCCTCCCCTGAGCTAGAAAGGAAATTTGGTCTGTTCACCACGCTCCAGGCTGAGAGGTTCCTGCTGAGATTTCTGCTGAGGTTTCCCTCCTTACAGGACAGTGCTGAGGGAAGAAGTTCCCCAAACCAGCTAAGTGACCCTAAATAACAACCTGAAAAGTTCCTGGCCACAGCAGGGAAGATCCATGACAGATGATTTGGCCTCATCCTTGATATAAAACAAGAATAACAAACATTCACCCCAACAGCCCTGCTGAAAGTAAAACGGACACAATCCCCCTCACAACTCCATGCTCTCTAGGAGGCAAAAAAAAATTAACTTCAGGCACGTTTTCCAAATTACCATCATTTTTGCACGTACCTCTGTCATTTCTGGTGATTTGATCTCCTTGATTTTGAAGAAGTAGCCCAGAGTCAGGAAGGCGATGGCCATGGCGCTCACGCTGATCATAAAGACCACGAGCGGAGGGCGGCTGCTGATATAAACCTTCAGGTTCTCCAACAGGTTTATGTAGAACATTATTCTGATTGTTCACCTGAGGGGAAAGAACGTTCCAGCAGAGTCACTGGGCTGTGTGTTACACGTGGGGGGTGGTGGATCACTTCAGACAGAAGAGAGAAATGGGATCATGCACAAAATTGAGATTCAATTCTGTGGCTGTGCTGTTCACTGAGCACAGAGCTTGAAATACAGCAGCCATCAGAACAGGCTCCACATCACCTTCCCCGGGCCCCAAACTGCCAGCTGGGAACAGATTTTAAGGGATGAGAGCTTCCAGCACAGCCCAGCATCGCTGATAAGCAATAAACCCAGTTCTTGCCTTTCCCCAGGCAGGGTATCACTGCTCCATTTTAATGCCAGTGATGTCTGAATGCACCAAGTTACAAATCAAACTTTGCACATCCTTTGAAAACTGAGGCTGCAGCCTTAAGGATCCCTCCTTACCCCATCCCAAATGCCTCCATTTTCAAAGCAGGACCTGAGAAGCAGCCCTACATTACTTTAGGCTTTTGCATTAAGAATCCTACGGGCAGAAACACCCAAAAACTGCATTAAGGTGGAGGCTGGGAGACTCCTGGTCTTTATTTAATTCTTGCAGGATCTAGAACTTTTTGTTATGTCTGTAAGCAAAGCCAGGACCTTACACGCTGAGGAAATGTCCCGAGTCATTAATTTTTGCCCCAAATATAATATTTTGTCTGACTCCCCTCCTGAATTTTCATCTGCAGAGCAAAAAGACCTAAATTATTGTATCAGCTTCCCCACCTCCACTCCCAGGGAAAAGCAAACAGCCCGGTGTTAAAGGGCAGCCTTGTGACATCTCCTTCAGAAGCTCTGCATGGAGGAACTCCCAGCCAACCTTTATTTTTGTCTTACCTAAAACCCTGGCTGAAAAGGCTTTTAACCCCAACTAAACCACCAAGGCAGGAGCTGCTCCTAACAGCGTGCTGCTGACCTCCAAAATTCTGAGGGAAAGGCAAAAAGAATTCTGCACTGCAAGGGTTAAAGTTGGACCATCCACAGAGATCTGATAACCTTTAATTAAAGTCTGAGTGATTCCCACTGACTCCCATCATTGTCATTTACAATCCAGGTGTAGCAGGGCTGCAAAGTGGCAGCTCTGAGGATGAGAGAGGCACGGGGCAAGGCAGGAGGGATCTGGGATCTGAGCTATCGATTTAAGGGAAAACAAAAGAAGGGTAAAGGACAAGCACTCAGACAAAGCCCTTTTCAGAGCCCACGGAGTACAATGATCCCAACTTCCTTGTGTATACTCAGGATTTTACTGGCAGGAATGCTTCAGTTCCTGTTAACAGAAGAAATATTGACAGAACCTGCAAAAGTGCCCCAGAGAGGGGAAAATCCAGCTCAGGGAGAAGAGACAGAGGTGCAGTGCCAACAACACAACCCTGGGCTGTGCCTGCTGAGTCCCCACTCGCTCTGCTGGCTCAAACCTGCTGAGACAGAGCTCTCCAGAGCTCAAGATCACATCCTGGCTTGATTATTTTGCTCCACCAACCCCTCTCCATCCACCCTGCAAAGCCCAGGAAGTTTTTCTCAGTGAGAAGCGGGTGCTGCGAACATCTCCACAAACCCAGAGGGAAAAGCAGGGAAAGGAGAGGGAAAAGAGGGCAAGGAAAGGTGATGAGAAATGTGCACCTTACCAGAACTTTGTCCCAGAGCAGCTGTGGCACAGACAGGCAGGCCAGGGAAGGTGGCAGAAAGCAGCAGGGACAGGGGAAGGGAGAGCTGGGGCTGGCAAGGATCATGCTGGGAATGATCCGCCCTTCTGCACGTTCTGCCTATCTTGTCCCTGGCAGCAAATGCCTTAAAAGAGCCCGAGTTAAAAACCCCAAACGCTCCATCCGGAAGCAAAATCCCAACCACTCCTTCTGGAAACATGGGAGACACATGTAGGGATGGAAGGAGGTCAAAACCTAAAGCAAAAGCAGAGTTGTAGGCAGTGTCCCCTCCTGAATTTCCTTTAGGGAATAACACAGATGCAGAGTTTATTGCAGCTTTTAATCAGGGCTGAGTGTCACCCACAGCACATCCAGGGCTGGCATTCCTTTTTTAAAGGGGTTTCCAACACATTCATTAGAATTTGTTTACCATAGGGTCTAAAACCAGCCATAAAAAAATCCGGGATGTGCTGAAAATCCTACACAGAGAAATATTCGGGCTAATATTTTTATGTAAGAGATCACCAGCTTTTAAGTGCCAGTTGTTTAATATGCTGCCATAACTCAGTGGCTTTGAAAGCAATTAGAAAATGCCATAAGCTGCAATTTCCGAGGAGTAATGTGCCTTTGGAGCATTTGGGAGGGAAAAGGGAACAACTGTGGATTTCAATGCTGGAGCTGACATGAAAATAGCAATGGTGGAAAGCAGAAGGATGAATGTTTCCATGCTGCTGCCTGAAGAATTACTGATTTTTTTAATCAAAGTACTTAAATAACTTTAATTATCACGGAATTTGTGATCTGGATCAGTGCATTACATCAAAATGTCTATGGATTTTCAGGGTTCCTTCAACTCCTCTCTGTTAGAATCACAGTGCATCCCAATTCTTCTGCCAGCTCTGGTAACTAACTTCCTCCTCTGTGTAAATGAATAACTTCAAAATTATCATTTAAACTTTAATTTCTCGTTCACAGAGTTAAAAAAAACCCAAAACAACACAACAAAACAACAAACAAAACAATGCTTTTACCTCCTGGCAGGTCAGGCAAGCAAGATCAGATTTCACTTTTAGCCAAATAAATAATTTAGTGAGTGGCTCTAATGACTGCTGCTGCCTCTCTCCACTCCAGCAAAGCCTTTTAATACTCGGTGCAATAAAAATCTCCCCAGTCAGACTAAACAAGGAGCTCAAGAATGAAAACTGCCAGGCTGGAACATTGGCCAGCAGCTCCAAGGTAATTGCTGGGTAGTGAGGGATGTTCAGCAGGAGTTACAGCTGCTGGAACTCGCCAGGAAACCCTGGAGATGTGGAGCTCTTAAATCAGCATCTACAAACCCAGGCAGGGAAAAAGATTAAAATGGTAAAGGGTGGAAATACAACAGTTTAATCTGTCAGAGTGCCAGGGCAACACCGAATTGAGCAGCCAACAAAAAAGCAAGAAACTACTCTAAAATTTGGGGAGTTTTCCTCCAAAACAGCTCCTGACAGCAACCTCAAAGGAGTAACGTTGTGAATTCCTCTACATTTGTGTATGAAAGAGTGTGGAAAAGGAAGCTGCTGAAAGAGACTGATGAGTTTTTCAAAGCTAAATTACAAACAAGGAAAATCTTGAAGACTATTGCAAAGACCAAAAAGTCAATGCAATGAGTCACAGCTGAAGTATTAAATTCCCATTTTGAGGCTTAATATCAAAGGAGCTGAATTCCTAAGAACAATAAAAAACCCATATGCTGTACTAAAGCAGGTATTGAAAGCAAAATTGCAGTCACCAGAGTGAAAAAAAAAAAAAACCAACAAAGCCAACCAAACATGAATTTTAAAGAGATCAAAGTTGTTCGACATTTTTGTCAATAATATCACTACCATCCTGCCATTGGAAAGCTTAAAATGATGGAATTTCTTTACAGATATTTCCCCTTCTTGTTGTGCAGGTAAGGTAATCACTCTAGAGGAGGGGTTTAAATGTGAAACCACCACTGAAATATCCTAAGGAGGAAAATTGGGAAGAGAACAGGAGGCAGCACTTCTCCTTTAGCATCTCACAAGTTTTTCAATTCTCAAAACCTCATTGCACAGAACAGTGTTTAAATTGAGCTGTGCAGCTCAAAAAAATAAATCAATTATAGTTTCAAAGGCGCCCCACTACCAGGAGTGCAAAGGGGTTAGGAAATGAATCAGCTCAGGGTTAACCACTCTGAATGAAAATGATGTTGTGTGCCAGAGGAATATTTACAAACACAAACCAAGCAAACGATGGGAAAGCAGCCATAAATAAATGCAAACAAAGCAGTGGAGTTCATCTGGAAGTGCCTCTCCTTAAACAACAGTAAACAGCATCAGGTACCAACATCATCTTTCATTTGGTTTTCTTCTCCCCAGATGTCATGTTTAAGAGTGAAAAATAAAGCAAAATAAAGATCAGAGTTGTGTGAGCTGGGGCTGGTGCTGTTCAACATCTCTGAGGGTGACAGGGACATGGGGTCAAGCCTGGCAGTGACACCAAGCTGTGTGGGAGGGGATCTGGACAGGCTGTCAAGGTGGCTCTGGGACAACCTGAGGAGGTTCAAGACCAAGGGTAAGGAAGAGTAACTTCACCATCCTGATATCTGGGGGAAATAGACATGTCAGGATCTGCAGCAGCTTCAGATCATCTTTTTAGGAAGTGTGGGATGGAACTGCACAGCCTAAAACCTTCCCCTGCAGCAGCAGGGCAGGCAGGGAGGAGGAATCCATGCTGCAGGGATCCTCCAGGACACAGCACTACCTCTGCCCAGCTGAGCCTCCTCCCCTCCTCCCGGCCTCCAGCAAGAACAAAACAAACCAAAAATCAACAACCTCCTAGGAAATGCCAGCAGATTTCTCCACAGCACAGAGGGAGGGAATCCGGGCTTGCGAGGGAGGAAACTTCACAAAAAAAATCACCTTGGGTCCTTGAATCCAACCAAATATAACCCCAAGATCAGCAGCCAGATGTGCACAAGCACATCTGCTCCAGATAACGGAATTGGCTCAAGCCAGACAGTGCCTTATCAGTTTGCTGAGCTATTTTATCCACAAGTATGTTTGCTGATAGAAAACTCCACATTTTCCTGGAAGCTGGAAGTGGCAGGGAAATGGCTTTGCATATGCAAAGAGGACACTGCACAGGGCAGGAGAACAGCACCTGGAAATGTGGAAATGACATTCCTTCCTCCTGGTATCCCAATAAAGGATCAGGATGCAGAATATGAACAAAAACCACAGATTTGCACAAATAGAAAGAAGCAAATGCTTCATACTTGCATGAAATGTTTCTTTTCACCTCTCAAAACACTTTTCAAAGCTTAATTAATCATTTCAACATCCCCAAGAGGGAAAGGAACAGCAAACATTTCAGGTCTGCCCATGAAACAAAGCCAAGGAAGGGAAGTAATTTGGTGAGTGATAGAAAATTTTAAAAGATCGAATTGAGACTGAATTTCAAACACCCGAATTCCTGACTTCAACTCTCTATAAAGACAGAAAACTTTAAATAAAAGGTCGATGATGTAAAATATAAAAAGGAAAACAAACATTACTCAATCTGTGTGTGACAGCCCTTCCCAACAGGCTTGTGTTGTTGTGTCTGGTGGGTTCACCACAAGCACCTGAACTTTGTGCCAGCTGATACTCTGGGGACAGCAAAGTTGATTTCCATTTCCCTCTGGAAGGAAATTCGTGCAAAAACAGGCAAATCCAAACTAATTCCAAGTATTTTTAATATGCTGTGAGTTCTTAAAAATGATGAATGAGAAAAGGGAAGGAAAGTTAAAAGTCAGGAAGGAGAAATAGAGTGAAGAAGCTTTTTTTCCCTGGTTCAATGAACCCTGAATTCTGACTTTTGTTAGAAGTGAAAAATGTAATTTAAAACATACTCAGCTGTAAAATTAAAATGAACTCAACCTCTGGTTGAAAATCAGACATTTTGGTGCCAAATTTGAAGCAGGCATCTCTGGCTGCCAAGAGCCTGCGCCATGGGAATGAATCCACTTCCATCTAAAAGAGCTCATGGGCATTTTTAAAACTTCCAGCTTTTCCAAGTCATGACTTCCAACGTGAGTTACCATAACCCAAATCACCCAGACTGCAATAAAACACACAATAATAAATGAAGGACTTTGAATTTGCATTAAAAATGCTATTCTGGTTACTGCTGCTTAGCATGAGAAGCTGGGAGAGGACAGGAAAAGTAAAATTATTCAATTTTACAGGATCTTTAAAGATCCATGAGAAATCAAATTCTGTGTACACTGAACTGACAGCAGCCAAAAATACAGGATGGCTTTAATCAAGAAGTGTGAAAATTCTCATCAGTAACTATTCAATAATCAGAAAGTGGTTGAGTGACCAGTTCAAGGTTAATTGTTCACTTCATTAAAGCCACTCATTAAGGAATGTGGGACCCAATTCAGCAGTGAAAGTGCAGAGAAATGCCAGGAAAAGGCTCTTCAGTCTGTAATGAGAACTGTGAGGAGACAGGGATGCAGACAGATACACAGCTTGAATCACAAGCAGAAAAATGACTGACAAGCTGAGGAAACGGCAGCTTTGGGGAATGGCAGATTCAGAGTTTGGGTGTGGAGAGAAGGGAGAGAAGCAGCAAAACAGCCAGTGGCCACTGATGGAAATAGAAACAGCAGCAAAACCAACTGAAATGAGGGAGCTGGGCAACAGCTGAGATATCAAAGTTATGGCTGGAATATTATCGTGTCTGTGTGCTGCACCCCCACTGCTCAAAGGAAACAGGACCTCAACTTGCTCAGCCCCAGCTGCGTGGGTTCACTCTCCATTCCACAGATTAACAAACCCCCAAATGCCAGGACACACACGAGCTTTCATCCAAAACAAAACCTGGGAGTTCTGGGAACCAGCTTTGTTCACAGGTCAGGACAGATAGAAAATTAATTCCCACAAGCCATGCTTTGGGTAAGGGGAGGTTTGGGAAAAGCAAGACAATTCTGACACCAGCGAGTTTCATTAATAATTTAGGGCTCCACTGATAAAACAGCTTCATTTCTACAAAACCTGTGATGTTACTGAATTAAGAAGATTATCCCAGCTGCCAGATCAGCAGGATCAGCTCAGGGGGTGCTCCAGGAGGGGCCCACCCGGGGTGCTGGATGTGCCAGGCTCTGTCCCTGCTGTCCCCAGCTCACCAAGGACACCCAGCTCTGTTTGTCCCCTGCCCTCAGCGGGGCACTCTCAGAGCACAGGGACCTTTTTTGTTTTTACCAGGTAGCCTTTCAAACTCTTGTCTTTCAAGTGGAAAAGAAGACTCACGTTCCACCAGAGCCACTCCTCAAATCACGGCAGGTAACAAAGCTACCCAGGGCTTAATCCTCTCTGATGGACCCGGGCCGGGCTCAGGGAGCGTTTTTCAGCCACAATTCAACATTATCTGTGCTCGGGCCGCCACAAAAAGTTATCTGTGCGCTGTGCACACCTGCTGGGCAGGAGCTGGAGCGCAGCCATGGGCTGATTATTCCCGGAGAGCCGGGCAAAGGCAGGTGCAGGGAGGTGACAATAACTCCCCCGCTGAAACCCGAACCGCTGTGTCCTGCCCAAGGCACAAGGCTTGAGCGGGGAGAATTTCCCGTACCTCAGCCCTCAGAAAAAAAACGCAATAATCATTTACCACAACAGGTAAATGTTTTTACACTTGTACAATAGGCCCAGGTTTTCTTGCCCACCGCGTTCTTGCAGCGGCCAAACTTGGGGGAAGTTCAGGGAGGTTGTGAAGAGCAAACCTCAGTGAATCCTTATCTACCAGCACAAATTTACCCCGATAATTCCACCTCCAGAGCTAATCCTGTAAATAAATTTCCCCAAAGACAAACCCTTAAAGAGCAAACAAAGGGAAAAGGGAAAAAAAAAAATCCCGGCTGTGCTGTAATGTATTTTTTTTTCCCCAGGGTGATTCCGATCCATGGTTTGGAAGTAACGGCAGGGATGGAGCAGCCATGTTCTAGGCATGATGCGCCAGGAATTTTATTATTAAAACCATCATGAGATCATTAATCAAGTTAACCTCTCCCCCCCAAGAAAAAAAAAAAAGTGAAAGATGATGAAATATGGGTGTAGAGAAAACTGGGGGAAAAAAAAATCCCAAAACAACCACACCAAAAAAAGCCCAACGCAGGGATCACTGTTCAGAGGCTCTTCTGAAACACAACTATTTTTAGTGCTACAGAAATTATTATTTTTCACTGTTTTTTTCTTCCTGCTACGACGCCACGCACACAAACTTCAGGCCGACGACCTTTCCCCAAATAATTCTGTTATGTAAACAATAAAAATAAACCAAGGCTACAACCCCCGGGCAGAGCTGAACCACCCCGAACCCGAGCGGGACGCGGGGCTCGGGGGCAGCGCAGCGATGCCGCGGCCCGAGGCTCCCCGGAGGCTCCCCGGGGGCTCTCCCGGTGCTCCCCCCGCTCCCCCCAGCCCCGGAGCGGCCTCACAGCCACCGCGTCCCCCGGCAGGCCGGGCCGCAGAGCCGCCCCCGTCCCCTCCTTACCGGCGTCCGCGGCGGGGCTCGGGCCCCCGCGCCGGGCGGGGCTCAGAGGCGGCGGCGCTGCCGTGCGGGCGGGCTCTGCACCATGGTCCTGCCCTGCCGGGGCTGCGGGCACGGGCGGGCGGGCAGCGGGGGGAGAGGCCGCTCCCCGGGCAGCCCCGGGCCGGACACACGGACAGGCCCCGGCACCGGGCCCCGCCTCCGCCGCCGCTTCCGGGCCGCAGCCCTGACCCCTCACCCGCCGACGGTGGCGCGGGGGGGACAAGATTGAGGCGGTGCCGGCAGCGCGGGAGGAGCCGGGAGCGGCACCAGGAATGGGCCCGGGAACAGCAACGGGAATGGGACCGGGAACACCACCGGGGCACCAACGGGAATAGCACCGGGAACGGGACCGGGAACAGCACAGGGGCAGCACCGGGAATGGGCCCGGGAACAGGACCGGGATCGGTTCCGGGAACAGCACCGGCAATGGGCCGGGAGCTGCAGCCCCGCGCTCCCCGCTCCCGCAGGATGCTCCCCCACTTTTCCTCTAAAAACTCTCCCAAAACATTTGTTTTGTTATGTTTATCCTAAAGGTGCTCAATACATAAAAGCGTTCAGGGTTAAATCCTTTAAACAAACAAATCTTCATTTACATTTACCGTGATAAATATCATTGTTATATATTGCGCTATTATATATTACTATTATTAATAATAAGTATTATTAATGGTAATACGATGATGATGATGATGTTTCCCACGAGGATAATGTTTACTGTTCCCTGCAGCTGGACAAACTGAGAGAAAACCTTACCTAAATACTGGGTGAAAAATATTCCCTAAAAATGCTTTGGGAAGGTAAAACTCCAGCAGTCCCAAGAGAATCAGAAAGGTCAGAAACTCCCGTGGCTTCCAAAATTACGGCACTGAATTAATGAGTGAAAGTCACAATTAATGACTCCAGCATTTCCTGTAAAGTATCTTCCTTACCAAACGAAATAAACGCAGGAGTTCGCATGCAAAGAAGTATTTTACAATAAAAGATCCAACCCGAGGAGCTGCAGCCTTTGCTTTCAGCGACACTGAGCTAAAAGCAGGAAAAATAAAGCCAAATTCTGATATAGGGACTGTCAGCACAGCACAACTCCCGTATTTTAAATCACTTTAAGGGATGATATTTCGATATTTTTTTGCAGCACTGCGGTCTCACCCAAACTTCGTGAGCGCCTCTGTGCTCCGGCCCTGCTCAGGGATTACTCCAGGGAGGGGTGTGGAAATTTTCCTGATTAATTGACTCAAAACATCCCCACTTCAGCGTCTCGATTACAGACACTTGAGTTACAAAACCGTTCCTAACCACCCCAATGACTTTTCTGCAAAGAAAATTAAAATAAACATCGTTACCCAGCCCAGCACTTGAAGGGCACTTGAGAATTGTTGTCTCCCGAGTCGGGGAATGCAGAAGCAGCCGCGATTCTCTCGCCATGAATCATTAATAGA
This sequence comes from Acrocephalus scirpaceus scirpaceus, assembly GCA_910950805.1. NCBI lineage: Eukaryota > Metazoa > Chordata > Aves > Passeriformes > Sylviidae > Acrocephalus > Acrocephalus scirpaceus. The sequence continues at coordinate 6,338,697 of OU383791.1, read as the reverse complement.
ATAACAAAAGCTGAGGAGGGGTTTAGGGACTCATTAACGAGGGCAGAACGGCCACGCTTTTATTTCAACATTTACACAACAGCTGCAAGTTTGCTTCCCCCACCCCTCCTCGGGACAAACGGGCGGACCTGGAGATCAGAATTAGCACCTAAATAAACTCAATAAATCCCAGGGTTATTTACCGAAGCGATTTGGGAGTGGTGACACACGGAATAATTTGATTTTTTTGTTGTTGTTGTGAGCATCCCAGTGCTGCAGCTGCTTCTGTGGCACACCAGGGGTGGTGCATAGTTCATAAAAAGGCGAAAAACTGCCAGAAAAGGGACAAATCACAGTCGTGGTCTGAAGTTATTGCAGTGCAAATTTAATAGGAGCAGTGCTTTAAGGAAGTGGGAATGAATCCAGAGGTAGGTGCTGTCCTCCTCGATGGCAAGAACGAAACATTGCTTTAAAAAAGCAGTTCCCAGCTGAGCTTCGTGGTTTGAGACCTCAGGTGCACGAAGGAGTCAGGGCTGGATGGAGCTGGAAGAGATTTCAAAGGACACAGAAAATGTTTCAAAGTTCTGCTGGGAGAGGTTGCTTTTGGTGGGGTGAGCTCTCCTTTGGCCCCCATCTGAATTTCAGTGGCACAAAGGTATTTTTAGCTCGCTGTTCAAGGTGCTGAAGGGGTCACTGAAGAGCAGAACGTTGGTGTTTCACGGAAATAAAGTGCGTTTTTCTGCTCCTCCTCCTTCTAAAAATGCAACCTCGAATTTTATGATTTATTTATTTCCCAGGATTGTCAAAAAAGCAACCAAAATTTATCCCACTGATGGAAGTGAGCAGGAGAGAGAGACACTTTTGGAACAACTCTTCCATGGGCTCTTTCCCCCCTCCCTTTTTTGTTCCACATTTTGCACTTTTTAATACAAATATTTCTTCCTATTCCTGAAATATTTTCGGTTTCTGGCTCCACATTCCCTTCTAAAGCAGTAAAATCAGCACTTTTGTGCACCACTCAAGGCTACCAGGTATTCTGACAAAGCATTTAAATGAAGAAATGGCATCTTTTAAATAATTTTTCATTTTAACAAAGCAGATTAAGATGATTTCTGAAGTTTGCAAATCACTCCAACATCCCCTGTCATTTCCTCACTTCTCCCCTCCAGGTTTATCCAAACTCCAACAGCGTTTTTGCCTTTTTACTGCAACAGGATGGAACTGAAAGGTGCTAAAATGAATATTTTGAGATAATTTTCACTCACACACGAGCTCATGCACAGTTGGGACATTAGATTTGAAATCTATTTACAATTTTACATATTTTACAATATATAGTTCATCTTTACAGCTACAGAATAAGTTCAGAATAACATTGGTACCTTTTTTTTTTTTCCTGCTGGAACTTGGCTTCAAGTTAAACTAATTATTAAAAACAATTAAGTGCATGCTTAGAAGGAAGCTTTCAGGAGAGATGTCAATGGACTAGTGTTGCTTAAAAATTACACCAGTTCGTGTAGAAAATCGAAATTCAGTTCAAAAAACCCACCAAAGCCTAATAGAAATCTACTGGACTAAAATAAATACAATTCATTACACTTAACCAAAAAAAAACCAAACCAAAAAAAACCCCAAAAGTACCTTTAAAAATGTACTGATTTAAGCTCATTTCTTTTTTTTTTTTAGCCTTAAATTCTTTTCCCTTCCCAACTAGCTGAAGATAATTATCCTGCATAAACCTGAGGCTGCAGTGGTGGGGGCAGCTTGTCATTCTCCACATTTTCAGAGTCAATGGCTGCTAAGGCTTGACTTTTTGGTTTTATTTCTAAGGGATATTTCTCCACAATATCTTCCACCTCCTTCGTGATGCCGTCAGTCCAATCGATGAGGTCTTTCTCCAGCTTCTTGGCCTCACTGACAATTCTTTCCTGTCTCTCATTCAACTGAGAGAGGAGGTCTAGGCTTTTGCACATTTGCTTCACCCCCAGGCACACATCAGGGGAGAAACTGTCAGATTCCTGCTTTTTTGGGGAGGTCTGGCCCGTCATGAAACGATCAAAATCTTCCTGGCTCAGATTTAAAGACTGAGCATCCAGTTTTTCAATGAAGGCCACAGCACAGCACTGCAAATGAAACAGAGAGAGCATCACTGCAAGACTGCAATCACCACAGACTGCAAAATTTTCTATTCCTTACCCTCTTCTTCCAACAGCAACTGAGTTTTTAATATTTTTTTAATGCCCTAAATGAGCTTTTCCAGAAGCTAATTTTATCAGACACTTCATAAAACTCTTCTCTCTCCCCAAAAGTTTGAAGAAGTCAAAAATCGAGCTGCCAGGGTACATTCCAAACCTCAGGGTCTCTGTGTTTGGGAGGTGAGGGAACAGCAGGAACAAGGAGACAGGAGCAGTGTATGAATATTTAATTATCTGATCAGCAGAGATCTGCTATGCAGATTAGTTAATTAATTAATTTCCTGAAGGAAGGAATGTCAAAGCCCAGCTCACGTGGTGGATGCTGCTCCTACTAAAATGAACTTTTAACATTGCAAGTGTTTCATTCAGCTCTGTAATTTCCCTCCAGGATTCTTTATGATAAAATGCAGAGCACACCAAGAAATGCCTCTTGGAGAAGCTGTAAAAAACCTGTTTACCTCCACACATGAACGGCCTAATTCTGCAGTGCCTTCAAGAAACTCTCCTGGGCTCAAAGAGGGGCACAAACATCTGCCAGGGTTTGAGGAACAGAAAGTCCTGATCTTGCAGGATAAAAATACATCCAAGCCTTAGCATCAGACTTCTCAAACAAAGGGTTTGAAGTTATAAAATAAGAAAACAAAGCTCTGATTTGGACAGCAGAGATGGAAAAGAGAGGGGATAGAACTGGCTGTGCTGTGAGTAACCTCAACCACTGTTTGCAGATTAATTTGAATTTATGTTTCCTTTTGCTGGCAATTCCTACCTCTAAAAAAAAGCCAAACCTTGCTGTCCAAGGCCACTTTTCCTCCTGCACTCACCAGGTTGGTGAAATAATATCCATCCTCCCCAGTCATCAGCCTGCTGGGGTTGCAGAAGCGAGTGATGTACTGGATGTTGGACTGCAGGCGGGGGGGGTTCCCCTTGAGCACGATGTAAATCAGGGTGGGCAGGAAATCATCAGCAGAGGCTGGCTCGTTTTTGGTGATTTTGATGGCATTGAAGATGTGCTTGCTGCATTTGGTGATGCAGGCCAGTTTATCCCGAGGGACGCGCTTGGAGTCCATCTCAATGATATCTGTGAGGGGAAAATGGGGAAAATCATTAAAATTGTCCATGTCAATGATATCTGTGAGGGGAAAATGGGAAAAATCATTAAAATTGTCCATGTCAGTGATATCTGTGAGGGGAAAAATGTAAAAAAACATTCAAATTGTCCATCTCAGTGATATCTGTGAGGGGAAAATGGGAAAAGTCATTCCAATTGTCCATCTCAGTGATATCTGTGAGGGGAAAAATGGGAAAAATCATTAAAATTGTCCATCTCAGTGATATCTGTGAGGGGAAAATGGGAAAAATCATTCCAATTGTCCATCTCAGTGATATCTGTGAGGGGAAAAATGGGAAAAATCATTCCAATTGTCCATCTCAGTGATATCTGTGAGGGGAAAAATGGGAAAAATCATTAAAATTGTCCATCTCAGTGATATCTGTGAGGGAAAAATGGGAAAAGTCATTAAAATTGTCCATGTCAATGATATCTGTGAGGGGAAAAATGGGAAAAATCATTAAAATTGTCCATCTCAGTGATATCTGTGAGGGGAAAAATGGGAAAAATCATTCCAATTGTTCATCTCAGTGATATCTGTGAGGGGAAAAATCATTCAAATTATCCATCTTGATATTTGTGAGGGGCAAAATGGAAAAAAAATCATTCCATTTGTCCATCTCAATGATATCTGTGAGGGGAAAATGGGAAAAATCATTAAAATTGTCCATCTCAGTGATATCTGTGAGGGGAAAAATGGAAAAAACCCATTCCAATTGTATAAATCAAGCATTGAATAGGCAGGATTTGCTGGGTAATATTGATATTGCAGCATTTCTGTCTGTGGGAAGTGTTTCAAGTAGATCAGCTAAGCCTAAACACTTCAGTGTGGAAAATCATCCCTGCTCCACAGAGGAAATTCCAAACCCACAAAGATTCCTGCACATTTAACAGCCTGGACCCCCCCCACTTGTGATAACAGCAAAAATAATAAGCAAGAGAGATGACATTTAAAGCTGTAAATATAGAATTCATCACTCACTAACCTGTAATTGCCTTTACAACCATGTCAGAGACTTCTGGGATTTCCTCACTGACAGGAACACACAGCATCTGGGGGGTGACCCAGTGCAAAGCCCTGGGACAGGAAAAGAAAGGGTTAAACTCCTCAGTGCCAGTGACATCCAGGTGTTTAAAGCAGCTGCTTCCTGCACCCAGGGCACAAGGAATGCTTTGTGTGAATGAGACATTATCCCAGCCATAAACCAGTTTATTCCACTGATGTAATTTATTTTCTGAAAAAGTAATTCCTTTTTTTAAATTTTTTTTTGGCTGTGATTTAACAAAAGCAAATTTTCTCAGTGTAGTGGTTGTCATTATCCCACCTATTAATTCTTTCTGTGTGTTAAATAAAATGGTTTGGACCCTTAACAAGCCAATTTTTCTGTGCACAGCACAAGGTTTTTAGCCATGGTTGATTCAGAGCTCATTTAGAGAATTAGGGATTACTCAATTTTTCCTTTCAAGCTTTACCTGATCCTTTTTTGGACAGCAAGGTCTTTCTTCTCATCATCAGTTGTCTCAGGGCAAAAAACATATTTATACTGTCGAGTCATGATGTATTTCTCAACCTCATCCATTGCCTTCTCCACTTTTTCAGGGGGCACTGAAAAGGACAAATCCCACACAAATGAAATATTCCAGGGCTCTTTGGAAAGCTTAATCCCAATATCATCCCAAATTAATATTACTCATTCCAGCCAACATGAGTTCATAAATGGATATAACAGGAAGTAAAAATAAAATGGGTAGAACTCCACTGAGAGTTTAAAAGAAAAAGCTGTAAAAAATTAATATTTAGACAGCAAAACTTCCTAGAGGGAACAATTCTAACTCTGGTACCAGTTCCCAGCATTTCTGAAAGCTGGGAATGCACTGCTTTAACTGGAAATTCAAGAGGCTTTCGTTTTCCTTCACTGCTTTTGGAACAGGAAGATGAAAAAGAAGAACTTGGTACCTTTCCAACGTGTCTGCAGCCTGTCTGCTACATTTTGGTAGAAGTCCTGGGCACATTCAGATTGTTCCTCAATGCTTAAATCCTGCAAGAGAACAAGGATTAAGTGTGAAGAGCTGGCAGCAACACCTCCTGTTTTGTTTTGGTTTAAGGCAAGTGTCCAGCTGCAGTAACAGTCTGAGAATGCAGAGGTGTCATCAGAGGTGTTTATAGTGGCTCGATTTTATTTAAAAATAGGAGAAGCCAACACTGGCTCTTTAATATGTGAAAGATCTGTATTTATTTGCTGAATAAATGGGTATTAGCACAGGTGCAATGGCTTTTTCCCCTGAGGAACACTGACAAAATAATAACTCAGACTATGCAAAATGTTTGTCCCCATTTAACCTCTGATTTTTTAAAGGACAATTTATAGTCTATAAAACCCCCAGGAACATGAATTATTTGAAGGAATATCTTTCCAGCAGACATTTCTGATGATAAAGTTGCTGTGAAATATATTCACAGTGGTATTTGTGAAACAACACTGGCTTTTGCTAACTGAGCTCCTGAAGAACACAACAGAGGTTTGAAGGTTTAAAATTAACTTAATTAAGGCAATTTTCATCATTAAATGAAACCATACATTTTAAAAGGTGCGGGAATAATTTGATTTCTGAATTCTCTAAGGCCAAAAACTGGATATTTTCCTGAACACAAGTCCCAGCTCTTGCTGAGACTGATTTTAGGCCTGGTTTATGTGTAAAAAAACCAGTAAAAAATCAGTAAAATGTTTTGAGAAGGCTGAAGTAGGAAATGAGAACCTCCAGTGCTTGAAGCCAAAAATAAACCCACACTGTTCTCACAAACTCTGTGCTCAGAATGAACAGATCTAAAAGAAAATGAATAGAAGTTCAAGATCTCAAAGCAGAAGGAATGTGAGATTCCATGAGAACTCGTGAGGAGGTAATTTGAGGAACAAAATAGGAAAGGGAGAAGAAGGGGGGGGAAAAGAAGTTGTGCTGAATTCTGACTCATTCCAACCATAGGTGGCACCACAGACTGATTAATATTTCAAGAACATTGATTCTTTTTCAAATGGAAAATGAAGATGTAACACTTATTAAAAAAACCCCAGCCCAGTCAGATTCCCCTTCCCCAATAAAAGGAGAGGGGTGGGGTGATGCTGAATTATCTTTGGAAGGTTTTAGGTTTAAGTTGTCTCATCCCAGGAAGTGTCCAAGGCCAGGCTGGATGGGGTTTGGAGTAACCTGGGACTGGGGAAGGTGCCCGTGGAACCAGATGATTTTTAATTCCCTTCCAACCCAAACCACCCTGTGATATCTAAAATCTCACCAGGTGATACTTCTATCATTTCCACAGGTCACATTAATGTAGAATATTGCTGAACAGACTCATTTCTGTGGGATTTAGTCAGGACTAATTTATCTGGGATGCTCTGGGGTTAGAAGGATCCTTTGGTCCCACACTACCAAAAAAAAGGCACCCAGATCTTAATTTGATTAATCCAATCATCTGAAGGCTCCAGAAAATCCAAACTGCTGGGAGAAGTGCAGCATTTCCTCCTTCTCTCCCCAGTTCCCCCATTTTTTTTTTTTTTTTTGAGACCAGAGGCATTCAGAGCTCACCCTTTTATGACTCATGGTGTCCAAAAAGAGTTTGCATTGCTTGTAGATGTCCTGGCCAGGCTTCTGGTACGTCCTGATGAATTCTATGAACTCCTTGGACACTCGGTCTGTCTCGATGCTGGCCTGCCTGTGGATGGAAGGGCTGGGAGCCTTGGCCTCCTGGATCTCTGCTGGCAAAATTCAGGGCACAGCAGATCAGGTTTTTTACACCCATGGATCATTTCAGAAAGGTTTTATCATTTTGAGTAGGTTTTTTTTTTTCAGCTGTGCAGACAATTTGTCATTTATTTCTCTAGCTTTGCCAGGGAAATGCTGGACATCATTAAACACAGCAATAATTATTAAACACAATTCCAGGAAAACTGAGGATCCCACTGAAGAGGGACATTTAGAGCCACACCCCATTCACACTAATGGCCTTTCTATATTAGAAGTGACTGCAACATAGGGTTGCTTTTGGGTTTTACAGTCACTCCCAGGTCAGACATCTCCATTTAAGGTTTCCAGCTGGGATTCTGCAGAATCCTAAAGATAATGGGGTGGTTTTCCCACTCTCCTCCACACTCCTGCTGCCTCCCAAGCAGCTCAGGGCAGTTCTGCTCAAGGAACACACACTGCAAGTTGACAGAGCTGCACCCATGGGCGTTTTTCCCACAAAACCATCTGATTTTCCAAGTTCCAAGTTAATTGTGCTGCTCCAATACCTTCACCCACCTTTCAGCTTGCCAGCCAACGCTGTTGGAAATGGAGGGATTGAATAGAGGTGGTGGAAATGAACGTGGTGAGAGGCAAGCAGCAGAGAGACAGAAAACATGAAAATATTCATGGTCAGCACGAGACAAACACGGCTTTCAACCTGAAAACACTTCACATGCACAGAAATCCTGCTTTCAACAAGCATGCAGAACTCCAAGGGAAAAAGAAAGAACTGGGATTAATATGTTTAGTTGGTTTAATTTGGATTTGAGGGAGCTTAGTGGGGTTTTTTTGGTTGTTATTTGTTTTTGATGAGATTCAGCACTGCAGAAAATCCAAAGTTGTGTCACCCAATGAGCAGCAAACTCTGCTCCTCTGAGCAAAGCTCCACACTTCAGCACAGGGAATGACTTGGCCAGGCACCACCTCTGGTATTTCAGTGCCTGGAGCAGAAAAGGTTTTGCAAATATTTAAATTCCAACTGCAGCAATTGAGATAGAGAGTACAAATCCAACTCCTTTCTAGTTACTCAGGGACACTTTTCCAGAGGGGATTTCCTTCCATTGCCTTTATACCTAAGATTGACTGCATGAATCCCAAATCCTACACAGCATTCCAGCTGAAGGCCAGCTGTTAATTCAATTTGTCACACTTAACATTGGAGAAGCAGAAAGCTTATTTGGAAATAATAAACAAAGAAAAGGGCAGAATTATCAGATATTTCTTCCATGATTCATCACTTATCTTATTTCACAGTACAGCTGAAGGTTTATTTACTTACTTCAACAATGAGTTCACTCTTTTACAAAAATAATCAGCCTCATTTTACTATTTGACCTTAAGGAATGTGAATATTATCTTTTCAGTCACAAATTCAAACTAGATTGTTGTTTAGTTACTACAGAGATGTAGTCAACTGAGGCAGATTAATATTAAGTATTAAAAAGTGAATGTTAATTAGAATGAACTGTCTTTTAATGAGTTACACCAAAAATTACTTGTAGTTGCAGCTTCACTAATCTCTGAGCTGAAATCCTGATTTAAGGAAAATTAATCTGTACTGATTACCGAGGGCTGCAGGAATAAATGAACTTCCAGGAACAAAATATCCTCAGGTTTGTCCTGTGTTCTCAGAGAATTCAGTCCAACTAAAAAGAAGCTGATTACAGCCAAGGAATTCCAACAAGTTAAAGAGAGCCCAGCAGAGGAAAAAGCCAAAACGCCGGGAGCGAGCGTGGGAAGAGTTAAGGAAGGATCAGCTTCACAAAGAATAAACATAATTAATATTTCAATCTTTCTACAGGAAAGCCACTTGTCACAGCAGAACAGGAGCACTCCAGGGATTCACTATGGTTGTGCCATGGCCACGGAGCCCAGTCCAAGCATGGGATGTGAAACAGGGTTTGTCACCAGCTCTGTTCCACACTGCCCTTCATCACCTTCCTGTCACTTAATGAACATCTGCACATTTCTTTAGCCAGCAGAACAAGCCAGGAGTGCAAACAAATAATGGAGGATGAGCTCTTAAAGCTGTTTGCATCGAGGGGTTTGGTGTCCTTTTGGTTGAAATGAAACCAGTGTCTCCTCTTGATGGGAAATTTTCTTCTTGGTTTAGATAAACATCTGGAGACGTTTTGAGAATGCCAAAGTTCTTGAAGTGCCAACTTCAGTAGTTTCAACTCATAATAATCAGATTTGTAACAGCAACCTGGAATTCTTTTTTTTAATAAAAGCACAAAGCAGCATAGGATCCAGCTAATTCTTACAAAATTCTTATTTTTTTGATCGTAATCCTAAGGTGGAGCTCAAAGAAGCTTCAGCTTTACTCCTATGCCTCCCTACTAAAAAGCAAAGGACTGGTTTAGAGATTTAACATCACCTCAGGATGCTGGACTTGCTTTTTTTGCCATCTTTATTTGAAGAGCACGAGTTACAACTGGCACAACCCTAGTTTGTGTTTAGCAAAGCCCAACTAAGAGCCAAGCTTACTAAAACCAGGCAGACAGCTTGCCCAGGCTGTGCTGCATTACCTTCAGAAGGGGAAGCCAGTTCCCAGGAGGGAGTAAAAATCTCCTTCAAATCCCTGAGAATGTTATCAGCATTTCTCTCCCTCCCAAGCTGTCCTTGCTTAGGGGTTTTGTCTTGAGCTGCTGAAATAAAAAGGCCAAAGCAAGCAGGGCACCGAGAGCAGGAGTGTGGCAGGACAGGTGGTGAAGGGATAAAAAAAGAAAAGATGGAAAGTGAGAAGAATGAACATTAAAAAAAAAAAGGTTTAACACAGGTGAATGAATGCCTCGTGTAGCCAGCTGCTGCCATGCACCAGGACAAGTCTAATCAGAAAGATGCTGAATTTCAAATGAAGGAAATGCATTGTCTCTAAGGCTCAGACAGATTAATGTTGCTTTTCCTTCTGGAATTCCTCCTCCACAGCCCAGCATTTCCCAATAGCCTGTGCAAGCTATTGCTATGCAAAGCCAGCAGTGCCATTCATCATTCCTGCTTGTAACACATTCTGTAGAACAAACACCCAGCCACAGAGTTGGTACTCCCAGCCCACACAAACACTGCCAGCCTCACATTTATGTGCAGCTCAAGGCACCCTGCTCACACATCCATTTTTTCCTGTCAAACTGAGGCACTCTGGCAGCACCAGCTGATATTTTATCTCAGGGTTCCTCTCACACTCACACACAGCAGTTTGTGGAGGTGACTGGCAGCCAGCACCTTCTCTGCTGCTCTCTCCAGGAGGAATTCCCCTTCCAGCCCTAAACCCTGGTGTGACACCATGGCTGACTCAGGAATTTCACAGGAATGTGTGCCAGAGGAACGAGGAACTTCCCCTCAGCAGTGCAGTGCCACCACCAGGAACACATTTATGCTGTTCAGTGGAAGAACTCCTGAACAATCACAGACAAACACAGGTTTAGCACTGCACTGTTCCATTGAACAGACTGTTGGGCATCACCCACATTTCTCTGTGTTTTCAGTAAGAATCACTCTCCAGAAGCATCACTATTCCAACTTTTGAAAGTCAAAGCATTAATCTGCCTTTTAGAACAACACATCTGCCAAAAACTTTTCATTGAAAAATGTACAGAAGCATGAAAAGCAAAGGAGAGTTACCCTTCTTAGCTCCTGCTCTGGAGGAAGCAGTGAAGAACTTCTTCACAGTAGTGACCTTTCTTGTCTTCTCATTGGTTTTCTTCTCCTCAAACTTGGAAAAGGTCAGGGACTGTGCCCCTTGGGTGCTCTGGCTGCTGGCATAGGCTTCTTCCTCCTCACGCTGGAGCCTGGGGTTAGAAAAATACAGGGCTGATTTAAGGGCTTAGAAACAAGAGCTGATTTCCTGTGCAATCATTAATTACTTGTTTGACATGTTAATTCTTCTCTCTGCCTATCCCCCTTCACCTTTCCATGCTGCAGTGGTAAAAGTGAAGGAAAGCTCAGGGTTAAATAGTGAGGTCAAAAAGGGAGAAGACTGAGGTTTAACCGTGGTCACTTTCCTCTCATGTCACATTCTGAATTCTCTGAAGGCACAGGGGAGGATTCCCAGCAGATTCACTGCCTCTCTCCCTGCCTCACACTGACTTCCCCAGCCTGTTACCTCAGGCAGTCCTTCCCCATCTTACAAAAGCAAAATACCCTGTCCCAATCACAGGAATATTTTGGGAAATAGATCAGTCATTGTTGTCATAATCTGCTTTGGTAATAAATATCTGCTTGAATGGACGAGGCAAAGTTTGAAGGACCAAGTTGCTAATCTAAAGTAGAGCAAACTCACCAATCTTGCAACTTTTTTCCCTCCTTTGCAGGATTGCAATAGGTTACATTTTATCACTCTTCAAATGCTGGGAGGCTGAGCAATTGTCTTTAAACATCCCTCCAGCTCAGGATGGACCATAAATAGTCTGGGATCTGCAATCTCTTGAGGCAGGAATTGTATCACAGCAGTGCTGACAAGCCTGTCTGTTCATTGCAACAAACAATCACAGCTTATCTGTGCCCTTAGCATCCCCCAGCTATTCATTAAAGAATTCCTTAAATACCCCACTTTGTTTTAGAGATGATCTAAGACTGGCAGTGTAACTATCTGCCCTAATAATGAAGTTTTTATTAACTCTTTAAGACATTTATGGCAGAGGAAAACAATGACATGACCTTTGTGCTGTTAGTGGAAAACACATCTTCCATTTTCAGGGTCAAGCATTTATCACACCAGGAAAACTAGACTGGTTTGCAGAAAATAAGTGATTAGACAATTACCTAAATTAGCAAAGCTAAAGCTTTGATGTTCTTGGGCTTAAGCCTGCAGTTTAAAAAAATGACCACAGACGAGACTAAAACCAGTTTTTAATCAGCAGCTGGAAGGTAAAACCATGGTGCTGCCTATACCCAAGAAAATAATTGTCATCTCCAGGGGGTATTTTAATCAAAATTGTCCCTTCAACTCTTCTAGCTGCTAGATAGAAACACGGATTTGCATATGCAAATTAGGTCAAAGTATTCATGGGGAGGTTGGGCTCTGTTTACATTTGTTCCTTCCCAGATTTTATTTTCAAACCTCTTACACTAGAACGTCATAAATATCAATCTTTGCATCAAAAGCAAGGTTTGAATTCCTGCTGGAAAGGCCAAACTGGGGAATTTGTGATGAACCTGAGCAAACAGCACTAGAAAACAGGAGGCAGGAACAAAATTTGGTGGAGTCACCCTGAAGGAAGAAAGAAGGTTCTTTACCGCTCTGCCAGCTCCCAATCCTCTTGAATCTGCTTCTGCCTGGCCTTGTGGTATTCCTCCCTCCAGCACTTGGAGCAGAACCCCTGCCAGGCAGGATTGCCATAGTAACCACAGCCCTTCTTGCACAGCAGCTCCGACTGATCCACGTGGATCCCCCTGCGCTCCGATTTCAGGTTCATCTTCCTCCTGGCAGAAGAGGAGAAGGGTTAGAGACAGGAACGTGGCAGCAGCCTGCTAGAAATCATTTCTGCTTAGGGTTTGTCTTTAGAAAGGAGTCACCTGCTTGAATTATTTAACAGCTCCATAGCAACCAAATGAATGCCATGGGAGGAAGGGCACAGTTACATAACCAGGAGCACATCCTTGTAGGGCTGTGACCCTCACACAGCTCCAGAAAGTGTCCCAGGGAACCAGGGACAGTCCCACAGCCAGGGGACAAGGGCCCAAGGTATATCCTTGTAGGGCTGTGACCCTCACACAGCTCCAGAAAGTGTCCCAGGGCAGCAGTGACAGTCCCACAGCATGGGGACAAGGCCCAAGGCACACCTTTGTAGTGACAGTCCCACAGCCAGGGGACAAGGGTCAATGTACATCTTTGTAGGGCTGTGACCCTCACACAGCTCCAGGGCAGCAGTGACAGTCCCCCAGTCACTGGACAAATTGCCAAGGCACATCTTCACAGGGCTGTGACCCTCACACAGCTCCAGAAAGTGTCCCAGGGCAGCAGAGACAGTCCCACAGGCTGGGGACAAGGACCCAAGGTACATTTTTGTAGGGCTGTGACCCTCACACAGCTCCAGGGAACCAGTGACAGTCCCACAGCCTGGGGACAAGGCCCAAGGCACATCTTTGCAGTGACAGTCCCACAGCCTGGGGACAAAGGCTCTGCTCTCACCAAAACCTTGTTCTGACAGCCAGAGGCACAAAGCAAATGGGGAAGAAAAATAGAAATCAAGTTCCAAAACCCAACAAAGGGAGCACATGTTGTGTTCTGGGACAGAACCACACTGGGGAGGCTTTTTAGGGAACTTTGGCCTCCAAAAGTGTCCTCAGGGCCCAGCTGGGCACAGCCACACATGGACAAGAAACATCCCCATTTCCTCCAATTTTTCCAGAGTTCAACAGCCTGCCTGCACACAGCACAGCTCTGGGGGGTTTATATTTAGTGACTGCAACAAAAAAGATTCTCCTGCCCACACCAGCTCCGTGCCAAGCCTGTCTTGGAGCATCCAGTGAACATCCAGCCTCCTCTTCCTTTCCTGACAGAAACCAGCCCACATCCCAGCTCCCTGCTTCTAATGGGAAATGCTGGAGTCATTTTAGGAGGAAAGCAGCATGGGATCATCTGCAGGATTAAGGTGTGCATATTAAAATACTGACATTTGGATTGCAATATTGACACGGACAGCAGAAATAGCACAGCAAGGTTTTGGCCAGTAAATTCAGCCCCTTTTCCTTCCTGTCGTTCCAGAGGTGCCACGAATCCAAAGCAAGAGGAAAAGGGATTTTCTCAAACTGAAGAACATCAGTAAATTAGTTAGAGTTCTCTTCTTTTCCCCTGAAATTCCACCCCAAACTCTTATCTGGATCATCCAGCAAAAGATGGAACATGCACAAATATCACAGAGTTTTCTACTACAAGAAGTTCCAGCCCTTTTGTTCCAAGCTCAATTATCCATTTTAAAAGACTGATAATGTTTTACATTTCCCATTAATCTAATCAAGTTATTTTAAGCAAAGTAACAGGAAACACACAATTTTCTCTGAGGGGGAACAAATGAAATATTCCATCTTATCTACATAAGTATTAAGATTTCTTCCACTTTTCTATTTTTGAAAGAAATAATGAGTTTCTAAAAATAACCTAAAAATAGTTTCTTTGTAGAGACATGCATATTAAGGGAATCAATTTCTTAGTGACATCATTTATAGCTACGTGTTCTCATTTTTATAGATGGGAGAGCAGCTGAATATTTTCTTTCCCACTGAAAAGTCTGACAAACAATATTGTGCTGCTGCAGAGCAAATTGGGAAAAAAATCCCTGATATTTTAAATATTTGAGAGCTTTATTTCATTCCCATATGCAGAAATAACTGAGAAACATAAATATGTTGCTTTCACAAAACTTTTTTGGTTTCATTTCCTGACTTCTCCAGGAAGGTCTGTGTGGGAGCTCCTGGCAGCCAACACCTCAGAGCTCAGAAATTAAACTTTCAGTGTGTGTCAGCTGCACAGTCTGGGCAGGAATTGCATTTTTGGCAACATTTGCACACTTGGGTCATTCCCAGAGCATCACCCATGTCCTTGAGCAACAATTCCGAAAAGAAAGGGGAAGCAAAAGCCTGAAACTCATTACGGATTCAGTGTCAAGACCATTTCCTAAAAGCAGAAGCTGCAGCAGAACTTTGGTCAGAGACCTCTATGCAGGTGCCTGTCCTATAGAAAAAAATGCTATAAATATGCATCAAATGTTTAATTGACATTAATGTGAAGCTGATCAGTCAATGTTTTCACTGTAAACCATGAAGACACAATAAATAAAAATATTCTCATATCACAAACTTCCCAGAAATTTTACAGGGACCTCTGTCACTGAGGAAATAAAACCCTACAAAATCCTGTCACCCACCAGAACAGAGTTACAACTCTGGAATTGCAATAATTCCAACAACTCAGGTGTCTGTTCTTATTCAAAAGCACCATATTCCCGACTCTAATTTGAAAATGAAAGGAGTGAAATTAAATACCTGACCCTGCTTCTCTCCTTGGGCACTTCCACCCCTCCAGAGAGGCACAAAAATCACCTTTGTGCCCACAGAGCTTCACCCCAGCAGTGCCCCCGTTCCCTCTGGCATTCTGTGTGTACATTAAACTAAAAATAAAGTTCTGCTCAGCGTCCAAGCTCAGCAGCTTTGCCAGAGTGAGCAAAGCAGGGCTGCAAAGAGCTGCAAAGTCAGGAGCCCTGCCCTCCCTCTGGGTGTTTGCAGTGCCACCAGCTCAGAGGTGGGGACAAAGGAGTCACCCTGATGCACTCCAGGCAGGAGTCACATGCTGCACACAAAGCTGACACTTTCTGCCTTCACACAGAAAAGGTTGATGCAAAAAAAAAAAAAAAAAAAAAAAAAAAGAAGAAAAAAAAAGTTTCCCAGCCGATTTCTGCAGGTCAACAATATTTTAATGAAGAAAACAACTCGGGGTTTGATAAACTGAATATGAAAAAAATCCCCTCAAATTGATTTTCGGCATGTAAATCACTGCTTATATTATAATTTTACATAATGAACATGTTTTGTTGGAACTGTTGAGTGTCCAAAATGCTTTTTGCCCCTTTCTCTGTTCCCTTCTCTCCCTCCCACTCCAGCTAAAGGTGATCATTCCTTATCCAACAATCAGCTCCTCAGAGTGTTTGCACAGTCACAGCACACATTTGGCGTGGTCAGATCTCTTATTTTCACTCCTGCCCTGAATGCATGGCCTGTTCAAAGCTCACTTCTAACATAATACAAAGAAAAAAACCAAATTTGCTGTTTTTCTGGCGTTGGAGAGCAGGCAACTCCAAACAATTTTATACCACCTGGCCACTGAGAAGTCAAAAAACCAAAAAGAAGGTAACAAACTTCTACATTAAAAAAAGAAATCTAATCCAGAAGTACAATAACATAGCAGAAGGTCATAAATAACATTAACTAGTACAATTTGCAGAGGTGGTTTGCACCAAACATCCTTCTTGCACCTCCTGTATCCCAATTAAAGCACTTCAAGAAGCACCACATCTCCCTCCCAGGAGCAAAAACTGAATGTAATTTAAAATATATTCATCCACTGCTTTGTTTAGTGAGTGTTTCAAAAGGCTCTGCTGTGAATATCATCAGGGAAGGCAAGAATGACCTCACAAACACCACAAAATCTTCTTCTGAGCATTTCTGTGCCAGGACCAGACCTCATCACACCTCAGGATCTGTGTTAATTAGCAACACCCCTTTGAAGAGTTTAGAAGAAGAATGGGCTCTTAATTATTAATTTATAAAATGCCTTTACTTAATGTTACTTATTTGCAAGTAAAAGCTTCTGGTCTCCCCTTCTCTTCTGGAATGGAAAACTGGAAATCACCCAGCTCTTTTCTATGATTTCTAAAGTGCACCTCACACACTGTGGGTGGCTCCCGAGGGGGTTTTTTTTTTGATAATCACAGCCTGGAAAGGTGTCCCACTGCTCCCTGTGGACATTAAAATGTTCTCTGTCTTATTGCCACAAGAGTTTCTAGTTCAAACCTCCATGTTCTGCATGTCCAGCTTTATTTTTCCAAATTCTACTGAGCCCAAAAGGAAATGAGGCCTGTGATTCATATTAAACCAGATCTATCTGCAGGGCTGCACATCAAAGGTCTCTAATGACAGATCAGATCTGCTCCAGCTTTTTTAGAGCATCTCACAGTAGTTTTGTTATGATGAAAAAAATCCCCACTAAATCACTGTGGTTTAATTCAAAATTAGCTTTCTACTGGTTTTAATGCAATTTATTCTGAAGCTCTCAAATACATCTTCCTATCAGCATATTTTTCTTGCTGTACACACACTTATATATATTTTTTCTTTTTATTCACCCATTTAGAGCAAACACACTTTAACTCAGAAAATTTCTCATCCTTGCTCACACCCCTCAATCTTTTCCTGTCAAGTTTGTCATCCAAGAACCTCCAATAAATCACAGCTCTCCCTTCAGAAAATGGGGAGTCACAGAATATTCTTCAGCAAGGACAAAGGAGCTGCCTGCCCTCTGTAAAAGCTGAAATTGAGAACATGTGTGCAAACATTGCAGGGTTTCAGTCACCACCAGCAGGAACCCAAACCAGTAAAACCAACTTTCCTGCAAAATATTCTGCCTGAGAGCCACTTCACTTTCCCTGTCACACACTTTGAACCACCCTTGAGACAACACAGAGAGAGTTAAGACACGGGAAACATAAATTTTGTTCCAAGGCTATTTTTGCCAGTATTCCATAAGGGGACTGAAGGAGCAGCAATCATTCCTCCAGGACTTTGGACCTTTTGTAGCTCAATAACAGCAAAATACTGAATTCTAATTTTCACACAGGCCAAGTTACAAAATAACCAGAAAAAATCATATTAAGCATATCAAATCAGGTATCAGTCACAGCAAAGAGCAGATGCATCCTCAGCTTTTAGGAGGCAGGAAAAAACAGGCTCCTCCAACCCCAATTGGATCCATCACCCGGAGCTGATTTAATGCACACATGAAAGACTAAACTTATGTAACACCTTCTTGTCAGCAAGAAACACAAGAAATTCTCCCAGCACAGAGGCTGCAGACACAGCTGTGGCTTGGGGAAAAGCACTGGGTGAAAGATGCTTTAGGAGCAGCAAGGATTTACCACAGGCTCCCCAAAACACCCCCAGCTCGTTTTTCTGGTTGTTTTCCACCTCCCTGCCTTGCCAGGGATGGAGCAGGCAAAATTAGCTGGACTTTTATTATCAGTGCAGATTGTGAGGAGATATCAGCTGGGTCATAAACTATTTATTAGTCCTGGATTGCTGAGGTCACCTTTGAGACAGCTGGCTGGAAAAGCTCATGTTCAAAGCTGAACAGAAAGGGTCTTGCTTAATCAATCAATCAACACCTTCAGTAAGAGCTAATTGCAATCAATTTATAATTATTACAAGCTGTGAAGAACAGTTTTTAAGTAACTCCACAAACTAACGCTGGAAATTAAATTAGTAGCTTTAATTCTATAATTGAAGTTCTATAAATGAGTTTCAGTATTGGTAAACAATTTAATTAAATGTGTCTAAAACCAGCAAAACACAGACTGGGAACAGACAGGTTTGATTTGGGTTGTGGGTATGTTTTGGTTTCTTTCTGTTGTTGTCAGTTTGTTTATTTTTTTCCTCCCTAAAATTAAGTTTTCTCCAAAAACCAAAAAATCTTGGCACAAGCATTAGCAACAACCTACAACAGTCTTTTCACTGGGCTGAAGCAAACGTGATTCAGCTCTTCAAAAGTCACTCTAGCACTTAATTCTTCTAATTGAATTCTTCTAAAACATCAAAGTGCCCCAAAGAGTGTTCACAATGAATTCACTGCAACTCTCTGGTTGCATCCCCAGAAATGGAATTTTAAAGCAGAACAAAGCAAAAAGAAAACCAGGGAAGTCTCTAAACACACAATTCTTACATGAACTGCTGTTGATTCACATTTTACTGGTGTCTGAATATTCCATCATAATTCAGAACAAGACAGCAGCCAGCAACTTTAATAATTAAAAAAAGATTTATAAGGTTAGTTAGAAACTGAGGGGTGGAAGGATGGAGTCAAGGTGTATTTTGTATTTTGCCAATGGAAACCTTCCCTTTAAAATGTATTTATTCCAAAGAACCGCTGATGCAAATGCCCCAAAATTCTGAAGAGGTGCAACCTACGTGTTGAAAGAGTCATGATTCAGGCTTGTAATTAGCAGCAGGGTAATTAACCATGAGCTAATTTCCTCCCAAGGAAAGGGTGGGGCAAGATGATCTCAGGCTCCCACCAGAAAATACAAAAGCCATTAGACAAGTCAGGAATTGGGTAAGAACCCTGGATGTTATCTCTGCAGTGCTCACATTTTCAATGTGCATCTTTCTTGCAATTATAGGATTTCAGCTGCAGCAGTTGCAGGATAAACAGTGCAAGATGCTAAAAAACAGTCCCAAGAAAAGAAATAGTGAGGAGCCACTTCAAACAAACCACAGAGCTGGGTGCTGGCATTTGGAGGGGAAATTGCAGCCACTGCTTCAAACCTCCAAAATCCTGATGGCCACAGGGCTCCAGCTCTTCATTTCCTCAGCTTGGAGTGGTGTTTTCCCTTCAAAGGTCAGCGCAGCCCTGCGGGTACAGGTTTGGTTTGTCCCCGTGACTTCGATGACCAGGCTGTGTCTCACCATCTCCATGTGACCCACAACTGGGCTTCAAACGAAATCACAGGAAACATCTAAAAACTCTTTGTGCTGCTTGGTGGGGAATTCAGGTCAGAATAAAGAGATTAGCTTAAACTGCTAAAATCTCCTCAGAAACAGCAGCAACAGGCTCTTACACTGTATTTCCTGCCAACCACACTCACCTGGACACAGATGGAAATTAAGTTGCCTAAAACCTCAGAGAAAAGCTTCAAAACGTCTTATACACTTTGTACTTGACTTGTTACAAGTGGCATTTTAACAGGACTTCACAAGCAAGACTTCAAGGTCTAGTTTTAGATCACAAGCAGTTAATCATCAGAAAAAAACCCACCAAGCATAATTGGGGATTACACAGCAAGGAAAGAAGGAGCTGAGAAAGGCTGTTCTAGCTTAAAAAACACCACAGAACAAAATTAAATACCAGAATCATGGACTATCTTCAAGCTTATAACCAGTTTGTTGTGTAAAGCAGTCTTAGGAATTGGTGTAATTGGCTTTATATCCTATTGTCCCTTTTTACTGTGTGTTGTTCTGGGCTTTTTCTTGGTCAGCAAAACATTCCACTGAAATACAATTCTCTTCCTAATCCTCCCTGCTGCAAAAAAACACTTGTGCAACTGTGTCCAGAAGGCCAGCACATCCAATTCCCGAGTAAAGCACTGTTCCTGGAAAACATCTCGTCCTTCTATGCTGGCCTGGTTTGGTCGTTGGTCTCAAATAACTTCTGGGTAACTGGAAAACCAAATGCAGCTCAGTGCAGTTCCCAAAGTCCTGGTGTGAGGAATTTCATGCTTCAAAGATAGTTTCAAACAACGAAAGTATGGCAAGTCAGTCATGGATTTAAATCACCACAATGCCACCCTTTTCCCTCAAACCCTTCAGTGCTGCAAATTCCCAGCACTGGGCCCCACTCAGCCACATAAAAACCAATTTCATTTTGCCTGTAAAACCTTCTCAGTCAACCCAGCCCCTGGCACAGAGCAGCAGGATTTCAGACAGCACTGAGCCACCCTCTCAGAGAATTTCTTTGGTAATTCAAGTGCATCATTCACCTCCCAGCATCTCACACCCTCTCTGAGCCACTCCCTGCTTCAAGGGAACAATCTGAACGCTACAGCCCTACAGGCAGCGACAAACACCCACAAAAGCATCCAAAATGCACTGCTCAGCACCTGAAGTGTTCTCCAAACTCCACCCGGCTTGACTTTAAAGGACTTTGATCCTCAGCTGTGCGGTGAGAAGCCTGGCAGGGACAATACTTACAGGAAAAAAGCCAAAACCTCATTGACCCGCAAGGAACTCATCAGGAAAACACGCTGGGGTGGAGGGCTGTTGGTAAAGCTATCAGTGACACCTGCACACTGTTAACTACACGCACAGACCCATGGAATTAACCAAATATATAGATAATAAAAATCAGCTTTAGGAGCTGCACATGGAGGAAGACAAACACCCACAAGAGCATTCAAAACGCATCGTTCAGCATCTTAAAATCTCTCCAAACTTCCCCCGGCTTGAGCTTAAAGGACTTCAATCCTCAGCCGGGCAGCGGCAATACTTACAAAAAAAAAGCCAAAACCTCTTTGATCCACAAGGAGCTCATGAGGAAAACAGGCTGGGGGGACATACTGGCAAAGCTGTCAGTGCCACCTGCACCCCGTTAACCAGCGGCACAGACCCATCGAACGAAAATCTACATATACATCTAATAAAAATTAATTTTAGGAGCTGCACACGGAGGAGGAAGGCGGCTTGCCAAGTTTCCGCATATCCCAGTGTTTACCCGGGCGTTTATCCCGATCGCTGCCGCCCTGCGGGGCCCAGGGACCCTCGCCCGGGCCCAGGGCGGCAGCGGTGCCGACGTGAAGCCCCTCGGCGGGGCGGACACCGACCCCCGACCCTCAGGACGAGCTATAACCGGGGGGACACGGCCGCCCCCGCTGCCCCCGACCCCGGGCGGCCCCGCCGGGCCCTCACCCCGCGGCTCTCACCGGCTGCCCCGGGCGGCGGGGCCGACCCGGCCGCTCCCCTGCGCTGCTGCCGCCGCGGCCCCTCACAGCCCCGGCGTCGCTCGGGCCCTCCCTCGGTCCCTCCCTCGGCTCCGGCGGAAGGGCGGGCGGCACCTCCGGGGCGGGACCGAGCCCGGAAGGAAGCGGGGCCCGGCCGCGCTGGGCGGAGCGGCGGCTGTGGGCCTGAGGGGGCAGCGGGAGCTGTGAGGGGCAGCGGGGTTGGCACAGGGTCGTGCTGCTGGTGTGAACACAGCTACAGTACCTCTCACACGGCCGTGCTGCTGGTGTGAACACAGCCACAGTCCCTCTCCTCAGCTTTTTGTTATCTGCCCCTCCCAGCGTAGCGAATTCCCGCACTGCAGCTTCCCTTCCTTCTCCGTGCCCCGCACCGGCTCCTCAGGGCTCCCAGGCCCGGCCCTGGCCCCACACGGTTAACCCAGAGCTGCCTTTGGGAAATATAAAAGTACCCGCTGCTATTTCAAACTCCTCTTTCCATGCTCAGTTACACAGTGTTGTGGCTGGGATCCATCTCTCTTATTTTTTTCCCCTCTTTTTTTCTCAGCACGGACATCACCCTGTGAGACAGGAGCGCTTCATCAGGACAGATGGACAGCAAGGAAATTACTTCAGAACAAGGGGAAAATTCTGAACAGAGGCAAAAAGGTTATTTTTGAGCATTGCAGAACCAGGAGCAGCTGCTGGGACCGTCCCTGTGTGTCACAGGAATGGGTGTGTAGGGAGGGAAGGATGGAATCGGAATCACTGGAATGATCTGATCCCGGTCGGTGTCCCCCAGCAGAAATACAGCACACATTGCTCGAGTGCCATCTGCTCAGGAAGTGATGATAAACTACTAAATGCCATTAAAACAGCCCGGGACAGAGATTCCTTTCTTATTTTTCATTTCCAGTCAGGCAAAGCACACTCAAATCCCAGGGAAGGTGAGGAAAAGCGTTGCAGTGGCTGCAGATCAGATGAGCCAGAATTCCAACAGTTTTCAGTATCATAATCTTTTATTGCACAACACAGCCTTTATATCCACATTTTCTTCTATGTGTTTTAAATAAAAAACATACAGACTATATATTACCTGAACTGAAAAGTCAAAAGTATTAAGAAATAATACACTGCAGTACTCACAGTATTAAACATCACATGTCAACATAATTATTAACAAAAAACATTTGGAGATAATTCCAAACCCTGATCATTAGCATCCAGGCTGGATTTTCAAAGGCATTACGGGTTACAATGCATAGACACATACAATTTATAATTCAGCAAAACAAAATCCATTTATAAAAGTCACAGTGAAAGTGGAGGTAAACTTATACTAAGCTTGTGTAAGTAAAATGACTACGAACTGATATTCTGGAAAGTGATTTCCAGTTAGAGAATTATATACAGGAGATAATAACAGAACAGAATTATCCTCTGAAATCAGCTTATTTGCAGAAAGATAATGAAAGATTGGAGGATTTTTTTTTTTTTGTCATAGCCCAAAACTTAGAACTATCCTGGTCCTCTGTGCTGTGTGAAAAACTAAAATGATCTTCAGGGCTCAGTAATGCCAACCATAACTTTAAACCAGTGGGGTCTATAAATTGTCCAGGGTAAAGCAGTCATTAAAAGAAGTGAAAGAAATCTATCCCAGAGTTTAGAATGAGTTAAGAGATCATTTTTCTGCGGTGTCTGCTCTGAAATCTTCCCTTACCTGCCCGGCAGTTGTGTCCCAAGTGATTATTACTCTGCTCTGGCCTGCAGAAAAGAAAGATCAGCTGTGACACCAAGGTGCTCTAAAACAGACTGAAGCAGTGCGACCCTGCATCCCCCTCAACTGTCGCTGCTGCCATCCACAGCCGCCGGATTTTCTCACCTTTTCATCTCCCAGAACCACAACCCGATGGATTTACACACAAAGGGGTGAGCAGTGGGCTCACACAAATGGGGTGGATGCTCCTGTGCCTCACACAGCACAAGAGCTGGAACACAGAACAGCTCTGCAATGGGAACAACCATTTCTGACAGGAATTTTTCCCTGCTGCCATCATCCCCCTCATCATGTCCCCTGTCATCTCTAAACAATGAGCAGTGAGGCTAAACCTGGGAACGAGGGCTCCCAGGGCTTGCAAATGCCAAACGAAGCTACAAAACTTTTAATTATATCAGTAATTAGCTTTTTAGGGGAAAAAAAACCCAAACCCAGATGAGGGGATCGTGCAGCTCACAGCTCCCAAAATACAATTCTTAGACTGAATATATATTGCTATGTAAGCCCTTAAAAGTAACAGTTTATATTTATTAACAGTCATTAGGAAAAAAATTAAGCAGAAGAGTGAAATTAAAGTGACTGTGTTCTCTGTTAGTTTTAATCCATTTGTTCAGGTATTTTTGAGAGTAATGAGATTTTATAAATAAGATTCTTTAGCAGCTAACAGTCACCATACTGCAATATTAAAATACTAGTTTAATGATGAGTTTAAAATAGGCTGAGTATTCACCTGGGAAAAAATCTGAGGGTGCAGCAGAGAAGAAATAAATTCCCTGCCCGTGGAATTGTAACTGTGAAAGGTTAGAGAAGGGGCTGAGCCACGGGGAATCCAGTTGGAGTCATTAACTGGGAATGCTCAGCCCAGACCTCTCATCTCCTCCTACACTGATCTAACAAATGGGGTGTGGGGATCAGGAGCTCAAAGTTTTCCTTTAGAGGTAGTGAGGATTGTCCCTGGGGAATGAATTCCCTCCCATTCCCATATTTTCAAAAACCAGTGCTCAGGACACACTGGAAATCAGCTCACTGGGAAAACTCAGATACACCAAAAAGCTCAAATAAAAGGAGCCCAACCCCTGTATCACAAAACATCCAACTCAGGGCAGATCAGGGATTAACAAAGCTATCAGAGCAGTTTAAAATATCCACATCAGGGTTTAACAAAGCTATCAGAGCAGTTTAAAATATCCACATCAGGCTTAACAAAGCTATCAGAGCAGTTTAAAATCTCCACATCCCTCAGGTTGCTGGAATTTTAACAATCCTGGAAGGCCAGGTTTAGGTGCTTCTGCAAATCAGCTCATGCCTCAAGAGAAGTGTTTGAGTTTTGCCCTTGAGGACCTGTGAGTCAGACCCTGTGAGCCAGACCCTGTGACCGCTCTGTGTCCAAGAATGGAGCCTGGAGTGGATTAAGGAGCCCTGATTCTCCTCAGAAGAGCCAAGGGGGATTCCAGGTTCTCCTGATTTCCCAAATTTTGGGATAGGTGATTTCCCAAATGAGGGCAGGAGATACCTGAGGCATGAGCTGGTTTATCACAAAAGCAATGTTTAACTCAACCCTTATCACTCTTGCCACCTTCTGGGAAGAATATTGCACACCTAACAACAAAATTTCAAAAATATTCACATTAACAAAATCAGGTATTTGCATATATTACATCATGAGGAGTCTCCCAAGAAGAATTCCTAAAACTTAAAAAAATCCCTCAAAAGGGGGTGATGCAGAAATTCCTGCTGCAATAATTTACTGCTTTTGTTTAAGGGAACTAAACCTGAAGTGCTTCCAAAGAAAAAAGAACTCACACCCTCAATGATGCAGAAACTGATCCCTCATGATAGGTTTAAATAAAAATTAAAATTAAAAATCCAGCACATGCACCACAAAGACCACAGAGGATCTGTTTATGGCACAAAGGCTTCCCAGATCAAAGCCAGCAGCACCTTCACTTTCCTCTGAGGAGGATGGAAGTTCAGCAAGGAATATTTCAGATTCCTGTGCAGAATATTGGGTATGCAAGGTAAAAGTCTACACCAAATCCAAAAGTTATTTTTAGAGATTTTTTTAAATTCTTGACCTCAGCAGCCAGTAAGTGGCTGCTGTACATAAACACCTTTTCAGGTCATTTTTGAGTGCTTCATAAGGATTCTTTTCCTTTTGTCCATTTTCCTATTTTTTATTTTCCTTTTTTTCCCTTCCTATTTCACAAGCATCAAACAGATGCAGAAACATTTCATGTGCTGTGGATTTGGCCAATTCACTTCATATGAGACCTCCCTTTGTTCCCTGTTAAAAACCACTCCACAATAGATATAAAAGGGAATGTTTAAAAAATTGGTCTTGTCATGTTTTTGTTCACACACAGCAATGTGAAAAATAGTTAACAATTCTAATTTTAAGTAAATATCCCTTAACTGTCCCACCATTCCTCCAACATTCAAATGGATAGGAGACCATTTACTGCTCACCAACACAGGGTTTTGGGAGTGTGAGGGTGGGAAAGTGGCTTTGGAGATGATAAAGTGGCAAAAAAAGCTAAGGGAGCACAGAAAAATCTGTAAAATATGTATTAGCAAAACTCTGGCCTGCCCAGATATAAAGAAAAGTCCTAAAGAAAAAAAAAATCAGCAGTCCATAGTTTAATGATACAATTGTATACAAAAATCTCAGTCCTCTCAAACAGGGATTCAGTGGATCAGGCACTCCCATTTTTTGTTGCAAATGTAGAATTTCAAAGCTACAGGCCCAGATAAGAGAATCAATCACGTCACACAACCCAGTTTTTAGATTACACTCCCCTGCCATCCACCTGCACAGTTGTTCTGCTTCTGCCAAAAAATGAGCACAGGTTGAGTGAGAGCAGCTAAATCCTTGTAAACAAAGACTGCTTGGAACAATTAAAATATTGTTACCCTGAACAAATCACAAATCCCAGCACTAAATTAAAGCTTGTGGGCTTAAATTCATGTTTTCCTTTCCAGTATTGCACTTCATATCTTCAGGAAGATGAGAACTTTGATTAAGACATGGCTGATACAGACCAGGATTTTAATTTTCTCTTTTTGGTTGGGTTGCCTTCCTTAATTATTTAAGCAACGAACAGGAAAAAGTTACAAAATCCCAGCACAGGAGTAACAAAAATGACTGAAACAGGAATTTTGTCATCATAGCTTCTCCTGAACAACAGCAGGGAAATTCCTAAACCCAAACCAGAAAATCAAATTGTCATCCAATTCTGCAGGGAGTGCTGGAATTCCAACCAGAGTTCTGTAAATACATTTATAGGAAGTGGTGAAAAAACCCACTGAAAATTCCAGTAAAGCTGCAATTCTCATTGTCATCTGAATATTGCAAATCTGAAATTGTAAATATCTGTAATTCTGAACATCTGAAAATCCTGAACTTAGATATCTGAAGTGCACAAGCAGCCAAAACTTTGTAAGGCTCAGCTTTAAGACGTTAATTAATTTTATAAGAAATTGTGGTTTGCAGTTAAGATTCCTTGGGAAGAAAGAAAAAATGAAGGCAGCAAAACAGCAAAGAAACCAAGCAAAACTTCCTTTCCTTGCAGGGAAACTTTAGTCTCAGTTTAACTTTTAATTTTGGGTTGCCAAACACGACTCCAAGAACCTGTAACACACCAAGGCCATTATTTCAGGAAACAATTGAAACAAATTTAGATCCCAATGTGCAGAACTCCCTCTATTCAAATTTCTCTCTGCCCTTGAAACTCAGCACTTGACAATGATCCTGTGTAAGGAGTGCAGAGATCAGTAAGGAGACACCCACCTCCGAGAGACAATTTCATGCCTAAATTAAATATCTAAAAGGGTGACAAGGCAAAAAAAGAATCTTTTTTTGCAAGATAATTTGATCCTTAAGTTCTTATTCTAAAAATTGCCTCAGAAAACTGAGAATTTTGATCACCGTCATTAATGTTTTTTAAGAATTTTGGTCAGAAGTTTAATTAAGGAATATTCTTGGATTAATTAATCCAATGGAATGCAATATGCAAATATTTAATTTGTTTCTCTCTTTAAGATTATTTTGAAGCCCCTTCAAGTGGGTTGGAGTTTTCTGTACCTCACAAAACAATAAGATTTTCAGACTTTTCTCCCTCTCAATTTTGGGCTGATTTCAGTAGTTGAAATTCGGGATGTGGTGGCTCATGTCAGAAGTACAAAAATGACTTTGTGAAGAAAATATGATTCTGCAGTGGCTGCCTCTTCCAGCATGAAAAGAAATTTCCTACTGCTTTAGAGTGGAGAAGTATCTGAATATGAAGTTTGATTTTTTTTCCCTTCTATGACACCAAGAAGGATAAAATTAAGATTTAAGTGTCTGAAAAAGGTGATGTGAAGGAAGCACTTGTCTAGTATCATCTGACTTTAAGTCTAAAATAAAGTTTAATATCACAGAATGTAAAAAGAGTCAGTAATAAAATAATATACATTAAATATTCCTCTTACTACTGCTAATAGGAACACACAGACAGGGTTTTCTCATTTACCAAAAGCCTTTGTAAATGACCTGATTCTAAAGAGCTTTTTTTTGTAGATATTGTAAACATTTAGAATTTCTAAGGCTAAAAACAGGCACAAGTCTTCCATGAACAGTTATTATTCCTAAAAGCATTAAGGAATATATTCCAGATCTGCTATTCCTTTTGATAACAACGGAAATAATTGAAGTATAACATTATAATTCACAACGTAGATTCTTAATTAAAAAAGAAATACAGCTTAACCCTGACAACAATTAATAATATATAGGGAATACTTCTTTTTTTTTTTTTCCTTTTTTTTTTCAATTATCTAGTACATCAAAATGACAATTCCAGAATCTTTGTACTGGGTGTGACTCAAATTTTATAAAGTTGAAGGAGAAACTAAAACATTTCTAAGAGGGCAAAACTGTAAGGTCAGCTTTAGTAGCACCCCAGATTCCCAAAAATGCAGGAAAAAATCTGCAATTCCATCCTGAAGCCACGTGGTTGGTGGCACCTTTTAGTAGATGTTCAGCCACTCCCCTCCATCCTTTCCATGAGGTGATTTTGTTTTGTGCCTCGTTAAGGTACCTGAGCCAACAGTCTGATTTCAGGCTGGTTTTTCAAGTTTCCAGAGGTTTTCCCAACCCCTGCCAGCAGGCTGATCCCAAGGAACGTGAGCAGCAACGCCAAACTGCCAAGAACATTTGTCCTCTAGGAGTCCTCTCACCCCTCACTGTGCCACCACAACTCACCACCAGGTCATCTTGGAAGAACATTTATCCTCTAGAAACGTCCTTTCATCCTTTCCTCTGCCAAAACTCACCAGCAGGTAATCTTGAAAGAATATTTGTCCTCTAAAAGTCCTTTCACCCCTCAGTCTGCTGCCACAACTCACCACCAGGTGATCTTGGAAGAACATTTTTTCTCTAGAAGTCCTTTCATCCTTTGCTCTGCCAAAACTTACCACCAGGTGATCTTGGAAGAACATTTATCCTCCTTTCACCCTTTGCTCCACACCTCACCAGCAGGTGAGGCACACAACTCACCAGCAGGCAATGATGAAAGAACATTTTTCCTCTAGGAGGTCCTTTCACCTCTCAATCTGCCACCACAACTCACCAGCAGGTGAACATTTGTCTTTCAGGAGTCCTTTCATCCTTTGCTCTGCCAAAACTTACCACCAGGTGATCTTGGAAGAACATTTATCCTCCTTTCATCCTTTGCTCCACACTCACCAGCAGGTGAGGCACACAACTCACCAGCAGGTGAACATTTGTCCTCTAGGAGTCCTTCCATCCCTTTGCTCTGCCACCACTCACCAGCAGCTCATCTCGAAAGAACATTTCTCCTCCAGGAGTCCTTCCATCCCTCGCTCAGCCCGCAGAGCTCACCACCAGGTGACCTTGACAGAACATTTGTCCTTTAGAAGTCCTTCCATCCCTCGGTCTGCCACCACAACTCACCTCGAAAGAACATTTCTCCTCCAGCAGTCCTTCCACCCCTTGCTCAGCCAGCCCAGCTCACCACCAGGTGATCTTGAACTCGTAGATGGGGCGCTTGCAGTAGTAGTGGTTGATGAGGTGCTTGTCACACACCCCGATGCACTGGTGGTCCACGGTGATGCCGCGGGCGGACAGGTCGGTGACGATGCAGTGCAGGAGGTCGTAGACGTCGGCCACGGCCTCCCAGGGCCCGAAGGACACGTCCACCTCGCAGTGGTGCTCAAAGAGCTTGGTCTCGCTCTCGCTGCGCTCGAAGCGCAGGGAGTTGAAGTGGGGGCACTCGTAGGGAGTGATGGGCATCTCCTCCTTGAACACGCACACCTTCAGCTTGGCAAACCTGGCCTTCCTCTGCATGGCTCGCAGCTTGGCTATCTCGATTATCCGCTCCAAGTGGTCTGAGGAAAGAGACAGAGGCTTGAGGGTTCCAATGAATCACCGAGGAAAAGAGATCAAAAGCAATTATTTCATGTGAAACGTTTCACTGCTGTTGTTCTCAGCCTGATATTAGCAGCATGTAGCAAAATATAACTAAATCAATCTTAGTTATCTGGTGAACTTGGTGGTCTTATTGTATGCCCAAGTTATCTGGCCTCCCTACAAGGCCAAGTTTATTCAGCTGCAAGTCCTGACAGAACAAATGCAGACAAACCCTCTCATTTAATAACATCACGGCCTAATCTTGCTCCCTTTTAAGCACAGAAATCCACACCCTGGGATGCAGCAGGATGTAGAGACCCCAAAGACCCAAACAGCATGAAAAATTCAGAATAAACTTCCCAGCTGCAACGGGATCAGTTTGGGAGCTGAGAGCAGACTGAATGGATGTGCAGACCTCAAAGACCCAAACAGCATCAAAAATCCAGAATAAACTTCCCAGCTGCAACGGGATCAGTTTGGGAGCTGAGAGCAGACTGAAAGCACGAGGTTTAACACTGGAATCCCACTAGAAGAAACAGTCAGAGCTACTTTGATTATTTACCTTTGTAATATGGCATTAGGCCCAGGAAAGCTTGTCTAACTTTTTCTCCTTTAAGAGGCTGGATATCCTCTAGATTGTCTAGCAAGGGTCCTATGGAATAATACTGAGCTTCCTTGTACACTGACCTCACTCGCTCTCGGGGGGGCAGGTCACCAGATCGTAGGAAGTTTAGTATGTCTCTAAAAAAAAAAGGGCAAAAATATCATTAACAAACACATTTCAACCAAAACTACTGCAGGTGGGAGAGGAGAGGAAATGCTGGATATTCATTGTTTGCTCTACTGAGACAGTAACTGAAATAAATGAGCCATATTCCCAACATTTGTTTGTAAAACCGTTTGCCACGCTCAGGTTTCCAAGCCATCATTTCACATTTTGCCTCAGTTGATGTCAAAACTCATTTGAAAAAATATCAGTGGATTTTAAACCAAACATTCAGCATGGAGGAAACCATTTATAACACAGAAGAGGCCAGAGTGTTTCATGGGAAAGAGATTGTGGTCACTGCATTTCAAATTTAGGTCTGGGACAAAATAAACTTTTGCATTTTCCCGGAGAATCATATTAATGGACATTTTATTCCACACAGATCCAGCTGAATGGATGGGACATCTGCAAAGGAGGTTTCTCTTCACAGATCAGGCCATTTACAGAATAATAATCAGAATTTTTTAAAAAGAGAGAGAACATTTCCTTGCTGAAGCACTGTTCAACAACAGGATCTTTTGACAGGGAAAGAAATCACTTTATAAGTATTAGCCAACAAACCCCTTATCAAATAAACAAAATAATCACTTTATGAGTGTTAACCAAGAAAACCTTATCAAATAAAAGAAGCATTACTGCAATCTTAGAATGACAACAAACACAGCATGTGCTAACTGGCTCTCTGTTCCAGCTCTATTTTCAGTTGAGGTTGGTAACATCACAAATTAATTGATTTTCCAACAAATGCCTCATGTAAAGACACAATTATTTTAGAATAAACACAGTGCCTTAATCTATCTCTGTCCCAGATTATGGTACAACCCAAAAGTGCTTTGAAAATAATTCAATGTTTTCTGCTGCAGACAATAAGGAAATGTCTATAAAGGAGCAACAAGAAATGTGGGATAAATTGCAATGTGTGTGCTTTGGGCAAAGACCTGAACCCTTTTTTAGCAATCTCACCCCAATTCAAACAGAGCATTAGTAATCATTGTTAGTTTAATTATAATAAAATAAAAGCTGAGCACTTAGGAAGGAATCTTGGAGGTGAAGAAATATGGCACTACCAAAAAAAAAAAATTTAGAAAAATAAATTCTTTAAAGGCTCAGGCTTTTTTTTTTAGCAGTTATATCCTGTTTAAAGATTTAAAACATTGTATTTTCAACTGTGTAAGAATCCTAGATTCATTCCTTCCATTCCTTCTTCCTTACAGATACTGAATATCAATTAAAACCCAGTGTTGTGCAATGGAGTTTCCCATGTAAAGCAACTGCCAAAGACTTCTTTAAACCATCAAAACAACTTGATACCTTGAAAGGAGATACTCTAGGGGAGACAATGCCCAAATTCAAAACATTTCTTGTTTTCCCTTTCCCTTTGCTGGACCAACAAAGTTTTTAACTGCAGTTACTCGTGTGATGCTTTGAAGGTGTGTAATGTTAAATGCTGCACAAATACAATTTAAGGAAAAAAACTTAAAAACAAGCTTAAAAATCAGTAAGAACTTTGAAGGCTTGCCCTGAGGATGTGTACATACCCAAAGTAGGTGCCATCCCTGTCGATGAAGTACCTGCCCTCAGCATCCGTGGGGATGTAGTGCCTGCCACTGAACATGGCTGCCAGCATGGTGTCCTCGTACCTGCGCAGCGTGGACAGTCTGGTGGTGAAAAACATCCCCCCCACGTTCAGCGGGACAACTTCTGGGAACTGCAAAAGCAACCAGGACATCAGAAAGGAGCCTCCGGTCCTCTGCAGGTGACAAAGGGCACAGCTTCCAAAAGGCATTTGCAGTTTGCCACCGGGGAAAATGTGTGGTTCCTGCCCCACAAGTCAGGGAGGTCTGAGGGGTAAAAATTTGGATGTTTTTGCTGCTGGGAGGAATCAGGTTTGGGAGTGGTTTATTTGTAGCTGGGAAACTGAAACAGCAGAAATCACTCAGCTGGAATAGCAGATATTTGAGATATTAATGCCTCCTCTTGGCTCTTTTGGGGACAGGAAGGAACAAAACAAAACCCCTTCCCCAGCCTTACAGAGAGAGAAAAAAAAGGGAAGAAACCTCAGGTCAACCTTGGGACTTGCACTCTGCTGGTTCCTTTACAACCAGACTATACTAGACACTGAAAAAAAAATTTGTATTTCTTTACATCAGGCCTAAAATCTTACTACCACACCTAGGATGCCTTAAGTACCAGAATAAACATTTCATTGCATGTCTCAAGTCCAAACCTGGATGGAACTTTCAAGTAAAGCTGCCGAGCTACTGAAATAAATTCGAGACTTCGTTTTATTCAGACATGTTAAGTGGGTATCCAGAACGAAATCCTGAATTCTTCAGCAGCGGAGCAGTGTGTGCTGCCGTGACCATCCCCATGCCAGGTGAGCTCTTACCTGCTGAGGCAGCAGAGGTAGCGCTTGTCCTGCCTGGGTGGCGGTGGGAGTGGCCGGCTCTTGGAAATCATCCTCTGCATCCGAGCTCGACATGGCATCATCCGGGGTGGCACTCACTTTGCTCTGCCCCGTGACTACCACCATCCCTCTGGCTCTGGGGAGCAGCTCTGCCGGGTAGGAGGCCGTGGCAGTGCTGAAGGGAGACCCAAATTAATTACCCGAATTACCCCAATCACCGGGGCGCTCCCCGCAGCCGCCGCGTCACCCTGAGCGCTCGCAGTTATTCCCGGGAAAAGGAGGCGCAGGGATGCCGAGCACCCCGGGAGAGCGCTGCGGGCAGGAACGCCGCTGGCACAGCTGCTCCAAGGCCCTCCAGCCGCCGAGCCGCTGGCAGGGGCTGGGAAGAGCCCGGCATCCATTGGCTGCACGGTGCAGGGAGCGATTGGCTCCGGCGCGGCTTTGCAGGAAAATGTCATTTGCTGGGAGAATTTGGGTGGCCGCTGTCCCAGCCTGTCCCCCGGCAGGGGCGGGCCGCAGGAACACGGCCCTGCCGGGGGCGGGATGAGGGACGCGTCCCTGCCACATTGGCGACACCCGGCTCCGTCTGTCACCTTCAGCCGCTCGCCGGCAGCGGGGACGGGCACGGGGAGGGCTCGGCTGGGCGCTGGAATTCCCTGGGAAATGGGAAAACCGGGATTTCTCACCAGCCGGGGGAAGCAGGCGTTGCCCTGCCCGCTGCATCACATCACACCACACACCACACGAGACACAAATATTTAACTCTCCTTAGCACGCTGCTAATTAGCAATTGAATTTAACACCTACAAGGCTTCTCAGTCCATCGTTAATGGGAGAATGGGATGCACTGACAAACTGCACGGTAAAAATAATGATTGAAATAGCAGGGTAGCAAAGAGAAACCCCGCTGCTCTCCTTACCCTGCGTTATGTAAAATCCCCGTTCCCAGGATGTCTCCAGCAGCATCACAACTCCCTAACAAAGATATTCCACTAGCAGAGGCTTTATCTACCTCCAAACCTTCTCTCAAATCACTATCAAATATTACAGAAAGAGGAGGATTATTTGCACCAGCACATCTGGCACATTTATTTATTAACTAAAGGATGCTTCCCCTCAGAATCAGTAAGAAAAAAATGATATAAAATTTTTAAAGTCTGCCTTAATAATTCTAACAGTCATTGTGCACACTGTTAGATCTCATCTCTTAAAGGAAATACTGAGTTCAGAGTGAACCCAGACAGACCTGGGATGCTCCTGAGCAAAACAGGTGCTTTACAGAGACCTGATCAGACCAAAATCTCCACATTCTGTGGGAGTGCCCACAGCTTTCTTTCCCCAAAATTTGGAGATGAATTCTAGGTCCTGTTTGACACCCTAATAAACACAGATAAGTAGCTACTGTGAAGTTCCAAACATTTTTGTTTAGGCTGCAACTCATTAAAAGGGATTTCATCTCTTTTCTCTACAGTTCATAATCATTTTTCCACCCCAGTCCAATGCACAGGAAGATAAATAAGGATGGAAGTGCTCCTGAAGGGCCACACCCTGCGAACAATTTTAATATTTGTCCTAAAACAATGTTTATTCTGACATCATCAATTATCCAAACAACTCAACTATGCCTCACAGATAAAGAACAGACACAATGTAAATGAAAGATTATTTTGCTAGGGATTCTTTTAAGGAGGTAAACAAATGATCAGCCAGAAAGAGCTTGCATAACAGCATTTATAAGATGCACAGTCAAAAATTGAGGGTGAGCCTGTATTTACTGTGGATGTATTATTTATAAAGCTGCCACTTGACACCAGTGCTTTGGCTGCTATTTCTAGTTCTCTTTAGAGTACTCAAAAGAACACAAGATTCACCAAACATATGTTCTTTGTCTGCAGTTTTCAAGGATGTCCCACAGACTTCACGTAAATGGAGTGTAGTGTGAATAAACACCACTCACTCCATTAAATATATCAGCATTATTAACCACAGAATGGGGTTTTGGGGTAAGTTCATCCATTTGGCACTGCACCAATAAGGGCCTCTTCCCTAACAGAGCTGGAGGCCTGAGAAAATGGGATTTTTCTCCCCCTTTCATAATCTCCTTCAATATGACACCAAGGTTTAAGAAAAAAAGCCATGAGACAGCATTACTTATGTTCTGCTCAGGAATACCAACCTTCTCTGCCATTGGAACATCCACATAGAACAATCCCTCAATAATGAGGTTTAGCAGATCACCATGAGACCAGGATTTTGAGAACAAGCTTAGTGGCAATAAAAAGATTAATGACTGACAAGTTGAACCTGTTTTTTGGCGTTCATTAAAAGGTGAGTGAAGTCCCTCTCTAGGCTGGCTTCACCTGTTCACCCAGGGAGCAGTGAAACAGAGCTGTGCTGACAGGGGCAGAGTCCTCCTACAAGAAAACCAGAAGTTAAATCACTGCATTTCATGAAGAAAACACATCCATCTCAATCCCAGAATAGTTTGGGTTGAACTGGACCTTAAAGATCATCCACTTCCATCCCCCTGCCGTGTCCACAGACCAGGTTGCTCCAAGCCCCATCCAAACCTGGGCTGATCCTTTTCTTTGCACTTTAAGCACGTGCAATAATTATTTTTAATTATGTGCAGGAACATCTCTCATTAAATTTACAGAATTTGTTTATTTATTTAAACTAGGCAAATGCCTCCATTTCACTTTCAAATACATCTAGGCCTAGATCAACAGATAGTTAATGGGAAAACACCAATAAACAACATTATCATTAAATCAAATATTTGATTGAACCATACATCAGGAGCATCCAACTCTACCAGAAATGGCTCCTTCCAGTCCTTCCACCTGTCATTTAAAAGCAGGGACTGCTTCCTGGAGCATTGTTTAGGACAGCTCAGGTATTGTCCCACACAGCAAAGAAAGCTCAGTAAATGAACAGGCCCTGCCAGTTTGGCTTCATTTCTCAGGGAATGACAGCAACCCTTGAACTGGGCTTGATACTAAGATTTATAAAATCTTTTCAAGGCTCTGCTCATCTTCTCCATATTGGTTTAAACAACTTTTTCTTAAATATCTTCTGAGGTTGCACCAGTATTAGCAAAGTTACAACCCCCAAAAAAGTTACACACCAACAAAAAACAACATAATGGTTATACAGTCAAAGGCTTTTTCATCAAAGATCTGATGTATGAACCCATCACAGGAGTCCCACACAAACTCCTGCTCAAAGGCAACTCTTTGGGATGTGCTTTTTTTGGGGATTGTTAGAAGGCTCCTCCTTTTTAAAGGGAAGCTGGGGTAGAATGAGACCCGATTTAACAGTGTCTGCATCACCAGCTTCAAGAGACACAGATGATTGAAAGGTTTGTGAGAACACAGAGGGAAAAGACACAACATCCAGTAAATTCCAGTGAAGAATCTGTGTCAGAATAGCAAAAGAAACATTCTGGAAGAAGGGCTGAGCTGCAATAAACTGTGTTATATATTGGCCTGGAGAGTCCTGGACTGAAAAATCCCAGCATCTCTAGTCATGAACAACACCACAGAGTATGATGAAAGGGCAGTGTAACCCAACTTTTGCAGCTGACAGCAAAGACAGAGTGTATGGGTGGGTGGAATGGGACTCTCCATGACAGTGACCTGCCAGGCGGGAACAGGACAGCAGGGACACCTGGCTGGGAGTGACCAGTGGGTAAAGGACACTCAATGGTGCCTGGCACTGTCCCTCACACAGAATTCCACAGCTTTTAGAGCTTGGAGCCGTCTGAGAGCTGTGAGGAGCACAGGCATCACTCAGACATCACCACAGTGGGTGCATGGGGCAGCACAAACCCAGGCGGCGGGCACGCCAAGCGTCAGGCAAATAACCAAAAATTCATTATCAACTAATTCATAATTAACTCTTAACTCTCACCTGGCGCCTTGCCAGGGTGACAGCCCAGGGTGACCCTCGCGGGGGGGGTGGCTCCGGCCGCGGTCGCTCCGCTCCGCTCCCCTCACGCTCCCCGACCCCCTCCAGCCCCGCGGCCTCCCCGCCGCTCCCTCACCTGCCGCGGGTCGGTACCGGAGCCCCGGCCGCGGGGAACGCCCCGCCGGGGATAGAGGGGATGAGGGGATGGAGGGGAGAAGGGCCGGCTGTCCCCGCCCGCGCTCACCTGGTGCCCGCCCGCGGCTGCAGCTCCGGCCCCGGGGAGCGGCCGCGGCCCCGCGTCACGTACGGGCCCATCCGGGTCCCGGCGGGCGGAGCCGCCCGGGCGGCACCGGGAGCCGGAGCAGGACCGGGGCTTATCCCTCAGTGCCGCGCAGCTCCCAGGGAAACGCCCAGCCTTCATCGGCCGGGGTTAATCAGCGGCCTCGGGAGCAGCGGGGCCGCGCTGCCCTCAGCCGGCACCAGGGGAGGCCCCGGGATCGCGTGTGGGGAGGAGCGGGGAAATCCTCCTTCCTCAGGGAACACGGGAGTCCTTCGGGCACTGCGGCTTTACAATCATCCCAAAGCGAGCAACAAAGAAACGGGGGAAAAGCAAAACTGTCAGATCCAGAATCCGAGGAAATACAAATATTTTGGCAAGAACTCTTCTCAAAACCAGCGGGGAAGGTTGAAACCACCTCCACCACCTTGAACCACCGAGGGGAGCAGAAATTGAGACACAAAAACCAT
This sequence comes from Acrocephalus scirpaceus scirpaceus, assembly GCA_910950805.1. Classification (NCBI taxonomy): domain Eukaryota; kingdom Metazoa; phylum Chordata; class Aves; order Passeriformes; family Sylviidae; genus Acrocephalus; species Acrocephalus scirpaceus. The sequence goes on along the minus strand of OU383791.1, from coordinate 6,301,428 downwards.
CCCAAAAATACCTTATGGAAATAATCACGTTCCACATTCTATCCTAGAGGTCGAAACTTTAGGATACAACTCACAGCAGCAGTTTTCCCTCAGCAGAGCATCTCTGAACAAAATTGCTTTTGAGGAACAAATCCAAGAGCCTAAAAATTACCTATTTCTTCCTGCAGTAAACAAGTCTCACGTTAAACCTCTCAGTGGGACACTCCAATTTACTATTTCTTCATCACCCAGCTATTAAAAGCAAACAAAAAGCATTACATTGCAAACCTTAAAATAAGATCTAAACCCAGGACATGAGATCCTATCTTCCCTCACATCAATATCTTGAGTTATAACTAACACATCAATATCTTGAATTATTTCAATCTTAAGTTGGAAGCAAAACCATTAATTAATAAATAAATAAACAAAATCACATTTAAAGCATTTATTTTGAAAAATAAAATACAAAAGATCATTGAGTTGTAATTGTACATGTAATTTATCAACTTTTTTTTTAAATAAAAGATATTTAACATTTTCCACATATGAATAAAACAAACAACTGTTCCACCAAAATTCTTTCAGGACAAGCACAGACCACTCTTGAAAGCTTCGTACATTTAAAACCAAACTGCTACAAGAAACAAACAAAAAAAAATCTTTGAAGACGGAGCCCTGTAATTAAAACAGAGGAGCAATTTCAGAGACAGGCATTGCTTTTGAATTTTTTAAAACCTTAAAAAATAGTTGTGCGAATGTAATGCAGTTCTACATTAACATCAGTGATTTTTTTTTGTTTTTTTAACAGGTTTACATGCGCTCACAACAGCAAAATTTGGAACAAAAACATGATGAAAGGAACAGGAGAGCACATTCTGAAGAGAGCAGGCCAAGAGCAGCACACCTCTGATCCCAGGGGGACAGGCCTGAGGGATCATTCCCATGGAAAAGGCAGCAGTTGATCTTCTAAGGAAAAAGAAATAAAGTTATGTTGGAGCTTTCCTTGTAATATTCAGCTTTTTATCCTGGACAGCATTTTGGAATTACAAATAGTGCAGAATTAAGAGTAGCCACTGTTGTCTCAGCAGCTGGAAGGTCACTGCCAAGACAAATCCCATTCCTGTAAGGAATGTGACTGCTTTGCCCATCCTTTATCATTAGAGAGACTGCTTGGAATATAGTGTAAAAAAAAAATAAAATTGATTTTCCACTTACAAAACAAACCCTTGTGACCCAGTGGGAAGTTACTGCTGGGAAGTTCCCAGTTTGGTTTCTCAGAAACCGGGCAGCAGCTTTAGACAGAAATATTGCAGGCTGAAATTAATATTTCAGAGCTAAGTGGCAAAATGAGGTTGATGCTTCAGCCATTTCAACATTGACTGTGTGAAAAGATGATGGTTTCTCTATTGATTTCACAGTGAAGGCCAGTAATTCATCTCTGGGAAGCTCTTAGATCCATTATTTCTACACAGAGCACTGCTTTTGGCTATATTTAGGGTGTTTATATTTATGGCCACGTAAGGATCTATTTTGGGGATATTTGTAGGGCACATTGCTTTGGGTTATTTATAAACTGGATTTAAATTTTGCCATCTTTTGTTGTGAGGCCAGAACATCTGATAGCAGGGCTGACAAGTAAAAATCCTGGATTAACACAGGAAATGTTGCATCACTCATTCCTTAACTGGTCTGGAATTTACCCAGCTCCCTGCAAAATGTTGTCACTGTTTGTTCAGTGAGTAAAATACAGCTTTTTGAATCCTGGCTATGAGATGTTAAATCAAATATGACAAACCAGCTCATCTTTAGCAGTTTCCTTTAAAAAACATTTCTTCATATTTATCTTACCCATGGAGCTACAGAAGTTAAACAAAAATCAAATTAAGAGCAACAAATGAGCAGAACTGCAACGCTCTTTTATTACCTTCTGTGCAAGAAATGTCCATTTTATTTTCTATTCCATAGGTTCAGTCTGTCAAAAAAGAATTAAAATTAAATTAGTTATTTTATATTAGAGGACAAAACCATCAGTACCAATGTCTACTCTCCAAGCCTTTGAGCTATTTAGTTACATTATGTTAATACTAAAGGAGAACACTATCAGCATCAATTTGATCAAGTTTTTATGGTTTAAGGAATATTATTTTACTCTTCCACAGTGCTTGTTTTTGTCTTTTAGATGGTTTTTCTTTGCTATAGATAAATCTGCTCAGATTTTGGTAAATACTGTATTTAAACCAAGCTAATTGTATAAATCCACCTCCTGGAATTTAGCAGGAACCTCCCTGTCCTATGAAGTGAAGAAGGAATTTATCAGTGGCTCAGGTTCTTTTGGGTATCCTGGGATAAATGAAAACCACAAACAGCATAATTCAGCTGATACTGTATGCAAACAAGGACTTAAAGGATTTAACCCAGGATTTATTTAAAATCAAGGATGTTTTTTGCTAGCACACCATCCATACACGGTGTGCTCAGTTCTGAAGGATCTCCCTGCATTTTCCATCAATCCTTCTCAGCAGTGTTTCCCCTCCTGTTAAGGCACACCCTGTCCTGCAATCCCCAGAGTGACCCCAGCAGCACACATGGAGCAGACACTCAGTGACAGGGACAACGCTGGCAGCAACAGGGCTGGGATGGTTCTCCAGAGCTGAGCAAAGCAGGAGCACTGAGTGATCCAAGCAGGCAAACAGGCAGGAAAAAGCCAAGCCCACGTCAGAGATCACACAAAGGCTGCTCAGAAAGGTTTGGTGGCCACAGCAGGGTTATTTTCTGAAAACATGAAACACACACTACAGCTATGCCACTTTACTGATCCACGGTCATTTTATCTTGCCACGAGACTTCCTTTCTACTGTCTTCTTTGGCTGGAACAAAAGAAATCAGTTTTCCTTTTTAATCAAATCATTTTTATTTAACAAATGGAGAAGTCAAAATGCTTTCTCTGTGGTAGATTCCTGGGAATTTTTAATCTGTCTCATCCCTGGCAGTGTCCAAGGCTAGGCTGGACAGGGCTTGGAGCAACCTTGGATAATGGAAATTGTCCTTGCCCATGGCAGGGGGTGGAAAAAATTTGTTTTTAAGGTCCCTTCACCCAAACCATTCTGGGATTTTACAGTCCTGTGATATCCACAAAACCCTACAGTTTGAGAGCTTCAAAATAAGGGCTTTTCTTTTTGTTTTTTTGCAGGTCCCTCAGGGAGCTGACGACAATGAACAGCAATTGAGAGGTACCAAATTGTGAATTTTCAGTAAAACCTGAAGTTCCATAGCACACAGGACTTTTAAATCAACACCACCCTTATCCATGGCTGGGTTTGTTGACTTTGATTACATCTCTATTTATTTTTAAAATCTCTCAGTACTTATAACTCTGCCCTCTGGACTAGAATTGCTTTAAACCAAGATAACAAAAGATAAAGCTCCTTTACAAGTAACAAACTTTGCAGTTTGGTCCTGAAAAGAGGCTCAATTTTTCCTTCCGTTTCACAGCAATATTCAGGCAGCTCAGCCTGACTAACAGCACTCTTGACTCTGGAGTTACTCATGGAATCAGGAGAGGTTTGGGATGCTGAGTTCAAGATTTCACCTCATGGATAATCAGCAAATCTTGCCATCAGTCAGAAAATCAAGCTCATGAAGAAGTGGTTTATAAAGGCTGTTTGATATCATTTGCTGCTACACCCACAAAAAGGAATTAATTCAATACTGTACCTGTGGCACTTCTTTGAGGAAGTCAGGAAGCTGAAATTCACCTTTATAGACCTGGAAAAAACAAACAAAAAATTATACTACTCAAAGCCCTCATTCACTATTGTTCGAAATGCTGAAGAGTTTGCTAAAGGAAAGAAAAAAAAAAAAAGAAAGTAAGAGGGCTTTGTGTTGTTAGCTTCCACTAATGCTAGAACATTAAATGTTTTGGCAACATGTTGTCTTCTCTCTAGAGAATAATTTTTAAAAGCTCTTTGCTTCTGAGAATAAACATTCCAAAGGGCAAAAAATATTTATTCTGTTCTTTTTTTATTTTCCAAAACAGAAGTATACTTGAAGAGTTCTACCATCCTGTCTACTGAAGCATAAAGACTGATCATCCCAATGTCATGACGGTGGCCTTGTGTAATAATTTCAGAATTAAAATTAAAAAAGGGCACAAACCTATTTGGAAAAATTCCATAAAGCCATGAAGTGGAAATGGGGCTACACAAAACCTACTCAAAAAAATTCCCTAAAGCCATGAAATGGAGATGGGGCTACACCAAACCTACTCAAAAAAATTCCCTAAATCCATGAAGTGGAAATGGGGCTCCTCCAAAGGCTGGCTCTGAGCTGCACTCCCTGGTTTACGTCAAAGGAAGGAGCTGCAGGAAGTCAGGGGATGTTTATTACAATTTTCTCTGCTCTCCTATGTGCAGATGACCAGAACACAAAGCCATGCCCAGCTTGTCAATATTCTGCAGTGTCCTGGGACTGCAGCTGAGCCAGCTCTGAATTTCCTGACTCACAGGATGGATTCAGGATTGCATTCCCATCCCAATCCATCCCTGGGATCCAAACCACCAGGCTTCACTGAGAGCAGGAATTACTACACACACACATTGTGGCACTCTAATATTCCATGGTTTAGATAAAATATTCTTCATGGTTTAGATAAAATATTTATCTGTATTCAGCCAGGGGCCACTGGCATTCCCATGGGAACATTAAGGAAAGTCACCCTGGGCAGAAATCCAGTGTGTGGCTATTGGAGCCTTGCTCCACTATAAATATTTATAAATCAAGGAGAAGATTTCTCATTTTCTGCTTTTATCCAAACCATTAAAATGCAGGCTGTGTGCTACAGAACAAGAATGGAAGTTACAAAACAACATTGTCACAGCAAAAATGTTACTGAATAACCTCAGCAAGAAAAAGCAGGATTTTTTTGTTAGGTGGTGCTGATGCTGGAAGGAACAGACAGGAACCTTCACCTTTTCTGGAAATCCTTAAAAACAATTAATCCTGATGGTGACAGCACACTGTGACTGATTCAGAACCAGAGGGACCAAGGCTCTCTCCAGAATCCTCCTTTCCTTCTCCTGCAGTTATGACTCAGTCTAATTTTTATATTACACATCCAGATTTGTGTCTGCTCCACCTTTGCAGGAACAGCATTTACCCCTAATAAACATCTAACAGCAGAGAGCCAAGATCAGCAATATTAAGAATAATATCACTGGAAAGCAAATGTTTTGAGGGTACTTTGTATTATATTCACATGAAAATATCAGTATCTACATATTTACCAAGGCAAATCAAAGCAGTGGCAGGCCCAAGATTTGGTTTAACACCCAAATTTTGGTTCAGAACTGACATTACCTAAGGGCTGGTTTTGTCAGGAGGAGACTGTATAAAAACTGGTTTATAGTCATTCCAAAAAACATAAATGGTCCCTTTTGAATCAAAACCCAGGGATCAACAGCAATCCAGAAATTCTAAAAACAATGACTCCATCTGCAGCCAAAGAAATTAAAGAGGCTTCAGATTCCAAATTATTTTCTGACCAATTTCTAAGTGTAAAAGACATCACTCACAGTGGCATTAGAGAGACAGAAGCAGGATATCGGAATTAATTCCAGTCTAAACAAGAATTCAGTCAAATTGAGAAGAAATGGTGTTTACCATTTCTAAGGGAATTATTTTGCAAGTCCAAATGGAATTCCAGAAGAGGGGGATCTGAGGCCTGTGTCAGTTTGTTGTTCAGTGTTGGCAGTATTCAAGCTGTTCTATTAAAAAACCAAAACACATAAACATAAAAAGCCAAACTGAATGGATATTATTCTCAAAAAGAGATCAGAAAACAAGCTTCACATCCAGTTGCCTGAGAAAACCCCTTTAAACACACAGGGAGAACTTCAGAACAGCAGTGTAACCTATAATTCTTTTTTTATAGAAGATTAAAGCATTTCTTTTCACCCACTTTCCTGTCTGCTTTGGCAAGAGTCCCATTATATTTGGTCAGTTCCAGTACACAAAAATAACGGGGGGTTTTGTGTAAAAGTCACCCTTCAACCAAGTGTGCTTGGGCTTGGTAAACTTTAAAACATCCAAGCTGCAGAGTATAAGGCTGTTGATGTTTAATTGTAAAAGGAAAAAAAAATTAAATAAAGAACACTGGCAAATCCAGAGCTGAGCCCCTTTCTAGAACCACTCCACAGCACATGGAGGTACCCTCACCTTTCAGACTTTCCTGAACTTTTAAGGAGCTTTAAAGGTTTACACAATTCTTCAGCTCTGCTGGACCTGCCAAGGAAGGGCCATGTGAGATGTAAATGTTTATCCAGGAGGGACAACACAGAGAGCAGGATCCTACACAGGCCCAGCAATGGCTGCCAAGCTTGCAACCACACCTCAGTTTGCTTTTTGGTTGGTGAAAACTCTCTTTATGCATTATTAATCATATTTATGCAGAGTTAAAGGGTTTGGGGTTTTGTTTTTATTGTAAAAATGAGATAGCAGCACCTCCAGAGAGAAACTATGCAGTTGGGAATCTATATGTTAGAAGAAACACTCACTAAAGGGAGTATTGGAGGACACTGATAAAGTCTGTGCTGTTGTGGTCACAAGAAAGATGGAATAACCCCCAAATTTCTGTTTTAAATGTCAGAGAAAAAGCCCACAAAGCCAAATGCCTTTATGATCAGGTTAATCAGTGAAAATGGAGATGCAGGGCCCTGAGCAGCTGGGCATTCCAACACCTCAGACAGCACAGTTATCCTCATCCCTTAGGATAAATACACTTTTTACCTTTATCAGAGATTGCTCCTGCCCTTAAAATCTCAAAAGCAAACTCCTGAAATCCTGGTTGTCACGGATGTTTTGACTCTGAACAGGAGATGGTTCCTCACAATTTAAACCAGGCATGAGACTGGAGTGAGTTAAGTCTGTTTTTATCTCTAGATGTTGCCATCAGCTGAACATAAACCAGAGCTGGAGAACAGCTTTGGGCTGCCAGTGGAAGAACCTCTGTATTTGAACAGTCCTGGTGAAAACCACGGCTCTTCCTCTGGAATTCTGGAGCTTCCACCTCTGGATCTCTCCAGGACAGGGAGCACAACTCCATGAAGAAGTTAAAAGAACTTACTGGAGTGTGTATTCCAAGCATACAAATTTATTGAGTGGGAAGGACATGCCAAAGAAAATCTGCTGTAATTCATTACAGATGGGAGAGGAAACCACTGTGCCAACCATAACACAACAATGCAGCTTCTCCTGGGCAGGAGGCAGAGCTCTGCAGCTGGGAACTGCTCTCTTTCTTCTGGCAAACAGCTGAAATTCACTTTTACACCATCTCACAGTACTGACAAGGACATATCACACACTGTTCTAATGAGGAGTGAAGCACTTTTGTATTTCACCCCACAGAGATTGGGCTACTGGCTCACACACAGCTTAATTATTTGCATTTTCTGCATAGCTTGCAGATGAAAACTTCATTTACTTCAGGATGTTGATTTCCTTTCTGCTCAGGATGTAAGATTTGTTAAAACTCTAGGGGGGAACAACAAGTAATTATGTATCTATAAGGAAGGAACCCTTGCAGTGATAAATTAACAGATCAGCAACAGAATTACAAGAAAACCACAACAATTCCATGAAGGCAAAATTCCCTCCTTGGAGAGGTCACATGCAGAGATCTGCTGAACAGCACAACCCTGGCCAGACCTTGCTCTCTCTGCTCTGCATTCCTTAACTGAGACAAGAGAAACTGTCAGAAAAGATAATATTGTCAGGCTTAACAGAAAACAGATAAACACAAAGTTAATGGCTTTGTTAGTGCAAACATCAGAAAAATCTGTTGAACTCGTGGCTCACCCAGTGCAGATCCTGTCAGGGATGTTTTATTTCCTAACACAGCACTGGGAGAGCAACACGACAAGAGATGAAGTTCCCTTCATGCTCTGTTAGTTCCTCAAGCAAAAGCAGAGATGTCAAAGTACAAACTCCAGGTTGCTTTTTGATATTTCTGTGCTGTGCTGCAGGAGCACAGAAACCAAACCTCAGCATTTGGGTGTCCTGCACAGGTAACAGGCAAGTGAAAAACCCAAATTTAGCAGAGAGCATTGCTTCCCTTGCATTACCTACAAGGAGGGAGCATTTCTCATTTAAGCAATGTCCTTTAGCTGGAGAAAATCATCATTTTGTCTCCAGACTGAGTAAAAAACCCAATATTGAAGCTGTACATATGGAAGTCACCAGCAGGGGACAGAAAAGGAGAAAAGAGGAATAAAGAACAGCACTTGAGTGTTCAGAAAGCTCAGGAAAACTAGTATTTTGCACCCACCAGCCATTTCTTTCCATTTTTCTCCAGTACCAGCCCTTGTTTTAGGAATTTTTACACTGCTGGTTCTCACTGTGATGATTAAGAGCAGCAGTTTTAAATTGCTGAGCATTGTTTTCACTGTTAAGTGCAATATGTGGTCTTTTCCAAGAAGGGACAGATTTTGCTCAGCTTTAGAAGTCTAAACTTTATCTGTTTTCAATGAATACAATTCAAGTTCCGTGTTCACTTTGAAGTCTTGGAGACCACAAATATAAATACAAGAGATCTGCCTCCAAACACAAAATGAGTCAATAAAGAGCTACAAACAAGACCCAGATATTCTTATTATGCAATGAAAAGCAATTCTGGAAAGATTTTCTTGGGCCAGCTTCATCTACATTCCATATTCAAGGTATTCAGTACAGAACTCTGTGAAAGGCTATCCCAGGTGAAGAAATTGAAAGAAAGCAAAAGTAAAAATAGTGTTACAGTGATTTACAAATTCACCAGCTCAGAGTACACAGGAACACACTTAACTTGCCAAGTACCAGCTCCAAAAGGCTGGAAAACCCCAGATTTATTTATTTTATCCATTTAAATAAATGCTCTCTTCTTCAGGCTGCAGCAGCAAGGAATAAATTAGCACAGGTTCCTGGAGGAGAAAGGAAACCCCACAAGATCCCTGATGGGCCCAACTCACACACCAGAGTCTGAAACAGTTTGAAATTTTCATGTTGCTCTATTTTTAAAACAATATTCTAAGTTTTGAAGATGAACCATCTTGTAGTCTCTTGCTTTTAGCATTCATTCAGAACACCTCCTTTATTTTATCTGTACAAAGCACACATGCAAATAGAATTTTGGCAAAGAACGAGTGACTAGAAAAATATATACTGGGTGCTACAATAAACAACAAAATTAAAATGCTGTCTGGGGTGTAAGTAAAGCTATTAAATTGAAATAGCAGCCAAAATATTAATGAGTGTTCCATATGTCTGCAATATTTAGATCAGCTTCAGTTTTTAACAGCTGCTCTTAGCACCAGTAAACAAACAAATTATCCTTCAAAGCAAACTTGGAAAAAGCCTCAGTCAGCCTTTGAAATTAGGTTTTCATTTCTTTAGAGAGATGCTCCTGGCTTTGTTTATTACCTGAATTCCTCTCTTGTATTTTGAAATCAAATCCATTTCAAGAAGAGACAGAAATCCAGACAATTTTTACAGCTTGGCCTGAGTTTGCCCCACACAGGTGGAGGCCTCAGAAAGGTCAGCAGGCTGTAAAAACTCGTGTCAATTTTATCAGTGAGACACAACCAATACCATTTGCAATTTCTAGTATTGAAAACATTTATTTTAACTGAGTGCAGAAAAGTTTATTTGCTTTTAAAACAGGGAACTTATAGATTGTAACCAAAAAGAGTGGATTACTTTGTCCATGCTGAGCTATCAGCTATGAATTAAAACAATCAATTTGACAGCCTTTAATACACTGATTAATAATTAATGACATTTTTTCTAGAAAGAAATAATACAAAGATGTTTAGAGACTTCATAAACCCCCAATTCCTTTTTCATTCCTATCTATCCCATCAGTATTCCAAGCAGTTTTTTCAAGATCAGAAGGCTGGTGGACACAGTCCTTTTAAATTGTTTAATTCAATCTTTTTCTCCCTGATTACTCTGCTGCAGCAGGAAAAGTTCACCTTCTTTTAATAAGCTATACATGCCCAAAAGAACAGAAGCAGAGTTATTAATTCTATTTCCAACAATGGTAATGAGTTTTTCAACGGATACCTCCAGGGATAAACAGCTCTACAGCCCAACTACTCAAATTGCAACAACATTAAATTCAGACTCAAATCCTTAAGTTTAGGTTAATCAGCACCAGACCTTTCTTCATCTTTGGGTTGTTCTACAAAGAATTGGAAAAATCAGATATTTTGATCATCGTGGGCTGGTTTCTATGGGTCATTTTTCAAACTCTACCAAGTATTTGGGGTGTAATTTTGTGACAGAGCTTCTGCCAATCCTCATTTATAAAAAGCTGAGCTCGTCCATCAAGTTTGAAATCCAGACAAGAAAGCTTTTTCCACTGCTAACCAGTTCCCCAAGTTTCTGGGCAGCTCTCAAGAGGTTCAGCTCCACACACCAAGGAGCACAGCTCAAGGCCCCAAAGAGTTCTTTCATTTTCCCCCAAAGAAAACACATTGTGAAGCAGCAAAAAGTATCAGAAACAGACTTCAAACCCCCAGCCCAAACACGAGCCTGCTGCTCTGGAGCCCATCTCCAGTCAGTCAATAATTAAACACAAAAGCCTTACCCTCCTGGTGTTTTCCACCACTTTCTGGTCTGGCTTCCCATAGTTGGGGGGGTTGGCATAGGGGTCATAGCCCAGCTTGGCCAGCATGGGGGCAATCACTGGCATGTCCTGCAGCACATCTGCTGGGATCTTCCCAACCCACTTGGACAGGGCTTCCACATTCACTGGCTTGATCACTTGGTCTGTGGATCTTTCAACCCTGAGGAAGGAGAAAAAAAATTATATTTTCCATTCCAACCAATTATTCTTCAATAGCATTAAGACCTTTAGCTTCTTTTGTTTGATTTTTCTCCTATTCTTCTTCACTCCCTCTCAAATTTTCATGTTTTCCACAGAGCTGATGGGAAGTGAAATTTTAATGAGAATAATTTGCACAATATTTGCAGATGTTGCCTGGTTTAGGCTCTCACACTGTGCTGAAACAACTTCTTTATTCCATAAAAGCAGCAGAGAAAGCCCAAGAGCTGTTAAGTGAAAAGTAAACCCACACCCACATATAAATCTGTTTTCCCACTGGCACATTCCCACATTTACTGTTTAATTGTCTAGGATATATTAAAAGTTGTATTCTAAATTCCAACCCATGTGTTATTTCTTCTCACAACCATTCTGTGGTTCATCTCTTTTTTAAAAACTTGTTTGATAAAAGAGAGACCTGAGATGACAGAAAAGCTCCAAACTACAGAAATATTTTTCATAACCATTCCTTTGATTCTTTGGTCTTTACACAGATCTTAAAGGCAAGTGCACAATCAGTGCCATATTTAGAAAATCATTGATTTCTTGTTCATTTAAGCAACAGTCCTAATGTAATTTTCATTTTTGCTCTACTTTTGTGGAGTGTTTTTGTTGTGTTTTCTTTCTCCAGGGAAGAAATCTGTCTCTGCTTTGTTCTGTCTTTATGATTGTAAGACACACGACTTCTTTACTGTGCTTATTTCTGGGACAGAACTCAGGCTGAGTTATTGAAAACTCCCTGAGTTTTTACTCTAAATAATTTAAAACTTTTTTCCTGAACTCAGGAAGAGTTTGGACATTATTGGATATATAAAAGGAATATTTCTGTCTGCCTCACACCTGATGCTGAGCACACACCAGTCAGAGTTCATCTTGTTCCTCTGTTTTACTCCTCATCAGAGCTCAAATCCTCCTAAGCCAGAGGAAGGAAATCAGTCATCCAATGCTGGAAGGTCAGTAAGGTGAAATAATTTAAATACAATCAACAAAGAACAAACCAGACAGGGAAATGGTCATAAGGAAACTGTCTTGGCAAGCAAGGCCTTCAGATTGGTGTTTTATGGAAGCTGAAAAGGATGTGACAAACAAAAAAAGCTCTAAAACAACCCCAGAATTTTCAGCTTTATCCTCCTCAACCATTACCAGAGACTCAAACCAAAGGCAGGATCTCAGTAGGAGATTTTGGGACCAGGGAGTTGTGACTCAATTTCAACCTTCTGGGGGTTGTTGGACTGAGCTCACAAGTTTGGATGGAAATTAAGGAGTTTAGGCACAGGTTTTTTGTGATCTTCCTAATTAGAAGATGAGCATCTGACTGCACATTAAATTAGCAAGAAAAGAGCAGCTACAAATTGAGATTCAGAAGTTCAAAGCAGCAAGGCAGAGGCCAAAGCACCACAACAGGAGTCCAGAGGTGGACTGGGACACTCAGGAAAAGAATTATCACAGGGTGTATGAAAAAAGTAAGATTTGTCGTCCTCAGACAGAGCCAGCCAAACCTAAAACCTCTTCAGCAAAACTGCAAACTGATTTGAGCATTTAAAATCAGGATGAGGCTGGGAGAACCAGGTAATGAGCCTGGCTAAGAGCTTGCTTGAACATCCCCCCAAAAATGGGTGTTCTACATCAATTTGAGCCTGAACTTGTCACATATGGATTCCTCATCCTGATGTCAAATTTTAAATGTGTGTTTTGTCCCTCTGTCATTTTAGTCTTTGTTAAGAATACCCTCAGCATGAAACATTTGCTGGTGATTGATAGCAGGGACTACATCTAGCTGCTCCCAAGCACTGATAAAAACCCCACTGCTCCATATTTGGTCTGATTTAATCCTTCTCTGTCCTTTCAGTTAAGGTGGGAAGGAAAATAAAATAATTTGTGGGCAAGATTCCTCAGATAAAGAACTTATGAGGACTGTCAGGGAAGACAGACTGGGGATAGGAGGAAAGAAAAATGTAAAAATCCAAACAGAAAAACAAGGAAACAGCAATTCTTGGGAAAATTGATTATATGGCAGTGATTCCAGCTCTAGGAAGGGTTTCAGCTTTGGGAGCAGCTGGAAGCACACAGGACTAACCCCAAATAATTCTACATCTGTACCAGAATCAAACGAGTGCTATGTACTAAATATAGTAAATTCTGAAGTAATTCTGCCTGGACAGCTATTTCCATAATAAACCTAATAAAAATTGCTCTAGAGGGGCTGACATTTCTTTACATCAGTGGTCAGCACAGCTGCTTTCACTTAGGCAAATGCCAGAGCTCAATTAGCAATCCTGGTTAGAGCATGGAGTCCATAATGCATTTCTTCAACAGCCACGTTGGCAGGGACTTCAAACCACAGAAAATTCACACTCCTACAAACCCTGCACTGCACATCCCTACAGCCCTTGCAATGTTCCTGGAAAAAAAATCAAAATAAAGGGTGAGAAATAAATTCTAAACATTTATTAGCAAGTAATAGCATTTTTAGAAAGATCTTTTAGTGACACTCTTTCTCAAAATGCTTTTAAATATCTCAAGATGACAAAAAAAACCTTGTCAGATTTGGTTCCAAAAAATATCTCCAACAATTAAAACACCTCCAGGCATCTTAGGCTGGGCCTGAGCCAGCAGCATGAATGTGAAGTGGGTGCAGAGCCTGTCTACAAGACCTGGAGGTCCTTCAGGTGAGTGAAAAATGATTAAAGCAGGGGCTCTGCTTGTTTCCTGAAGTTTTTACACAATATCACAGCTGGGAATGCCAAACCCAGCAGGTTTTAACTGGAACAAGGGCATCAAACTGGGAAATCTCAAGCTCCCCCTGCACAATTTCAACTGGGATCCCATAAACACACAACACAGGCATTTAAGGTTTTTGATATTCACTGGGTTTTCTGTGGCCCTGAGTCACTGAAATCATTATCAAATCCTGCAACTGAAAACCAAATGTCACTACCTGCTGCGAGGGTATTTGATTAGATAAACCCACCCCAGACATTACATCCATTTCTCAGTCTTTTTCCACCATTGCCAGAGCCTCCTGAAATCAGAAATTGATCCCCCAAATCGTCTCCTCAGAGATAATAAAAGCATAAAGAACTCTGGGACCACACTGAATTGAGGGTCACTAGAACATTTGTCTTCAATGTGAAGGTTTTACCAAAAAAATAAACATGAGGCCACATCTGACCTTGAACAATCCATTTTCTTAATTTTTAGAAACAAATATTCTCAACTCCTCACACCCCATTCCACCAGATTTAATAAGAAATATTAGTAAGAATTCAGTAAGGCTATTGAGTTTTACAGTATAAAGCTCCATTAATTTTTAAAAACACAAATCTGGAAGCTGTAAGGCACTAATATTTTACTAGAAATGCCATTATACACAGTTATTTTTTACAAGACACTTAAAGCTTGGCAACCACCCATTTATCTCAGTAAAAATTACTGAGATAAATGGGTTAAAATGGGTAAAAGTTACCCCCACTCAGGTGCTGCTGAAGCAGCAACAAACCCCAGGAATTAGGGAAAAGTTCCCACGTGGATCAGCTTCCAGGGAGGTATCACAGTGCCCTGCTCAGGTTAACATTTCCACATTTTCAATCTGCTAGCAAACAGCACTGCCAAAAAAAGGGATGAGATCCCTTCCTGATAACCCTGGGAACACAGTGGAGGCTGTTTCTTCAGGGAGAATGGTGATGGGAAACCTCCACAGTAGAAATATATAATTGTTTTAAGTTCTAAGTTAAAAATTTTAACTTAGTTAAAAAGTGAGTTTTAAGTTTTCCTTGTAATCATTGATAATAATTTTATATTTGCTTTAAATCAAATGCCCTTATGATATATTAGAAAATCCACAGCCGTGTTCCTAGGCATTAAATAAAGGAAATCTCCCCATTTTTATTTCTCAAAACTGGAGTTTAAATAAATAGAATTACTCTGTAACAGTCTGTGTGTGCTTGGTGTGCAAGGTGCCTCTCACTCAGAGCACTTGGCCAGTGCTGAATATTCCAAATCCAGGAGCTGAGTAATTTAACTGGGCAGGCCTTGCTGCTGGAATAGGGCTTCTTATTCAGTAATTTAAAAATTAATCTGGTGTATTAAAGATAGGAGAAGTGTCAAAACCTGACATTTTTGTCTCTCAATGTAAAGATGAAACAGCTTCTGTATTTCAGTTGTTCAGCTGTGAACAACAGCAAAGAAACCAGAGTAGTTTAACCAGAGAATAAATCAGATTTTCTTTTAACACCACCCATCTCGTTTTTCTAAGCAGAGCTGAATTTTGGATCCTGAAAGCAGCTGAATCAGGTGCACAGATGGCCCAACAGAACAGTGAAAGATTTGCTTACAACAAGGTTAATTTTCATCAAAATGCTTGTCCTTTTAGGAGCACATGCCAGGAGAAAAGCTGCCAACTCTGCTTTCTATTCTCTTGGAGCAGTTTCTCCAGTTTCCTGAAAGAGGATGTTCTTGGCAAACTCAGCTCCAAAGCCATTCTTGCACTGACAACAATATTGTTGCTGAAATCACATGGGTGATCTGGCTAGGATGGGTAACACCAGTCTAGATAAAACAGCTCAGGTTTATTTTGGGAGAAACAGAGAAAAGCAAAGCTGATCTCAGATATTCAAATTCAAGTTAGTCTTGACCATTAAAAGTTTGTTCACACCACACACATAACCAATCCGAGATTACAAATTGTTCATTAGCAATGACTCATTTTCAAGATGCATCAAAAATCAGCTGCCCAAAGGAGAAACCGAAACCAAGCTGTGATTTTTATACACAAAATGTACTATTTTAGAACAGCACAAGGTGAGGGATGGAAGTTCATACTCACTTGGAAAGAGAAACCCCCCCTGCTTTTCCAATCATCTCCTCATGGTGCAGCACTGCCTGGTTCCACGGGATGTGCAGGAACTTGAGCAGAGTCCTCATCCACCTCTCTGGGTGCAGCACCAGCTGTTCATAGTGCACCAGCATGCACCTCTCAAAGCCCACCTCCATGCACTGGTTGTACATGGTTTCTATAGCCCGGTTCCACTTGGTCAGGCAGTCCCTGTAGCTGTTGAGGTCAAAGCCAGCTATTGTCACTTTCCTGGAGATCATGGAATGCACTGATGCACGCCCATCCCGCACCATCAGCAGGAATTTGGCATTGGGGAAAATCCTGGCGAGATAAGTTAAGGATTTTAAAGCAAAGGGATCCTTGTTACACAAGTACGGCGCGGGCTCGCCGTGTTTGACGATGATCTCCAACAGAAACGCCTGCATGGCCGAATCCAACACCTCGTCCGTCACCCCGGCCTCGTCCAGGCGGATTTTCTCCTTGCTGGACCTGGCCCACATCTGTTTGACAGCCAGGATCCTGGGGATCACGCGGGTCTCCTCTCCGCAGCGCACGTCGGGGTGCGCGTCCAGCATGGCGCGCATCAGCGTGGTGCCGCTGCGGGGGACGCCCCCGATGAAGATGAGGGGCATGTCCTTGCTGTAGGGCACGCTCCTGTTGGTGCCAGGAGCTGTCCCCGGCGTGGCCCTGGCGCTGTCCCCTCGCGGGGGCTGCCCGCGCTGCTCCATGCGGTGGTGGCACTCCATGGCGTGCTGGCCCAGGTAGAAGACGGTCACCGAGCTGATCACCAGGCACGCCAGCAGCAGGTTCTGCTTCAGCTTCCCCACCATCTTGGGCAGCGCAGAGAGAGCTCCTACTCCAAACTGTCCTCTAGTTCACGTGCCATGGGAAGGCTAATCCCAAAGAAATTAAGGTCTGGCAAGCGGAGAAGAAGTTTAAAAAAATCAGAATTGTTTTACAATAAATCAACACAGAAATTACTTTTATTTTGGGGTTTCAGACCCCAAAATACCCAAAACAAAAGCAAGGTTTCTCATTGTTTCTTTTTTGGTTCAGTCTGGCAAGCAGAGAAATAATTTTAAAAAATAATCAGAATTATTTTGCACTAAATCAACACAGAAATTACTTTTATTTTGGGTATTTTGGGGTCTGTACCCCCCAAATACCCAAAATAAAGCAAGGTTTCTCATTGTTTCTTTTTTGGTTCAGTCTAGCAAGTGGAGAAAAAAAATTCTAGAAATAATCAGAATTTTTTTACAATAAATCAACATAGAAATTAATTTTATTTTGGGTATTTTGGGGTCTGAAACCCCAAAATACCACCAAGGTTTCTCATTGTTTCTTTTTCAGTTCAGCTTCATAAAATCACATTATTCAAAAGTGATTTTCATTTCTGTAGATGAGAAGGAAAAAAAAAGATGATTTCTAGACTTGCATAAGACTCTCAACAAAACTTTTAGATAGAACATAGTTTCAAAATTTGTTGAATTCCATTTCCAAGAAGGACTAAGAACATGCTGTATTTTATAGCAAATACCAGATGATTATACCGAACACTTGGATGAATCTTTACTCTGCTGCTGGATGACTCTACCTGGATCTTTATTTTTCCCATTTCTAGCAGTTAATGTGGAGACAATCATTTACCTGGGTTCTGTAGTTCACCTGCTTTGGGTTTTCAGATCAGGTGGGCTGAAAACTGACCCTTCTTCATGAAATTCCAATGCAATCAGTCCTTTACTGGAATTTTTAAGGAAGAGCTG
Source organism: Acrocephalus scirpaceus scirpaceus (assembly GCA_910950805.1). Taxonomy (NCBI): domain Eukaryota; kingdom Metazoa; phylum Chordata; class Aves; order Passeriformes; family Sylviidae; genus Acrocephalus; species Acrocephalus scirpaceus. The sequence goes on along the minus strand of OU383791.1, from coordinate 6,283,994 downwards.
AAATAGTTCAGGGCTGAAATAGCTCACTGAGCACTCAGAATCACAGATGCTTTTAATTGGGAGGAGCTCCAAGCACGGAGGTCCCGCCAACATTTTAAATGATTGGCTTCCTGCAGGCTTTTCCATCTCTGTCAGCACTGCAGGACACATCCCTGCGTGGAGAAGATCTGCCTGCTCCCTGCTTCTCTCCAAAGCATTATCCACTTAACCTTTTCCTCCTAAAATCCACTTGGTAACTCAGAAATTCCTGATTGGAGTGAGCTCTCCAGCCCCGTGCCTGTTTTATGGGGAAAAGAAGGGAATTCCTCCTGCAGGAATCTGTCACAGCAGTGGTTTTCTCTGGCAGGGCATCCAAGAGAAGGTTTTGCCCTTCATATTAACAAAGCTTATTCCAATCAACAGCTGTCACAATACTCCACTCAAAGTTCAGCTTTTAGTCTCTGTTACCAAAATTAAACTCAAATATAACTCCAAGATTAATTCCCTTCTTTTCCTGTGAAGTGGCCAACACTCTCTGGCCAGAACACCACTCACAGGAACAATTCATCCTCTGTGACAAGTTTCATTCTACCCACGTGCCTCTCCTTGCTTTAACTGGACCTTAAATATCTGAACATTAAAAAAAAAACCCAACCCTCAAATTCCCAGAAATTTAAGTGGAGGTCATTGGAACAGTGCTCAAAAAAGAAAATAAATCATGCATTTCGTATTTCCATAGCACCAAAAGTCAAAGTTTCTCTTCTGAAAGATTCAGCATGCAGACCTAACTTGAAATTAGAGAAAGGGGAATTATTCTGTTTAAAACTAACAAATAATACAGAATCTTTTAAAATTCTTTAGATACAGTACTCACTGGACAGAAGAGTTAACCCAAGTGAGACAGCATTTCAGCACAGAACACACAAGCCCTACAAATATTTACACTTCCTACAATCTGTACCATTACTCAGTTTGAGTAAATTCCACAAAACTAATTTCCTCAGGAAGAAGAAAATCCTTCCCAAAAACATTCATCTTCCAAACCAAAACCTACTCCATGAAGATACACCAACATTCCCCAAATGCAAAAGTGAGGTGGGTGATCACTGGAGAAAAGCATACCAAGATCAAATTAAAGATTTATATTAGAATATCACTTCAACCAAAATAAAATAAACCCAGCTTTAACAACAAAGCTGAAGAACTCTCAGTACTGGAGGAAAGCTGGTGAATGAAGGCTGAAATCTTTAATTCACAGGTTGGGTAAAGCAAGTGATGACTCCCTCTGGGCACAATTCCAGCTGTGAATTCCAATTAATGCTGCACACTGTGAGAAGGCTTCTTAAATTTCTGTGAGTATTGACTCACCTACACCACCAAAATCCCACCCATGTCATCAAACCCCACATCAATCACCCACAAACACTTTCATTTGATGCAGTAACTTGTTCTGGGAAGTTCAAAGTTGCCCAAGGCTGCAAGACCATAAAAAAAATCAGGATTTAAGTGTCCTACAACCTTCTGTCCTGTTTTTTTTACCTGGAACATGCACTGCCATAAAGACCAGGGCTTTGTGTGTCAGTAAAGCCAGAGAGGAGCAGGCAGAAACAGCTCCTCTCACAAAATTAATTTCTTCTCCAAGCCAGCAAACTCCCTTCTGTGCCTGAAGTCCCACGGAAAGCTCTTTGGGATAAGGATGACATATGGAAGTTGCTGCCCTTGTGCAAACAAACCCCACCTTCCCCTCCTCCCCATGAGTAAGTGCTCTGGAGCACATCTGTCAGCCTGAAGGGTTATAAAAGTTATTATTGCTCTGCTGTTAACAGGAATTAAATTGACAGCGTTTCAAAATCACAGCAGGGCAATCAGCAAGCCCTCGGCAGCGTTTAAGCTGAACTTTTGAAATGTTGTGGGGTTTTTAACCTGAAAAGAGGAAAGTGCCATTCACCTTACAAGCACAGACAGCTTCTGTTAAAAATATCCCCAAACAAACCCCACAATCACCCAAACAAACACAAAACACGAGCTGAGGAAGTTGTAGAAGATTACAATGGTAGAGAGGCCTTTGGCAGCAAGTTTCAAGTGCCAGGAAAAAAAATTCCCAGAAAAATTTATGTGGTACTCAAAAAAAAAAAAAATTAAGATCTACAAGTTTCATCACAAGACAGTGCAGCCAAGCAGAATTGTCTGTAAGTGAATTTTCTGCCCAGAAAAGTCAGGCCTATGAGTCAGCCCCGGATGATGTTAGCACAGCAAAACTGACTGCACTGCTTTGTTTCCTTCTGCACACACTTCATTCTCCTGCCCTCCCCTTCCACGCAGCAGGTCAAGACCTTTTTCCTCAAGTTCATCCAAAAAATGTTGAAAATTTTTAGCTTAGTCAAGAGGCAAGTCATCCATTTGTATATGGAGAACAGTTTGAGGTTTGTTGGTGTTTCAGACATTCCCTGCCAGAGGAATAAAAGGATGCTCCATTCCCAGGCAGTAACAAGGGATTCTCTGGAGCTCCAGAGCTCAGCCTTTCTCTGGAGGCTGGAAAGGGAAAACTTCCCTTCTCCTGTTCTACCAGAGCTTTTCCAGGGCTAAACTGAGAGGGCAGTGACAGTGGCATCATCCATCCCAAAATAAAACACAACCCGAAATAGATATAAAGCATTTTTCAGTGATTAACTTGTGCTCTGCTTCCACGGCCTGAACTCCTGGCTCAGATTCTGACCATCAGATCAGAATCTCCTTCTAGCAAGAGCACAGCTTAGATTTTATGGGATTTGTTTTGTTCCTGATTTGTTCCAAGCACAGTGAACAACTTCTCCTTACAGTTCCCACTGCAGGAACTACAGAAATGTTTTCTCACATTTGCATTCCCTTGAACTTAGGCTTTTCTGATGGTTTGGTTTAAATCTAAAGCTCTGAAAAATGTTAATGGCCAGAGTTTGAGCTCAGCTCTTCTGGAGAACTTTGCTGGGAGGAAAAGTCACACTCAGCTCTGTGTCAACAGGGCATGAGGCTCCACAGGCATCCTCAAAACAAAAAGCCAAAAAAAAGGAGTTTTTGTGCCAAAAAGTAAGAGCAAGAAGAAGCAGGGGAAGAGTTCATACCACTGGAAAATTGTCTTTCCCCTCATGTCATCCTACCAGGTTCCTATGATTCCTTTTCCTCTTCAGGAGATCATCTCAATCCCTGATTCTCTGGGGCTATGACAACACCCCCTCCCTTCCCAAGGCTTTATGGAGCAGAGTCCAAAATACACCCTGCAGAAACAACAGATTCTGATGCACAGCCTGACTACTGCACCCAACACTACAAAGGAAATTCATTTTACAGTGGCTAAATTGAATGGCAAAATATCCCAAAGTGCTGTTATCTATCATCACTCTCTTGGAGAAGGAGAAATGAAAATGCTGTTAGGACTTAAAGAAGTAAATGTCAAATCTATCAGTTTCTTCCCTGCCTCTTCCTGCACCCTTCACTTTTTCCCTCTTAGAATAAATACTGGAAAGGCAGCAGATACTGGGAATTCTCAAGAATCACCCTCAAAACAGCACACATTTAGAAACTGAGGAGGTATTTCTTAGAGGAACTTCTATCCTAAGCAATTTCAGCATCTCTAAATGGAAGTTTAGGGAAGGAATCCCATAAAAGTTTTCCCTCAAGGAGCTGTTTGACTGTGGTTGTTTCTGTGTGTTCACCACAGATGATTGCACATGATAATGGCAGAGCACAAGACCAGGGAACAGCACTGAAATATCCACATAAAACCACTGCCAGAGCCACCCAAACCACCACAGCCTCATTTAGCAGACTGTTCCCAACAGAATTTGAGTATTCAGGAGGCATTTTTATCCCTCTGCACAATCACCTTAATGATTCCCCCAAAACTGGATCTGTGTCACCACAATTTGTGGATCAGAATCTGCACAAGGAAGCAAATCCCAAGCAAAAAATTCAAAGCTACAAATAAAAATCACAAAGTCTTGAGTTGCAAGTTCATCTTTAGCTATTTAAGCCCTCATGGCGTTTAAACCCTGCAGCTGTTTGCCCCAGATTTCTCTTTCCATTAATCCTAGAGTAAAAAAAAAAAAGATGATAAAATAGAAGGAGTAATTTTTATTCACCTCCACAAAGCAACAAGGCAAGGAGTCCACAAATAAAAAAGGAGTAAATCACCTGGCATGAAAACATCTGGAATGAAAGCCAGCCAACTCCTAGAATGACAGAACAAAGTTGGACAAAATTACTATCAGGGAATGCAGATGTGAGAACAACTCTCCCCTATAGTTCATGCTGCAGGATCCATAGAAATGTTGGTCACACATTTGCATTCCTTGAACCTGCATTTTTTAGCTGTTTTTTTTAACCTAAAGCCCTGAAAAATTTAAAACACCAAATTAACCTTCATTGGCACAGACTGCTGAATCTGAAGTTTCCATATCAGGGAATACAACACACAACTGTTTAATCATTTCATGATTTCTATTACAAGCACGTTATAAAGAGTAAAAAAAAGATATGCTCATACTTCTGCATTTCCGTTCTGTTACCCAAGTGCTCAAAATTCAACAGTTTTAGGTTTTTCAACAGTTAAGGCCTCTAAAATCACTTTAAAACCCACATAATTAAAAAGTTCTGCTTCAAATGAAAGGAAATATCTTCATCCATTCTGCTCTACTTCTATCTGCAATATACACAGCAAATTATCAGGATTTGCATAGAGAATGGTCAAAAAAGAGTTACCAACATGCTCCTGGTTATGCAAGAACAAACAGTATTAAATTCTACAGCTCCTGCCGGAGAACAATTCAACAAAAGGAATTTTACTGGCGACACACAGAGGCTTCAAGCTCTCTAAAGTTATGCATAAAAGAAGAAAAATGGCAAAAAGAGAGGAGAAATGTCACACTGAGAGCAGATGAGCGCCTGTTCTGTGCATTTCTCTGTGTGCTCCTCAGAGGGATTTCAGCACTCCGTACTGCAGAGAACCAAACTCCTTAACAGCAGCAAAACCATGCAGAGCCACAAAAACCTGCACGGCACACTCACAAAAACAAACGGCAACGGCGGCAGCAAACCCAGCTAAGCGACAGATTCAATCTCCTGCTATAAAACTATAAAGCTGTGAAACTATAAAATTGATGGGGCTTGGAACAGCCTGGTCTAGGGAAGGTGTCCCTGCCTGTGGAAGGAGATGATTGTTAGGCTCGCTCCCCAGCCAAGCCATTCCACACCCGTCCGAGGTGCAAACCCAGCGCCCCAGCACCATCCCCGCTGCCCCCCTGCCCCACCGCGGGCACTCCCGGCCCTCCCCGACACCGAACAAAGGCACCCGGAGCGCCGGCAGCCCCTGCCGCGACTTCTCCCGCCCGCAGGGAAACTTTGCGAATTACCCGGCCGGGCTCGGCCGCGGGAGCGGCGCGCCCGCCCCTCCGCGCATCCTGGGCTGCACCGCGGGACCGCCCGGCCCGGCTCCCCCGCGGGCAGCGGGGCCGGCACGGCGGGGACCCACCCGCTCCTGCCGCCGCCTCAGGCCGCGGCTCCGTCACCCTGAGCACGGCAGGGCCGCGGGCGGGGCAGGGCGGAGCGCGGTGGGCACGGGGAGCGGCGGGCACGGACCCGCCCCGGGCTCGCCTCAGGTGCGCGGCGGGCGCGGCTCCTCACCTGCGCTGCTGCTGCTGCTGCTGCTGCCGCCACCCCCGCGCCGGGCTGGAGCCGCGCAGCAGCGGCACGGCCGCCCCTCCGCCGCCGCGGCTCCGCTCGGGCACCATCGCAGTGGGCAGGGAGCGGGATGAGGAGCGGGATGAGGAACGGGAACCGGAGCGGCACCGGGAGCGGCCGCGGCGCCGCCGCCTCCCCTCAGCCGCGCGGCTGCGGCTGCCATGGAAATCACAACCACGCCCTGATTGGTCGCGGGCCTCGATGTGTCGCGGGCCATCATTGGCTCACCGCCGATGATTGACAGCGGGAGGAGGCGTGGCCTCGGCGGTGTCCCCGCCCCTCCCCGCACATCTGGCGCGCACAGCTGGCCGCGGGCGGGGCGCGCGCGCACATCTGGGCGGCGGCGCCGCGCGAGCGTCTGCAGCGGGGACCCCACGTGCGCCAGCGTCTGGCCAGATGTGCCAGGCAGATGTTGGCGGTCGGGAACCCGGCACAGATCACACGCTCCCTTTGTTAACCGAAAATTATTCTTGAATATTCGACAGACAAAACTCTGCCCCGAATTCTGCTGCCAGAGGTGAAAGCACCCAAAACACACAGCCCAGCTGAACCGAGCGAGGGGGTGAAGCGCAGCGCTCCAGCTGTGCCGTAAATTGAGAGAAACTCGGAAGGCTTTGAGAGGCAGGCGGTGCTGACAGCCCGGCTCGGGGCTCAGGTGTCCCCTGGGGTCACACACCTGCTCTGCAGCACACGGGGAAGCGGCAGCCATGTGCCCACCACGTGTGCAACTGGGAAAACATCTGGAACAGCGTCAGGCTGGAGCACGAGCCGGAGCCTGCGGCAGCTGCTGGCACAAACCCCAACTCTCTAACCCGTGGCTGGGTGAAGCGGCCAGGAAAGGAGTGAGGGTGGCTCTGTCCCTGGAGGTGCAGCTTTATAAGGAAATTCACATCTCTAGATTAACTCGCCTCTTAAAAAGTGTGGCCTGAGGCCGCCCTGACCCCTTCACTCCCAGTGCTCCGTGGGGAAAACAAGGTTTAGTTCCTCAAGAGCAGGAAAACGCCTTGAGCTGGACTTGCTAAGGTTAACAGAGCAATATGCAAAAGCTAAATCCAACTGAAAACACATTTCTTCTTTACAACCAGCAGCCCAGACACAGACAAACAGCCTGCAGGGATGTCAGTGCTGCTGCAGGGTCATAGCAAAGGGAAAAATCCCACAGGACATTCCCCACATTTGTGTTGCCTGCCAAGTGCGGGGGGGAGAAAAATCAGCCAAAGCGATTCAACATCCCAAAATTCAGTCTGGGAAAAGCCACAGAGAGAGTGGAGAAGCATTTCTCTCCAGAGGTGAATGTGGCTCAGCTCAGCTTTTATTTGCTAAGAAAAATCAATATTTGCCATGCAAGCAGATACCTGTGTCCATGACAGGAACAATTATTTTCATTCTCTGAAAAGCTCTGCCCTGGAAGGACTGAATTTCCAGGGTACCCAGCACTTGAAAGGCTTTTAAATGTGCTCAGAGAGAGCCCAGAGAAACCCACAACTCCTTTCAAAGGTGGCAAAATCCCTTTCAAATCTCTTTTCCCTGAAAGCTATTGACTAGGAATAAATGTCCTTTGCTCCCAAATGCAGACGGATTTGAAAAAACAATTTCAAGATGAAACAATCTGTCTCCTGTTCCAGTAAGTTTGCCTCGATCCATTAAACAGCACTTTTCAGATGGTTTTATTGGTTTTTCTTTTATGGCTTTCACTGTGACTCACACAGATTGTCCCTTTTAAAGCCATCCAATCAAACCGTGCCTCCGGGGTGGGGGAAATGCTGTTCTCCGAGGGAAAAGGGGGAAAACAGCGCTGCTGGATGGAGCAGATGGAAATCCAGGATGCAGAGGGTGCCCCACGCTGGGCTCTGCTTTAATCAATGCTCACCCGGCAGCCAGAGATCAAACAACTCAGTAAATATCGCACAAATATTGCACCAAGTGAGGGCTGGGTGCAGATAAACACCCCGAGAAGGGGCAGCCTGAAGGGCTCAGCTGGGATTGCACTGGCCTGCCCCTGTTTTGTTCCAGGATGGTGGGAATGATTCCCCTGGCTGGGCTCAGCAGGGATGAAGGATGAGCCCAGGGATAAAGGTGCAGCTCAGGGGGAGCAGGACGGTGCTGCAGGGTCACAATCTGGGGTTTGCTGGGCTCTGAGAGGAGCAGAAGTGGGTGCTGGTGGCTGTTTCCCCCCATGTTTCCCTGTTTTTTCCCCATTTTCCCCATTTTTCCCTGTTTTCCCTCATCACTGTCACAGCTTATGGTTGTTGCCATGCTCTCAGCTCCAGCTGTGTCTGGGATTGCTGGTGTGAGGAGGAGGAAGGAGCATCCCTGAGTTCTGGTGCTATTAAGGAGCTTAAATTATGCTTTTTTCTCCATCTCATTTCCAGATGTGAACCACAGCACCAGCCGGACTTTTCCTGCACACGGCAGAGCCCAGCTGGACATCACTGCCCGGTGCAGGGCAGGGCAGGAGCCAGGCACAGCCTGAACAGCCTAGAGCAGCTCACACTGGCCCAGCCCCAGCAGCAGGGACAGATTTTGCTGCCTGGCACTGATCCCTTCAGTTTGAGCTTTCATATTTCAGGCTCTGTGCTGCCCAGGGTGCAGCTCTGAGCTCACAGTCAGGGTCACTCAGCTCTCTGCACACAGCAGGGACACAGAACAAATCCTTGTCCTGCTGCACACCAAGGACAACTTTCAGGCCAACAGCACAAACAAGGGTGGCTGGAGGGAGGAACAAGAAGGATGGGAGCTCACAGCCTGGAGCTGGGATTGGACAATTCAACCCCAATGTGCAAATGGACCCAAACTTATCAAAGTGTGAGACCTCGTGACGGTTTGTCCATTTTGTGACCATTTTGGGTCCATTTTGGGTCCATTTTGTGACCATTTTGGGTCCACCTTGGGTGTAGCCCTGGCCAGGCCCTGTCCTGCCCAAGGTGGATCCTGGAGGCTTTCCAATAAATCTCTACTTTATTCTCTGGCTCTCTCCAGTCTCTGTTTTAGCTCAGCCTTCCCAAGGGCCCTCCTGGGGAGCAGCATCTCTACTGCCACATCACCCGAGCTGCTGAGCCAGCAAAGGCCCCAGCACTGCTGCCCTGACCTCTGCTCGCTGCAGTCTGGCACATTCACAGGCCAAAATGAGCCTTTTTCCTCTCCCTGCACTCCCAATCCAACGCTCTTCCTGCCACCAGCTCCACTCCAAAAGTATTCCTGAATTCAAGTCCAGTGTGATATTTAAAAGTTTTGCTACCACAGATAGCCTGGCTCTCCTCCAGGAGCATTTTACCTTAATTCCACCTCCCAATCCCAAGAATGCAAAGAATTTCCCCCTAGCTCTGTCCAGCTCATCTCAGCAGCCCGGAGCAGGGTGAGCTGTGCTTGCCAGAACTGTTAAATACGATTCTTTTCCCTCGAAAACCTCAGCAGCAATGGCACAACCCCCTTTTCTGTCTCACATGAGAAGAATCTCTGATCTCTCCTGCATGGAGGAGGTTCAGTGCTTGTGGTTTTCAGATCTGAAGGCACTAAAAGGGAGTTTGGAAAAGCAGGGAGGGGTGAGGGGCTCAAAAAAAATCTTTGTTACCTCCGTTGTAGAAGTTTGGAGCCTTCACAGAAGGAATTGGAAGGAGGGATTTGGAGGATATGATAAAGCACACACAGAGCAGCAGGGTTGGATTTCAGCTTGTCCTGTGGAAATTCCTTTGGCTTTTGGGTAAAACTCCAAAATCCCAGCCCCGTGTGCCCTGTGCTGGGCACCCTTCCCTGTCCCTGCAGCCCCAAGAGTTTCCTTGGCTGTGTCAGGGATGGGATGAGTCAACCCTGGGCATTTATGGATGGGAACAAAACCACGAGGAAAACGATGGGATTGGCACCTTCCTGCCAAAGAAAACTGCCAATTATCCCACCAGCACAGCCCTCCAGCCCTCAGTGGTGCCCTGGAGGATCCCAGGGCAGGATCCCTCTCCACATCCCAGCTCTGAGACGCCCTTGGGCTGAGGGTGACCCCAGAAGCAGGGACAGGGAATGGGAATACCCCACTGCTGGTGCAGGATGGGGGCAGCTGGCACCCAGCACCACAGATGGGTCCCAGCAGTGTCTGCAAGGGCAGGCTGAGCCAAAAAAACCCAACCTGGACATCCAGGGAAGACCTGAGATTCCCAGAGTAGGAGAAAATCCAAGCACTGTGTGTAGACATGATTTTTTGAGCCTGAGAGAATTTTAGCTGTGCTAGTTTCTCAAAGGAAATCTTTCTCTCTCTTCCCAAAACAGCTTTTGGAAACAGCTGCTTTTCTCTCAAAACATTTTGAGGTAAACTCAGTACTTTTCCCATAACAAAACTTCTCCCAGTTCTTTGTTTCCTATTTCTGTTACTTAACCAATGGAGAGAGGTGTCAATCCTATGCACCAACAGGGTCCCTTTTTTAGTTCTTCATAAAAGAAAGTGAGTAAACTGTAAATAAAGCCTTCATTTCTTTCTCTTCTGCCTTCAGAGAATTATTAGAGTCAAATTATTTCGTGTCCTGCTACGACAGCTGTGTCCACAAGCCTTTGAGTTCAGGGGGAACAGGCCCCACAAGACATGAAGCTGATGCCATTTTGGTCACCCCAGGAGAATCAGATGTTCCTGCACTCAGATCCTACTTTGAGCCTCACACAGATGATTTCAGGAGCACAGCAAACCTGTCAGCCACACAACCAGCCAGGACATCGGTTAACTTGGAAGGATGTTCGTGTCTGGCTCAGCTTTTCCCAGAGGAACATTCATTTTTATTGCTTTTCCCTGCTGCTGAGATTTTTCTGGCCCTCGTGTAGCGCTGGCAGTGCCCGTGCTGAGCCTGCCCTTGGCAGGGCAAGGTTTGTCCCAAACCAAGCCAGGGATTCTCTGTGGGAGCAGAAATGTCATTCCCAGGGTTTGTCAGCAAAACCCCTCAGCTGCCAGCACAGAGATCCCCCAAAACTGCATCAGCACCACCCTTGTGCAAACCTGACAGCACCTCCAGCTTTCCCCTGGATTCCCTGGATTCCCTGGCAGGGATCCCTGGCTCCTGCAGGGTTTGAACTCATCCTGCTCCACCACTGAGCAGGGTTTTCCTGCTGCAAGCACCATCTCAGGAGGATTTAAACTTCATTTAAAACTGAAGTCAAAGAACATGGACTTCATTCTTACAACCTGACCTCCACCTGCTTGCAGCTCAGAGAGATTCAAGGTGATTTTTGCTCTGACCCCAAAAATCAGCATTTTCTGATAAACAGCTCCAAATTCCCCACCTCTGCCTGATCCCTGCTGGTTTCTAGATGGGACAGCTACAAACTGACCTTGCCACATGTCTGGAGAAATAATTATGGGGGTAGGGACACCCCCATGCTGCCCTCATCATTTTAGGCATCACACCAATTTATTTCACAGGAAGACTTTTTCCCCCAGCTGCAGGAGCCCCTGGAGGTGCAGATCTTTGGGATTTTCCAGCTGGTAGGAAGTCCAATAAATACAGGAGGAGCTGTTTTTCCAGCCATAGGCATCTCCCCGTGTCCTTGGCTTGCAGACAGCTGCTGATGTGGCACGAGGACGTGTGCGGGAGGAGAGCTCATCTCCGGCACGGGGACATCCCAGAATAACCCATTGCCTCATTCCTTCCCCTTCTTTAGGTTTTCCTGAAGGAAAAAAACCCTAAAAAACCCCAAATCAGTATCACAGAGACTGGCTGAGGTGGAATTTTTATAAAGTCTCTGCTGAAGGTTTTGGGTGATGTGTGATGCTCTCAGGATTTATTTCTTATTTCTTGGCCCATGAGGTTGAAATGGCTGAAAATTCCCAGAGATTGGCCAGATCAAGGCCTGAGTTTGTAAAGCTTTGGCACACCGGCCTCCTAATGAGATAAATATCCATCAGCTCGTTAATAAAGGATCACCAAGGAATGATCTCGTCTGTGCCTGGAAAATGGCACATGGAAGTGAAAGCAGCTCACAAACCCCAGCATCTAAAAAATAAAATAAAATAAAATAAAACAAAACAAAACAAAATAAAATAAAATAAAATAAATAAAATAAAGTAAAATAAAATAATAAAATAAAATAAAAAAATAAAAATAAAACCAAAAATAAAATTAAAATAAAATAAAATAAAATAATAAAATAAAATAAATAAAAATATAAAATAAAATAAAATAAAATAAAATAAAATAAAATAAAATAATAAAATAAAATAAAAATAAATAAAATAAAATAAAGTAAAATAAAAAAATAAAATAAATAAAATAAAATAAAATAAAATAAAATAAAATAAAATAAATAAAAAAAATAAAATAAAATAAAATAAAATAAAATAAAATAAAATAAAATAAAATAAAATAAAATAAAATAAAATAAAATACCCCACTGCCAAAGACACAGGATCAAAACCCTGCAGGAAGATCATTAATGCTGCTGAGGGTGCAGCATTACCTTTTCTGTGAGGTTTTTCGGGGGGGTTAAAATTCCCACAATTAAAGATGAGACAAGGCAGAATTTAAATCCCATCCCCACCGTGGTTCTTGGTTCCAGATGGATTTTCACCATCCCCTGCCTCCTGCAGGGCTGAGCTCCAAGGAACTGAATTAAATCTGAATTCTCCCTCCACAGGGGCTTGTTACACCCTCAGTTCAGCCATGGGAGTTTGGGGGCAGAGGAGGAGGGTGATGTGATTCCCTATAAAAACAACAAATAAAATCCCACTGCCTTTGGGGCCAGGCTCATTTGGTGGATCCAAAACCCCATCCTGGCAGGATTTTCCCTGTTTGCAGTGGATGAACAGCTCAGCCCTGGATATTGCTTGATAAACTTGGCTTTGGAGTCATTTTTGTAATTCCCAAGTTGGTATCTCCAGGTCTTGAGTGAAAGAGGTGAAGCCCCTGGGCCAAAATCTGGGAGAAGCTGGAGAGTTCTGCCTTTTCCAGAGCTCCCTCTTCTTGTTTGGATTCCTCACTCATTTCTTTTTCCAGTGGCCTTTTGGAATGTGACCCCAGCATTTAATGTTTTCCCTGAGGTGCTGCTGGGTTTGTCCTCACTGAAAATTTAGGAAGCACCTCAGTTTGGGAATGGGGAGATTCAAGGGGGGAATCCCAATCTGAAATCTTCATTCTCAAAAAAAACCAAACCAAAACAAACCCCCAAAAAACCCCCCACCACCAAAAAACCCACCAAACCCTAAATAATTCATATAAATAATTTGAAGGTAAAATACAAATCTCCTTCCTTCCCATCCCCAACCACTGGATAACATCCCCCTCAACTAAAAAAACAGATGTCAAATTAAAAAAGCAGCACAGAGAAGGATGAAATGCACAAAAAACCCCCCTGTTGATGCTCTTCCCCTTTATGCAAAGAAAGAAATCAGTTTTTTTCCTTAAGAACGCCCAAATTGCCCCAGCAGAGGCAAATAATCAATTTACCCACCTGAAATAACACTTTTAAATCAAGAAAAGAGAGCATCCATGGATACAGCGATTTTCCAGAGGAGAGAAAAGGCACAGAAATGGCAAAATCAGGAATTGCTCAGCTCATCCTGGTTCTAACACCTTCTCCATCATTCCCAAATATCCCCACACAAACATATTTACAGTTAATGACTTTTTACCCATTCCCACAGGAGCCTGCTGGATTTGGTTGCTGTATTATTCAGTTCTGCCCATTCTCCTGCATTCAGTCCTTACAGGAATATTCAATTTCTTGTTTTCCTAAGGAAGAAATCCAGATTTTCCCTGCCAGAATTGGCCCACAAAGGGCAGAGCTGCCCAGCCAACACCTGCTGGTGCTCCTAACGCCACATAAAAACTTCCTGCACTCCTGCAGCCAGCAGGAAGCTTTGCCTTTCCATCAGGGCTTTGGATTACAAAAACTTCTGCTTCCTTTAAGGAGAAATCCTTGCCCTGCCCTTCAGGCAGCCTCTGGCTAACCCAGGATGGATGGAAAGCAGCTGGATTTGGTGTTTGGGTTTTTTTTTGTGGTGCATCCAGCAAGGACAACAGCACCAAACCAGGGGGGATGTGGATCTGCCACCCCAAATCAGCCCTGTCCTGTTCAGATGTGCAAGGGCAGGAGAGACTCATCCTGCTCTGCCTAAAATACGTTTTTATATCCATAATGTCCACGTGAAATGCTCTGGAAGAGGTTCCCCAGGGATGGGAGCTCATCAGAGTTCAAGGGGCATCTGGATCCTCTTACTCACAAGGTAGGGGTGAAGAGCAGGGAATTGGACTCAATGATCCTTAGGGATCCCTTTAAACCGAATCTATTTTATAATTCTATATCCTGTTCTATAAACACTCACACACAGAGATATAAATATAAATATAAATATAAATATAAATATAAATGTAAATGTAAATCCAAACCTGTAACTATAATATAAATATAAATCCAAACCTGAATATTTGATTTATATAATATTTATATTTGGATTTATATTTATAAATATAAATCCAAATATAAATACACAACTATAACTGTAATATAAATACAAAACTATAATATAAATGTTAGTTATAAATATTAGTATAAAGATAAATACAAACCCATAAATATAATTATAAATGTAATAGAAAATGGAATTATAAATCTAAATCTAGATTCTGCCCCAGCCTGTGGTTGGTGCCCACCCAGCCTCCCTCACTCCCCTCCTCAGCAGGCAGCAAGGAAGAGAAACTGAAAACAAAGCTCAGGGGTCAAGAGAAAAACTCAGGAGCCGCCCCAGAGCCACCAAACCTGGCTGGAGGAGGAGCAGGCACAGCCCCTCCACCACTTGTCTTGTGATTAAAACTCCCAAATTGTCCCAAAAGCAACTTTTGGAGCCTTGGCCAGGGACTGAGAAAATGTGACTGTGGGATCAACCCTCCTGAATGCATTTGGGGAACCCTGCCAGTGCCTGCATCTGATTTCTTGCCTCAGCTCCAGCCAGCTTTAATGCAACATCAGCTTGGAAGCTGTAAAACATCAGACAAACAATGTAAACCAAGGCAAGCAGCAAGATTTAACAGGAAACAGGCTGTGCTCTTCGTTTGCTGGATGGGAGAGCAGCTGGCTGGGGCAGGGATGATCCCATCCAAAACTCCTCACACCCATTTGCTGATTTGCAAGGAGAAAAAGGGGGCTGAAGACTGAAAATCATCTGTTTGTGGCTTTAAAAGAGACAAAAGGCAGAAAAGTCACAAAAAGAGACAGATAAAATATTATTAAAGTAAAAGCCTGGAGAAAAATAGAGTAGCAGGAGGAATGTGATGCCGGGAGATGTTGGGATTTCCTGCTTTTCCAAGGATTGGCAGTGGCATCACGAGAGGAAGAAATGTCTGTGCCCTGGAGCTGGAAACAGCTGCACTTAACACCTCTTCGGGGGAATTGAAGGCTGGCAGAAAGCTCCAGGAGGAATTTTCTCCTGCCAGCCCTGGCCAGCGCTGAGCTCACCAATGGCACCCGGAGCGTGGATCCCGTGAGGCTCCAAACAACATCAGGGATAAAGCCAAAACCTGCTGGTGGGAAGGCTGGGAGCCAAGGGATGAGTGTGCAGGACAGGCCCTGAGATGGTCATTGGGGTCAGCCCAGCTGAGCTAATCCATAAATCCACTAAAATCCATTCCCATCCCTTCCCCACCTCCCTATTCCTGCTGCAGCAGCCTGCTCCATGGATATCCCATGGGATAACGCTGCTGAACATCTTCCCAGCTCCCCAAATCCAGCCTCACCTGGGCTTCCCCTTCCATGGATCCCACCCAGCTCCTGGAACAGCATCCTGCTCCTCCCCAAAATCCAGCCCAAACTCACAGCACTGCTGGATTTCATCCTTTTAGGCTCCAGCTGGCAATTCCAGGCAGATCCTGCCCTTCCCGCCACATCCACTGACCCCACAAGAGCTGGGAGAAGGGCTCAGCCTGATTTCCAGCAGCTCAGGAGGATTTCTGCCCAGGCAGAGGCAGCTCAGGACACACTTCGGGATTTTGGGGATCTCTTCCCACCAGCTGCTTTTCCTTGCATGGATCCCACCCAGCTCCTGGAAGAGCATCCCAATCCCCCCAAAATCCAACCCCAACTCACAGCACTGCTGGATTTCATCCTTTTAGCTTCCACCAGGTGATTCTGGGCAGATCTCACCCTTCCCACCACATCCACCGACCCCACAGGGATCAGCAGTGTTGGGAGAAGGGCTCAGCCTGATTTCCAGCAGCTCAGGAGGATTTCTGCCCAGGCAGAGGCAGCTCAGGACACGCTTTGGGATTTTGGGGATCTCTTCCCACCAGCTGCTTTTCCTTCCCCACCCGCTTTTATAGGAGCCTGCTGGCTCCCATTGGCTCGGGACACCCTTTTTATAGCAACCACTCTGCCCCATTTCAATTGCATTCAGTAATTCCTCAGCTCATTGTCCTGCAGAGATTAGTTACACATAAGCATATTTGAATGATTAACTCCTGGGCTCTGCTGAGGCCCCAGCAGAAAACGCCGAATCCAAAGGCTCCCTCTGACTCTCCCTGCCTCAGCACTGCTCCCAAAATATTGTGGTTTTCCTTGCTGCTCTTGGCCTGCTCCAACCAGCTCAGCTGGCACTGGAGGGAAGATTTCAGCTTCAGAGCAGTGGAAAAGCAGGGGGAAAAGGCTGGGAAAAACTCAAACTCCAAAGAGGAAGCAGCGTTTGGAGACTCAGTCACAGGTTTGGGGTGAAAACCTTCACATCCCATCTCATCCCACCAAACCTGCTGGTTCCAAGGGTGACAACTCCAGCAGCACAGGGATGGGTTACCCATGGGGATCCTCCAGCAGCTTTTGGGAGCATGAGGAGGATTTAGGGCCATTTCCTAAATGGCCCTAAGTGGTTTGAGCTGCTTTTCCCCATGGCTTCAACTGCTGAGGCTCACCTGAGGTGGTGACACAGGACAGGGGCTGAGCCCATGCCTAGAGGCAGGATGCTGAAGAGGGGAAGGGACAATGTTTAAATTGCCCTGGATTAGAGCATTTCCATCCCCCAGCGTGGGCAGTGGGAACCAGCAGCTTTTGGGGGAGTTTTCTGGGTGATGAAGGACAAACCTGCAGGGAGGAAGAGCTGGATCCCATTTGGAATGGGTGATGAGCAGCAAACCTGCAGGGAGGAAGAGCTGGATCCCATTTGGAGTGGGTGATGAAGAACAAACCTGCACAGAGGAAGAGCTGGATCCCATTTGGAGTGGGTGATGAAGGAACAAACCTGCAGGGAGGAAGAGCTGGATCCCATTTGGAGTGGGTGATGAACAGCAAACCTGCAGGGAGGAAGAGCTGGATCCCATTTGGAGTGGGTGATGAAGGAACAAACCTGCACAGAGGAAGAGCTGGATCCCATTTGGAGTGGGTGATGAAGGAACAAACCTGCACAGAGGAAGAGCTGGATCCCATTTGGAGTGGGTGATGAAGAACAAACCTGCACAGAGGAAGAGCTGGATCCCATTTGGAGTGGGTGATAAAGAACAAACCTGCACAGAGGAAGAGCTGGATCCCATCAGGTTTTGTGTGGGTGTTTCCAGTCCTTCCTCTTCCCTCCCTCCCTCTCTCCTGGCTGCTGCATCTCGGAGCCAGGGCTTTGTGTCAGGAGCTCCAGGAACCACACAAATGGGAAAATGCAGATGGAGTTGAAGAGTATTAAAAAACCAGCAGATGATACAGGGGATTGAGATTGAACACTGCAGCTGGTGAGGCTGGAATGACTCCAGAGCTGCCAAGCCCCAGCAAGGTGAATCCCATCCTACTTTCCCCAGAGATAAGGGACACCAGTGCACCCAGCTGGGAACTGGCACGATGCCTGCAGAGCAGCCAAGGTGCCTGTTCTGCACATTTCTCCAAAGCCCACCTGCCTTCTGTCTACTCACAACATTTCGGGGCTCAGTGTGCTGCTCATCCTCATCTGGGGCACTCAAAAAACTGAAAACATCAAATCAATAAAAAAACCAGCAATTTTTTGGAACCCTCTCAGCCCTGTACAAGAGCAGACATTTGACCCACAGCTCGGGTTTTTCTCCCTCCTTCACAGGCAGCAAAACACTTGGGAGATGATTTCAGACCTGGCCAAAATCTCTCTAGTCCACGTTTAAAGCCTCCAGCACATTCCCAGGGTTAAATCCCACTCTGGTTATGGGCAGCAATAAAAATAAATAGGAAAAGCCTGATACAGGCCAGGCTGAGGTGCACAAAGCCTTTCCTGACTCCTCTCTGCCCAAACCCACAGAGTTTCCCAAATTTAACTCCCAGCTGAGGCCGCTGCTTCCGAGGCCTGTGGAGCACAGGGAAGTGGAAGTGGTGCCAAGGAAGCTGGGCAATTTCTGGGGTGCAGAACGTGCTCTTTGCACATTGCCCTGGCACAGCTGCCACCCCGGGGCAGGCAGAGGCAATCAAAAGTTTCATCAGAGAAAATGCAACACACAAAAATATCTCTGTGTGTCTGTGTGTGTGTGTGTGTTTGAAAAGCAGGATCCAGAATAATCCCAGTTTGGGCTGGGATGGATTGAGCTGGAGGGTGCAGCAGGGAATGGTTCTGGATTGGGCCAAATTTAAGGCTGTGGAGTAATTTTGCCCAAATTGAGAAAACTTTCAGGGTTAAGATCACCCTGAAACTCCACCTTATCCCAGCAGCATCCTGGAACTCATCCCTCACAGCAGAGCAGCCCCTTCTGGAACAGCTGCCCACAAACCCCAGTTCCAGCCCCACGGAAGGGCTGAACCCACAGGCACAGCACCAAACCCTGCTGCAAGCCCTGCCAGCCTGTCCCTGCCCTTTGCCCACATCCCAGAAATGCAGGATTTGCACCAGTCAGGCTCCACCTGCCAAGGGGCCAGGCAGGGATGGGAAGGGGGACAGGGAGCAAATCCCAGATTTTATCCCAGCCCTTAATGAGAGCAGCCTGAGTGAGATGTGAACACTGAATCCATGGCTGGAGGAAGGGAAAGCACTGACAGAAAGGCTGGGAGCTCTGGAGATCACAAAGCCCAACCCCCAGCTCCTGCAGAGTCAACCAAATCTTCCCCCTCCAACCATCAACTGAGAAAAACCAGGAATTTCCAATGGAGTGGAGAGCAAAGCATGAATTAATCAGGTGTGAGCCATTTCAGTGCTGTTTGAACTCAATCTGCTTCCAAAAAAACCCCCCAAGCTCCAAATTCTGTGGGTTTGCTTTTCCTGCCTCAGGCTGCTCACCTTTAGCTAATGAACACCCACACAAACACAAACCAAATGAATTTTTTTCCCTGCTGGTCCCATGCTGTGCTCAGTGGTGGGCACAGCCTCACACACAGCCCTGAGCTCCACCAAAGCTGCTCAGCTCAGCAGCAGGGATTTCCTGATCTTCCTCCAAATTCCCTGTGCACATCTGCTTCCAGCAGATCCATTTCCCTTGCTCACAGCCAGGTAGGAGCAGCAGCTCCTTCTCCTCCCATAAAACAAAACTTCTTCTAATAAAACTTCTCCAGCAGGGACTGCCAGAGAATCCTCAAGAAATCTGGATTTATGGGAAGAGAAAGCCCAGGTGTTTTGAAGTATCAAATCAGGAATTCTGGCAGCTCATTCCCCTTTCTCAGCACAAGAGCAGCCCTGAGCTGAGCCAAACACAAAAAACAGAGGAAAAAAGAGAGGGAGAGATAAGAAATGAGAAAATGAAAAGTAATATCCACTTCTCAAATACTCAGGAAGTGCTGAATGATCAGTTTCTTCTCAGAACACACATTTACCTTTCTTGCACTCTCAGAGCCACTCAGTGTCACCTTCTCTGTCCCAAGAATTAGGAGGGTCCATCTCCTGGGGTAGGGAATGGTTAATTAAGGGAATAATTTAGGGAATAAAAAGAAATGTGGGAGACTGGCAGATCTCCTGTGTGATATTCAGGACATTGGGAAATGGTGCCACAACAGCAAGGTGAAATCTGCTCTCCACAAATCATTTCAGATCTGGGGGTTCTGACACGGAAAAGCTCAAACAACACAACTCAAACCTGTGCTCAGAGTAAATCCTGCCCTGAATTTACAGACAGCAGGTTTAAAACTCATTCCTTGATGTTGTGCACATGCCACAAGCCCAGAGCCCTTCAAATGTTGTTCAGCATTGGATTTTTAGGGGAATTATTGTTTACAAGCCATCCGTGCATTGGCACAGGGCTAACAGCTGTTAACATCTGGAAGTGATCCTGATGGAAAGGTTCACTCCAACAGGCAGGGAAGGAGCTCCTGCATCCTGTACAGCACCCCCAGAACAACAGAGCTGCTGGCAAAAATCCACCCCAGCAACAAATCCATTCCCAAGGTGGAACATCCAACTTCAGGGATCTGTTGAGTTGTTCTTGTTGGCTGAGGATATTTACAGTCTGCTTCCAGCTGCTTTTGATATGTTCAGAGCAAATCTCAATAACTTCATTTTAGGAAAGGGCAGATCAAAATGTAAACACTTGCAGCCCAAGGCTGCAGCCTGTCAAACAGCATCAGTGGTTGCTGTGAATAAAAACGTTAATTTAAAAAATTAATTGTGTGTCTTTCCATGCTATGATCCACTTATCTCTTGTTTTCTTTCCCTTTTGCAGAGAAAAATATACATTGATGTATCACAAACCCATCAAGGACTTTTCCTCTCCAACACTAAACAAACCCAGTCTAAATGTACCTTTAGTCTCCAGCCTTGGAAGGCATTTAATGCGTGATAAATTATCTTTAAGAGGCGACAAATATATTTTTCCAATAATTTTCTTTCCTCTCCAGACATCAAAGAAGCTTAAATACCATGGAAACAAATATGACAAATCCCCCAGACGTTGGAATTTATCAGTCCCTTTCATACACTGCATAAAAACACAAAATAAACCCATGACAGAGCTGAGGGGGAAAAAAAAGTCAGATATTGTGATTTGATCTTGCCTGTAAGCAACAGAACTCCCAGGATGTACTTAAAATTTTATTTCTATTTCCAGTAGATCATAATAATTATAAAAGTCTCTGTGGTCTGCAGCCACAGTCTAAACCAGTGGCAGACTTTGTGTGGATATTCACACACAAATGATTTATTAGAATCACCAAGGCTTTCAACATGAAATACTTGATCCTGAAATCCTTCATCAGACAAAAAAAGCTCAGGAAATTCTGCATCATCCACGCCTGACTCTCATTTTACCAAACCAGATCAAGAGCTCAGTGTTGCCTCATTTATTCCTCCATCACAGGAGTGCCTCATCTGTGTGTAAATATTGCAATAAATGTTCAGAGGGCAAAGAGACACCTCAATATTCTGCTGTTTGGGCACTCCCAGCTTTGATTTCACAGCTCCAACCCCCTCAGCTCCCTGCTTTCAGTGCAATTTGCTGAATCTGGATCTCTTTTATTTAGAAGGGACTATCAGACATCCTTGAGCTGCCTTCCCACAGATCCTCTCCATTCCATGATGCCAGGATTTGGGAGTGCCTGGCCAGACCCCTGTAATCAGCCCCCAAAATTGGCTTTGCACTGCTCTGGAAGCCACTTGGGCAACCCCAAAGCTTCTGAAAGGAATTCTCATTCCGTGGGGAATGGAAAAACCCCCAAAGATGCTGAGCCCCAGCACTCCTCAGGCTGCTCCACTGCACACTCTGGCACTGCCCCCCCTGTTTATGACAAAACCCCCAAACAATAGTGTCCTCTTCCCTGCTTGCTTGGGAACAATTGGTTCCCTCATCACCTCCAAATCATAAAAATTTGAATATATTTTACAGTTATGTCCACTACAGGATTGAACTGGTATCAAACCCAGACTAAGAGCAGCTGGTTCTCTTCTGGAGGTGCTGCCTCCTATGCCTGGTCACCTTTGTCTTCTGTTGCCATTGCTGAGTCTCTCTGCTGCTCCTCTGGATCCCCTGGCAGGATGCTGGTGACTGTCTGGAGCAGGGACTCGATCTCCTCCTCTGTCAGCCTCTCCTCGCTTTCTTCCACCATCTGCAGGTCAAAAAAAAAAACCAAAAAACAACCCATTGGCATCATTAAATCCACACTTCCTCCCTCAGAGAGAAGGACTCGGCTCAGCAGGGAAGACTTTGTCAAACACAGCCTGAGCTCATCACAAAAGCATTTGACAAAGCAGAACTCTTGGAATATTTGGAAAAAAAAAAGAAAAAAGAAAGAACTCCATTGTTCACCACAACAATTGGCACTGTGTAATGAGGTCCTGCTTTCCTTCCAGCAAGGAAAACACCACCCTGGGAACAGTCTGGTTTATCCTAAAGCCTCTCTCAACCTCCACATCCATGTCCTGAGCCAGGCTTTTCCTTTAGCTCAGATGCAGCCCCACATTCCTGATCTTTTCCCCAAGTTTCTGTGTTTCCATGGGATATCCTGAGAGGGATTCTCTGGATTCCCTCATCCAGGACCTACATGAAATCACCAGCCCATAAAAGAAACCCCCTCACCCTACAGCAGCTGTACTCCACTGGAATTTGCTTGGATTGGGAGACTCCTGGATATAAAGACATTTAAAAGCTCTGAGCAACATCAAAAACACTGTCATGAATCAACTCCATGATTCCATGAGATTAATTAGGGACCTGCTCCCACTGTGGAGCTGTGGCAGCTTTTATATCCTTGCTACCAGTAAAAACAACTGCCCTAATTTATAGGCAGCTGTTAAAAGGAAAAAAAAAAGCTTGTCAGAGGACTGGAAAAGCAAGTCAGAAGAACTCTTCAAACACAAATGAAACCAATTAGGATTGTGGGGTTTGAGTTTTCTTTTTTTACACCAAGTCCTTGAAAAAGGCCTTTGAAGAGGAGTGATTTATATGAATGATGGTTCCAAGTCAGAGCAGGTTTAATCAGCTCTAGCTGTAAACTGCCAGCTCTTCAGATGCCTTCTGAAAAGCAGAGTGGGACCTTCAATTCATTTGTTTGTCTCCAGAGTCCTCCGAGCCCTCTTTGCACAATCTGATCATCTTTCATCAGGATCATCCACAGGTCTGCACATGCAGAGAGGATCCACTCCTCAGCAAAAGGCAGACAGTGAATTTCCATTTGTAAACGACTTTCTGGGGACTATCCCCATCAAAGGATGAAAATCCCTGTGGAGTGGCTTTCCAAGCACTCTTAGCAACTACTGTAGGACACGGGCTTGAACAGCAGCCCAGGCTCTGCTTCCAGCAGCTGCTGCACTGCACACCCTGAGCTCAAACACCTCCAAATCCTCCTTCCCTGATTCCTGCCAGGCAGCTCCCCCAGGGAATCAGCTCAGCACACCTTGGAGCATCAGCACCGCACTGGGAAGTGGGAGATGTGCCTGGAACTAAATGTTCTTTCAGGTCTTTCCCAGCCCAAACTATTCTGGGATTGTGATCCCATGATCAAACCTGCTCCACCCACTCCTCGTGCCAGTGCTGCTGACAAATCACTCCTCTCCAGATGACTGACCTTTGCTATTAAATTTCACAGAGGATTATCAGCCTGTATTTCAGACTGGATTATGGGGTTATTCATGGTGTTACACTGAATTTTCAAGGTGGGGTAGGTGCTGTAGGAGCAGGAGCCATGCAAAGAACCAGCCCAGGTGTTTTGGATTAAGAGATGACTCCAGGTAGGACAACTGAACCAATGTCTCCCAGATTTGTTATCCCATCCCTCAGAAAAAGGGCACTTAGCCTTGTTCAGATTTGATTTATTGCATGACATAAAACCCAACCCTCTTCCCATATTAATTTTATTTATATCTGTATCTCCTCTCCCTTTTTTTCCCTTCACTTTCTCCTTTAGGTGCTTGCTCAAATAAAAACCAGGGATTTCTGATCAGCACCAGCTCTTCCCAACCTCTCATTTTAAGGCAGAACATGTGAATTCTAATCCCTGTTTTCTTTCCTTGCTCCCCAGTGACTCCAAATGAGTAATGCCCCAACTCCCAGTATGAACAACCCCACTGATATCATTTCTACTGGCACAGCACGAGGCTGACAAACTGCAGGGACACACACACACAGCAGCTCTGGGGGTTGCTCTGGCAGCCCAGAAACCCCAGAAATGAAAGAAAATCATCTCTGCTGTTTGTGATGTCTCATCAAAATGTTGTGAGAATCATTTTTAGAGATGCCAGACCTGGCATTAGGGAGGGGATGGAGCTCCCAAATTCCCTTCTGCTGACAGATCCAGAGGGAAGTGGGAATTCCTTCAACTGCTGCAGCAAATTTGCCTCTCCAGCAGGTCCCAGGAACCACCAACAGACACAAATCAACATTTAGCAGGATGGACAGACAGCCTCTTAGTCAGGTTGATGCTTCAGCCTTATTTTGTTGTGGTATTATTTGAGATTTCAAAGGATCAAAAGCACCAACTGTAAAAATCAATTTTTTCCACTCTTTCAGGAAGTGAAAAAACAGCCTGAGCCTGATTTATGAGAACATAAGCAGTGAGGAAGCAGCAAAGCAACAAGCCAAAAGGAAAAAATCAGAAATTAAGGACAGACAGCAGGCAGATAAAGAGGCAAATGAAACTGTCCTAAAAGCAAACAGATCTCAGGGGGAACAGGAGGTCACTCAGAGGCTCATCCTGCATTCAGCAGATGTTCTCACAGCTTCTGATTTACAGCTGCAAGACAAAATACCTTTGATGCTAAGAAATCTGGTGCTGAGAAGAGAAACGAGGTGCAAGAAGCAGCCTAAGAGGCAAAACCCCCAGTTGGATTCAGGTACCTCCTTTTCCAGCAACAATTTTACCAACCTTGGAGAAAATCTCCAGCAAAAAGCCCTGCACTGGCTGAAACTGCTCCAGAGCCAGACTGAGCCCATAAGCAGCCAGGAATGCAAAGTTTACAGTAAGAAAAACAAAAATGCAAATGTTTGAAGGGAGGGGATGAGCTCAGATGTTGATGTTGGCAGTGCCAGCCAGCCCAAATGGGAACAGTTTCCCCTCTCAGATGATGCCATGTGAAAAGTTTGGGGTATTTCTGACCAAAGTGCTGCTGGCCCTCAGTATTTGGAGATTTGGGTGAGGAGCAGAAGTGGACAGTGTGACAGAAATAATAAATAAAAATAATAAATAATGAATAAAAAGCCCCCCTGATGTCATAAATAATTCTCACTGCTGCTTTTCAGCATTCAAGGCTGTGCTGCCCCAAAATAACTCCAGGGGTTTAGGAAAAATTGCTGCAGCACATCAATGTCATTCCTAACACACCCAGTGTGTGTTACCTGTGAAATGTGGTCATTCACTCAGCTCAGGCCTCATTAATAATTTCTGTTTCACTCAAATTAGAGCACTTTGTTACTCAATTTCCATTGCAATGTATTCATAAAGTCAGCAATGCTCCTGTTTAGTTTCCACCATGCTCTGCATCTGATCAAAGAGGCAATCAGGAAAACTTAATGAATTAATTGGCAGAAAATTCTCCCAGCTCAAACGAAAAGCAGCCCGTTCCCCCTGCAGCTCAAATTTAATTCTCAGAAATTCACAGCCAGCCCATGAAGATAATCCCAGGGATTAAAGTGTTTATTCAAAAATTAAGATGCAAATCTATGTTCAGAGTGCTCTGGACAAATGGAAGCACAAAACCACTCAGGACTGTCTAAATTCCTTTTTTTTTACTTGGTGAAATAAGGACAAACATCCTTAATTCAAACCATACCTATCCTTTGTGCTTACCCAAATAAAAGCAGAATTTAAGAGTCTTCATCCTCCTCCCTGTGCTGCTTTCAATGCTAATGTTTGTTTGGTTTAGTCTCCTGAGACATAACAATAAATCAAGAATGAAGAATAAATAAAACCACACTGAAGAACCCCACAAAGTTCTGAAAGAACTGAGAAATTTGGTGAACAAACCTCAGCATCACAGAACAACCTGTGGGTTAAAAGCTATTGCTTATTGGAATAATAAGCTAAGAGCAAGATTTTAAAATAATCAGTAAAGTACAGTAATAAAGGAAATAGGGGCTCTGATCATTTCCAAAGCAATCAAGCACATCGTTTAACTCCAGTGGAGGAGGGAGATGTTTGATGTGAAAATCACTGTTATTTCTTCCTTTGAGCAGTGATTTGAAATTGCTCAGCACCACCACATTAATAGGAAAAAAAGCACATTAAAAAAAAGAAATAAAGTAAAAGACTGAATGATTGAATTAATGTCTCTGAGAGGTAATTAACCAAGGGCAAGGCAAAACACATTGCTGAGGAAATAAAATGTTCAAACCCTCTTAAGATCTTGTTTTCCAAAATGCTTTTCATTATTCTTTTCCAGTATAAAAGACAATGTGCCAGCCTGGTTATGCACATAAGTACGAAATTCTGCAAGGCAGAAATACATTTTTAAAAAGCACAAAATCAAAATCTCCTTTTCCACTCAGAGAAAAAACCGTGGAGCAATTTGTTCCTTTTAAGGACCAAGATGATGCCTAATCTGCAGCATTAAGTAAAGCTGAACACTCTCGTGGTGAGCTGAACACCCCTGACTTTTTATTTCCTCCTTTTGGGAATCATTGAGCCAGACTCAATATATGTTAAAGATTAAAACAGGAGGTCAAGATAGCTGCAATGTGGACAGTGTTTTACTCTGTGGGGTAAAAATTTGAATTTCATGCTCCTTTTGTCGCTATTGTTGTTGGAAAATAAATCCTGGCACAGAGGCTGGAAAAGGCAAAAATGGACAATGGCAGCAATTGATGCTTTAAGGTTTACAAAAGATCCAAAGATCACAACAGAAATTTGTTTTTTGCTGCTAAATAATGTTATCAAAATGGATTTATTGTTTGCATACAGCTAAAAATAAGGAATTTTGTAGAGGGAGAATAAAAAACTAAAAAGCAATAATTATAATTAAAAATATCTTCTCCCATGAGCCTGCCAGGTAAATCAGACTCCATTCCATGGTCAGGCTGCACTGAATGAAAAGTTTGAGACATCAAAACTGAGCAAGTGAGAGCCAGCTTGGACTTGGCTGGCATTTTGTTCAAAGCTTTCTGAAAAAATAAGATTGATGTGCCTCCATTCCAGGAACTGCTCAGAAGTTCTCCCCAGCATTTATTTCTGATTCAGAGGCAAGTTCAGTGAGGAGAGAATCAAGGGCATTTTAGAGCCCAAATTCACTTCTCAGCAGTTGTGTCTCATCCATCACTGCAGGGATCCTGCAGGGAATCTGTGCATGGGTGACCTCTGGGTTATTTTATGGCCAGAAAAGGCAGATTTTGAGTGTCTGGGTTATTTTATGGCCAGAAAAGGCAGATTTTGAGTGTTCAGTGACTGCTGCAACCTCTGTCCTCATCAAACACAGGATCCAAGCCAGGAACTGACCAGCAAAACCATCTCCTTGCTTCTCCCAGCTCTGGATTTCAGCAACACCAACCTGCAGCTCCCCAGAGGTCCCTGAGCTCCAAAGGCTTTGATTGAAGCACTTTGAAAAGTGCTGCAGTCCTGGGGAGGGTTCAGCTGCCACAGGGTTAACGATCCAGGACACTCACACCACTGCCATGCTGATTTTGGGGAAATGTGACCTGGGAATTACAGGGGAATCACAGTGGAACAGGAATCACTGCATCCCCAATAATTCCATGAAGATCCAAATTCAGGCTAACCCCCAAATTTGCAGATATTCAACTTTTCACAAGCTGTTTTAGATCATTAGAGAAGGGTTTGGATCAATAATGAACTGGCACTGAACTCAAATCTTGTGTCTGTGTTCTCTAAGCTTCAACGAGTTTTATTTAACTTTAGAATATCTAAAATATGGCACTCTACAGAAAGCTGACTTCTAATAGAAAGGCCCCAAATTCTTATTTTCTTCAAACATGACACAGGAGCAAACTGTTTTCAATATTTTATGGGTGGGTAGGATAACAATGAAGCAGGTAGGACAGTAGGGCAGAGACAAAGCCATGAGAGCCCCAAAAGATGATTGCATTTAAAGAAGGGAAGAAAAGCCTGCAGATGGCAATAAAATAAATCTGTCTAAGCATATGAAGCTAACAAAGGTGTGAGACAGGCTCCAAATTGTGGTTTCTGACTAACTTAAAGCCTTAAAGCTCTGCTTGGGCTGCTGATGGACACTGATCTCCTGAGCACAGCATTAATTCCTCAGCTGGAATCATTCTGCTGAGATGCCTTCAGCGTTCTGATCTCTGCTCCTTGGTGACAGAAGAAAAATAGTCCTACTGGTCCCTCTTTAATCCTTCCCTTTTTGTGCAGCAAAATATGATCCTGCTCCTCCTCAGCTGGGTTCCAGGGGAAAATTGCAAACAGATGTTCTCAATGCAAGAGATCTTTATTGAAATAATATCCTGATTATAACAATCTCTTTATTACCACGGGGGTTTGTGTTCCTGAGGAGATGCTTGAGAGAACAGAATCTATTTCTATTGAGTGGCAATCCCTCTCTACAGCTGAATTATTCTTAGACTGACAATGGCTCCTTTCCATCAGAAAAGCTTATATCCATTTCTCATCCTCATTTCCTTTTAGAATTTTTGATTTTAGTGTAAGCCTGCCATTAAAACAATCAGGGAAGACATCCAAAAAAATAAAGTATTCCATCACAGAGCTGCACAGCAAAAAGATTAAATACATTCTTATTTGCAATATCTTCATAAATCACCTTTAATGACTGCACTGGGCATGTTAAATGTGTGCCACTGAAGCAAACAGAGGTGGAGAATCTGTCTGAGAGGGCTCTGAGGAGAGCTCTGACAGGAAGCTGAGTGGGTTTGAACCTGTGGATGTAAAATGTGCATAAAGGGATACATTCAATCACTGGCCCATGAGAAAGCAATTATTGAATTGATCTCCAAGGTTAAAGCTGCTTCCAGTTAAGCTTTGAACAGGCCCAGGCATTGTTACTCACCAGCTGGATTTCCACTGCAGTCACAGGCCTGTGGTTCAGCAGCTGCAGCTTTTCTGCCCTGGTAAAAGCACAGTGGAAGAAAATTCACATTACTGGGTGGTTTGAGGATCCCCTCAATGCCTGCAGTGATGCAAACACATTCCTGATAACTTAGGGATGAAACGTCACTGCCAGGAATAGTCCTGGCTGGGTTTGCAGTGTGGCTGAAGGGCCATCATTTGGATATTTTGATAATTTGGGGACTTTCCTGTGTTCAGCCATGCTGCTGTTGGCATCTCTAGCCCAAGGTGGCAAGCAGAGACCCTCAGATCATTACTGCAAGCATTAATTAATTGCTGCTTTGTTAAAGCTGTGCAGAAACATTGAACAGCTCACCAGAGATCAAAAACTTCTGCTATGAACACACAACCACAGGAACAATTTTCATACCTAAGGAGTTACAATCCCATCAAATGGCAGCAACTTGTTTATCCTTTTAGCTCATTGCAAATACAAAGCTCCAATTTCCAAACTGTAGGGAGCTACAATTTGGAAAAAAAACTAAATCTTGGCATTTATTACTATTTATAGGGCATCTTTAAAGCATATTTAACCTGATTCTGGAGGGTTTACAGCATATTTAAACTGATTCTGGAGGGTTTAAAGCATATTTAACCTGTTTCTGGAGGGTTTACAGCATATTTAACCTGATTCTGGAGGGTTTACAGCATATTTAACCTGATTCTGGAGGGTTTAAAGCATATTTAACCTGATTCTGGAGGGTTTAATGCATATCTCAACTGATCCTGGAGGGTTTTCCCCTGGGGGGTTTTTAGAAAGGAAACCTCACAGCTTTTAGGAGAATACAGATCACTTCAGTTTTACAACCAACAATTTCTGTGTGTCTGGAGATACCTCAGAGATATAATTTCATTTCAAATGGTCTGTGCCACTGGCTGCTGGATGATCCAGCTAAAATGTCCATTTTAATCACCACTTTCAGCTTCAGAAGAAAAGCTTGTACATTTTCAATAGAGCATTTGTGAGAGATTAACAACTCCTAACAGAAAACTCCAGGAAATCTTCCTATTTATTTCTTAATTTATTTATTATTAATTTGTTTTGCTTTTGGAGAGCCAAAATATGTTTCCATTGGTGATGGGAAGCAGGGAATACACCTCCCTTGTTCTCCCATGTGAATCACTCCAATCTGTTTGGTGTTTCCAACATGAGGCTCTGGAGAGCGTGCCTGGATTTTGCTCTCAACTCAGAGCACTTTACTGGCAGAAGGATGAGGTGTTTGTAACTGCTGCCATCCACCACTGTCATAAAAACAGGAATAAAACCCCAATAATGACAGGAGAGGAGCACTCAAATCCTTTACATGGACTGCAGGGGATTTAAGGAATCAGTGAGAGACAAAACTCACTTGTGTAGAAGCAAAGCTAAAGGCAGCAGTGCCATGCAGAGCTGAAAGAATATTCAGTATTATCTTTGCTCTATAAAAATCTGGCCAATTCAGCTGGAGTTTTGAAAGATTTTTCCTCCATAGCTGGGAAATTCCCTGCTTTGGTGCCTGATGGAGGCACAGAGCTGGTGCTCAGTGCTCTCTGCTTTGCTCCCTGGCCAAGCCAGTGTTGGTGCCTCAATTTCCAGAGCTCTCCAGCAGCTCCTCTGAGGATCCTCGTTGTAAATCCTCCCTCCTCCTCCTCCCCCAGCCCTGCTTACAAGGCCAGACTGTGATGAATTCATATTTTACCCAAGTTTCTCTCACATGCCACTTCTGAGATCAGAGCCTGCTCAAACTCTTTCTTCTTCTGCAGTAACACACATCCCAATCCTCCAGCTCCACCACTCCTCCACACAAAGCACATTATCTGACTTTTATTAACTAAACTTCCTCACCTTCTTCTTTTCAAAGCAATATCCTTGAAATTCCTTGCCAGCAAAACTCCAGAGCCAAATAAAGAGGATCAAATAGCAAAAGCCATTTCATGCCTGAGCTGAAGAATGCAAACCTGATTTACCCAGAGCTATTTTCAAGCAGGTAGAGCTGTGTTTATCACAGGAAGATTACTGGCACAGCAGCAAGCAGAAATAAATTAACACCAATTACACATCGTGACTAAAACAATCAATTAGTGCAACTGCTCATGTTTCCTGAAGAAATAGAGGGCACGACAAAAAAAGGTCACCTCTCCAAGAGTTATTGTTCATAAGCCATGAACACCATTCTAACTCATTAGGGATAGACAGAAATTTTACACTCAGGCCAAACAGATCCTAAAAGCATTTCAGGGTATTTACAGTTTTTAAAAATGTGTACAGAACAATGAGACAGAATTTACAAGTGATTAACACACTCAGATGTGCAATCTGAAGATTTCACGGCTGGTTTTGATCAGCAAAGCTCCCTACTGGAAAATGATGCAGAACAACACAAAGGAACGAGCAGCAGGGTGCAAAAAAAACCCCCAAAAGCTGCATAAATGCCATATTTCATCTAGAGCAGCTTGTGCAGGGTGAGCACTAATTAACAGCCCGACATAACGATCTTTAGACATGGTAATGAGTAATTATAAGGTAAGCAATGAAACAAACACTCCCAAAATGTCTCTAAATTTCATTTAATAGGAAACTGGATTGCTCAGCCCTCAGCAGCAGAAGGCAGATGTCTGAGTTGGAGCTCAGTTTTTTTAACACTGATCCCAAATATTTTTACCTTTTTAACACTGATCCCAAAAATTGACTGTTGGGACCAGGCTCTGTGTCTGACCCCAAAATTTCACTGCTAGAATCAGGCTCTTTGTGTCTGATCCCAAAAATTCACTGCTAGGATCAGGTTTTCAGTGTCTGATCCCAAAATTTCACTGCTAGGATCAGGCTCTCTGTGTCTGATCCCAAAAATTCACTGCTAGGATTAGGCTCTTTGTGTCTGACCCCAAAACCTGACTGCTAGAATCATGTTTTCTGTGTCTGATCCCAAAAATTCACTGCTAGAATCATGTTTTCTGTGTCTGATCCCAAAATTTCACTGCTAGGATCAGGCTTTCTGTGTCTGATCCCAAAAATTCACTGCTAGGATCAGGTTTTCAGTGTCTGAACCCAAAAATTCATTGCTAGGATCAGGTTTTCAGTGTCTGATCCCAAAAATTCACTGCTAGGATCAGGTTTTCAGTGTCTGATCCCAAAAATTCACTGCTAGGATCAGGCTCTCTGTGTCTGACCCCAAAAATTCACTGCTAGAATCAGGCTTTCTGGGTCTGACCCCAAAACCTGACTGCTAGGATCAGGCTCTCTGTTTACCTGGAATTTCCTGACAGCACGTGTGAATTAAAACCTGAATAACCACAATTTCATCAGAGATTAACTTTAAGCAAGACAACCATGCATTAGGATCAGCCCTGACTGCAGTGTTTGGCTTGGGCACAGACCTAAGCCTGAATTTAATTCATGCTCCATTAAATCTAAAAAGTAAAATTGACTTTTCCCAGCTCCTATGAATTCACCTTTACACTCTCCACAGCACGCATGGCACGCTGATGCTTGTTAAATAAAAAGGGGAATTGTACCATTCATCCAAACAGAAGGTGAAGAACATTTTCAGCTTCATTGCCCTCAAATTTTTCAGCATCTCCATTTTCCCTGCTCTGCCTGGATTTTAGCAACAGTTTGGAACACGAGAGCTGCTCATTCAAGAGGAGAATCCATACAAAAGATGAGTGACAGTTGAAAGCAATTTTCTCACATAAAAGCAAGATTCTACTAATCAGAGTTAATGGGCCATGCTGCAGACTTGTACAGGCCCTGCCTGCTGAGAAATCCCCAAATGGTAATTCCTGCTGTGGGGCTGAGCCTCAGCCCACATCCTGCAGCCCTGGGACTCAGCTGGAGCCAGCAGCAGCTCTTCCAGGATGGAAAAATGCTCTGGAGTGGCTTTGGGGACACACACACAAAGCTCAGGCTGCAGGGGACAAAAACCTGTGCAGGTACAGGGAGGAAAATGGGTCTGAGGCCTGGATAAGGAGAGAGTGCTGGAGGAGGTGAAGATGTTGAGTTCCATCCAAAAAATCCTAAAAAAACATGTCTACAAGGCAAAAACCACCTCTGGGTCATGTTCAAGATCACAGACAGAACAGACAGCACATTCCCACACTGATACATCCATTCTAAAAAATAACACAAATACTTCCACGCTCTCGTGGAAATTCAGACAAAATGCACCATTTTCTGTCAGCACTAAGCAAACTTTTGCAGTTTATATTTTAACCAAAATCTCCTGTGTGTGTTGGTATTGCCCTTTCATTAATCTGCTGAACTCCCAGAGTGTTTTTCTAGCCAGAGGTCTGGGTAAGGAGAGAACAGTGCCATGATCCAGCACAGAGAGCTTAAAAAAACCCTCCAAACATCTGTGCCTGAGCAGAAGCAAATTTATCCTCAGGAATGGATGTTTGAGAGTTGCTAGGAAAACCATGAAGTAACAGCTGGACACACAACCAGGGGTTTTTATTCCTGCTGGAAATATAAATCCCATGGTCCTGAATCAACCATGGCAACTTTTAATGCCTGAATCCTGAGCACAGGATTCCCCAAATGGGAAATCACAGCCCCAGTGGGTGCTGTGATTCTCCACAGGGATTCCCACTGGAAAAGCTGAGAATAATCTTTTTAAAATCTCTTAAATGATGCTGCTGTTCAATCAGCATGATGCTGACTTGCTGTTGAATATTCATTTTGAAAGCTCTGGAGGAGACAAAAATTACAAAGCAAATCCTTCAGCCTTTAATATTGCAGAGGTCTGTATCTGTTGTAGCTTTTGGCAGCCATGAGGGAAAATACTTTCTACAAGCACTGAAGATTTTCAGCTCAACACTTCCTCGACTGTGTTGATTTAAAGACAAAAAGGGCAATGTTCCTGACCAGGTTTTTTAAAATTATAATAATAGGCAGTGACTGGAAATTTGGTTATCCCAAAATGAGATCCAAGATAGGCTATCAGTAACAGGAAGAAGCACAAGTAGAGCCAGTTCTCATTGAACCATAATTACAGAGCTCCAGCTTAATAAATGTTCTTTTCATGCAATGTAATTCACCAGACCTTACAAATATGAAGCCATTCCAGCACTAAAACTGGAAAATTAGCTGCTAGTGGCAAACTCTATTTCCAAGTACAACATGGCTCACTGAACTGGAGCTTCAGCCAAAGCTTGAGGCCTCAACAAGGTAATAATAAAATTCATTATGTGGGTTTTTTTAGTTCCAAAAAAATCTCGGTTCTACAGTTTGAATTTTACCAAAATGATGATTAAAAATGATGGGAAAAACTGTTTTATCATATCTTAACTATATCAGTGAAATATCTGGCTTGCATTTGCTCCATTTAGCAAGGCAGCTTTCTGAAATGACTCCGGAATATTTGTTCACACAGTGTTTATTTTTAAAAAATGCCTTTTAGGAAGCTTTTTTTTTTTGTGTCTGTAACACTAAAAAGACAAATCCATCACAAAATGGATGCTGGTCTGTTAACCTGGTATTCTGAGTGGCAAAAATCAGTGATACCAGAAGGATTTGAGGTGATTTTCCAGGAACTGCAGAATTTGCCAGAATTATGTTCTCAGTTCTCTCATCAGAGCAGAGACATCATGGGCAGCCTGACATCCTGCAGGGCTGTGGAAGGAAAAATAACAATTCCCTTGATTCAAAGCTCTGCTGTGCCTCAGCTCCTGGTGTTTCCCTGGCTGCTGTCTCTTCCCAGCTGGGGATTCTCCCATCCACGAGCACAGCCTAGTGCTGAGGGCAGCAATCACAGCCTGAGCAGGGAATGGCACATCCCAGGGCAGGGCTGCAAATCCTCAGCTTCAAAGTCCTCATCTTAGGAAATAGGCTGAGCCTAATTAAGAGCATGAGCACGCTGCTTAATTGTTCTCCCTCTGACCAGAGGTGGAGTCATGACAGGAATTTAAAGGGCAGGGAAGCAGTCTGGGGTGATGGGGTGTTGCTGACCCTTTAACCACATTGAACTGCCTGAGGACAGACCCCAATTAACACAAATAAATCTAATCAGCCACTGCAGAGAGCCGGTAGCAGCACAGTCAGTGCCTGAGCAGCTCAGAGAGCACATTTTGGGGTGCCTTACCCAGAAAGGAAGCAGCAAAGAGAGTCTGGAGCTCATTACCCTTGGTGGGAGGAAAGGTCATGACAGGGATCACACAAGCAAGGTCCTGGAAGAGCAAACACTGCAGGTCTTTCCTCTGCACAGAAAGAAAGCTCTGTGGCAGACAGCTGGAATGAAATCCCTGAACACCACCTCCATCCACAGCATGGAAACCATCAAAGCCTTCTTATTTCACAAGAGCAGCAGTGTTGAAATGACCTTGGTGAGGAACCAAAGGGGAGCTCCAAACTGCCTTGGAGGCGTGGCTGCTTTAAGTGGTTTAACATAAAAAGTGTCTCAAAAGTAACTGCACCCCTTGCACCCCGTGTGCTCTCTGTGGTTTGGGGTGAAGGGGCTGCCCCATGGGCCCTGACACTTCTGCCTTCAAGTGGCTGCATGGAAAAAATCAGAAAAAAGAATTGCCAGGATGACACAAAACAATTCTGGTTTTTATTCTGTAAAGCACATGGCAGAGTTGGGGAGTTCTTTACCAGATAAGATAGGGATTGAAAAATTGAAAGTTGTACAAGGTGCTCAGAGAACAAATCTGAATTCTGACAGAGTAAATTTGTCACCTACACCACTGGCTGGCTCTTCACTCTCTTCCTGCTGCCACTGTGCACAAGAAACGATCTGGGAATAATTCCCTCGCTTCACTGCCTCAGGAAAAGGACACTCAGGATAACACCTAACCCCAAAGGCACCATAAAAAATTAAACACTCCAAAAGCACTTTTAAAGCTTGTAACTATTCCAACCTTTCCAGCTCACTGAACAAGCAGGTGTGGGAAGGTGAATATTTGGGCAGTGCTCAGCACTGTGGGAGACAGAGAATCTGCTGCTGGAAGTTTCTCTGTTTTAACTGAAATTGTTTAGTATTTCACTCTTGGAGATCCCATCCAGGGGAGCAGTTGCAGTCAAGGTACTTAAAGTGATAAATACTAAGTGTTAACCCTCAGGTCCTGGTACAATTCTACCTGAAAGAAGTTTAGAAATGAGCTTTAAATAAAAATAAACACTTTGATTTTTAATGGGAGTTTTACACCAACATTGTTCAGTTCCTTTTACTCTGAAAAATCCTACTCTGCCTTTTTGCTGTGCTACATCCTTCTGCTGGCTCTTCCTGAACTGCTGCCCTGCACAGACACAAAGCTTATTTCTCTTCAGAAAGGGCTGGTTTACATCACCAGAAGGGAAGGATGCTCACTACTACTCATGAAATGTTTGCTGCCAATTTTAAGACCCTCTCAGTGCCACCTCTAATATTTTTATTGCAGAGTATTTTGTTTTCTCCATGCTTCAAAACCTCCAGAAAATAATTAGGATACATAAATGAGTATCCTGCTGTATAAAATGAGCTCCAGGAGGGTTAAACACTGGCAAAGAAAGCACTCCAAGCACAATCCCAGGCCAGAATTCCCAAGGAGCAGCATCCATCCCTTTGTGCAGAGCTGCTGCTGTGCTGGATGTGCCAATTTAAATGATCTGGTTTGGGCTGGGAATTATAAATTTAATTCTGTTAATAAATAATACCATGTAATCTGTGCCTCAACTTTGGAATCATCATCTTATTTATCACATTAGGTGATATCATAAATTCATCAGATGAGAGCAAGCTCTGCCCTGTGCCTTAAGAGGATGGAACACTTTGAATTTAAAAAAATCCTAACAAGACCAAACAGTTGAAAACCAGGATGTGCCTGGCTGTAGAGAGGGGGCACTGAAAGTCTAACAAAAAGCTGACAATCTGCTTTCCCTGCTCTGGACAGGCTGAAAACTTGCCCTGCAGCACTCCAGAGCTCTCACTGAGCAGTTTGTGGCACAGCCAAATGAATGAAAGGCCTTTTTCCCAAAGGATGAACTCCTTGGGAGTCCTCCCAGCAGGGAATAAAGACACATTTAAGTGTCTATCCAGTTAAACTCTTTCTCTAAAGTGAAGGAGAGTCATTTAGAAGCAGCTAAATATCAGGATTTTTCTGCTTTAGAAGTCAGAGGAGTGATCAGAGCTAATTCCATTTCTATTTACATCAGGCTTCACTGCCACTCTGCAGAGCTCCAAGGGGATTATGTGCCTCAAGAACAGGCACTCACAGCACTGCCAAAGAGGAAAAAAGCCCTTGGAGTCTTGGAACTGCACAGGAAATCTTTTCTTTTCCAGGCAGGACTTCCCAAAATAATCACTGGATGTTCAGCTTCACTGGAAACTGCTGGGGGAGGAGGGAAGGTTGATTCAATATTTAAACAACTGCAATGTAGATCTCAGAGATGCTGGACAAACAGCACATAAAGAGAAGGTGGAAATACTCACCCATGAGTGAAAGAAAATATGTTTGGCTGAGCATTTAAATAATGGCACAAAATACTTAAAATCTCTTAAACAGATCATCACACTGTCCACAGGGATCAGTTTTTCAGCATTAATTGAGTTTTACTCCTGTTCAGATGCACAGCTCCACTTACTTGGTTAATTTATGGTCTTTCATTGCTCTCAGGAACTCCCTGACAGTCTCAGGACTCTGGTACCTGCAGGGTGTTTTTGAAATGTACTTCAGTGTCTGCAAGAAAGAAAAATATGAATTATTTCACACTTAATACTGGTTCTACCAGTTGTGTATGGAACAAGTAATCTGAAAAATCTCCTGAGTCCCTGAGAAAAATTGGAAAATCAATTCAGGTTTGAAAATCAACTTTATCTGAGCTGTTCAAAGCCCAAAATTGCAAGTTGAAGAATATAGGAAAGGACTGAGTTTTAACTCTGCCTACTAAAAAAACCCTCTTGCTGTTTGTGACAGACATTTGCTACCTTGGTTTGCTCCTTGTTTGGTTTTTGTCTTTTAAAAGCACACAGGAAAGTTGAATTCATCTTTAAACCCAAATTTTCATGTGCTCAGTGCCAGGAATATTCTCCCTGCCAGCCCAGAAATCTCTCTTTAACATCTCTAATCAATCTTTGGTTTTATCCTTTACCTGCATTTTTGGCAATTTAAAGTTGACAGAAGCAGATTAAGTGGCTTGTTATGAAATCTACAAGTGTATTTTGTTATTAAAAATTGAGATAATTAAACTTTGATCAATTTTTTCCATGTAACACTCACTAACCTCAACTGACTTTGACAGCAGATATCCCATTTATTTGCTTTACTTAAAATAACAACGTTAAGCAGGTGGAGAATGAAATTACATTATACAATGTAATCTGACCTGAGTAAAAAACACAATTTGTTGATAAAAAAACCCACAAAAATTCCAGTTTACAGCTGACTTTTCACTGGAAGTGACTTTAAATCTTCCTAAATATTTATTGTTGCTTGAATTAAACCCCAAAATGAAGAGCTGGAAATAATTATAATTTATTATTCCTTTCTTTAAGCCCTGTCTGACCTTTTCAGATAAAATGAAGCTGTTATTCACCACCAGTGATTGAAATGAAATTATTATATTGTCATGTAAAGTAATTAATTTCACAGGAGTAATTTCTCTTCCAGGTTCATCTTTTTTTTGGCAATTTGAAATCAATGAAAAAGCCAAGCATACAGAAAAACAAAGCTCCTTTCATGGAGTAACTTCAGTGCCAATGGACCCAAGTCTGCAGGGAGCTTGTGAAGAAATCCAAAGACAATCCTGTAAAATCAAATTCTGCTTTTCTTTCAGTCAAACCTAGAAAATACACCCAGAATTGACACCAGCTACACCCCCAAGCATCCTATAGGTATTTAACATATAGAATAACAAAGCAATTCAAGATTTCAGGTGCATCCTGACAAAATTTACTTACAGGATCTTCCTCAGCTGTTTCCCAGAGGTGCAGGAAGAGACTGTCAGTCTCCATGAAGATTTAATTCCCAGTTTTGGTAAGCCCCTATTTTGTTGAATGCAAGGCTTAGGAATGACAACCTCTGTACCTTTTTCAAACAAAGCCAGAACTAAAACAAAACCAAAGCCTAGGCCTGATCTTATCCACATGAGTCGTTTCAGGGCTCAACAGAATTACTCATGCAAGCAAAGGCAAAGTGCTTTCAGCTGCCTGTCAGTCATGGTGCTGCTCGTGCAGTTCTCCAACACACACACAATGGCTCTCACTGCAAGGCTCTGGGAAGTTGTTAATTTATTTTAAATGTTGGCATTTGTATTATAAGATTTTAGAATTCCTCCCCAGCAAGGGATGAAATGTTTATTCCTGACCTGGCATCCAAGTGGTGTTATCTGTACGTGTGGTTTGGCTTTTCTTTGGATCAAAAATCCAGTTTAAATTATCTGTTTGGGCTGGGTATTATTATTATTATTATTTTAATTCTGTTAATAAAGAAAATACCATTTAATCCGTGTCTCAGCTTTGAAATCATCACCTTAATTATCACATTAGGTGATATTATAAATTCATCAGATGATAGTGAGCTCTGTCCTGTGTCTTAAAAGGATGGAACACTTAGAATTAAAAAAAAAAAATCCTAACAAACCCAAACAGTTGAAAACCAATGGGTTTGAAATTCTGAAATTCTTTTCTAGATTTTAAGAATAGCAGCTGCCTAACTCTGCCCTGACAGCACAGTTACCCTACAACCTGACCACAGAAAAGTGGCAGACAAAACATTTCATTATGGTTTGAATTAGGAGACATTTGATACCAAATTAATACCATAATAATTTGATACCAAATCATTAATTCACAGCCCTAAGGATGTGAATGATTGCAGCCTGAGCTAACAGGTAGATGGATTTTCCCAGTGCTGCTCACCTCATACATGATTGTGTTCAGGTTCTGCTGCCCAGAGCTCTGCTTGGTTTTGCCACTCTCTTTACGCTGCTGCTTGAGGTCAGTGAGTAACTGGTACACCTGAAGATAAAAAATGAAGTGGTTTAGAGCATCTGAGAGCATTTTATCCTGAAAATATTACAGCAGGAAATCATAAATGAACAGGAAATTCCTATCAGCCAAACAACAAAAAAAATGTGTGGATGGACCAGCAACTGAAATGAGAAATGTTCTGGCCCCAGAGTGATGAATAAGGATGTACATTTTTTTAAAGCTGTGACTATTTTAAACAGATGAATGGAACTTTTTCAGATGTTTTGCTTCAGGCTTTGCAGTATATCCAGAGTCAATACCCAAAGCAAAGCAACAGAGCACTTCTCACTGTTCATCCCTTAATTTTTACTCAAGATCCAGCCCAGGGAATTATAAACTGCCAAATCCAGAGAAACAAGAAACCAAACATTTCTAGACAGCGAGAAATAGGAACAAAATCAGCTACAAACCCTCAATTACTTCACACTTCTCTGGAAAAGGAACACCTGTCAATGCTGAAATCTCAGGCTCAGGCTGTGAGCTTTGACAACAAACACCAAAGGACAAGAAGCTCACAGAAGAACTGCAGGGATGGAACTTGGTGTGCAAAGCATTACCGTGATTTGCAGAACTTTGGCTTTGCCAGTGGAACTGCAACTGGGAAGTGGAGCAAAGGGAAAGGTATCTGGAGGGGAATCAGTACTTTCAAAAATCATATTTGCTATTTTTTCACATTTTTTTAACAGCCAGGCACAGAGGAAATTTAAGAAAGTTCTTTCCAGTTGCCTCATTAACACTCATCAGGTGCCTGCTCTGCTGTTTGCAGACAGAGGGAGCTCAGGATAAAACACTTCAAGATTAATTTCAGAATAGGATGATTATTCAGAATAGCTGCAATAAAAAGCAGCCTCAGCAATACAGTAACACAGACACCACCACTTGGGTTATTAAAACTGTTCCAAAAATTACATTAATCAGCAAAGCAAAGTATTTCCATTACTTGGCTTAAATTAAACCAACAAGGACACAAAATTTCTTTCCACCCCTCTTAAAATGAGAGAGAAAAATACCAAATTCAGAATGATCTCAAGACCAAACAAACAACACCACAGTACTCATTACTAACAAAATCATTTCCAAATCTTCTTTAAAAAGCTTTTTTTTTCTTGAAAACTAACCAAATGCAAGGAAGAGTGAATCCCCTGCAGGTTTTGCTGATTGCCACTGCCAGGTTTCAGCTTCCAAAGATTATACAAGGGACTGATGACAGCTTGAAATTGCTGCTTTAAAAGCAGAATGAAGACAAACTTACCTCAAAGTTACTCAGCAATGCAGCATTTGCATCTTTCCTAAAAGGAAAAATGAAAACAATTAATTATGTTCCAAATGCAACTGTTTGAAGATTTTCTTTGCCCAGTCACAGACACTAAAAGAACATAAAGTTAAAAAAAAAAGCCCCAAGACATCTTATTTTGGTGATCCTACAATTGCCATCTCTGGAAATTATCTCTCAATATTTCTCATGGAAATATTTTCCATGCTGTCAGTAAAATTATTACATAAATATAGAGTATATTTTGCACAGTTTGCCCCATAAATCACAATACACTTGCACAACACACTCCTTTCACTCACTCACCCTATTTTTACTTACTCACCCAATTTCACACACTCAAACCAAATTGCTTTGCTTCTTCCTTAGGAAAAATGCTTCTGATTTTATTCCAATAAAGACTGATGGGAAAAATAATTCCGATTCCAAGCACTATTTTCTTAATCAGTCAAGAGCACCCTGAGTATTTTAGTACCGTGGACACATGTGTGTGTATTTAAAGAGGGCTTTAATCTTTATGTGTTGTACTAAGTGAAAAAACACCAATTTATTGCATTTCCTCTTTATTTATTCTTCCCATCTTTATGTGCTTGTTCCTATATTAGAAGGGCAAGGCTGAGTTTCCCATTTTCCACTTCCTCAGCCCCCATTAAGCAAGAATCCTTATCCAGAGTGACTGCAGAGCCAAGCACATCGTGCCTTTATTACTCCTGGATATTGTAAATTTATATATTTAAAGTAAAAAGCAGGAGAAAAACTGCCCCAGAACATCCTCTATTCCCTGAACAACACATTCTGCTGAGCAGTCAGTAGCCACAACAACAGAAAGTTTCCATACAAAAGGAAAAAAAGGCCTTTCTCAGGTCTGCGCAGCAGCTTAG
Organism: Acrocephalus scirpaceus scirpaceus; assembly: GCA_910950805.1. Taxonomy (NCBI): domain Eukaryota; kingdom Metazoa; phylum Chordata; class Aves; order Passeriformes; family Sylviidae; genus Acrocephalus; species Acrocephalus scirpaceus. Next base: position 6,242,394 of record OU383791.1, on the reverse strand, counting down.
GGAAAAAAAAAGAGAAAAAAACCAACAAAAAAGGTACAATGTGTTGTTAAGCACCGCCAGTCGCCTGAATAGAACTGTCACGTTCATCACTTTCAAATGGTAAATGCATCCACAAACTTCCACAGGTTCTAGCATTGTTTTTAAATGAAAAGGACCTTCTAAAATACGCTGAGATGAACTTCAACTTCCATTTCGCTGACCCGAGTGAAACTTCAGCAAGTGAGCTCAGGCACGCATTAGTTTTTCATTCATGTTTCACAAACCATATATAGCTTTTGTTGGGAGGTTAAATGCAAGTCTTCAGAATGTTTGCATTCAGCCGGGCCCTACAGAAATCCCCGCGGATCAAAGACATTCTATAGGGAGAATTACGTATGGAATTCCTCGGCTGAGAGAGGATGAAACAAATACATCGCCATGCAAATGAGGCCGCGGAATCAAAGGTTGAGAGTGAAATTATTTAAGACAGTTGCTCTCCTTTTTCACTCCTATCCACTTTGCCATTCAGAAAAATACTTTTTTTTCCCTCACATCTGCCAACGAGTCAATCTCAAATCTTCAACAGCTCTGTTGTGCTGAAATACCAAGATTATAAACTGGTCAACATTTGCAATAGAAATAAAATTTCCTTCAGTCCTGACTCACAACTACCAATTTTACAGTCAGGAAACAAGGAATTCTGAATAATGTATATTTTTAAGCAGTCACTCAACACTTTGCCTAATTTTGATGTGATTAAGACTTAAGCAGAAAGGTAAAAATTTACATGGTAACACCAAAAATATAAACACTTTTTAGAATGTTATATATATATATACATATACTAGAATATAGAACACTTCAGAATTTTATATATATATATATATACACACACACTAAATAGCTAATATTTGCCCAAATTTTAGCATAAACCAAAATACTCTTGAGTAGGGCTGCATATATCAAAAAGTATCTTATTACAGGGCATCACACCTTTATAAATATCACTGACACTTCACATTTTTAAGTCTGCTGCTTCACGTGTGTCATATATTTAAACCACAGAGTTTTCTGAGAGTTCTCTTCTCTAATAACAGATAATTCTGGTGAGAAATACAGAATAATTCTGATAAGAAAAACCCCTATTAAGAACTTGGAAAGTTGCAAAGCTTCCCTTCCAAATCAGGCAGGAGGCAAAAGAAGATTAATAAAAACTCAGTGGATGTATAAGAAGCATGACAGATTTTTTTCTTATTAATGGTATCAAAAGTATCTTTCTCAGTGTACAACAGGCAGAACAGCTCATTTCTCTGCAGGCTGCTACATGTATTAAGACTGTCACACTAACCTGTACTTCAGCAGATGTTTCATATTTTTTATCAATTTTTGATTTTCATGCTCATAGCAGAGAAGATTTAATAATAATAAAACATCCCTGGATTACATGGCTGCAAGAGCTCAGTGACTTTGGGGGATACATCCCATGGGTGCCCCCACCCATTAGAGAAATTAAAATTAAATGAAAACTAGAAATTTATCCAGCTCCACAGAACTCATGAGATTTTAATAGGTCAAATGCTATAATTTTGTGCCCGAAACACACGGCAAGCAGGCCTGGTGTAACAGCCCTGAAATAGCCAAAATTCCAACTTTCTAATTGTGTTTGCAAACACTGGCACAAACCCCTCAGTTTTTTTCCTTCCCCAGCATTTCCAGCTTCTACGCAATGTGGAGAATAATGAAAATTTCACGGGAATAACGAGAAATTCCCATTTTGCCTCTCCCAGGACAGAGGGAGCAAGAGAGGACAGGAGGCGACGAGAGCGGGATTCTCGCCGCTTTTCGCCCCAAAAGCTTCTCCGGCAGGAGCTTTAAAGAAAATAAACCCCTCAAACATTGACTAGAACGCCTGAACTCACTGCTAGGGGCAATAAACCCCTCACGGATTTAACTGTACCTTCACACCCTTCACGGATTTAACTGTACCCTCACACCCCTCACGGATTTATTGTACCCTCACACCCCTCACGGATTTAATTGTACCCTCAGACCCCTCACGGATTTAACTGTACCCTCAGACCCCTCACGGATTTAATTGTACCCTCAGACCCCTCACGGATTTAACTGTACCCTCACACCCTTCACGGATTTAATTGTACCCTCACACCCCTCATGGATTTAATTGTACCCTCACACCCCTCACGGATTTATTGTACCCTCACACCCCTCATGGATTTAATTGTACCCTCACACCCCTCACGGATTTATTGTACCCTCATACCCCTCATGCACGAGCCGACATGGCTGTACGCCCCCCCACACCACATAGAGATGTGCCCACACGCATCCCATGCCCATAGAGATGTACCCACACACCCCATAGAGATAAACCCCACAGAAACGCCACAGAGACGCGCTGTGGGCACGGCAGGGTGGTTTCGAGGCCCGCCCGTGCCCTCGGCTCCCCCCTCAGGCCCTTCCTTACACCTCCATCTTGTCCTCCCTGGCGCGGCCTCCCCGAGGATCCTCCCGCTACCCCCGGGCAGCCGCAGCACGGCGGGACACGGCGGGGGAACAGGCCCGGTGGAGCTGAAGGAAGATTCGGCGGCCGCGACGGAAGCGGAAAAGGAAGGAGAAACAAGGAACTCAAGAAAAAAAAAAAAAAAAAAAAAAAAAAAAAGAGAGAGAGGCGGGAAAAAGATCAACTGCATTGGCCGGGAATCGAACCCGGGCCTCCCGCGTGGCAGGCGAGAATTCTACCACTGAACCACCAATGCCGGTGATGGTAGCGGTGCTTGCGTCGCAGGTTTTGTGCGTATGTCAGACAAAAAATTAAAATAAACTTTCTCTGAAATCACCCAGACTGTCAACTAGCCGCTGTTAGCTGTGACAAACGCAAAACAATACCGCGAAAGTACCTTCAAATCAAATCTTTACCATGCGCGGAATACTGCGAGGCTGAAGCATTTGTGTAATGCTCCTTTTGTCTTTTAAAGCACCCGTAAGTGCATCCATCAAATTCATCAGCATCGTGACTTTCCCAGCCGTCACCGTGACTCTTTCTCATCTAAACCATGTGCTAATAAATTTTCTAAGAGCCCTTTTCATCCTCAATAGAACCAGTGACACTTCAATGAGTGCAAACAGCTGAAAAGCCTAGTGGCAACAGCATGGAAAATTACCTGGGAAGTCTTAATTCCTTAATTTTGACATTATCCCTCAGGGAAAATTTGATATGCAGATACAGCACCTCTAACTCCCTAAGGAGTGTCATAGAGATATATTTGCTTGCTTGCAGCTGGAATTTAAGAACCTTTTAGGGATTTAGGGAACTGAATGGGTCAGACTTGTACCTGCAACCTCTGCCTTGCAATTCCAGCACAAAACCCACCAACCACCTTTTTCTCCATGACCAAACAAAATTAAGTCTTTTCTTCTCCTTGGAGTGTTGCAAATGCTAAATCAATTCAGAGAAACACGAGCAAACTGCAGTGCTTTAAGAACAGCCTCCAGGACAGCAGAGAAGGAGCAGCTCCCAGTAATCCAGGAACATTCATCACCAGATATAGAAGTGCTATTTAAATTTAATTTGGCAAAATTAATGGCAAAAAAAACCTTTTAAATGGCAAATTTTAAAAGCCAACTGTAAGGGCTTTTCAGCCCTTTTAATTTGAAAACCCCTAAAAGAAGTTTTGGTGGGCACATGCATGCCATCACACACAGGTTATAGTACAGATAGAAATTTATTTTTCCTTCAGAATCATTTATTGTGGAGTCCTGTAGAATAAAAATAAAAAAAAACAAACCAGGAGAGAGGTCTCCAAAGGCAGGCTGAGAGCTGCTGGTGTGACTCAGGGCACAGGATGCGATGGATGCTGCCCTTTTTCATGTCAGGATTAACTGGCCTTGTAAATTGGCCAAAACTGGCACAGTGAAAGCTCTGTCACTGCTCTGCCGTGTCCCAAACCCTCCACACGCAGCTGCCTGAGAGGAGGGAAAGGAATGTCAGGTTTTGTGTGGAAATAGCGTGTTTGCAGACCATCAAATTGCAGGGTTTCATTCCAGAAATCTGCTAATCCTTCCCTGCCTCCCACCGCTCTCTGCAGATAAGGGTTCGGGAAACTTCAGCACAATAATCTTAATTCTCCTTTGCATCTCTTTGTATCTCTCCCCCAGCAGCAAATTATTATATTTATTTGGGGGAATTTTGTTCCCCCAAAATTTCACTTTCCTGACACATTCTTTCCACCCTTTCCCCAAATTTTCACTTTCCTGACACATTTTTTCCACCCTTTCCCCAAATTTTCACTTTCCTGACACGTTTTGTCCTCCTTTCCCCAAAATTTCAGTTTCTTGACGCTTTTTTTCACCCTTTCTCCAAAAATTTCACTTTCCTGACACGCTTTTCCACCTTTTCCCCAAAATTTCACTTTCCTGACGTGTGTGGTCCTCCTTTTCCCCAAAATTTCACTTCTCTGATGTGTTTTCTTCACCCTTTCCCCATAATTTCACTTTCCTGACAAGTTTCTTCCACCCTTTCCCCAAAACTTCACCTTCCTGACACGATTTTCCTCCTTTCCCCAAAATTTCACTTTCCTGACACGTTTTGTCCTCCTTTTACCCATAATTTCACTTTCCTGACACAATTTTCCTCCTTTCCCCAAAAATTTCACTTTCCTGACACAATTTTCCACCCTTTCCCCAAAATTTCACTTTCCTGATATGTTTTTTCCACCCTTTCCCCAAATTTTCACTTTCCTGATGTGTTTTTTTCACCTTTTTCCCAAGATTTCACTTTCCTGATGTGTTTTCTCGACCCCTTCCCCAAAATTTCACTTTCCTGACACCTTTTTCTACCCTTTCCCCAAAATTTTGCTTTCCTGATATGTTTTTTCCATCCTTTCCCCAAAATTTCACTTTCCTGACACATTTTTCCAATCAGTGCTGCTCTTTACAACCCATGATGAAGACACAGCTGGGGATGAAGGAACATGACACAAACACCTCTTCCAACTACTTTTTTTCCCCTAACTGAGATACCCCTCCTAAACATTTCCCAGTGGAGACAGGACACCTGGTAGGCTGTAAATACAAATATGGGTCAGCTCCAGCTCCGCTGACACCAGCAAAGGGAATATCAAGAGAAAACCAACCGGGCAGGGGGTGAGGTGAGAAGGTCACTTGGGCTTTAATTGCTGCCCTTTAGGTGTTAGACAGTGATGCTACACCACCCATGGGGAATGCAGACATGGGTTTTTCCAAATGTGCTTAGCATGTCAACATTTTAACATTGTGATTGTTACCAGTAAGGCTTGGGGAGAGAGGGGCCTCAGTATTAACTATTGAAAGCAGGGGGCCTAGGACTTGCTATTGACAGCAGATCTGCTGGCTATTTGTGTTCTTTGTCATGAAAGATGTTTACTGTGTTCAGCATTTCGCTCAGCACCCTATGGTGTGTATTTTTTTTTTTTTGCCCTTTTGCAGTCAAAAATTCATTAAAAACAAAGTTGGGGGGTTTTTTGGAACAAAAAAATGTCAGCACGGCTCCGCTGTCAGCCGAGCTGACGATGCGTTTGCACGGCACGTTCAGCCCATGGAGCTGTTTTCTTTCTCCAAAGTGAAAAGACAGCTAAAAAAATGAGGTTTTTAAAAGAAGGTGCAGTGTAGCTGTTTCTGCCATCCTTTTCCTTCGCAGTTCTGTTGTGAAAAGTGGATTTCCACAGCCACCAAAGCTCCTTCGGAGCTGCACTCCCTCTTCCAGCAAAAAAGTGAAATAGTAGAGGAAGACTCTGATTACAAAAACACAAATAAAGTTCAGATCTTTGAGAATGCTCAAATATATTTAATTGAAAGACTCTGATTACAAAAACACAAATAAAGTTCAGATCTTTGAGAACATTCAAATATATTTAATTAAACTTCCCTGTGCTGCAGAATTGGCAATTTACTCTCTAGTACAAAAAGGTGGAGCTGGGAATATTGATGTGGGAATAATTTGCCATCCCCTGTGCCAGAAGGGAAAATAAGTGGGAGACTTTTCCTTCAGAACTTCCTCAGTATTAACTGTGGGGTGAGGATTTTGAGGTTAATCTTTCTGTTTCAAATAAAACACTGAAAGGTGATGGTGGAAAGTGGAGAGACATCCAAAGCAGAACAAATGGAGAAGATAGTAATGAGAATGCACTTCAGTTTGCATTAGAAAATATATATTTTTTACTGTTTTCCCCTCAAAAAAGTTTAACTCTCCAGCTCCAAGCATCTTTAAAAAATCCTTCAATGTTCATCTTTAAGTTAAGGAATCCTGCTTGTATTTTGTTTTACTTCTATTCTGATTATAAAAATATTAATATGCATTCTACATTATTTATTATACAGAAAAACATAGTTACTGCCTGTTTGATCTAAAAATAAAGAGAGAATCCATCATTTCCTAGATACACACTGGGGCAGAGCACTCCAAGCCAACTAATCCCTGGGAAGTTTGCAAAATCCCCAGTGGCATTGCTGACAGATCCCATGTGGATGGAATATCCCCTGTCACATGTAATATCAAACACGGGGTGGCAAAATCTTATTTACACCCATTCCCTCTAGTTATAAATCCAGTGCTTAATGTCTTCACAACACATTGGCAATCTCCTGTCAAAGCCCAGAGTAAGGACAAGGATGCTCTGAAAAGGTGAAGGAGACAAGAAATGTGGTAAAAATGAAGGATTTCACAAGAGGAAGGGATAGGACTGCAAAAGGACCAAGGACTGTTTCGGTTTCCCAGTGGAAATATGAAAAGGGGATAAGTTGTAGAACGGAGAGAACAGTAGAAAAAGAACAAGAGGGTCAGTTTGAGGGAGGAAAATCCAACAAAAACATGGATGAGAAAGTGGGAATGTGTTTCCTGAGCTCTGTGGGAGGTTTGGGCAATGTACATGGAAAAATATTGCACTGTAGGGGCTTGGAGAAAGCAGCAAATATTCAACTTTCTGTGGAGGGGCTGCAGGAAATGCTCTGTCTGAGGAGTTAATGGGAAATCCGTGCTGAGCCACAGCTCTGCTGCTCCCAAAGGTCTCTGGTGCTTTACACCAGTCACTTAATTCCGTGATATTTAGGGTGTGATGAGTTTAAGATGGAGGTTATTGCCAAAAGCATAACTCTGAGCCCCACAGCCACTGCCTGAGGCTCTCGGGTGACCCCAAAACCTGGGGACAGCAGGGGAGCCCCAAATCTGGGGCTGCAGCAATTTTCCAGGCAGGGTGAACAATTTCATCCATGCAGAGATGGGAAAGAGCAAGGGGCTCCCAATCCATTGTTTTTGTGTGCTGGGGTGGCAATGGGGACAGAGCACTGGGTCAGTTATATTTATAATCATATTTATAATTATATTTATATTTATTTGTATTTACATATATATTTATAGATATACTTATAAAATTTATATTTATATTTATATTTATGATTGCTCGTAAGAGGGGTGTGACACAGAGCGATGGGATCTTCCCAGCAAAGCATTCCAAGGATATTCCTGACCTGTCCACGGTGCAGGAGCCACGCCGGGTGAGAAGCATCACTCGAGCATCCCTCCCAAAGCAGCCCCTGCCCCCGAGCCGCAGCGCAGGGGTGAGAAGGGACACGGGGGACACGGGGGGGGACCCGAGCGGGGCCGGCCCCGGGCACACCCCGCCCCGGCGGGGCGGGCCGAGCCGCCAGCCCCGAGCCGAGGGCTGTAAAAGCGGGGCAGCGGGGCCGGGGAGCAGCGAGCCACAGAGCGGCCGGGGCTGCGTGCGGAGCAGGTGAGCGGTGCCCGGGGAACCGGGAGCGCACCGGGAGCGGGCAGAGAGCGATGCCCTTGGAACCGGGAGCGGGGCAGGGAGTGATGCCCGGGGAACCGGGATCGCACCCGGAGCGGGACAGGGAGTGGTGCTGGGGAACGGGGAGCGCACCGGGAGCGCACCTGGAGCGATGCCCGGGGAATTGGGAGCGCACCGGGAGCGGGGCAGGGAGCGCCGCCCCAGGAACCGGGAGCGGGGCAGGGAGTGATGTCCCGAGGAACCGGGAGCGCACCGGGAGCGGGGCAGGGAGTAATGCCCGGGGAACCGGGAGCGGCGCCCCAGGAACCGGGAGCGGGGCAGGGAGTGGTGCTGGGGAACCGGGAGCGCATCTGGAGCGATGCCCGGAGAATTGGGAGCGCAGCGGGAGCGGGGCAGGAGTGATGCCCAAGGAACCGGGAACGCACCGGGAACGGGGCAGGGAGTGATGCCCCAGGAACAGGGAGCGCACCGGGAGCGGGACAGGGAGCGGTGCCGCGGAACCGGGAGCGCGCACCGCCGCAGCTGAGCATCTCCGCGCTGTCCCGCAGGTTGCACCAGGTGCCAGGATCGCTGCACAAACGAGCAAAACGTCGTCCGAAATGGCAGCCGAGGTGAGGGGGAGCTCGGCTTTGCTCCGGGTCCTTCCCTGCTCCGTTTGGAACGGGTGGGATCGGCATCCCTGGGAGGGCTCGGGATGTCCGTGTGCTCCTCAGGGAGGGTTAGGGGTGGTCCTGGCAGTGTTGGATCGCTGATCTTGGAGGTCTTTTCCACCTTAATGATCCTGTGCGTGGTTTTCCCGGGTTTTCAATGGAGAAGGGGACAGCGAACGCCTTTGCTGCAATAATCCACCGTTCCACCCCCGATCCTGGCAGCGAAGTTGTCCCTGGACACCCCATCCCATCCCATCCCATCCCATCCCATCCCATCCCATCCCATCCCATCCCATCCCATCCCATCCATCCCATCCCATCCCATCCCATCCCATCCCATCCCATCCCATCCCATCCCTTCCCTCCCAGCAGCACCATTCACTCACTCCCTGTCCCCTCTCCCCAGCACGGGCTGTCCAGCCAGGAGCTCCAAACTTTGCTTTTTTCCCCCCATTTCCCGGCCGCGGCAGTTCCTGCGGACAAACCCGCTTGAAACGCAGAGCTCCCACACTCCGAGCCCTCATCCTGCCCCCGCGGGCTCCTCCTGCTCCTCCCTGCGCCAATCCTTGGGGAAAAGGGCGCTGGTGTCGTTGTCCGTGCCCGCTGTCCATGGTAGCTCCGCCGCCCGCCCGCCGCCGCGCACCCGCCGAGCCCTTCTGGGGCTGCTTTGGGATTTTCCCTTCCCTTTTCACCTCATTCGAACATTTGTAACACCGAAAGGCACCCAGGCCTCCCCTTCTGCAGCCCTTTGCCGGTTTTATCCTAATTTTACGCGGCAACGTCGTGGGCTCTGGAGCTGTTTCAAACACTTTGTGCTTCAGACACTTTGTGGTCACAGGAATGTTTTACAGCCTGTGGCTTGTGCTGCCCCACAGCTCCTTGCCAGCGGAATATTTTATTATTTCAAGGATTAGAGAACAGCTTTTACTATATTCCTGACTCCTTTACTCCTTTACCTTTTAAATTTTATTTCTTTTTTTGTTTGTTTGTTTGGGTTGGATTGGAGGTTTTTTTTGTTTGTTTGGGGTTTTTTTTTTGTCCATCAAAGAGTCAGAAATCAGCAGTGCCCTAAAAAGGCCTTAAAAGAGTCTATTAAAAGACAGTTCCATGCTAGTCTTGCACCAAATGCCCTGATGCTTATTTTCAGAGTCCTGCAGAAGTCAAACAGCTTAGAGGATCCCCAAGCCAGACCTGTAACCTCAAGGGCTAAATTCTAGTGACAGTGACATTCTCAAAGTCCAGGGTTTTGCTGGTACAGACTGAATAAAACCATTCCTGAGAGGGTGCCCAATTTTACTTTGGTAAGGACTGAGATGGACATGAAACTGATTTTTGGGGGATCTATCCATAAATCTGTGTCTGTTCCCATCATTGCTCACAGGGGGACAAGATGATGGCAGGAAGGTTTGTGGGGAGCACAGACCCCATCATGGAGATGCTCAGCGCTTCCATCACTGTTGACCAGAGACTGTCTGAAGTCGACATCCAGGGGAGCATGGCTTATGCCAAAGCCTTGGAGAAGGCTGGAATCCTGTCCAAAACTGAGCTGGAGAAGATCCTGAGTGGCCTGGAAAAGGTATTTCTTCTTCCTTTCACATCCTCTCAAGTGTGCTGGAATGAATCTTTCCTTACCTGGCAGCACCTTGCTGTTTCAAAGGGTGTTTTTAAATGTCCTCGTGTCCTCTTCAGGCTGAGCAGTCACTAGGAATCATTTCAGTGTGAAGTAAGAACATCCTTTTCCTGCTGGCACGTGGAATTTTGAGTCTGGCTGCTCGACTTGGCAGGGGGCAATGCATAGCAGGTGTAGGGGGGAAGAGGAGGCAGCAGAGAAGTGCTTTTATTAATATAAAATATCCACTGTTGTTTTATATTTTATAAAATACCCATTGTTGGTTTATATTTTATAAAATACCCATTGTTAGTTTATATTTTATAAAATATCCATTGTTGTTGCTCACCCACCCCGGACAACGGTGAGTCTGGGCAATGTTTTATAGGAAAGGCTTTGTGGCTGGTGCTGAAAAAATCACTGATATTTAAGCTCAATCTTTCCTTGCAATGCTTAAATCCTGCATAACACTGCAGGATTATCATGGATAGAGGAGTGAATCCCACAGATAGTTTGGAATATCAGGATGCAGCCTGAATGGCAGAGTTTGCATGAGACTCCAGGGAATGACAGGGGACACTTCTGGGGACACTCCCAGCCCCAGCAGGGTAACTGTGGTGTTTCTGCTGTTTGCAGATCTCTGAGGAATGGTCCAAGGGAGTCTTTGGTGTGATCCAGACTGATGAGGATATCCACACTGCCAACGAGCGCAGGCTGAAGGTTTGGCTCCTCCAGCCTCTTGTTCCTGTTCCTCCACATCTCCCTGACATTCAGGGCTGGTCCTTCTTGTTCCTGTTCCTCCACATCTCCCTGACATTCAGGGCTGGTCCTTCTTGTTCCTGTTCCTCCACATCTCCCTGGCATTCAGGGCTGGTCCCTGTGTCCCTCTGTGAAATCCCTTCAGAGCTGCTGGCACTGAACCCCCTGGGGCACAGCCAAGGTCTCCACACCCTTTGGGGATGTAAAGCACAGAAGCCAAAGCTGCCCTTCCCCAGAGCACATCCCATGGCTCCTCACAGATCCTGGGGCTGAGTCCCTCCCACACAGGGGATCTGCTGGTGGGGATTGTCCTGTTGAGAGCACAGAGATGCTGACAGAAATCCTCTCTTGTCCTCAGGAGCTGATTGGAGACGTAGCTGGGAAGTTGCACACTGGCAGGAGCAGAAATGATCAGGTATGGACAGAATCTCTTTCTTTTCTCCTTCTGTGCTCCTCCTCTTCCTCATTTCAGGTGACCTCAGTCCAGAGTGGCCTCTGGAACTCTTCCTGGAGAGCAAGAAATGGTGACATTACCACATAAATACGACCAAATGATGAGAAGAAGATGCACATTCCCATCACACAGGACAAGAAGGGGTTTACCCTGCTGTCACTGCATATGTGACATTCCTTGTGGCCAATCTCCCCCAGGTTGTGACTGACCTGAAGCTGTTCATGAAGAATTCCCTCTCCATCATCTCCACACACCTCCTGCAGCTCATCAAGACCCTGGTGGAACGTGCTGCCATGTGAGTCCTTGCCCACAGTCCCTGTTCTCCATAATTTTGGCCTTTTTGGGGCAGGACAATCCTTGGTTTCTCTTGGTCTGACCCCACTGGGCAGCAGCAGGGTCTCCTGTGCAGGGAGGTACAGGCAGGCAGCTTGGGGTAGCCCAGGGGACACAACAGCCCCTTTTTATCCAGAGTTCACTTCACAGAAACTTTCCTCATCCCTCAGAGAAACTTCCCTTCATACCTGGCAAAGGAGTTCAGGTGGGAGGCCCACACAAGGTTTTAGAAGGCACCAAAACCAGCTGAAGGAGTAGGGAAAATGTTTCAGGTTTTTCTGTACGAGAAAAAGCTCAGCTGTGTCACCTCTTCTCCTCACACCCCAAACCTGGGCTGGGGAATCCTGGCCTGCCACAGAGGGGCTGCTGCTCCAGGCAATTTTCCAGGGAGGCTCAGGGCAGATTCACCCCTCTGGAATTGCTAAACCTACTCTGTCATCATAGGACATGAAATGAATTGACTCCACTAAGTTCTTAGGCAGAAGAGAAATTAAGGCTTTATTTACAATCCTTCTGCTCTTTTTTATAGCATGCTGCACTACAAAAACTGACACCTCTCTTTGTTGGTTAAGTAACAGAAATAGCAAAAAACACCTGGGAGAGAGAGGGTGTTATGGGAAAAAATATTTTTACTTTAAAATGTTTTGAGAAAAGTACAATTTACACAAAGCTCTTTTGGGAAGAGAAACTGTTGAAAGGTTTCCCTTGGGAAAGAAGCTAGCAATGGTTAGCAAGCTGAAATTCTCTCAGCTCAGAAATATTGAGCCCACACTGGTGTGCTTGGCTAGAAAGCTGACATGATGGACCAGCTTCAGCACAGCACAGGCTGAAGATGCTCAGTTTGTCACCTTGCCAGGAGCCCTGGTGTGTCCCTGTCCCTGCCCTCCCTCCTGTCCCTGCTGCTCACCTCCATGTCCTTCCCCTGCCAGAGAAATCGATGTGATCCTGCCTGGCTACACCCACCTGCAGAAAGCTCAGCCCATCCGATGGAGCCAGTTCCTGCTCAGGTGAGCACCTCCCACCCTCTGCACCCTCTGCTCTGCTGAGGGGACAGCCAGGGCTGGTGACAAACCAGAGGGAACCCTGCAAACTGGGACAGGAATTCCCTGTGTCCCCTGGCTGCACTCCAAGCTCATGTTTGAGGGGGGATCCCAGGCTCCAGGCATGACAGGATAATGACTGGAAAGGAAAGAGCCATGCCCTGGCTTCATGGGCTCTCTCCCCCTTGTCCTTCCCCAGCCATGCTGTTGCTCTGACCCGCGATTCTGAGCGCCTGGGAGAGATAAAAAAGAGGATCAATGTCTTGCCTTTGGGAAGGTAAGATCGACTGCATGTGTGATCACTGGGCCTTGCTTTGCTCTGCAAAGTCTTCAGGGGTGCCTTCCCTGCTTCCCAGAGCTCAGCTTTGCATGGATATGAAAGCAGAATTGCATGATTTCTGTTTTCTTTTCTCTGGCAGTGGAGCTCTGGCTGGGAACCCCCTGGAAATCGACAGAGAGCTGCTGCGCAGTGGTAAATGTTTCCCTGGGCCTGAGGGGCATGGGAGAACCTGCCACACCTGGGAGGGAATGGCACCATCACGCCCCATCCTGCAGCCAGAGCCTTCCATTTTCTGGGGTTTTTGCTGCAGAGGCAGGCAGAGCCAGTGAGCTGGGAGGAAGAGGAGCCACCCCTGCTGCACTCTGCCTGTCTGGGAACATACCAAAAACCCCACTAATTGTGTTTGTGTCCTGGGACAGCTCAGGGGCTCACAGTCACGTCCTCTGGGGCAGCCTGGTGCACTGAGGCTCCTGTCAGGGCCAGTGTGACCTCCTGTGTCCATCTCCTTCCTTGCAGAGCTGGACTTTGCTTCCATCAGCCTGAACAGCATGGATGCCGTCAGCGAGAGGGACTTTGTGGGTGAGCACAGCCCGAGCCTCCCAGCACTGTGGGAAGCACCTGACACCTTTCCAGTTCATTCAATAAGGGGCTGAGATCCATCATTAGGAACTAAAGCCCCAGTCAGGGTTCCCTGGGTTGTCCAAGCACCTTTTCCCCTCCTGATTTCCTGCCTTGCCTGCAGTGGAATTCCTCTCTGCTGCCACCCTGCTGATGATCCACCTCAGCAAGATGGCTGAGGATCTCATCATCTACAGCACCAGCGAGTTTGGCTTCCTGACCCTCTCTGATACCTACTGGTAGGTTTTTGGTCTCTGCCAAGGGATTCTCCTCAGCTCTCCCACCCTGGGTGAGGCAGTGCTTGGGGTCTCTCTGTGCATGAGGCTGACCCAGCATCAAGGGCTTGGCACAAAAGCAACCTCAGGTTGAATATTCCTGAGTCACTTATTAATGATTCCCTTAACTCAACCAAGTCTGTGTTCAGCTCAGCAATTCCTGTCCAGGAAGTGCTGGCAGAGGGAGCTTCCCTGTGTGCTGGGAATGCTGCCAGAGCCCTTCCTTGCCTGGCAATCCCAACAGACTCCTTGTCTACAGGGTGGCACAGCCACAGCCCTCCCTCCCTCAGAGCACTGCTGATATCACCTCTGCAGCTGCTTGGAGGGGGAGCCCCCTTTTAAGTTTGTCTTTGAGGGGTGGGACTGTGCGGCAGCTCCAGACAAGGTGCAAACTCCAAGGTTTGCTGTGGGAAACATGAGAGACTGGGCACACTCAGTTCACTGATTTCCTACACCCTAAACAGGAGCACGGGGAAAGGGGTTTAGAGGTTCCTTTTGGACGGCTGGGTCAGGGATTTCAGCCAGAGGGTTTTGCTCACCACCACTCTCCACACACCTTCCCTGCAGCTCTGGCAGCAGTGTGATGCCTCAGAAGAAGAACCCCGACAGCCTGGAGCTGATCCGCAGCAAAGCCGGGCGAGTGTTCGGACGGGTGAGCCCCAAAAAAGGAGGAAGAGGGAGAGGAAACTGCTCCTGTTGGGGCTGGAGAATCTCCTTTTTCTTGTCTTTTCTTTTGTGTGCTCTGAGCCTGCCCTGCTTTGCTCTGTCCTCACTCCCTGCCTCTCCTGTTTCCCTCTGCAGCTGGCTGCAATTCTCATGGTCCTCAAAGGGCTCCCGAGCACCTACAACAAGGACCTGCAGGTAAAGCCCTTGTTCCTCTCCACACCATCTCTCTGAGCAAGTACAGTCACCTCCGTCTCCTGAGCTGTCCCAGCACTCCATTCCTGTGCACAGCCCCTGGCTGAGTGCTGGGAAAGGGGCTGAGGGAGGGGATGCTGCAGGTGACACCCTGAGTGTCACCTCTGGGATCACATCCCTGCTCTGCTGCCTGGGCTGCTCAGCCTCTTGTGCTCTCTCAGGCTGGCTCAGAGCCTTTTCCATCACTGTCTCAACACAGGAGGACAAGGAGGCCGTCTTTGATGTTGTAGACACCCTGAATGCTGTGCTCCAGGTTGCCACTGGAGTGATTTCCACCCTCCAGGTAAGGATTCTTCTCATCCTCTCACTCTTCAACAACATCATCATGGTGCATATTCTGTGAGTAACACAGAGAGCAGAGCTCCAGATTGTTCCCAAATAAAAACTCTTCAGTGCCTCCCCCACACTGCTCATTTTGGTCCCTCTTGGAGCTCATGTGCCCTGAGGAGCTGATGGGACATAACCTCTCCCTCTGCCCCTCCTTTCTGCAGATCAACAAGGAGAACATGGAGAAGGCACTGAGCCCTGAGATCCTGTCATCTGACCTGGCTCTCTACTTGGTTCACAAAGGAGTAAGTGCCAGAGGAAGAGCTGGAGCTGGGATTTCCCTGGCTGCAGAGAACTGCTCAGTGAGGAGCTGGGATGAGGCCCCTCTGCTCTGTCCCGGGGTGATGAGCAGCCATAAAAGCTGAAAACACATCCTTTACATGCATCTCAAGCAGTGCTGCTCTGGGGGACTTCACAGGAATTTACACCCAAATTACTTCATTATAATTAATTCCTAAATCCTCCCCTCTTCCACCCCAGCACTGCCAGACTCAGCTTGCATTGCCCTAAGGGAAAACAGGCCAGGCAAGAAAAGTAATTTTTTTAACATCCATTTTCTTCATGGAAAAGAAAAAGCAGCACATCCATTTTCCCTCATGGAAAAGCAGCCCAGCTGCCTGGCCACTGACTGCCACCTCTGCTTGTCCCTGCAGATGCCCTTCAGACAAGCCCACATTGCTGCTGGCAAGGCCGTCCACCTCGCCGAGACCAAAGGCATCACCATCAACAATCTCAGCCTGGAGGACCTGAAGAGTATCAGGTCTGTACCTCTGTTATAAAAACCTACCAAATTTTACCAACTGGGCAGGAATTAGAAGAAAAGCATTAAAAGAAGATTTTGATGTAGCATCAACACAAAGAACAACCATAGCAGTAAGATATACCAGACAGATACCACTAACACACAACATAATTAAAAACTTAAGCAATTAGAGTGGCCTAGGTTCTCCCTACTTCAAGCAACTATTAAAATGCACTTTCAGTAATTACCATCTAATACCTTATAACTACAAAAAAATTACCACCACAATCTTAACAGATTCACAATACATGCTATAAAAAGTCAAATAGAGAAGACCTCTCACCAAATTAATACAGCCTTATGCTAAAGGTCCACATACAGGTGTGTAATGGTTTG
This sequence comes from Acrocephalus scirpaceus scirpaceus, assembly GCA_910950805.1. NCBI lineage: Eukaryota > Metazoa > Chordata > Aves > Passeriformes > Sylviidae > Acrocephalus > Acrocephalus scirpaceus. Next base: position 6,226,212 of record OU383791.1, on the reverse strand, counting down.
AGTATTTGCTTTTTTTTCTTTGTGAGAGAGGATTAGGAGAAAAAGGTTAAACAGGCTTAATTTAAGGTAAATAGATAGATTTTATTAACATATATTAAAAGGAGAAAAAGGTGGAAAAAAAAGAAAAGAAACTTTTTAAAACCCTTCCCCACAAACTGTTCAGTTTCTTATAAACAACATAAATAGATAACACGTGATGCTTAGTTTAGTTTTACTATCTGAAAATAGTCTTTTATTAATTTTTTAGGGGAGGAGGTTTTTTTAGAGTTATGGATGTTAATGACAACTTGGAAAAGGTTTTTTTTGTGGGATTTAATAGCTATAAAAACAGTTACCTGGTAAAACCTGCTTTTGTGACCCTTCTCATCAGCAGTTTCCTATGCTGCTTATGGACTTAGAAGGTGACAAGGGGTGTCACCTTTTAAAGATTATTAATTCTAAAGGATTTTTCCTGGAACTTGTGTCCCCAGCCCCCTGTTTGGCAGCGACGTGGCGCAGGTGTTCAGCGTGGTGAGCAGCGTGGAGCAGTACACGGCCGCGGGCGGCACCGCCAAGGGCAGCGTGTCGGCCCAGATCGAGCAGCTGCGGGAGCTGCTCAAGAGGCTCAAGGAACAGGCTTAGAGTGTGGGGAGAGATGCCGTGCCTGCAGCGTGGTGCCTGTGCCGCTGCTCTGGAGTTAATAAACGCTGGGGTGTCTGTAGTTCACTGAAATCCTGCTCTTGTCTCTTGATTCTTTGGGTTCAGCCTGGGTTGGGAAGGGTGTGGGTGTCACAAAATGAACATGCACTCACACGCTGAGAATCCAAAGCAAAAGAGAGGCAGTTTATTTTGAGTTGGAATTTATAGAGTTCCAACAGTGACAGTGGATTGGAGGATGAAGTTGTCTCCTCTCAGCTACACTGCTCAAACCAACAGTCCATCAATTCTCTCCTCCTCCAGAAAGGAATGTAAACAATCTAGTATTTACCTGAAAGTGTGTGAGAAAACTCCAATACAAAAATGTGAACATCAGAAGGCTTAGAAGACTTTTGAAAAACCGGATGACATGTGGGCTCTTCCTCCCTTGTGCATCTTTGTCCTGGTTTAGGGCAAATTTGGGAGGAAACCTCCAAATGGGATTCCTCTGGGAAGCAAACCCAAATGGCGTCTCCCTCACAACCGGTCTGGGAAAAAGAACTTCCTCAGAGAAAAGTGGAAAAAATTATTTATTTAACAAAATGCCCACAAGCACAAAGAATTAATAATTTGAAACAATAAACCCTTTAGTTGCTCTGAAGTGAGATGGTAACCTCAGAAAGTCTCAGCTCTCAGTCTCCCCTCAGGCCTCTGCAGGCCCAGGCCCCAGTAGGCCGCAGGTGTGAGAGCCCTCAGTGCTCCTCTGGGTTTTCAGTCTGGAGCAGCTTTAAACAGTCCCAAGGAAAAGAACAAAACAATCCAGGGAACTTCTCTGCCCTAGCTAGCCAAAACTAACTAAAATCACAGGAGATCTCTGTCCCCAGTCTGTCCGAGGCCCAGTCAAACACACCATCCTGAGAGAAGAATGTGTAGGGGTCAGGCAGATTTCTCAAAACAAACTCTGTGCTTCTCAGAATCAGTCTCAAAGGTACAGAACACAACACAGAGAGCAGATGATTGGGGATACAAGCATCATAAAGTCACCCTAGGACATTCTTGCAGAAAATTCTTGCAGGCTGGGCTTGTCCCTTTTTACTCAGCAGAATTCCTTCCCCAGGTTGTGCTCAGCCCCTTGGCCCCGTGCTGAGGCAGCAGCGCTGCTGTTGACTCAGAGCTGCAGGTCTGGAACAGAAATAACAAAGGTGGTGTTGTCTCACCAAGTTTAGGGCTGCAGCACGGGCAGGACAAACTGCCAGCAGCTAAATCTCCAGCCAGAGTACCCCAGGAGACACAGAGTGCTTGCATCTTTGGAGCACTGGTGCTTTTAACACATGGAAGAAGGATCAGCAACAGCAAAATTCCCTTTTTCCAGCTTTTCACCACTCAATCTCTCCTTATTCTGGCCTTACAACAAATCCATTCTCTTGGCATCTCAACAGCACATTTCAATTACCTTTCCACAAACCTCCTTTGTGTTTGCTCCCTTCCTTCCTGCTGTGCTCCTGTTTTGGCTCATGTCTCACTCTCCAGACTGGCCACCTGTGGCCAGGAAATCACTTTTGCACACTCGGCTGCCAGGTTAAAGGAACAAGAAAGCCACAGGTACCACCAATACTCAACACCTGCAGAGTCAGAAGAACAGAGAGTTCCTCATCTCCCCCTCACAGTTCTTTTTCCTCCCATAAACTTTCTTGATCCTTGCCACTCCCCATATTTTTCCTATTTGTACATTCTGGTTCCTTCTATTCAGATCCTCAGCTGCACAGATTTTCTCTTGCTCCCAGCAGCAAAAGTCTGGCATTGTCCCTCATGGTAGCCAAATGAAGGGAAAAGGGAAGCAGCAAATTGCCACATTTCAATTTCTTACTTAAATAAGTCATTTACAGTCACTGGTACTTCCCACCCATCCACCCTTTTCTTAAAAATTGTGAAATATTTGAGATTGGAGGAGCCTGTGGAGCTCCACAGACATTTCAGAGTGTGGTCCATGGTGTCTTTCACCATCACCCTCCTCTGACTCATCGGGATTTGGGGTTTGGTGTCAAACCCCTGCTCATTACAGGCCACAGGAAAGCACCTGAGCCAGGAATTCACTTAGGCTGATTATCAGCTGGGTCATTGTGGGTGTAAATCTCGTGCTCACCATCCTTCCAAACCCTCAGCAACCTCCTGTCAAAGCCTGGAGTTTGGTCATCCAGAAAGGATGAACACGTAAAAAAAGAAGCATTAAAAGTGAAGGATTTCAAAGGAAGAAGGAATCTGGCAACAAAACGGTTCAAAGAGTTTTTCCCAGTGTAGACAGTGCGATGCTCTGTGCATCCTCAAGTGTGGAAGTCTGAAAAAGAAATAATCGTGAGTGGAAATGTGTGAGAAGCAGTGAATTAATTGGTGGCTACACAGAGAGTCTGAGCCTTGTTCCGGATGGGTACCGAGGGCACTAACTGGAAATCCAGCTGTGGAAAGGCCTTGTGGGGCCGCCAGAGGCAGCCGGGTGTCACCGGCAGTGCCCTGCTGCTCCAGACAGGGACACAAGGGCCTGGGTTAGGATCCTTCCCGCCTGGATTGCGACACCAGGGCTGGTTAAAGGCGACAAGGAAACGTGGATGCTGTTCCTGAGCGTGCTGTGAGGCACAGGGACCGGCCGTGGCACTGCACAGCACGGCCGGGAGCGGGGCCGGCCCGGGAACTGCCCGCCCCGGCGGGCGGGACGAGCTGCGGGAGCGCCGGGAGCGCGGCCGGGACCGGGAACGGGAGCAGAGCCGGGACCAGGATTGGAGCTGGGACCGGGACCGGGGCTGGGATCGGAACCAGGATTGCAGCTGGGATCGGCACCGAGATTGGAGCTGGGACCGGGAGTGGAGCTGGGATTGGAACAGGAGCTGGGATTGGGATCGGGATAGAGCTGGGATCGGAACTGCAGCTGGGATTGGGATCGAGACCAGGATTGCAGCTGGGATCGGCACCGGAGCTGGGATTGGGATTGGGATCGGGACCGGGTTTGGAACTGGCATCGGGACCGGCACTGGGATTGGGTCTGGGATCGGCACCGGAACTGGGGTCGGGACCGGGTTTGGAACTGGCATCGGGATCGGCACCGGAACTGGGATCGGGACCGGAGCTGGGATCGCGACTGTGACCAGGATTTAGGATCGGACCGGGACTGTGACCGGGATCGGGATTGGAGTTGTGATCGGTACCGGAGCTGGGATTGGTACTGGAGCTGTGATCGGACCAGCAACAGAGCTGCGATCGTGACTGCGATCCTGACCAGGACCGGACCGGGACCGTGCCCGGAGCCGCCCCGCAGTGTCTGTCCCCGGCCCGCAGTGTCTGTCCCCGGCCCGCCGCGCACACGGACCACACGGCCGCGATGGCCGCAGCCGAGGTGAGAGCGAACTTTGGTTCCCGGGGTGTCCGGGGGTGCTCAGCCGAGCGGAGCCGTCCCGGAGGCTGTTCTGCCTCCGAGCCCCTGGGAAAGGCCGACACTCGTGCCTGGGACTCGTGCTCGGGCACTTCCCTGCAGCTTTGTGTAAACACTGCTCGGCACAAAAGCTGCGTTTTCGGTTTCCTTCCCTGCCGAGCCGTGACCAGGCATCCTGGCCAGTTCACTTTCTGCTCCCCACATCGCTGCTCCGTGTTCCAGGCAGTGCCCAGCATTGCCAGCCTGCACAGCCTCTGCTCCAAGGAGTCCTGGAATGCCTAAAATGAAAATTTCAACTTTGATTTCCCGGTTATAAATGTGTATGTTGCAATGTTTCTGCTGGCATACTTCTAGGTTTGATGAGAAACTTTAAATACTGAAGTTATACCTGGATTATTCCTGGTTCCCAGTCAAGTGCTGAGCATCTGGAATGACCTTTAATTTAGCATTAATTTTGCTCCTGGGGGCACCAAACGAGTGCTGAGGAGCTCTAACACTTTTTCAATTCTGATTCCCTACTCTGATGTCCCTTGCCTTTCTAACAAAGCTGCCTTTTACACATGGCTATGCCCTCACCTCTGCAGGCTCTCTCCTGTTGTCCTTTCAGGCACAGGGACATGGAAACAGTCACCAGGGAAAACATTTTAAAGTGTTTTGTCTGGCTGGTAAAGCCCTGGCACAGATCAGCTTGCAGCTGTCCTGCCAGCTCCTTGCTGTCCATGGTAGTTATAGAGACCAGCACGAGAAGAAACTTGCCAGTGGTGTTTAAAAAATCAAGTAGATTAATAATTACCCACTCTGCAATGCAGCTGTGTTTAGTCCCTTCCTTCAGGTGCCCTTCAATTCCTTTTTGTGCCTGGTAGCACTGGGGAGCTGCTTTTAAAATCCTAGATAAATTAAAATTCTTACCCAGTAAAATTCTTACCCACTTCAGTGCAAGCCTGGCAGAATTAAAACTCCTGTGTTGTCCAACCCAAGCTTCTGAGCAGGTGACACAGCTCAGGTGAGGCCACCCAGGGTGTGAATCAGTGCTGGAGAAGCTCCCACACAGCACCCGCCCTGCTGTGGGCACAGCTGCAGCCCTGCAGAGCCTCTGCTCACTCCTGAACGTGGGTGACACGTTCCAGGGCTGAGGTCACCTCAGGAATCCTGGTTTGGATGGGAAAACCCCACTGTTGTTTCTGTGCTGGCCCAGCTCTTTGTCCATCAAAGAAGGATCTGTTAGTTAAACAGCACCAAAAGGGTTTAGAGAGTGTTAATTTCACTCTAATCCCACTGTCTGCTTCGTTTTTCCTCACTTTGCAAGGCCTCAAAACAGAAATCTGTGCTAGTCTTGCATCTTTCCCTGATATTAATTTCAGGGACTCCCAGCAGTGTCCTGCAGAGCTGAAATACCTTGGATGATTCCTCGGCCAGACCTCAGAGTTCAGGGGTAAATAACACTGGCAGTGATGAGTTCTCCAGCTCTTCAACCATGTGCCAGAGGTCCTGGAGTCCAGGGGACTTTCTGCTCAGTGCTGTCACACTGGAAGGAGCTGAGCATGGCCTCTGTACCAGAAAAATGCATCACTGGATGTTATTTACTGCACAGGAAGTATCTGAAGTCATTAAGCGTTGTTAATTTGCTGTTTTCTCCCTCAGGGAAATAAACTTTGGGGTGGAAGATTCAGTGGGAACACAGATCCAATCATGGAGATGCTCAATGCTTCCATTAGCTACGACCAGAGACTGTGTGAGGTGGACATCCAGGGGAGCATGGCTTATGCCAAAGCCTTGGAGAAGTCTGGGATCCTGTCTAAAACTGAGCTGGAGAAGATCCTGGGTGGCCTGGAAAAGGTATTTCTTTCCTTCAAAAAGGAAATTTCCTGGAAAAGGCATTTCTTTCCTTCAGAAGCTGTCAGGTGAAGGAATGGCTTCTGACCTGAGAGGGCCTCCCTGGATTTAACAACTCTTGTGGTGTTTCTGCTGTTTGCAGATCTCTGAGGAATGGTCCAAGGGAATCTTTGTACTGAAACAAAGTGATGAGGATATCCACACTGCCAACGAGCGCAGGCTGAAGGTTTGGCTCCTCCAGCCTCTTGTTCCTGTTCCTCCACATCTCCCTGACATTCAGGGCTGGTCCTTCTTGTTCCTGTTCCTCCACATCTCCCTGACATTCAGGGCTGGTCCTTCTTGTTCCTGTTCCTCCACATCTCCCTGACATTCAGGGCTGGTCCCTGTGTCCCTCTGTGAAATCCCTTCAGAGCTGCTGGCACTGAGCCCCCTGGGGCACAGCCAAGGTCTCCACACCCCCTTTTGGGGCTGCACTGTGGGCTCGATATTTCTGAGCCTGAGAGAATTTCAGCTTGCCAACCATTGCTAGCTCCTTTCCCAAGGGAAACCTTTCAACAGTTTTTCCTTTTCCCAGAACATCTGTCTGTAAATAACTACTTTTCTCAAAACATTTTTAAGTACACAATATTCTTTTCCCCTAACAAACCTCTCTTCAGGTGTTGTGTACTATTTCTGTAGTTTAACCCATGAATTTGAGAAGTGCCAAATGCTATGCATCAATAGTAGGCTATAAAAAAGCAGAATGAATTGTAAATAAAGCTTTCATTTTCTCTTCTGTCTTCTGAGAATTACTGAAGTCAACTACCATTATTTTGTTTCCTATGATGACACTGTACAGGCACAGAAGCCAAAGCTGCCCTTCCCCAGAGCACATCCCATGGCTCCTCACAGATCCTGGGGCTGAGTCCCTCCCACACAGGGGATCTGCTGGTGGGGATTGTCCTGTTGAGAGCACAGAGATGCTGACAGAAATCCTCTCTTGTCCTCAGGAGCTGATTGGAGACGTAGCTGGGAAGTTGCACACTGGCAGGAGCAGGAATGATCAGGTATGGACTGAATCTTTTTTTTTCTCCTTCTGTGCTCCTCCCCCTCAGTTCTTGAATTGAATATTTTTATGCCATCTCTCTCATGCCCTGACACACTCCAGCCTGTATTCCCTTTAAATTAATGATGGCTTTAAACTAATGATGCTGCAGTGACTCATCCACCCAGGGGAGTGGGATTTGCAGGGCTGCATCCTGGTGGCAAAAGGCCACAAAATTCCACTGATATCTCTGAAAACCTCCAGAAGCCCTGACTCTGCTGCCCTGGTACACACATATTTCAGGGTCAGTCCTGCTCAGGATGATCAGTTTGTGTTGGTTGGGAATTTTCTGCTTCAAATTTGACAGTATCTGACAAGTCCACTGAAAAAAGACATTTCTGGTTGAACAGATTTTGGTTCTGTCCCTGGAAAGCAACAGCAGCTTTCACAAATCAGTGAGCAGGGATGCATCCCAAATGAGGAAGATTTCCCTTCCCATCACCCAGAAGCAGGAGGGGATAATGGTGCCAGGGGGTTCTGCTGAGCAATATTTGGTCATTAAATCTGTCCCATTGTGCTTGGCCAATCTCTCCCAGGTTGTGACTGACCTGAAGCTGTTCATGAGGAATTCCCTCTCCATCATCTCCACACACCTCCTGCGGCTCATCGAGACCCTGGTGGAACGTGCTGCCATGTGAGTCCTTGTCCACAGTCCCTGTTCTCCATAATTTTGGCCTTTTTGGGGCAGGACACTCCCTAGGCTTGTTGTGTGACCATGCAGTTGCAGGATGTCCTGTGCAGGGAGTGACAGACCTGTCCCTGCCCTCCCTCCTGTCCCTGCTGCTCACCTCCGTGTCCTTCCCCTGCCAGAGAAATCGATGTGATCCTGCCTGGCTACACCCACCTGCAGAAAGCTCAGCCCATCCGATGGAGCCAGTTCTTGCTCAGGTGAGCACCTCCCACCCTCTGCACCCTCTGCTCTGCTGGGGGGACAGCCAGGGCTGGTGACAAACCAGAGGGAACCCTGCAAACTGGGACAGGAATTCCCTGAGTGGCTCTGACCAGCTGGCAATTCAAGCATGGATTGGGCAATTCCCTGTTCTCCACCCTTTGGCCATTCTCACCTCCTGCAGTGGGATATTTTCCAGCTCCATCTCCCTGTTTCATCTCTCCTGTCCTTCCCCAGCCATGCTGTTGCTCTGACCCGCGATTCTGAGCGCCTGGGAGAGGTGAAGAGGAGGATCAATGTCTTGCCTTTGGGAAGGTGAAGTTTATTTTTTATTGTGATCCTCAGCCCTCACTTTGCTCTGAGATAAGATAAGAGGCAGGTCTGTCCATGCCCTGAGCCACTGGGGTTTCTGTTCCCTGCAATTCCCTCTCCACAGACTCTCACAATAGAAATATTTTTCTATTCCTTCTTGAAAATCAAAGATTACAAGGATTCCATTAAGCAGCTCCTCCTGTTTGGAAGAGAAATTCTGGTTTAGGCCAGAGTTCAGAGTCTGATGAGCCTCAGACCACACTGTTCATCAAAGTGAACAAGGGGAGGGGAATCTTCAGAGAGGTGTCTGATATCGCCAGAGCTCAGTTTTGGTCAGATATCAGTTTGTAAACCATGTGTGACTTCTGGTTCTTTCTCCCCTGGCAGTGGAGCTCTGGCTGGAAATCCCCTGGGAATCGACAGAGAGCTGCTGTGCACTGGTAAATGTTTTCCTGGGGCTGAGGAACAGGACTGCTCACAATATCTGGGATTTTGGGAAACATCAGTGGATTGTCCTGATGTTACTTTGGATGTGTGCAGCACTTTAACAAGGGGGTGGAGGGTAATGAACAGATAAAAAGTTACCTCCTCTGGGGCAGCCTGGTGCACAGAGGCTCCTGTCAGGGCCAGTGTGACCTCCTGTGTCCATCCCCTTCCTTGCAGAGCTGGACTTTGCTTCCATCAGCCTGAACAGCATGGATGCCGTCAGCGAGAGGGACTTTGTGGGTGAGCACAGCCCAATCTGTGGGTTCCATATTTCTGAGCCTGAGAGAATTTCAGCTTGCTAACCATTGCTAGCTCCTTTCCCAGGGGAAAACTTTCAACAGTTTCTCTTCCCAAAACAGCTTTCTGCTTTTCTCAAAACATTTCTGAGTGGGCAGTAGTTCTTTCTCATAACAATCTTCCCCAGCTATTGTTTCCTATTACTTAAACAATGGAAAGAGGTGTCAGTCCTATTAAGCAATGAATACCTTTTTTAGCAAAACGTGCTCCAAAAGAAGGAAAAAGATTGTAAATAAAGTCTTCTGATGTTCTCTCTGTCAAAACTGGAGTCAAACTATTTTTATTTCGTGTCCTACTGTGACACAATTCTCCCAGCACTGTGGGAAACACCTGACACCTTTCCAGTTCATTCAATAAAGGGGCTGAGATCCATCATTAGGAACTAAAGCCCCAGCCAGGGTTCCCTGGGTGGTCCAAGCACCTTTTCCCTTCCTGATTTCCTGCCTTGCCTGCAGTGGAATTCCTCTCTGCTGCCACCCTGCTGATGATCCACCTCAGCAAGATGGCTGAGGATCTCATCATCTACAGCACCAGCGAGTTTGGCTTCCTGACCCTCTCTGATGCCTACAGGTAGGTGTCAGTGTCTCAGCTCTGGGCAGGGAGCTCCTCCCTCAGCCTCTCCCCCTCAGCTCTCCCACCTGGGTGAGGCAGTGCTTGGGGTCTCTCTGTGCACCCAGAATCAAGGGCCTGGCACAAAGGCACCCTCAGGGTGAATATTCCTCAGGAGTGGTCACTTATTTGTCATTCCGGTAACTTAACCAAGTTTGCATTCAGCAGCAGCTCCTGTCCAGGAAGTGCTGGCAGAGGGAGCTTCCCCCTGTGCTGGGAATGCTGCCAGAGCCCTTCCTTGCCTGGCTGGGTTTGCAATCCCAACAGACTCCTTGTCTGCAGGGTGGCACAGCCACAGCCCTCCCTCCATGAAGTCACTCTGACACTTGGTCTGACCTGCTGATACCACCCTGGGGGAGCCTGGAGGGGGAGACTCCTTTTCCTTTCTCTTTGAGAGGTGGGACTGTGTGACAGCTCCAGGCAAGGTGCAAAACCCAAGAGCAGCTCAGTCATTTCACTGATTTCCTACACCCTAAGCACGAGTGCAGTGAAGAGGCTCCTACCCGTTGCTTTTGGAGGGCTGGGTCAGTGATGATGTGTGTGTATGGGTGAGGATTTTGCTCACCAGTGCACCCCACTCATGTCCCCCCCAGCACTGGCAGCAGCCTGATGCCTCAGAAGAAGAACCCCGACAGCCTGGAGCTGATCCGCAGCAAAGCCGGGCGAGTGTTCGGACGGGTGAGCCCCAAAAAAGGAGGAAGAGGGAGAGGAAACTGCTCCTGTTGGGGCTGGAGAATCTCCTTTTTCCTGCCTTTTCTTTTGTGTGCTCTGAGCCTGCCCTGCTTTGCTCTGTACCTCACTCCCTGCCTCTCCTGTTTCCCTGTGCAGCTGGCTGCAATTCTCATGGTCCTCAAAGGGCTCCCGAGCACCTACAACAAGGACCTGCAGGTAAAGCCCTTGTTCCTCTCCACACCATCTCTGCTGCTGGCTGGAGGAGTCAGGAGAGCTGGGCTGCTCAGTCTGGGGGGTATTTGGGCTGCACTAGGCTGGCTCAGAGCCTTTTCCATCACTGTCCCAACACAGGAGGACAAGGAGGCCGTCTTTGATGTTGTAGACACCCTGAATGCTGTGCTCCAGGTTGCCACTGGAGTGATTTCCACCCTCCAGGTAAGGAAATTCTTCTCATCCTCTCACTCTTCAACAACATCATCATGGTGCACGTTCCATGAGTAGCACAGAGAGCAGAGCTCCAGATTGTTCCCAAATAAAAACTCTTCAGTGCCTCCCCCACACTGCTCATTTTGATCCCCTCTGCCAGCTGCTCAGGGGCTCAGAGCATTCTTTTAGAGCTCCAGATGAATTCCCCTCACCCTGGCTGCTAACCTACCCCAAGGAGGAGCTGATGGTAACGTGTCCTTGGGCTCCTCCTCCTACAGATCCACAAGGAGAACATGGAGAGGGCACTGAGCCCGGAGATGTTGGCGACTGACCTGGCTCTGTACCTGGTTCGGAAGGGAGTAAGTGCCAGGGGGGGAGCTGGGGCTGGGATTTGTTTGGATGCAGAGGAACTGAGCTCAGCCCCCTCCCTCTGTCCCCTTCCCCCTGCAGATGCCCTTCAGACAAGCCCACGTGGCCTCTGGCAAGGCCGTCCAGCTGGCCGAGACCAAAAGTGTCACCATCAGCAATCTCAGCCTGCAGGAGCTGCAGAACATCAGGTTGGTGCCTCTGTCATTCCCACTCCCCAAAGTGCCCCCAAACCCCCAGTGTGGCAGCCCAGAGCCCCCTGACAGCCCCCTGTGCCCCCAGCCCCCTGTTTGGCAGTGATGTGTGTAGTGGTTTGAGTATTTGCCTTTTTTTTTGTGAGATAGGATTAGGAGAAAAGGGTAAAACAGGCTTAATTTAAGGTAAATAGATAGATTTTATTAACACGTATTAAAAGGAGAAAATGGGGGGAAAAAAGGAAAAAAAAAGCTTTAAAAACACTTATCCTTCCCCCACAGATTGTTCACTTTCTTATGAAAGAAAGTGATTTTTTAGTTTAGTTTTACTATTTAAAAATAGTCTTTTATTATTTTTTTAGGACAGGAGTTCTTTTTAGCGTTATGGATCTTATTGACAACTTAGAAACTTGGGGTTTTTTGTGGGTTTTAACTGTTATAAAAACAGTTATCTGGTAAAACCTGCTTTTGTGACCCTTCTCATCAGCAGTTTCCTAAACCACTCACAGGCTACAGGCTTAAAAATACATTAAACTGGGGTGTCACCTTTTAAAGTTTATTAATTCCAAAGGATTTTTCATGAGATCCTCCCTGTGCTCCCAGCCCCCTGTTTGGCTGTGATGTGTGTAGTGGTTTGAGTATTTGCGGGGTTTTTTTGTGTGATAGGATTAGGAGAAAAAGGTAGAACAGGCTTAGTTTGAGGTAAACAGATAGATTTTATTAAGACATATTAAAAGGAGAAAAAGGAAAAAAAAAACCAACCAAAAAAAGCTTTTAAACCACTTATCCTTCCTCCACAAACTGTTCAGTTTCTTATAAAGAGCATAAAGAGAACCTGTGATTTTTAGTTTAGTTTTACTATTTGAAAATAGTCTTTTATTAATTTTTTAGGTGAGGAGGTTTTTTTAGAGTTATGGATATTAATGAAAACTTGGAAGAGGTTTTTTTGTGGGTTTTAATTGCTATAAAAACGGTTACCTGGTAAAACCTGCTTTTATGACCCCTCTCATTAGAAGTTTCCTATGCTGCTTACGGGCTATGGACTTAGAAGGTGACAACCTTTTAAAGATTATTAATTCTAAAGGATTTTTCCTGGAACTTGTGTCCCCAGCCCCCTGTTTGGCAGCGACGTGGCGCAGGTGTTCAGCGTGGTGAGCAGCGTGGAGCAGTACACGGCCGCGGGCGGCACCGCCAAGGGCAGCGTGTCGGCCCAGATCGAGCAGCTGCGGGAGCTGCTCAAGAGGCTCAAGGAACAGGCTTAGAGTGTGGGGAGAGATGCCGTGCCTGCAGCGTGGTGCCTGCGTTAATAAACGCTATACTTCTGAGGTGTCTTGGTTTGGAAAGACAGGTGTCTGCCAGGGAAAGCTGGAGCTTCCCTTGGAATGGAGAATCTAAACCCCCTTCCCTCCAAATGATTATAATTTTGTAATTAAGGGGCTTTCAGGCAAAGATATGGGAATAGGAATAACAGTTCTTTACTAGAAGTATTAAAAATACAAATGTAGTAGTACAAAAAACCAAGCAAACAAAAAAACAATCCTAGAAACACTGAGAAAGTCAGAATACGACCTGACACCCTGTTAGTCAGGGTATTGGGAGCAGTCCAAATAAATCCTCCTGGAGTGACAGATGTGGTTCTGTTGGAGCAGAGATGATCCTGTAGAAGGGTCCAGTGGTGCTGAGATGGGTCCAGTTTTCCTCTGGGAATGCAGTACAAACAGGCTGTGCTGCTGTTCTGAATCTCAGATTTTATCCAGGTAGGAACAGTTGGCTCCTCCCCCTGGGCGGAGCATCTCCCATGGGATGATGGAATTGTATCAGCCCTGCAGTGAGCCTGGATGGCCCATGGACAGCAGAGATCCCCTGGAGGGAGGATGGGTCCTGGAAGGGATAAAGAACACTGCCCCAGCTGGTTTTAACAGCTGGCCCATGAATAGAAAGACACCCACCTTGTCCCCCCCTGAATTATGAGATAAAGAAAAAAAATCTCTTCAACCGGTTTCAACAGGCTGGGAATAGAATAAATGCTTTTGGTTACAATCTTGCATTGCAACCCAAGACAAGTTCACTGAAATTCTGCTCTTGCCTCTTGATTCTTCAAGAGCTCATCCTCCCTTTTCTCCCCAAGAAGCCACCAGAGCCCTTTTTGCCCATTTCCAGTAACATTTGACCTTCACACTCTTGCGGGGCTGACAGCGGGTCTGTGACCAAATGACTGAGTTAGCAGAAGAAATGATTTGTGTATACCTGTGAAAGGAAAGAAGGACAAAGTTGTTGGCATGAGAACTGATAAAACAGAGACAATTAACAGGATATTTGCAGCTTTGCATTTTTGTAGAAATGAACACGTGCCTTTAGATTTTTTAATGAATGTTTGCCAGATATATTGATGTTAATTGCTTTGTACCAATGAACACGATCAGCTGTTTTGATGAACCAATAATTTGAATACACACTTTGTTTAGAAATATGTTCTGTACATGCTGTTTAGAAATGTATAAAAAGGGAACACACAGAAAATAAATGAGAAGCTTTTGATATGTTGCACAGTGTGCCATGTCAGTCTCTACAACAACATCACACTTCAACAAGTGACTCTGAAAATAAACAGAAGTAAGCAAGCAGGCAATAAAATAACCAACTGTAAGCAACAATAATAAACCTAAGCTGTGCTTAAGGGAAGGTTTAGGTTGGACATCAGGACAGTGTCCAATTCACAGAAAGGGTGATCAAACATCAGAACAGGCTGAGCAGGGAGGTGGAATCACCAGCCCTGGAGTGTTTAAGGGAAGGGTGGATGTGGCACCCACTGCAGGGTGGTGTCGGGTCACAGGGTGGACTTGGTGACCTCAGAGGTCTTTTCTAACCTAAATGATTCTGTGACAAAAAAATGAATCAATGTGTAAATAAGTAAGCAAATGAATAAATAAGGAAAAGTAGGTGATAAATACATTTAAACCCCTAAGTAAGAAAAGGAGAGGAGAGGAGAGGAGAGGAGAGGAGAGGAGAGGAGAGGAGAGGAGAGGAGAGGAGAGGAGAGGAGAGGAGAGGAGAGGAGAGGAGAGGAGAGGAGAGGAGAGGAGAGGAGAGGAGAGGAACCGGGATCGTGATCGGGATCGGGATCGGGACTAAGATCGGGATCGTGACAGGGATGGGGACCGGGCTCTGGCCCCGCCCCTCAGCCACAGCCCCGCCCCTCGCCCAGACCCCGCCCACGGGCTGACCCCGCCCCTCAGTCAGGCATTGCCCCGGCCCCGCCCCTCAGCCCCGCCCCTCAGCCCCGCCCCTCAGCCCCGCCCCCGCCCCTCAGCCCCGCCCCTCAGCCCCGGCCCCGCCCCTCCCTCAGCGGGCCCTGCCCACAGCAAAGATGGCGGTGGCAGCCTCAGGTAGCGGCGGGGTCGGGCTGTGCCCGCTGCTGCTGCCGGTGCTGCTGCTGTTCCTCCCGGGGCTGGCGGCCGGTCCCGCCGGGATGCTGCAGCCCCGGGACACCCCCTCCCGCGAGCGCAAGGAGCTCGGCGGCCTCTGGAGCTTCCGCGCCGATCTGTCTCCGGGCAGGGACGCCGGGTTCGTGCAGCGCTGGTACCGGCGGCCGCTCCGGCAGGTAGCGGGGAGCGGGGCGGGCACTGCCCATCCCCGGGCACGGGCTGCGCTCCTTCCCTTCCGAACCGGGCTCCGGCCCGCTGCGGGAGCTCCGCTTCTTTCTTCTTCTATCCCTCCCTTCCTCTTTCCCTGCCTTCTTCCCCACCGGCCGCTGCCGTTCCCCTCTCGGTGCTGGCCCTGCCCGGGTTATTCTTCTTAATCAGCAGCCCCTGATGATGCCCCTGGTGCTGCTGCGAAGGCAGACACGGTTTGAATGAACCCCATTCACCTCCACGTGTCCCGTGCTGCAGGAGCCTTGCACAGCGCTGAGCTTCCAGCAGCACAGAATCGGCAAAAATGTGCCTGAAAGGGCGCTGGGAATTGTTTATTCCAAAGTTTCAGGGTGCTGGTAGAGAAGTTTTGGTGCCACTGGGATCTGCTTGGAAATTAACTATATTACCTGAAGGAAAAGACTTATGGATTTTATGCATGAAATGGAGAAGTCGTTTGTTATTTCTGCTTTTGGCCGATTTTGTTGCCATGTTGTGGAAGGAGAGAAGAGCTGAAGGGCACTGTGCTGCTGGAAGTTTTGCCAGAGGAGAGGAATCCCGAAATATGCCCCCTCCAAGGGAGGCTTAGTTGAGTGCACTCAACCTTTCTAGACCTCAGAGAATGTCCCTGAAGGACACACAGGTTCTGGCCAGCCCAGGCAAGGGTTTTCCTACATCAGATACTAAAAAATCCTCTTCCCCACCCAAGGATTTTCCCTCTAAGATTTTCTGATGAGGGCACTGGGCTCTCTGCAGTGCCAGTGCTGAGTCAGCCACGCACATGATGCCCACCCTGGGTGCTCAGACCTTCCTCATTCCATTTCCTTTTTCCTGATGCTTCCTCTGGAAAAGAGAAGCTGCAGAACTCCTTTGTGCAACATCCTGAGTGCAGAAAGTGCTGAAAATTAACAGCTCTGTTTGGCAACAGCATCTCAATATTCCTCAATATTCAATGTACTGTGACACTGCCTCCCTGTAAGCTTCATATTGGAATAAGCAACTGAATGGATTCTGTTGTAATCCCAAGGAATTGCTTTCATGCAAAGGTTGAACTCGGCCTAAACAGTCTCCACAGGGAGAAAAATATCCCAAAATACCCATTACTGCCCCAAATATCTATTATTTTGTTATACTTTTACTACAGCTCTTAACCGACAAAGAGCACCACAACCCCCACGTTGCTCTGGAGCTGTGCAGGAGAAAATTCCCACTGAAACAACAACTTGGGCTTGGGTTTTTCTGCTCTCACTTTGATTCCATGATGCCAGAGCCATTAATAAAAACATTTCATTCACAAATGGAGGGGAAAAGAAAGGAGCAGCTCTCTCCTGTAGGAGCAGGCAGGTTCCTGTGCCTGGTGCTAATTAGGGTTTGTACAGAGCTGTGAGGGATCTCAGCAGGTTTTAAACAGCTTTTCCCAAGTATTTCCCCTTGGCAGAGGCATTGTAAGGCTGTCAGTGGAAGGGGACACCTCCAGCAGTGAAATCCCCCTTTTTAAACGCTCTGTTCCTTCCTTTTCCACGCAATTCCTGCCAGACCGGCCCTGTGATTGACATGCCAGTGCCCGCCAGCTTCAACGACATCACGCAGGACCCCAGCCTGGAGAACTACATCGGCTGGGTGTGGTACGAGAAGGAGGTGCTGCTCCCGCTGCGCTGGCTGCAGGGCCAGCCCGCCCCCAGGGTGGTGCTGCGCTTTGGCAGCGCCCATTACTACTCCATCGTGGTACGTGCCTCGGGGGGCTGGCCCTGTTCCTAAATTCCTATATTCGGCTGGGCTAAAGGCAGGTTTGTCCCGGAAATGTGTCCCTGCCTCGATTTTGCATCCCCTTCCGAACTTGTGCCTGTTTTCCCCCCGGCAAGAATGAATTCCAGTTTCTCTTCTCTGATCCTGCAGTTTTGGGGTTGGTGGCTAAACATTTCCTGATTAATGGATCTGCCCCAAACTGTCCCTCAGTGACAGCTGATGTGACCCACACCTGGCTCCCAGCTAGGAGATCCCTCAAAGATCAAGTTTGATCCCTCAAAGATCCCTTGAGGATCAAGAACCCAAACTTGTTCCTGGTAACTGCGCTTCCCTTCTCCATGCTGTGCTCACCACAAAATCCCAATAAACCATTTTTTTGGGGTGTTTCCTTGCAGTGGGTGAACGGGGTGCAGGTGGTGGAACACGAAGGGGGGCACCTGCCCTTTGAGGCTGACATCAGCAGCGTGGTGCAGGGCAGCCCGGGCACCCTGTGCCGCATCACTGTCGCCCTCAACAACACCCTGAGCCCCCACACGCTGCCCCCGGGCTCCATCCAGTACATGGCTGACAAATCAAGGTGAGTCCCTGGCCTGTTTTACTGCTGGGTGTGGGGCAGGAGGAGTTTATTCAGCTGCTGGTTCATAAATCCCTCCATGGGGTTGTCTTTATGGTGAATTCTTTGATGGGGCAGTGAGGAGTTTGAGCTGTGGTGCTGTGAGGGATCAGCAGTGATTCATTGAATGCATTGGAGTGAACAAGGCATCCTTATCAGCACAATTATTATGATGACTAATATGTATAAACCAATTATTAAAAACTATTTTACCCATGATGTTAAATTTCACTTATCAAATAGGTTATCTAATCAAATCCCATTACCAATTCTGATTTTTGACACACCCTCCTTAGGTTGTTGTATGTTCTTATGGATGGATTCTGAATGATCAGATAAATTCATAGAACACATACCTTCAAAATCTCCATGATCATATCTCTCTATTTCTCTTATCTTACTGATAAGAGAAATCATTGAATGAAGATTGAGTTAAAGATGTATGATTACGCTAATTATTCTGATTTTTGTATGTAGAGTGGTAGGGGGGAAACATTTCTGACTAAAGATTGTGTTGTATGCACAGTCAGGTTGGGTGATTTGTCAAGCTGAATCCATGGCAGGTTTGGGAAGCTTGGATTCAGCTGGAAGCTGCAAGTACCAGCTCCCCTGAAGGATCAAGATCTTTGTTAACTTATTTGCTTACTGCAAAACCCTTCAGTGTAGCAGCTGAGAGACAGATCCACCCTGTTGTAAAGACATTTTACATGATTATTTTGCACTGCCAGCATCCACATGCTGCCTTCAGCTGTGTAATGAGGCGTAATGCAGCCAGTTCTCCTGTCTTGCTCACTCAGGTACCCCAAGAACTATTTTGTGCAGAACATCAGGTTTGATTTCTTTAATTATGCTGGAATCCACCGCCCAGTTGTGCTTTACACCACTCCTGCTGCCTACATCGATGACATCACTGTGACAACCACTTCATCAGACAGTGTTGGTAGGTCCAGAGCAATTATGGAGCTCCCTCAGGCTCCATATGGAGGTGACAAGGGCAGCAGGGAAAATATCCTGCATGAGTCTGATGGAATTTGTTTCCTAGTGGCTTTTTCCTGAGGCTGAGCTGTCCTCTTGCAGTCTCTGATTGTCTTTTGTTTCCTCTGAGCCAGCCATGGTGCAGTATCAGGTGTCAGTGGTTGGCAGCACAGCCAATTCCTTGTCCCTGAGTTTACGTGACCAAGAGGGGAAGGTGGTTGCTGCAGGTGATGGCCGAGTGGGAGAGCTCAAAGTCCTCAACCCAAACCTCTGGTGGCCTTACCTGATGCACGAGAACCCTGGATACCTGTACTCCCTGGAGGTAAAGTGGCATTTCCTCCTCTCTGTGGCTGTGTTTAACAGGGTTAAGGCACTGCCATATGGCCCATCCTCTGTTCTCTTCTCTCAGGGGCCCTGTGCGTGTGACCAGAGCAGCTCTGCTAATTAGGCACTAATCAAATCAAGCTTGGGCAGCTTCTGAAGGCTCTGGGAGAGAAGGGCATTCCTGGAGTGTGCTCTGGGGTGCTGGCCCTTCACACTGAGGGTCCAATCCATCCTCTCCAAGGAGATGATGAGTTCAATAGCTCGAGCCTGGGAGATTCTGTGGGAGTTAAGGATCAGTAGTGATGTTCAGGTGCAGAAATCAGGGAGGATGAGCTGCTCTGAGTTTCCAGCAGGTGATGTGTCAGGCATTGCCTGCCTGTTCCATTGCAGGGAACAGAAATGTTCTGGCCTGGTGGATGCCATGGGGAAAAGACACTGAGGTTTTTGAGATGAGCAGGTGCCAAAAGGGTCATCCGGGGGCTCATTCTTCATCCTTCAGCTTCCACACCTTGGGTTTCTGTGTTTTGTTCAGTCAGACCTGGCTCCCCCTTGAGCAGCAGTGGTGAGGAGCAGGCTGTGTGCTGAGGCAGGGCTGGGAAGGGATGTGGGGCCAAAATCTCTCACAGACAGGGGAGGGAGCTCTGGACATCCCTGTGAGGATCCCTCTCGTTCCTCCCTGGCCATGCAGGTGAAGATGCAGGCCCAGGTGGGCGGGGTGCTGCTGGAGGACGTGTACACGCTCCCGGTCGGCATCCGCACCGTGCACGTCACCAGCACCCAGTTCCTCATCAATGGCAGGCCCTTCTACTTCCACGGGGTCAACAAGCACGAGGATGCAGATGTAAGTGTGGCACCCACGGCAGGGACACCTGGGGGCACCTCAGCTCACACTGCTGAGGCACCTGTGCCTCCTCTCCCTCTCCGGCACTAAGGGGGACACCATGCCCAGTCCTGCCGTCCCTCAGGGCACATGGATGTGCTGATGGAAACACTGAAGCATCTCCCAGCCCCAGATTTCAGTCAGACATGCTGACAGTCAGTCATTCTGCTGTGAGGGTGGGGAGGCCCTGGCACAGGTTGCCCAGAGAAGCTGTGGCTGCCCCATCCCTGCAAGTGTTCCAGGCCAGTTGGACAGGGCTTGGAGCAACCTGGGCTGGTGGAAGGTGTCCGTGCCATGGCAGGGGTGGAATGAGATGAGTTCTAAGGTCCCCTCCAACCCCAACCCCTCTGACTGTGACAATGGCTGTTGGGTTCCCCACCCTGGGCAGTGCTGGTCACAGGCAGCTCCAGGGCTGGATCAGACAGGGAGGCTGTGCTCAGTGGGGTGATTCCTCTCTCCCCAGATCCGTGGCAAAGGCCTGGACTGGCCCCTGATTGTGAAGGACTTCAACCTGCTGCGCTGGCTGGGGGCCAACTCGTTCCGCACCAGCCACTACCCGTACGCCGAGGAGATCATGGACCTGTGCGACGCCTACGGCATCGTGGTCATCGACGAGAGCCCGGGGGTGGGCATCAAACTGCCGTAAGAACTGCCCAGCACGCCCTGCCCCTCGCTCCTCTGCTCCTCTCTGAGCTGCTCCAAGTGTCCCATTACCCTTTTGACACTTTTGTCCTCGGTGTCCGTTGTGCTGATAATGAGAGCACTTTGCTCTCTTTGGAAATCTCCCATTGCGCCACCGGTGCCTTGGGATGTTGGGCAACCAGAGGGCATTCTGCCACATTTTGCCACATGGCTCCATTAACGAGCCCAAACCACGGCCCTGAACTGTGCAGCAAACTTTGGGGAAATAGGGCAGAAGCCATCCTCAGCCATGCTCAGCATCAAGGCTCTGCTGTGCCCAGAGTTTTTACAGGAAAAGGCAGAGGGGATGGATTTTACACCCTCACCTCCTTGTGTCTTCCAGTGAGAGCTTTGGGAACAGGTCCCTGCAGCATCACCTGGCTGTGATGGAGGAGCTGGTGCGCAGGGATAAGAACAGGCCCTCGGTGGTGATGTGGTCAGTGGCCAACGAGCCGGCCTCAGAGCTGCCCCCAGCTGCTTACTACTTCAAGTAAGTGCCTCTGCTCCTCATCTCTGGGCAGGCGATGCCTCTTCTTCCTTTGGGATGGCACTGAGAGGTAGGAAAGGGAGGGCAGGCATTTTTTGGGAACCCTGGAACTGAACCTGCAGATGCAAACTGAAATGGAACTGCTCCATGTGTCCAGCTGATGCTCAGAACTGTCCCAACGTGTTGGTTCTGAGCTGCCAAAACTCCACAAAATTACCAGGAGTCCAGTTGGTTTGAGCATCTCTTCTTGAGCTAAGGGTTAAGTAACATCCTGGTGAGAATGGAATATTCCTTGTTAGCACTGGAGGATGAGTGCTGAATCCTTTGAGAATTACAGCAAAGCTGTAACTGGCCTTTCATTCTGAGCACAAGCTTCTCCAGTTAGTGCTGCTTATTTGTTCTGTGGCTCCCCACTTCAAAGCCACTGCTTGGAGTCCCTGCAGCCTCCTTGGTTTTATTTCTAGAGAGATTTAAGCTTTGGATAGCCCAGAGTAGCTCTGTATGGGCAGCACACTGCCCCTGGGAGCTGTAGGTGCATTAAGAGAGAACTGTGAAGTTTCATTCTTCAGGATGTCCCACCACCCTCCTGCAATGCCAGGGCAGCAGCAGAGCTTGGCCATCCCATTCTGTCCCATCTCCCTCCCTCAGGGCTCCCTCAAAAACATCCAACCTCTGCCTGCCTCAAGAACACATCCCAGGAGTTGTTCAGAAACTTCCCATTGCCCTTTCTAGTTTTGTCCTCAAATTCAACTGTCCCTTCAACTTCTAAGCTGCTGCACAGGCACCACCCCACGTGCCTGTGCTTGGTGTGCTTCCACTCTGCTCTTCCCCAGGTGGCATAACAACCATGTGGTGTCAGATATTCTCTTTATTTCATTAAAACACTGCCTGCTAAAGCCAAGGCAGCTCTGTCTGGGGGGTGGAAGGGCAGAGAGCCTGGGGAGAGGGGCTGTGCTTCTCCACGCTGTTGTTGAACTCTTGCTTTACTGTTTGCAAACAGGACAGTGATAGCTCACACTAAAGCTCTCGACCCCTCCAGACCAGTCACCTTTGTGACAGATGTTAATTACGCTCTTGATCGTGGTGTAAGTTTGCTTTATTTTCTAGCTTTTCCTTTTTTTTTTTTAATTCATACATTGAATTTCCTCTTCTTGTCACTTGTTTTGTAGTCCTTTCCCCACATCCTCCCTAAATTTACTGGAGATATTTAGCAGGGAGAGGCTGAAGAAAAATTACATTTTTGTTTCTAGTAGAAACCTGTAGTTGTAGTCCAGCTGAAAAAAAAAAAAAGGATCTGTAAGAGAGAATAATTCTTTGTGTGCAGGATTATGCCCCTGGATTCCATTAATATTGTCATGCTTTGCCATGCCATTGATTATGTTTACCAATGCTCAGGATTTTCACTTGCAATTAAGCCAAAGCTTAAACCTCTTTAAAATGCTCACAACCCTTGTGGAAGTCTGAAGGAAGG
This sequence comes from Acrocephalus scirpaceus scirpaceus, assembly GCA_910950805.1. NCBI lineage: Eukaryota > Metazoa > Chordata > Aves > Passeriformes > Sylviidae > Acrocephalus > Acrocephalus scirpaceus. The sequence continues at coordinate 6,204,202 of OU383791.1, read as the reverse complement.
AAGCTTTGCTTTAATTCCTGCTTTAAACTGCTCTAGATCTTTGGCAGATGTCTGTTTGTGTGGAATAATCTAAAAGCTCCTCCAGCTCAATAATTAAAGCCCTGGAGCTGGATAAATAACCAAAAGGCACTTTCCTTGGATTTTTGGGCCTTGCATAGCATGGAGCAAGGATTTTTAACACCTGTATTTGTTTCCAGGCTAGATCCTTGTACAATAATCACTTCTAGCAGGTGAGTTGGTGCTGCCACCCAGCCCTGCTCCAGGTTACATTTTGGATTTCTTCTAAAATCTCCTCTAATTAGCAGGAATGGCTGCAACTCTGAGGATTTTTCTCTCCACCCCAGAAAAAAAACCCAATTCTGATGGCTTAAAATTTGAAAGAGGCTGGCAGGAATCTTCTTTTGGATATCCCATTCCCACTCTGCCCAACTGGAGGAGCTCAGGCAAACAATCCCAAAGAACAGATCTCTCATACACTGATGTGATATTAGAACTTTTTTTTTTTCTTTTATTACAAAACATGTTAAGAGAACATTGAACAAGTTACATACAACATCACTTTATCTTGAGGGGGCTTTGTGCCCTTTTATCACACTGTCCATGTGGTAGAAATGGCAAATAACTTGCAGAATGCTTTAGTCTTAGTATTGCACCATTGATGCACAAAATTTAGTTGCTAGTCAAAATATTTGACCACTCACTTGATAATCACATTCCAATACTCAAAAAGAAAAAGTACATCTAAATGTACCAGCAAGCCAGAGACATCTTGGAAACAAAAAAAACTTCTAACAAACCTGAGAATGAAACATGTTGATCTTGTCTAACTCTTTGCTGTGACTTCCTAATCTGTAAGAAAAATGCCAGATTAATGCTGTTAGCTTATTAAATTTATCCTGCCTTTTTTTTTAACCCTGGGGAAGATAATGATGTTTGGAGGGCCTGAGTGATGGGGGAAACAATTCATTCTACGTGTAATAAACCTGGATTTCATTAAATGAACCCAAAGGGGGTTTAGGTTTACAAGAGAAGGTTGAAATCTGTGCCAAAACGCTCTCACCTTGTTTTTTGCAGGCTCCCTACGTGGATGTGATTTGTGTGAACAGCTACTTCTCCTGGTACCACGACCCAGGCCACCTGGAAGTGATCCCACTCCAACTCACAGCCCAGTTTGAGAACTGGTATAAAACCTACCAAAAACCCATAATCCAGAGTGAATACGGAGCAGACTCAGTGCCTGGGCTGCACAGTGTGAGTGTTGTGGTGTTTGCCAGATGGAAACAGCTCTCACAGGGCAGCAAAATGTCACTGGGGGAGGGTGGCACTGCTGGGCCTGGCTTTGCTGTGAGATGCTTTAGCTGGGAGTGTCCAAAAGGCTCCAGGACTGGGATCCTGCTCCACCAAACCCAGTGAGCTTTGCCACTCTGCCTAAAGAGGACTCCAAAATCTGTCCTTGGCTGTGGTAGAAAATGCTTCAATGAAAGCAAACCCTGGAGAATGGAGGTTTGTGGTGCTGTCCCATTCAGGGGGGTGGCACTCCTGTCCCTGTCATGCCAAAGGCCACCAGGGGAATTCCTCCTGGGAATAGCTGGAATTTTGTGTTTGTTAATGGTCACAACGGCCAAGTTAACGAAGCACAGCTAGCAGAGCAGGCAGCCACATTGTTTCTGTTCAGGAATAGTTCCCCAGTCAGTGGGAATGGCCTTGCTGGGGTTATTTGTCCCCTCAGCCTGTTTTCCTGGCTGCAGGACCCGCCCATGATGTTCAGTGAGGAGTACCAGCAGGCCATGCTCAGGGAGTACCACGCTGTCTTTGACAAGAAGAGGAAGGAGTACGTCATCGGGGAGCTCATCTGGAATTTCGCTGATTTCATGACCAATCAAGGTGAGCTTTTATTTCTATTCTGAACACCTCTCCATCCTCCCTGGGAGTTAAGTGGTTGATGCCACACAAATACTGTGCTGAAGGGAAGGACAAAGGGCCCTCTGTTCACCAGGACAGAGCACAGCTGGTTTTGTCACAAAATCCAGCATGACCAAGAGGGTTCATTCATCCTGTGCTTAATTCATCCTTTCTCCCAGGAGTGTGAGGCAATGCACAGGGGAAGCTTGTGAGGGACCCAGATAGCTCCTGGGTTTTGGCCACCCTCAGTTCAGAGCTTCAGGCAGCTGTCAGGGACATCTCACTTGCTCCCAGTGTCACCTACAGCTGCCCTGGGAACAGAGCACCTGAAATCATCATCATGAACTTGGCAGAGGTTTAGCAGGAGATGAGCAGATGCCACACTGGCACACAGCTGCCTCACCATGACACTCCAGCCATTATTAATAGATAAGTGCAGTCACAAAGGAAGGGAAATTCCTTAATTTACAGTGCATCCCACAGAAAATAAACAATCACAATCTGATAATGAACCTGTTCTGCTTATGCCACCTGCAGTGGGTTGGGGTGGTGAGCAGTCAGTGGGAGGGAGGAACAGCACTGAAATACCCTGCAGAGCACCAGGACAGGCTCAGTGATGGCAGTGGCCAGAAAAGCAGCATCAAAAAGGACAGAGAAAATGTAGACAAGGTCACACACAGATGCAGTTCCAGTCTCTCCACATGCTGCAATCCTTTTCTCTAATCTCCAAAGAAAATTAAAGCAGGCAGAAAGGATCCAGACACCACAGAGGACAGTAAACAGTCAGGACCATTTCCTCCATCCAATCTGAAGGTGGAGCCAATCTGTTGCAGATCTAGCACTGATCAATGGGCACACCCCAGTGAAGTGTCCCAGCTCACCAGCTGTAAAACCAAGGAATTAGAGCTGGGTTTGTCACACCACGGATCCTGCCAGGCTTCCCTGTTGTACCTGACTGTGCACAACAAAGTGCAGAGGTCTCTTCCACCTGGCCTGATCTAGTACCTACATTGTAACAGCTCACAGCAGGGCCTGGGAGAGCTGGGCTTAAATATTTCTTTATTTTATAACTTCCCTGCAGGGACCACACGAGTTCTGGGGAACAAGAAAGGAATCTTCACCCGCCAGCGCCAGCCCAAAGCGGCCGCATTTGTTCTTAGAGACAGATACTGGAGGATTGCAAATGAATCAAGCTGTCTGCCTCCTGTAATAACATCACATTCCCTCTTCCTAAAATGAAAACAAAGGGTTTAGTGGCTGGGGATTATGTTGAACTTGTTATTAAATCTCTGTTTAAATTAAAGTTTTATGCCTGATTCAATTCTTGCAAGTCCAATGCGATTTCTAGTCCACCTGAAGTAGTTACTGTGATGCAAAGCAGATCAGAAACTTTTGTTTCCTCTGCTCAGCCATGTCTGGAGGCTTCCTGTTTTCCAGGAAAACAAATATTCACTTTCAAGGAGCTGAAGTTAAGAAATCCTGACTGAGGTATCTGTTTATGGCAAAAAAAATAATACAAATATTACATGATACAACTCAATGCTGAACTTAAAATCTAAGTTACTCTAAATGAACATCACATCCTTCTAAAGCAAATGAGGTTTTCCAGTTAAACTCCCCTAAGAGTTAACACTACTGAGATCACAGCAAACTGCCCACAGGAGTGCAGAGGAGCCCAGTTTGTGCAGCTGCTCTGGCCTGACAGGATGGAAGTGTGAGAAATCCTGAGCATTCCCAGCAGTCAGCAAGGGTGTGAACCACCCAACATAACTCCAGCAGAGAGTTTGGGATTCCTATTCCAGCAGTGAGGTGGAATGTTAGAGAGGGAGGGACTACATCAACTCAACTTTAAATCTATTTATTTTACAGTACCAAAACTGCCACCATTAGACACGAGCTGTGTCTAACAATGCCACTTCCAGTGTGGAAGGGCTTCCTTCATATTAAATGTCACCACAGAGGGAAATGCTGTTCCAAACCCTTCTGAGAGAGGCCTGAAGCCCTCTGGGGTCGGGCCAGGTGTAAATCCCTGTGCTGCTCCACTGCACACCAGCCTCAGGCATGGATCACACCAGCACTCCCAGAAAAACTCGGATTATTTAGTCTGCAAACTTCCCAGCAGCCTCACAAGGAGCAGAACAACAAAACCAGAGGCTGCCCAATGTGTTTGGGAAGTCACAATTTTGGAGTTTAATTCCTGGAATTCACAGATTCTGGGTGAAAGTGGTGCCATAACTCCCTGTCCTGTGAGTGACCAAATCTGACCATATAAAGAAAAGATTTGCTTTTCTCTTGTGGTGGCCAATTTCTGTTCCCTTCAGAGGTGGCACACGAGGAACCAACAGCACCTTCCAGCCTGCCCCAGCAGAATAAGGACACAGATGTTCACTGCAGACTCCACAATTTTTCTTGTGTTTTTAAGGGAAAAGAAACAACACTACAGCATTCCTCATACCGTGCTAGGCCTAGATTTTCTCTAGAACTAAACCCCCAGAATATAAAACTCTATGCACAATAAAAAGACATTTGTTCAAACACACCGTGGTATGAGCAATTCTCATATTTAAGCCCACTAGCAGTGTTTGAAAGTCATTTCAACTTTTCCATCTCTAGCCATCATCCTTTAAAAACTCATTTTCTTCCCCAATTTCAAACCAAAACACAGACCTGACCTAAACACAGATGAGGAGTTGACTCCTTACAAATCAGGGCTCAGCTCAGCCCCCCCCAAAATCTGAGCACACATTTGGGGTTAATTCCTGCTTGTTCTCAACAAACCCAACCCTGCCCAAATCCGGGGACACATCCAGCAGTTTCCAGGGATTTTGTGATCTGTGGGACCAGCTTTGAGCAGCCCCAATAAAGCAGAAAGTGATAAAAACCACAATGTTGGGTTGGGTTTTGTTTTTTTTTTTTGCATAAAGAACTGTAAACAGTGAAAGCCTCAAGTCAACACTGCTCAGCCTTTACACACAATGCTCAGGCAGACACAAAGCTGCAGGAATTCTACTGGGAAAACTGGGATCTGGGGGGAAATCAAGTGCTTTAACCCTTCTACTGCTAAACACACACAAGGTCTTAGAGAAAAAAAAAAACCAAAAAAACAAAACCACACGACTTGGTACAATTTCTAGAAACAGAATTACAGTACTGACATTAAAAACAGTTTCTAAGGCTCAGACTGAGTCCAAAAAGGCCTCTGGTTGGGTTCATTCAAGCTCTTATGTTTGGACTGCATGATTGCAGCATAAGAATGATTGCAGCAAGACATCCACAGGTAATTTCTACATTTATTTTTGTTGGGTTTTTTTCTTTTTTCTTTTTTTATACCAAAAAAGTTATGTGCAACAAATAGAATTCATACATATTTACATGGGTTTGTTTTTTTTTTTTTTACCTGTTAGCAAAATTGTATCCTAAACCTCCAAGAGAGAATCTCTCAGCCTCTATTGAGAAAAAGAACATCTGCCCAATGACTCCATTTTAAATGAGTGTTGGATTTGGAGTTGAAAGCACTGGGAATAAATAGTTGATGGAACAGACTATACAGAACAAACACCTAATATTTAGGCCATGCTTAATACAGATTTATGGTAACAGAATACTTCATCTTTTCTGGATCAGTTTGGCAGAACCAAAGCCATCCAACCTCTGATTCAGCCCACATAAATCAGGAGCAGAACTGCCTGAAGCACCTCACCAACCTCCTGCAACAACTGAGACTCTACAGCAGCTCAAAAATGCAAATTGCAGCACTCAGAAACCTCCTCACCACAGATTTGTTATCACTTCAGGTCTCAAAGGTGCTCAGGAATTTTCATTGGCCTCAGTGTCACAAATGTTTTAAAGGAAGAAACTTCCAAGAATATTCATTTCTTCCATGAGACTCGAATGCTTTGTTGGCCTTAAAGAGTAGCAAGTACCTTACAGTAAGAGGATTTCAGGAATGTTTAATTCCTAAGCAGGTTTGGGGATGTGGTTTTTTTGCCTTTCCAATCTGCCCCTCGCTGTGGAACTTCCAACTCAGAATATTCTGTGATCCCAAAGGAATCCTGGGATTCTGAGACAGCCAAAGAGGGGCAGGAAGAGCCCAAATTCAGAACCTCTGTTTAAATGTGAATTTTATCCCGTCCATTCTCCTGAGTGTTGAAACCACAACATCCCCCTGTCCCTTGCCAGCCCAAATATCATTCACCTGCCTTTACCCAGACTCCTGCATCCTTGAGAATTTTTAGGATTTGCCTTTGGATTTGTAAGGGTAAAACCAGTACCAAGCACACATTTGCCACCACGTTTTGGCTGGGGCAGGCAGGGGGGCACAGCTGCACTCCTGATTTCCACCACAACCCATTTTACTGGAAGGAAGATGCTGTTTCTATCATTGGGAGCAGCAAGGAAAGAGTCAAAAGAACTGGAAGCAGAAAGGTCCAAATTTCTCCTGCTAAGATTATTCTGCCCTTTACTCAGGCCAGCTGCATTTCTGAAGCACGAGAGAGAAATAGGAGAAATCAGGGCCATTTCTAGCAAATCACTTCCAGTAAAAAGGAACTGCAAGGGATGCACACAAGACAAGAGAGTTCACAATTCAGGATCAGATTTGCAAGGTCGTGCACAAAGTGTGGCTGCAAATTCTCCCAGAGCCCAAACTCCAGCTGCATTTGCTCCCTATGTGCACACAAACAAGGACTGCAGACACCACTGCTGAAAATCTGGCCCTAAAACATTTTTACTAAACAAACTGAATCAACAGACTATGCCCACACGAACAAGCACAAGACACAGTGAAGTTAAGTCAATACCAATACTTTCAGCTGATGGGTTTGTTTTTTTTCCTCTTTTTTTCCCCAGGAATTGGACCAAGTACTCATGGATTAGATTTGTCTCCATGGCTGCTTGCTCTGAGACAGGAGCAACTTTCAGGCAGCATGTGTTCACCTCTTCCTTGGATGAAAAAAAGATGCCTTTAGTGTAGATCACAGGAATGCATGGAAATAAAATCTATACAACACATTAAACACCGCTACTGCCTCAAGGCTTGGGAGAGAACAAAGCCAAGCCTTGAGGGACCAATTCAACATCATTCATTCCCCTTAATATCAAAGTGGAAGGCATTTGAGAGACAGAACTAAACATCAAGACAAGCTTTAACTATACTCTGGTCAATACAAAACTCATTTAATGAATTGTTGGCTAAAACTGTCGGATGAGGGACAAATCTTTTAGTGTTACATGCAACAGATGTTACTCACACCACAGAACTCTGTACAGAAAAGCAGTTTTCACCTCCACCCTTGGTGCAAATCAGAATTACTCCAGTAGTAATCTAAATGTTAATTTTGTGAATTCAAGCTCCAAACTTGTTTTGCTCTGCTCGTTTCACAGTCAAGTTTTATCCTTAGTGTTTAAAATCCACTTACAATGGAAGTGTCACTCTGACATTCATGTTTGAGAATGAAAATGCTAAAAGGAGTTAAATTAGTTCTTTAAATAAATGGGTATGCAGTTGGAATTCTTCATATTTCGAACTGACAAGGGCAAAAAGCAGCACAGCACCAATTACAGAAAGTAGCTGAACCCACACATTTTGGTGTCACACAGTCTGAAACACGAGGATTTCACTTTTCCAAATCACATCAACTTTTAAATTAAACTGAAAACAATACTGCTACCACTTCTCAATCTAAAAACTAAAACCAGATCTCTTAATACTCTTCTATCCCCAGCAAGTTTGCTGGGAATTCTGTTTGTTCATTTTTAAAGCAAGGACACTTCTGCCTGCCAAGTTCAACACAAAGTATTTGGTTTAAGATTTGAAGACAGAAGGCACTTTTAACATTCAGCCTTACAATACTGAGTGCAGAAACAACGTGTACAATTTTGTTCCTTTGTTTAAATCTGCAGTTTAATATATTTTTTTCCCCCAATTAGTTCTTAGAAAGAGCAATGATAGCACTATATCACATTTCATTTTCAGGAGCACATTGACTTACTTATCCCATTAAACAGGTTGCCCTTCCAAGAGATCCTCTGTGTGTGTGTGTGTCAGGCCTAAAGTTCATTTCCCAATATAGCACAAACCAAAGATCCTGACCAAGATCAATTAAGGAACTGCTTTTTCAGTGCACTGCTTGGTTATCCTGCTCACTCAGTGGTTTCCACTGCAAATTGCAATTCTATACTGCAGCATTCATAGAACATCAAACATTAGTAACACTGGCTGGCTGAGCACAGCTTCAAATGAAACAGCTCTGCTTGGAAATGGAGTCCTCTCAAAGAACACTTCATCCAACCCCCAATCTGCAAATCAGCTTTTCATTGACCACATGAAGCTATTTTTGTTCTGTACAGAAATTAATGAGGTTGTCGTTTAATCAACATACTTCAGGTTTCAGCTTTAATTTCATTTTTGTTACTGGAGACCAAAGAAAAAAAAAAAAGAAAAAATGGAACCAACCCCAAGCATAATTCTCGTGAAAGCACAACAGTGAGAGCAGCAACTCCACGTTCTTTAGAGGTCACTTCTTCCATCCTGTCAGTCGACTCTGAGCTGAACCCTCTGACAGCTCCTAACCAAACCCATGGGACAGTGAGTTCTCCAGGGATGAGACCAAGAGTTCTAATTTTATTTACAGTATAAGTCCTAGTCAAATCTAAGTCCATCAGCTAAAAAAAAAAAAAAAAAAAAAAAGAAAAAAGGAAAAAAAAATACACATACTGTAAACATGGCAACATTAAATATGGTGATGCTAGTCTAGAGTATTTCATGTCATGATCACATCTTGTTATACCTGAATTTATATACAGGATATTTCATAGCAAGTGTTATACCCACTTCACAAGTGGAGGGGGAAGAGAGAGAGTCTAGGTTTTGCTGTGGCTAAAACTCCTTCAAAGTAAAGTTAAAGCTTGTCATTGATTGTTATAGAGCTTTCTTTCATAACCGCATTTAAACTGAAGATTAGCACAGAGAAATTATCTGGGGCCCCTTGAAATTTATCATTCAATTTTTTCCGTTATGATTCTCAGGGGGGAAAGGGGGGAAAGAAAGTGTCTGATATGGAGAATAAAAAAATTACTGCAAAATAAACTTAATGGAAGTTGGGTCTTCAGACTGTCAGTCAACAGTTCCACCAGGGGTTATTCCTGTTTGGGTTGGAGTTGCCTCTTCCAGGCCTCGTTCAAATAAACTAGTCGTTTGTAGTTGATGATAAAGAGAATGAAGTTCAGCAAATATGTGAGCACGAAGACAATGCAAAATTCCTTCAGCACGAAGTACAGAATGTATGCCAAGTACAGGGACCCTACTACAGACACTATGGAGGATGTCATGAGGATTAGAGCTGCTACTGCACTTGCTGTCATACCTGCAACAAGAGAGACAAAGTTACTCACCCCTCTCCACACAGAGCAAAACTCAATTCAAACTGAGCCACTCAGCAACAGTCAGACAAAATTCTGGTTAAAATACCACGGTTGGGTATTTGGAGGGGAGTATCCAAGTATCTGTGTCTGAGTGTGTGTAGGATTAACCATGCTCATATTCCTGAGTTATAGGAAAATTAGAGGTCAAGTTATTTCTGTCAGGATTAACAGCTTTATGGCAAACCACAGAGTTACCCAGAAATAGATATAATTATATTTCATGCACTTTTTTGCCTGCTCTCTCCATTACTCCTGCAAAACTTGCCCATTCCATTTTTATTCCCTCTCCTTTCCACCATGCAATCCAATGCCAAATATACTGGAGTGAAAATACCAGCGCAGAAATTGTCTTCACACTTGGATTATTAATAGCATATCAGGAGAAAATGCAATTACTCTCGTTATCAGTTGGGTTTTTAAGCCCTTGGGACAGATGTATCATTAGAGTGATGCTAAAAAAACCCCAAGATATAAAAATCAGAAGCATTTATCTGGTTTCCTGCAGATTCTGCAATGGATATTGCTCTCCTCCTTCATCCCCACAGCCCTGCTGGATACCTGAGGCTCTGAAGTGAATGAATACTTACCAAGTAGCATTTGTAGTATATAAAACACCAGGCCAAAAACACTGTTTGACTGATTTATTGCACTGTCCTTCCCAAAGATGGAACCCAAGAGACCGAATCCTCGACCCCATCTGTAAAACAGGGAAACTAATTAACTCTTATTTAGCCACCTACTGCTTTCCAGCAGCATTTTCAGTTCAGGGCTGTTGGGGAAAGAAAAGGACACACATTCTGACTCCTGGAAAACCGAGCAGCAACAGGGGGAGCACTGGGCACAGCTTTATCCCACACCTTGCTGATTCAAGTTGTTTGACACACCAGGAAATACTGAGTTCACACAGCTGCAACTTCCCTGAACACCAACTCTGCTGCCCAGGGCTGGAGTTCGGAGCTGTTTTGTCAAATAAACACTTCCTTCCCTCAGTGACAGCTTTAGCAGCTCCCTGCACCACGGTAAATTGGACACAAGGTCACTACAAAGCTGAGGCAAGGATTTGTTCCACTCACTTCTCTGCACCAGAGCAGGAGAATCAGGGCATAAATCTGTACCTCAGTCTAACAGCTCAGGAGGAACCCAGATCTGTCAGGCACACGAGCTGAGCGTGGCACCATCACAAGATCCCCAGCCCTCGTTTGTTGGAGCTCTTGCACAGTGTGACACTGAATCAACCCCTGAAACCCCTACAAAGTGACTTTCAACTTTCCAGTGATAAGGCAGAAGGCAGCACAAGCCCTACAAAAGTGCTGCTGCAGGAAGGAGGAGGAAAGATTAAATTAGCAAATGTGTTTGTGCCAGAAACCATTAATTCTGTGCCCTCAGGCAGATCATGCCATTATTTGTAAAAGCAAAGCGAGGACCCTATTTATTAGTGCCACTTGAAAATATGAAGTTATTTTGCTACTCCAACAGGTAATTTAACTCACGAGAGCACATTGGGACATCTGCCAGCAGAGTTTTGGAGCATCAAGCCAAGTGCTACACAAATGTGAGGCTTGCTTCACATCACCAGCTTGACTGAGCAAGGTAAAAAAGTGCCATTCCTCATCCTGCTGCAGCAGGAAACTCCAAGGAAAATGCAGTTTTCAGTAAGTTTCTTGTCCTAGAGGCAATGCCCTGCTGAACCAAGAAAGCTCAGGTTTGTCCCTGCACATGGCAGGAATGTTCCTGATGTCCCTCACCTGGCACGTGCCATCACCACACCACAGTTTTCTCACAGGGAGAAGCACCACAATATGGAAAATTTAATACCATCCCCAGAACACTTTCTAGTTTCACAGCCATCTGTGCAAAAACTTATTTAAATTCATCATTTTAATTGCAGACCAAGTTTGAATTCACTATTAATACTCTGTGCTCTTCTCCCCAAGAAACCCAGCAGATCCCAATTCTTAGAAAGCAGATTTACTGTATAAACAGTCAAAAATTAAATATATTTTCAGCTAGGCTTGGTCTCAAATCGTTTAAAAGTGAAACTTTTGTGCCAATATTAAGCCTCAAGGCAGCACAGACAATGATTTTCCAGCACCCAGAGCTGCCAGACATGGAGCTGCAGGGAAATGCAGTGCAGAACTGCCTGGCTCTCTGCTCTCATCCCAGGGCAACTCTGGGGTTATGGAAATGACAAAGAATGACAAAGAATCTCAGTTATGGTGAGATTTCATCCCACACCATGAATGTTATCTGGATTTTAAGTGAGAACTGTTAATTTTTTAGCCTTCCTTTGATAAGATGGTCACAGCACATGTAACAATTGTCGTGTTGTCCAAATTCCAAAGGCTGTATTAAAGCACCACACAAATATATTAAAGGAATTATCATTTTTACATTTAATAGTTTATACTTATTTTTCTGTATTACTACATTTATAGATGCTTCAGCCTGCCATCCACAGGCTTAGTTTGTTGTTCTGGACTCCAGGTGAGAATTGTTTGGAGGGTGACATTAAAATGATTTGAACATTAAAATGATTTGAACATCAAAATGATTTGAACACACTCAGGTTTTCCTGCACAACCCAAAGTGGGCGAAGGTTCAGCATCAGCCCAACTCCAAATAACTGCAGGATGCTGAATCCATCCCTACCTGAGCGCTCTCACTTGTGATGCTCAGCAAATCCTTTGGTGTCTGAGATCAAACTGGTGCTTAAAACATCAGCACTGGCATTTTACAGAACCTGAGCCTTGCAGTTGTTCTGCAAGAGAATAAAATGTTGCCAGTGGAAGGATAATGAGTTCCAGCCCTTCCTGAGAGTCGGAGTCCTGGAGTGATCTGTGCAGAGCTGCAAGGTCAGAGCACAGGGAAAGCTTTTTCCACATGCAGGAGTTCATTAAGTGTCTTGTTGGCCTTGTAACAGCTTTGAGGACATCAAGTATTAAATTTCAGCCCATGGAGTCCAGGTCTAATCTCACATCTTATTCCACACACTTGGAGACAGCTAAGCAGCCTGGGGTTTAGCACAGAACACTTTTCCCAGCCTTATAAGGTTTGGAGTGGGAGCAAGTGTTCTGCATCAAACTGAAAAGCAAAGTATTTAAACTTGATATATTTATTTGTATACTCCCTTTCCCATCTCATGTCCCTACTGAAAAGTCTAAATCGTCTCCTAATTTTATTAAGGTTGTAAAACCCACAATGAACCAGGAACTTCTGCCAGCAAGTGGAGGAAGGCTAAAAACTGAGTAGATAATGTTCCTTTTCACACCAAACTCAGGTGTGAATTATTGCTTGATTGATGGTAACTTTGAAAGTCTAAAAAATTATGGCAAACAAACAGCAAGAAGAAAGTCCTTACAGCAAGATAAGCTGCAATAAATGAACAAAAAAGTCTTTCATGTAACCTGCATTAAAAAAAAGGTAATTTAGAAGAGGTGTTATTCATTTGCATCAATTTTTCTGGATACAGAATGCTAAGCAAAATGACCTGCAGTAACTACAGAGCTGTTTGCAGCTGATAAAAGCACAGCCTGATTTCCCCAGGTTTTTCCTGGTTCTGACTGGTGGCTCCCATCCCTGAGGATCAGGAGTTCTGTGCTGAGATCCAGGTCGAAGTCACTCGAGGTGACTCAGAGCACTCTGACAAACACAGGTGCCAAACCCACTCTCACCACACCCGAGTTTCACTGCTATTAAAAAGTAAAGAGCAATCTGATCTAATTACAAGGAACAAACCTTTAAAACATCCTTGGAACTCAGTTTCTCTCCCTATCTGCATGTATCACTTTGAATGTTCTTTAAAATGTTAAACAGTGATTCAAGAAATCTAAAATAAAGTGATTCATCTACTTTCCCAACATCTACAATTGAACACTGCAGTGATGTTCAGTCCAATGTGCATCATCTTTTATCAAAAGGATGTTTTGAAAGTTACTACCCACCCTCTAAACAATGCCCCTTTTGGTTTGAGGTACTTCACAAAGCTCAGCAAAGCTGCATTTTCAGAAGTTTAAAGCAATATTTGTGTGCAATTGTTACTTCTTAACAGGAGGACCAAAAGAACTGAGGTCACTGTGCTCCACAAGTGACATACCTCCAACAAATTCTTACAGTTTTAAATCACTAAAATAATTTAAATCTCTTTTGCACAATTATGAACATCCTCTCTGTTCCAGAACAGTGTATTAGGGGACACACTTGAAACATTTTAGCATAATGTAGCAGAGAAAATGCTAAAAGGGAACACAAGAACCTCGTTTAGTCCCCCAGTATCTCAAGTGTTTTAGAGGACAAGCAAAGAACTTTCCAGTTTAACAAGGTACAAGCTATGAGTGATCAGCACTGCCTCCAACAGCGGCAGAATTCCAAGCCTGCCAAACACACCAAGTCAAACAAACAAACCAAAAGGTGTTTATTTAGCCAGGAGCTGGATTAGTGTCCATTTCCCTGTGAGAAATGCTGGAGTGTTTCTGTAGCCAAGCCCCAGCTCTGACAGTTACCTGCAGATATTATTAACAATTTTGTCAAAGATCATCCCCCAAGATGCTTTCCTTGGCCTCCACTGTCCTTAAGGATCAGCTGAAACTTCTCCACTGGGGTTTCACCTGCACCAAGACATTTGGTGCCCGACTCTGAAGCTTTCCTGGATGTCCCAGATGCTTTCTGAGCACTTTTGACCTCCACCACAACCCCTGGTGATGAGCAGAACCACATCCCCTCGATTTCACCTGGTAACCCCCTTAGTTTTTATGCCCAGAACTGAACTAACCCCTATACTTTCATTTTACCATGGAAAGAACCACACTGGGTCAGGGCAGGTCCAGCAGCCTTGAACAGAGCACAAAATTCCCAGGTCACATTCCAGTGTCCTCAAGGACTGCTTGGAAATGCAACCAAATCCTTCAGGGGACCAGATGATTCAAAGGCACTTTTGAGCCCAAATCTCTGCATTGTCAGCTTTGCCAACACAATTCTCTCTCAGTTGCTGGGTTTGGTGCAATGAAAAGGGCAAACAATAAAAAAGATTCTGTCCTCAAACTGCAAGAAAAGAACTCAAGTCTGGGTGTTTTTTGAGTGGTGGTAATTCCTTGAAGCCTCTAATTTCAGGATTATTTATCATCCCATGAGCAATATTTTGATATCAACAGCAAGCACCCCTTACCACTTTGTAACCCTGAGGAAACAATAAATCAATTTTCTAAAGAAATCAATAAAAGGCTACACTTGATAAGTGATGTGCATATTTCCTTAAGCACCACTGGATTTCTGAGGTAATTTCTGGTCCAGAGTGAAAGTTCTCAGAGGAGAGCAGACCTCACCCCTACCTCCAGGGAAAAGCTCATATAAAGGTCAAAGGATCTGGAGCATGTTAAGAAACTTTGGTTGCAATTTCTTTCCAGCTTCACCAGAGGATTTTGGATTAAACCTAATTCATGGTTTCAAGGCCACTCGAACAGTTTTAATAAATTAAGTAAAAGCCTTCAATTAGAAGCCACAAAAAAGGAGATTAAAAATTCCCATTTGTAAACTTGCCAGCAGTGCTCAAAAATGTTGATACACTTAATTTCATGTTGAAATCTATTAGCAGCATTTAGCATAACCAAATGAGATTTTCTTCTATATATCCTCCAGCTCTGCTTCAGAAAGTCTGTAAAAACTCAGTGTCCAGATCAGCAAAATATTAAGCAAGCAGTGGATAATTATTTTATAGCAGCCTTTACAGAAGCACTGGCTATTCAAGATACAAGCTAACAGCACTGATTCCTTCTACATAATCTTTTCTATTAAGCTACCATAAATGAAGCCCAAGTCTGAATTATAAGCACTTTGTTAAATTTACTTTGCACCAGGCAAAATAATTCCTAGCCCTATTACAAATTCCAGTCAAGCTGGAAATTATATATTTATGAAAAGCATAAATTAAAGTGTTTGTGTGAGCACTGTAAGGATGGAAAATAAAGGATTCCTACAGCAAGGGCTGTGTTTTATAAAAGATGTGCCTCAGTCAGTAAGTGTTGTATCAGTATTAAATCATCAATTTTCTACTAGAAAGATGGAGATAAAAAACAAACCCAAAACACTCGAGTTATCAGCTGCTGCAGCTTTAAGAGCAACTTGAAAACTCGAGGCTGGTTTCTACCAGCATTCCTGGCACTCCTCCCCTCTCCAGCACATGGAATAAGCTCTGGATCCTCCCAGCTCACCCCCTCAGCCTCTGCTCCCCCCTGTGCCAGTCCTGAGCCCTGTTTGCACAGTGCCAGCCCAGCTGGGGACAAGGGACACAGAACCTTGGCTCGCAGGGCAGGTTTCCCTTCAGCAGAGCACTGGCTGTGAGTTTCCCTCCCTCCCCCTCAGCTGTGGCACTGAATTTGGCTGCTGCAATTTCTCCCTGTCCAATTCCAAACCAGAGATCTCCCAAGCTTGCCTCAGACAGCAAACCCAGTGAATCCAGAAATCTCCTAACACCTTACACCAGTCACTAACACTTGCAGCTGAAAACCTCAAACATATCTGGATATTTGCTTGCAGGTACAGCAATGAAAAAAAAAATCCTGGGATTTTTTCAGGAATTTATTATAAATATGAATGATAATTGCTACATAATGTTCTTTACTTGGAATTAAGCAAACTCGACACACAAGTTTACACAACAGAGCTCAGTGGGAGCCTGTTTAAACACCAGCTTAGGGAGGTGTGGGAAGTCTTTTCCGTGTCCCATTTCCTTGGACAATGGGGTTGTTCTTGTCACCTTGATCCCTGTAAAGATGCACTGGAACAATTCTAAAAGGTGTGCTCTGCTGAGAAACCAGCATGAGCAATTCACACCCACTCTGCAGAGGAATGAGCTCTACACCAGCACAATAAACCAAACAGAACACAACGGGTGTAAATTCAGTGTTTAAAGTGATTTATGAACCGTGCAATAACACTACACCTGTCAGGCCAACGTTTCAGGCCTGCCCACAACACAACACACATTTAACAGGCATTTTCAGGAACTACCAGGTGAATATTTTGGTGCATTCACCAGAAAACACAAGGTGGATGTGCAACTTGAGGAAGGTGTCCCTGCTCATGACAGGGGGCTGGAACAAGGGGAACTTTGAGGTCCCTTCCAACCCAACCCATTCTGTCACATCAGACTTTTTCAGAACTTTTCAGAGTGCCTCGAACACAAGACACCAATTCAAGACTTTGCCCACGAACAGAACAGGGAATTCCTAAAATATCAATGACATCCAGATCCTCAAAACGCTGTTTTGACTCTAGAACTCCTTCAGCAATCAGGCAAAGATCAATATTGACTATTGCCAAACCCCTTCACTGACGCAGCTGCAAATATTGCTACAGATATCCACGACATGTGCCCTTTGCTCGTTTGTGCTGCTGTCTTGAGGCTCTGTTACAGTGGGTACAGCATTCATTAATGCATGACAAGCTACAAAAATCATTCAAAACCACTGATTTATCCTGCAGGAATCTCCAATTCATCAAGACAGAAGGCAGAAATGTGTTAGAAAATGGTGTGGAAAAGACCAAAGCCAAAGCTCTGGGTCTCTGCATTACCACTTAAAGGTCACATTTTATTTCAAGCTGTAGCATGACCTGTATGACCTGAAATGTGTTTTATTACTTTAATTCCCTCTGTGAAACTACAGCAAGACCAAAACTATTTTTCAGGAACTGCTATTAGCCAGTTTCATTATATAAATAAAGCTATTCTTGACACTTAATTATTCTCAACTATAAGATAGCAATTAATTTAAAATAAATACAGCAATTGCCAATGGAGATATTGCCCTAATACCTGCCCTTATCAGCCACTCCTTAGCAGCTTTTATTTTTAAACGATTTCATGAACTTTCCCCTTGATAAAAACTTGAAATATGCTGACCATTCATGTTTTGGGTAAGGGATACCGGGAAGGGATCTCTCCAAAATAATCTTCTGCATGAGTCAGGCTCTGATAGGAGATTTTCTGTGCTCCTCCCTCTGCATGCTGGCAGTCTTTACATTTCTGTTCTTCTTGTTGTGCCAATGCCAGATCTGGCTTAAATGCAAGACTTGGAAATACCAACAGCTGGTGAGAAAAAACTCCGCCCAAAATACCAGAAAGTCAGCTCAGGAAGAAATAAACGAATTTACTCTAATTATTCTATGCATTTAAAATGAACCCTAACAGCATAAAGTGCTTTTTAAAGTTCAGCCCACTCTTGGAGTCAAAACTCAAGATGTGAAGATTGCAACATTCCGAGTTCCATCAGCAAATCCAGCTTAAATAAAAAGTCACACAGCCCAGTGAACCATCTAAAAGCCAAAGTAGAAACAGAAGTTTCTCACCCATTTAACTCTGCAGAGTTAACTCAAATAATTAGCTAATCAATTAATTTCCCACTGTCAGTGTAACAGCTCAACGAGAAAAGAAATGTGAAACTTAGATCTGAATTACCTATGAAAAAGCTGGAACACAAAATTGAAACTGTACAACCCCAGTGAAATCTAAAGTGTGGTTAAAGGTTCCTTTTAGAAATGAAGTTTCTGAGCAACTCTGGTGATGTGGGAACAAGGAACATTCAGCTGGAGAGAGTGAGAGAGAACAATGGATGGGGAGCTGTGGCAACACAGAAAATAAGATTAATTTCTTTCCAACTTTAATGCCTCGCCCTCCTGCCTTACTTTTAAAGCAGAACTCCCCCTCTGTGTCCTGCACAGCCTGGAAAGCAAATTCTTGTCCAAATATGGTTGGAGTGAACAGAACTTGCACGTTCCTTTTCCACAAACTCCTTTTACCACCTGCTCCAACGATCACGAGCTCTCCTGGCATTTGCAATGCTTCACTCCAGGCATGGTTCTCCTAGCAACTGCTGGGAGATCTGAGTGCATTTTATCCCCAACTCTTCACACTACCACATAGAATTCCTACAGCAAAGGATTTCCAGGTCTTACTCAACGTGTCAGCTGCAGCATTGCTAATGAAGGCTGTAATTACCGAGCTTGATTCCATAATTAGAAATAATTCCAATTATACCTTTAGGTAATTTCCTTCTCCTGAGCATTTGGTAAACACGCATCAGAACTGTGACATCCAATTCCCTGTCACAACAGCAGCATTTGCTGCAACAACAAAAAGCTCTTGGAGGATCAATTCTATACAAGAACAGGCTACTTAATGCTTAAATCTGTTATTATCTTTTTACCCCTGTATCAGTGATCAAAGTCAAACTGCTGATGAGACTCACGTGGTTTAATCTCAGTACCCTACAGATAATTTAATTTATATTATTTGAATTTATCTGGTGAGTTTATTGAAGCCTCCTCCCTAGTTAGATCTAAACTTCTCATTTCAGGACACTTTCCAAGCAGAGACATGAACAAGCACCTTCACAAACTAAAGATGACCTGAGGCAGACAGAAAAGCAGAGTTAAAGCCTTCACTCAATCACAATTTCAGGTGGCCAGAGACACAGATCTCTGTCACACAATCTCACTTCTGTCACCACAGAAGAGGTTTTAGGAAAAAAAACTCCCTGGATGTTTTGACTCAATAATTTCACAGCTCCCAGCTTGACAGAGGATGGGAATATTCCTGCAAAGTGGCTTGGTAGGATGATACAGCAAGCACCTCTATAAAAACTGTGACAGCTTTTGCATGGGTTACACCGAGAGGGGAAAAAGTAAATCCTCAGTACTCATTCAGCTGAAGACACTAGCACAATAATAATAAAATTCTCATTAAAATAAAGAGGAAGGATTTAATACATAGATTTGCTCAAGAATCTGATTTATATGCTGACTCTCCTAACAGGAATAAGGGCCCTCAGCTTTTATAAAACAATTGCTAAACTGGCTGGACGTCTGCAAAATAAGTCAGGATTTGGACTGGGCTTGTGCTGCAGAGGCATCCAAGTCTCCCTTGAATGAAGCACTTCCTCTGTATCACCAAAGCATCTCCTGTGCTGCCAGGAGACGTCCCAATGAAAACGCAATTCAGATACTGCAATTAAAACTAACAATGCAAACCACCTGCAATTGCACTGGTTTATGTTGTCTTTAACCACTACTCACAGCCACAACACTCCACTCTCCCGAGCTTTTACCACTAAAACGCCTGTCACTCCACCTAATTGCCATTGATTACAGCACAGCAATTGCGGGTGCCTCACCCTCCAGCCCGTAGTGATCCCGAAAATCCCGGCTCCCACAGCGGCCCTCCAGCCATGGGGCTGCCCCACACCGGGAGCGCTGACCCTCCCCGGGCTGCCCCGGCCCCTCCGTGCCCCCGCCCGGCCCGCAGCCCCTCCGAGCACCGGCCCGGCCCCCAGCACCCCCCGAGGCACCGGAGGCAGCACTCCGGGACCCGTCCCCACCGCTCCCGCAGCCCTCAGCCCCTTCCCCTTGCGGGGGCGACGGCGGGTCCCACCCGCGCCTCACCTGGAGGTGATGGCGGCGGAGCAGCGCACCCGCTCGCTGAGGTCGCACAGGGCCTGGTAGTGGCTGTCGCGGCCCTTCTCGCGCTCCAGGTGGCAGGCGTACAGGGACAGCAGGATGCCGGCGGCGCACACGGCGGACCGCGCCACCCGCTCCCAGCGCGGCACCGACACCCGCAGCAGGACGGGCGCCGCCATCTTGGCCCCGTCCCTCCGCCTCAGCCCGCGACGCGCGCCCGGCACCGCCCCGCCCCGCGCACGCGCGCGCGCTCCTGATTGGCCCGTCGCGCACGCGCGCGCGCCCCTCATTGGCCGGCCGGGCGGGCGCGCCACAACCCCCTCCTCCTCCCCCCCGCGCTGGCCCCGCCCCTCGCCGCTCGCGCCGGACGTGGCGCCTCGCGACGACGTCACGTCAGGCCTGGGCGGGGGAGGGGGCGTGGCACAGCGCCGCCTGGCGGCTGCCGGGAGTCCCGGCAGAGTCCCCTCACACCCCCGCCCCGCCTGATTCCAGCAGGAAAATGGGCTTTTCCCGCAGGAAAATGGGCTTTTCCTCGCGTTTTTACCCTCAGATCTGGGGCGCGGCGAAAACTGGGCAGTTCCGAAAAACGCGAATAAAGTCTTCACGGCTGACCTGACCCTCAGGGATGATGTGTCACTTCACCGGAGCTAA
The DNA here is from genome assembly GCA_910950805.1 of Acrocephalus scirpaceus scirpaceus. Taxonomy (NCBI): domain Eukaryota; kingdom Metazoa; phylum Chordata; class Aves; order Passeriformes; family Sylviidae; genus Acrocephalus; species Acrocephalus scirpaceus. Next base: position 6,183,781 of record OU383791.1, on the reverse strand, counting down.
GGTGATGTGAGCCTCAGCCCCGTTCTCCAGGGGTTTTTCCATGATCTTGGGCAGAATGTGCTAAATTCCCGCATCCTGCAGGCGCACAGAGCCCATCTGGTGTGCAGAGGGCCTGTTACACTCCCAAAGTTCGCCACAGGGTTGTCTGGGATGTGTAATTGGGACAGACAATAGAAGAAATAAATTAAAAGTTTGGTTTTCCTAGCGCACGCCACAGCCTTGTGCTCCGCTTGGCTCAGGAACAGCTGCTGATGGATTCCCTCAGGGCTCGCTCAGCCTTGCACTTGAGCAATGGGATTTCATCACTTATTTCCCACATCTGGGATCACATTCTGCCAGACTGGGTCACAATCAGACGGACACAACCCAAAATCAGGGCTGGATCTTCCTTCTTTCACACGTTTCTACCAAAAGCAGCATCAACACCTGTCTGATGGTTAAAGACCCACTGAATCCCTGTGGTATAACCCACACAAAAGTCCTGGCAGCTGAAAACAAACAATCTTTGCTCGCTGTAAACATCATCACAGCCACCATTATTGCTGATTTTTGGGATGCCCACCAGCTACTCGTTCTTGTGCCCTTCCCCAAATCCTGGGGGCATCAGCAGATGTGAGGGTGAGCCGGTACGAAAGGGAGCTCTGGAGTTTTCCCAAGGAAAGCAGTGGGACAAAGGACAATGGCACCATTCATCCCGCCGGCGGTGCCATCCTGCCCTCATTGTTCTGCAGAACAAAACGAATCCGAGAGGGACGCGGCCGCAAAACGACTTCGAGCGTCAAGAATCCCTCTGCCAGCAAAAAAAAAAAAAAAAAAAAAAAAAAAAAAAAAAAAAAAAAAAAAAAGAAAATTGAAAACTATTAATTAAAAAGCATTGAGAAAAGCACTCATTAAGAGCTGCTTGAACTCTATAAAAGCAAAATTATAACTCCTGCTTTCTGTGCTGTGATTTGCTGTCAGAGATGGAGAGAGGCCAAGAGCCAGGGAGAAAAAGTTCTCAGGGAGGAGCTCCTGCAGCACCACCAGTGGTCTGAGCTTCTGCAGATGTCCCTGTTCTGAACGTGATTTATCATTTCTATTTATCTCCTGATAATTCTCTCGTCAGCAACTGCTTTTCTGAACTGTATTTCTACTCTGTAAACTCACAATGTTAGCAGGCATTGCTAACTGTTGCATCAGGCAACAGTTACATCCCCTGATGTAAAAGATGTTGAAATGCCTGGTCTTTCACCTCCTTTATAAGTGAAGAAACTGCGAACAAGCAAATTTTTTTTTGTCATTAATTATCATAACTGTTGACTGTGGTATCCCCTTATCATTGCTGCTGTGTATAGAAACAGCTTAATTAATACAACAGTTAATAAATTCGTTTAAAAATTATTAAAGTAGACAGTGTTTCTAAAGCAAGGACATTCAGCCCCTGGGTGGGGATGAGGGGGCAGGAGGGAGCCTTGCTTCTTTTTTGGGGTGAAAATCACAGAATCACGGAATGGCTGGGATTGGAAGGGACTTCTGGACATCATCCAAGGCAGGGTCACCTGGAGCAGGTGGCAGAGGAACACATCAGGTGGGGCTGGAATGTCTCCAGAGAGGGACACTGCAGGTTCAGAACTCTGCCACCCTCAACGTAAAGAAATTATTTCTCATGTTGAGGTAAAACTTGCTGTGTTTTAGTTTACGATTATTACTCCTTGTCCTGTTGCTGGGCATCACCAAAAAGAATCCGGGATCATCCTCTGGCACCCGTTGGAGATATTTCTATGGATTGATGGGATCCCTTCTCTGCTCCAGGCTGAAATCTAAAATCTGTAACTACTGAAGGGATGAATTCCGAGAGGATTTTTGAGGCTCCTTTTCCACGGAAAACGATTCCCTGAAGGCTGGAACACTTTTCATCGCCATTTGGGTGTTTATTGTGACTGAAGATGCCACGGGTGCAGGCTGATTGTGGTTTAGGTGTTTATTGGGACCGATGGTCCCACAGAGATGCGGGTTTATCGCTATTTATGACCGAGGATCCTACAAGAGCGGATTTATCGCTATTTGGGTGTTTATTGTGGCTGAAAATCCCACAAAGACGGGGGTTTATCACTATTTAGGTGTTCATTGTGGCTGAGGATCCTACAAAGGCGGGTTTATCGCGATTTAGATTCATTACGACCGAGGATCCTGCCCGCGCGTATTTATCACAATTTAGGTGCTTATTGCGGCTGAAGGTCCCGCAGACACAGGTTTATCGCTACTTAAACGCTTATTGTGACCGACGGTCCGCAAGAACGGGTTTAACCGCAGTTTAGGCGTTTATTAATTTACCGCGACCGCCGCTCCCGCCACCATTGCGGGGCCGCCTCAGGGCGGGCAGAGGGGGCGTGGCCTCCGCTTCAGCCCCGCCCCGCGCGCGGCGTTCCGGAAGTGACGCACACCCGGTGACCTTCAGAGGCGGCGGGCGGGTGTTGGGCCGGCCCAGGTTGTTCCGTGCTGCTCGGAGTTTCCTCCGGTTCTCTCCGGTTCTCTCCGCGCCGCTCGGGGCTTTCTGCCGCTTCCCTTCGCTCCCTGCCGCCATGCCCAGGGGCAGCCGCAGTCGCACGTCCCGCGTGGCGCCCCCCGCCAGGTGAGGACCGCCGGGGCCTCCTCTCGTTCTCCCCTGTCCCCCGCGCAGGCCGCAGCGGCCTGGCCGCCATTGTGCGGGCGGGTGACGCACCGGGGTGGTGGCAGCGCCCGGCTGGTTTGAGCTGGGCTGGCTCTGGGTTAACGGAGCGGGGTTGGGCGCTTTGGGGGATGGAAGTGGGTCTGCTCGGCCGCAGGGCCTGGACACCAGCACCGTGTTAATCAACCGCTTTTGGGTCATAATGTATTTTTCTCCAAAACAACCCTATGTGAGCTGGGGAATTACCAGGCAGAAAGAAGCCTGTAATCCTGACCCTGTCTTGCATAAGACGCTCACCAGGACACAGAGTTCATTCCTTCAGCGTGTAACAAGGGCGTGTGTAATCCCAGCGTGATCCTTGGGGCCTCCTGTGCAGCACCACGGGTCGCACTCGGCGGTCCCTGTTTTGTCCCTTCCAGCTCGGGACGTTCCGTTCCTCCTGTGAAGAGCGGTGCCCTCCTGGCCCTGCAGCCATGTGGCCTGGTTTGGGATGATGAAGACGATGATGAAGTGATGTTTCTCTTTGTGTCCCTGCAGCCGGGCGCCCCCGATGAGAGCCGCGTCTCCATCACCGGCTCCTCGGGCCTCTGTCCCCGCAGCGCCTCCACCTTCTGCCGTGGGGGCTCCGGCACCAAAACAGCCGGGACTGATGGCCCAGATGGCCTCGACCGCTGCCGGGGTGGCCGTGGGCTCGGCCGTGGGACACACCATCGGCCACGCCATCACTGGAGGATTCAGTGGAGGCGGCAGCTCCGAAGCTGCCAGGCCTGATGTCACTTACCAGGTGAGGGGAAGCACAGCTGGACACAGACTGGTGGCAGCTCAGCTCCACATGGGCTGAGGGAGCTGCTGGAGCCTTAGACACCACATGAGTCACAGCTGGGGTACTGACAGTCTTTAAATAGTCTATAAACTATATAGATATAAAACCATACATAGTCTGTAGCTATAGATTGAATCTCCAAGGTAACTCACCATGAGTCATCGTAAAAAGAGTTCAGAGGCATGCAGGAGTGATGTTGGTGTTATTTTCTGTTGTATTATTCCTCTGATTCAGGCAGGACTTCCATGTTCCAGGTCTGCTGTTGGGGAGACTTTTGCTGAATTACCTGAGTGTATCAAAGTCACTTAAATGTTTGTAACTTAAAAGCTGCTCTGAGTGTGGCGTTCCACTGCTGGAAAATTGTTTCGTACTTCAGCCCTTCTCTTGTTTTCCCTTAAAAGCAATTAAGATTTTGACTGAAATGCAGGGAAGAACCCTCAGCAAGCAGCGTGGAGGTGGTTTGACTTTGTTGGAAGGGTCCTTACGGAGCCATTTGGTGTTTCAGGAGCCCCAGGCTGCTCAGGCTCAGCAGCAGCAGCAGGGTCCTTGCCAGTACGAGATTAAAAAATTCCTGGAGTGTGCCCAGAACCAGACTGACCTCAAGCTGTGTGAGGGCTTCAGTGAGGTGCTCAAGCAGTGCAGGGTTGCCAATGGTAAGTACACAGTGCTGACAGGCAGCTGTTAAATGGGATAACCAGTAAAAATATTGTGGGAATGATGGCCTGGGGGGTTTGATCCAGCTGGTGGAGGATGGGGAGTGATGAAAGTGCTCTGAAGTCAGGTAAAGGAGCTGCTGTTCCGTTGGGCTTTGTGCTTGGGTCCTGTATGTGCAGCTAGGGTGGGGAAAGGGTGAATTCCTGGTGCATGGATTGAAGATGACTGGAAAAGTGGCAGCAGCACATTTTGGGCCATTAACAGAGCTCTAAGGACAGCAAAACCATCCTGCCCTGGGAGGAAGGAGGCAGCTGTGCACCAGTGCTGATGTCTGCATCTCAGCATATCCCAGCAAATGCATGAAGGAAGGGGGAACACCCTGACAAATCTGTCTTTAGGCAAGGAAAACACCTTCCATTCAGGGATCCAAAACTTCTGGGATACCTCCTTACCCTTCCATTCAGGGATCCAAAACTCACTGACATGACTCCTTCCCTTTCAGGTTTGGCCTAAGCCTGCACTACGAGGCTTCTGAATTTCATCTTGCAAGAACTGACCTATGAATGAAAAACAAAAAGCTTCAGTAATAAAGTTTAAAGTTGCCTGTTATTTTGTTAGTTCATATATTCACACTCTCATCCCCGTGGCTTGACTCCTGCCATAGCTGCCTCTGATGTGATCCAACTTCACAGCCGCAATTTAATTTAGCACAAAATGGAAGAGTTAAATAATAAAGCAGAATGAGCTAACGTGGGTTTAACTGGTTTTGCTGATTGTTGTGTTGAATGTATGTAATGTGGTCTATAAATAAACTTCTCTCTCTTGAAGTACCGTGCTTTAGTTGAGTTTGAGTGCTGGAGTTGAAGGGTGAGGAGGTGAGTTGATTTTGGCAGGGTGTTCTGCAGTGTTTTCATGCTGTGGTAGGGCTGAACCATGAGAGGGTTGGCCTGTGGCCTTTCCCTCCTGCCTGGCTCAGGCAGGTGACAAAACCACTGCTGCTACATGGGAATAATTATTTTAAAAGCATTTGCTGATGCAAAGTGCAAACCCTCCTTTTTCCATTGGAGGGAGCAGCCGCGTCATGCCTTGTTCAAATCCTTGGGACTGATACGGTAAACACCCTCCTGGACACCACTGGGAAAGCTTGGATAAGCTGTGCTCCCATCAGGAAGCGTGGTGGGGAATAACCTTGCTCTGAAAAGTGCAGTTCCTGCTAAAAATACTTTTCCTAGTATGACCTGTTTTCCCTGAAGTGCTGTTATGCTCCTGGGTGTTCTGCCTGTTCCTAATGCATTTCACCTTTCACCATGCAGTTCCTGGAAGTGAAAAGATTAGATCAGTGTTCAAAAGGGAGAGGAATCACCTCACACCGAGGGGATGAGTTCAGAACTGCCTGTCCTGGTGACAGGAGCAGCTTTGCCTCTGCTCATCAAGCTCCCATCTCATTTCTGGGGTGTTTCACCGTCCTGGTGAAACTGAAATAAAAACATCGGGGGCTTTGAGCCAATCTGTAACAAGAGGAAGTGGCCTTAAGCTGATACAGGGGAGAGTCGGTTAGATATTAGAGGGGAAAAAAATAAAAATCACAGTTTGGGTGGTCAGGCAGTGGAATAATTTCCCAGAGAAGCTGCGGAGTCACCATCCCTGGAGGTGTCCAAGAGGCGCCCGGAGCTGGCGCTGGGTGAGGACTGAGCGGCTCAGTGGTTACTGTGCCGGGACTGTCCCTCCTTTCCCGATTCCCCGGCTCTGCCCTCCCAGCCCGGCCGAGCCTCCCCGCGCCCCGGGACAGCCCCAGCTCCCGGCGGCCCCACAGCAACACCCCCGGGGAGGAGGAGCCGGGGCGGCGCCGGGGCTCGGCGGCGGAAGGGTTAAACCGGGGAAGCGCCGCAGCTCCGGGGCGGCCCCCGGCCCCCCCTTACCCCTTGCCCGGCCATGCCCGCCCGGCGCCCGCCGCTGCCAACTCTCGCTGCGCTTTCTCCGGGGCCGGGCGGCGGCGGCCGGCCCTGAGCGCTCGGCTCCCGGCGGCTCCCGGCGGCTCCCGGCGGCTCCCGGCGGCTCCCGGCGGCTCCCGGCGGCTCCCGGCGGCTCCCGGCGGCTCCCGGCGGCAGGCCCGGGCCCGGCGCTGCCCTCAGCGAGGTGAGGAGCCGGCGGCGCTGAGGGGAGGGTGTGTGAGGGGGGGTCCTGCCCCGGAAAACTCCCGTGCTCAGCGTTCTTTGTCTCCGGGTCAGCGGCGGGAGCGCCCCGGGGCTGAGGGAGAGGGGCCGCGTTCTCTTGCCGGCCTAAAAGCTTGCTTTTTTTCTTGGTTTATCCCAATGGATATTTGAATATCTTTGACCTCCTCAGAGTCCCCCCCGCCGTTTGGCAGCTGCGGGCGGGGGGCGATGCCCAGACCCTCACCCTCAGTGTTCCTCCAGGCAGAAAATCCCCTCACGACCCCCCTCGCACTCTGCCAATGATCCCGGGGTACCCGGTAGGAGCCCTGCAGCGGCTGCTTATGTAATTCCAGGGTGTTTTAAGCGAACTCCCGGGTTCTTCCCTCCGAGTAGCGCAGCAGATTCCAGGCTTCTCCCGGGCAGTGCTCCGTGGATGCTCCCCAGCCTCCAGCCCTTCCCCACAACACCAACCCCCAGGACCTGGATTTTTAAAAAGAATCAGTTTTTGGGTACCACCCCCCCCCGAGATATTTTATTTTCCCTACTTCCTGGTCCTGCCTTTCCTTTGTGTTTTCAGCTTGGTTTGGCATTACTCACGGTGTTTCCAACAACTAAAATTTTGTAAGGTGAACTCATGGCTGTTTAGAAACGCTCCAGCCCGTGTTAGACATCCCTGGCAGCAGCAGCAGCCAGACACCCAAAACACCACTTTGGTCCTTAAAACCAGGTCAGGGCAGATACACATTGCTAATGAGATTTAAATGTACTTAGAGCTGCGAGTGCCCTGGCAGAGTTGTTGAGAGGAGGGCAAAGGAAAGCTCTCAGAACTGGGGGTCCCCTGCCCACCTCTGTCCTCTCCCCAGCAATAAACTGTCACCCCAAAGGGACAGTTTTGCTGCCCAGACTTGTAAGAACTGCTTTCCATCCTAACTGCTTGGACTGCCGTGTATGGGCACAAAAACAAGCTGTATAAAAACCTCTCCAAGCCTGAAATAGGAAAAAGAAATGGGACAAGAGCCTTTCAGGAGTTCTGGAGGCTGCTGGCAGTGGCACAGGAGTGGCTGAGGGAGCTCTTTCAGCTGCTGTCCTCACGCTGGCTCAGCTCCCACTGTCCCCAGTCCCTCTGTCCCCACCTGCACCCTGACCCACCTGGGCTCTTTTGCTGATTCACTGACCCTCACCACCTCTTTTTCCTCCTCAGTCCCTTTCTATTCCCTTTAAACACTATTTTCCCTCCTTATTCTCAGCCAAAGACAACTTTGTCATCTTAATAAGGAAAAAACAATAGGGGCAGATTCCAGCTTCCAGGTTCCACTTGGGGTGGTGTTGGTGTGGGGTGGTGTTTCTGGAGGCTGCTGCTGTGAGCTGGGCACAGGGAAGGGCTGAGGTTTTGGGGTGCAGCAGCATTTCCCAAAGCCTTGGCCCCAGCCAGGCTGGTTCTGCCCCTGGGGACAGCCAGGCTATGAGGGAATTCAGTGGGGTTTCTCCTGTTCCCTGTGCGATCTCCACAGCATCCCAAGGGCAAAGCTTGGCTTTTCCAAGCAGCAAAATATCCTCTTTGGTTGGTCCAGGATCTTCCTTCTCTTCCTTCCTCCTTGATATTTTTTCTTCCATGAGGGATTGATGATCCCAGCTCTGGGGGCAGTGAGTGCCAATCCTCGCTCTTTTTTCCTTGCAGCCCCTTTCTGCCCTCAGACAAGCCCAGAGTGCTGCCTGACAGGAGCCAGAGATGACCAAGGAAGAAGATCTACCAGACTGGAACTCATCCAAGGAGTTTTATGAAAAATATGAGCCGAAGGAGATTTTGGGCAGGTAAAGCTTTATTTTTGGCAAGCGGCTTGTTTTGGTTTCACGTCCTCCAGTGTAAGAGAGGAACAGTGTTCCCTGGGAATCTGATACAAACAGGGCCCACAGCAGCATGGGGCTAAAAATAGCATGGAACAGCACTTTCCATCAGCTCAAAACCTTCTGTCCCACCGAGACAGGGTGACAGAGCGAGACCCGCTGGTGCATGAAAATCCCAGCCAGCCCAGGTGCCGGTGGCTGGGCAGGCAGGGATGGAACCCCCATTTTCATCCTGTTGTCCCTGGCAGGGGGGTGAGCAGCGTGGTCCGGAGGTGCATCCACAAAACCACGAGGCAGGAATATGCCGTGAAGATCATCGACATCACGGCGGGGAACATCTCCCCCAAGGAGGTGCAGGAGCTGCGGGAAGCCACCACCAAGGAGATCGACATCCTCCGCAAGGTCTCGGGCCACCCCAACGTCAGTAAGTCAGGCCTTGAGCAGCCAGGCAAGGGGAATTCCTGCCCTGGTTGTTCCTCAGGGTGTCCCCAGGAAGGGTTTTTGGGGTGAAATCTCTGGATGATGCCAGGCACCTGCTCAGAGCAGGTTTGCTCTCCCTTCACACACACACCCCCCAGCAGGGCCTCCATGCTGTCTCCCAGCCACAACACTTGTGGAGATCAGCTCCTCATTAACTCAATTAGCAGTTTAATCAGATCTTTAGTTCATTGATGGATGGGAACACCGTGCTCACAGCCCTTGTGCTTTATTGCAGTCCAGCTGAAGGACAGCTATGAATCCAGCACCTTCTTCTTCTTGGTGTTTGACCTGTAAGTACCAGCTGCCTCAGCACCCTGGGCCCAGCCCCTCTCTGCATATTGGTCCCAGCTTTTTATGGCCCAAAACTGGCAAAGTGGCAGGACAAGCAGCCCTTAAGGTAGAATCCAGCCCCAAATACTGCAAGCTCATTGCAGCCCTGCTGCCAGCACAGTTTCCCCTCTGTCAGCGGCTCAGCGCTGCTCGGGTTTCCCTGTAACCTTTGGTCGGAGCTGTCATGCTACCCTGAGGGTTATTTATATGCTCAGTGGGACCAGGGTGTCTGCAGAGCCACAATTCCCAGTGCCAGGGCAGTGCAGTGGATGTCAAAGGAGTGGGATGGCACTGGGAGAGCCCCATCCCTGCCCCATCTTTGATGTTGGACTTGGTGATGTTAAAGATCTTTTCCACCCTTAACAATTGTGTTTCTATCCAAAACTTGCCCTCTCCAGGCACAGCTTCTTATCCTGCCTGATATTTTACTGAAATATATAAAGGCATTTTTACCCTTCTTTATGAAAGTTATTTTGGGCTGTTAAGGGGCACAGACCCCTGATTGATCCTCCCTGGGGACTCAGGGCTGGTTTGCTGTTGCAGCTCAGCCTCTGCCTGACTCTGTTTCCCCTCCCTCGTGCAGGATGAAGAGAGGGGAGCTCTTTGACTACCTCACTGAGAAAGTCACCTTGAGCGAGAAGGAAACCAGGTAAGGCCAGGGGCAGAGGGGTGAAAATCACCTTGCAAGAAGCAGAGTGTGGGTTTGAGGGGAGACCTTGCAGCTCTGGGCTGTGTCCCTGTGCACTGTCCCTGTCCCCATCCCTGGGATTGTGGTGCCAGTGGATATTTGGGACAGGGGATGAGCTGTCCCCATCCCTGGGACTGTGGTGCCAGTGGATATTTGGGATAGGGGATGAGCTGTCCCCATCCCTGGGACTGTGGTGCCACTGGATATTTGGGATAGGGGATGAGCTGTCCCCATCCCTGGGACTGTGGTGCCAGTGGATATTTGGGATAGGGGATGAGCTGTCCCCATCCCTGGGATCGTGGTGCCAGTGGATATTTGGGACAGGGGATGAGCTGTCCCCATCCCCAGGAAGATCATGCGAGCGCTGCTGGAGGTGATCCAGTACCTGCACTCCATCAACATCGTCCACCGGGACCTGAAGCCGGAGAACATCCTGCTGGATGATGACATGAACATCAAGCTGACAGATTTTGGCTTCTCCTGCCAGCTGAACGAGAATGAGAAGCTCAAAGGTAGGGGGCTGGTGAGGTGGGGGGATGCTGGGCTGGTGAGATTTTCCAGCTCCACTCTCTCCTTGTCACCAGTCTCACCTGGGGCTGTAAATTGGTGCTGTTTGGCTGCTTTTGCTGTCCTCACACACAAGTCCTTGCCATGAAAAAGTTGCTGCTCTTTAGGAAAACCATCCTAATCCATTCCACTTCTTTTTTCCTCCAGTTGATCCCCTTTACCTCATCCACTTTCTGCCCAGCATTATTTCTCCCCAACTACATACAAAGAGCCACATACCCAACAATAGGCATCCCCTCCCACAAGCATCCATACAATTTTCTTTGCTCACTTTTTAGCCAAAATAATTCACCAAAAAAGTCACCAGTGATGCAGTTCCTCCCTGTGAGCACCATCCCTGCAAAGATCTCACCGTGGGCTGCCTGGGGGCGGGTGGGAATGGCACCTGGGTTGATGCTCTGCCCTGTGTCCCTGTCCCCACAGAGATCTGTGGCACTCCTGGCTACCTGGCCCCCGAGATCCTGCAGTGCTCCATGGATGATGAGCACCAAGGCTACGGGAAGGAGGTGGATATGTGAGTGAGAAGCTGTTTCCTAAACATACACGTGTGGTTTGAGGCACAGCCTCAAAGGGGAGCTGTCTGAGTGTTTGGAAAGAAGGAAATGATGCACAAAAAGCCAGTGTTGGTGGCTGTGAGGGGCTCTCTGGGTCACCAGGGGGCTCTGGCACAGAGCAGGGGGAGAAGCAGCCTGGGGACAAGCCCATCTCCCCATTTTGCCCCATTGTGGGAGGGAAAGCTACACTTTCTGTTCATGGAAGCCAACTTAGGCTGAGCTCCAAGACATGGGGGTTTTAAACACACCTTGTGCAGCTTCTGAGAGAGCAGCCAGCTCAGGGCAGCCCACCAGAGCTCTGCAGGGACTTTGCCATCACCTCTGGTGGCTTCAGGCTGCAGTGGTCAGAGCTGTGACACACACCAGGGCATTTCATCCCTGTTTGAGCCAGGACAGCTGGCACTGCACAGCCTGAGCTGTGCTTGAGGACATCCAGCCTGCCTGGCATCACCAAGCCCCTCTCCCTTCCCTAAAAAACTCTGCAAGGGTCAAACACTCCATCTCCAGGCATCCTTCTGGGAGCAACTCCCCATCAGCTCAGCTCAGACCCCCCCTCCAGCAGCGAGCTGAGCCCCAGGCACACACAGGGCAGTTCCTGCTGATTTTCCAGGGAGGCAGAGGCAGGTGCGGCCACCCCTGGGCTGCAGACCCAGCTGGGTGCCCCGAGGGTGGCCCAGGGGTGCTGGAGGCTCCGTGTGGGCTGCCCGCAGGTGGAGCACCGGGGTGATCATGTACACGCTGCTGGCCGGCTCGCCGCCCTTCTGGCACCGCAAGCAGATGCTGATGCTGCGCATGATAATGAACGGCGATTACCAGTTCGGCTCCCCGGAGTGGGACGATCGCTCCGACACCGTCAAGGACCTGGTAGGTGCTTGGGCTGGGAAAACTTGGAGTGGAGGGGGTGCTGCAGAGCGCTGGGATCTCCCAAACTGAGCGGGTGCCCCGTGCAGATCTCGCGGTTCCTGGTGGTGGACCCGCGGCAGCGGTACACGGCGGGCGAGGCGCTGGCACACCCCTTCTTCCAGCAGTACGACGTGGAGGAGGTCCGGCACTTCAGCCCCTTCCGCAAATTCAAGGTGAGGATGGGGCTGGGAGCTGCAGGAGGCAGCGGTGGGATGGGTTTTCCAGCTGGGGGTTGGGGAAGGCTGATGGGGCAGGGTTTGGGGAGCATTCGGCAGCCTGGGTGCAGGCCAGGCACTCGCTCACGGGAGGGGGTTAAGGGAGAAGGGAGAAACTGCCTCTCACTTCCAAAAAAACCCTTTGAAAGAGCTGGAGAGTTCAGCCTGGAGAAGAGAAGGCTCCAGGGAGAGCTTAGAGCCCCTTCCATTGCTTAGAGAGGCTCCAAGAGAGCTGGAGAGGGACCTTGGACAAAGGATGGAGTGGTAGGGCAAGGGGGAATGGCTTTCCACTGCCAGAGGGCAGGGTTAGATGGGATAGTGGGAAGGAATTCTTGGCTGTGAGGGTGGGGAGGCCCTGGCAGAGGTTTCCCAGAGAAGCTGTGGCTGCTCCATCCCTGGAGGTGTCCAAGGGCAGGTCAGACAGGGCTTGGAGCACCCTGGGCTACTGGAAGGTGTCCCTGCCCATGGCAGGGGGTGGAGTAAAATGGGCTTTAAGTTCCCTTTTCACTCAAACCATGCTGTGATTCCCTGGCATGAACCCCTGCCCTTTGCCAGCCCCACAGGAACTAAACTGTGCCAGGCACTGAGCTGCCTCCTGACTCCTCCACATGGAGGGGTGCACTGGGACCACCCCATTGTGGAAATTCCCCTGAATGCCAGGCTGTTCTGAGAGAATTCCCCTGAATGCCAGGCTGTTGTGGGGATTCCCCTGAATCCATCCCTGAATCCCAGGCTGTTGGGATTCCCCTGAATGCCAGGCTGTTGTAGGGATTCCCCTGAATCCATCCCTGAATGCCAGGCTGTTGAGAGAGAATTCCCATGAATCTCAGGCTTCTGTGGGGATTCCCCTGAATGCCAGGCTGCTGTGGGAGCATTCCCCTGAATGCCAGGCTGTAGTAGGAGCATTCCCCTGAATGCCAGGCTGTAGTAGGAGCATTCCCCTGAATGCCAGGCTGCTGTGGGGATTCCCCTGAATGCCGGGCTGTTGTGGGAGCATTCCCCTGAATACCAGGCTGTTTTGGGGATTCCCCTGAATGCATTTCTGAATGCCAGGCTCTTGTGGGAGCATTCCCCTGAATGCCAGGCTGTTGTGGGAGCATTCCCCTGAATGCCAGGCTGTTATAGGAGCATTCCCCTGAATGCCAGGCTGCTGTGGGAGCATTCCCCTGAATGCCAGGCTGTTGTGGGAGCATTCCCCTGAATGCCAGGCTGCTGTGGGAGCATTCCCCTGAATCCCAGGCTGCTGTGGGAGCATTCCCCTGAATGCCAGGCTGTTCCTGTGCCCCAGGTGATCTGCCTGACCGTGCTGGCCTCGGTGAGGATTTACTACCAGTACCGGCAGGTGAAGTCAGTGACCAGGGAGCTGGTGGTCAGGGACCCCTACGCCCTCAAGCCCGTCCGCAAGCTCATCGACGCCTGTGCCTTCCGCACCTACCGCCACTGGGTGAAGAAAGGGGAGGCCCAGAACAGAGCTGCCCTCTTTGAGAACACCTGCAAGGCCATCCTGCTCACCCTGGCAGCCGAGGAGGGGCTGTTCTGATCAATGCCCCAGCCCCTGCTTTGGCTCACGGTAGGAGAGTAAAATCTTGGAAAACGAAACGGTGGTTTCTGGGGTTTAAAGTTTTCTTTCACTGGGCTCAGGACTGGTGCAAATACAAACCCAGCAAATTGCTCCTGGGGTGTGTCCCACTGGAGGATTGGGTTTGGAGAAGCCACCTTTTAACAGCCAGAAGCAGCTGCAGCTCCCCACGGGGAAGGCTCAGTCCTCAGGCACCTGCAGTGCCTGTTTTGGACAGTCAGAGGTGGATGAGAGATCCCTGAGCAATGTCCTTGTCCATCCTTGTGGCCAAGGCTCCTGGTCCCATCAGGTTTGGTGCAGAGCTCGTGCACAGAGAGTTTGTGCTGGTTGTAACTCCTGGCAGAGGTGGGGCACTGCTTTGTGTCATTCTGTCACACACATCATTTTGTCACTGCTCAAACGCCAGTGAAGGGGCCTTGTTTTACTTCTGGGAAGGCTCAGCACTGCTCCAAAGCTGGAACTTCCCAAGGGAATGGGGATTGATTATGAACTCCTCCTTGCAGGGATGTGCCCCCTGGCAGCCCCACACTGATGGTCACAGGGGGCTGGGGCTGGAGGTCAGAGCAGCTCTGGCCCAGTCCCACACATGCACCCCTCTGCTTACATGGACAGCAACAGGAGAGCTGGAGCATCCAAACCAAAAAGACACTAAAGACAAACCCCCCTTCCTGCCATCCCAATCACCCAGACATGGGTGATCATCATCTGCTCCCACCCAGACATCCCAGCACTGAAAAGGTTGAAATGATTTTGAATTTTAGAAACAACTAGGATTTAATGGAAGTGACAGCTGGGGGGTTACTATTCATCTCCACAGGAGAAAATGCCTGAGGTGTTCCCAGTGAGCCCTCAGAGCTCAGGTTTGCTCTGGCTTTTCCAGGCTGGGATGGGCGGGATGTCGGCAGCACAGCGGAAGCTGAGGTTGTCAGAGGCAGAGTCTGGTGTGTTCCCCATCCTCACAGGGAAAAAGAGACAAAATTAGGGATCCCTCCTAGTTAACACATAATCCTAACATGTTACAACCCTCACAACCCTAAGGTGTTGCTTACACACCCAAATGTGACCTGCTAGAACAGCCCAGAAACATCTTCCACTTCCCCTGAATAACTTAGAGAAAAGCACTTAATTAATTATACCTGCTGGAAAAAACATGATTTGAGAAGCATTTAGGAATGGATTTATAGCAGGGGTGTTTTTAGCCATATTTGTAGTGTGCTCTGCCAACTGCTTCTCAAAAAAAATTGTGTACGAACGAACAAACATCTTTTAAAATAAAACCAACCCAGAGAAAATCCTTGTGCAGCAGCACCTGGGCTTTGGCCAGACCTACCTGGTGGTGACACGAGCTCTGTGGTTTGCAGAGCCATCTGCAGTGTCAATCCACGAGGCTCCTCTCAGCACCTGCATCTTCTGAGCCCTGGATGCCCTTCCTGGAGCCAGGAATTCTGATGCTGTCCATTCCCAGGTGTTTCCCAGCAGGTCATAGAGCCCTGAGATGGTTTTGTGTGAGAATTAGGAGAGCAAGTGTGCAAGGGCTGCAAATTTGGTGTATAGGAGGGGGAATAACATTCAAAGTGTGGTTCAATGGTGAGGCTGAAGAAATTCCTCACTGTATTTCAAACTTCAGGGTGTCATCATTTCCCATGTGCATGAAGACATGGCAGCCAAATAATACCCTTGGAATTTTTGTTACATCTCACTGAGTCACAAAATAACCCAGTTTTAATTAAAAGGAGGTGGTTTGGTGCCTGAAGTGCAGCAGGTGCACCTCAGCCAACTCCAGCACCAACCATTGATGCTTTTCCTGGGCTCACTAACTCTACTCCAGATCCCACCCATCTGAAACTCTGCCCAGCTGCAGAATTTGATAATTCACATTAATTTAGGAAGCAGATGCCATCCCCAAAGCAGGCTGAGGGTGCTGTGTACCGTAGCTGTTCTGGGCAGGGAAGGCTGTCACTGGGGAGACGCCGTGGTAGCCGTCCTCAGCTGTGTCCCCCCGAGGGAAATCACCCTGGGGGAACAGAGATCACTCCCAGCAAAGAATCACCCCAAAACCCACCCCAAATCCTGCTCCTCACAGCGCTGTGCCACACTTCAAGTAGGCAAATAACTCTCTGAATTTATGCTGGTCAAGAGAGATCAACTAGCTGAAGTTGTCCCAAGTTCCCTCTTCAAACAAATTTATGCATGAATCTTTAGAAGCAGTAAAATCTTGGTTTCCCCAGGGAAGATGGGCTGAGCCTGCTCCCTCTGAGGGTATTTTTACACCCCCCAGGAGCTCAGTTTCAGTACCCACAGTGTTTCCCAGGACACCCTCACTCAGTGGCTGAGTGAAACCCCACCCTGAGGACAGCCCAGCGTGCATGGGATGATTTTTGGGATCTTACCTGCCACAGGTTTGTCCGGTTTGGCTGGAACTTGTTTCCCCAGGGATACATCCTTTCTGCCAGGGAGGAAAAGACACTTGTTAGCCCTGGGTCACTCCAACCAGGCTTTTAGGATCGTCCTTTTCTGCTCAGCTTGGGATACTGAGGTTTTATTAATTTATTAATTATTAATATTACTACACTCTCAGGCCACAAGAGGTGATTCAAACCCCCTCAGATTAACACGTGGAGGGAGGTTTGGATGTGGTGGGACTAACACCACTCCATGGCTGGTTTGGGAGAAGCTCAGAGCTCGTGCTACGTACGCTGCAGTCCTCCCCTGGCAGCAAATTCCCACTCCTCCTCCGACGGGAGCCGCTTCCCTTTCCAGGCACAGAAAGCCTGAGCATCGTTCCAGCTCACGTGCAGCACGGGGTAATCCAGCCTGTCCTTTATGCTGGAGCCAGGGCCTGAGGGCTGGGAGGGATTTAAGCAGATTTGAATTAATTTTATACAATTTTCATTACAAAGGGGATAAGGGGTGGAAGAGATGAAAGGATGGAAAATGTTTTTTCAACTATTTTTGGTTGATAAGGTTCAGCACACACAACAAACACGAGCTCCCAGCATGGGGAGGAGCCACCACACCAGGATTTTACCATGCCAGGATTTTATTATGCCAGGATTTTATTACACCAGGATTTTGGCACACCAGGATTTTATTACACCAGGATTTTACACACCAAGATTTTAGCACACCAGGATTTTATTACACCAGGATTTTAGCACACCAGGATTTTATTACACTAGGATTTTACCACACCAAGATTTTATTATGCCAGGATTTTAGCACACCAGGATTTTATTATGCCAGGATTTTATTACACCAAGGTTTTAGCACACCAGGATTTTATTAAAACCAGGGTTTTACTCACCTGTCTCCAAAATGCCTTCTGGATGGGCAGCCACCACGGGGCTGACTGGGGAAAGAAATGACACCACATTAAAGGTGAACTGGTGACACCTGGGCTGGTGACACCATCCCACAGCAGGGTGTGTTAGTCTGGGAAATGCTGCAGTTTGAGCTGGGTTATCACAGACATTTGGATGCTGCTTTCCCACAGAGCAGAGGCATCTGCTTTTAGAAGTGAAAACAGATCAAGAGGCTCATGCTGTTCAGTTTTTCTATTTTAAAGCTGGATTATTGAAGTACTTTGAAATACATTTTACTGCCTGACTGACAGCTCACAGAGCATGGAAACAGAGGAGCACATGAATCAACCCCAGCTCAATCCTGCTGAGGTTCAAAAGCAAAACAACCCCAGATGAAAGAAAAACCTCTGAGAACAGCCAGGCTCTGCAAAGAGGCAGCTGCTCCTCAGTGGAAAAGCAACACCAAACTCATCAAAGGATTCAGATTTACCTCCAATTTTTGGGTGACTTTTTTTTTCAACTCTTCAGATACGAAATCCTCAAAGACAAAGCTCCAGCCAAATGCTTCTGCTTCTGTTTTGTATTTCTTTTCTCTAACAAACTCCCTGGCATAAATACAACATGCTCTGGGTAAGAGTTCTTCAAGCTCTGCCTCACAAATTTGCTCATGCAACAAGTTCAGAGCAAGGCAAAAGGTACAAAACCTACAGACCCCCCCAGCTCCAGATAGTTTGATTTAGATTTATCAGATAATACAGTTCAGAGTGCATCCTTGCACAGATTTGATACTTTTTATGTTAACTGTGCAGGTAAACTCAGCCTGCACTCAGGTTTCTGTAATTGCAGAGAAAAAAAATCCCTTAAAAGCCAATAAAACCTGTGGCTGCTGTTAGTGGAAGAGGAGAAGAGAGGAAGAAAAAATGGAAGAAGAGAGGGAAAGAATAGAGAGAGGAAACGGAAAGGAGGAGGAGAAGAAAAAGAGAGGAAGAAGAGAGGAGGAGAAGAGGAGGAGAAAAAAAAGGACGAAGAGGAGGAGAAGAGGAAATGAAAAAGAGAAGAACAAAAAAAGAGGAAGGAAAGAGGAGGAAAGGTCAAAAGAGTACATAAAGATATGTTTGCAAGCTACACTACCGAGATGGTTCAGCTTGCACCTGTGGGGTGATTTGCTATTTCCAGATACATTTTTTTCCCAATGAGCACCCAAGCATTGGCATTCAGACCCCGGGAACCAGAAGAGCTGACCCCACACCTGCCCTGCCCGCTCCCCACAGCCAGCTGAGGGGCTCACCTGAAGTCCCTGTTTGTCACCGGGTGTTTGTCGAGAGCGAATGGCTTCAGTGTCACCTCCCTGGCGGGCACCTCCTCGCCCCTCCTGTGCGGGGAGCTGGATCCCATCTGGAAGGTGCCTCCGGGCAGCTGCACCATGCTCCCATCCTCTCCGAGCGCTGCGAAGGGAGAAATTCACTCCAAGTTTCACTTTTAAACAGGAGCGAGGCGCAGCTACTGACGGGATGTCCCTGCGTGGGCTGGAAGGGGTGACAGCGATTGGAGCCTGCACAGCTCAAAGCACTCAAAGTCCCAATTTGGGGAAGGGAGCGAGCCCTGGGTGGGGCATCAGCGGGAGGCTCCGTGCAGGGGGATGCCAGGGGGATTTGGGGGATGCCAGGGGGGATTTTGGGGATGCCAAGGGGGATTTTTGGGGGCTCTCACCGCGCTGAGCCCCCAGCACCCCGCAGCACAGCAGCACCAGCCCCGCCGCCGTTCCCATCCCGGACGAACCGCGGGCCCGACCCGGAGGTGCTGCGGGCTCGGGAAGCGCTTCCGGGGCATCCGTTCGGTCGGAAAGGGGATCTCCGTAGGAAAAGGGATTCCTGTAATTCCCCGGTTACACACGGAGGTAAAACTGCCAGGCACCGGGGCCACCCGCAACCCTTCCCCACAAGGAAGGGTTTTTTGGGTGTTTGAGGAATTTTTTTAAAGGTTTCAATTATGGTCATTCAGCACCGCGTGTGACAGAGGAAGGAGATTCCTCTTGCCACAAAGCACCGCTGGGATTAGGGAAAATCATTCCGAAGGGCAGGAGCCTGTTCCCCTGCCACAACCCCACTGAAAGCTCTGCCTATGCCTGCTCTGGCACTCGTTGTACATAAATTCTTAAATGCAGCAGAACCAGTGTTAAAAATCCACCCTCTAAGAGAGCTCCTTCACCCCTTTCCTTCAAACCGTTCTGCAGTGAACTGTTTTATCCACAAAAAAAAAAAAGCAAGTACAAAACTAATAAATGATAGCTTAATCCAGCTTTTTTTTTTTTTTTTTTTAAATTTACTGAGCAAATTCCAGGCCTGATCCCACCCTGTTCCCAGAGCAGACTCTTGAGCAGTAATTTCACAAAATTCCCAAGAGTAGGACTCAGGAATGCAGCCCCCCCACTGCAGAATGTTCTGGAGGGGGTGAAGGTAAAAGAATAGACACTCAAAGCACAGAACAGAACAGTTTATTGGGTAAAAATGGAAAGCAACTGCAGCCACACAGTTCAGTGAAATCAAAAATAAATAACTCCTTTTTAGAGCCAAATCTTTGATTGAAGTTGCTGAGATTTTGAGTGGCCAGGTTACCAAAGGGGCTGCCCCTGTGGTAGAGTGACTTCTGGTGCTGGGACATCCACCACAGCCAAGGACAGGGCCCTGGGGTGGATTCCTTGGAGAAATTCCACAGGGAGCAGCTCCAGCTCAGCCCTTCAGGGAGGACATCCCAGCTCTCATGATTTCATCCACCAGCAGAATGTTGCTGGCAATCACCGTGCTGGAAACAAGAAAGAAATATTGTTACAATTGCCAAACTCGGCTTCAGTTTTTGTTTCAAGACATCCTCCTGCAGGTGGGATCCCCAGTTTTACATCAGTTAAACACACAGAGAGTAATGCCAGAAGTGAAATCCTGCCAGCCTTACCATGAATGAAGCAGCTGCTTTTTGACATTGTAATTATCCCAGATTCCAGCTGTTGCAGCCACCATTGGCTCCCCTGCAACAGAAGAGAAGCAGCCTTTAAATAACCAGCTCACACAGAAACTTTGTGCTGGCTGACATCTGATACCACTCACTGTATCCCAGCAGTGGTGCCATGTGCTTTATCCTCTAAAAACCTCAAACCAGAACACCCTGAACCACAGCAGCCTGACTGCCAAGGCTTCTGTGCAGCTTTTTATCAGTAAGGTAAAACTTTCTGCATTCAGAGCTCTTTGTTCCTCAGAGCTGAGCCAGGTTCTTACTGGAGCATCAGCCTGTGGCTGAGGGAATCCTTACCAGTGCTGAGATCAACCCCCGTGAGCTGCCCTGACTCCACGTGCTCTGCCTGGACCTTCACCAGTGTCTCCTGGGGATCGTATCCCGAGTTCTGGGCAAGCACCTGGCACAGAGAGAGGGATTGGCTTCATTCTGCTGATTACAGAGCCCTCCAGCAGAAAGAGCAGTGACTCTGTGTGTGCTTTAAAGCCACTTTATCACCCAGGAACCTCTTTTACCTTAGGAATGATGAGCAGAGCATCAGCAAAAGCCTGAACTCCGAGCTGGGCTCTTCCTTTCACGTTGGGTTTGTGTTTCACAAGAGCATTGGCTACTGCCACCTCCAGTGCCCCTGCTCCTGGCACCACACATCCTGCAAGGGAAAGGCACCTGTTGCAGTTTAAACAGCTCATTTTTAGTGCAGTTTGATCTCTTCCCTCCACATCCTGCACCTGAACAGGTGAGTACTTACACAGGTATCAACCACAGGACTATAAAATCACCTCACACTGAGCTCAGGCTTGGACTGGAGCAGGAACCAAGGGAGCTGATAGATAATTCCCTCATTTTGGGATGAATTGCTACAGGTCCTCATCATGATTCACAGGGAGGGGACTCACCATCCTCAATGGCATTCTTCACAGCCCGCAGCCCATCCCTCACTGCATCCTTGATCTGGGTGAGCGTGTGCTTGTTGGGGCCCCTGATGAGCAGGGTCACCGAGCGTGGGTTCTCACACTTCTCAATGAAGGTGTACTTCTCCTCTCCCTGTGGGAAACAGGCTCGTGTTTGCCTGGCAGCCACTCACCTCAGCAATGTGCACACAAATGAATAAACTGCATGCTTTCAGGCTTGGTTCTGCACTTCAACAAGTGATGAGAAGCAGCAGAACTTCAATTTCCATTTTCTCAGTGTATAACAGGAGCAAACATCCAGGCAGGTGTTCACATCCAAGTGGATTTTAAGTATTTTATTTCACTACTCCAGCTTTACTCTTCAAACACTCGCTCACTCACCAGGGTGTACTCATAGACAAGCCCTGCGTGTCCCAGGCAGTCAGGAGTGAGATCCTCCACAGAATTCATGGCAGTGCCACCACAGGCCAGGGTCAGTCTGACAGAGAACAGGCACAGCTCAGCTTTATGTTCAATGAAACCCAAACTCACTGAAAATAAGTGCAGTATTTCAGCATGCAGAGCTTGGCTTGGAACAGTTTGGTTCTGTCCATAGAAGAGCTCTTTAAAAAATTGATTTGTAGGGTTAAGGCTCCTCTGTAGGTGTCTGCATTTAAAGCATCCTGAGAGCTCAAGCTGCCCTTTCTAGTTTGTCCAAACTGCCCTGAGTTACACCAGAGGAGCTGCACAGATTGAAGTGGAATTTTTAGTCAAGTCTTTAAATTTAAAGATGGATTTAAGTCAGACTTGACTCAGTCTCAGTTTGGAAGAGCAGGTTATTGTATTCTCTCCCCAAAACTGACCTTTCCATGTTCCTCCTTTTTGCTCTCCTCAAAGCAACTATTCCTTCTTTGGCAAGGGCATCCAAGGAAAACGGGTCAATTCCCTGGAAACAAAAAGTGACCATCAGCACAGGGACAAAGCTAAAAACACCTTCTCTCACTCTGGCACTAATAAATTGTTCCTCAAGGCTCAAAGAAGATCTCAAGTAGGAACTGTACATTATATTCAGAAGTATCAGCCTAAATTTAGCTAATTCTGGCTCAATAACTGTACCAGGTGAGTCACACAAGGAAGCCAGCATTTCAAGTAATTCTAAGTTATTCCCTTCATCTCACCTTCTGGTTGATCACAACAAATCCTTTGTCTGAGTCGCCACAGACTTTTCGTTTCAACTCTATGATTTTTTTGACTCTGTCTTCAATGAACTTTCTTTCTGCTTTCACCAACTTCTCCCTCTCCTCAGCACTTTTGTAGAAGAATCCAGAGCTCACCTCTCTGAAGGGGGAAAAAACCCACAAAAAAGCAGTGAGAAAACTTCCTCTCTGCTGTAGAAATAGGAATGTGCTCAAGTAACATTCTGAAGAAAATCTTGAAATCTGAAATTCTTTCAGTAACATTCTGAAGAAATCAATCCAAACCAAACTAGTCCCCTCAACCCACACTGCTATTCCTGCTCTCTAGTTCAGAGCTTTTCTACTTCAAAAAATAAAGCAGACACTTGAAGCTGAGAGAACTCTGAAGTCTATTAATGTGTTTGCTCTAGAATATCAAATTATGCCCGAGAAAGGAAGGACTTTCAACCTTTGTGATCACACAACAAAATAAAAACCACTGTGAAGCTCTGCCTCTCACAGAGATTTTTTTCACCCACCACCTTTCCCAAATGGGCTGCAGAAGGGGCATCACCTTTCACCTTCACAGTTTTGGCTGGTATTTAAGCACACTTTAAATAAAAGTCCTTAGGACAGGAGCATTTGCTGTGTACTCACGTTTTCTCATACTCCAGAGACACATTGCAGGTAAGAATAAAAGCATCTTCCACTCTTTTCTTCATGTCAGGGTGGCGAGCCCCATGATCCAGAACCAGCCCCCTGATCAGCCTGCAGGATTGAAAACCATTCAGGGTGTCAGAGGGCACAAATACAGGATTTCATGGAGAGCAGAGAATGGAGCTGGTCCAACCCAAACTGCCTGGGCACTCGTGTTGGCAGTGAACAAGGTTGTGTTCCCCTTCCAAGGGCGTGCCCATTCCATAGAAAAGCACACCAGGCACAGTGGAAAGAAAGGAATTTGGTCTGGCATGGTGTCTGACTGCATCAGCTACTGAGGAAAGCTGGTGCAGAATTCATCCATGCACTGAGGGACATGGAAATCCTATGGAATATCCAATCCACAACCCAGTCTCCATTTATCAAATGCTGCCTTGTACTTAACAGATGCCAACCTAAAGCATCATCAAGTCAGAGACATGAAGATAAAAGAATATTTATCCAATATTGTTAAGCCAGTGTTGCTCTTTGATATTCAATAATTTCATCAAGGAATCAAGTTCAGTAACTGAGAAACTTCTGCCTAGATATTTATGGCTGAAATCTGTATTTCAACTCTTCAGTGGTAGCTTTAGGACACCCCAAAGAGAAACCAACCCCCCCCAGGCACCTCAAAGCTCAGGGCCCCATTAAACTGAAGCTCAAGGATCCTCCTGACTTACGTTGTGTCTGTTTCTGATTTGTGCTTCATCTCCATGATTTCCACCATGTAAAGGTCAATGGGCTCCCCTGGTTTTCTGACTGTCAGGACAGAATCTACCACAGCCTGAAACACAGGGGAGGGAAACATCCCAAAATGACCACCAGTCTTCCAAAGTGCAAGTTCACATCTTCCACACCTCAGATTATAATCCCAGCACTTTCAGAGCTGGATCTCTTCCCACAAAGAGGCAGAGGTGAAGGGACACTCACCTCTGTCAGGATGTCAGCAAGCTCAGCGTGGACTTTAGTCCGGAGGGATGTCCTGGCAACATCGATGAGGGTCTCCCTGTCCATCTCCTTGGACACTTTGACCTGCTCCAAAACCTCAAGTGCTTTTTCCTTGGCAATCTCAAATCCTTCTGCTACTATTCTAGGGTGCAAACCCTAAGGCAAGGGAAGAGAAATCATTGGACAATGGAAGACAAAATGATCCTTTTTCCACAAACAGAACCCATGGTTTCAACATTCCATGGAATGGCAAAACACAGGGAATACTCCACACAAGCCAAGTGTTCTGTCCTTCTGAATACATATAAAAGGAATGCAAATCCTTCCAATGCAGAGGAAAAGTACAGATTAATTTAGCACAGAACTGAGACCAAGGGAACTACAAAGCACACTTGGGTGTTCGCTGTGCAATATCCACATTTACCTGCCCGCAGGGAGGAGCTCCTTTTTCACACTCCAGAACTGTTTAGACTCACACAAAACAAAGTAACAGCAGGTATCACACAAAACCTTAAAAGCTACAGTATCCACAATAAGTGGGTTTGATTTTGAACAAGCTTTAAGTCCTCTCTAGTTTTTCCTCCTTTTTACAACTTCTCATTTTAAGCAGAACAAGGTATTTATGTTCCACTCCTATTAAACATTTAACAAAGAAAACACCACTGAGGGGTCTCAGTGAAGGTTTTAACTTGCCCACCTACAAATAAAACAGTGCATACACACCTCAGAAATATAAAGATCTGCCTGCTTTAGGAGCTCTCCAATGATGAGGACATTCGAGGTGGTGCCATCTCCAGTGATGTCATCTTGTGCTGTTGCTACTTTTGCTATCAAGGAGGCCGTGGGGTGTTGGATTTGCTAGACAAAAAAAAAAAAAAAAAGAAGCTGAGCAGTTAAGTTTCACTTCAGTGGCACAACAAACAAAAATCTGAGATCAGAAAAAACTGAAGGTGATGTTCTAATAGTTTACCCTAATTGGTTTGCTACTCCTTTGGCTGGTTATTTTACTCATTTTTATGGTGTTGTTATTTTCTTTACAATATTGCCTTAACCTGCACTTACTTCTTTACTCTCCTCCCAAGGGACATTTTGCTTTCAATGGATAAGGGTGGGTGGGGCAGCGGGGGACGCGATTCCCCTTCACCCAAAGGCGCTCATCCCTCCCTAAATCCCCCTGAGAGAACAGGCCCCAGCTCACCATTTCCTGCAGCAGCACGTTGCCATCTTTGGTCAGCTTGATGTCTCCGGACCCCGACACGAGCCTGCGGGCGGCACGGGACGGGTGAGCAGCGCCCCGGCCCCAACACACGTGTGAGGCCGCGGGCCCGCCCCGCTCCTTCCCCATCCATTCATCCATCCATCCCCGGCCCCAAAACACGTGCGGGGCCGCGGGCCCGCGCCGCTCCCTCCCCATCTCTCCATCCCTCCGCCACTCACCCCTCCCGCCTTTGTTCCCCTCCGCATACCCCGGCCTCCCGCCGCCTCCCCTCAGGCCGTGCTTCCCCCCAACCCCACCCGCGGTGAGAAGCGCGAGGGGTCCCTCACATCTTCATGGTGCCCTTGGGCCCCAGGTTGGTCCTCAGCACGTCCTGCAGCCCGCGGGCCGCGCTGATGTTGACGGCCAGCGCGGCCTGGGCACGGGCCACCTCGGCCTTAGGGTTGAGCGCCTTCACCGCCATGACTGCGCTCCGCTCTGGGCCGCGCCGGGCGGGGCACCGCGGCCCCGCCTCCCGCCCGCCCCTTCTAGAACTCTCCGGGCTCGCCCATTGGCCCAGCAGTGGAATGCCGCATTTCTATTGGCTGTAGTTCCCGTCACTCATCCCGCATGCTCCCGCCGCTGAGGCGCTCCGGCTTCTCATTGGTTTGTTAGAGCGCAGACCGCGTTTCCATTGGCTGTGACTCCTGTCGCTCCGTCCGGACCCGCCCCCGCCCCGCCGCCGAGGCGGGAGAGCGGCACCGCCCTCAGACCGGGCCGTGAGGGGAGCGCGGGGCGGGTGCGGGGGTGTATGAACGGGCAGGGATAGTTGGTGCTTAATCCGCCCTCTTATGTCACAGACACCCCCAGCAGCTCCCCAGAACCGTGAGAATAAATAATTAAACCCAGTGATTTCATATTAGGCCGATAGAATTAATAGTTAAGTGGACTGGATTAATAATCAACGGTTCCTGGTTAAATTCAGGATTGAGGTTAATCAAAACTCATAACAAGAGCGCACAAGCTGATGTGTGGGGCAGCGGGGCCTCCATAGCCCCCAGTGCACACTCTCTACCCGGGGCGTTCCTGGACTGAATCCCTCCCAGGGGTTCTAAGGACGAGGACAGTCCCTCGCAAGGCGACACAGACGTTTCCATGTAGAATAAAACCAGAAATATTGTTGTCAAGACAACCTTGATGGGTGCTGAAATGTCTGCCTGATGTGGTCTGTCAGGGCTCACTCCTGTAGAAAAATATTTGTGTCTTTTGGACTCAAACTGAGGGATGAGTGAGTTTCCCTGGAGAGGAGCTTGAGAAGAAGCTCCTGCCATGGACCCTCACATCCCTGTGGGCACTGATTGCGCCAGGTTTGAATCCCAAATTGCTCCATCTGGGCTTGTACCCTCAAACACCCACTGGAGCTCCTGGCAACACCGGGTGTGACACAACTCTTCTTATTTCAAGTGTTGCATGAGGCAGGTGCCCAGCCCCAGAGTAATCCCCAGGCAGTTCCTGATGTTCTGCAGCCCAGCTGCTCCAGAGGGTGCTGACCACAGGGACAACTGGTCCTGAGGCCAGCATTTTGTCAGGATTTGGTACAGGGAAGGCAGAGACCCTTCCCCAGCACTCACCCACCAGGGATGAAGATGCCCAGAGAAGCTGGAAGTGTCCGAGGCCAGGTTGGATGGGGCTTGGGAGCAGCCTGGGATAGTGGAAAGTGTTTCTACCCATGGCATGGGGGCTGGAACAAGATTCTCTTTCAGTTCTTTTCCAAGCAAACCTATGAATTGTATGAAATTTCTCTGTCTCCATCCCACTTTTTGCAGCAGGGAGCTCTGGATGCAGCCCTGGATTGCTTCAGCATTGCAATGATCTGGACATATTTCCACACCTCCTCCAGGAGTAAAGCCTGAGTGTGCTGCTGGGTCCAGTTTTGCTGCACAGGAGTTCTGGAGGAGCCTGATGGGAAAAGTCAGTGTCAAGTGTCAGGGCAGCCTGGCTGGGTTTGGCTGCAGGCT
Organism: Acrocephalus scirpaceus scirpaceus; assembly: GCA_910950805.1. Classification (NCBI taxonomy): domain Eukaryota; kingdom Metazoa; phylum Chordata; class Aves; order Passeriformes; family Sylviidae; genus Acrocephalus; species Acrocephalus scirpaceus. The sequence goes on along the minus strand of OU383791.1, from coordinate 6,157,110 downwards.
GTGGCACCTGCTTTGGGTGAGGATCTCAGGTTTCTGGGCAAAATGCCACGCTGTGCACCAGAGGAGGACTCCCACATGTGGCCTGTCTGTCTCCCTGGAAGGGACAGCTGATGACATCCTTGGGATTCTGGGGTTTTTTTTGTTTTTTTTATGTTTTAGGTCGTGTTTGGACATCCTACAAGCCTGGAGCCCTTTTGTTTAGCTGAGCAGTGTCTTGTGAAATATTTTGATGCTGACTCCAGTGGAGTGGCTGGGCTTTCTCCTCTGTGATTGCAATCATTAGGAATAAACATTAAACATTGCAAAATGCAGGGGATCACACTTGCCACTTCAATATTGGCTCTGTAACTCTGTTAAAATGTTGTCTGCACTTTGTTGGGATGCTGAAACCATAACAAAGCCTGGCCCAAGAGGCTGCTGTGCAAATATCTGAGATGCAATGTCCAGTTAAAAGACCCGGATCCCCAGCTCTGCCCTGGATTCTGGAACTCCCAGGTCAAATATTTTGTTGCTCTTGCTTCTCTGGTTTGTTATTTTTTTGCCTGTTCCTCTCAGGGCTGTTCTCAGCAGAGGGCAGCCTTGTCAAACCCATCCCAGCAAGGCTTGTTTTATTTTCTGTTTTCCTTGCTGATGCCTACGGAAAGGCAGGAATTGCCCACCCTAAAACACCTGTGTTGTGTGGGGCTGGCAGTGATGAGGGTGAGGTTCAGGTTTGTGAGAGGAATTTTTTCTGCAGGAAAAATGAAGGGAAAATTTAATTTTGAGATGTTTTTTTAGGGGAAGAGGGGAAAAAAAAGGAAAAGCTGTTTTCAAAGACATCCTAATCCTCCATGCAGGTGGTTTCTGCTGTTTTTGTCCAACTGGAGAGGTTCTGTAGTGATGTACAAGAGCTGGGTGCTGTGTTTGTAGCAAGTCTGTGTTTTCACTCCTGAGCATCCTCCTAGAGCTCCCAGGCAGAGCTCTCTGTTTTCCTTTGCTGGCTCACATTTCTCAGGATAGTTACTTTGTGTTAAAGTAACATTTCTCAGGAGCATCTTCACATTAAATTCCCATTTTGCAGCATTTTTCAGCCATCAAGACAAGCTTTTCTTCCTCCTTTCAATCTTAGCTGTAGAATTGTTCTGTGTATTTGTTTTTTATGTGTAATAAAAATAAAGGGCAAATGCTTACCAGACTTAAATTGCCCTATGAATTCAATGGATTACACCAGGTTAGAATCAAAATATTTAACTAAATTAAAGCCAGCGTGTCCATTAAACTAAGCCAAATAAAGGCAATATCCTTCATGAAATATTCAGCAGCAATTCTCTCAGTCAAGCCAGGCACTGCTTATCTTGGCAAAAACCCCTCTGAGATTCTCAGTAAAAGCCATTTTCTTTCATCTTTATCAAGATGGGTTTTCCTTTAACCTTATTCACAGAAATGATTTCTAAATCTGCTTTAAACAACATCCTGTCCTGCCACGATAAAGCTGACAAACAACACCAGGCTGCTGATCCCTGGCACTGCTTTGGCAGCACAGGGGCTTGGTCCCATCTTCTCCTGACTCAAGAAGTGACTGAGAGATGATCCTGTCAACATTTGGTGGTGTACTGAGAAATTCTGCAAAAGCATAAAGGGAGGAGGGGCAAAAAACTGATCACGAAAGGTGATTGGTTTTAATTAATAAATGGAGTTTTGGGGGGTGACATTGCTGGGGTGGCAGAAGAGGTCATGCACAGAGCATGACTGGAGCATCCAGCGGTGCAGAAGTCACAGGACGGGCAGCAGTCACAGGACTCCTGGCACAAGTGACCAAAAGCAGCTAAATCAGCTAAATCAGCTTTTCTTGACCTTGAACAACTTCGAGGCTGGCACTGTCCCATTTTCCAACCCAGGGCAGTGTGCGAGGGCAGCTTGTCCATGGGATGCCAAAACACAAGCATGGGCAGCTTTGGCAATTCTTCCACAGCTTTTGACAACACTGCATTTGGGGAAACAACACAGAGCCTTTTCCCATGCCTTTTCCCTTTGCTGCCGAGCTTTGGATGTGATTTGTGTGTGTAACTTCCCTCAGGGATGCGCTGACAGCTTAAGCCAAGAGGAGATATTGCAATCTTAAATATCTGAAAGGTGTTGTAGTCAGCTGGGGTCGGTCTCTTTTTCCAGGCAGCAGCTGACAGAATGAGAGGACACAGTCCTAAGCTGAGCTGAGGGAAGTCTAGGCTGGATGTTAGGAAAAAGTTTTTTACTGGATGAGTGGTAAAATATTGGAATGGTCTGCCTGGGAAGGTGGTGGAGTCACCATCCTTGGATGTGTTTAAATAAAGATTGGATGTGGCACTCAGCGCCGTGGTTTAGTTGAGGTGTTAGGGCTGTGTTGGACTCGATGATCTTAAATGTCTCTTCCAACCCAGTGATTCTGTGATCTCAGCTCACAAATCCTCTTTTCTGTCCCAAAACAGCGTCCCTGCCTCGTCTCTGTCAGGAGAAACTCCGGATTGCTGTGGCAGGGGCTGACTGCTGGTCTGTGAGCCAGGAAGAGTTAATTGATAAGACCCATGTGTACCCCTGGAAAGAATTCCTACCAAGGCCGTTGACATGGAGACCGAGAAGAAGGAAAAGATAAGCAGAAGACACCTGCAGCTGGAAAAGTACTTTTAGAAAAGTTTTGTGAATGCTAGCTAGTGAGACAGTGGTAGAAACTGCTCTGAACCAATGAACACTGAATTTATTGTAACCAATGAATAAGTATAAACTATGTTGAGGAATGTGTAAAAGGCAGAAAAAAGCTGATTTAGCTGATTTCGCTGCCTCAACAGCGACAGATCGCTGCTTATCGGAGCCTTCCCCGTCCCCATCCCCGAGCTCCCGGTGCCCACAGGGCCGGGCGAGCTCCCCGCGCCCGCCGCTCCCTGCCCGGCCCGGCCCGGCCCGGCTCCTCCCCCGGCGCGGGGCGGTCACACCTCTGCCGCCTGGGCTGGCAGCGAACAGCTGCCCTGCTCTGCTTCCATGTGTGCAAAAGCGCCTCAAACAAACCCCCCGGGCCGGCTGACTCAGCGCTTTATCAGGGGCTGAGCGGCAAAATGCGGCTCTCGTCCAGCGCAGCCCGTGCGCGGGGTTTGTGTCGCTGAAGGGCTCAGCTGATCCCTCCCTGTCTGGCGCAGCCAAGAGGTTCCCAGCGGCAGCGGCAGCCACGGCCAGTTCATTTCTGTAAGTCACCGGCATCGTGCTTTTCTCGCAGGTCGGAAGGGCTTGGCGGATCCGGAACACCGGGGTTGTTTTTTTCCAGCAGGGAAAATCAGGAGGATCTTTTGTGCTGCCCGGCACCGGCGTGGTGCCTGTTTTATAACAGCAGCGTGAATGAATGATGCAATCGGGCACGGGGGGAGCAGCAGCATTTTGGCAGGACAGGCGAGAGGGGATTGGAGAGTTGGGAGGTGGATGTCAACATCCAACAGGTTCCTTCTGCCCCTTTTTTCACCTGCTTTTCACGAGGTGCTTAAATGAGTTCGCTGTGAGGCACTGCTGTGCAGATAATCGTGTGGAGCTGCAAGCAGTTCGTCTCTTGACTTGCAGACAGCTTTGTGCCACTGCCTTTACAAACTGAGCGGGAGGTTAGAGAAAAACCTAAAATGAAACAGAAAACCCAGGAGCTTTAACAAAAACCTAAAAAAAGGAGAAGAAAATCCAGGAGATTAAGGACTGAGTCTTCCTATTCTCACCCTGCAAACCACAGAAAGTTACGGGTGGATGGGTTGAACTTCTAAAACTTATATAAAACACAAACACCATTTGCTTAAATATAACTAATCTGCTTAAAGGTATCAGCTTTCCTCTAAAGCTTTCAAAACGTTGCTAATTCTGAGGATGAAAGCTCAGCACAGAAAAGCTCTGTCACCGTATTATTCCCATTTTACAGACACAAAACTGGAAACAATGAGGATTAAGTGGTTTGTTTAAACTCATACCACGGAAACACTCCTGGGAATGTTCTTAGAAGCTGTAGGAGGAAAAAGTTCTAAAAAAGGTTTCAAGAACTGTTTTCTCCAAATCCTTTGCTCTGAGCAGCAGTTTCCCTTCAAGGCAAAAGAAACAGTTTAATGTGGTTGCACTTCTGTTAATGTTCAATACAATGTTAAATGTGGAAGTGAATCAGAAATTGTTTGCAAACAAGGATATTCCTGAGTGCTGGGTAATATTTCATTAAGATTCACTTAATCTTCATTTTTAACAGCAATAAATGTGATCATCATGCAAAGTGGCAGCACTTCTGAAAGGTGAACTGTGACAACAAGGGAGGTGTAGTCACAATGAGGGCTTTGAGATCTCATCAAAACCTGGCAGCCCCAGAACACCTGCAGTTCTGAGCACCACTTACTGCTTCTGTTTGCATTACATGTGGGTACAGAGGATGGGGCAGCTTTTTCCCAGTGAGGCAAGTGCCCTTCTTTGAAGGGACAGCAAACAGAGAGGATTTCAGTTGTTTTCCTTTCCCATGTGCTCTTACATAATTCTCCTGTTTGTGACTCCACCCTGTCTATTATGAAAGAGAATTATTTCTTGTGAAAATGTCTTCTTTCTTTCTTTTTTAATTTCAGAACAGCCTAATGAAACACTTCATAGTCTGGAGGCAAGGAGATCTCACGGGAATTCCACTTTTCCTTTGTGATTTCCTTTTTTCTCCATTTTATCTCAATTTTCACCATACCTCTCTCTCTCTGTCACTCTTATCTTTAGCCACTTCTTTCCCCATTGCTCTTCTCTTCCCCATATTCTTCTTTCCAGCTTTTCCCCATGACATTTTATATCAGACCTGTTGAAATGTTTGCTGCTTGGACGCTTTTCAGGCTAGGAATTGATTCCTACCTGAAATTCAGTGGTAGGAAGATCAGAGTTTCCCTATCCGTGTTTTTCATATGGAAATAGAACCCATTATTTGTGGAAATTTCTTTTTTCTTCCCATCTCATTAAAACACTTACACTTTCAAGCAATCAGATGCTCTGTATTTTGGAATAATTAATCTCTGCCACTTACACAGGCCTGGACCACTCTGGAATACAAAATTGCTTTTCCCTGACTGCAGCTGAGATTTGCCCATAGAAGGGTTTTACACAACTTCAATTCTTTTTGCTCTGATATGCTACTGGTGATTTTTGCAATTCTTCCCTTCCAATCTGTAATTTTTAGATAACATCAACCCCAGTTTGAAACTATTTTCGAAGAGTCATTGCCTGAATAAAGAGAGGACAGGGTTAATTCCAACTATGACTCCACAATAATTCCTTATTTGCCCATCAAAGTGCAAACTCCACCGCAGCTTTCACGTCATCGTTGTAAGGCCCATCCAGCAGGGAAGGGAACATGGGAAATGTGGATAGCAGCGAGAGGGAAACGTGAACATTTCATCATTGCTGCTCTCAGGGTGATAACGTTTCTCTGGGACAGATTAAAGCTGAAATTCCAGACTGAAATTTCAGCTTGTCACGGCGCAGTCACGTCACAGAGCAGTGTCCCCACACGGTGCCATTGCCTCACGCTGTGGCAGTGCTGCAGCACAGCCCCAGGTGAGGCAAGGCTGGCTTTGCATAAGCAGGGCTGGCTGCTGGGACACCGTGACGCCAATGCCACAGCTGCCCTGGAATCAGGGCCCTGCTGCTGCTGGGAAAAGTGGGAGATTTCACTGCAAACACAAACACTGCGCTCTGCAGCCCGGGGCAAGTCAAGGCTAAAGCAAAGTAAATGTGGAGTTCACATGTCACCTGCCCAGCCAGTGCCAAGGCTGACCTCAGAACTGGCCTCTGGCCACCAAGCCTTACCTCAGAGCTGGGCTCTGGCACAGGCAAGTTTTGATGTCCATGACCACTTTTCTTTTATATGCTGATGGCTTATAACTATTATTCTTACATCTTCAGCGCAGTCTTTGTAGAAAAAGATAAAACCCCACGTGGCCTGCAGCAAATAATCCTTTAGTCACAATCCTAGGGCTGGACTGGAGTTTTGTGGTGTGTCCATGCACCGAGGGCAGAGTTCTGCCAAACTGCAGTTCAGAGGGGCTCTGTAAAAGCTTTTCTGGGGTATCTCCTCTAGTGCCACCCACTCCCCCCAAAGGCAGCAGAATAAACCCCACAAAGAAGTCCTGCCTGAGGGCTGCCCGTGCCTCTCGTGTCACTTGTTGTCTCTGTCCCTTGCTCGTTGACATCTCCCTGTTTGCCAGGCAGAATCTCTTGTGCAGACACAGCTGCTGGCTGTTCACAACAGGTTTCACCACTCAGGATGGGTGGTTTCCTTTAGACAGATTTCCACCTTTCATCAGTAGATTGGAGCGTTCTCTTTTATTCCGTGCACAGGAGCAGATGAGAGAGGTGTGTGTTCTACACTGGTAGTGATGATGGGAATTTTTCATAAAGCCTTTTGTATCCCGATATTCACCACATCCTGGGAATAAAACCAAAGGTTCTCATCTCTGCTTTGACCCTTAGTGAGAGGAAAACAAAAGATGGATGGTTATAAGGACATCCATAATTCTTAAGAATGTGCTGTCTGATGGTGTTTTACCCTGTCCTAGGAAAAGAACCTGCAACATAATACAAGAGATGTCCTGAGAGATGTCTGAGAGATTAGAAGAAACAAAAACTTCTACCAAAATCTGGGAAGTGAGATAAATAGGAAGGAGTTGTTTGTGTCTAAATTATAGATTTGTAAATAGTAAAATCCACACTGAGTTAATTCCCCTATGAAAGGATGAAGCACAAAGTGAGTAGGGATGAATAAGAAGATCCTTAACTCCTTAAGCTTCTGATCTGCAGAAGTGCTCAACATATTGAAGTGGACAGATCTAGAAGGGTGGAAAATAAACTTTTGTCAGGGACTGTTGTGGAAAATGGGTTGTGTTGAGGGGTTGAGTGAAGTTCTCAAAGGCCAAGGGTTTGATGGATTTATAAAAATCCCTAATGTTAATGGTCCAATCTTTTATTAATGAGGATGTAGAAAAGGATCTAAACCTTCCTGATTTAGGGACAACCACTCATTGATAGGTTTAGGGCAGTTTGCAATCAATCCTTAGGGCCTGGGTGTCCTGCAGCAACTCCTGTGGCACCCCAGCCTGCGAGAGATGAGAAATCCAGAATTCCCCCTGAGACAAACCAGAGCCCTGCAATCCCACAGAGCCCTTGGCAGCCCGGTGCCTCACGCAATGCCAAGGATTACAACCTTGAACCCACGGGCATCAGTGGGCTGAGGCAGCAGGGAACAAATCAGCAGCAGCCCAGGGCTCCACGGCCCACCTGGAGCACGAGGTGACCATCAGTAGGCAGCAACAGGCGGGAGCAAATCAGCAGCTGAGCCAGACCTCCACCACCATTCCCCCCTGGATAAAAGCCGTGGCCGGGCTGTGCTCGGCCCTTCTCAAACGCACCAGAGCAGCAGCACCAATGGCTCAGGAAACACTGCACTACTCCCTCTCAGAGAAAGATTTCATCTTGTCCCCTCACAGTAAGAAGGCTCCCAAAAGGATGGCGTCCCTGATGGAGCTGAAGGAGATCTTCCGCAGCGCCGACGCCGTGTGCTTCGACGTGGACAGCACCGTCATCAGGGAGGAGGGCATCGACGAGCTGGCCAAGTTCTGTGGGGTTGGGGACGCCGTGGCAGAGATGTACGTATGGCTGGGGCAGCTCACACGGGGCCAGGCACAAGGTTAGCCATGGATGAGGTTAATCTGTGTCAGAGAATTTGTCCTTTATGGATTGTTACAGTTTATAATGGGGTTGAGGGGATAAGTGGAATTAATGCAGGATGAAGTAACTTGATCTGGGAATTGTGAGGCCACCCAACAAAACTATCCTGGCATGAATTCTCTGATGGTAATTTTGATAGGCTACGAGCAGCCCTCATCATTAAACTTGGCTAAGCACCACCAAACCCTGTTCTGAATGAGGGAAACCTCCAATGAGATGGAGGAGAAGGGACAGCACTCCCAACCCTTTGCTGAGGCTGGGAAACAGCATAAGCTGAAGCTTTTAATTAAAGCTTTAGATTCAGCTCAGGAATATTGTCCCAGTACGGCATCACAGAGGGAATGGAGCCCTTTTCCTTTGCTCCACTGGTTCTCCTAGCAGTGGACACCCCCAATCTCTGGGCTCAGTCCAGCCTCTCTGACCTGGTTCCTTGGCATTCCTTGCTGATGCTCTGATGCTGGGAGAAGCCTCAGCTGGTGCAGTGTCCCTGATGTGAGTGTTTGGTGTCCCCCAGGACCCGCAGAGCCATGGGTGGCACTGTGACGTTCAAGGCAGCTCTCACAGCACGGTTAGGGCTCATCCGACCCTCCTACGAACAAGTGCAGAAATTAATATCTGACAACCCACCTCAGCTAACTCCAGGAATAAGGTAAGAAGAACTGAATTTTTTTAAAAAGTACTTTTTAAAGCAATTTTTAAATTTAAGTATTTTTAAAGGAAGCAGATGGAATAAATAACCCCAATTCTGTGTCATTAGTGATCCTGTAAGGCCACAGAGCTGCTTTGTGTTGCCTTCCTGCTCCGTGTCCATGCTGGGTGTGTTACAGAGCTTGGATCAGGAGCCTGACTCCATGGCAAGTGGTGAAGCATCCATGGAAAAAGAAAAGATTCTTAGATATTAGCTGGCTCCTTGGCTGCCAAGCTCAAATCCTGGCTTGAGGATTAAATGGGCATGGAAAAGAATCTGTTCAACCACTGGTTGTTCAGTGGTAATGGGACTGGGGGAGATTTAATACCTCCTTAAATTTGGTCTATTCTGCAGCTCTGTTACTTCTCTCTGACTCTCCTCAGTGCAGTCACACCCCTGGCTCAGTTTGGGGGATCCATGGCTCACAGCTACCCATTCTGAAGCCCCTATAAACATTAGAATACTCATTCAGCAAACACACATAAATATGTGTATTCATTCATCCTGGGGTTTGGAATGAACATGAACTATTTAAACTGAAAAGCTCTGGGGATTTTTTTCCCTATTCAAATTGTTTCTAACAATTGAATTTCTGTACCACAAAATCTGACCGTAGCTTCAAGTCTGAAATATTTTTAGCATATAAAAGGAGTTTTAGATGATCCTGTGCTAGTATTTTATCTTTTTTTTCTGTAGAAGACAGCTAGAGATAACTACAAAGAGAACATTGTTTCCTTGTTCAGGATCACGTGATTTTCCTTTCATTCCTTCCTTTTCTTCCTCCTTTTCAGTCCTTTCTTTTCCTCCTCCTTTTCAGTCCTTCCTTTTCTTCCTCCTTTTCTGTGTCCTGCTTTAAGCCTCTGCTTTGCTTTTCAGTCTTTGGTGTTTCTGCTGTTCCTGCTACCCCTTCCCCAGCTCCCCTTGCTGCAGGCTGATCCTCTGCCTCCAGAGCCAAATCCCCAAAACTTTTCACTGCCTGCAAGTCCTGCTCACATCAGCTGGGGCCACAAACTTCTTTTTGGATTCTTTTTCTGTAGCTGGTGCCCTCTTCTAAGGATGGCATCAATGCCCAGCATCTGGTGAACCAACTCTGAGCTAGAAAACATTTGCATTTTGCACTTTTTTAGCATTTTGGAGCAGTGGTTTTATCTCATTCCCTGCTTTCTGCTGCATTCCAGATTCATTTTCTTGCCATTGAAAAAAATCTGAACTGGATTTGCTCTCACTTGTTCAAGGGAACTAATGTGCAAGTGGAAAGAAAAGAGTTTGAGGGAGTGCTTGTATTTATTTGAGGAATGGTTTTGTCCAGCTCTTTCCAGCCTGGTGTGGGCACAAACAGAGGGAAAAAGGAAAAGCTTTGGGGTGGAAAGCAGCACACCCCCAAAGCCTGGTTTGGGAAGGATTCATCTGACCTTGCTGTCTCTCCTCAGGGAGCTGGTGAGCAGGCTGCACCAGCGAGGGGTTCAGGTGTTCCTGGTCTCGGGGGGCTTCCAGAGCATCGTGGAACACGTGGCCCTGCAGCTGAACATCCCCACAGCAAACGTCTTCGCCAACAGGCTCAAGTTTTACTTCAACGGTGAGGATCCCCTCAGATCTCCTCTCTCTGCTCATCCATGGCACTTTGCTGCTGCCAGCTGGCAGACTTTGGGCTGCAGGCACTGTCCTGGTACCAAATCCAGCCAGCTCCATGGAGGAAAATGCCAAAACCTTACCAAAAACCAGCTCGGGGCGTACTCAGTGTAAGAAACAGAGCTGCAGTTACTTTTTAATTGCAAGCTGTGCCAAAGGTAAAACTTGTTACAGCTGCTGAGAGCAGAGTTTCATTTTCTCCTGCTCCTTCAAGTGAAAGAGTTCATGACCTGAGCTGCTCTCACAAATTTCTCTTTACTTTGGGGCCATGTAGCAGAGCTGCTCTGGGTTTACAGCCCCAGCAGAGCTGTAGGGACTGAGGTTGTTCCTTACTCAGGGTTTCCTACAGGTTTTCCTACATGCAGATCTCTCTGCATCACCCTGGGTGCTGCTGCTTTGGGAAGTTCACACCAGAGTGGCTGGGAATGCTTTGGTAGCACTGCCCACACAGGTTTCTGTTTTTCTCTGAAAATGTCTCTGTTTTTCTGTGCAAATCCCCCCACTGAAGACTTGGGTGAAATCCCAATCCTAAACTTACCTTGGAATTATTGATTTGCTGATGCTGTGAGTTTTACAGGGCTGCATGCAATGAAGTCAAGACCACAGGTAGAGAGATCTTCCTTCACTGACAAGAAAATATCTGTATTTCCAACTTGTCTTTTCACTGTTTTCTAGGAGAATATGCAGGGTTTGATGAAACACAACCAACAGCTGAGTCAGGAGGGAAAGGAAAGGTTATCACTCACCTGAAAGAACAGTTCCATTTCAAGAAAGTGGTAATGATTGGAGATGGAGCTACAGACATGGAAGCCTGCCCCCCTGGAGTGAGTATTACAGAAATCCTGAATTCCTTCTAAGCAAATCCTTGGGAGAAAAAGAACAGTGAGGTTTGGATTCTTTAATTTAAAAAAATACCAGAAAAACAACTTTTATAAATGGTCATGTCCCAGGGAGATATTTGAATTTCATCTCCCCTTCAGCTCCTTTCCCCACACAAAAATCCCCAGTACCCCAAAGCAGCTCAGGGTTTGTTTAATGCTTCCCACCTCAAGGCAAAAAAGAAAAGAAACAAGAAAAAAAAAAAAAAAAAGCTGCAGTGGAAATTTTAAACCCTGCACTTTCACTGCAGGGGGTTTTGTGAGATGTGGAAATGCTGATTGCTCTGGTTAATGATTGAGGACAGGGTTAAAGTTTGCTTTTGGTATCTCTCAGATGAGGTAAACAGAGGTAAGACAAACAGCAGAGGGGTAATTGTGGGATGCTCGTGCATGAGCCAATGTTTACTTGCTCTTGAATGGAATTGCATCACATCCACATCAGATTCTCAGTAAAATCTCACATCTCAACAGTCTGGAAGCTACAAGGCACTGAGAAAAACCCAAATAACCAAAATGCTGCAGAATTAATCGTTAATAAATCTGAGAAATGAACATGCAAAGGGAAACAGGGCAGGGCAGTGATTTTAAAATCCAATCTTAAAAGCAAATTTAATGAGAACTCCATTCCTTCCATGCAATAATCCATGTGCCCATTCCTTGTGCTTTTCCAGGATTGTTTCATTGGCTTTGGAGGCAACGTAGTCAGAAAGCAAGTAAAGGAGAAAGCAAAATGGTACATCACCCACTTTGATGAATTGCTAAAGGAGCTGGAAGAGCGATAAACCCTCGTGTAAAATAATCTATTTAACACCTGTAAATCCATTATACAATGCCATTAAACATTTATTTGTTTGCAAACTCGTGGGCTGGAGTTTTTTAATGATTCTGGGAGTTGGGGACCTTCCATTCTGGCTGGTGTGGCCAATGGCACTGTTTTACTCAAATAGGTTGTAATGAAAATGGGTAAGATTTTTTAGACAGATTTCCTGTGGTGGAAGAAATAAATGGATTATTGACATAGAAAATAATAAGTTAAAAATACTTTAAGGGATTTTCTCTAGGTGAATATTGCATGTCTGTTGTTTCATCAGTAATGCTTCTGCTTATTCTGGGTGACAAGAACAAGGCCAAAAACAAGAACTTTGCCTAATCAATAATAATAATAATAATAATAATAATAATAATAATAATACCAACAACAATAATAATAATGTAATTCAGGCTACAGTTTGGCAAGCACCTTTCACTGCACACAATCTCAGCAGCAGGTAATCAGTGAACAGGTGGAAAACATCACCAAATATCTCAGATTTCATTAAAATTATGGCTACAGAGAACCTGAGGTGTCATCTCTTACTCCACATCAGTTACTCAACCTGTCTGGGCCAGGAGCTGCATGGAAATCTGAGATCCAATGCTCCTCCCTGGCCAAGAAACATTTTCAGCTGAGGGATAGAGGGGTTCCCATCCTTCAGCAAAATATCCCAACCAAACTCCAAAGTGCTGATTTTGGAAAGTGGTCCCAGTGTTTGTAGAAGTTTTTTATTCATTTACCAACCCACCCCTGTCAGCTGTAAGGGGATGGGAGTGAATTCATCAACCTTTAAAGAGAATCCTGGGAAGCTTCAGTCCCTTCCTCTGCCTCCAAGGTGGATTAACCACCCCTAAACTGCCAGAGCTGAGCCTGACCTGCTCTAAGAACTCTGAGCTCCAGCAGATGGATCCTGGTTTTTTAAGGAGTGTCTGATCCAAGGAAACACACCTGCTAAATGCTGACAGCTCTCCTGAGGGTGTTTTTCACCTTGTGGGACTTTCATTTCCCTGACTTGTAAGAATCTCTCCTGTGAGGATGTGAAAAGCTTTACCAGTGTTAAAAAACATCACACCTGCCCCTTCCTTCAATCCTCACACAGGAGGAAGATGGGTAAATGTGACATGGTTTAGTACAAAAATAATGTAATATCTGCAGAGCTTTTTATCTCCTAAGTGCTTACAAAGAGCCCCAGTATTTTTCCAGAAACTGAAACTGAAATTCTCTTTCACCCCACCACGTATTTCTGGATAGAACAGAAACAAGGGATGTCCCTACCCTCCAAAATTTCACATTGTATCACAACAATCACCACTTTTCCCAATTAGCACTGGATTTCCTTAATTTATGACGATGAAACCGAGGTGCCACGAGACAGCTGCTGTCCAATTGTTAAAGCATCACCGACAGTTAAAGCAAATATTAATTCTATTCATTCTGTGACACCATTGAGGAGGAGCTGGGGGACAGAGGAGATAACAGAGCCCAGAGTGAGGGGTGCAGCTCTCAGTGATGCTGTCAAATGTTCTTGGCTTGAAGTTCCAACAGCATTTCAACAGTAGAGAAGCAGAAGGGTTAAAAGAAAACAAATCCAGAAGGAAACTTGTGATGCTTTTTGGAGCAGGGCAGACACGTCAGGGCCCCCGAGGATCTGCAGAGATCCCCACAAAAGCCAAGCAGACAACGGCTGGCAGCGCTGCCCACAACTTCTGGGAGGGTTCAAGATGGGCTCTTTGAAATTCTTCCTGAGCAAAGTCCCAGCCAGCTCCCAGGGCAGCTCCTGGACAATCCTGCTTTTGTTCAGGCAAGGCTGCACGAGCAGGGCACGTCCAGAGTGTTTCTGCTCCCACCTTATGAAGTTACTGCGTTTTTTTGCTGCTTTTTTATGGAATTAAAAGGAAATAAATCTGACATGATCAGCTGGAGCTCCAGGCACTGGACATGGCTCAGGGCTCTGCAATTCCCCCAGCCAGGAGCCCTGGAAGGGATGTTAACATTCACAGCAGGAGCTTCTGCCTGCCGGGGCTCTATGGAAACGTGGGGCAGTGCCAGGGATTTCACAACAGCTCTCGAGGTCAGACTGGCTTGGAAAAAAAAAAAGAATGCCCCCCTCCCCTTGCAGTGGGCAAATATCGAGGCTGACCTCTAGCCCAGGAGGCAGCTGGAGGATTGCTGAGCTCAGGGAGAGGCTCAGCTGTTTTGTCTGTGAAATAGTGGAAAATTCCCAGCGGGGAATGGAGCAGGGTGAGGAAAGTTTGAGCGTCACAGATTTGGCCCAGCACTGAGGGGCAAAGTGTGGGGAGCAGCACAGGTCACACAGGGAGGGCCTGGGCTCCAGGTGGGGCTTTTGGCCTTCATATAAAGCCTTTTAGTGTGATTTCTCAATTGCTTTAAATTATGTATTTGCACGAGGGACCGTTTGAAGCTTCCTCCAGGACAATTAAACCTGAGCTTTAATTGTGTCATTGCAGTGGGACAAGAGCTGAGAGTTGCCAGAGGAATTTCCAGGCACTGTTCCCCCCTTTCCAACCTTCAGCTCTGAACTCCAGCAGTTCAGCTGTAAGAAATGCTGAGGGATTGCTCATCTGAGGAAAACTTGAACTCAGCCCTGGAATTCAGAGGGAAAATCCCAGCAGCATTCACAGAACCAGGGAAAACCAAGCTCAGGCAAAGGGAAGCCAAGGAAAGATTGGCATCACCCACTGGCGCTGGAGTTTATGTTGTTATCTGTAAGGAAAAGAACAGGAACTGTTTTATCTGCAGGGAAAATAACAGGAATGAACCTGTCCCTGAGGGGAGGCACACCCAAAACACAGCAGGGCAGGGGGAATTCCGAATTCCAGGGGGAATTCAGATCCTGGGGGTGGCTGAGGGACCTGCACTCTGTGATGTCACCCCACAGGACACCCAGCTACTCCTCTGATCCCTCATTCAGGCAAAACTTTGTGGTCTTTGAACAACAAGAGCTGTGCCAGGCAGAACTGAATTCCTGGTGAAGGTAAAGAACATGGATTGCATCAGTAAACAAAAAAATCCCTGTAGCTCCAAAAATGGTTTTTTGTTGTTTGTGTCTGTCTGAGATTGCTGGGTAAGAGTTCCAAGGACAATTCTCCAGGGAAGAGAAGTCTGGGAGGATGCTGGGAGAGATGAAAAGGACTGGAAGGTGATGTTGGCATCCCTTTTTCCCTCATGCAGCTGCAGAGCAGCCCCAAAAGTCTGGAAAAACGGCAGCCCCAGGTGACATCACTGCTCAGGGCTGATTCACAAGGAGGATCTGCTCAAATGATTTCCTTGGCCCACTGAGCAACTTAAAGCTGATCCAGCACAGAATGTGACTCAGTAAAAACCAATTATCACTTGACAACAGGAGAGAAATATAAAGCCAGACCAGAACCAGATCAAATATTGACTTTGCTCAAGAGGAAATTCAAGGGGAGGCATGAGTGCAGTGTAAGTAGGGAAGAAAGCACACCTGATAAATGAAGCATAATTTGTGGAGAATAATCAAAAGTGTTCTGTATTTATCACCAAAGCACTCAGAACCTCTAGAACACTCAGCAAAATGGGATGTGATGGAGAGATTGTAAATTCACTTTGGAGGAGGAGTGCAGAAAATGGCAAATGCTGTCCTTGACCCAGAGAAGTGAAATTAAGCTGAAATATTCTAAATTTTCCATACTAAACACTGCAAGAGGAGAAAAAACACAAGTGGTGCAATACACAGGAGATTCCAGCAAAAAGTGAAAATTAAAAGTTTTTTATTGACCGGTATGTTCTTCCTGAAAACTTCTTGAAATGTACAAACTGGACATTCAGAACTGATTTGTACATTCAGTATGTTACACTGATTCTTGGAGCCACTTGAGAGAGAGAGAAAGAGAGAAAATATTATTGTCACTTACAGGATGTTCACATCGTTGCAGACACCAAAAAGTGTGGACACATTCTAGCCTAGAAGTGAAACCAAAACAGAACTGGACACCACGGTACACGGAAATGCCAACCCCAGCCTGACACACCAACCCAGCCTGCGAGTCTGAACCAGCACTGCTTATTAAATTCAACCCCTTTTCCCAGAGTTTGGAGCTGTTTGGGGAGGGAAAAGCCTTGGAGGGGATGGATTCCCTGCAGGGTGTTCAGGCAGTGTGTGTGGGGGAAGCGTGGCTCACCCTGCGTGGGATCCATGCCAGGGGGAGGTTCCAAATGTGTGCTCAGAGCCCCTGCACTGTCCATAACCCATCCCTGCCACACAGCACCAGCCCAAATTAATGCCTGCCTGCTTGGGAATGGAGATTTGCTGATTCCAGGCCTGCTCCACCAGCCAGGGGTGATTTGACAGCAACCCCAGAGCTGCTCGTTTCACAGTTTGAGGTGAAATTCTCTCATGTCACTCCCACGGTTTGTTTAGGAAAGCTGCAGTCATTAAATGCTCACAGCAGGGCTGGTACTGAGCTCTGGGCAGTGCCTGTGGAGCAGGAGATTTCAAATCCTGTGGCTCACACATTACCTGGGGACCTGGCCCACACATTTGGATTTGTTTTCAATTCCCCAACCTTTTAATCACAGTCCTGGAGTTGTTTATTTTTTCCCCCCCTAAGAGCACAAGGTTGTGGGTTCTGAAGAAAAGAGGTCTCTTTTATAAGCTCAATACAGTACTTTTATATTTCAGACTATGATATACAGTGTATACCATAAATTAAGACAAATACTTGTCACTTCATCTATGTAGGCACAAGAAAATCAGTGACTTTATTGAAGTGGAGAAATCTTCAAGGGTATCATGATCCTGGACTCCATCTCCTGAATAAGGGGCACTGAAAAAAAATGGAGAGAGAGGTTTTAATTTCACTGACAGAGTTCAGCACGTTCAGTAATCATCCCTCTGGCACGGTAGTTTTGGGAAAAAAAAGATTTTAATATCATCAAGACAAATATTTCCATTCTCTTCACCAGAATGGAAGTGATCCTACATTTTTCTGGTGTAACTTCCTTTGAAATGTGCCCTGTGGAACCCAAGGCTGACATGCTTGGCTCACTTCTGGGAGTTTTGTTGTGACAGCTTTCTTTGATCTCAAAGATCTCCTGGCTTTTCCTTCCAAAGTCTGAATTCCCTTTTCCCAGCAATGCATTTAACAAGGCTCCTGTATTTCATGAAATATTCGAAATAATCACTTCATATAAAGGTAAATTTCACTCCTGGCTCCCTAAATCTTTGGACAAGCATTTATATAAATCTCTTCTTCCACAGAAGTGCTGCTGTAAAAATTCAGCTTTAATGCAGCAATTTTTTAGCACTTGGGCAACTTTTCCAACGGGCAACCAGCTGAAAAATTCACTTTATGCCCCTCTGCCCCTTTCCAGACTAAAAACTGACACAAACACACATTTCCCCCCAAGATACAAAACTTTTTCTGCCAGTGGAGAGGAGGAGACAGAGCCCAAAGTCTGCCCCCAGCATTCCAGAGGAGTTAATGGGTTACCTGTGTAATAAACCAGCTCATCCCAGCCAGGTTTGTGCCACGCTGCGTTCCTTATATCTTCCCTGGTTTGCAGGTCTTTGTAAGCTGGGAAAACAAGCACAAAGTGATTTTCCTTTCCCTTCTGCACAGGAAGGGATCCCTTAAAAGGATTTCAAGGAGGATTTAGGAGGCTGGGAACAGCAGGAAGGAAAAAAAAAAATCAGGAGTTGTCTGCCAGAAGGAAAAGATCCCAGAGCAGCACAAAGAGCTGGGGAAGAGAGAGAATGCCCAGGTACAGGTAAGATAATGCAGAGCTCTAATGAGAGCTCAAATATAAAATCCTGGATTGTTGGGATATGAAGAAAAAACAGAGTCATTTCTAACAAATTCTTGTTTTTCAAGTTGAAACGATCCTAAGGTGTTGATGAATATGAATGCACAGAGGAAGCCAAAGCACCTCCATGCAGGAATGGAAAAAATTGTCTGATTTTCCTTTCTGTAGGTGTGGTGAAATGGTGGTGAGGCTTGAAATGAAACTGTAAAAATCTGATTTCAGCACGAGGTGGGACAGCAGGGCTGTGGTTGTGGGACTGAGAGCAAACATTGAGCTCCTAATGAGAGAGGGACAGCAGAAACTGTGGGAGAAACAGAACAAAACAGCAAATGTTCATTTCTTGTTTGGTGAAGAATAAATTTGCCTACACAAAAATTTAAAAAAAAAATCAACAAATTAAGAAATAATAAAAAAAGAGGAAAATAAAAAAACTTTAAAGCTCAACTTTTAAGACCGTTTCCTTTGCCTTTTGTAAAACTATTTCCTCCTGGGCAAAGTGACTTGGGCTGACTCAGTGGGAGAAAAAAAAAAATGAAACAAAAGCAGAGAGCAGGAATTTACCCCAAAGGTGATGGACCATGTAGAGCTGTCCAATCTGGGAGAAAAATCCCCCCACGGCCTCGTTGCTGTCCTGTCGGAAGCGGATGGCACGAGCCCTGCAGAGGAGCACAGAGACATCAGAGCCTGCAAACCCGGGCAGAAATCTGGGAAAATGGCAAGGAAAACAGGCTGCAAGGGAAGCTGGGATGTTAAACTGCATTTGTTGTGCATTTCTGTAATTAAAAGTGAGAAAAAATCTGCACTGTGCTCGTTTTCAGTGCTAAGTAATTAAGATTTACCTCTGTGTTTTGTTAGGATGCGTTAAAATTTTCACTAAGCTTTGCATTAATCATTTTTCAGCCAAATTCAGGATAAAGATAATTGCTGTAAAAATGTAAAATGGCCTTTTTACTTTCAGGATAAAGATAATTGCTGTAAGAGTGTAAATTGGCCTTTTTACAGCAAGTTTTATAACTAAATCCTTAAGTTTTACTCATGTCAGCTTTGCCACATTAATTTCCCCAGATTTTGCAGTAGTGGAATACAGATTTTTATTCATGTAGATCTTGGCATAAATTAAGATAAATATTTCTCTTGCTGTATCTTATAAAATGGATTTTCTACCAGTAGAGACGTGCCTATTTTATAAAAAATATTCTAAATTCATTTAGTTCAAAGGACTGTAATTGAAAAATTATATCAATGACAAGTCTGAAAATCTAAGTCCTCACCTTTGTCCAAGTAATTGAAAATATTCCAAATTGTTTAACTGTCCAAATGATTTAAAATATTCCAAATTGTTTAACCACCAACCACGAGAATTGCAAGGACAATTGAGTGACAATTGCAAGGACAAAAGTGAGTGTAAATTGAAATAAGCTGACACTTAAAGATAAGACAAAACCAGAAGCACATAATCAATAGAAAACTGTCTCAAATATTTGTAACTCATATATTAAAATACAAATGTGCTGCTCAGCAGCTTTTCAAGAAGCAACTGGACTTTGAAAGCTTTGAAAGCTTAAAGAGCCAAGATTTAAGCTGAAAGTGGGAAAGATGAACCAAGCCTCCCACTAGAAGTGCCACTCTTCCCAAGCAGCTTTCTGCTGAAAATCCTTTTTTTTTTTTCTTTTTGCAGCAAACTAAAAGGGTTCTGGGATGCAAAACCAAACCACAGAGGGTTGTTGGTGCACAAAATTCCTGTTTTTTTTTCCTCTGAGGGTCACAGGACTGTCTGAGCAGGGTGCAATGCAGCAGCAGCACCTTAACTGGGGGTTTGGTGGCTTTGGTGCCACCCTGGCACCTCCTGTGCTGCTTCTTCTCAGCCAGGAGCACCCCAGGCCTGAAGGCAACACTTACCAGTAATTTCCCCACTCAATCATTGTTCCAGGCTGCAAAAACAAAACACACTGTTAAAGCTGCAGTTAAAAAAAATATTAATATAATTATATATATATATATAATTATATAATATATAATATATACAATACATAGTATATTATATATTATTATACTACAATATATTATATACAATACATATATTACATATTATATTATATATAATACACATTATATTATATAAAATATAATTATAAATATATAAAATATATAAAATATAATTATATAGAATATAATATATGATATATTAAAATATATTTATATATTAAATATAATTATATATAAAAATATAATAGATATAATGTATATAAATATAAAATATATTAAAATGTAATTATATAAAATAATTATATTATAAAATATAAAAAATATATTATATTATATTATATTATATTATATTATATTATATTATATTATATATATTATATTATATATAAAATATAATTATATTATATTTTACATAATTTCTGTATGGAAACCACCCTGCATTAACGCAATCCCTTCCTCTGAGTGATAAGAATTAAAATAATCTCTTAATTGCTCTGTTTACCACCTCTTAGTCATCTCTGAAGCATCCCTCAAAGCAACCACAGGGTTTCAGCCCTGCAGACATCAGGATCTCGTTGGAGCCTGCCTTTAATTCAGACCCCACACTCTGAGAGCAGCCCTGGCTCAGAAATCAGCTTGGATTAAAAAAAAAAAGCAGATTTTTTATCAGACAAGCTCCATTTGCCACAAAAACCCTCTGAAGGTTTTTTTAGGACAGCAGAGAGCTTGGAAAATCAGAAAGGAATAAAACTGTGACTTACTCTGAGTTGGTAGGATCTCAGTTCATAAATGTTAGGGCCATCCCTGGGAACAGGCTCGTTCCAGAAGCTGAACTCCAGCAGGAGCTGGTTCTTACGGGAGAGGAGCATGTTACCCCTCTCCTTACGGAATTCTGTGAATTCCTAAAAAACAACGAGGGATAACGGGTCAAATTCTGCAGCAACAAACAGCAGGACACCAGAGAGTGGCTTAGATTGGGGTTTTTTAAATCCTGTTAGGGTTGTGGGATCGTGAAATCCTGAAAGGAATCAGAATTCTCCCAGGTGAAGCTGAGAATTCCAAGGATTTACACGTGAAATATTCAGGAATTAAATGTGAATGTGCCAATAAATCCTTTCTCAAAGAGGTTTCTGGGCTTCTACAGGAAGGGATGAGACACTGTGGTATCTAAATCTGCATTTTTTTATTTGCTCTGAGTAACCAAATCAGTATTTTTTACCTTATTTTGACGAAGTTTGCTCATGACCTCATTGAGAGCTGGGTAACCTCCCTCATATCTCCACAAATGAACTGAAACAGAGAAAATTTCAGGTTTTTCAGGGATGTCCCAGACCAGTGGTAAATCTTATGGAAAAATCACGCTACAAAATGCTCTTCACACTACAAAATTACACAAAAATAGAAACCAGGCAGCAGGTTTGAAAATAGATTTTCATTAATGAAAGCACTACACATTGGAATATTTTAGGGGTAATGGAATTATCTGCTGTTTGAAAGGGGTTCTCTTGGAAAATTTTGCAATTTACTGTGAGGGTAAAACAGGGGAGTTTCTGAAAGGATTTTTTTGTTGTCCTGCTAGTGTGATCACTTGTCATGATTATTATTGAAATTAAGATTCAGCTGAAGGGGATGGCTTAGTTCCAAAAACATGCTTTGTACCAATTTCATCTAAGAGCAGTAGAGGGGCAGATTTTCAGTTCAGTAAATTACTGCAGCACAAAAGCAAGACACTTTCTGCAGGACATGAAAAACGATGGAAATGTTATTTCTGAGCTCAACATTAATAAAAGCAGAAGAAAACAGAACATTTGCTGGGATTTCCCCCCATAAAAACAATTCCAGTATCTATGTTTGTATCTAAATTCTTTTCAAAGCATTCCCTCTTAAATAAATCAGGGGGAATCCCTTTAATAAATCACAGATAGATGTATTTACAAGCATTTAGTATAGCAAGGCAATAATTTCACCTCACAGAAAAATAAAACCTATTTCCTCCCCTCTCAAGCAGCTTTTCCAAGAGAGCAAAGGGATGGGAGGCAGATTTCTCCCCTGCTCCTGCTGCCTCACCCCCAGGGCAGCTCTGATGGATGCACCTGAGTTAACCCAGCACTGAACAAGTCAAACCCCACACTCTGCCTCATTCCAGGGCTGCCAGAACATTCCCAAGGCAGGCTGGGGATGCAGTGACACATCCAGCCTGAGTTAATCTGTTCCAAAAGCAGCCACTGGGACCTGCCTGAGGAATTCCCATTTCAATTGTCCTCATTCCCCAAGTCCCCTTCAACTTCCAGGGTTGGCTCTCAGACATTGTTTGGTTCATCTGCTGTTAATTGCCTGCATTTGTTCAGTGTCAATATTGCAATATGCTGGCAGTGCAGGGAGAGTTGATGTGTGCAGGAGTTTATTCTTTAATTAGGAAGCAACAGCACCGATCCTGGCACAGCTCTCACAGAACCTCTATGGATTTGGATCTGTGGCTTCCCATTCCTTCCAATTCCCAGGGCATTTTTCAGGTTTTCTCTCTACACTGGGCTCTTTGAAGTTACCTCTGTAGCAGCTCTTCAGCCATGTCTAGTTCCAGTTTGTTTTCATAGTTAGGCAGTATCCTTGTATGAACATGAACAGAAAGATTTTTACTTTCCCCCAGTAAAGTTTAATGTTAAGTTTACAATGCAGATGGGTTTGGAATGATTTGCAACTCATTATCACACAGCAATTAACAGCCTGAAAGGCTGAGCAAAGCTTTTATA
The DNA here is from genome assembly GCA_910950805.1 of Acrocephalus scirpaceus scirpaceus. Classification (NCBI taxonomy): domain Eukaryota; kingdom Metazoa; phylum Chordata; class Aves; order Passeriformes; family Sylviidae; genus Acrocephalus; species Acrocephalus scirpaceus. The sequence continues at coordinate 6,134,859 of OU383791.1, read as the reverse complement.
CTGCCCAGAGGAGGGACAATTTTATACTTTCATACTGCCCCTGGCTTTGCAAGTTACCCATAAACATTCAGTGCCCACAGCACTGTATTTTACAAACACATCCCCAAAACCTGTTAATTTCAACCATCACCACCTGGAAAACATGACAAAATACATCAACAACGAGACAAAACCGAAGGAATGAAGGCTCTGCTGTCCAACCCAGCACAACAAAAGCAAGCAGTGCACATTTAAGACAGCTCAGAGGTGATGCACACACCCCCTCACTGCACACATCCCCACGAGGGGGATTTTTGGTTTTTTTGGGTGTCAACAGAGATGATTTAAAAAGAAGAAACCTGCCAAGCACACGGGTTTACATTGGGTTGTACTTCTATCTCCTACCAGCCTGATCTTGCTCTCCGTACCACGTGTTCCAAGTCCCCACCAGAGCACAAGGGTAGTGTTTTTCTTCATGAATCTTTGGCAGCACCTCTTGACTTGAAAACAAGGAACACACAGACACTGGGTTGCATTGACCTTCAGGGAGGCCACAGTCCATAAATGTATAACACAGCATCATGCTAGGAACATTCACAAGCTTCATTTTTGCAGAGGGGGAAAGCTGAAATATCAAATTCTGAAATATCGAATTCTGCATCATTGAATTCTGAAACACAGAATTCTGAAATATTGAATTCTGAAATATCAAATTCTGAAATATTGAATTCTGAAACATGGAATTCTGAAATATCAAATTCTGAAATATTGAATTCTGGAATATCAAATTCTGAAATATTGAATTCTGAAATATCGAATTCTGAAGTATCAAATTCTGAAATATTGAATTCTGAAACATGGAATTCTGAAATATTGAATTCTGAAACATGGAATTCTGAAATATCAAATTCTGAAATACTGAATTCTGAAACATGGAATTCTGAAATATCAAATTCTGAAATATTGAATTCTGAAACATTGAATTCTGAAATATCAAATTCTGCTATGCAGGGGGAAGGAAGGTGGCTGCACCCCCATGGAGAATTAAGGTGAGTGTTACCATTTTTTTTAGAAATCTGTAACAAAAGATTCTTTGGATGCAGTAAATTGGGTGTTTCTAAATAATTCTGTCTATCTAAAAGGTTATCCAACACATCAGGAAAACAAATATCAGGGTATCTCACTGAAAATTCAGCCTACATGGGTGATTTGCTTGAGGAAAAGCTTTTCTTTTCTTGAGGAAAAGCTTTTCTTTTCTTGAGGAAAAGTTTTTCTTTGCTTGAGGAAAAGCTCCCCTCGAGGTGGGCAGAATGCACAGAAATATGAAATCATACTTTTTCTAAACCAGTTACAATTGCTGAGCTGAATGAATAAAAAGAATTTGACAAAGGGAATAATGGCTGTACCTCAGTGTATTGCTTTCTGATTTCACAAAATGCTCTTACTTTGAGGCAACTGAGCCACTAATGAACAGTGAGACTGCTTTAAAAATACCTCCACCACAAAATTTCTGTCTGACTCTTCCCAGGATTTCTAACACTCTTTCAAACTTTACAAGTGGCCCATATTAGCATGAGGAAATTAAGTTTTGCTGATTGCTGACTTGGCCAAGACAGCTTTCCCTGCACTGTGCCTTGATGAATAAGTCAATTAGTCTGGTTGAACTCTGCCTTTTCTATTTTTCCCTAAATAATTACCCTTCTGCTTCAGTTTGGCTCACAGGCAATGAGTCTGTGCACACTATCAAGGAATAAAAAGTAGGCTGGGCTGGGAGTCATTAGAGATGAGTTTTCCTCGGGATTCTGCCACTGACTTCCCAGGCAACCTTGAGCAAATCTCATTACCAATTTGTACCTCGACATTTTCTCACTAGCCATGTAAATAATATGATAAAATGACTCTCCAAGGACATTCTCAAGGATGTTTCACCACCAGTTCATTTTTGCAGAGCAGAGTGAGATCCTGGAAAGGCTTTGAAGAGGAATGGGAAATTATTGCATAATTCTACCATGTATTGGTGCAAATTAGAGAAAAAAATGCCCACAGAACAGCTTTTAAAAAAAAATTCCCTGATTTTCCTAATTTTGTCCCTAATCCTTCAGAAGGGCTCCCTAACCACAGTGATTCATGAAATAATCTTGTAATTGTCTTCATTACATTATTTATTAATGCCTGATGACTAAGCCTCATTTTGATTTGATACAGAATTAACCTGTTTTTTTTTTTTTCTTTAGAGAGAGGCAGGAGGGGAAGTTCAGAGAGGCTTAATTTTGTTTATTACTTTATTCAAGCTGTCTCCTTGCCTGCAATACTTCCATTTGCTTTGGAAAGAATCAATCTAACCACAGATATTTCATCTGACTGCTGTCAGCAGTTTCTTTCTTTGCTGTTTGTCTCTTTCCTTGAAAACAGAGATCTCTGCTCTCACTCAACATTCAGGCAGCTCATGAAATACTGCAGAGAAGTGATTCCCTGTCTTGCATAATTGGAAATGTTTATATTCAGCTTTTAAACAGCAAGCTGGCTGAATGTTAATTGTCCTTCACTGTGTAACTATTTTTTAAACAAAAAAAAGCTAAAAATACCTCGATTAAATGTGATTCTAGTGGCTTTTTATGCTTCTAAACCAGTTCTGGGTTATCCATCCCAACACAGGGAGGCACAGAGGTGACAGATGAGCTGTGCAGCCACCCAGAACAGCTGAGGACATGAACTGGGAGCTGGGACTTCCTCTCCTCCCTCCAGCCCAGCTGCTGGGCTCACACCTCAAAGTTGGTTGCAGAAAGGTGTCATTGTGCTGAGAATGTTTTTTATTGTCGGTGAGAAAAGCACTGCTGGGTGCCAGGCTCACTCCATCCCCAAATCTAAACACACATTTCTTTCAAGGCTCCAGAGGGGGGATTGTGGAGGCAGAAAAGGAGTGATATTTTTGCAGTTTTATCCTTACAGCAGTCAATTTCAAATGTGAGCAATTCCTACATGTTCTAAAGCTGTAACTTTTTGGGAAAGCTGTCCCAGTACTGCTCCCTTTGCAGGGAATCACCCCAATGCAGAGACCCCATCCAAGGGTTTGTGTCACTCCTTGGGAGCAGCTCAGCCAACAGGGCTTGTGCAGAGGGATATAAATGAGCTGACAGGAAATCAACCCCTGGGTTTTTAACATCTCAAAGATCTACCTGAGTTTAACAGGAAATCAATCCCTGGGTTTTTAACATCTCAAAGATCTACCTGAGTTTAACACTGGTGTAGTTTTATTTATCAGTGATCTCTCTTTCCTTCCAGTGTGCAGACAAAACCCATCCTCCACCTGGCAGCTGCAGTGGGAATGCCAACATTCCACCTTTCCCTGCAGGGAGCAGGAACTTTAAAACCACTCAGGGAAGGGGGAGAGCTGCTCCAGCAAATGTCACCAAAGCTCTCACGACAGAAATCATCCTCAGCTGCAGCTTAGGAGATGATAATGCCAAGAGGGAAGTGGGGTGAACTGAGTACAGGACTTTTTGCTCTTTCATAGGATCTATCTAATACCAAACCCTAAAAAAGCAGAATTCTGTCACCTCCCCTCTACATAACTATTCTATCTGCCAATTTTCAGATCAAACCAACACATCTACAAGGTGAAAAGAGAACTCACACACTTACCAGAGCTTGTTGTAGGCCTCTAGACATTCAGGTTTGACATTGTGAACTGCAACAACAACAACGAGAGGGCGGTGAGGCAGGCAGGGGCAGAGGGAAGCACTGGTGCTGCTGAACACAAAGCCATCACTCACACTGCAGTTTGTACAGGCTGCTGGTCTCTCGTTTGGCCAGGAGGTTGGAGTGGGCGTCTTTCCTGGGATCCACCTTGCGCACAAAGAGGGATTTTAACCAGCTGTCCTCACGGGAGCTGCGGGCCGAGGAGCCCAGGCCCCTGCAGGGAACAAGGACAGGCTCTGAGCAATGCCCAGCAGGGCAGCCACGGGGTCAGTGGGAACTGGAGTATCACAATGTTACACTGATGCCTTGGGAAGGCTCACCTGGAACAGAGACTGGACAGAGCCAGAGAATAAAGCAGAGATTTACTGAAAGGCCTTTAGGGCACACCTTGGGCAGGACAGGGCCTGGCCAGGGCTGCACCCAAGGTGGACCTGGAATGGTCACAAAATGGATGTCAGGTCACAAGGTCTCACACTTTGATAAGTTTGGGTCCATTTGCACATTGGGGTTTAATTTAACTGCCTCTGCAATTCTCACCAGGCAGGCAGGGCAGCCATGGGTTTAATGTGCACTGTAGTATCACAATGTACAGTTACACTGATGCCGTGGGAAGGCTGAGCTGGACACAGACTGGACAGAGCTGGAGAATAAAGTACAACTCCCTGAAAGGTGGTTGAAGTCAGGTAGGAGTTGGGATCTTTCTCCAGGCAGCAACTGAAGACAGTCTTAAGCTGCACCAAGGGAAATATAGGCTGGATATCAGGAAAAAGTTTTTTACAAAAAGGGTAATAAAGTGTTGGAATGGTCTGCCTGGGGAGGTGGTGGAGTCACCATCCCTGGATGTGTTTAAGAAAAGCCTGGATGTGGCACTGGGTGCCATGGGTTTGTTGAGGTTAGGGTTGGACTTGGTGATACTGGAGGTCTCTTCCAACCTAATGATCCTGTGATTCTGTGATATTTATTGAAAGGCCTTTAGGGCACACCTTGGGCAGGACAGGGCCTGGCCAGGGCTACACCCAAGGTGGACCCAAAATGGTCACAAAATGGACAAACAGTCACGAGGTCTCACACTTTGATAGGTTTGGGTCCATTTGCACATTGGGGTTGAATTGTCCAATCCCAGCTCCAGGCTGTGAGCTCCCATCCTTCTTGTTCCTCCCTCCAGCCACCCTTGTTTGTGCTGTTGGGCCTGAAAACTTGTAACCACTGTCCTTGGTCTCCATTTGGAAAAGGATTTGTGTCCCTGCTCTGTGCAGAGAGCTTACTAACACTTAATGTGAAGCTCATAACTACACACCTAGGCAGCACAGAGCCTAAAAACCATGAAAGTTAAAACTTAAGGCAAAAACACATTGCTGGAACTTCCCACCCAGACTCTCCCAGCAAGGCAAAGGCGGCTCATCCCCACTGAGATTTATCATTTCACTACATACACTTATCCACATCATCCTTGGTTGTTCCCTGTGCAATACTGCCAATTTATCCTCTTTTTAACCCATTGTCTTTTCCCAGGGCTGGATCTGGCCTGGGATAAACAGTCAGGAGTGAAAAAGAGCAAAAAACGTGCAGAAGGAAAAGTGTGCACAGTGTAAAAGGGAAAGGAACTGCCATATGTTCCTGTGCTGCTTAAAGATAGCTCTACAAAAGGGAAAGGGAAATGTCTTTCAAGAGGAAAAATAGCATGAAAGACTAATTTAGGAAAAAAGATGAGTGGTAGGAAATAACCAGCCAGGAGATATTTCAATTCCAGATTCTGGCAACTGCACCACGCAGGGACACAGAGCCAGGCTCTCTGTACAACATCCACATTTCCCTTGCTTCAAAACACAGGGGTTTCACTGGCTTTTCTTATCTAATCTTTATTCAGCTTCTCCAAGTACACTTTTAAATAGTGTCACCTCCCTTTACATCAGAGCACACAGACCAAGTGATAACTGTGGGTTTTTAAAGTGAAGTGTTAAAGGAATTATTCCTCTTTTCCACATGACCACAAGAAGGAATTGGATGCATTTAATTGATGCTCTACAAGGTCTGACAAGCTCAAATGTTTTTGCTTCTTTCTCCTCCTTCAATTTGCCTTTTTTTTTGACAGCCCCATAGTAGCCACTACTACTAATTCTGTCACAAGCTTCTCCTGAAATACTAAAAATAAATACTACATGTGGTATTTATACCAAATATATTTATTTCTAAGCTGGAAATCTCAGCCTTTTCTTGCCTCAGAAGTCAACTTTTCACCCTTAATTACTGACTTGGGAATCCAGAAGACAGCTGGATCTCCAGCTCAAAGCTTTCTTCCAAGAAGAAAAAAAAATTAGGGAAAGAAAATCTCTATTTCCTTTGGGAAAATATCCCCCTGGTCATACCTGTATTACACAAAAGAATTTCTTTACAACAACCCACCTTTTAGTCCCAGTGTCAGAAAAGAACAGAATGACCTGGTTCTGCCCATGGGAGCAGGATGGAGGAGAGGAAAAGTATTTCATAGCAGAGAAACAACAACCACAGCTGAGATGACCTTCAGCATGAAGAAATAATGTATAAATCTCGGAGTATTTATTGAAAATGGTGCCTTCCTTGCCCTGGGCACACACACAAACATGTGGCTGTGCTGGAAGCCAAGCAGCCATTCCTGAGGGCAGGCATTTGAAGGGCATTCCATGATAAGGCTGCTGCTGGAGCAGAGCTTTCTCCGAGCACAGGGGTGAACCCCACCTCAGAAATTCGAGTTTTGTTTTAAAAGCTCCCTCAAATTAAACTCTCACCGGCTCCAGGAGGCAGAAATCAAGCCCCACTCCTGCAATACTCAGACCTGTAAACTCTCACCATTCCCTCCCCTTTATTAAACAAAGTTAGCAAAGTAATATTTAGAAAGCTCATCTATGAGGATTGTTGGTTGCAGCAAACTTTGAAGAGGAGAAATAATCCTGATGCTTTTTTTGTGAAGTTTACCAGCAGCAGGAGTAAGCTGGAGCTACAGGGGTGCTATTAGGAGAATCTCATGACTCGAACGTTAAACTGCACCAAAAACTGGAGGTATGGTTAATTTTCAAAACAATGACATGAGTAATACTTTACATTTATGGAAAATCTTTTCCCCAGCAGCTGTAAAGCTCCTCACGAGCACTGACTAACAAATCACCACTAAATATACACCTCACATAAAGATAACAGGCTGAGTTTATTAAAGCAAATGTTCACTGCACCCAAACTGAGACTCAAGGGTCTGATTTTTAATCAATATCCTAAAATACCACTGTCACCCCAGACTCCCATGAACCAAGAAGCCCTGAATTGATCACTGGTTCAATTTTTGGGACAATCTGTACCCAAAATTAGCTCTGGAGGAGCAGGGACTGAATTCAGGTCTTTAAACAGCTGTGAGCATCAACTTTGGTGGCAAGTTCTCAACCTGCAAATATTAACTGTGGGCTTTGCTTTCTTGCTACAAGGGTTGGGCTCTGAACACAAAAGGCTAACACTCAATAGCTTGCTTAGATTAGATTAAAAATATCAGGGAAAACACTTCTTTACACTTAGCTCCTGCTTAAGCACAAAATATAACTTGGGTGGGACATACCACATGAAGGATTTAGATTTTGTAGTAACCAAACCTGCCTGGAAGAGTAAGTAAAACAACTTGTCTATCGTTTGACAGCTTTTGATCTGTGGTCTAAACAAAGTTTATTTGAAACTAAAATAACCCTAAAACATGCACATAAAACCTCACAACATATTCCCTGAACAGCTGCTTGCAGGGATGCTTTTAGTTTTATCTGTTCTGAGGCTCGAGGCAGCAGCTTTTCCTGTTTCAAAGAAAAGAACGGAAAAAAACGTGTAGATCCATCCCAACTTGGGAATTCCTGAGTTTCCATCATCCTGTGCCTGCTTCCTACACCCGGGAGGTGCCCCAGGAGCTCTGTGTGTGTGTCTGCACCTCGGGCAGCCTGCACGCAGAAATGCAAATCTCAGCATCCCAAAACTTGAGGGATGTGCCCTGGCACCGGGAGAGGGGTGCAGATCCCAGCTCCCACGGGAAGCACGGATACACCAGCCCGGACTCCCAAGGGGATTTTACGAGTGAAGATGTCGGGATGTGCAGTCACGCAGCCCAGCCCCGGGGAAACACGGATTTAGGGCTGTGCATGCTGCCAGGAGCCGGGGCTGGCTGTGCACCCTGTTGCTCGGAGGAGTTGCACGCCCTGATCCTGGAGCGATAGCGCGCTGCGGAGCATCCAGGTATTTAAACAACAGGAACACACGTGTGTAGGGCGGCCGGACACCCCGAACGCCGTGGCAGTGGGGTGCCCTGCTCCATGCGGGGCTGTCCGTGAGGGGATGAGGCGTCGCTGCAGGGAAGGGCTCGCGGTGCCCCCTCAGCCCGGGCACCGGCGGCCGCCTCGTCCCGGCGGGTCAGCGGCGCGGCCATCCGCCCACCCAGGGGCGGACTGGGAGGAGGGAAGGAAGGGGCCGGCCTTGCGGCCCGTGACCTTGAGGGACACCCCGCCGCCTCACACTCCCCGGCCCAGGCCCGGTCGCTGCCCCGCGAGCGGGGCGCCATTTCCAGCCTGGCAAGGGGGACGCTCTGCGCGGCGGGGCGCCGGGTGGCTCGGGCGGCGCCGGCTTCGCGTGCAGCCTCCCCCGGCGGCCCCGTCCCGCCCGCCTCGCCCCCTCAGGGCTCACCTGAGGGCCAGCCCGGCGCCGGGCGGCAGGCGCGGCACGGCGGGCGCTCCCGCAAGGCTCCCCCGCAGCAGCACTCGCGCCGCCATCTTGCTCCCGCCGCCTCCCTCCTGGGCCGGGGGCTGCGGCCACGCCCCCTGGCGGGCAGCGCCGCCTGCGCATGCGCGGCCAGGGCGGCCCCGGGACCCCCTCACGGCCCCTCAGCTGAGGGGGCACCCCAGGCCGCGGTTTAGGGGAGACGAAGTCGGGTTTAGGAGCACCCTGCTCCGGTTTGGGGACACCTACTCAGACACAGGGCACCCCAGCTCTAGTTTTGGGGTCCCTCAACTTTGATTTAGGGGGACCCTGCCCCGGTTTGGGGACTGCTACTCAGACATAGGGGACCCCAGCCCCGGTTTGTAGGGACCCTACCCCAGTTTGGGGACACCTACTCAGAGACAGGGGATCCCAGCTCTAGTTTTAGGGTCCCCCAGCCCCGGTTTGGGGGGACCAAGTCAGATTTAGGGGGACCCACCCCCAGTTTTGGGGGGACTCTGTCAAATTGAGCCTGGTTTGGGGGTGAGCCCAGCCGCGGTTTGGGAGGATCTAGCTGCATTTAGGGGGACCCCAGCCACAGTTTTGGGGGATCCCCTGCCTGGTTTAGGGGCACCCAAGCCCCAGTTTGGGGAGGGACCCACTTGGATTTAGCGAGACCCCCAAGCCCTGGTTTTGAGAGACTCCAGCCCCGGTCTGGGGGGACTCCAGCCTCGGTTTGGAGCCCCCGGTCGGATTTTGGGGAATCCCAGCCCTGGTTTTAGGGGACCCCCAGCCCTGCTTTGTTGTTCTCCTGATACATTTTTCACTCGCTAGCAGCTGAAGGGTTTTCCTCACAATCTGCTCCACTGGACTCAGAGGTATTTTGGCTGAGGAGGAGGTGTGTGCTGGCATCGAATCCTCAAATCACTTCAAATGAAGGATAAAGTGATAATTAGGGTAATAATTAAAGGGCAGTTCTAAAAGCAAGAAGCCAATATACACAGAAAGCAGTCAGTGACTAATCCTTATCATTCCACGTAACACCTATAATGATTCTATCTTGGTCCTATAAACTTTCCCTTCCCATTTTATGATTTTTCTATCAGCACTCTGAGACTAACCCAGGAGATAACACATATGATGTGCTTTAACATCACAAAAGTACAATCTTTGTACTTTAAAACAATTTAACCTACAATTGCCATGACTCTAATAAATAACAGTCTGATATGTAATTTGGTTTTAGTCATATTTTGATCTGACAGCGTAGCAAATTCTTGAGCAACCCTCCCAGAGCCCACACTGGAAAAATTATAACCTTCTGTGATGAATCAATCTTACAGAAAAAAATATGGCATTTTCACAGCTACTCAAGGGAAATCACAAGAAAGACAAGAAAATATTCACTCCCCTAATTAGATGTAGATGCAACCTATTAAGCAAACAGGAAACCATTTCTATTTTGTATAATTATCTAGTTATTAGAACACTCATATCCCATATATTGAGGGTCAAGTTCTGCTTGGATACAACTTCAGTGCATTTCCTACAGCCCAGGGCCAAATTCTACCCCATATCCAAGTTCTCCTAATCTCTGCTTGGATGAAGTTTCACATTTTACATTGACCTGGGCAGGAGGCAGAGCTCAGGTTTTCCCTTTGCTTTGATCAGCCAGCTCCAGTTCCTGAGGAATTTACATAAACCTAAACCTCTGCCACAAACAACATGAAAACCCTACAGCTTAAGGCACATCCTGAACCTCAGAGCCCACAGTATTTTACAGAGACATTTCAGTGAAGGTCTCCTGACATTCCACATGAACACTGGCATTCAAAGAGCAGCATTTTTTTTTTGCTTTGAAGCACTGAAGGAACTTTAAATTTCTCATTCCTGCTGTCCCAAATCATTTGCTGAGTTCAGTCAGGCTTTTTAGGCAGCCAGAACTGATTTTGTGCAGGAAGTTAAAGGGCAAATGATCTTTAATAGTCTGACAACAGCAGAGAACACAACTGGAAACTATTCAGTTGCTTAAAGTAAGGTGGTTTAGGTCAGATAAGATTTTAGGTCTGATACACTTTGTTTTGCTTCTGATCCTAAAGACCAACAGACACTTTGGAAAGGATTTCTCACAGCTCTCATATCCCACTCTCCCCTCCCACACTGCCAAATTTTGAGGCAGATGCCCTTTTAGATGCAAAGGCAGGAACATGAGGCTGCTGCAACAGCTGCAGGCTCTCAGCTTGCTGTGTGTCCTGGAGCAGAGGACACGAGATCCCCAGAGCTGTACCAGGATAAAGTCATCTTTCATCATTAACTGCTCTGGCCTTTAGCTCCACATTAAAGCCTGCAGCAAACCAGCACCTCTATCTCCCCAAAATGTGTTATTTTAATTAGCTTTTCTGATGAGACTAAATCTAATCACTTTTACTTTTTGGCTTTGTATTCTCATCAGGTCTCCTGTCCTGCTGGCAGCTCAAAGAGATTCAGCTCTCCCAGAACAAAATCCTGCCTTTGGACAGGTGACAGAGCCAACCACTCTAAGCTGCCCAAAGCTTTGATTCTCACCTCTCTGCCACTACAAAGGCAAAGGGCTGGGTTTTTGTTAGAGTCTGAAAGTCAGAAGGCAGTATAAGAGGAAATAAGGACACAAGCATGCAGCTGGTTTTAAAATTCTACACTTCCTTTCCAAAGCTTTTAATAGCATCATCTCCAGTAACCCTACAAACCAGAAGAGACTGCCTGAAATACAGAACAATCAAATAATAGAATGACCCTCCCACCAAAATTAAACACCACACAGTTGTAGTCTTGTCTTAACACAGAGGGGTCATTCCAGGAGGGCAGCTGGCTTCAGGAACTGTCACTGGGGCAAAACTACAGATAACAAAATGAAGTGTGAACACTAAATTTGCAGTTTTCTCTGTATTTTCATTCAAAGCCCCAGGTGCCCAATCTGCAAAAACATCTTTGCACAAGCAGCATTTACTATTTATTTTGACTACAGATTTCACTGAAACATTTAACATACCAAAGCAGGGCCTTAAACATCCCTGACAGAGAGACACAAAAGCTGGAAGCTCTCTGCTTAAATAAAATATTTCCCCCACTATTTGTCTGTTGAACAAACTTTAAGTTCCTGAAGTTTCTCACTTAGATAAGTAGTATCTGCCTCGGTCAGATTTTCAGAATCTGACAGGTTTTCCAGGAATCTGGTTCCTGCACAGGGCTTTCCTGTGATGGGATCTATGACATTGCCAACCTTGAACACAATTTCAGCCAGTTCGTGTTTCACGTGTTTGCTCCTTCGCTCAGGCAGAGCTTTCAGAAGAACAATGTCTCCAACAACACACTGCTGCAGTGGGTCATGGGCAAAATAGGTTTTTCTTTTGTTAAAGAACTGTAAAAGGAACAAAAAGAATAATAATAATAATAATAAAGTAAACCTTGGCATGATATTTCAAAATAACGCGATGGGTAAATATATAATTAATGTCAAATAAATAAATTTCACTACAGTCTCCTGCATCTTTTCGAGCGAGATTCAGTTTGGATCATGAAGAGAAATGCAACTGTGCACTCTACAGGTTCTCCACAGAAAGCACAGCACTGCCCTTCCTAATCTCTTATCAGGATACTGTTGCAAACTGAGCCTGGAGGAGAGGAGATAGGGAAGTAAAAGCTCTGAAATCTGTATTTTGAAGATTTTATGTGAGTTTTCTTGCTTAAATAATTTTTTTTCACATAAAAAGGCTTTTTTTTTTCTTATTGGAACAGCAGAATTCAGAATCCTTTAAGAAATACATTAGGTTAAGAAATATATAAAGGTTCTTCTACAGGATAAAATATTGAAATAGGCTCCACAAGACCCATTTTCCAATCCTGACTTTATCCTTAACTTTCTGGTCACCAAAAGTAATTTATTCTACCTCCATGTACCACTGTTTCCCTGTTTAAAATGGAGAAAATACAATTTTTTACCTTCCTGTTTGAAGTGCATTGAAAAGGGATAAATCCAAGATCACAGTAATGTTACAATTATGCATACAGAAAAAAACAGCTATAAAATTTATTGTACAAGTGACTAATAAACTGTCAAGTCTCCAAAGCATGCGCCACATCAAGATGAAACATTAAATCTGAGTGTGAAACAACAAAAGCTTACCTTCCCAAAAAGATCAAATGAAGTGCATTAACAAGGCACTTCAAAGAAATACATTTAGCAGGTAATTTGTAAGTCCTCACCACTCACTGCTTTTCATCCTTTGCAGTCATCCCCACAGCCAGATCCTTAAGGAGTTTGATTTGTAAAGAGTCATCAAAACTTTGAAGAGTCCAATCAGCAGAACATTTCTCCACAAGATACAAAACCCAGCAGGCAAGAGAAGTTGTTCACTGGTGTTACCTTTAGCAAGTAGGGATCCAGCACGAGCCTGGTCACTCTCACTTTGGCAGTTTTCTGCATTTTGGTCCCAATTACTTTCCCCACTATCCATTTTGCATGGACAGCTCCACGTGGGACAGACATCCTTCAGTTATGGTCATGCAGTGCCTGGCAGCAAGGGAAGCAGATGTGTTATTGTAACGAAGTAAAAAACATCACCGCTTTCTGATCAATGCCAAGATTTTCCTTATTTTGGACTAACAGCTTCGTTAGGTCATTTTGTGGGGAGAACAGTTCAGAACTCCATTTATTGCACTAGGGATGTCACCATGTCCTTGCTATCAGTAAAAGTTACTTCAGGACAGCAGTAAAATTGGACAGAACAGGATGAGGATGAGACCTCACCCCACAAAACTCCTTTGAATCACCCCAATTGTCACAAACACAACACAGAAAAGTGCAACTGTGGAAATTATTCATTTAACTCAGCAGCTGTTTTGGCAGGAAACCTTTTCATCAGAACAGAGTGCACCCAAACAAGGGAGCAGCCTACAAGCTTTTGCTCAAAGTCATTTGCTTCTGTGCCTCTCATTATCAGCTGAGCTGATGAAACCTAAGGAAGGTAATGAGCTTCTCAAGCCACAAATGACACATCAAAGAGCTGTCTGATCTATAGTACATGTATTTGCTTTTGAGTTCTTTCCTGCAAGTAAATTATATTCCATCACCTTATTCGGTTTAATTAGGGAGAGCTTTCTGTACCACTCTTGCAAGAGTCAGGGGAAAAACCAATAAAAGGCTTGAATCAATATTAAAACTGATGGAGATTAATGACCATTTTCTCTCCCACTCAGATACGCTGTTAAGCACAACCAACACCTGTGTATTCTCCATGCCCTCCTATTTGTAAGACACTTGCTTTGATGTCGCAACACATCAAAAGAAGAATTTAGGGATACAGGGACACAGCCATAGGATGAAACGCTTCAGCAAACACTCGGGAGCTGCTTTTGCCACGCCTGACTCAGCTGTGGGCGCTCAGGGCCGGAAGGATTCAGTGTGGGGGGCCCTCCTGTACCCCAGGGCTGAACACCCCACGCACACAGCCCTGTGCAGCACCGTCAACACCCACCGAGCACCGGCAGACAGGGATAAAAGAAACTGAAGCAAAGAGGGAGCCCTCAGCCCCCCCCACACCGCGGCTCCCCACAGCGCTCCGCGCCAGGCCCTGCCCCGGAACCTCCGTGCCAGCAGGGCCGCGCAGGCACAAGGCTCAGCCAGGCGGTTCCTACAGCATCCAGGGCGCAGCCCCAGCACAGGGAAGCCCCACAGAGGAGCCTCCAGCCCCGGGGATCCCGTCCCCTCTCACCGCCGCTGCCGCCGCCGCGCCTCGGGGGCCTGACAGGGACGGGCCCGGAACGGGCGGCGCCGAGCACGGAAGCGCCGCGCGGCGGGAAGGGGCGGGGCCGGGGGGCGGGGCCGGGGCTCACTCGGGGTATTTAAGGGCGCGGGCGGCGCGTGCTCCCTCAGAGGGGGTGAGGGAGAGACGAGAGTAGGTGGCCGAGAGTTGTTGAAGTTGGAGGAGATTCCCTAAGAGCTCTTTAAAGTTCCTTTAAGGATCGTGGAGGGTCTGGAGGGCAAGCCTTAAGAAGACCGGCTGAGGTCACTTGGTTTGTTCAGCTTGGTGAAGATGAGACTGAGGTCAGACCTCGTTGTCTTCAATATTTTCATGAGGGGAAGAGGTGGGGCAGGTACCGATCTCTTCTGTCTCACGTGTGAAAAGGCTGTAGGAAATGGCTGGAGCTGAGTCAGGAGAGGTTTGTGCTGGGTATCAGGGAAAGTTTGTTCACCAAGAGCGTGGTGGAGCCCTGGAACAGGCTCCTTAGTGCAGTGGTTATGGCACCAACCTGATAGGGCTCAAGAACTCAGATATGTGCTGAGATTGCTGGGATGTTCTGTGCGCTGTCAGGAATTGGACTTGATGTTCCTAATGGGTCCCTTCTACCTCAGGATATTCTGTGATTCTTTGATTGTCAAGTCCAACTGTGTATCCAGCACTGCTGCTGTAACCCCAAACCTCATCCCCCAGCACCAGGTCCAGACATTTCCAGGGATGGTAACCCCCACCACCTCCCTGGGCAACCTGTCCCATGCCTGACCACCCAAAGAGTGAAAACATTTTTCCTAATATCTAATCTCAATCTCCCATCTCAGTTTAAGGCTGGTTCTTCTTGTCTTTTCACTGCAAGCACAGTAGAAGAGAGTGACCCTACCTCACCCCAACCTCCTCTCAGGTGATTGTGGGGAGTGAGGAGGTTCCTCCCTGAGCTTCCTCTTCCAAACAAATGCAGGGTGTGGGTGCTGGGGGACCCCTTTACATTTTGGGGAAGGAAAAGGGAATTTTGGGGATGGAGCTGACTTTCAGTGCAGCCTCTTGGAGGTTTCTGCACATCAACAAATGTTGTGCTTTCCCCCCTGCTGATAAGTGATGGATGTGAGACAAATCTTGAAGGTTTTCCATATAAATCTGGAATAATTATAGTAGATATGGTGTGAGAGCTGGCCTTGCTATCCATCACCTGGTAGATATTCAGCTTCTGTAAATCTGTGTGTAAAATGGAGGATTAGCAAAAAAACCCCCAAACCATTTAGAAACTGAATAATGTCAAAATTATTGGACTTCGAGGTAACGTGCCTCTGGTCTTTCCCTGTGACTTCAGGCTGAGGGCATCCTTTTTTTTTTATTTAAATGTGCTCACTTTCTGCTGGTATTTTGGCTGCTGCCCAGATTTATTCTCTTTCTGGTGTTGGTGTCCCATCATCTCTCACCGAAGGAAGAGGACAGGTAGGGAATAATATTTAATTAACAACACAACTCCAGGCAGTTTCCCTTCTTAAAGTGGCTGATATGGGGAGAACAAGCGACACTGTTGAAATAGTTTGATCAGATACCATCCAAGGAGTTACTCAGAAGTTCATTATCTTTTTTTTTTTTTTTACAGATATCCAAGCCAAAACTCGTTGGTTTCTCTTACTTTAGTGCCTGGTAACTTGAATTACAGAGCAGGGAGGTTGGGAGGAGCCCTGGTGCAGGCAGGAAATGGTTAAGAGCCGTTCCTATCACCTGGGAAAGCAATCCTTTGATTTTTCAGAGGGCGCTAACATGCTGCAGTTCATGGAAACAAAGGGAAGGGGATCAAGTAGAAAAGTTGTTCTTGGATTTTATTCTCAGAGGCAGAACTTGTGAGGGCTGGATATTGATGTCTGTGGGGAAAATACGGAGTTTTTGGATTAAAAGGGATTTTTTTTCCCCCTTCTTATCGTCATTCAAAAAAGGATCTGTGAGGTAAGTCTTGATTCCAACCGGTGACTTCAGAGAACTTATTTTTAGAGTGAGGTGTAAGAAAACCCTTTATCTTGCTGACCCATTTTAAACCAAAAGTGAATTCTTTGCTTAAATTGTTCCTCGGGCAGGGAGCAGAGGCAGGAGCGTGAGTCAACAACTGCACAAAGCCCACGACGCTCGCCTGTGTTGTCTGCATTCAAATCGCTCGCATTAATTCCTGAGCTGGAGTATGGAAATTCAGGAACTGGGAGAAAACATAATGAGTCAGGGGAATTTGCCACTCGGAGTTGCAGTAAATATTTCAGCGATGACACTCTCAAACTGTAGTAGTGGCTGTGTTAATGTGCTTTTGCAGTGGATGCTTCAAGCATCTTCTGCTGGTGGCTCTTAAAGTTAATTCCCAAGCCTTGTCTCTTGAATCCTCGTTGCTCTCCCGAAGGTTTTATATTTCCAGCACTTGTAGGGACGATGCTGATCCTTAAGGGCAGTTTTATTTTGGGGGTGTAAGAGAGAGATCTCGGTTGCCATGAATTCTTTGCCTGTCAGCACCTGAGTTCTCACCTTAGAAAGTGCTGCTGAATTTTGTGTGTGTGTGGAAACAGATGATTTTTCACCCGAGTGTGATGGATGGTGCCAGCTGTCACTGAGAGCCAGTGCCACGTGAAGGGAAGTTTTTATAGCCCGTGGAGAACCCTGCAAAACCCCGTCCATTCACTTTGGGAATAAATTGCACTCTCACTCTTGGGCAGCTTGATTCTTGAGGTGTTTGTCTACAAGGTGCTGGATTCTGGTGGGTTTATCGAGCTTGGTGTGTGTGTGGTGGTGCTGATTTCACTTTTTTCTCTCTCTGATGGTCTGTGAGTGGTGTCTGCCGTGTGGGCTGCTCCCCACGTGGATCAAAGTGCAGAGCTGTGCTGTGACACATCAGCATCGCTGCTGCAACAGTCACCTGGCCAGTTCTTCCTGCTCTTCCCAGTTTCCATTGCACCCCCCCACGCTTTGCTCCTGCTTTCTCATCGTCCAGGAGGGAGAACACTCAAATCCAGAGCTGCTGGATGTCCCTCCTTTCACCTTGGGCACGAACAGAGAGTTGGGGCTGTTCTGTTCCTTCACATTTTATTCCCCACCGCTGCCTTTCTGTTCCTCTGGCCACACCAAGCTTTTATCATCTCCCTGTGCTTGTTCCCAGCTCCTGAACTCTCTGTTCCCAGGCTCTGGCTGGGCAGGGATCTTTTATCACCCCGTTTTGCATTCATGCTCTGATCCATCACATTTTGCTCCTTCTGGATCCCCGTGGCACCTGCAGGGATAAATCACTGGAGCTGGGTGTCAGGAGCTCTGCCTTGGAGCACTGGATTCCCAGTTGAAGGTTGTTGTTAGCAGGGATCTAAGGAAGGCATTGCTTTTGCATTTACATAAAAAAATTGCAAACCCAGATTGTATTTTTTTTTTCCAGCAAGATTTCTCTTATTTGAAAAAGTTCTTTTTGTAAAATCTCGTCTGCTAAGTGCTCTTGCTTCTGTTGTCAGGATCTGACATTCATTTCAGCTATTCAGTGTGAAAACCCTTTCCAATTTCTTTACCAGTGCTATTGATTAAAATGCATTTTACTTTTCTGGGGAAAATTTGATATTCAAAAAATGTCTTTTTGCTGTGAGTCAGAATGTACTTTTCCATGGAATAAAAATTCTGGAAAGAACAACAAAAAAATGCTGTTGGAAATGTTGAACAAATTATATTGTCGTTTCAACCTGGTTATATAAGAAAAAAGAAATAACTTCAAAGTCCAAATGAAAAGCTCTGGTATTTTTCTCATATTTTGAGAAAATTAGTACATTTTTCTCCAGCTGCTCAATTTTATCTGTTCAGAATTTTCCATATGAAACTCTGAGAATGTTCTGTACTGGCCCTGACTCCAAGTTCCTGTTTAACTCAGCTGGCTGTTTCAGGTTGCACATTAAAAATGAATTCTGAAGCTTTTTTCTCCTTAGTTTTCAGCCACTGATGTTTCTTCTAGAAATGAATAAAACTATTTCCAATTCTGTGTAGAAGTCTGTAGTTCTCAGGCTATAAATGCTGTATCCAAGGGTACAATTATTTACAGTTTTGAAGAAAACTGATGAAAAAGAGCTTTGGAATGCAACTGGTTAAAATTTAATTTTGCAGATTAGAGATCAAAAAATGTCTGTGGCAATTTACTGCTGGTTTGGATGCCCTCACATGATGCTCATGTCAATATTGCTGTGGTCATTTTGGGGGTTTTCAATATTCCCTTATCCCTTAATTGAAAACTCTTTGCTGTGCTAAGTAGAAAGGACCTGAGCTCTGCTCAGCTGGGTGCAGTGAGTTAAATTATAGAGGAAAGGTTGTGGCAAGATCTAAAATATAATCCCTGAGGAGAAAGGTACCCTGGGGGTGATGGGATTTGGGCTCTGGCTGTGCTGTTCCTCAGGTGTCACTGGTTTTTGGTGGTGTGGCCTCTCCTGAGCTGGTGGTGGGCACTGCCAGAATGGATCAGCTTGGGGGGAATCCTTTGAGGGTTTAGGTCCCTCCAGTCTGGAGAACAATGCTGTCACATTGTTCTGGGGGGAAGTTCAGAAAGAGAAATGCCTCCTGTGCTTCTCCAGCACTGTGAGTATCCTGATTATTCTTGAATTTTCCTCATTCTGCCACTTCTGAAGCCCATTATTGCCATCACAATGTCTCACCACCCGTCCTTTCTCTGTCCTAACCAGTGCTCTCATCTTACCACAGATGATTTTCTAGCCCTTGGACCTCTCCTTTGGATTCTCTCCAGTTTTCTTCCCAGCTCCAGAAGTGGTGCCCCAAACCCAAAGAAGATTTCAGCAGAAGCTCCACCAGAGCCAACTGGAGGCAGAGGATTCCCCAGCTGGTCTCAGTGGTGTCAGAAGGATGAATTTCCTCCTGAGCTCATCTTCCCCACTCTGAGTTGTCTCCATCACTTGTTCTCAGCTCTGCCTCTGATGTCCCTATGATTTGGTAACTATTTTATCTCTTCCCTGCCTCAACTTCCTTATAATCTGTAAAGAAAAACTTCCATATCTGTTTCACCTCCTATTTAACCACTCAAAATTTGTGGGTGAGGGGCACAAACAAAGTAAGTGGAAAATCAGTACATTTGCAAGCCAGTTTAGAGCTCAGCAGAAAAAAGGGAGCAGAAATAAAATCCTGGAAGGTGCAGGCAAATGGAAATTTTCAGTTTAAACTAGAGCTTTATTTTGGAATTCCTCAAGGAGAGATTGGAGTTCTGCCACACTGTAATAGTCTTATATTGCAGGAAACCAGGAATGCCTCGGTCTCTTGCCCTGTACAGTTCACAGATTCTCACTGCATTATACAAGTTTGACCTGTTAATTTTATAAAGTAAAAAGAAGCAAAAACCTGTACAGGCTGATTTCCTGGGCTCAGAAAGAAATGCCTGAGAACTGCCTGGAGCAGATCCACACCATCATTGAACTCCAGCTTTCAGTATTTGGTTTCTACAAAACCCTTGTGCCTGTGGAAGCAGCATCTCCTCAATTTTTTGGGTGACATGGAGGTGATTACATTTAGAACAGAAGATTTCCGATGGAATTTTCTGTCAGCTTCTGCAGAATTAAATTAATTTCTCAAGAACTTCACTGGGAAAATTCCTGTTCTAAATAACTTTTAGCATCGTGAGTGAGTAGCACAAGAGAGTGTGGTACATTCAGCTGAATTTCAGTGCATATTTCAGTGCATATTCTTGGCATTTGTATAATTTCAGGGAGTTAAAATCTCATGTTGTAAAGAAATCCAATAGTTTGGTTGCTGAAGGAGCCATAACTGATGGAAAAGGATTGTGTTGGACTTGACATAATAAAGTTTAGCTGGATTTTCTGGTGTTCTACTGAGTGGAGGTGCTGCAGACACCCTTGAGATAGAGAATTTTATTTGTGAGAGCCAAAATCTGAGAGAAGACAGCAATAACATTTTCTGAGCAGCTTACTTTAAAGGAGCAAGCTAATTTTAAAGGTTTTTCTTTCAACATCCTTAGCAGACACAAAAAATGCATCTCTAAACGTGACTTTATTCTGCATGTTTGGACTCATTCTGCTTTGGAATTGAACCAAGGAAATGCTGCTGAATTTCCATCCCTCAATGTTTGATTTCAGGTGTGGCTGCCCTCATCAGCTGAAAAATATGTCCATCCGAGGCCTGAAGAAGAAACAACCAAAGACTTTCAAAGTCAGAATTATAACAGTGGATGCTGAGATGGAGTTCAGCTGTGAGGTAAAAGTGGCAGCAAATGCTGGGGAGTTGGGGAGTGCCCTTTGTAGGAGAAAGAAATTTGAAAAATTCAGATTATCAACTTGTGGATGGTCTTAAAACTGATCTGTTATTTTTATAAATTATGGATTATTTAATGTCAGGTGTGCTCCTCTCTTAACTCTGTTCAGAATCTAAAGCTGTTTGCATGAAATCCATTTGACTGACACAGCTAAATTAACACTAAACCTGCTTTTTCATAAGCATTCCAGTTGTTTGTAAGGGTTCCTACTTCTCCATGAAATTCTCTTTTTTTGGAGCTGACACAACTCTTTGGGACACTTCCAGCTTGGATAAAGTGGTCAGGGCTGGTACTAACATGTTGCTTATAAAATAATTTATAAACTGGTACTTTTGTTGATCTGGAACATTCTCTTCCAATTTGCCATTTATAAACTCCAGTTCTTTACCTGCAGTGGGCGTTTGGATCTCTGGGCAGAAGAGAAAAAAAGGATTGATGAAAAAGCTGGCAGTTCTATTAATTATGGCTATCTGATAAATTGATTGGGGAAATCATGGCTGGAGGAAAATATATGATCAATTGCTAATTAAATTGGGCTGCACTATTGGAGGGACAGAACTGTCCCTGATTAATTAATTCTAATCATCAAGCAAAACAAGACACACAGGTATTTGGGGGAGTTGGAAAACTCAGTTCCAATGGGACTGGCAGTTTTAGTGAGGCCTGACTGTTCTGTGAGCCATTTAATGTAATTTATTAGGTCCTTCAGAAACAGAATAGATTAATCTTGTATGACTTACTGCTCTGGAGTACTTGCAGGCAGAGTTGTGAAAATAAAGGATTTAGAAAATTTGATTTAGAGATCAGTGTCCTTGTTAACAATTTGTGTATTCCTTCCTTTGCTACCTCTCCTTTTTCCCCAGACACTGCTCTTTTGCTGGGATGATTTCCAGCTTTCCACTCAAATACTGCCTAAAAATTCACTTTTTTTTTTGCCATTCAGTTTTTAGTTTTAGCAATTAGACAAAATCATCTTTCTGAAATGTGGTCAAACAGAAGGAACAGATGAGCAGCCTCTTTGGTGAAAGAAATAAGGCAGCAGATGTGTGTGAATTTGGGGCCTTGAATCAAAGTTTGCTCTCTGTGGCTGCTAAATAGAAATGAAAACATTTACAAAGATTCATTTAAATCAGAGCAGGATAAAGGCTTGGCCTGGTGCCACTGAAATACCTGAGGGGTGTGAAAGGTGGATCTGCCCTCACTGTTCAGCATTCCTACCCCGTGTCCTGATTTGATTTCCCCTGGCTTTCTCCAATTTATATAAAACATTGAGTCAAAATTTTGGGCAAATATTAATAAAGACTTGTCACATCTGAGGAAATCAATGATACAATCCTCATTCCCTCAAGTGAATTTAATGACTCCAGCTGCTCTCTGGATGTGTCTGGAGAAGGAGAGGAGGTGGAACACGGCAACTCTGACACTGCAGCATGAATATTTCACTAAAAACCTGAAGGTGAAATAAAATTTCATAGGAGAAAGGGCTAAAATGGAGCAAATTCATTTAGGATAGACATGTTTTTCTTGATTTTTCTCTCTTTCAGATGAAGTGGAAGGGAAAGGATTTGTTTGACCTGGTGTGCCGAGCCCTTGGTTTAAGGGAGACTTGGTTCTTTGGCCTGCAGTACACAATTAAAGGAACGTGCACCTGGTTAAAGATGGACAAAAAGGTACAGGAGACAAAATGGGTGGCAATTAATTATTTACTTCTATAAATCTTGACTTTCTGGAGCACGGGAGCTAAAGGGATGTGTTCCATGACCACTCACAATTTGACATGGTAGCTTTTTTTTAAGGCTAAAATTGGATTATTTGCTCTGATTGCTTCTATCCCATTTGACCTGGAGCATCCCACACTAACCACCACTGATTGCTGTTAGATTAAAGCTCAGAATTACCCTTCCCTCTAAACTATGGGAAGGCTGCTGTAAGTGGATTATTGGCTGCCTTCTGATTTTCCTGGGGAATATTACCTTGAGACACTCATGTATCTTTTTTTTTTTGCTGCTGATTTGATTTTATTTTATTTGTAAACAGGTTTTAGATCAAGAAATCCCCAAAGAAGATCCCATTAGCTTTCATTTTTTGGCTAAATTCTACCCAGAGAAGGTAGAAGAGGAACTCTTGCAGGAAATTACCCAGCATTTATTCTTCCTTCAGGTCAGGAACAGTTTTGAACCATGAATTCCTTCTGTATTTCCCCCAGTCCTTTTGCATTGTCTTTGATCTTGTTGGCAGCTCAGGATAGTTTTGCTTGCTTCAGCTGTACCAAGTACTTTGTAGACATTAATTTTTATGAGATACAAACATCTCTCCTGCCTGCTGTGGGTTTGTGTCCAGGTGAGTGGAATGTTTCAGCTTCTGCAGGTTTTTGTGACAACACCCAGCAGTTTGGGGGATAATTCCAAACCTGAATATTTCAGGCTTGTTTTGCTCCTTAATATGTTAAAAAAAAAAGTAAAAATTCATGCAAAGCTGGAACTGCTGAAAGAACTGTGAGGCTTTTGGGGAGATCCCGTGCTGGAGGGCAAAACCTCTAGAAAACAAGGACTCCCTAAACCTTCATTTTGGATCGTAGGGATAACAGATCATGGAATTTGAAATCCAGCTTTGTTCACCTGGCAAGGTTTAAGAGGAGCAGAGCAGCAGACACCATTTGAGCTCCATCAAAAAGCAAAATTCTTGGAGCTTTATCAAAAATAAAGATGGATCAACCAGGAAAAGCTCCATAGCTGAGTTTGGGATGGCCACTTCCAATGTCTGGGACATCCAGCTTCTCTCCTGGGTTGCTGTGGAGTCCCTCTGGAAGTTTCAGCCTCTGGGGTGTTGCTTTATTCCAGCAGGATGTGTCTGTGCAGGGAGCTGGGATAAATTCAGTCTGCAGCTGGAAATAAACCCAGTAATTTCCCTGGTTCCTTGAGGAGACGGTGCTGATGAAATAATGGGGAAATGCTGCAGCTCTGAGGGTTCATAAACCCATCAGAACCTCATCCAGAACCTTTAACCACTTGGCAATTTATTTCTTCAGCTCATTTTGGAAAGGAATGAGAACAGCAGAACTCTTTTCCTACTCTTTTAATCCTGATTTTTCCACTTTTTTTTTTTCTTTTCTCCTTCAACCTGCCGTAACTAGCAGATAAGCAATTAGCAAATTCTTCTCATTCCAAAGTAGGAAAACAAGGCTGAGACAAATTGGAACTTGCAAAGTTTCCTGACTGTAAGAACTTCAGCTCACACCTGGATGCTAATAAGAAAAACATGTACAGACATCTGGATGCCTGAAGATTTCAGCTCTCCTGACTCTTCAGACCTTTGCAAATTAATGTGGCTTAAATGCCTGAATAAATGTCAGTGACTAAAGCTAAATATTATCTGCTTAAAGATGAGGTAATTTACTGCTTCTTCATGAAGTTTAACAAAAAGTCTTTGTAAAAACTGATTAGGAAAAAAACCCCAAAACAACCCAGACATTTACAGGGGATTTATCCACATTATTCTAAATTCTGGAGCATGATTTGCACCGTGGAGAGTGAAAGCTGGAGCTTTCCAAATGGGAAGAAAAATCTTTCCATTCTTTCCATTTTAAACAGCTTAGAAAGAATGTTCCCTGCACTGTAACTCAGCTTCACAGATTGTGCTCACCAGGGACTACATTTAAAAGCAAAAACTTTCTTGGTGGTTCATTTCAGTTCCCAGCACCTACAGAGGTGTGTTTGTAAACAGAACCTGTGCTAGCTCAAGTCAGTTTTCTATTTGGAAATGTTTAAGGCTGTGAGCTATGCAAAATTTTGTTGCCTTGTGCTTGTTCCCAAGCTAAATACACCTGAGAGGAGGATTTGGGAAGATTAATTTCCCCTTCCCTCTTTAGGTTTTCAAACAGAAATTGCACAACTGATTTAAAATCAGACAACACCTTACAAACTATTACACCTCTGCTCTTGGTAGCACCACAGGTTATTAAAATGAAAAGAATGTTGAAAGACTCTTTAGAATTGTCTGATTGTGCTTAGACCATTGAAAAGGAATAAATTAGGTGCTTTATTATACAGCTTCTCTTTTGAGGATCTCCTTTATTCTCTCATTCTGGAAAGCTGGAGAACATCTCTTATGGATTTTATATGGCAGCTGCACAGCCCTGAGTCT
The DNA here is from genome assembly GCA_910950805.1 of Acrocephalus scirpaceus scirpaceus. Classification (NCBI taxonomy): domain Eukaryota; kingdom Metazoa; phylum Chordata; class Aves; order Passeriformes; family Sylviidae; genus Acrocephalus; species Acrocephalus scirpaceus. The sequence continues at coordinate 6,110,286 of OU383791.1, read as the reverse complement.
GCTCTGCTTGGACCTGACCTCCAGAGCTCCCTCCCAAGCTGAAATTTGATGTCTGACGTGATGCAAAGCTGACTTTTCCAAAGCAGGCAGATAAAAAAAAAAGATGATTGTTAAAAGAAATGGAGCGCAGACAATAAAATTGATGTTTTATAGGATATTCTTTTATAGGACTCCTTATGTAAGTGTGTGGAGAGAGCTGACTGGCATTTTTGGTCTCATTAAATGCAATGCTAACTAAAGACTTCCTGTGTTCCTGAATGCCAATTTCTTGTTGCTGTTATGAACTCCTAAAGGTGATATTTGGTGCCAAGTTATAGTCTGGGCATGTCTGCTTTCATTTCAAGCCTGACTTAAGTCCTGACTTTGAGCTTCTTGAACTTTTTCTCCCTTTTTCTGTTGGTTTAGGTTAAGAAGCAGATCCTGGATGAGGAAATCTATTGCTCACCAGAAGCTACAGTTTTGCTGGCTTCTTATGCTGTTCAGGCCAAGGTTTGTGCATAGAAAAAAAATCTCTTTTTTGATTGACTTTTTTCTGGTTTGACCAACACATCCACATGGTGATGTGTAAAACACAGCAGGGTTAAAGTTTGCTGCTAAAGTTGGTCATCCTGGGAGGTACAAGCACAGCTAGAAAAAAACCCCAAAACATTAAATGCCACTACAAGGATTTTTTTTCTATGCTTCTGCAATTTAGGGGATTTATTTGAGCCTAAAGTTTTACTGTAATCTTTCTCCAGGCTAGAATGTTTTAAAAACTATCATGGATGCAGAATGTGCTCAGAACAGAGCTCACAATGGGAGGACACAAAGTTCTTGTGTTTCTCAGAGCTCTGTTCCCTTTTTGCCACTAATAGCCCGATTTATATAGTGGCAGGAGGTGAACAGAATTTAGCAGGGCTGTCCTTGTGCAGCAGCTCCCGTTCCTCTGCTTCAGAGGGTGAATTCCTGGGAGTTCCTTCAGAGCTGCTGTTTCCGGGCTGGGACTGGAGGTTTCCAGGCTGGGACTGGAGGTTTCCAGGCTGGGACTGGAGGTTTCCAGGCTGGGACTGGACGTTTCCAGGCTGGGACTGGAGGTTTCCAGGCTGGGACCGGAGGTTTCCAGGTTGGGATTGGAGTTTTCCAGGTTGGGATTGGAGTTTTCCAGGTTGGGATTGGAGTTTTCCAGGTTGGGACTGAAGGTTTCCAGGTTGGGACTGAAGGTTTCCAGGTTGGGACTGAAGGTTTCCAGGTTGGGACTGAAGGTTTCCAGGTTGGGACTGAAGGTTTCCAGGTTGGGACTGAAGGTTTCCAGGTTGGGACTGAAGGTTTCCAGGTTGGGACTGAAGGTTTCCAGGTTGGGACTGAAGGTTTCCAGGTTGGGACTGAAGGTTTCCAGGTTGGGATTGAAGGTTTCCAGGTTGGGATTGAGGTCTGAGTGGCTCAGTGGCTGTGTTGGAGGCACCTGCATGGCCCAGGGACTGGAAGGAACTTCATGGACTGCTCAGAGGAGGGGATGTGTGCAGGGGAACCAAAATAAAATCTGCCTCAAGCTTTCACTTCAAACTATGCAAGGAACAACTCCTCCAACATTCTGCCTCTAACAAACTGAAATAACTTTTCTTTTTTTGGGACAGTATGGTGACTACGACCCAAATTTCCACGAGCCAGGCTTTCTAGCCCATGATGAGCTGTTACCCAAAAGGGTGAGTCTAAAAAATCTTCATCAGAAAAATCTTAATTTTATACAAAACCAAACCTTTCAATCTCCTCTTTGCAGTTCAGGATCTTTGGATCTCCTCTTTGCAGTTCAGGATCTTTGAATCTCCTCTTTGCAGTTCAGGATCTTTGAATCTCCTCTTGGCAGTGCAAATATTGCTGGGGATTAATCAGAGCATTAAAAACTCTGCAAAATGACCAAGTTGGGAACTGCACCTCTGCATTCATTTTGCTTGGGAGAGGCAGAACTTGGATTTGGATCTTCACAGGGATCTTTCCTTCCCCTGCAGGTGCTCAGGCAGTACCAGCTGACAGCAGAGATGTGGGAAGAGAAGATCACTGCTTGGTATGCTGAGCACAGGGGTATTGCCAGGTAGGAAATTTTTTGGAAAGCCCAGACATTTATTTATGGGATTTGTTGTCTTCAGTGTAATTCAGCCCATCTGGAAATCCAATTAAACAATAAACAGGATCTGTTAGCACCCAGAGGCAGCTTTTGTTAATATTTGGTTTCCGTTTCTCTCTCTTCTGGAGGCTTCTTAGCATTATTTTTATTGAATATTTTCCTCAAGATTTACTGATTTACCTTGAAGGGAGAAGAAAAGTGAGTGGAGAGATTCTCACTCTCCTTTGGCCTTGGACAAAAGCTCTGTCCAAAAGTCATATCTTAATAAACTCTATTTCCTGAAGGAAATATAGTCATGGAAAACAATGGAAGGGTGATTTTCCAAGACGTGGAGTGACAAAACTAACACAAGGATAAGACTTTTAATGAATTTTAATGAAGATTACACTATCCATGAGTCATCTTTTGAAATAAGTGCAACTTTACTGCCTCTAGTCAGTCCAGATGCTGTTTTTATTATACTTTTTTTCCTATTATTGAGGGCAAGATGGCAAAACTAAAGTAAGTTTTTACAGAGGGCCAGATTGCCTGTTCTTTTCTAAGTGGGAAATGGAGAGTCAGCCAGGAGAGAAAGGCTGGAGAGGCATTTCATAACCATGCCTTTATTCTCTAGGGATGAAGCTGAGATGAACTACCTGAAAATTGCCCAAGACTTGGAAATGTACGGTGTCAATTATTTCCCAATTGCTGTAAGTGCCTTATTTTAGCAGTTCTCACTTGCTGCAGATAATGGGGCTATCCTTTTAAAATCCTCCAGGGACTTTGGAACTGGGACTCCTGACTTCTGCTTTTCCCTGCTGCTGGTTTTTTTTCCAGCTTGGTTTTCTTGCCTGCTAAATGAGCAGGTGAATAAAACAGTTAAGATTAATATTTTACAACCTGACAAAAGTTTTGAGTAACTCCAGGTATGGAACAGGAAGGAGAAATAATTTGAGCTGCTGTAGGCAGCCTAGAGGACTGAGTTTATTATTACCAGTGACAGCATTCGTAATACTTTATATAAACACCAATTTCCTAAAATAGAAATAAATATCAAGATATAAAAATATGTGCTTCTTGTCTGTGGTTGTTTAATGTCACCAAAATGCCACTTACTGATCTCTCTTGTTTTTTAGCAAAACAAAAACCACACAGATCTCCTGCTTGGTGTTGATGCCAAAGGTATTCATATCTACAGCATTAATAACAGGTTCTCCCCCAATAAATCCTTTGAGTGGAGCTCTATCAGAAACATTTCCTGTAGTGAGAAAGAGGTATGATGGCTTTGATGTATTATTCTTCTTCCACGGGCATGGGTGTGGACTGGGATTCTTGGAACAGGCTGAAAGCTTCCTCTGTTGAAATAATTTTGGGGGAGAAGGGGAAAATCCTGGGGAGCTTTGTTACCAAACTAAAAATTAAAAATAACAGCCCTGCCTCGCAGATGAGCTCGACACCTCGGTTCCCCGAGGCTGCTCTGAGCTCTGACTCTGCTCTGGCTCCTTCCCTGCTGCTTGGTCTTTGCAAAACAAATGTGTTGATCTCTGAAAAAGACAGATATTATGAATGCCACCGTGCCTGGCTTCCTCAGTTATCCCAGCAGGAATTCCATGATCCATAAAACCTTAATGCTGTTTGCACACGCAGAAGCTGAGGCTTGGAGCCCAGGGGCAAGAGGAGGCATGCAGGGAGATGTTAATGGGTTTCTGCCTCACTTCTGCCAGTTTGTTGGGACATGATTTCACTCCCCACCACTGCAATTGCACCGTGAAGCCCAGCTTTTGCTTCTAGAAAGTGAAGGAGTGGGGAAATTTATTCTCAGTCCAGCTCATGGGCTGCATGGAAGGCTGTAATCAGAAAAAAACAAACCCAGGAAAACTACAGTGGTACTGGAATAGCTGGAATTTCACAGCCAAAGGGCAGCAATATGTCAGCACAACCTGTTCTATTTTCTATTTTCTGTGGGCCTTTTGGAAAATGACCCACAGAAAATTGAGATCTAAAATTGGGATTTTAGATTCATGTCCATTAAATCAGAGGGGACTACAGGTTTGCTGCTTCCAAAACAGTTTTGATATCATCAGAGTTCCCCTGAGATCTGTGAATAAACTTCTTTATCTTCCTGTTGGGGGGAAATTGGGCAGCCCTGTGTTTAAACTTACTTTATTCAGTGACACATCACAGCCTCACTCCTCAAAAGGCAGCCAGGCTTTACCTAGAAGGTGAAAGGAGCTCTAGGACGTGATGATCCTGGTGACTCAGATGCCCTGGAATTATACAGGAATTACCTTGCCAGTGAATTAGAGGAATAGAATGCCAGGGAACCTGTGAGGCACAGAAAACAGGGCCTTTAAAAAAAAAATAAAGGGCCATATTTTGTTCTGCAGCCAGAGCACAAGGTATGGAGTGAAGCACTGAGCTGGCAGCAGGAAAACCCAGCCTGGCCTCTGGGAACAGCTTGGGACTGAAAAATGGAGGAATTCTCCAGGGCTTCCACCTGCTGCTCCACAACAAATCCTTAGGCTTTGACACGTTTGTTTATCCCTTCAATTTTTGCTGCTCTGAGATGTTTGGCATTTCCCTGGCCTTAAGGCCATGCTGCTTCTAGGGATTGCTGCTGTGTCCTGCTCTGATAACCAGGGCTTGTTCCAGAGCTCTGGGGACAGTGGCAGTGCACAGGTGGCATCAGGAAAACCCCCATCCACACTGGCACTGGGCTGGGCCTGGGGGTTTATCCTCCAGCACTGCCTGATTCTGTGAGAAAACCAGTTTTGCATCACTCTGCCCCTATTTGTGGCATAAATCACTGCTTCCCCAGAGAGAAGTGGAGATGAGCACAAGTTTGCATTGGTTTTAATAGTTTCAACTTATTTTCTTCCTCACTGTGCTTTCTTTTCCATTTTCTTTTGCCTGTGTAGTTAACTATTAAGCCCCTTGACAAAAAAGCAGAAGTCTTCAAGTTCTTTTCCTCCCAGCTCAAAGTGAACAAACTGGTGAGTGAACTGCTTCCCTGCTTTAAAGCTGAGAAATATTGTTTGTAAACAAAATTGTGATCCTGGGATCTCAGCCTGGATCAGCCTGTGTAAATCTCAAAAATGGGATCAGAGGGAGGTGAGGGACAGGAGGAATCTCTCATCCTGTTACAAACTTCCCTGAAGTGTTGTGTGCCTGGCTATGAGCCTGCCCTGGGTGCTGATTTTCTTGCAGAGATTGTCCTGTGAGGCCAGGGTGAGCCTCTTTGCCCCTCTGGCAGGGCCACAAAATCCCATTTGCTTTGCCTTTCCTCTCCAGATTTTCCAGCTGTGCATTGGAAACCACGACCTGTTTATGAGGAGGAGAAAAGTGGACTCCATAGAGATCCAGCAAATGAAAGCACAAGCCAGGGAAGAAAAAGCTAGAAAAAAGGTAGGTTCTTGCTGCTCCTGTGTTGCTGAGGACAGTGATTATTATTGCAGCTGCTGCCCTTGCTGCTCCTGGATTCCATCCGTGTGTGTGTGGGAGGTGAGGAAGTGCAGCAGGGCTGAATGTGGGAACAGCTCCCTGGCACCTGAGGAGGTCAGAGGTGTTTGTGTGGAGAGGTGACCCCAAAGATTTGGGGCACAAACAGATCAGTCCAAGGGCTCTCCCAGCAGTCTGAAATACCCAGGAGTGCCTGCCTGAGGAGCTCAGTGCTGCACAGTTCGGGCAGCTCCAGCAATCTCTGCTGAGCATCCCAGCAGGAGAGCAGCCCCTTCTTCACTGGATATATTTCACTGGGGCCCAGGTGAGATTCTGCTGCAAGCCCACCAACTATTGCTCATCCTGCTTCCAGATGGAGAACCAGAGGCTGGCCAGGGAGAAGCAGCTCCGAGAAGAAGCTGAGAGAGCCAAAGAAGAGCTGGAAAGGCGCCTTTTCCAGCTGGAAGATGAAGCCAGGCAGGCCAACGAGGCCCTGGTGAGTTAGACTGAATATTCTTGTGCCTGATGGGCTTTCTTGGTCTGGAAGCAGGACAGCAGGAATTGTGGCTCAGGTAAGGTTAGAGAGTTTCTGATCGCTGGTGGAAAGGGCATGCAGGAATCCCTGGGAAAACCCTGATCTACCATCATCTGTGAGCCATTCCCTCCCTGTGCATGGCTCACAGGACTCTCTTCAGGTTAGGAAGGGGGGAAAGGAAACAATCTTGGAGCTGAAATGGGGAGAAAGAGGCAACTGAAGGGGCTGACTTCAGCTCTAAGATTTTTCTCCTCGCTTTGTAGAGGTGAGACACAGGAAATTCTGGAGCAGAGGAGGAACATTAGACCCTGAAATTGTGTCTGGTTTTTAAGAAATAATATTTTATCACTTGATCTCTTGGTCAAAGATGTCTTCTGCCTGCCTGCCTGCCTGCAGGGGTGATTTTGTAGGTTCTAGACAAGGAACCAAGAAAAATTCTTTCTCCTCAGCTCCGATCCCAGGAGGCAGCAGAGCTGCTGGCTGAGAAAGCCCAGATTGCAGAAGAAGAGGCCAAGCTGCTGGCTCAGAACGCTGCAGAGGCTGAGCAGGAACGCCAGAGGCTGGAGCTCACAGCTCTGAAAAGCAAGGAGGAGAAGCGGCTGATGGAGCAGAAGATGCGGGAGGCGGAGCTGATCGCCGTGAAGCTGGTGAAGGAGTCTGACAGGAGGTGGGGTTTGCTTCCCTGGGGCTGCAGAGAGCGCTGCTTCCCGCAGAGCCAAGCCCAGGAGAGGGGATTTATTCCTGAAGTGGCACTTGAGAGGGACTAAGCCTCCTTGTGCCTTGTTTGTTCCACCTGGATGCTGTTGTTTTATTGCAGGTCAAGTTTAGAGAGGATCAGATGCAAAGCTTAGAGATGTTTGTCAAGAAAGATCCAGAATGCAGAAGCATATTCTATTTAGTGTTATCAAATGGGCTCTGGCTATCTAAATTTAGTCTGTGAGATATGAGGCTGCTTTCATTCATTAGTACCAAGTGAATGGTCTCTTGTTTCTCTTCCAGATCTTTAAGAAGTGTAAAACGAGGTAAACTCATGTGGAATATAAACCACTCTGAGTGTTTGCGTGTTCCCTGAACACGCAGAGCAGGCCAGTGTTGACAGAGGATTTTTAACCCTGCTATTAAGAAAAATCCTTCTACTTGTTTTAGGATTCTGCCAAGAAACTTGCCAAAATAAAGAGCAGCCTCTCCCCAGCTCAGGGAGGATCACTGATGGCCTGGAGACAATCTGTACCAGCAGGTTGTCACTGAGCCCATGGAAATGAGGAGTAGGGAAATCATGTTAATTCAGCCTTTTGTGCAGGAGTGTCTCTGTGCTGCTGTGCCCAGTGATCCTCCATGTGACCACCCTCCCACCAGTGCTTTGGTGTAAAGATAACACAGTGGTGGGCTTGTTCTCTGCAGTCAGTGAGCTCTGAAATCCTTGTGTTGGTTGGAACCATCAGCCATTCCCCTCAGGATGTTTCTCTTGCAGAGCCAAGGAAGCAGAGCACCTGAAGCAAGACCTGCACGAAGCCCGGGAGGCCGAGCGCAAAGCCAAGCAGAAGCTCTTAGACATAACCAGGCTTAATTATCCTGTAAGTTCTGCTCCTCTGGGCACCACTTCATCTTCAGGGATGGTCAGGTGTGGGTGACATTTGTACAGCCCCCATCAAGCTGAGTGGTGGCATGGCTGCATCCAGCTGGGGGATGAACTGGTGTGGAAAAGCAATGAGGATGGAAGCTGGGTTTGTTCAGGATGGCAAGAAAAACTGATGGTTTGTTCAGTTTGTTCAAGAAAGGCAAAGCAAAAGTTAAAACCAGAACTGGTGATGGATTCAGGGAGCAGAGGCTGTCTTCCCTTCATGCCTAACTTGTGGTGCCATTTCAGCCAGGCAGTTTTTTGTGGATGTGTGCTGAGCCAGCTGTGTCATCCTGGCACATCCATGTGTCTTTAGGCAAAGCAGGTGATGTTGTCCCCAGCAAGAAAGCACTGCTGGAGTTCTGTGCCCCAACTCCCTCTTCTGCTCCAGCCCTGCTGAGGCTGGGTTTCCATTCTCTGCTGAAATAGAAACCCTCCAGCCAGGATAAATCTCTGCTTTTGGATCTGTGGGTTGTGGACTTCAGCTGGGTGCAAGGGAAGGGCTGCAGGAGCATCTGTGTGTCTCAGAAATGTAGGAAATAACCCAACAGGGCATTCTTGCAGAGCTGAGGAGATAAATCCCAAATCAGGCCAGCAGATCTGACTGACAGTGCTTGTTTTGTCTCTTCCAGCACATGGCCAAGTACCCCCAGTACTCCCCAGGTGACAGCAGAGATTCCAACTTTGACAAAGGATCCACCAAGCTGGACTTGAAGGACATTGACCTCAAGAGACTCTCCTTTGAGATAGAGAGAGAGAGGTATCAGTATGCCTGTGGTGCATGAGAATGAGAAAGGCAATGAAATCTTTGGGAATCACAGTTCATCTTTTAATCATTTGGGATGTGCATATGGCAGGAGGCCTTTCACTGAGCTGGTGTGGGTGATGTCTGTGTCAGCCTGGCTTCTCACACAGGGGAAGGGGTTTTTTGGTGGCATCAAGCCATGGTAAATCCAGAACCTTCTGTCTTGGGGAGGGACAAAGCGCTTAGCTGAAGTAACAACGTGTGAGAGCACAGAAGTTTCCCTCTAGTGCTGAAGTGTGGAAGTGCTGGGAGCTGATCTGTGGCCTTGATATTTCTGAGTTGGAGAGAATTTTTAGCCTGCTAGTAGCTGCTAGCTTTTTTCTTAAGGGAAAACTTTTCAACATGGTTTTCTTCTCAAAACAACCTTGGAAAACAATTATTCTTTCTCAAAACAATTTTTCACCATTTGGTGTTTTTTCTCTAGTTAAACCAATGGGATTAGAGAGGTGTCGTTCCTATTCACCAATCATGTTAAGTCTGTATCAGAACACCTCCTAAAAGGTAGTAAGAATTAGACAATAAAGCTTTTCCATGCTTTTGCCTTCTGAAATATTTTGGAGTTCTTCATCTTTCTTTTGTGTCCTACAGCGACACTGATCCACATCCCTTAGTCTGGAAGGAAATGCTTGGTAAACAGTTAGGAAGGAAAAAGGAAAGGAGTGAATCCCTTGATCACTGGGTCAGGGGAGCCAGGCTGGCATTGCCAGAGTTCATTTTACTCATAAAACATAAAATGAAACAAAAAACAACTCTCCTCCTCCCACAAACACCTGTTCTTGAGTTAAATCGTGCCACCCTAAACTTTTTCTCTCCCATGTGTGGATCCAGGCTGGACTACTTAGAAAAGAGCAGGAAATTCGAAGATCGACTGAAAGAACTGAAGTCTGAAATTCATGCTCTGAAACTGGAGGAAAAACAGGCTGGGCTTTACAGTCATTGGAATGAAGTCCTGGGCTCCTTGGATCGCTCCTTAGGAAGTGTAAGAACCCTAAATCCCTGCCCCTTTCTCCAGCATGAACCCTAAAATGGAGCAGTGTGGGTGTGCCAAAGGGAGCTGCTGTATTCCAGTCCAAGCCTTTAGCACCCTTGATGATAAAATATTAGAAGCATGAACACTTTTAGAGGAAAATTCCTGTCAAAACAAAATCTTAAGGCCTTTTTCCTGTGCTGAATACCAGGATCATCAGCAAAAAATAATTATTTTATGATTATGAAATCCCAGTCGGGGTTTAAGGTCTTGGAGCTAATGAAATTGTTGTGACTAACACATTTAAATGTGGTTTCTTACAGTTTGCATCACATTCTCATTCATGTGCTTTGTGGTTGCTGAAAGTCATAAAAACCTTGCTGCATTTTTTTTTTGAAGGCAATGAGGAACTAGACCCAGATTTTTGTCATAAGTTGCTTGTTATTTAAATAAACTCTTCAACTTCTGCCTGAAGCAGGGCAGGAATAGGGCTGGCTTTGTCTGCAGGTTGTTCCTCATGTAGCAACAATGGCTCTGAGTCAAGGGGTTTTTAGAGACAGAAGGGAGGTCATCATTTGAAAAATGATGAGGAAAGATGGCCTTTATTTTCTGACTACTCATCTGATGTCCTTTTTGGCCTAATGAGTGTTGATATAGAGAGGGCATTAAATTTCCATGTGCTCTGTTCTTTTAAAGGCCCCATCATGGATGAAAACCTTCGAACCTGGAGATTCACTGGATGTAAATCTTCAAAGACCTTTCCCAGCTTACTTGTTAAATACTGCAAGCAGCTGGCCCTGCACCAACAAAATCCAGCACACGGTGCCAGTGGAAAAGTCATCTTCCCAAGCTAATTCCTTGGCTGCCAACAGTGTGGGCACAGGGACCAGAAAACAGATTATAAAGGTAATTGGATCTGTAAGTAAAGTCCTAAATGTTGCTTAAAAGTTGAGAGTTCAGAGAGGGTGGCTGCCTGTAGGGACCTGGTTTGTCCTGCTCTGTCCCAGCCTCACTTTTGCAGGATTTTGGAGCCCCTGGTGCTGGCACATCGTTTGGGCATGTTTATAACTCGAGGCTGCCTGTTTTTTCTCACTTCTGATCTAAGCTGGAGTGCAAAGCTGTAAGCCTTGGTAAATGAAGCAGAGATGTCTGTACACAGTAGGAGGATCTGTGTTAAATTTTATTTGTACCAGCCAGACTTGGAAATGAGAGATGTGCTCCCAGGTACAGAGAGCTTAAAACATACTGTGCCTGTCTTCTGCTTTTAAAAGGCAGGGAGGAAGAGACCAGTAAATAGCCAGGCTCCCAACAGCTCAGCTCTCTTCCTTGTCAAAGAGGCCTGAAGAGCAATGAGCTGGGTGGCAGGAGAAAACAACCTGCTCTGAAATGTCACTGGGCTGGAGAGTGAAGGAGAGCTGGAAGGAAATGTGGTCTGGAGCAGTGGGAAGGAAATCAGCTCTCTGTAGGCAGTGCTAATTGGGCAAGGTGTTGGGAATGGGGAAAGCCTGATGAGTTTGCTGTGGTTTATCTGAGCAAAACTGGAGGGGTTTAGGATCAATTAAAAGCTCCAGAATCTAACATTCAATACCTCCTCCAGGGTTTGGTGTGCTTAGAACTAAAGGACACAGCTGAGTGCAGCAGCAGCTGAGGGAGCAGCTCCTTCTGAGGCAACAGAAACAACTTTTAAAACTAAACTTAAAAGTCTGCGAGGGTGAGGGGTGAGGCAAATACATTTGATTAAAGAAAAAAGAAAAACCTATTGCACAGCACCTTGCAAAAGGCTCAAGAGTTGGAGGAAAGGAAGACCCAGAGCAAAGGAATGACTCTAAGCCAGAACTAATTCTCCTCTTTGATTTGCCTGCAGGTTCAGCAGCACGACTCAGATGTGATCTACATTTGAAGCCCCTCCTTTCCTTGCCAGCCTGGTGGGACTGGTGGCCTTCTGACCTCTGTGGGGACACTTGGGCAGCTCTGGCTGCTGCCAGGTGTGAGAGACCAGCCACTGTGCATCCAGAGCTGCCATCCAGCTCCCAGGCAGGTGACATCAGCTGGGAATGTGCCCTCAGCATGGCTGGGAGCAGTGCAAACCCGGAGGAAATGTTGTTTACTACTTGTGCACTTTGGAAGGAACTCTTCACACTTTGCTAAAACCCTTCCTCCCCGTGGTGTTTCACACACTTAGAGCTCTGCTGCTGGAGGAAGGATGTGAGGCAGCAAGTGCCCAGGAGGTGTTTGGGATGAGAAAACAGAACACAACCTTGGTGTTTATCTCCACAACAGACTAATTATGTTTTTGGTCCACTCCCTGGGACATGACTCCCACAGAGCTGCTCGACGTTTTAGTGTTTGCCTGCCAAATATTTTCCTTCTCCTCCCCAAACATTTCTTGGTTCACTTAATTGATTTGCATTTCTCTGTGAGAAATCTCAGCTTTTAATTCCAGATGCACAAGTGGACATCTTCAAATACCTCCCATTCCTGGGGGAATCCTTTGTTTGGAATGCAAAGCCTCTGTTCTTCCAGTCCCTGACTAGATCAAGCACTTTCTGCTCGAGCAAATTTTGCATACATTAACTTCCTTCCCACTTCTGTGCAACACAGCTCCCGAGTTAGACAAAGACAAAAGATGCTGCTGGTGTCTGCTAAAAGTGGGACTTGTTTCTGGTGGAGAGGTGCATGCAGCAAAGCGCCCGCCTCATTAGTAAAACCCACTTGAGTTTTCTGGTGTTGTGTGTGTTCAAGTGTCTGCTTCTCCAGAAATCTTCACTCTGGGGAAGCAGACAACATTCAGCTGCAGCTAAAGCAGGAGCCCAGCTGAACTTGTGACATGTATGTAAAAATGAATGCTGATGTTGTTAAGTGTCTTGTTCTAAAAGCTAAGATTAAAGAAAAAAAAAAACCAAACCAGCTTCAAGAAAAAGCTTCAATTTCCATTTGCTTTGAAGGGAATGTTGTGTCAATATTCCTCCAGCATTACCGAGGCAGGTTTGGAGAACAAACACCCAAATCTCCTCTGTACACATCTGCAGCAGGCTGAGCACAGAGGGGGGTGGCAGCTGCCTGTGCAGAGGGACAGGAGCTCTGCAGGGCTGCCCTGGCTCTCTCAGCCCTGGGAGCATTTGCTGCTTTGCCTGGGTGGCTTGGGCTGTGTTCATTCTCTCCCAGCTCAATCTGGCACGAGATGTTTGCAGAATATTGGCTGTTACACACAATTTCTGAGCTGTCTGCAGAAGCCTGGTGAGTGAGAGGGAGAAGCTGTTGGAGATGCCAGAATGATGAGGCAGATGCTGTCATGGTCCCAAGGCTGGGGAGGGGGCATTTTCCAGGGCTTGGGTCAGTGAACCATCTCCTATATTAGCCAGGAAATGCTGCAGCAGCTTTGGATGTGGCATTCTCGGATTTGAGGGTGAGGAGAAATGCTGGGATTCCCCCTGGTTCTTCTTTTCCTGTTCCCTCTTTTCTCCTGGCATGTGTCTCACCACAGCCAGCAGAGCCTGTGCCCTCATCCTTCACACGTGCTGGGCCTTCCTTCTGCTCTTGTGTCTGAGCTGCACCATGCAGTGGGCCCAGAGCAGGAGACCTGCTCCTTGTGCACCTTTGATTTATTTCTTTGGACTCAGTCCTGTGAATCTCAGGGAAGGAAAGGACAAGGTCACACTCCTGCCAGCTCAGATGCAAACCCTGCCTTTACAAGCTGTTCTCAGCCTGCTGTGTCCTTGCTGTGCATTGCTCCTGTGCAGCACCACGTTCCTGCAGGCTGGGAGGGGGGTTTGGAGTGTTGAGATGGGCCAGGAGGAGCTGGGATCTGCTGTGAATGTTTTAGATGGGCCAGGAGGAGCTGGGATCTCCTGTGAGCCTTTCAGATGGAGAAAGAGGAGCTGGGATCTTTCAGATGGGTCAGGAGGAGTTGTAATCTCCTATGAGCCTTTCAGATGGGTCAGGAGGAGCTGGAAGCTCCTGTGAACCACTGAGATAAGGAAAGAGGAGCTGCTGTGAGCCTTTTAGATGGAGAAACAGTAGCTGGAATCTGCTGTGAACCTTTCAGATGGGTCAGGAGGGGCTGGGATCTCCTGTGAACCTTTTAGATGGGTCAGGAGGAGCTGGGATCTGCTGTGAACATTTTAGATGCAGAAAAAGGAGCTGGGATCTCCTGGAGCCTTTCAGATTGAGAAAGAGGAGCTGGAATCTCCTGTAGACCATTGAGATGGAGAAAGAGGAGCTGGGATCTGCTGTGAACCATTTAGATGGGTCAGGAGGAGCTGGGATCAGCTTGAGAAATGCACAGCCATACATGCAGTCAGGTGTGCTGTGCCCTCACAGGAAGGCCACTGCAAAGAGAAGCACCAGCAGGGTGTTAATTTGCTTAAACCCTGAGTAAATATTTGCAGCAATTAAATTTTGTAAGTTGGTGCTTCTGCCGCTGCTCACTCTCACCACAGCATTGACCAGAGCATGTGAGACTGTGCTTGAGCTGAGGGAAGCTTGAGCCCTGATTTCCCCCAAGAAGAGAGGACAGATCCCCTTTCCAATCGGTGACAGCAGGGTTTGTCAGCCGGAGGGGTGAGGCGTTCCTCAGCTGCCCGCGGAGGAGCTGGGGAGCAGCAGGCAGCAGATGGTGCTGCAAGGCTGCTCTGCAACAGACCTGGCTGGGAAAGCCTCCCCGGGAATCTCTGCCAAGCCCTGTGTTCCCACACTCGCTCCTGTTCTGTTCCTGGAGTTTAACCTGACATCATTTTTGACAGGGATTCAAAATCAGAGCGCTGTGCTCTGGGAAGGGATTATTGCATGAGCAGCTCGGTCCCGTGGGGATGAGCCAGCTCCCCAAATTGGCAAAAGAAAAATCCCCTAATGCTTCTGACACCTCATTGTCATTGTTATCCAGGGCTGGATTTCACCCCTGCCTGCTGGGAGCGTGTGGGACCCCACAGCTCTGGGGTGATGTGATATTTTTATTAATGCTGCTCGAAACAAGCGTGGATTTATTGAATTTGCAGAGCGTGGAAGAATTGTGGTGTGCTGTGCAAGGAGGGTGAGAGAGGCCTGAGAACCGGTCACAGGGGTCACTGAACAATTTCATCTTTGTTTTCCTGCGGGAAAGGACACAATGTTCTGATCTCAAACGGCCAAAAAATGGGTGAAAAATTCCTGCAGCACTGAGGAGGTGCTGGGAGATCACCTGGAGAGAGGGGAAGTTTGTTCCTAGAGTGACACAGTGAGTGGAAGTTGAGTCTCCCCAGCCCTGCTTTCTCTGTTTCTCTGAAAAACCACATGCTCCAACCCCGAGGGCCTCTCCCTTCCCTCAGAACCCCTCAGATGGGGAACTGTGCACATGGGAAGCTCCTCAGGGTGCTCCTGAGCCATGGAAAGCAGCAAATGCTGTTCAATCCTTGCAGACAGCACATCCTCTGCTGGGACCTCTCTCTCAAAACCCAGATTATTTTCACCTCCTGGATGTGAAAAACGAGGTTCACTTTCTTAGAAAAATTAGAAGTTTAATAAAAATGAAAAAGAAAATAGACAATTAGGAGAGGCAAAAGCAAAATACAATTTCTCAGCCGAGGGTGCCTGGCACGGAGCCAGCCAGCACACCATTAACAAAGAGTTTGTTCCTTAAAAATATCAGCCTGTTGCATATTTAAAAATTCACAGGTATGATTCAAACATTCTTTTTGAGTATGAATTTCTTTGTTCAGTTTCAACTCCCCCCAACCATTTTATCTGGTAGACCTGTCTGTGGGTGGCTCCATTCTGTCTGATAGCACAGGTCCCATAAATTCTTCTCCTGGGGTTCTGGTCATCTTCATTTGGACAAGAGACTTGATAACAGAAGTTTAATGGCTTTTTTGGTCAGCAATCTTCATGCAGGAAAACAAAAACCCCAGTCTTTTGCTTCTAACACTATGTTACAATCATAAAAAATATACATTCATCACATTTCTAACTTCTGTTAATAAAAGAAAATACAGTACAATCTTCCCACATTATACATACAGTATTCATTTTAATATTTGTGAAAAGCCAACTCTATACTATGCATTTATAACATGGATGATCCAGGGGTGAGCTGGCCCTGAAATTTGGGCACCACCACACTTGTGGCTGACCCCTGAGTCATCCTGCTCCTTTCCTGCCCGTGCTGCCCTGGAGCCCATTTACCAGCAGCAGGATGAGTTCACATCTCTCCTGTTGCAGAATCACACCCAGAGCAAACCCCTTCCTCTTCCTCCATCCCCGTGGGTCTGGGTTGTTCCTCTGCTGCTCCCCAGCCTTGTGCCCTCTGAGCCACCAAGGTCAGCTGGCTCTTGTGCCCTGCTGGAGGTTCTGTCCTTCCCAGAGCGTCCCTGCCACCTGTGCCCCAACCTCAGGGACATGCATGGAGCTCTAGGCTGGCACCTGTCATTTGTCACTGTCACCTGAGCTCCCAGCCTGCTGCCCTTGGTGATGGGGACACAGTCCTGGTGTGGGGACAGCTGTCAGAGTAGAGAAAAGATGAAGGACACACACAGAGTTCGGTGGTGATCAGGCTTTACAACATTTCATCTTTGCTACTTTTATAATATGATGTGCAAAAAGGGCAGTGATTGGTCCGAGAAGAACTGCTTCTCTTCCCCTTTGGTAAACACCAGGTGAAGGAGCCTGTTTTGAGAAAAATGCTGAGAGGAGTCGAGGCTCACATAAATATTTACAAAATAACAAAGGTGGTGTTGTGAGAATGTGAACTTGTTCCTATGGGAAATCAGCACGCAACAGTTAGCAGCAGAATTCTGAAGCCCAAAAAATACAGAGCCACAGACAGCTGTCCTGAGTCCTTGCTTGCAAAATCACTGTATTTTGACTCAGCTTTGTGGGCAAAAGGCAGGCCTGACACAAACCCGGCTGTGTTTTGTTATTTCTGCTTCTCTGCACTGTCTGGGCTCTTTCCCACCTTCCTGCGAAGCATTTCTGGGGGTAGCAGGGCCAGCTCTCTGCAGGGGCTGTGGGCACACAGGGGAGCCCACCCTGGGGCTGCACCGAGGCATCTAGCCCAGGGTAAAAAAGCAGTTTTCACACCAAAAAGCATTTGGAATCAGGAGTGATGCCTCTCCTGGGAGGAGAAGGCTTTGTCATGCTGAATTACACCCAGCAGGGTCGAGGCATGGAGGCTGCAGGGGAAAAAGTGGCTCTGAAAGGGATGGGGAAAGGGCTGATGGCTCCCATTACTCCTGGCTTGGTCCTAAAAGCAAAGCAAAGGTTTGCTGGGCAATTCACTGAAGGAAAATTCAGGAGAAAAGCAGGAGAGTGTCCAGAGAGAATTCACATAAGGAAAATTCAGGAAAAAGCAGGAGAGAGTGTCCAGAGAGGATTCACCAAAGGAAAATTCAGGAGAAAAGCAGGAGAGAGTGTCCAGAGAGGATTCACAGAAGGAAAATTCAGGAGAAAAGTAGGAGAGAGTGTCCAGAGAGCATTGACTGGAATTTGAGAATGGAGGGATGCTGTGGGTGCTGGGATTCACAGATCAGGGTGAATGGAAGTAATTCTCCCCAAAATGTGAGTCAGCCCCACATCCTGTGGTTGAAAAGGAAAGGGATCCAGGCAGACCCCAGGATTAGTCTTGTCCCGGTCAATTCGAAAGAGAAATTCCAGAGAAAGAGGAAGTCACCAGAAAAAGCCTGAAAATTTAAAATAGTGCTCTAAAAATCGTTCAGCTCAGCAGTGAGGTGGCCTAGGAAGCTCTGAGGAACTTGCTCAGAGATGAGGATATGGAGGAAACTGAAAGGAGAGAAATAAAGAAATGGAAACCCCTGATGATCCCAAAGGAGATTTGGTGTGCTAAAGGACTGCAATGACAGTGACACATCCCTGGGGATGTGGCAGCAAGGCCAGCGAGCTGAGATGGGCACACACAGGGAATGTGGAGAGTAAAAGGTTGGAACCACAAAGTTCATTCAGCCCTGGGGAGCTGAAACAGCAAGGGGTCAGATTAGGAAATGGGTGTGTCTGCACCACCAGAGGCTGCCTCAGCTCTGCTCCTTCAGGGCACAGCAAGAGGGGCGTTAGAGGTGGGATTTTGCCCAAAAATGGGGTTATTCTAGATTGATACCTCTGGAGCTTAGTGGAACTTCACGTGGAGGAAGGCCCAAAACATATGGCAGAACCAATTTTGTTCAGAGCAAGTCTTTAATGATTTTTACCACTTGATCTACTAGCAGAAAGGATATTCTGGAGGAAATTGGGCAGAAGTGCTGTTACTCTGTGGTTGCAGACTGAAGAGTTGAGCTGAGCCGGTTTCGGGGTGAAGCAGCTCATTGCAAAACCCCACAACCACCAAAACCACCTCCGGGGCTGGAGGGGAACGAGGGAACCTGGTGCTTTTGAGCCCTGTGAGGAACGGCTGAGGGAGCTGGGCTTGTTCAGCCTGGAGAAAAGGAGACTCAGGGGTGACCTTATCACTCCCCACAGCTCCCTGAAAGGTGCCTGTGTCAGCTGGGCTTGGGCTCAGGCAGCACTGACAGAACAAGAGGACACAGCCTTAAGGGAAATATAGGCTGGATATTAGGGAAAAGTTTTTTACAGAAAGGGTGATAAAGTATTGGAATGGTCTGCCTGGGGAGGTGCTGGAGTCACCATCCCTGGATGTGTTTAAGAAAAGCCTGGATGTGGCACTGGGTGCCATGGGTTAGCTGAGGTCAGGGTTGGGTTGGGTTGGATTGATCATCCTGAAGGTCTCTTCCAACCCAATGATCCTGTGATTCTGTGATTTTCCTGGGAAGGGGAGCAGTTTGCTGGTGGTTGGACAGCCTTGGAGAGCTTTGGATTTCACAACAACGCTGCTCTGAGGGACACCTTGGAAAACAGGGCTTTGTGAACAGATCTTGTAAAGACTGGGAAGAATCTCAGCCCCAGTCTGGATGGCTTGTGGAAGGTGCTGGTGGGACTGGTGTCCATGGGAGCAGTGCTTGGTTTTTATCTTGGGTCAGAAACCTCTATGAGAACCTTACAACTCCCTTGTGCACACCTGATTTCCCCTCTGCTGGGATTCCCAGGCAGCTTCCAGTGTCCTCACACCAGGGGTGGGTGAGAACCCAGCTTCTCCCTGGGTTTGCCACAAATGCCACTTCTCCCCCTGCTCCACCACAGGCATCCAGAGTGAGGTCCACGACCTCCTTCCAACCTCTGGTGCCTTCACATGGATCAGCCCCTCATTTTTCAACCCAAACCTTTTGCATTTAACTCTTTTCATGTTGTTCAAGTCAGTCTTGTGATGCGTGCCGTGGGATTTTCCCTGCCCCAGACATTCCCAGCTCCCAAACTGGAGTGGCTGTTCCTGTTATCCATCCCCACCAGCAGGATCCTGCTCTGCACTGCTGCCTTGGATGCCTCCTCCATCCCTCAAGGTCGTTGGAATCCTTTTGTGTGATGTCCTGGCCCGCTCAGGATTGATGGTCCCATCCCGTTTTGCCTCATCAGCACATTTCCTCTGCCTTCTCCTGCTTTGTGTGCCAAGGTCATTAATGCAAATGTCAAGCAGGATATTTTTTGAGGCAGAAACTCAAGGAACTGTGTGGGTGAGCCCCTCTCAGTGTGACACAGCCCCTTTCAGCTGGAGCAATTACCATTCCCCTCTCAGGCAGCTCTTGACCAAATTTACTTTTCATATGCCAGTCACATCTTCTCTGCCTTTGCTCATAATTTACTATCTGGCCTTAATTCAAGTGTCTTCCTGAAGCCCAGCTGAGTGAAATCTACTGCCTTTCCTCCACCACAAATATCTCTGAACTCACAAAAGGCAGCTATTAGGTGTGGCATTTAAAACAGCTCAGGATAATAATTTAAAACAAAAATAGTTTCAGTTATATCAACGTGCCTGTTAACGGAGAGTTGGGTGGCACAGAAATTTGGGTCCCTGTTTGCTGGGTGACAAACTGGCTGTAGCTGTCACCAGTGGTGTGGGACAACAGAGCTGGGGAAGGACCTGCAGCTCAATTTTATTATTTTTTAAATATATTGGCTGATGGATTGGGCATGAGAATAATGTTGATAGCACTCTGATGTTTTAGTTGTTCCTAAGTGGTGTTCTCCTTCATCAAGGGCGCAGGAGCTGCTGTGAGGGGGCAGAGTCAGGACAGTTGATCCAAGCTGACCAAAGGATATTCCATTCCATAAATGGAACCTATGGATGGATGGACCAAAGGATATTCCATCCCATCATACCCCAACTCTCCCGTGGCACCACAGCTGCTGCCAAGACATTCCCCAAACAAGAGCCACCACTGGCAGCCCCAGGTGGGACACAGGTGTCACCTGTGGGGACAAACTGAGTGGCACCAGAGCTGGGGAACAGCAAACCCAGGGGTCCCTGTGGTCCCTTCTCCCCGCTTGGTGCAAGGAGGCATCAAAACTGACCCTTCATAGACAGACACACAGATATAGTCAAAATTATCTTTATTTTAGTGTATTATTCTGACATAGTTTAAATAATTTTTGTGCTTAGAAAAAAAATATTTAGTTTAACTTAAATAAGTTAAATAAAATAATTTTCCATTTCGAAGGAGGCCGGGGGTCAAATCCTCTCTGTTGAGCTGGAGGCTGGAAGCCGTGCAGGGGTGGGCTGGTGGCTGTCAGCAGGGAAGGTTCAGTTTTGTGGGCTCTGGAAGTCCTTCAGGAGCTTTTGCACCCACGGTGCCTGTGGATCTGCACACACCTCCTTCCCCTTCTTGGTGATCAGGCTGCCGGGACAAAACCTGCCTTGAGGGGCTGGGCTGAGGCAGCGGGGCCTGAGTGCCACCAGCAGCACCCCAAGTGTCTCATGGGTGTCCCCAGCTCCCCCCTGTGCACTGCCCCAGGTACTCACACCACTCCCGGCTGTCTGCAGGAGCTGCTGGTGACAAAGACGGAGCGGATGAGGCGCCGAGGGATGGGCTGCTTCTGGTAGCTGATGCAGCAGGTGTTGGGGATGCCATCTGTGAGGGCAGCGGACAGACACACGGCCCTGGTGAGACCCCAGCTGCAGCACAGCCTCTGCCCCCTCCAGGGATTTGCCACCTCCAGTCACATCCCCTGGCAGAACCACCCAGCCCCAAACCTGCATCCCACAGTGGGACACTGACCCCCAACCCTCCCCACGGCCACCAGGGTCCCCCTGACAGGCCTGGGACTCTCCAGGGGGACACAGCCACGGTGGACTCACCAAGGTGACCCTCAGATGGGGAGGAGACAGCCAAGAGGAGCAGAGTGACCAGGGTGGCTGCCAGGACCTTCATGGTGCTGTGGGCAAGGGCTCTGTGACAGGAGCTGGAGCTGGGGAGGCTGCAGGAATCTCTCTGCGGCCCCTGGGGCTGTGCTCCCCTTTTATCCCCATCCCAGGGGCGGGTGCAGGGTTTCAAGGAAAGAAAGTGAGGGCATCATTCTGAGGAAATTATGTCAGGATCACTCAGTTTTGCTGAGCTGGAAAAGGCAAGGAAACCGCAGAAGGGGAAGCGCCGGGCACGGGGCTGAGATTTCCGAGAGGCTCCTTGGGTGCCTGGTGCTCCCAAACTGTGCCAGGGCTGTGGAGCAGCTCTGCTGCCCTGGCAGGGACACCCCCAGCCGCTGCTGCTGGCACAAAACCACGGCCAGGAGACAGATGCCAACTTCTCCCTGCCTTTGCCACAAACGCCACTTCTCACCCTGCTCCACCACCACAGCCCCGCCACATCCCCACTGCTAACACCAACCCTGCTGGGACAGGGAAAAGCACGAGGGAATGAGGTGGTGCCGAGCTGGGAGTCCCTGTGGGTCTCACATTTGTCCCTTTGTGCTGGGGATTGGGCAAAAGAACAATTGCCTTCCAGGAAAGGCTGCAGAGACACCCAGGCCCTGCAGCTGCAGGTGCAGGGCCCGGCCTCTGCTGCCCTGATCCAGGCCCGGCCATGCCCTGATCCCTTCAGTTTCAGCTTTCACATTTCAGGTTCTGTGCTGCCCAGGGTGCAGCTCTGAGCTCACAGGCAGTGTCACTCAGCTCTCTGCACACAGCAGGGACACAGAACAAATCCTTGTCCTGCTGCACACCAAGGACAACTTTCAGGCCAACAGCACAAACAAGGGTGGCTGGAGGGAGGAACAAGAAGGATGGGAGCTCCCAGCCTGGAGCTGGGATTGGACAATTCAACCCCAATGTGCAAATGGACCAAAACCTATCAAAGTGTGAGACGTCATGACCATTTGTCCATTTTGTGCCCATTTTGTGTCCATTTTGTGACCATTTTGGGCCCACCTTGGGTGTAGGCCTGGCCAGGCCCTGTCCTGCCCAAGGTGTGTCCTAAAGGCCTTTCAATAAATCTCTACTTTATTCTCTGGCTCTGTCCAGTCTCTGTTTCAGGTCAGCCTTCCCTGACATCAGCCCTGCCACCCTCCCTCTCCCCTGGATGAATTTGCACCCAAGAGTTTCAGTTTTGCCTGCAGCCTCTCAGCCCTCAAGTTGTTGCAGTAACTGCTTGCCCACTCCTTCCCAAGCAGGATCCTTTCATCCAATTTAACCTCTCCTGATTTAGCCCCCAAAAGCAAAACCCCTGGCTCAGGGACAGCGTTAGGAGCAGGAGGCAGAGGGAGCAGAGGATGCTGCTGGCACCCACTGGCATCAGCTCCTTGCAGATAACATCTCCAGCAGAGTGGAGGGTGACTGACAAAGGGCAGCATTTGCAGTGCCACAGGGTAATTCCCAAACACCCCCTCTGCTGCACACCCAGACAGAGCCAGCTGCCAAAATCACTCCTTCCTCCAATTTTTTTTTTTTTTTGCATTTTCCAGCCTTTTCCTGATGCTGCCTCTGAGGGTTTGCAGTCACCATGCAACCCCAGCTTCCCCTGGCCTTGCTGCTGACCCTGCCTTGGGCATGACTAATTCCTGACTAATTCATGGGAAAAGTCTAATTGCCCAAAATGCTGAGCCATGGCAGAGCCTGTGCTCCCATCCCCACCTCTTGTCCAGAAAAGCTCCCCCAGCCACCAGGTCAGAGGTGGGAATTGGTGCAAATCATCTCCTGGAGCTGCTCAGGAGCAGCTGGGCACTGCTGATTTGGCCTTGGGATGGTGTTAGAACAGGTCCAGATGTTCCAGCTGTTCCAGCTCCTTCTCCAGCTCCCACCTTTCAGCTCTTTCTGTTTTGGCCACTCTGTGCATGGGGGCTACAAAGGAATAAATAAATCAATCAGTCCTTTGGATTTAACAATAACTGGGGTCTCCATCTGTGGTGGTTCAGGAAGGCCTGGAATATTCACCTGCTGTAAATGCTCCTGCTTGTCGCCTGTCCCTGGATACACAAAAGCAGAAGGAAGGGACTCAATTCCCCACAGAAATGCAGATATGCAGGAGTTTATTCTGTTTTTCTGCCCTGCTGATTGCAGAGACACCAGGAGGTTTCTGTAGAGCTCAAAGCACCCTCCGTGTGCAGAGGAACCTCAAGTTCAGGGCCAGCCAGTGGGAGTTTTTTGTGTTTTCATGAAGTTTTTTGTGCTTTCATGAAGTTTTTTGTGTTTTCATGAAGTTTTTTATGTTTTCATGAAGTTTTTTGTGTTTTCATGAAGCTTTTTGTGCTTTCATTGTTTTTTGTGTTTTCATGAAGTTTTTTCTGCTTTCATTAAGGTTTTTTGTGTTTTCATGAAGCTTTTTGTGTTTTCATTTTTTTTTGTGCTTTCATGAAGTTTTTTTGTGTTTTCATGAAGTTTTTTGTGCTTTCATTAAGGTTTTTTGTGTTTTCATGAAGCTTTTTGTGCTTTCATGAAGTTTTTTATGTTTTCATGAAGTTTTTTGTGTTTTCATGAAGCTTTTTGTGCTTTCATTGTTTTTTGTGTTTTCATGAAGTTTTTTCTGCTTTCATTAAGGTTTTTTGTGTTTTCATGAAGCTTTTTGTGTTTTCATTTTTTTTTGTGCTTTCATGAAGTTTTTTGTGTTTTCATGAAGTTTTTTGTGTTTTCATGCCCTCTCTGCCTGTAAACCCCACATGTCCCACAAAGGTTTCCCCACACCTCTGCCCTCCAGCCACCCCTGGAATTCAGGCACCTCTCCTGCCCTCACCAATGCCAGCTTTGTTTGTGCATGGGGGAGAAGTGGGAGTGGGGGCAGACAGGATGAAGGAAACCAGGAATTGCTGTTTGGGTCAACCACAGGAACGAGATCCTGAGCTATCCAAACCCTGGGCTGGGATTTTTTTATGGACAGAGCAGCCCTGAGCCAGCAATGAGCTGAGCTTGGCTTGGTGGGTGCCCAAACAGAGGGAAAAGGGGCAGGACAGGCAAGAGAGCAGCACTGGGGAACAACAAACACCAGGAATGTGGTGAGGAATATCCCACAGCCAGAAACCCCTGGAAACTGTGACCAGGGCACTGTGGGCACAGAGGTTTCCAGAGGATAACTTGTCATCACAGAAAATCTCTCAATTAATGGATTCTTTCTAATGGAAAAGGCAAAAAAAAGCATTTCCTCTTTGCTGCAGAAGTGAGTGGCCAAGCTTTCGCTTCTCCATTCAGCTGAGAGCCGGATGGGACTTCTTACTGGATGCTGATGAAATACTTTCCATTGTGCCTGGAACTGAGGATGTTATGGAGAATTGCACAAACGTGCAAGGAGCTCATGTTTAATTCTGTTTAAGGAATCAGATAGAAGGAACTGATCTAAAGGGAGAGTAAAGAAGTGACTCATGGTTTTATTTCTCCTGCCGTGGAAGAGCTCTGTGAGCAGGTGGCATTCGAATCCAGCAGAGGAACAAATTTGGTGGGGAGGAAACACAGGGAAAGAGAAACTTCAGCTTTACAAGTGCAGATTTGAAAAACTGAAGGAAGAAAAAGCCCATTCATTAGGGAGGGGAGTAGAGAGCCGAAGATGCCACTTCTTTTTGGCTTGCCTGGTTATGGCCGAGCACCAAAATTTCGTGCACCCAGGAGAGAAAAGGGAAAAGAGAACAAATAAGGAAGGAAAAGGAAGTTGAGGCAGGTGCAGCCAAGACAAAAAGGCTACAAAGATTCCCATGAATTCCTCCTGAGCCAGGCTGTGGTCACCTCACCACCAGGACAAACTCACATGGACTGGGGGAGCAGACCTGGCACTGGTCTGGCAAAATCTGATGATTTTGGCACTACCTTGCATGAGTATCCCAAAGAAAAGGGGGGAATTAAGGGAATTAAATAAATAAATAAATAAATAATGAGTCTAAAACCCCCTCAGCCCCTGGGGCTGTGCAGAGGACCCATCCCTGTCTGAGGGCAGGACAAGGAGGAGCAGGAGGGACAATGTGGGGCCAAATTTGCTCAGTCCCGGGGTGAGGAACCTCTCCCTCAGGGCTCTTCTTCCAGAAATAAGGGACAAGAGGAGAATTTCAGAATATTCTTGAGCTGGATGGGATCCACAAGGACAATCCAGTCCAAGTGCTCACCCTGAGGCAGAGGGATGCTCTGGGCACCCCTTTGAGGAGAGGGACCCCACACTTTGCAGCACCAAAGGGATCAAAGCAACTTCTGCCTTCCCCAGGCTCCAGCCTGAGGCAGGAAGAAATAAAAGTCAGTGCCAGCACCTCGATCCCGTGCAAGTGCAGAGGAAGCCACTGGGGTTATGCAACATCCCTCTGGGAAGTGACACTCATTGATAAAAATTATGCAAAGGGCTCCTGGGGCTCCAGGAGAGCACGGGGCAGGCTCGTGAGCTGTCCCTCAGCCTCGTGTGTGTGGTTTTGTGGGAGAAATTCTGCATGCAAAGCACAGTTCCTACAGCAGGCCCCGCTGCTGGATTTGTAATTCATATTTCCAAATGTTCCTTCCCTCTCTGAGGTTCCTGTGGTAAAATCCCCCAGACCAGGACAGGATTTCTGTGCTCCTGCAGCAGAGTGGCTCTTGCAGCAGACTGAGAAGAAGGATGGTGAGGAAAAGAACAACCTCTGCCAGGTAGGAGGCTGCAGCACACCCAGCATTCCAGAAAATCCCAAAGGGAGTAGTGAGGGATTACAACCACCAATAGGAGGGTAATTTGGCACTCAGCCACACCTGCTACCCGAGGCAGGGTCAGCAGCAGGGCGAGGGGAAGCTGGAGTTTGCATGGTGACTCAAACCCTTGATGGCAGCATCAGGAAAAGGCTGGAAAATGCAAAAAAAAAAAAAAAATTGGAGGAAGGAGTGATTTTGGCAGCTGGCTCTGTCTGGGTGTGCAGCAGAGGAGGTGTTTGGGAATTACCCTGTGGCACTGCAAATGCTGCCCTTTGTCAGTCACCCTCCACTCTGCTGGAGATGTTATCTGCAAGGAGCTGATGCCAGTGGGTGCCAGCAGCATCCTCTGCTCCCTCTGCCTCCTGCTCCTAACGCTGTCCCTGACCCAGGGGTTTTGCTTTTGGGGGCTAAATCAGGAGAGGTTAAATTGGATGAAAGGATCCTGCTTGGGAAGGAGTGGGCAAGCAGTTACTGCAACAACTTGAGGGCTGAGAGGCTGCAGGCAAAACTGAAACTCTTGGGTGCAAATTCATCCAGGGGAGAGGGAGGGTGGCAGGGCTGATGTCAGGGAAGGCTGAGCTGGAACAGAGACTGGACAGAACCAGAGAATAAAGTAGATATTTATTGAAAGGCCTTTAGGGCACACCTTGGGCAGGACAGGGCCTGGCCAGGCCTACACCCAAGGTGGGCCCAAAATGGACACAAAATGGTCACAGAATGGACCCAAAATGGTCACAAAATGGAGAAACTGTCACGAGGTCTCACACTTTGATAAGTTTGGGTCCATTTGCACATTGGGGTTTGATTGTCCAATCCCAGCTCCAGGCTGTGAGCTCCCATCCTTCTTGTTCCTCCCTCCAGCCACCCTTGTTTGTGCTGTTGGCCTGAAAGTTGTCCTTGGTGTGCAGCAGGACAAGGATTTGTTCTGTGTCCCTGCTGTGTGCAGAGAGCTGAGTGACACTGCCTGTGAGCTCAGAGCTGCACCCTGGGCAGCACAGAACCTGAAATGTGAAAGCTCAAACTGAAGGGATCAGGGCATGGCCGGGCCTGGATCAGGGCAGCAGAGGCCGGGCCCTGCACCTGCAGCTGCAGGGCCTGGGTGTCTCTGCAGCCTTTCCTGGAAGGCAATTGTTCTTTTGCCCAATCCCCAGCACAAAGGGACAAATGTGAGACCCACAGGGACTCCCAGCTCGGCACCACCTCATTCCCTGGTGCTTTTCCCTGTGCCAGCAGGGTTGGTGTTAGCAGTGGGGATGTGGCGGGGCTGTGGTGGTGGAGCAGGGTGAGAAGTGGCGTTTGTGGCAAAGGCAGGGAGAAGTTGGCATCTGTCTCCTGGCCGTGGTTTTGTGCCAGCAGCAGCGGCTGGGGGTGTCCGTGGCAGGGCAGCAGAGCTGCTCCACAGCCCTGGCACAGTTTGGGAGCACCAGGCACCCAAGGAGCCTCTCAGAAATCTCAGCCCCGTGCCCGGCGCTTCCCCTTCTGCGGTTTCCTTGCCTTTTCCAGCTCAGCAAAACTGAGTGATCCTGACATAATTTCCTCAGAATGATGCCCTCACTTTCTTTCCTTGAAACCCTGCACCCGACCCTGGGATAAAAGGGGAGCACAGCCCCAGGGGCCGCAGAGAGATTCCTGCAGCCTCCCCAGCTCCAGCTCCAGCTCCTGTCACAGAGCCCTCGCCCACAGCACCATGAAGGTCCTGGCAGCCACCCTGGTCACTCTGCTCCTCTTGGCTGTCTCCTCCCCATCTGAGGGTCACCTCGGTGAGTCCAGCGTGGCTGTGTCCCCCTGGAGAGTCCCAGCCCTGTCAGGGGGACCCTGGTGGCCGTGGGGAGGGTTGGGGGTCAGTGTCACACCGTGGGATGCAGGTTTGGAGCTGGGGGTTTCTGCCAGGGGATGTGACTTGAGGTGGCAAATCCCTGGAGGGGGCAGAGGCTGTGCTGCAGCTGGGGTCTCACCAGGGCCGTGTGTCTGTCCCCTGCCCTCACAGATGGTGTCCCCATGTCCTGCTGCTACAGCTACCAGAGGAAGCCCGTACCTCAGCGCCACATTAACGCCCTCTTCGTCACCAGCACCTTATGCAGCCAGCCAGGAGTGATGTGAGTACCTGGGGCAGTGCCCAGGGAGGAGCTGGGGACACCCATGGGACACTTGGGGCGCTGCTGGTGGCACTCAGACCCCGCTGCATCAGCACAGCCCCTCAAGGCAGGTTTTGTCCCGGCAGCCTGATCACCAGGAAGGGGAAGCTGCTGTGTGGAGATCCAGAGGCACCGTGGGTGCAAAAGCTCCTGGAGGACTTCCAGAGCCCGCAAGGCTGAGCCTTCCCTGCTGACAGCCACCAGCCCACCCCTGCACGGCTTCCAGCCTCCAGCTCAACAGAGAGGAGTTGACCCCCAGCCTCTTTTGACAGGGAAAATTATTTTATGTTGGGGAACTTGAAACAAGAAAGCCTTTTAAATATGACTGCATAGATTTTGAGACTATGAAACCTATAAGTGAAATAGAATGGAAAGCAAGTTTCAATGTCTAAGATGCCAAGCTTTAGTTAGTGAACAACTGGAAGACAATGGTATGGCTGGCTGAAGGTAAGTCCCTTTTGATGAAACAATGCCCTTCTCCTTACCGAGAGTCCAAGGGTCAGAGCAGACCCTGCTAGCTTGGCAGGAGGGGTCCCAAGAGTCGTTTTTAGGGTTTAAAATATAACACAGAATGGTAATGGAATGATTCTTATAGGCTGCATATAAATTCTACTGGATTTATATCTAGTACAAGATTGGTTGGTGTAAATCAGAATATTCAATATAGAGGAAGATTTAATGTGTTGTAAGGGGAACTTTGCTCTCCTCCTCCTCCTCTTCTTCTTTGCTCTCTCTCTCCCTCTCTCTCTCTGGCCTGCTCCGAGCTGTGGTTGGCACCCATGCCCTGTGCAATAAACTGCAAGATACAAAACCAGCCTTGACTCCAGAGATCTCCCGTCTCCACCCGTCCCATCACCGTCCTGACCACCCAGCCTCATTCAAACAATTTTTTTTGACTTATTTAATTAAATGAAATATTTTTTTTTTTATTAGGCACACAAATTATTTAAACTCTTGTTGCATTGGGGAGCAACAGTGTTCATGGTGATGGTGTGCAGGAAGGTTACAGTACCGGCAGGTGAAGCAGATGAGACGAGTCTCTGTTTGTTAACTCAGGGATCCATTGATTTCCCCCGTCCCCAGGCCGGGGAGGGGGAGTGTTGGAACCCAGGACCTCCCTCTGGCTGCCCGGGATGATCCCAGACCCTGGCAAGAGATCCAGAGACAAACCATGAGAATTTGATTAGAACAGTATTAATTTATCACCGGGTGTAGCTGTAGAATTTTGGGGTTTTAATGGGGGTTCAAGGAAGCAAGATGGAAGAATCTGGGCACGTCCCTTCTTCTTGTTGCCCTCCATTTTCTGCTGTGATGGTGGCACTCTTGGACTGGATTAGTGTAGAAATACACGACCATAGGTGATAGGTATTGGTATCTTACTGGAAACATAGATCATGTAATACTTGGTATAAAGAGTTAAGATGGCCCTGGGGGTGGTCAGTTGGCAACAACCAGCACTGTAGCCCAGACCCAAGCAGGGTAGGAACTGAATGTACTAGATAAGAAAAAATAACCTGGAGAACCTGAGCTGATGCATCCCAACCTCCTCTTCTGGCACAGGGCTTGGGAGAAGGACTTTTCAACCAACATCTCAGGGGCCATCAGCCCAGGAAGCGAGAGGGGAGAAGGCAAGGAGGCCAGGAGGCCAGGAAGGCAGAAGGGCCAGAGGGGGCAGGAACGGGATGGTGGGGTGATATGGGGTATTGTAGGTGGGGGGGTTTCCAAGGGAGGGGTTAACAAAGGTAGGATCAGATTAAACCAGAAGCACTCACAGACAGGGGAAGCTGGAGTTTGCATGGTGACTGCAAACCCTTGATGGCAGCATTAGGAAAAGGCTGGAAAAAGAAAAAAATAAAAAAAAATTGGAGGAAGGAGTGATTTTGGCAGCTGGCTCTGTCTGAGTGTGCAGCAGAGGGGGTGTTTGGGAATTACCCTGTGGCACTGCAAATGCTGCCCTTTGTCAGTCACCCTCCACTCTGCTGGAGATGTTATCTGCAAGGAGCTGATGCCAGTGGGTGCCAGCAGCATCCTCTGCTCCCTCTGCCTCCTGCTCCTAACGCTGTCCCTGAGCCAGGGGTTTTGCTTTTGGGGGCTAAATCAGGAGAGGTTAAATTGGATGAAAGGATCCTGCTTGGGAAGGAGTGGGCAAGCAGTTACTGCAACAACTTGAGGGCTGAGGGGCTGCAGGCAAAATTGAAACTCTTGGGTGCAAATTCATCCAGGGGAGAGGGAGGGTGGCAGGGCTGATGTCAGGGAAGGCTGAGCTGGAACAGAGACTGGACAGAACCAGAGAATAAAGCAGAGATTTGTTGAAAGGGCTTTAGAGCACACCTTGGGCAGGACAGGGCCTGCCCAGGGCTACACCCAAGGTGGGCCCAAAATGGACACAATATGGTCACAAAATGGACAAATGGCCACGAAGTCTCACACTTTGATAAGTTTGGGTCCATTTGCACATTGGGGTTGAATTGTCCAATCCCAGCTCCAGGCTGGGAGCTCCCATCCTTCTTGTTCCTCCCTCCAGCCACCCTTGTTTGTGCTGTTGGCCTGAAAGTTGTCCTTGGTGTGCAGCAGGACAAGGATTTGTTTTGTGTCCCTGCTGTGTGCAGAGGGCTGAGTGACACTGCCTGTGAGCTCAGAGCTGCACCCTGGGCAGCACAGAACCTGAAATGTGAAAGCTGAAACTGAAGGGATCAGGGCATGGCCGGGCCTGGATCAGGGCAGCAGAGGCCGGGCCCTGCACCTGCAGCTGCAGGGCCTGGGTGTCTCTGCAGCCTTTCCTGGAAGGCAATTGTTCTTTTGCCCAATCCCCAGCACAAAGGGACAACTGTGAGACCCACAGGGACTCCCAGCTCGGCACCACCTCATTCCCTGGTGCTTTTCCCTGTGCCAGCAGGGTTGGTGTTAGCAGTGGGGATGTGGCGGGGCTGTGGTGGTGGAGCAGGGTGAGAAGTGGCGTTTGTGGCAAAGGCAGGGAGAAGTTGGCATCTGTCTCCTGGCCGTGGTTTTATGCCAGCAGCAGCGGCTGGGGGTGTCCCGTGCAGGGCAGCAGAGCTGCTCCACAGCCCTGGCACAGTTTGGGAGCACCAGGCACCCAAGGAGCCTCTCAGAAATCTCAGCCCCGTGCCCGGCGCTTCCCCTTCTGCGGTTTCCTTGCCTTTTCCAGCTCAGCAAAACTGAGTGATCCTGACATAATTTCCTCAGAATGATGCCCTCACTTTCTTTCCTTGAAACCCTGCACCCGCCCCTGGGATGGGGATAAAAGGGGAGCACAGCCCCAGGGGCCGCAGAGAGATTCCTGCAGCCTCCCCAGCTCCAGCTCCTGTCACAGAGCCCTCGCCCACAGCACCATGAAGGTCCTGGCAGCCACCCTGGTCACTCTGCTCCTCCTGGCTGTCTCCTCCCCATCTGAGGGTCACCTCGGTGAGACCAGCGTGGCTGTGTCCCCCTGGAGAGTCCCAGCCCTGTCAAGGGGACCCTGGTGGCCGTGGGGAGGGTTGGGGGTCAGTGTCCCACTGTGGGATGCAGGTTTGGAGCTGGGGGGTTTCTGCCAGGGGATGTGACTGGAGGTGGGAAATCCCTGGAGGGGGCAGAGGCTGTGCTGCAGCTGGGGTCTCACCAGGGCCGTGTTTATATCCCCTGCCCTCACAGATGGTGTCCCCATGTCCTGCTGCTACAGCTACCAGAAGCAGCCCATCCCTCGTCGTGTCATCCGCTCCGTCTTCGTCACCAGCATCTCCTGCAGCCAGCCGGGAGTGATGTGAGTACCTGGGGCAGTGCCCAGGGGGGAGCTGGGGACACCCATGGGACACTCGAGGTGCTGCTGGCAGACCTCAGACCCCGCTGCCTCAGCCCAGCCCCTCAAGGCAGGTTTTGTCCCCGCAGCCTGGTCACCAAGAAGGAGAAGCAGGTGTGTGCAGATCCACAGGAACAGTGGGTGCAAAACCTCCTGAAGTACTTCCAGAGCCCGCCAGCCACAGTTTCCCCTGTCTGTGAGTGCCTCTGGTTTAATCTGATCCTACCTTTGTTAACCCCTCCCTTGGGAACCCCCCCACCTACAATACCCCATATCACCCCACCATCCCGTTCCTGCCCCCTCTGGCCCTTCTGCCTTCCTGGCCTCCTGGCCTCCTTGCCTTCTCCCCTCTCGCTTCCTGGGCTGGTGGCCCCTGAGATGTTGGTTGAAAAGTCCTTCTCCCAAGCCCTGTGCCAGAAGAGGAGGTTGGGATGCGTCAGCTCAGGTTCTCCAGGTTATTTTTTCTTCTCTAGTACATTCAGTTCCTACCCTGCTTGGGTCTGGGCTACAGTGCTGGTTGTTGCCAACTGACCACCCCCAGGGCCATCTTAACTCTTTATACCAAGTATTACATGATCTATGTTTCCAGTAAGATACCAATACCTATCACCTATGGTCGTGTATTTCTACACTAATCCAGTCCAAGAGTGCCACCATCACAGCAGAAAATGGAGGGCAACAAGAAGAAGGGACATGCCCACATTCTTCCATCTTGCTTCCTTGAACCCCCATTAAACCCCAAAATTCTACATCTACACCTGGTGATAAATTAATACTGTTCTAATCAAACTCCTGTGGCTTGTCTGTGCCAGCAGCAGCGGCTGGGGGTGTCCCTGCCAGGGCAGCAGAGCTGCTCCACTGCCCTGGCACAGTTTGGGAGCACCAGGCACCCAAAGAGCCTCTGGGAAATCTCAGCCCCGTGCCCGGCGCTTCCCCTTCTGCGGTTTCCTTGCCTTTTCCAGCTCAGCAGAACTGAGTGATCCTGACATAATTTTCTGCCCCAGCCGTCACAGATGGTGTCCCCATCTACTGCTGCTACAGCTACCAGATGCAGCCCGTACCTCAGCGCCACATTAACGCCCTCTTCCTCACCAGCACCTTATGCAGCCAGCCAGGAGTGGTGTGAGTACCTGGGGCAGTGCCCAGGGAGGAGCTGGGGACACCCATGGGACACTCAGGGTGCTGCTGGTGGCACTCAGACCCCGTTGCCTCAGCACAGCCCCTCAAGGCATGTTTTGTCCCAGCAGCCTGATCCCCAATAAGGGGAAGGAGGTGTGTGGAGATCCAGAGGCACCGTGGGTGCAAAAGCTCCTGGAGGACTTCCAGAGCCCACACAGCTGAGCCTTCCCTGCTGACAGCCACCAGCCCACCCCTGCACGGCTTCCAGCCTCCAGCTCAACAGAGAGGAGTTGACCCCCGGCCTTATTTGATAGGGAAAATTATTTTATGTTGGGGAAGATGAAACAGGAAAGCTTTATAAATATGACTGCATAGATTTTGAGACTATGAAACCTATAAGTGAAATAGAATGGAAAGCAAGTTTCAATGTCTAAGATGCCAAGCTTTAGTTAGAGAACAACTGGAAGACAATGGTATGGCTGGCTGAAGGTAAGTCCCTTTTGATGAAACAATGCCCTTCTCCTTACTGAGAGTCCAAGGGTCAGAGCAGACCCTGCTAGCTTGGCAGGAGGGGTCCCAAGAATCTTTTTTAGGGTTTAAAATATAACACAGGATGGGAATGGAGTGATTCTTATAGGCTGCATGTAAATTCTACTGGATTTATATCTAGTACAAGATTGGTTGGTGTAAATCAGAATATTCAATATAGAAGAAGATTTAATGTGTTGTAGGGGGAACTTTGCTCTCCTCCTCCTCCTCTTCTTCTTTGCTCTCTCTCTCCCTCTCTCTCTCTGGCCTGCTCCGAGCTGTGGCTGGCACCCACGCCCTGTGCAATAAACTGCAAGATACAAAACCAGCCTTGACTCCAGAGATCTCCCGTCTCCATCCGTCCCATCACCGTCCTGACCGTCCAGCCTGGTTCCTAAAATTTTATTTAACTTACTTAAGTTAATCAAAATATTCTTGTTTTTTTTCTAAGCACACAAATCACTTAAACTATTGTTGCATTGGGGAGCAACAGTGTTCATGGTGATGGTGTGCAGGAAGGTTACAGTACCGGCAGGTGAAGCAGATGAGACGAGTCTCTGTTTGTTAACTCAGGGATCCATTGATTTCCCCCGTCCCCAGGCCGGGGAGGGGGAGTGTTGGAACCCAGGACCTCCCTCTGGCTGCCCTGGATGATCCCAGACCCTGGCAAGAAATCCAGAGACAAACCATGAGAATTTGATTAGAACAGTATTAATTTATTACAGGGTGTAGATGTAGAATTTTGGGGTTTTAATGGGGGTTCAAGGAAGCAAGATGGAAGAATGTGGGCATGTCCCTTCTTCTTGTTGCCCTCCATTTTCTGCTGTGATGGTGGCACTCTTGGACTGGATTAGTGTAGAAATACACGACCATAGGTGATAGGTATTGGTATCTTACTGGAAACATAGATCATGTAATACTTGGTATAAAGAGTTAAGATGGCCCTGGGGGTGGTCAGTTGGCAACAACCAGCACTGTAGCCCAGACCCAAGCAGGGTAGGAACTGAATGTACTAGAGAAGAAAAAATAACCTGGAGAACCTGAGCTGACGCATCCCAACCTCCTCTTCTGGCACAAGGCTTGGGAGAAGGACTTTTCAACCAACATCTCAGGGGCCACCAGCCCAGGAAGTGAGAGGGGAGAAGGCAAGGAGGCCAGGAGGCCAGGAAGGCAGAAGGGCCAGAGGGGGCAGGAACGGGATGGTGGGGTGATATGGGGTATTGTAGGTGGGGGGGTTTCCAAGGGAGGGGTTAACAAAGGTAGGATCAGATTAAACCAGAGGCACTCACAGCCAGGGGAAGCTGGGGTCTGCATGGTGACTGCAAACCCTCAGAGGCAGCACCAGGAAAAGGCTGGAAAAAGCAAAAATAGATTTGGAGGAAGGAGTGATTTTGGCAGCTGGCTCTGTCTGGGTGTGCAGCAGAGGGGGTGTTTGGGAATTACCCTGTGGCACTGCAAATGCTGCCCTTTGTCAGTCACCCTCCACTCTGCTGGAGATGTTATCTGCAAGGAGCTGATGCCAGTGGGTGCCAGCAGCACCCTCTGCTCCCTCTGCCTCCTGCTCCTAACGCTGTCCCTGACCCAGGGGTTTTGCTTTTGGGGGCTAAATCAGGAGAGGTTAAATTGGATGAAAGGATCCTGCTTGGGAAGGAGTGGGCAAGCAGTTACTGCAACAACTTGAGGGCTGAGAGGCTGCAGGCAAAACTGAAACTCTTGGGTGCAAATTCATCCAGGGGAGAGGGAAGGTGGCAGGGCTGATGTCAGGGAAGGCTGAGCTGGAACAGAGACTGGACAGAGCCAGAGAATAAAGCAGGGAATTATTGAAAGGGCTTTAGGGCACACCTTGGGCAGGACAGGGCCTGGCCAGGCCTACACCCAAGGTGGGCCCAAAATGGTCACAAAATGGACACAAAATGGTCACAGAATGGACCCAAAATGGTCACAAAATGGAGAAACTGTCACGAGGTCTCACACTTTGATAAGTTTGGGTCCATTTGCACATTGGGGTTGAATTGTCCAATCCCAGCTCCAGGCTGTGAGCTCCCATCCTTCTTGTTCCTCCCTCCAGCCACCCTTGTTTGTGCTGTTGGCCTGAAAGTTGTCCTTGGTGTGCAGCAGGACAAGGATTTGTTCTGTGTCCCTGCTGTGTGCAGAGAGCTGAGTGACACTGCCTGTGAGCTCAGAGCTGCACCCTGGGCAGCACAGAACCTGAAAGATGAAAGCTCAAACTGAAGGGATCAGGGCATGGCCGGGCCTGGATCAGGGCAGCAGAGGCCGGGCCCTGCACCTGCAGCTGCAGGGCCTGGGTGTCTCTGCAGCCTTTCCTGGAAGGCAATTGTTCTTTTGCCCAATCCCCAGCACAAAGGGACAAATGTGAGACCCACAGGGACTCCCAGCTCGGCACCACCTCATTCCCTCGTGCTTTTCCCTGTGCCAGCAGGGTTGGTGTTAGCAGTGGGGATGTGGCGGGGCTGTGGTGGTGGAGCAGGGTGAGAAGTGGCGTTTGTGGCAAAGGCAGGGAGAAGTTGGCATCTGTCTCCTGGCCGTGGTTTTGTGCCAGCAGCAGAGGCTGGGGGTGTCCCTGCCAGGGCAGCAGAGCTGCTCCACAGCCCTGGCACACTTTGGGAGCACCAGGCACCCAAAAAATATCTGAAAAGCCATGGCCCTGTGAGCCACAGCCACAGGGACACTGAGCTGGTGGCCCTCAGCCCCACCCTTGGCAATCTGGCACCTCCACGGTCGTTCAGTGCTTTCATCATCTGTGTGGGCTCCGTGTCTTAGTCAGAATGCTCAGGGTGAAGTTGGCATTTGGAGAGGAATCCCCACCCTGGGGGTGTGACACAAAGATGTGTCACCTGGGGATGTGGTTTGGAGCTGGGTTAATGGTTGGACTTGACCTTAAAGGTCTTTTCCTTAATGCTTCTATGGTTTAGAGAAGCAATTCCTGCCCTATCCTTTGCACATCCCAATAATCTCCTGCATCCTGTGATTTCCAGCACCAAAGAACAACCAGAAAAGTCTTGTTAACTCTCATTTTCTCTGCAAAAATGCTTTGATTGAGAATTTGCAGTTACACAGTCCTAGGCAAGAATATTCCTTCCAGTTCCAGTTGATGTACTCCTGTTGGCATTGTGGCAGATTAATTGGCCTGAGGTCACTGATTTGTACCAAAAATGCCCTAAATGGGGGCCGATAAATGGCAACAAATTTGGCAATAAAGGTATATAAAGGTGTAGAAAGGTATCTTTGAGAGTGAGGCATGTCCTAGCTCATCAAAAAGGATTCAAGTGAGTCACAAACTAACAGGGAACTGGAAAATGCAGATTTTTCTGTAGAAACTGGCTGCCCATGGCTTGGATGCATCCCCTGTTTGGGTGACAAAGTGCCTGATGGCCCAGGGAGTGCTGGGGAAGGGGGTGACACCCTGCTGGGGCTGTCACCAGCGGTGTTCCCCAGGGACAGAGCCAACCCAACCCCTCAACAGCCTCAAACACCCCAAAGGGAATCTTCCTCCTGCTGCCAGCCTCGCCTTCATCCCCATCCCATGGACACCCTTAAACACCTGGGCAGGGGCTGCTTCACCTCGGAGGGGAGCTGGGCCCTTTGGGTTTCCCTGTCCTCCCAGGGGCTCCTGGCTTATTTCTGGGAGGGCTGAGCCTGGATGTGACCCCATTCCTCCCCAGGACTGACATCTCTCACTCTGGCTGCAGGTGAACAGACGGAAGTTTACTGTGGGGATGTGCAGGGGAGGGGAGGGAGCCAGCTCCCTGAGTCAATGAGGGTCACAAAAACACACAGAGGATATGGGGATACAAATAAATAGAGCTTCTGGGGAGGGCAGCTTCACGTGGAGGTGCTCTTTGGCTTCTTCTGCTTCCTCAGGTAGTTCTGGAACCATTCTTCCTTTGGGTCCACACAGACAAACCCCCTGCTCCGCAGCTTCACTCTTGGGGGAGAGAATATCCCGAGTCAGCCTGGGAGGGGAGGAGCCCACCAGGGATTCCTGCAGCATCCTGTCCCCCGCTGCCCCTGCAAGTGCTGGCAGCAGAAATGGGGCAATTCGGGGCGGTTTGGGTGAAGCAGGGAGGGAGATGAGTGTGAAGAGCCAGCTTAGGACAGCCCCACCCACAGCACCCCGGGCAGGTTTTTGGGGAGCCCCCAGGAGCAGAGCAGCAGGTGGATGTGGTCGTTGAGACGGACACTGCGCTCAAAGTGCTTCAGTAAAAACATCGGAAGGCTTCGAGCATCAGCTCCTTGTTATCTAAAAGTCTCTTGCACCTTTTCTCTTTAGCAATCTCGGGGGCAGCTCCACACAGCCCCAGCTCTTTCTCCACAGTCTTTTCTCTTCCTTCTGCTGTTCCAGTTTGCTCCTTTCTGTCCCTATCACAGCCACCCACCCTGTTTGTCCTATGTACAACATCTTATCTTGTCTGCTTCTTGCACCACATCTTGTCCCTTCCTCCTCACAGTACAGCCAGCAGACTTCAACTGACTCCAACTCAACTGAACTCTTTCCCAGCTAACTCACTCTTTTTCACACTTATAGCTAAGAAAACAAAGCTGCTCTCACTCTTAATAATTAACACAGCTGCAATATATCAAGAGTAAGATTGCTTTTAGTGCTATAGTCTGTCTCCTCACAGGTGGGGAAGGGGGGTGAGGGAGATGAGGATGAGGTAGTGGGAGGAAGGCTGGCTGGGAGCTGGGGTTACTCACAGAACAGCCTTGTGGGTGCAGTTGGGAGCCGTCTCCTGGTAGCCCTGGATCCTGAACTCCCGGATTCTCTGCCTGTGGAACTTTTCCTTGGAGCAGCAGGTGCTTCTGGAGCTGAGGACTGGGAGCAGCAGGGAGGGCTCAGTGCTCTGCCACTCAAAAGCCACAGCCCCGTGGCCCAGAGGACAGGGACACTGAGCTGGTGGCCCTCAGCCCCACCCGTGGCAATCTGGCATCTCCAGGTCGTTCAGTGCTTCCATCATCTGGCCCCTCTGTGTGGGCTCCGTGTCTCAGTCAGAATGCTCGGGGTGAAGGTGGCATTTGGGGTGGGATCCTCAGCCCCGGGACTGATGTTCTGCCCCATTTCTCTGCTCCCCAGCTGGGACTCTGGGCTGAACCAACCTATTCTTACTCATTTTGAACAGATCCAGGGCAGCCCCATGCTCAGGCAGCAGGTGATA